>OZ025291.1:1303979-2607958 GCA_964019185.1 Maratus speculifer
ATTTGTTTTAAAATAGCGACAACAGATAGCAGCACTAAACATTTCTAGTCATAAGATTTTTTTTTTTTTTTTTTTTTTTTTTTTTTGTAAAGTATGGAATTTTTTTTAAGACCCTGAATCAAACCGTATCGGAGAGGCTGGATTCACAGTCTAGGTGCAGAATGGTGAATTCATGGGACGCGTGATACGTACCATAATTGCCTTTAAATGACGCGTACCAAGATTCTGTGCCATGCCACAGAATATTTTTGATTGTATTCTTGAGAATAACGGTCTTGATTGAGGTTCTAAATCGAAATACAGTAGAACCCCACTAATTCGGATCCTGTTAATACGGATCTCGGATAATCCGAATCGGTTTGATCGATATTTATTTTATTCAAGTTTGAGAAGAGATCGGCGAATTTTCTTAACATTAATTTATTTCATTCTCTTATTCTGAACAAAAAAGTCTTTTCGGAAGAATAACACACACACACACACACACACACACAAAAAGTCGTTGAAGAAATTATGGCCAGCGAATTATGATTTCTCGAGTAATAAGCTTGAAATAGAAAGAGGGATAAACAAAATGAAAAAAAAAAAAATTACTAAATTTGCTAAGTTGTTGATATCAGCGCTTTTAGCAATTGGTTAGAAGCAGAAAATTAATTAAGGTTACGTCTCAGTCTGATGACGAAATAATCGCTTTGTACACAACTGCAAAAAATAAAAATTAAGGTGATACAGACGAAAACACCATTATCAACGATGACCAACCAAAAATTATTAGTCATAATGAAGTAATGTCTCATTTAGAACAATTAATGATTTATTTTGAACATCAAATGGAGACTATACCCAACGAACTACTTACGTTCAAGCGAATGTTTGACCGTGCGGTCCGCAAAATGTATACAAAACTGGAACTGCAGAAAATCACAAATTTTGTAATTACAAAGTACACATTTTTACTGTCTGTAAATATTCAATATGTGTAATATGAAGGCGATTTCTGTAAATATGTCTTATTTTATTTGATTTTTTCTCATTCTCCTGATAATCCGGATTGGGTCTGGCCCCAATTAATCCGAATTATCGGGGTTTCACTGTATACTGTTCTAGTGCTCGAATTAGCAGAAGAGACACGTTTTATGTAAACCGTTTGAGCATTTTCGATTTATAGCAAGCGGCATTTTGAGCGCTGAATTTATTTATTTATTTATTCTCCAATTTTTCATAATGAAAAAAATTGTTTTCTCTTTCAACACACCACACAAAAAATTGTATAAATAATTTAATTTAAAAATGTGATTCTGATATTACTTGTGTGTTTCAGTAATATTACATCTTCTTTTATTATATATTGCTATAATTTTTCGCATTTTCAATTCTAATATTAATAAATGCTCATTAGTAACTGTTAATTTACCTCTTCTCCAGATCCTGTTTTCATGCGACTGTCCATGGATCAACAGGAGGAGTTTGAACGTAAACAGCCAAACGGCGAGCATTTTGACATCCTTCAACATCTTCTGTTGAGCTCACTGGAAGGAAAAAAAAAGCTATTAATAAAATAATAAAAATTACCCTAAAATTGTACGCTTATTTTCCCAGCATCTTTTTATAAATTTCGATTTTTTTTTCTTCAAAATTGTTTTGTGCGCATATTTACGTCTTAAATTTATCAGAAATTTCAAACATGAAGTTTCTTTCATTAACAGTTCCACAGAACTCCTAATTTAGAACGTTTTTAGAACGATATTTTGCCCATTTCACACTTTTATATTTTTAATAGTTTTAGAAGCAATCCATTGCAAACTTCTGTATCTCAAAAGTTGCAGCCATACCAGATTTCTAGCTTCCCTTCAGTATCACAAAAATCAGAGTTTAGAACCTTTTTTTCTCCTGCACTTTTTAAAATTTAGAATGTATGAAAAATCTCTTCTGTGCGTGCATTTTCGTCTTGAAGGTAGCAGGCATACCAAATTTCAATTTTTCATTCTTAACAGCTCCATAGAAATCCACAGAAATTAATTTAGAATGTTTTTCCAACGCTTTTCGTGTAATTCATCCTTTCAAATTTCGAATTTTTTAGGAAGATTTTGCATGTTCTAAGTAACTGCGATGCCAAATTTTAAGTGTCTATATTTTTCAGCATAAGAAAAATCACAATTTTAGAAACTTTTTAGCTTTTGCAACTTATTTGGGATAGTGGCATTGCCAAAAAATGTAGCCTATGTTGGAGCAGAGACTGCCACTAACAGACTGCCATTGTTGCATTAAGAAATAGGTTTGGTTACGCCAGAGATAAACACCTATAAACAAACAAAGTTTACTTCTTTATAATATTAGTGTAGATATAGTAAATTTCGCTTTCCTTTACATAAAGAACAAACACTTTGATAACATATGTGAAAGCTTAATTACGATGACGTTAAAATGATGTTATTTTCAATGACCTTTCATGTTGCAAGTATCTATATTATAAAGGCCAAACGTATCTGTGCGTAACGCATACGTCATTTTGCAAATGGCAACACTTTCCCATGCAATTTTGGTTTTGCCATTTTCGCCATTGCAAATTTCACATTTCTAAACATCACAAATTTTAAATTTTTACATCGTTGTATAGAGAAAAAAATTGTACTTTTAAATGCAATTTGTTTGAAAGCTGTATCTCAAATTATTTTTGAGGTATTATTATTTTTTTTATAGTTTTTAGTACCAATTTTGTAATTGTGGCAACAGAATCACTATATTTTCATTTAAAATTGGAAAAAAAAAATTAATATGCGTATACTATGTCAAATATATCGTCTGTGATCGTGTCAATTAGGAATATATGTATATTTTTTTCATTCCCATTTATACCAAACATAATAGCCTCAATTGATAACTTCATCATAATAACTGATCTTTATTATAATTTACTGATTACATATGCAATTAAAGTTTAATTCTATTAATTTGAACAATTGAGTTTTATAGAAACAGTATTTTGTCAATTTTAGCTTAAAATAATATTTGTTTGAGTGCTAGACTGACCAATATAAGACGCATTTTTTAATGTAACGAACTTTGTTGATTTATTGCAAAATCAATGATACAGTTCCTTCTTAAAAATTTTCTTTCGACGAGTTCCACCTCGTTACAATAAAGGCCAATATCAACAATTTGTACATCACCAAATTAGAACTCTTTCGTGAAAGTAGTATTTATCCTTAGCAAAAGCCCTCTGAGTTATTAAGTCTATCTGAGATTAATTTGTATCAAATGAACCTTCTCAATTTGAAGCTGGAGATTTTTTACATGAGTGGAAATCAAAAAATTGCTTTCGCAATTGCGAAGTCAAAGCAGACGTCATAATAGGCTAATATTCATACATTTTACAAATTTACACACCACTATATTAACAAAAAAAAAAAAAAAAAAAGTAAAATGAGCGTTTGAGATATAAATATTTTTCCTACCACGGGATTTTTATAAGATATAAGTTTGATTGACCCCTTTTTGCCGCGAATGAGATCCTTTTAGAAAATTGATGCAAAATAAGTCTTTTTGTCTGGGCTGTCCTTGTCTAGGTAAGCTGTGAAAATAAACGAATCTGAATTCAATTAAAGGAAGTTAATCCTTTTGTAATTTTCTATTTTGAATATAAAGATGTATCGACAGATTTCTAAGACAAAGGTCACCGTGTGCACCAGAGCAAGAATTGATCAGTTTATTGCAGCTTTGCATAAATTAAAGAATCTTGATGAATCTGTTTACATAATATCTGACCTTGGGATTGAAATTAAATTCTGTATTCTAGAATAGTGCTATTTTCGGACTATGGAAGAAAACAGTTATCATGTAGTTTTACATATGTGTTTGAAGCGCTACTGAGAATGTTATACAGGGTGGGGCATAACGATCTCCTCATTTTAAGAGGCCATTAAAAATACATAGGACATTGAAAAAAAAATTTTATGTTTACATTCGGAAAGAATAATGTTTCCCATTTATTAATTTTTACAATCTGTAACAATTTTTGCTATTAATTTCGAGGTTTTGTTGTACGAAAAATTAATTCATCTAAATGTTTTCCTTACGATCTCTATACACTTGTGAAGTTTATCCCGGAAATTCATCATAATTTTTTCCACCATTGCTGGAAGAATTGCTGCAATTTCAAATCGAATAGCATCCTTCAGTTCGTCGAGTGTCTTAGGACTTAAGTTTATGAGTGTAAACATTAGCCTTCAGGTAACCCCACAGGAAGAAGTTATAAATGCTGCTGCATGTGACGATATCATATTTCGTGCAACAAAACCTCAAAATTAATAGCAAAAATTACAGATTGTAAAATTTAATAAATAGCAAACATTATTCTTTCCGAATGTACACATGAAATATTTGTTTCCAATGTGCGATTTATTTTTATTGACCTCTTAAAATGGAGAGATCTTTATGCCCCACCCTGTATAAACATAAATTGCTTAGGCATTGTAAAATTAAAGACATCAGGTTTTAATTATTAGGATGAACCCGACTGTAAATGTTATATAGTTTTATTCAATATTCTTGGGGCAATTGCAAGAGAAATTTAAAAGATTGTATGTCATAGCACTTATGCTCGATTGTTTTCTGTTATGTGCCTTCTGCTGTGGTGGAGAGCCACAAGAGTTTTCCCCCACTGCCCGGGCCAGCAAAATTAGAATAATTTTTTCAACGGGCCGGCATAAAAATTGAATGGGCTATACGATACGGGCCGGGCCGATAAAATATTAGCGGGTCTACCGGCCCATTATAAAGATTTAAGCAAAAAATATCAGCGGTTTTCAATGAATATGGCTTTAACAGGAATTAGTATAAATATACGTCACGTGCTGATACTACTTTGACAACATCAAAACAGAAATGTAAATTATACAGTGTAGAGATCGGCATCGGACAGTTACATTGTGTCTAACCCCGGCTTAATATCTTTTAGCAGACTCGTGCCGGGCTGAGATCGAAAGTTTGATACTCTTTCTGACTAATTTTTAACTGTAAAAGTAAAAAAGGAAAAAAAAATGGCAAGCCTGACTATTGAAGGGATTTGGAATCGATTAGTGTTTTTCATTTTTTGGTAAACAAGATTATTGTATATACTTGTTAAGATATAAGAGATTCTTGTCACGTGGTTTCTAATTTTTCTCCCTTCCCATGATGTCGCTTCCGGAAATTCGATTGAAAACGCTAACTTTGACAGTATTTTCTTAAATTGCTTTTATCAAAAAATGGCCATTCGATTGCATTGTTTCTAAATAAAAACACCTGCTAATCTTATGTGTTTCCGAAAAGAAATGAATTCAGAAATGTATCAGAAAGTAGCTTCTTTGGATTTGAGAAAATCTTTAATAAAATATTATAGAAATATTTTCATAAATCTACTTTTTATTATACAGCTTCAAAAGTTACGATGATGTTTTTAACTTTCTTTTTTAATTCTTTTATTCTAAACCATATAAATTTTTTTTTATGAATATTTATTTGATTGTTGGAAGTCTAAGAATCTAAGTAGTCATTAATGCTTCTATTGTGTATTTTCAGTAAAATCATCCTATAGATATGCATGCAGTATTCTTTAAATCTTAGTAATATGATAAAAATCAGAATTTTTTTGAAATAGAAAAAACTGTGTCGGACCAGAATGGGCTGGGTTCGAGACTAACTTTTGAGTTTTACACCGGGCCGGGACAAAATAATTTTTCTTCTTCCGGCCCGTTCAGACCTCTACCCTCCACACACTATACAATATTCTCACAAAATTTGTCCTTCTAACCCTTTCATCTCACAAGAAAGGGAAAATATACAGTCTTAAAATGCTACGTGTTAACCATATTCTTAAAAAAATCTAATAATTTAAGATTCATCTGGCGTTTTACACTAGTAAAATATGTTTAACTGTTCAGTTTTTGCGTAAGAAAAAGTGGTCGACATGGCGCGTTTGCAGTTCAAATTATTTCGTCCTGTTTTTATAATGAACAGACTATTATATAAATCTGATTAAAATAATTTGAAAGATTTATTTTACTGTTAATCGTGCTTAATTCAACTTTTTTTTTTTTTTTTTTTAGCTTTTTTTTTAGTATTTTATAATATTAGACATCTTATTAAAAAATAAAATGTCTTAACGTAATGTAAAAATTCAATAACAATGATTAGTTACTTAACATTTTAATTTTGAAAATAATTTATTTTATTTAAAGTAATCAAATTCTATTTCAATAAGTTTAGAATCGAATTATGTATTTTTTTCTAATTATATTACATTTAATTTAAGGGGCACATAACCTTTCCAACAATTTTCTTTATTTAAAAAAATGTGCTTCAAATAGTGAACTCATTGCATTTAAACATTCAACTAAAAGTACATTTTAAAGAAAAAAAATGAACATATTTGATAATTTTTTTTTTAAAGTTTATAAAATTTGAGCTTTTAAAAATCCCTTCTGCTTTTTTAAATATTTATATTTTTGTCTCATTATTTTTTAAAGATTTTTAAGTGTGTATTACACAAACCAGCACATGCATTTTTAGAAAACCTAACATACATTTAATGTAATTTTTTACTGACATTTATACAATGTAAAACGATGAAATCTAAAACATCTTCTTATAGTTTTATTAAAATAAATAAATAAATAAATGAATAAAAACCGAAGGCTAATTCCATGCGCCTATTTGTCACATATATGATAAAGAACATGTACGAAAAAGTTTAAATTTCTATATCTCAAATACATAACAGCCTTAGCATTTAAATAAATAAATAAATAAATAAAAAATAGGAACATGAAGAAAAGCCACTCAAAGTTTTAATTTATGTGGGTCATTGCGCTGAATGTATTAACAAAATGTGCAATATCGTGCTATACAATTACTGTATATTGGTAAAAATGAGATGTCAAAACAGACTTTCGTTTAATATATTAAAAAATATGTTTTTTGTTTCAATTTTAATGTAGACTGCTCTTTAATATAAATAAATAATTAAAATACTTTGTAATTAAATTTCATTTAATATACTAACATATTTAGCCTAAAAATTATAGTAATGGAAATTTAAACTTAAAATTGACTTTTTGATGCTTCTTGATTTCCTATTAATTAGTTCACACGTTTAACTTAGTGAAAGTTCATAAAAATTGCATGAACTTAAAGAAAACATCTCAAATCGGCCTTTAATATGTATTCTCTAAAAATAGTACATCGAAAATTAAATCATATAGTATATTATTACATGGTCTGTTAATGTATAGTCGTGAGGGAAAAAAAGTAAGCACCCCTACTAACTCTGCAGTAAAGCATTTGCAGAAGAAAGTTATTGATACCAAAAGATTAGAAATAAAGTCTATTTTTAAAATGATATATGTAAAATTTGCTTCAGAGGCCATCTACATATAAAAAGAAATCCAAACTTTGTTTATTTTCAATAGCAAAGCCCAAATTTGACACAATAAATACATTTTACGCCCTTCAATTATCCTATATACAGTGGAACCTGTCTAAAGTGACCAACTTTGGGACCGTCTAAAATGGTCACTATATAAAGGTGGTCACGTTAGCAGGTTCCACTGTATTAATTTTCATGAAATTTGTACGATTAGTTTAAAAAAATAATAATTATTATTTTAAAGTAAGCCTATTTTACAGACTGTATACAAAGTAAAGTTCAGTACTCGATTCCTGAAATGCTACAGAATGGCCATGTCACTTCTATTACTCCATCATTTCTTGCCAATATCAACATTTCACTCATTTAATACTTGCTGACCTGCCCGGCGTTGCCCGGGCCCGTGATATTATTTGGTTTTCAAATGTGTTATCTATTTTAAAAAAGAAACCTTAAATGAAACTCAAATTTGTATAATTTTACAAGTCCATTTCGTCAGATTTTATATTTTTAAATGGAAAAATTACGAGAACATATTGAATTGAAAGCATATGCTGTTTTGTATTTTACTTTCTGCGTAATTTAATTTTTGCAGTCTATGCTCTATGCGTACCAAAAGAGAAAGGCACCGCAAAGGAACATTTAGGTTTTCACTCAATTTGATGAAACTCTCACACATTTTATTTTGTAAAAAATAATTCTATCCATGGACAGAATTATTTGCTCATGGATAGAAATTTTTAAATGTTCGGATGCATCCGAACATTTAAAAATTTAAGTGATGTAAATCTGGTTTATTGAAATGCTCTAAAAGGATTGTGTTAAAATAAGGACTTTTATTTACTTTTAGCGTAGGAAAAATATAGTCTCCATGAGCCGCGAAGTGATTTGCGTTTACCGGTGTATTTGTAAGGGTTAAATCTTATATGTTTTTAGAAACCATTTGCTCTATAGATTAAAAGAAAATTTTATCTTTAAGAATATATTTTTTTGGTTTGTCGGTAGTTATGAAATTGCCTTCTGGAGGGGCTAAACCTCAATGAAATAGGGATGAGATTTTTCCGCGTTTTTACATACCTATTTTACTCAATCGATAATGCTGAGGTTTAAGTGAACAATATTTTCTCTAATATTACACTGGTGGGAAAAAACGCGGAAAATTCTCATCCCTAATGAAATAATTTGTTTTTTATTGATTTCGTCAAAATTATCACACATTTTATTTTGAAAAAATATTTCTACTCGTGCGAACCTCTCGAAATATTTCTAGGTGGTGTAAGTCTTGTCCATTGAGATAATTCTAAAAGATTGTATTCAAATATGTACGTTTAGATACTTTTAGCGTAAAAAAGATATCCTGTTCGTGAGTCGCAAAGTGACCT
Organism: Maratus speculifer; assembly: GCA_964019185.1. Taxonomy (NCBI): domain Eukaryota; kingdom Metazoa; phylum Arthropoda; class Arachnida; order Araneae; family Salticidae; genus Maratus; species Maratus speculifer. Next base: position 1,312,767 of record OZ025291.1, read on the forward strand.
CATTGTGCCAGCGTATTTGAAAAGGTTAAAATCCATATTTTAAAAACCGATTACATCATCAATTAAAAGGAAGCTTCCAATTTATGAGGATATTTCTGGTGTGTTTATACTTCTTAAATTGTGCCCTGGAGGAGCATTGATATATGAGAGAAAAACACTTTTCGGAAAAAAAATACCCTTTTTGAAAGAAACTTTTCAAAGGGTTGAATGCAACATTTTTTTTTGAATTGGTTGTAGTACTTGAGACTTAAAAGTGCGATCTTTCTAAATATATCTTTTAAGTTTAACTGTGCCAAATGGTTTGGTTGATTGAGATTTAAACAAAATGATACAGATATAGAAATAATCTCGAAAAAATCTTCTTTTTTTCGTTTCGATGCGTAAATGTGTTCGTGCGCATGGGAAAGCGATTTCTTTTCAGGGAATCAGAGAACTGACTTTTTGATGAGTGTGTGTTGCGCTGCGTAATTAATATCTTGGAAATCAATCAAAAAATTAAAATTCTGAGCTTCAGGTACACCAGCAAAGACCTTGGACTAACTGCACAAAAATTTCGAGCCTCGTACGTGCAATAGATTTTGCTAGCCATCGCACACACCCACACAGATAGAGCGATTTGTTCTTTTATTAGTATAGATGTTTCTACAATTGCAGCCAAAATGTTTCAATAAAATACATAAAATATATATTTTCTTCAAATTAATGTTTTTTTGCCCATCATTAAATCATCATGTTGGCATTTTTTAATTTCAATTCGAAAATCACTTAAAAGAAAAATTTGATGGATTCGCATAAAGCAGGATATTTTTAATAAATATGAATTTATCAAAAACTATAGCTTACAATTAATATTTATTTCGAATATTAATTTCATAATTCATATTATAAAGTTTTTTGAGTTATAAATTAATTGGATTTACATTTGGATGTTTATTATCATAACCACATAAAAAATTATCACATTAGATTATACTTTCAGGAAATATTAACGAAAACATGAAAATGTAATTTAACAATAGAAGCTCTAAATTTTGAATGGTTATAATTCAAAAACCTATCCAAATGACTTGAAATTTCGTTTCTAGATATAGTTCGAACTGAAGATCTAAAATAACTGTCAAAATTGGATATTGGATGTTGTCGTTGAAAAAAAAAAAATAAATAAATAAATAAATAAATAAAAAGCTTGATCTAGTTTCGTTTTTTAGATGGCTTTCTAAGGAAATTTTATAGACATTTAACTGTAGATTTTATTTCTGTAATTTTCTTCTACTATAATTTGTTGAAAAATTATTAAAGGGTGTTTTTTTTTTTTTTTTTTTTTCACGAATGTGTATTGAAAGTTTTCAATGAGTGCAGCAATACTGAGGCATTATTAATTGCACTCCATGAAATGCCTGCTTGTGTTGACACAACCAGGGCCGTAGCTAGAAGTGAACAATAGGGGAGCTCAAGAGAATGTAGGGGGGGAGGGGGTGGCTCATAAAATTTTTTTCTCTCTCTCGACGTAGAACGATAAATTGGTGCATATTCACGTTGTAGGTACTATGTTTCTTAAACTGTTGTATGTTTTTTAAACTGTTGTAATAACTTCACTTTATACTAAGAAAAGTATATGATGATAAAAATTTTGAGTGTATAACTGCTGCGAAATTAAACATCATGTTAACTTCATATGTGGAAATAGGATGAGGGAGTTGTTGAAACACTTATTTTAGATACAATTTAGCAATTTTGCAAAACTCTGAAAGGGTCTCAAAAGTCAATTAGATTTTTGAACAGAATTTCATTTGAATTTTCGGAACAGCAATTCATTTAGTGACCGTGGAATTTTTTCCAGGGAGGGCTAAGAATATTTTAGGGGGGTATGGGGACTCAGCCGCCCATAGCGCCTCCTTAGCTACGGCCCTGGGCACAACCTTTCACAAAAACGCAAGCCTCTTTGAAAAACCTCAATCGGTAAATAACAACAGGGAAAAATAAAATCTTTTGAAAAACGACTGTTTGAATGACAATATCAATCTTTTTTGTTCCATTATGTAATCGTCTTTTATGTGTTTTTCACCGTGTAAAACATGCCGAAGCTGTTGTGCATCACCCGTCCGCTAATTTCCGTTTACTCAACGATACAGCGCTTGGCGAAATTCAAGGTGTGCCAAATGCTATTCCACCCATCATTCACTCCTCTTCCGAGATTCCTTGATAACATCGTACAGTGTCGCCATCTACTGAAAAAATGTATTATACAAATAATTTATTTGAAAAGAAAAATAATAATAAATTTAATGGAATTTTCTTTTTATATACGGCCAAATATTAATTAAATATATACGAGTAACTTGTTGTGTTAACTTAATTTGTAAATTTTAATGTATATTTCTTTACATTTCTTATAGTATTTCAGTTTATAATGAATAATATAATAATGAAAAAATAAAAAAAGAACGAAAGAGAGCTGTTATTGTATTCGGATAAATTACATGATAATAGCTAAAAATAAATTTTATTTTGTTTAATTTATTTTCTTGTTAAGTATCAATTCAAGAACTTTATAAGAAAATACTGAGATCTGTTATATCAATTTTTTATTTATTTATTTATTTTACTAATGTGATATAAATCACCAAGTATAGCAATGCACTAAGATTGATAAATTAAAATTTCTTAATGTTGGAAATATATATGAATATATTCATAAATATCAACATATGTACATAGTATATATGAACTTATACATTCATACATGTCTGCTTAAATATTATGTATGTGTATATTATATAGTTGTTATATAGTTAAGTCATTTAATTATATAGTTAGAAAATGTACATATTTTCGATATCATCTGTTCCGATCTATTCAGATTTTGATGTTGTACAAATATATCATTAACATTGATAACATATATATATATATATATATAAAAAAAAAAAAAAAAAAAAAAGTATAGTTTCCAGATTCTAAGAATCATCAAAAAAGTATATATTTCAATTAATAATAAATTGTGTTAAAATTAAAATACTTTTTATACTTGGAAATTTTTCATTTGAAATAAAATATGTTTAGGAATTTACACCAACTTTTGTGACACTGGTTTAATGCACCCTTCCAATTCATAAATTGATAAGTCTAAACTAAATATACATGCATATACTGATTGAATTTGTACAAAGTACAAATACAAAACAAAGATCACGTTTTATATAAAAAAACCACCTTAAAAGTTTTTATCTAATATAGATTTTTTTTTTCTTAATATTTAATATCTTACTAGACACTGAAAATTGAAGAGAACTAATTACAAATCACTAAACGAAAACATTAAAAACATTAATTACCTGTTTAAATGATAATACTTATTAATATTAGTTATATATGTAATAATTAATAATGTTAATTAATATAATTTTATAATTATATATATATGTGTATATATATTAATATTAATTAATAAATAGTTAATATTAGTTATATATATTTAAATATTGATAATTTTTTAAAAGAAAAACTTAAATTATGTTTGTGGAAGATTAAAGATTTTCCTTTTTTTTTCTTAAATTATTATCATTAATTAAGTACATAGAAATATTAAAATTTGAATATTTATAATTAATATTTTTATGTTTCACTACTTTATAATTGTAAATGAAACAGTAAATATTAAAATAAATACTAATAAATATTATATATATATATATATATATATATATATATATATATTGTGTGTGTGTGTGTGTATGAATGATGCCTCATTTTAAAACATAAGAACTTTAATAAATTGGTTTTACTAATTTGATATTCATCTCTTACAACACGGTGGTAGCATAACTAAAATAAAAATATTTTTTTATTTTATTTTAATAATTATTGTATTTTAAATTATATTTATTTAATTATTAAAAAGCAGAATTTAAAAACTTATATTAATTATTTACATTTATTTTAAATTAAACTTTATGTAATAAAATTTTAAATTAAATTTTATAACTTAATTGTAATTAAAATTTAATTGTCTAATTGACAATAAAACTAATACAAAGTAACTGAGTTTTATAACATTCTTTATTGATTACTTAAATAAAAATCGAAACAAAAATCGCCAAGAGCAAGGACACAACTCGCAATCTTATAATTACAAGCTTTCCGCTTTAACCACCTCGCTATGCCTCTGACACTCTACAACAGCTTCCAAGTGCCTCATATACGACAAAAATTGTAAGTAAAATGTCTAAAGCAGCCATGATGCGCGAGAAAATGCGTAGATGCTAGTCAAAACATTTGGCACACCTTGAATTTCGCCAAGCGCTGTATCCTTGAGTAAACGGAAATTAGCCACCCGTCCATGACTGAAAACAAATGGACTGTCGTTATTTCACTCGCATTTTGAAACTTTTTTAATATTGTTATGATGCAGAAGGTCACTCGAATTCAAAATCGATAACTGATGAGGAAAATGATAAGTCTTGTTACTCTTTTTTTTTTTTTTTTTCTAAAGAAAAAAAATAGATACACACGAATCCAAAGCTGCTTTTTATCAAATGTGTATTCTTTGCATTTGCATTTCATTAACAAGGTAAGATTTATAAGTTCCTGTTCTCTTTACCATATTGTGTTGCCAATACATTATTTAAAACATAGTAAAATAAATTAAAATTCTATGTGGAAGAACTCAACCAAGGTTAGAGATAAGGGATAACAGGAAAATTTTGAGAAATTGCTTTTGATTAATTCTATTATGTTTCCTGTAGAACAATTATGCTTGAATTTATAACTTGATTTTAATGCTTTTTTTAAAAAGTGTTTTAAATATATTTTTAATATACATATATATTTTTAATTCTTTACAGCTTTAAAATGTTGCATGTGTTTATGCTGTTTTTCGAAATGTCAAATTATATATTTTTTAAAAAGGACATGTTTTTTCTAATTTTAATGAAACCATTTCAGTTTAAGAAAAATATAAGAATTCCATAGGAAATTATTAAGATATGATACTTTAATGGATATTTATTGGAAATGCATACAACTTTTCTCAAAAGTAAATTTTTCTAACAAATCTCAATAACTTTTAAACTATTTACAATTGCTCCTTCCCACGGAATATTTCCAAATTCATAGATCTCCTGATCATAGTCTAAAATATACACAAAAAATTTGGTTCAATTATGTACAAAACATTATACACTTTTTCATGGTACAATAAAGTAAATAGCAAGGAAAACACTTTTACAGTGCCCTGTTCCGGCATTTTTTTTTTTTTTTTAATTCAGGGAGGACCTGCCTGCTATAGCCAAAAAAATCATACACAAAAAATTTAGTTCAGTTCTATGCATAATTTCATACACTTTTTAATGGTACAATAATAAAAATGATACCAGACACTGCAATTATAGCACTTTTTCCGGAGAATTTTTTTAAATTCCGGAACTACCTATTAACCTTAGTAAAAAACATACACGAAAAAATTGGTTCAATTCTATACGTAACTCCATACACTTTTCGATGGTACAAGAATGAAAAATGGCACAAAATATGCTGTTTCAGCACCCCCTTCTAGGGATTTTTTTTCAAATTCAAGAAGGACCTACTAGCCATTGCTAAACATTGACACAAAAAAATTGGTTCAATTCCATGCATAACTTAATACACTTATCGGTAGTAATGGCACAAAAATTGCTATTTCAGCCCCTCCCCCCCTTACGACAGATTTTTTTTTCAAATTCAGGGAGAACCTACTAGCCATAGCCAAACATTTACACAGAAAAATTTGGTTCAATTCTATGCATAACTTCATACACTTTTCGATGGGATAATACGAAAAATGGCACAAAAATTGCTATTATAGCGTCCCCTTCTGTCGAAATTTTTTTCAAATTCTAGAAGGACCTATTAGACATGGCCAAACACTTACTCAAAAAATTTGGTTCAAATCTATGCAAAATTTCATACATTTTTTGATGCTACAGTATTGAAAATAATTCAAAAATCGCTATTACAGCACCCCCTTTCGTCGAAATATTTCAAAATTAGAAGAAAGTCTCTTTGCCACAGCCAAAAACATGCACAAAAAATTTTCGTTCAATTCTATGCATATTTTCATATACTTTTCGGTGGTACAATGGCGACATATGGTTAGACGGACAGACAGACATTTTAGAAAAATATGTTTTTTGGAATCTATGATCTCTAAAACGTCTAAATCGGTCAAAAAAGGAAGTCGAAAAAAATTTCGATTATAATACTTTCTTCTGATGAATTATTAATTAACAAATAAATATAGTTAATTTATAATAATTAATATTAATTTTTAATTAATAATAATATGATAATGGAGATAATATGCAAAATAAATAATTTAAATTTAAATTCTGCTAAATTTTAAATTTAAATTTAAATTATTAAAAATATTAAATTTTATTATAGTATAGGTGTTTAAATATGCGTGCAATGCAATAATTCATAGTTATATGTAAATTCCTTTTTTAGAAGGTGTTAAAATCTTTTCAGATTTAAAACTCTCATACTTTTATACATATTGATCTTCGAACTCAACTTAGAAGTCTGCACAGGGCGGAATTTTCAGACCTGGTCTGGTGTAAAAATTAAAAGGTCGGACCGAGCCCGACCCGACCCGCACAAAAGTCATTGAAAACAAATCCGGTCCTATATAATTTCTACAAAAAAATCCGTTTTTCTCCACATACAATTAAGATACTTTAAATGAATACAGAGTGGGTCATAAAGATCTAAATGTTGGCAAACATTTTTCTTTCCGAATGTACACATAAAATATTTGTTTTCAATGTGCGATTTATTTTTATTGACCTCTTAAAATGGTGAGAATTTTATGCCCCACCCTGTACTTCATACATATTTATGGGAATATTTTACAGCATATTTTCGATTACTATGTGTTAGAAAAACAGAAAACACACAATAGTAACTGTAATGATGTCTTTCAGTCATATAGACGTTTCAGAATTCAAACAAGAATTAATTAAAAAATTACTGTAGTTTAGTATAAAGAGTTGAAAACATGATAACTTTTGAAGCTGTATGATAAAAAGTACATTTGTGAACATATTTCTCTGTCATTTACTAAGGTTTTCATCAAATTCAAAATAGCTACATTTTGACACATTTTGGAATTCATTTTTTTTTTTTTTTTTCACAAACGAGTAAGATTGGCATGTTATTTATTTATTTATTTATTTATTTATTTTTTAAATAAAAGCTAGTTTTTTTTTTTTTTTTTTTTTTTTTTTTGGTTTTAGCAATATAACTTTGAGAAAACATTGCCAAAATTAGCGTTTTGAATCGAATTTCCGAATTAATTATTAGGAACTTTTCGGTAATGCATTCAATCCGACATTAGGTTTCAGCGATGTCACAGTGTTATTTTCCCTCCTAATACGTTAAATAACGACCATTACTGCTAATTTCTTTTATTGTAAGTGTTTAATAATTTGTAAATGTGTGACTCAAAAGTCTATATTAATTCTCCCAATTTGAACTTTCCATGTTTTATAGTTTACGAGTAAAATGATTGTGACAGACCGACAAACACAGGAGTGATCTTATAATGGTTCCGTTTTCATTTTTTAATACGGAACCCTTAAAAATGGTGCCAACGGAATGAAATTTTTGTAAGAACCGTCGGTCCCGGAGGGGTTAAACGGCACCATACATCACGAAATTTTCTGAATCCATTCAGATATGCTACATGCCTCAGTTAATGGGGTTTTCACTGGCTTACAAAGAATAATTCCTCCTGATGGCGGACATTTATATAGTGAAAACATTTACTTCTATGAACTTGCAAGCATTTGGGTTCAAATAACGCAATTTTGAACAAAATTTTGTGATTCGAATGTTGAAGTATGTTCTATTAAAAAAAATTCACTTAAAATTTTTCTTTTCTTAAAAAAAGGAAGAAAGAAAAAAGGAAAAAAAATCTTCTTACATGAGAATAACTGCACTTTGCTCACATTTTTCATGAACTTTTAGAATGCATTAGCATTCTAAAAGTTCATGAATGAACTTTTTATGAATGAACTTCATGAATGAAATTTATGAGACATCAGGTATTTATTGAAATTATACATTGTTTCTTGTAAAATATTGAAGTCCGGTTTCAGCTATTCGAAAGTCATAAAATAAACACGCTTAATTGATTAAAATTAAAAAAAAAATTCTATAATTAGCATAAGACAAGTATCATAAAAGATAAATATTGTATGAGGATCCATAAACTAACTTAATTCAGAATCCAAGTGTTAACATGCAGCTTCAATTAAAATTATCTCGAAATTGGAAAAGAGCAGTATTATTTTGAAAAATAACATGACTTTTTCTTTCTTTCTTCTTTTTTTCTTTTTCTCTTTTTTGATAAAAAAAGAAAAGTATTTAACAAGTACTGCACTATTTTATGGACCAGAAAGATGAACGGTCACAAAATGGGTGGTACAAAAGTTACAAACAAGTAAGCGAAGTATGGAAAGGTGTATGCTAGGCATAACTAGAAAAAATATAAAAAGAATAACCTGGATAAGAAGTCAGACGAAAATCTTTTAAATTATCGAGTGACTTAAACAATTATATTCGAAATGGACTGGGCCCATTGTAAGTCAAGACAATAGACGGAGTACAAACACCCTTTAGTGGCATCACAGAGATACAAAACAACCAAGAGGACGGACTCAGCTAATTTGGAACGACAAAATCAGAAGAGTGTCTGACGCTAATTGGATGAATAAATTTCGAGACTGGAAACTGTGAAAAAAATCTGGCAGAGATACTTACATTCAGTAGTATAGGTCTATGATATATAAATATAATAATGTATGCATCACTTATGTTTATTATTTAATAATTTTTATTCGTATGCAGTTTGCACCTTCTGAATTTTATTTTGACATGAATTTTGTAAATATAAAGTTATTGGTTCAAAAAATTAACTAATTGCTTTCTTTTCAAAGGTCGTTTAAGATATGCAACATAAAGGTCTGCACGAGCCGGGCCGGCAAATTTAGAATAATTTTTTCAACGGGCCGGGCCGATAAAAAAATTTAGCGGGTCTATCGGCCCACTATAAAGATTTCAACAGGAACGATAAAATATGAGTTGTTTTAAATAAACATGGATTTAACAAGAATAAGTATAAATGTGCGTCACGAGCCGATACTAGTTGGACAACATCAATACAGAAATGTAACTTGTACAGTGTAGAAATCGGCATCAGACAATTACATTGTGTATAACCCAGGCTTAATATTTTTTTAGCAGACTCGTGCCTGGCCGAGAGCAGGCTTGCATTGTTTTTCCACATGTAGACGAGCCGGGCCAGAACTAGACTTAATTGTTCTCAAGATGCATATTGCAGACAACACGATTTGTAAAATTATTAATAGCGATAAAGCACTTATGTTAACGCAATCTTTGGATATGTAATTCTTGGTGGTTCTTAAATTCACTTCTCGACAACGCGAAAGTTTGGTACATTTTCAGACTTATTTATAACTGCAAAAACATAAAATTGACAAAGGGAATTGGAAGGGATTGAAGGGATTTGGAATCGAACAGCGTTTTTCATTTGTGGTAAATAAGATACTTGTAAAACCTTGTTGAGATATGAGAGATTCTTGTTAAATGGCTGCAGAATTTTCTTCCTTTTTCTTCCATCGCACACTGTCGCTTCCGTAAATTCTATTCAAAACGCTAACTTTGACAATATTTTCTTAAATTGCCTATATCAAAAAATGGATAACGCCATTTGATTACATAATGTCTGAATAAAAACACCTGCTAATCTTATGCATTTCCGAAAAAAGAAAGGAATTTAGAAAAGTATTAGAAAGTAGCTCCTTCGGATTTGAGAATCAATTTGGATTTGGAATCATTAATAAAATGTTATGAAAATATTTTCATAAATCTATTTTTATTATAAAGCTTCATAAATTTCGACGTTTTAAACTTTCTTTTTTTTTTTTTTTTAAATCATATTAATCTTATACTAATATTATAAAGAGGAAAGATTTGATTGTGTGTTTGTTTGAATTGAATAGGCTCCGAAACTACTTGACGGATTTGAAAAATTCTTTCACCGTTGGAAAGCTACCCAATTTCCAGTGAACATAGCCTATATTATATTTTTCAAAAAAATTTGGGATCATTACTATGGTGTATTTTTTTTTTTTTTTTTTTTTTGTCGGCCGATTATCTACGCTATGGGACATAGGCCCTATGGGGTGGGTTGCCCTCCGTAAGGGTCTTTCTAAGGGAACCTAACCCGTATTTATGCAAGGTTCGAAGAAAACCACGGAAAACTTCGAACGGTTAGGCCGACGGTCGCGATTGGGTTCGAACCCAGCACCTACCGTCTACCAATTTGGAGGTCAGAACCTCGCGGCCACTGGTGGGGCGGGATCATTACTAAAATGCTAATAATGTAACCCAAGGTGGAGAAAAATGATCTTAAAAAATCCTTACATCGCGTGCGCTGCGAATACTATTGATCCTCTATACTAATATTATGAAGAGGAAAGATTTGATTGATTGTTTGTTTGTTTGAATTGAATAGGCTCCGAAACTACTTGACGGATTTGAAAAATTCCTTCACCGTTGGAAAGCTACCCTATTTCCGGTGAACATAGGCTATATTATATTTTTCAAAAAAATTCGGGATCATTACTAAAATGCTAATAATGTAACCCAAGGTGTAGAAAAATGACCTTAAAAAATCCTTACATCGCGTGCGCTGCAAATACTATTGATTATAATCTATATACATAAAACAAAGTAGTGTTAGTTACACCATTTATAACTCAAGAACGGATGAATCGATTTTTATGAAATTCTGTATGGAGGTATCTGATACCTTCGATTAACATTTAGGCTACTTTTTATCCGACTACCTAAAAGGACGGTAATGTTTTTAGTAGTTAAATTTAATGGGATGAAATAGTAGTAACAATATGCGTTGTCAGTAGTGGCACAGGACTGGGCGACTTGCTCTACCCGAAGCAAAGCGAGGGCGCGCCGCTAGTTTTTTAATAAATCTATACTTAAATGTTGAAAGTCTAAGAATCTAAGAAATCAATGTGTATTTCCTGTAAAACATACTTTAAAATCATCTCATAGATATGTATGCAGTATTCTTTAAAGAAATCTTAATTATATGATAAAAATCTGAATTTGTTAGAAATAGTAGAAATTGTGTCATGCCAGAACGGGCCGGACTTGTTTTCACTGATTTCTGCACTTGGCAGGCCGGGCTCGGTCCGAACTTTAGAGTTTTACAACGGGCCGGGCCGGGCCGGGCCGAAAAAACTTCCATTCAAGCCAGGCCGGGCCTTCAAATTCCGGCCCGTGCAGGCCTCTAATGCAAAGTCCAGATTATAATATGAAATTCTTACCTCACTATCTGTCGACCTCGCTTTTAGACCTCAGTTGACAGCCGGGACAATACTCTAATCTCACGCGCCGCTGCTTTCCCATACATCTGAACGCTGTGACTTCCTCTCCGCCACTGAATTCGATACACAGCTGGTTTCCTTGAAAGATCACCGAAATCTGACTGACTGATGGTCAAACGGCGGAATCAAACTGGACTTTTACTATGCTTCCGAGACGGATTATCCCGATCTCTAGCTGCTAATCACACACGTTTTAAGTGGCGTTGCTTTGGTGCGTGCTTGTTCGGGATTAGAGCGGAGCGTGATGAGAGCGAAGCTTTAGGAGTGTCGTTGATGGCGATCTGTCGAAGGGTGGAGATTCGTTTAACGAGATTATTGTCTTTCTATTTTAAGTGGTGTGCGTCACAGATTAACACTTAATTGCTGTTAGGGGTCTCAGAGACCGCTTCTTTTTTCTTTTTCTTTCTTTTTTATAGTGCAAAGAAAAATGATCCCATCTCTTTTTCACTTTCATGCATTTTTAAAACTTCCCAATAAAGTTTAAAAGTGTTTATGCATTCAGCTTTTTTGTCCGTCTGTTCGTTCTTTCTCTAACTCACGTAAATATAGTCGTATTTTCATATACTTGAAATATGTTAATGATACTTATCATGGCATGTTCTTTCTTCCTAACCGCTGATCAGGCCCCTACCTACCGGGTTATGGCTCCATTTTACGGTTTTGAGTGCCTGGAAGTGGGGCGAAAACGCCTGATTGCAACATGGCGGTGATCTTCCAGGCAAGCACTTGTGTCGTCTGTTTTATCTTGTATTTATTTTATGTTGGCTGGTAACTTAATCCTGTTATACTTGTTTTGTTTGTTGCTGCCACGCAAATCTATAAATCGTGACTTGAGAATGCAGAATCTAAATTTTTAAAGTGAAATGGGAGGTGCTAACTTGTATACGAGACTAATTTAGTGATTTTTAGGGGAACAAACTATTAGATTTCCGCTGAGGTGCAAGTTGCACTTGGAACGAGAGTTTAAAAGTCAAATTGACACGGAGGAAAATTGAATTTGAGTTGAGTTATTTGCCCTGCGTGGGGATCTTTCTATAAGAACCTAACACTAGAGGTCTGCACGGGCCGGGCTCGGGCCGATTTCCAATGATGGCATTCGGGCCGGGCTGGGCTCGGGTCTTAATTTTTTTGCTGGAGTATCGGGCCGGACCTTACTTTTTTTTCCGTACGAAGCTGAGAGTGATTCCATTCTTCCTAGTTTTCATGGACCAAAATAATCAGCCGTCATTATTCTTAATTAAGCCGTCATTATTCTACAATTAAACATTAGAATTTATTCCTTTTAAAGAATCGTTGATTACTAAGCGTTTTAAAATAAAATTAAACACACACACACACACACACACAAAAAAAAAAAAAAAAAAAAAAAAAAAAAAAAAAAACATGATTATGACGGAATTTTTTTTTTAAACTGAAAACTGAAAGTTTCTTTTAAAAGGTTCATCCATGCAAAATGAATACAACAATACGAGAGAAAAAAATATATTAAACATTTACATCTGTTAAGAAGGGAATGCATTTTTTTTTTTTTTTTTCGTTCCAAAGCGATTTCGTCTTTGGAAATTTTACCATATACCGCTTTTTCGATTTTTTGTCTCCATTACAGGGAATATGGATTAATAATACTAGTGATAACTGAAACATTTACATACAACAAACAAAGATTCATTTAAAAGCATAAATATCGCAGCATCTGCATATCGTCTGCATAAATGGAGATTATAAACATGGAAAAAAAAGACTAATATAATTTTTTTTTTGGTCAGAACTCTTCCATAAGATTAAAGATCAATGTTCTGTAGAAATTCACTCGAGCCGGGCCGGGTTCGGGCCGAATTTAAAATTTTTTTCCGGACCAGGCCGAGCTCGGGCCGAAATTTTAACTTTCGGGCCGGGCCGGGTCGGGTTTTTTTTCGTTCGGGCCGGGCCGGGCTCGGGGCGAAATTTTAACTTTCGGGCCGGGCTCGGGCCTGGAAATTTCGGCCCGTGCAGACCTCTACCTAACACTATTTAAGCAAGGTTTGGGGGAAAACTCCGAACGATTACGGCGACGGTGCAATTGGTTTCAAACCCAGCACCTTCCGTTTACTCGTTACGTATATACTTCATAGATGCATATCAGTTTTATTATGTTCGAAAGAGTGTAACACCATTAAAATGCATTTGAAACTTTTTTTCAGATTGACCGTAATCTAACGGAATATTTTTGATTTTCCCCGTGATTGAACTATACATCCTATTTTCATAAAATTTGAAATGATTGACAAAATTATATAACAATTATATATTTTAAATTTCAAACGATTCGGTTGGACATTTGCATTGTTATATGCGAACAGATTAAACGACGACTATAGATGTTTCGTATTTACATAATTACAAACCCAACTAAAAAAAGGGGGTCCCGGAGCAACGGTCCCACACATTAGTCAAGCCCTGAACTCCATACGATGTAGGACACTGGTAGATGTTTTAACCTGTAAACGAGCTCCTCACCAGTAAAACTATCGATCGCGATCAAACAGCTTTTTACCACGCTTTTATTAACTTCACCTGTATGTTTGTGAGTTTGTAACTCTCCTTATTTTATGTATGTTCACCGATTACTCCGAAACCATGCAACCGATTAACATGGTTTTGGTGTTAAATGAAAGACGATGCTCTCGAATTGGTACCACTTCAGTTTCATCGAAATTGGTTCAGTACTTTTTTAGTAATTAGGCAAAAACTAATAAAATTAGTGATTTTTCGCTAATTAAAAGTGTTGAATACGTTCACTGAATGGAGTGTAGACAGCATGGCCGAGCGGTCTATGGCGGCGGATTGAAGCTCTGTTTTTCGAAAGAGATTGTGGGTTCGAACCCCACTCCTGACGTTATTTACATCTATGTAAAATTAAAAAAAAATTTCCGTATTACAATTTTTATTTTTAACCAGCTTCAGAAAAGGAAGAGGAAGTTATCAATTCGACGCGTATGTATTTTTTTTCTATGTATGTTCACCAATTACTCTGAAACTATCCAACCGATTAATTTGGTTTTTGTATTAAATATAATTAAAACTTATTTGCGACGACCGTAGAATAAGAATATGTATGACATTTAGTGTGTGTAGATTTTTCCGCCGATATTTTTAAATGAAAAATTCAGGCCTTTTTTGATTATAGAATTTCTGCAATTAGACAAAAATTTCTCTTTTGAATGACTGGCGAGAAAATTGTGCACTGGGGACACGTCGCGAAAGAGTTGAAGGTTGAAGCATCTCCCCAACTATTTTATTTTATGCTTCATTAAATGTTAATGTTTTATTATATTAATGTTTTATGAAATAATGAGCCCGACCAACATGGTCGTCAGGTCGCCAAGTGACCAAATTATTTTACGGGTATATTATGTTTTTTGTACCTCAACTTTTTATATTACTTATTCATCATACGTAGTATAGGATAAATTTTGCAATCGTTTTGAAAAAATAACGGATTTACACGTTTTAGATATTGGAGATTCCGAAAAAAATTTTTTTTAGAAAAAAAAAATTGCCGTCCGTTTGTCTGTCTGTCTGTAAACGCTCTATTTCCCAAACAAATTGAGATAGAGACTTGAAATTTTGTATATACTTAGTATCTAAGAATGAGACGAAGCCTATTTAATATGAATAATCTCGATTATCCGGAACCATTTTTTTCGGACTCTCGAACAATTCGTTCTGATGAAAGGTATATAATTTTTTTTTTTTTTTTTTTTTTTTTTTTTTTTAAGGTACGGATGTAAAAGGCAATAAAATAACACAAATTTTGCATAAAGAATGAAGTTGATCGGATAATTAGTTGTCAAACAGGATAATCCTGTTTTCCATATTATTCGATTTTTCATGATCCTTCATTTCATTTAAATTTCAATTCAAAGGTATATTTTAATTGGAAATGAGACGCTTAATCTGACGCAGCAAACTGTTAGTTAATATGATTATTGTTCTTGGAGTTATAAGGATTTTTTTTTACGCAATTCAGTACTACTTGAGTAGTTTGGCGTTTTATGTAATTTGTCGAAATTGGTTCATCAGCAATTTATTAATAGAGCATTACTATGTGTCAAAATTGCTTAAATGTACGTTAAAATTTTGTTTTGGAATTGCAATGCATTTTATAACTGGTTTACACATGTTTTGTTTTCATATATTATATTATGCATATCCATAATGGGTATGTATTACGGTTACCCCCAACGACTAATTTTAGTATTTTGGTGAAAAAAAACATTCATAAGAAATATTACGATAGTAATCATATCATGTCAGAAAAAGCGTTTATAAAACATTTTCCTACGAAAAAGGCCCGAAAGATTGCATTTTAGAGTTATTTTTCTGTGGTTTGACTAAGTAATATCTTTTAAAAAGATTTTAGTTAGGATCAAATGTTTTGCTTGTGATTTGCATACTTTATTCGTTCAAATTTGTTTAATACGTACTTAGTTAACCTTGAATTGCCTTAACTCTTCCACGAAGTTAATAAAATAATTTTAAAAGATTAAGCATGTTTTTCAACAAAGCTTATCAGCATTATGCAAGACATTTTTCCTCAAAAAGGAAAAATAAATATTTGGTCTTTTTGGAAATCTATGATTAAAGCGTGATTTTTTTTACTGGCTACTTGATACTTTTTTGTTGAATACCAAAAAAATGTTTAATAAGTTGAGCCCTATTTATATGTTTATTTCAATAAAATCCGTATTTTAAAATTCATTCAGCACATCAAATAACTGCTTAATAATTGTTTAATAATTAACAAGATTATACAAAATATCAGACAATGAATTATAGAGTTATGACCTATAAACTATGTATAAAAATAATTTAAAAACATCAAAGTAAATTAATATTTGCTATATGTGATTAAAAACAAATTAAGAAAGGCAAAAAATAACTTAATTTTTTCATATCGGCAATTTTTTTATTTATTTTTTATTTTTATTTTTATTTTTTTTTTTATCAGTAAGAGTTGGTCCCATCAAAAACTTGTAAATACAAAACTTTTAGATAATTTTGAGAACATTTATTAAAAATTTTATTGGATTTGATATCTTGAAAATTGACGAAGTTATTAATATTTTTCTCCCCAAAACCTTATTTTTTTCGCCCTTTGAGCCCATTTTAAACTTTATCAAAAATCTTTCATGCATAAAATTTTGACCCATATCTTAGAAGTATAAACTTTAAATCGATTCGATATCTGTTTTAATTAAGATATTCGATATATATTTCAATTTATCTATTTTAATTTCATAGCTCCGATGACAACATTCTCAAGAACTAATAGCCCCACCAGTGGCCGAGATGTTCTGACCTCAAACTGGTAGACGGTAGGTGCTGGGTTCGAACCCAATCGCGACCGTCGGCCTAACCGTTCGGAGTTTTCCGTGGTTTTCTTCGAACCTTGCGTAAATACGGGTTAGTTCCTTTAGAAAGACCCCCACGGAGGGCATCCCACCCCTTAGGGCCTATATCCCATAGTGTAGATAATTGGCCGACATACATACAACAACAACAACAACTCAAGAACTAATAAAACAAATAGTTTCGCAAATAAATAAATAAAAATTAGAAAATTAGTAAACAATAAATGGGTAAGTATGATCGTAGATCGCACAGAGAGTTTCGTTTAATATTTCTTTCGAAACAACTTATACTTTAATGAATAAATACAAATTATTAATTAATAATTATTTAATTTTTGCATAGATGGTAGCACCAATACATTTAATTTTAAAATAATTGTAAAAGGAAGTTATTTATTTTAATCAAATTAAAAAAAAAAATAAATCAGATTATTTAAATAAAATCCAAAAATCCAAAATTTTGAAAATCCGAAATTAAAAAAAATAGCGGAGGTATAAATAAAATTTTTTATTTCCTAAAACGAAAAAAAAATGTTTAAACGAAATTTAAAATGCTAAATCATTAATAAATCGCAATAATTTTTAAAATAGATGAAAAATTTAATTCCAAAAATTCCAGTGATTCTTTTTTATCACAGCATAATAATAATAATAATAATAATAATAATATAAATTCTTAAATTCGCAAAAAATACGCTATTTCTTTTCATTAAATTCATCTTAATATGAAAATTTCAATTTCTATCACCGGCATTTGAACTAAAAACCTACTGTTTACCAGCGAGATGCTTTATTTCCAAACTATGATGTCTACACGGAAAACGTTCAAATTAAGGTTATCTTTTGAAATTTAAATCGCAAAATGGAACAGATAACATTGAATAAGTTAATTTAATTAAAATAATAGACTTTTTCAAAATTTTATGATTTGTCATCTGACACCAGGTGTTCAGCTGTAGGTACACAAAATTTGAAGTCTCTGACTTATACAGCTCTTGTGTACGGACAGAGAGAGGAGTGAGATGAATAGGGTTTTGTCTGATGAACGAAACCCTAAAAGTCACGCGAACACAAACATAATTGCTTATATTTGAAAGGGGACATGTGCAAATGTGAATTAATTTGTATTATTGTTTCGTTATACAAAACCACCTATAAATAAAAAAAAGAAAAAAAGAAAAGAAAAGAAAGAAAGAAAAAGAAAGAAAAGAAACCACCTAGTATGTAATAAAAACAAATCAAATCAATTATCAGGGATGTATGAAATACCTTTCACCAAAGAAGATGGAACAATGCAATTTTATATAGGAATGACAAACAGAAAGCTCAAAATTAGGATCAAAGAACCTATAGAAGGCATTAAATACAGCAAAATAACTACAGCTTTAGCCAGATTATAAAACAAAGAATCTTTACAAATTAATTTTAAAAATAGTTGAGTAATTAATCCATCAAGATTTTATTTGCCATCCGCTATCAGAGATTCAATAGAGACCTTCTTACGCAATGAGAATATATGCAATGATTCAGCCTACATAGAATTACCTAAATTTTAGAAAGAGATGCTGTGCAGGATAATGAAACAATAATACAAAATAATTCACTTTTACAAACATCCATTTTTAATATTGCAATTAATTTCATTATGCTTGTGTTCGCGTGGTATTTAGATCGGGAGGCAATCACCTCATCGAGTTCACGGATGAAATTCTAGTATTAGTCAAAGCTCGATTCACATATTAAAACGCAATCGGTCTACTTAGTCCTTTGTTGGTAAATTCCCCGAAAACCTGATTTTAGCGGCTGACACGTGCGTGACCATTGTGTTTTTCTGCATCCAAAGGTATTACCCAATCCAGGATTAGTTGAATGCTGATTCGCATATTAAAATGCAATCGGTCTGCCAAGTGATATTTTAATGAAAAACACCTAAAAACCCGGTTATAACGGATGACTCGTTGATTTACCATTGTGCTTTCCTGCATCCAAAAGTATGAAAACATGGAGGACTGGGAGCAGAAAAACACAATGATAAATCTACGAGTCAATCGCTAAAATCGGGTTTTTAGATTTTTCCACCAAGATATGACTTGGCAGACGGATTGCGCTTTAATATGCTAATCGAGATTTAGCTAATTGTTGAATTTCATCAGTGAACTCGATAAGGTGATTGAATATGCTCCCGCTTCCCGTTCTAATTTTATTTGCTAGTTTTTCAATTGAAAATTTTTTTGTGAAAATATTTGTTTCATTTTAATTCTTGAGAATGTTGCCGTCGGAGCAGTGAAACATGTCGAATGCGGATAAATAAAGGTATTTGTATCTTTTTTAAATAATCACTTGTAGCAAATATTAATTTACTTTGACTTGTGACCTGTTAACTATTTATTAAATTGTCATATTATATCTTAAATACATACGCAATATCTATTAGGCTAAGATCAACTTTTTGACCTTTTAGTTTTGTCCTTGTAGTTTACATTTCAAATGCATGTTTGAAATGTAACACTAACTCGAAATATAATATTACAATACATGAAAAAGAAAATCTTTCAACACTTTCTATTACAAATTCAAAGCCTTGAATTCTTTTATTCGTCGATGAGTTCATGCGTGTTCAATATATCTTCAACAAAAGATTGAAACATTAAAAATTTTGTCTATATTAAGTTAAGTTAAATTGATTATAATATTTTTTTCTAAAAATGATTATTGAACTATCGGTTGTATCGCTGTTAAATTAGGCTTGAAATTCTAAATTGAAGCATAGGATCCCCCGCATACAATCCCTCTCAAACCACCATTGCCTGATTTACGACAGGGCATTCGGGGCACGGGCACAGGGTCCCCCAAATGCCTCTTTAAGCTTTTCAATTACTATTCATAACCTGATGTACTTTTGACCTCTAATAGGATTCTACATTTCATCCTGCTTTCTATCGTGTTCGTATTATATTTTTATCTGAAATATCAATATTTAATTATTACATTATAATGAAATTTTCTTTTATCTTTATCACTTTGAAAATATATTGTATTTTTAATTCCCATTTAATTCTTTTCCTGTACTCAACAGATCATTTACGAGTTGATGAGCGTAGCTCGTAGGCGGCAGATCCTAGTAATATTTTAAATCGCATCAAAAACATAAATGTGAAAGAATGCGAAGTTCGTTAACGGTTTCGCTAATAAAAGAAGTGAGATCTAACTGCAAACCAAGTTCTTTCGGAGCTCCTTAAATCATAGTTCCTGTCATGCATAATGTTCTTCGATTGCTTAAAATGATTTTTTATGTTCTTGCTATTCAATAGAGCAACTTAGCAAGTTTTCTCTTATTCAAATTTCTCTATTTAATTAATCAGAACTTAAAGTTAACCACTTCCTTAACTTATCAATAACTTCGATATACTTATTGGAATACTTGATTGACCAGAACTTTGCCAATGACATACTAAACTAAATTATACTCAGTCAAAGATTAAAGTTGGAGGCTAAAAACTTACCAAGTCGCTCTATTGAATAGCAAGTCACATAACAAATCATTTTAAGTAATTTATTATTATGGTTGCATACTTTATCATTCATATTTCAGAGCTCCCAAATGGTCCGCGAACTGAACACGAATATTTTTTAACAGAAATTTTCTCTGTAGGTGTCTACAACATTTGCGCTAGAATTAACCTCTGAATGTGTTTTCTGCTCAATTTGGAAAAAAAAAGAAAAATCTGAAAAAAAGATGATATTGGTGTTCAGTTGGCGGACCATTTAGGAGACCCTAATATTGCATTGGAAAAAATAATCAATACCATACTGTTTATTATAAAACATCTACTCATTTAAATTTCATAATTGCGAACTAATTATTTAAAAGTAAATTAATGATTATCATATTTAATTTTTAATGGATATTTTGAAATAATTATTAAAGGCAACAGAGGTTACTTTAGTAAGTGCTTCTTTCAATATATATATATATATATATATATATATATTTACGCAGGTCTCCTGTGCAAGTGGGTCCCCATTAGCATGTGTGCCCGGAACCCCTAAATTTGTAAATCGGTCCCTGCTGCATTTTCAGAAAGAATCACGTTTTGAGCACCAGCCTTGGCGAGTTGGCGAAAGCGAGAACGTTCAGCTAGCTGCATCGTCAAACACAAAATAAACTAAGTTCAAATGTGTCATAAAACATATGATTAATAGAATTATATTTATTACAAGAGAATCTTTACTACTGTTTTTAATTAACTTCTCAATTTCTTCAAACATAGTGAGTTAAGGAAATACTATTTTTGAATTGAGAAAAAAAAAAAAAAAAAAAAAAAACCTATGTTTAGATGTTCTGTGAAATTTAAAGCATTTTAATCGGAAAAAGCTCTTTGTTTTAAACTGTTTTAATCGTAAACAAAAGAATAACATTTGCTCATATTATAGTCTTTGCTTAATAACATTTACGGAAAAACCATTGAGCAATAAGCGCGATCTCTTTGCAGAAGGAAGGGTTGCTATTCGCTAGGCGTTTGACGTCACAAACAAGAAAGGGTGCGTAGCATTGACTTCATCTCCGCGCCAATCGTTGTTCTGGCGATAAGGTGCACAAAACGTGATTCTTTCTGAAAATGCGTCCCTGCCAGCCATCACCACTACAAAAAAGTTATGAAATTTCGAATAAATAAATAAAAACAAATAAAAAAAGAAATTCCAAAAACATATTTATTTATTCTAAACTATAATAGAGTACTTTAAGTAGCCCTAAAATCTTTAGACGTGCATGTTCAAAACGACAAATTATTAAGAAAAAGGATCATAACTTTAAAATAGTGGTGAAGCTTTAACTGTAACCGATTTAACAGGGGTTCATTACCATTCAATTACCAAAAAATTCTACTAGTAAATTTAAATGAAAAATTTCTCTTTACTTAAACGTCTCATTAACCACTTGCCCGATTTGCCCGTATGTCATACGAGCTACGTGTTTTTACCAGTGTTAATTTCAAGGGATGTCCCGATAGGATAACCCCCCCCCCCTCCAGAAAATTTTAGATTTAGTATTTTCCAGGGGGGAAATGCAATTTCTAGTCTTAGGTTAGTCCCTTGTACAAATTGATGCTAATTAATTTTTGGTGTAAATCGCCCAACAAGTGACGTTGCTATGCTGCATTTTTTGCGATTTATGCAATTGCTATATCTCAAGAATTGAAGAACGAATCTTTATCTAATTTAAGATTCTGTTAGACGGTGACTAAAGTTGTTACTGATAAGGTTTTGTTGCTAAATCGCCCGGTACCGGCGCTGTTATGCTGAATTTTTCACGATTTTTACGATTTTTGATTTCGCGATTTTTTGCTCTAGCTCAAAAATTAACGCACATATTTTCATCAAACTGCTGATTCAGTTAAACATTGATATAAGTTGTTTCTGATTAGGTTTTAATGTAAATCACGCAACAGCTGTTGCTGCTATGCTACTTTTTGCAGGATTTACAAAATTTTAGTGATATTCATGTCTTAAGAACTAATGGACGGTTTTTCAAATCTTTAGAATTCTCATGATAGGCATATATATTGCCATTTATTTTGGTACTGTGGTAGAGAATTTTGAAGAGTTAACATGTATGAGATAAAAGAAAATTTTGTGATTCGCACATCCAACTAGTTTTTAAAGTTGTGAACAGAAATTCATGCCCCGGGATATCCTATAGATTAAAAAGGTGGAATGTTTAAACAATCTTGTTACTATACAATGTTGTTGTTAAATCTCTCAATAACGGATACCTACAGTGCAAATTGTTTTCTATTCCGAGTTCTTGGCTATTCAGAGGTAAAATAATATAAATATATAGGTGTTTAAAGAAGTGTTACCTAGATGTCCACTATTCGAGAGTGTCCGTTAATGGAGTAGGGGGTAAAATAACCGTTCTGAGGTGTCTTGAAAAACTGCATTGGAAACGGGGCTATAATGTTAAATTTAGGTGGTGGCTCGGGAGGAATATTCTACCTCTCCGTGGAGCATTTTATTGCCTCCTCTCCGATAAATTTGCTTTTAATGGTCAAAAAGTGGAATTTCCTCCCCGGAACTCTATAATTTCTCCTCCGGAGCCACGGAAATCCCTCCCGGAGAAATATATTTAAATTCAACACTGGTCCGTTATCAATTGTTTACTGTTCAATAAAACCTTTCAATAGCGAACATCTATGGACTGCAGAAATTATTAGCTATTCAGAAGTTAAAAACAGATGAATGCGTTAAAAATCTCACAATGGGCATTTTCGAATGGTTGTAACTTATATATGTATCAGTACTATTTTAATCCCCACCATCTATACATTATATTTGCATATTTTTATTACTGAATATTGGACAAATTCGGCAGTAATGAAGTTATTTAGCGATTTTACTATATAAGTGTTCGAGATTGAAAAGTGTTCGCTTAATAGGGGGTCCATAATTCAAGAGCGTCCACTGTGTAACTTTTAATGCATATCATCGCATACCACTTTGTTTCGAAGGGAGGGGGGTGCGGTTGAGGAGTAGGCAGTACTTTTAAAAGACATGAAACGAAATTTCCCCATTTCTTAGAAAATGGAAGTTCGTTTACTGGATATTGACAAGACATTGACCTCCAATGAAATCCAGTTTCAAATCAAAAAACATGCTCCAAACTGAAGAAAAAAGAAAAAGAAATGAAAATCTTTGCGTGCGAGCCAAGAATGAATCAGTTTCAAACAATGATTTACATTCGTCTACTCTCGCTCTCTTTTCTTTCTCCTTTTTTTTTTTTTTTTTTTTTTCTTTCTCCTTTTTTTTTTTTTTTTTTATACTTTTTGATATTCAATTTGTCATTTGATAATTCCTCTCGAAGTAATAATGTATTGAAAAATAAAATTTTCACTTTATACACTCTGGCAAGATTAAAATCACGGGTAATTACTTTTTATAAATGAAAATGATTTCTGCTATCTTTATTATGGTACGAGAGGAGTATAAATTGCTTTCAATCATTGAGAAATTAAAGTTATGTCTTGAGAAAAAGTATCCCGAATATGTAAAATAAGCAGGCCTTCCCGCCTGCCTTGCGATAACAATATACCAATGTATAAAGATAGAAAAAATAGCTAAAAAACAATGTGAATTAAGGTTCTTCACGGGACTGGGATTAGCCTGATCTTGGCCCGGCCGTATATAGGGGGTATTGACTCAGTACCTTGATATGATATTTTCATTTTGATAATAAAAGAAAAAATGAAAAAATGTCGAGTTTCAGATTTTTATTTTTAAATGTGTCTCAGTATGGCAGAACATTCTGTCCAAATTTCGGAACGATTCGATAATATTAAAGGAGATGTCTTTAAGTCATGTAGAGAAAATTTAATATTATTTATATATGCAAATGAAATGTTTCAATTCATTTTTCTCAAATTGCAATTTTTTTACATTTTCAGTTTAATTAAAATGCTAAGGGTTCTACAATAAGTAAGCAAATTGCCTGATTTCTACTCTTTTCTTTTCTTTCTTTTTTTTTAAGTATATTTAAATCCAGTATAGTATGTAATAACTAAGTATCGGATTCTTGATATGTTTGTAACTTAATATATATACATATGTATATGAACTTAAGAACATGCTATTTTCTCACGTTTTTATGCCATTGTAAATTTAAACCATTGTAAGATCACTCCTATGCCTCTCTTTCACAGCTATTTTATTCGTAAGCTATGTAACGTGGAAAGTTCAAATTGGGGGAAGTAATAAAGACTATTGACCCGCGTATATACAGATTTTCAAACATTCACAAATACATTTTGGGAAAATGTAGGGGGATAGGCTAATTAAATTACTTGAAAAAAAAATATTTTCTTTGTGTATCATGTGAGGTATTGTGTGAAAGCTTCTGTAACGCTGAACTCAAAATCACATTTTTCTTAATTTTAGGTAGTACATTTCTAGAAATGCCGTCGAAAATGGAGGGCAAAAATATGTTTTTCACCGTCTATTTCTTAATTTACTGAAACTGAAAGTATTTAAAAATTAGAGGTCTTAGACATTAATTTAAACCTTGCAGAAAAACTATAGCGATTATCTTGAGTTACACAGTTTCTGAAAAAAAAAGCTTTTTTTTTTTTTTTTTACACAAATTTAGAATTACAAGCATTCAGCAAAGATGTTAGGAGCTCTGGAAGTAAGGCCGTAGCTAAGAGGGTGCTAGGGGCGACTCAGCCCCTAAAACAGTTTGAGCCTCCCCTGAAAAATATTCCAAAGTCACAAAATGAATTTCTGTTCCGAAAATCCAAATAAAATTCTATTCAAAAAACTAATTTAGTTTTGAGGTCCTTTCACAGTTTTGCAGAAATAATAAATTGTAACTAAAATAAGTGTTTCAACACTCGCTCATCCTATTTGCACATATGAAGCTAGCATGGTGTTTAATATTGCACTCGTTATGCACTATAATTTTTCATCATCCTATTCTTTTCTTGGCATAAAATGAAATTATTAAAACAGTTTAATAAGAAACATGCTATCTACAGTCTGAATATGCACTAATTTATCTTTCTGCCGTCAGATAGAGAAAAAATATGAAATTTTATTATATAGATATTCATACTTTTCTAGTATATACTGTTATACCCAACCTTACATTGTATACATTTTACTAAGTCTAATTATTCTTAAAGCAAAGATTTTTTTTTTTTAATAGTATGATGCAGTTAATAATTCATGTACTTCTTGTACGGAACCCTCTGAGCGCGAGTAATACTCGCACTTGATTATTATATGCCTTCACTAACTATTATTATTATTATTGTTATCATTATTGCTAATATTTTGCTAATCTAGTTAATTAATCAAAAATCCGATACTTAGATTTATAGGAAAAAAACTCTGAAGAAAAAAAAATTAAAAATAAAAAAATATATTTTAAAATTGTTAATTAAAAAAAATTATTTTTTAAAAAAGAAGTCATTGCTATATTGAGAATTATAATAAAAATATAACAAAGCTTATCATTACAAAGTAAAGTTTTTTGGTGCAGTGTCTCCTTATTCTTGGAATATCCTTTGTGATATTCTTGTAATATCCTTGTATAAATTCTTGTATAAATTCAGACAAAATCCAGTTAAAGATTAATGTTACAAAATGAAGGCACGTATAAGGTTATTATCACGGACCTGTCAGCTAGTAAATAGATAAATAAAAGTTTTGTTTGATTAATCATATTATGATATTTTTTTTTTTTTTTTTTTTCGTGAGAATGAAAGTTATTGCATTTAGAGCACAACTTCATGCATAACCTATATATCCATGCATAATATATACATATAAATACATAACTTACATATTCTGATTCTCACACTCCAAGTTGTAATTTTAAATTCGCTTCCTTTAGACTTGTTACGGTTTCAGGATCCCAGCTCTAGTCCTTGAAGTGTCGCAGACAGTTTCAGAAATGGGAACCATTTTGTGGCAGGCCAAGTTCAGTCGGTTCATTTCCTCTTATCGCTTATGAAATAAACTTCATTATTAAATAACGACGATAAGCTTTGTATGTCGGCACCTCTTATGGATTTAAAAAAAAAAAAAAAAAAAAAAAAAAAAACAGTAAAAGCAATAGTAATAAAAAATGACGATAAAAGTGTCACTTCCAGGAAAACGCATTGATCATTTCATTGACTGAGATAAAAGAAATTTTCCAGAAAATGATTCATCATTGAGTAAAACATTTATTTTAACGTTTGTTTGGGTATTACTTTTTGATTACAAAAAAATAATTCTGAGTTAAGGGAGAAATTGATTTAAAATTATATATGGAAATATGCTGAGCAACAGAAACTTATAGAGCCAATTTTAGACTCGTTTATTAAACTCTTTAAGACCAACCATATATACAGGGTGTTTGTGCACTTTCAGTGGTGTCCAATGCCTAACTTCTAAACAGTTAGTCATAAAGATATTGTTTTAGTTACAAAAATGTTTTAAATGAAGTAAAAAAATATTAAAAAAATCGTTTTGATCAATAAGAACATTTTTTAAAAGGTTACGAAATTTAAATTTTTATACGATCCGCAGTTCTATAAGTGATATTTAGTAAACATTTTCTTATTAGGATAATTTATAACACAATTATTCAATCGGTAAATTAATTATGACAGTCCGGGATGGCTTAGTTAGAAAAGCATTGGTGGCTTCACCTAATACATCCCTGGTTCGAATCCTACCCGAACTTTTTCACCCACTTTGAAAATTTACGCCTGTTATAAACATTTTCTATTACACTAAGAAGTAAGAAAAAAAGTTTCATTCATCTAACACTAAAATTGACCGAGATATGAAACTTTGAATTGCATGATTTATGCCAGTTTTCTCCATCTGAACGCAGATGATTTGGGCTATGGTTCGAGGAATCGTACACAAAGTGTTTAAAGTATTGGAAGGATTTATTTAATGTAAATATTTTTCCGTCGCAATCGAAGGGAGTCACTTCGCGCAAGTTCTAAGGTAACTTTATTTATTTATTTTTAATTAAGGCTTAGATTAGATAAACTAATTACATTTGAAAATATGTATTATTTTGGAAGAATTGCGATTGTTTCGTGAATTTCTTCTTCATTTCATTTAACAAAAATTCTGTTATACTTTTACAGACTTATACTAACTAACTTATACTTTTACCACAAGTTGTATCTTTTTATTTAATATGCGAGGCTGAAAATAAATTTCAAATAATATTAATTTTACTGTACATATAATATTTATACATATTGTACATATAATATTTATATCTCTCGCATATTTATTTTTCTAATAAATTTGTGAATGGCCCCTATTTTGTAGAGAAAAAGATGCGTCATCTTTAAATAGCGATTACTTGTCCAATTTTAATCAAATAAGATTGGAGCTTTTTTTGTATTACTTTTTAGTGTAACAGGGTATTTTAACTAAATGTAACTTACATCTCAAGAGGACCGTATACAATTTAATTAGTTTTTTTTAAAGAAAGGTACTTTTATTGACCCAAATCGCTTTTAAAATACTTCTTCACCTCATTTAAAACATTTTTGTAACTGGAACTACATGTCTATGACTAACAGCTTAAAAATTAGCCGTTGGACATCGTTGAGAGTGGACATGTGTATTCTTATAAAAGGAAGAATTGTAAAAGATACTAATGATATTTATTAAATTTGTTATTTTTTAATTAAATTATTTTTCTTAATTAATTTTTATATTTATAATAAAAAAATTTTAAATTCATAATTTAAATTAATATTTTTAATTAATTTTATTTTCAAATTAAATTTACTGGTCAATAAAAACTATGTATCTTAAAGTTAAGTTATACGGACTTGACCCATAATAAAAAAAATTTTAATTGATCCCTGATTTGACTGTTTATAGAGTAATGGCATCATTCAACAAGACCTGGTGACTGCCATCATCGTTCTCAACCTAACTGGAGCCCTTGGACTGGTTAAAAACATTTTCTTTTTTAAATTTTTGAGGTGAAAACCGCATATATCTATAATGCTTTGAAATTTATCCAAAATATTACATAGCGTCCTCTGGTGAAAATGTAATTTTTTTGGATACGGCATCACCTGTTGTAATTCAAACTATACGCTTCTAGACACTGCAACATATTGTAAGAAAAGCATTGCAATTATGATTTGTATATATCTGTGAGTGAACAAGATAACCGCCAAACGGTACTTCCGATTGAGCTCGCATGGGAAGAATAGGTTATAAACCATTATCGCAAGAGCTCTGTGGATTTTTGTACAAATCGTGTAATTATGTAACATGCAATCCTTTGTGTTTCATTCAGGAATGGTTGAAAGGAAAAAATTCCTAATTGAAATTTTACCCTTCTGTGTCCGTATAAAAAAATAATTTTTGTATTTTCTCAAACATCTCCTAGGGGTTGAAACTTATGCCATGAAATTTTCCACATTTTCTTTATGAAACTTTGCAATTAGTGTCTAGGGATAATATTTAAGAAAATAGCCTATTGTTTCCACCTTTATCAATCACTCTACACACATCTGACAACAATACATACAACGCCCCCTTATTCAGAAACTCAATGTAAAAATAATTTGAGAAAAAAAAATATATATATACAGTGTCTCACATAAGTGATGGGACACTTGTGCTTTACAAAAGGAAACTAATCAAATAAATTAAAAAAACATGTACACATTTTTTTGTGGGTGTGTTTCATACTTAAATTTAGTAAAGATTATTACATAACATACATTTTGTCAAAATATTAAAATATTAATTTAATAAAAATACAAGTGTTTAGAACGGAGCAAAAAATAGCTCACATAAGTGATGGGACACCATTATATAGGCAACAAAAATCGTCTAAAATAAGCAATAAAAATATTTTTTGGGGTTTTATTTTTACTTAAAAGCAATTGGCAATAATTTATAAAATTGTCTGCAGTATTTCTCTCCAGTTTGTTTTGGAATTTTTGTGTTTTTTAACTCTGTGTAGCCATGAATGCTAAACTAAAAGAAACTTCGCCTGAAATTCGAAAATTAGTTATTAATCTGCATATTGAACGTGGAAAATCTATTAGAAAAACTGCTGAAACAGTTAACTTGAGTCGTTCAACAGTTTTCAATATCATTAAACGATATAAAAAGAATCATATGATTCAGGATAAAAGAAGACCTGGCCGACCATCAAAGCTATCCAATGGAATAAAGCGAATTATCGTTCGAAATATTAAAAAAAATCCAAGAAATAGTGCTTCAAAAGTTGCTGCTGGTTTACAAGCATTATATGGAATAATTGTTAATCCTGAGACTATTAGAAGGGTAATTCGATCTGCTGGATATCACGGTAGAGTAGCCAGGAAAAAATTCTTCGTAAGTGAAAAGAATAGAAAACTCAGACTAGCTTTCGCAAAATACAACATAAATAAGAATTCTGATTACTGGAATAAAGTTATATTTGCTGATGAGAGTAAATTTAATATATTTGGTTCTGACGGTAGAATCTTGGTGTGGAAAAACCCAGGGAAGAATTTCGCAAACAGAACTTGGTACCAACAGTAAAACATGGTGGAGGAGGAGTTATGGTATGGGGGTGTATGTCGTCCGCTGGAGTTGGTAGTCTTGTT
Source organism: Maratus speculifer (assembly GCA_964019185.1). NCBI lineage: Eukaryota > Metazoa > Arthropoda > Arachnida > Araneae > Salticidae > Maratus > Maratus speculifer. The sequence goes on from OZ025291.1 coordinate 1,342,761, forward strand.
TTTATTGACAGTATAATGGATCAGTACAAGTATATTGATATTTTAAAGCAAAATTTGAAATCTTCAGCACGAAAATTAAACCTTCATAACGATTTTAAATTCTACCAGGACAATGACCCCAAGCACACTGCTCTGAACGTTAGACTCTGGCTGCTATATAAGTGTCCTGAAATAATAAAAACACCACCACAATCTCCAGACTTAAATCCCATAGAGAATATTTGGCAAGAATTGGAATCAAGAATTCGCAAACACACCATTTCTTCAAAACAACAACTAAAATCGGTGCTTCAAGAAGAATGGGGATAAAATCACTCCAGAAATCACAAAAAAATTTGTCGAATCCATCCCAAAAAGATTAAATCATGTTTTAAAAGTAAAAGGAAATCCAACAAAATATTAAAACCTTTTAAAAAGTAAAATTTTTGAATAAATATTTGATGGAAAAGTAAGTGTCCCATCACTTATGTGAGCCATTTTTTGCTCCGTTCTGAACAATTGTATTTTTACTAAATTAATATTTTAATATTTTGACAAATTGTATGTTATGTAATAATTGTTACTAACTTTAAATATGAAACACACCCAAAAAATTTTTGCACATGTTTGTTTATTTATTTTATTGCAGTTTCTTTTTATAAAGCACAAGTGTCCCATCACTTTTGTGAGACACTGTATATATATATTTATAAATCATAGTGAATTTCGAATTATACGTTTCTTTAAAAAAATGTGCGGATATAAGAAGCAGAAACTTTAATCACATCTATAATGATAATAAAAACAAAAACACGCAGACATTGATGGTTTTTAAAAAAAGAATCCTTTAAAATGGATTTTTATTTAAAAAAACAAAAAGATGAACATTCGAAAGTTTGGCAAGGAAACCTTCAAAGGGCAGCACAGTATCACGTTGGATAGCCCTGATCTACAAAGCCCTCTTGGCCGCCGTTATAGAAAATTTGTGCCACAATTTCAATTGTCGCCATGGTTCTAGTTCGCATCCTCGTGGGCTTCATGTAAGGAGTAGCAGTTGTAGAACCTCTCGTAGTATTCAGAGCTGTAGAAAGATTCGTCGTTACAGGGACCACCGTAACCGAGTTTATGAATCCCAGCAAAGTCGAAGCAATCAATAGTGCCACTGTCGTCGCAATCTCGACCAAACTTGCGCATGTATCCTCGGACAGCTTTCTCGGCGCATGTCTTGTTGTTCAAGCAAGTTTCAAAATCTAAAAAGAAAAAAAAACTAAAATTAAATAAAACAAAACAAAAGAAAAATATAGGCATTCCATTTTTATCCTATAACCGAATTATTCCAATGTTTTATATCCATACTATGTTATGTTTCATTTCCCATTTATTTATTTTTTTTTTATTTATTAGTTATATATTAGTGGATGGATGTCAATGAATTATTTTTAAATTTTCATAATTTCAATATATACGGTGGCTGTCCGATTACAAAAGTACAAGATATATAAACGTATTAAGAAATTGGAGGCGTTGAGGATAAAAATGAATACCAAACCGTTTATCAACATCGAGAGTTTTGAAGTTTTCTAGTATGTCTATATTTTATGATGCCTCCCTAAAATGTCATATCCTCATTTGCATTCTCAAAAAAATCTAGATTAGAAAAAAGATCTATAAAATTACGGAAGTGTTTTCTATTCATACGATTTATGTAGAATTTTGTGGAAAATTTTATTGAATTGTATTGAGTTTTATATAGACTGTGCTACAAATATAGAGATTTGAACTGAAAGATATTCTATAGAATATTTCTAAACTTTGCTATTGAAGTCTGAAAGTTTCTAGAATTCTCTTGCATATTTTATAGAAAATTAATAGAATTCTTTAAAAAGTTCCGTAGAATTAATTCTGCAGAAATAGTTGGCTGAAAAACCATCCATAATTCTATAAATATTCATAAAACCTTTTCCAATAGAATTTTTACAGAATTCTACGCAAGAGTAGAACATGCGGCAAATACTGTTCGCATAACTGTAAATTGTCTCTCCCCCCCCCCTTTCATTCACATTTTTCCTCCTTGATAGAAACAAAATTATTTATTATTCTAAATCAAAAAAGATTTAAAATTTTCCTTCTATAAATCTTTACACTTTTTATCGAACCCTTACACCAAAAACTTAATCAGTTCATCAGAAAAAAAAAGAATATATGAATGTGAGATTATGTCTCTGTTCTCTGTTCTCAGAAACAGTTTGAATAAAGAAATATAACACTAGCAATCATATTGATGTTTTTGCTTTTTCAGTCTTAAAGTGCCCATAAAGTATAGTAATCGATGTGTTAATGAAAATCGTACATTTTTAAATTTCAGTTCAGAAAGTTTCAGAATTCACCGATTTTTATCTACAGCAGTTACATTTTTAAAGATCTTGAAAATGTGTTTTTCCTTAAATGGATTAAGTTGCAATATTAGCGAACGAAATATTATTATCTTACCGTGAGGGCCTCCTTTGTCACCGGGTCTTCCTCCATCGTGCCAGTAATTCCATGAAGTAACATAGGGACCACAGAAATAGGCGTCTTTTCCTGCATTGTGGCATTTCGCAGATAGGTCACAGTTACTGCTGGCCTAAGCAAAAGAAAAGGAAATTTACAGGATGGAGAACAACATTTGAAACTTTTTTTGCCAGAGGAACCATACCCGAGGAACTAACGGTTTTAAAATTATCTGTTGGATACAAAACACACCAAATGTTTCTCCTCTACAAAGTATATGTATTTACAGAAGGGGTCATTCATGCCTATTCTGTGCGGAGTAATTCTATTTGTAAAATTATGAAACGATATATATATATATATAAAAATATTATCTGATGAAATGATAGAGACACCAACGAACGAATTTATTAGAAAATAAAAACTTGCTTATTTTCCCATACTTTAGAAAAAGAAAATTTTAACTCAATATTATTGGTGCCACTACTCTTAAAATTAGGTGTTTTTTGTAGCCACCATCCGCTACAGGGTTAAAACCATGCTCTATTTAAATAAAACAATCACATCTTCCTTTTCTCTATCTTGCTTGCTTTTTAATATGTTTCGATATTAAAAACAAAGAGGCAACTGAAGGTTCAATTTTACTGCAGGATGTTGTGAAAACAGAAAATCTTAAATATCTTCGTAGCTTTAATAAAAAAAAAAAAAAAAAAAAAAAAGATTTGTTGCCATTTCTTTGGGAAAATTTCATGCGTACGCCAGATTGCGTATACTAATTTCAACTAAATACAGGGTGTATCTAAACTACTGGGCAAAACATTAAGGAATGATAGTACACATCAAGACAAAGAATATTAAATGGGAAACTAAGGGTCCCAAACGTCGTCCGAAGGAAATATGCGCCATTAAAGTTTAGGGTTCAAAATTTCAAATAAACATAACAAACGGAAAAATTGGTCGATTAATTTGCGGTTTTCACTAAAAGTATTCTTTATGTCAGTATTTTCGTGAAAATAAATTATAAAGACCAATTTCAAAAAATGTCGATAGATGGCGCTTTAGACTTTGGAGTAACGAACAATTATTTTTGCCGATATTTTTTGCATCTCATTAAATATTTTTGGAAGCTTAGACTTAAACTTAAATTTTGAACTCAAAATCTGAATAGTTGGGAGTGGTTAAGTAGCACAAACTGAACTGTGTTCAAAGGTTCAAATTTCAAATGATTATAACAAACGGAAAAATTGGTCGATTCATTTGCGGTTTTCGCTAAAACTATTGTCTAAATCAGTATCTTCTTTAAAATAAATTTTAAAGATAAATTTCAAAAAACGCCGATAGAGGGCGCCTTAGACTTTGGAATCACGTACAACTACTTTTAACCGTTATTTTTTTAACTTCATTAAATGCATTCAAAAGCTTATACTTAAATTTTGTGCTCAAAATCTGAATAGATTAAAGTGATTAAGACCCCTGTCCTCGCTCGAGGAAACGCTCGCGAGCTAATGCTATTCCTATGGGGAAGCATTTTTCTAATAACTCTTTCGCCTTTTGACATTTTTGAATAATTTTTTTTTTGCACTGGATAGCTGAGGTGCATGCCGAGAGCGCACCTTTTCTACTTTTTCGATTTTGGTTGCAGATATTTTTTACAAAGTTAGTTTCACTTTTAAAACCGGTTTCGAAACTGAAAGTGCTTTTTAAAAAATATATCTGCAACCAAAATCGAAAAAGTAAAAAAAGTGCGCAATCGGCATGCACCTCAGCTATCCAATGCAAAAAAAATTATTAAAAAGTGTCAAAATCCGAAAGAGTTATTAGAAAAATGCTTCCCCATAGGAATAGCATTAGCTCGCGAGCGTTTCCTCGAGCGAAGACAGGGGCCAAGTAGCGCAAACTGAATTGTGTTCAGAGGAGGGAGGGAGGAGCGTCAAAATTGAATTGATTATAAAAAACGGAAAAATTGGTGGATTCGTTTGCAGTTTTCGCTAAAACTACTCTTTAAATCAGTATTTTCTCGAAAATAAATTTTAAAGATAAATTTTAAAAAATGCCGATTGAGTGCGCCTTAGACTTTGGAATAACCTACAACTATTTTTAACCGTTATTTTTTAATCTCATTAAATGCTTGCAAAAGCTTAAAATTAAATTTTGAGCTTAAAAACTGAATCGTTGGGAGTAATTAAGTAGCGCAAAATTAAACTGTGTTCGAGGTGGGGGGGAAGGGTTAAATTTCAACTCCTGAACGCAGTTCAATTTGCGCTTCTTAACCCCTCCCAACGATTCAGAATTTCAGCTCAAAATTTAAGTGTAAGCTTTTGCAAGCATTTAATTAGATACAAAAAATAACGGTTAAAAATAATTGTTGGTTAATCTTAAGTTAGTGCCCTCGATTTTTTTTTTTTTTTTATTTTTTTTTTTATTGAAATTTATTTTAAAAATTTATTTTCAAGAAAATACGGACATAAAGAATAGTTTTAGCGAAAACGGCAAACGAGTCGACTAATTTTTACGTTTTTTATAATCATTTGAAATTTGAATCTACCCCCCTCCCTTGAACTCAGTTCACTTTGCGTACTTAACCACTCCCAGCGATTCAGATTTTGAGCTCAAAATTTAAGTTTATGTCTAAGCTTCTAAAAAAAATAATGAGATGCAAACAATAACCGTAAAACATAGTTGTTCGTTACCCCAAAGTCTAAAGCACCCTCTATCGGCATTTTTTGAAATTTATCTTTAAAATTTATTTTTAAGAAGATACTGATTTAAACAATAGTTTTAGCGAAAACCGCAAATGAATCGACCAATTTTTCCGTTTTTTATAATCATTTGAAATTTGAACCTTTGAACACAGTTCAGTTTGCGCTACTTAACCACTCCCAACTATTCAGATTTTGAGCTCAAAATTTAAGTTTAAGTCTAAGCTTCCGTAAATATTTAATGAGATGCAAAAAATAGCTGCAAAAAATAATTGTTCGTTACTCCAAAGTCTAAAGCGCCCTCTATCGACATTTTTTGAAATTTATCGGTATAATTTATTTTCGCGAAAATACTGACATAAAGAATACTTTTAGTGAAAAACGCAAATCAATTGGCCAATTATTCCGTTTTTTATGCTTATTTGAAATTTTGGAGCCTAAACTTTAATGGCGCCTATCTCCTTCGGAACACGTTTGGGACCCTTAGTTTCCCATTTAATATTGTTTGTCTTGATGTGTACTAGCACCCCTTAAAGTTTTGCCCAGTAGTTTAGATACACCCTGTATATTACAATTTTCTTCGCACAACACATTACTATTACATTTACCTGTACACTGAATTAGGAGTTTAACTATCTATATTATAAAGGCCAAACGTATCTGTGCGTAACGCATACGTCATTTTGCGCATGGCAACACTATTAAATTTTAAATGAATTTCGGTATTTCAATTTTTGCTACTAAAAGTTTTTAAACTTCTTAATGTCGCACATTTTCAATTTTTACACCATTGTGTAGGAAAAAAAATATACTTTTAAATGAAATTTGTTTGAAAGCTGTATCTTAATTTGTTTTTGAAATATTGATTTTTTTGTAGCTTTTAATACCTCTTTTCTAATTGTGGCAACAGGAGTACTCAATTTCTATTTAAAGCAAAGGAAACAAGTAAGAAAAATCATGCGTTAAGCATAGATTATGAAGCGCTTTCCAACACTTCACGATATCCTTAACAAAACTTCGTCATTTAGGGCAATAAGGTTACTGTATACAGCCAAATATGTATTTCAATACTGTTGAACAGATATTTGATCTGTCGGTCATTCAAAAGCGGCCATGTATTCAACTCTTTGCGTGGCCCTGTATATCGTTTTATCTATATTCTACAAACATTTCTTAGCAAAGTGAATGCAGTTCAGCGTAAAAATACTTAACTTATTTAAAAACTATCTTTAAGTAATTTAAGTTCATATTCAGAAACGTTTGCGACCTCTTTTGGGTAGCCCTGTATATCAACTATAGTATGTATACACACCATATAATATGCATAGATTTAGTGAAACATTATTGAACGCACATATCCTAATTAAAATTCATTTCATTCATCCATCAGCCATCATCGGATACATGTACAGTACTTCAGAAAGAATGTACTATTTGAAAACTTTTGTTCGTCCCTGTAAATGCTATGTACTTCATATTATGCATGACTATATCGTATAATTTATATTAAGCCCCAGCTATACATACTAATTTTATTATATATGAAATTGTTTAATAAAATTAAAATATGCCGCACACAATTCCTTCTTTTACCACTATGTGATGGATTTCTTTTGCGTGTCCCTGTAAATGAATAATTAATACTTTTTCACCTCATTTTTTACATAATGCATATTTCAATGCATTTTGTAAATGAATATAAATTTTAATAAGATTGACGGGTGTAACATCTTTAAAATTCATTTGAAACGATTTTTCCCATAGGCCTTAATGTAACGGTAAACTTTTGACTACCCCTGTAAATAAATCAATCATGGTAGAACCTTCATTTTCAATAAGGTTCGTGCTAGGGTAAATGTCAATAACATATAAAAATTTCATGGCGATCCGAGCATATTTACGAGAGTTAGAGTGCGGACAGACGGACAGACAAACCCAATGCATAAGCACTTTTTAACTTTGTTGGAAAGTGCTAATAAAAAGGGAAAAAATTGAGTGCTGTATCTTTATGTTGCCATTTTCTCATTAAAAGGAAAAAAATAGAAATCTAAATATCTTCTGTTATAAAACCCGGTAAATTTTGATTTCATTCACAAAATTTGATTTACACGTAAAAGAATATCAACAGTTTAATATCTATTTCAGCTAATAGCATTGAGACTTCAAGTTTTGATTCAAAATGATCAAATTAAAATGCAATTTTTTTGAAACGTGAATACAGGTGTGAAATGTACATTTGTAAATTTTAATATGGTGAAAATGATGCCGGGTTTAGATTTCACGGGGAAAAAAAAAATCTATGATTGAGTCAAAGTTGAATAAATTTTACTTTTTATCATTTTGGAATACTAGCATAAGAACCTTAATTGATAACTTTATCATAATAACATATCTTTATTATTTTTTACTGCTTACATATACGATTAAAGTTTAATTTTAACAATTTCTACAACTGCGATTTATAGAAATAGTATTTTGTTAATATGACTATAAATATCGTTCGTTTAAGAGTTATGACGTACCAATATAAAATGCATTTTTAACTATAACTAATTTTGTAGGTTTATTATAAGTTAATGAAACAGTTCCTTTCTTTAACATTTTCTTTCGTCAAAATTTGACGGGTTTTACCTTGTATCTTTAAAATCAATTTAAATGTTTCAAAGTATGTCAAACAACACATATTTTTTTGTACAGAAAATTACCCCTTTTTTAGCTCACAGGCTATCATAGCCTGAGAGCTTATGTGCCCGTCCGTTCTGTATGTACGTGCGTTTGTGCGTAATGCGATAACTCATGATAAAAATATCGGATCCACTTGAAATTTTGTATATAGATATATCCTGATAAGGCGCTTCCCTGATTAGTTTTTGGAGTTCATTCGATATGTATAAGAGGGGGAGCGGGGGGCTCATGCCCCTCCCCTTAATGGATAAAAACGGGATTTTCATGCAGAATTAACAGTTTTCGTTCAAAATTTAGATATAGGATCATTCTGATAAGGCGATTCCGTGACTGTTATTAGGTATTCATTGAATAACTATAAACAGGGGGAACGGGGGGCACATGCCCTCCCCTTAATTGATATAAACGGGAATTAACAGTTAGACATACAGAATTAACAGTTTTCCTTCAAAATTTAGATATAGGATCATTCTGATGAGACGAGTCCGTGGCTGTTATTAGGTGTTCATTGAATAAGTATAAACAGGGGGGACGGGGGTTCTAATGCCCCTCCCCTTAACTTGTATAAATGGATTTTTCAAGCAGAATTGTCAGATTTCGTTCAAATCTCTGAATAGTTTTGGAAGTTTAATGGTTAAGTATAAAAGAGGGGAATAACTCCTCTTAAATTATATAAATGCTAAATGAGTTTATATTAAGAATTATTCGATTTGCTCTGAATTTTGGATATAGATTTTTTATATGATACAGCATGTCCTTGATAGTTTAGGAGGTTCAATGATTAAGTATAAAAAATGAGAAAGGGGAGAGCTGTTTCCCCTTCTTATTTTTTTTTTTTTTTTTTTCGAACGTAATTAACGAAAATACAAGGCTGTAATGTACAATTAGTATGCCTAGCCTGTGAGCTCGATGCCATCAGTTTAACTGGGCAATATTCTTTTTATTTATTGGAGCACTTATGAAATAATTACATTATCACATAGAGCTAAGATTCTAATTTAGAACATAAAAAATAATGGAAAACATTCTGAGAAATTTGTAAGAATTCTGAGAAAATTTCACAGAAACATGTTTAAAGTATTTTATGTAATGGATTTCATCGAAGATAAAAATAACGAAAAAATTTGCGTTTCCAAAAATCCCATTTAAAGATTTCTTATATGTATAAAATTGATCTCGAAGTGTCAATTAATGTATATTTGCGGTTTTATGTAAAAAGCGTTAGAAAATCATGCATATAAACACTTTTTGTATTTCTACAGGCCTTCCTAAGTCCACTTCCGGTATTTGACTTATTACTTCCTGTTCGTTAAATCAAACATCAACCCTGTTGCATTAATCCTATCCGACGCGGAATAAAATAATTTACTGTATCAGAATTTATAAACTAATTTATTTTAAAACCTGAACTTGCTGAACAATGAACAATATAATTTGTGGAATGGATCTCCTAGTTGCCCGGCAACTTTATATCCAGTATATCAAAGTAAACCGTATCGCATATAGGCTTAGGGAGCCATAAGAAAAATTAAAATATTGTATAGGTGCAACAAAGCCACAATTAAGAATAATAAAATTAGCTAACATAAAAATTAAAAGTAAGTAATAATTGAAATTAAGGAAAAAAATAAAAAAATAAATAAAGATTAAAAAAATAAAGCAGGAAAAAATGTTCACTTAGTTCTAAAAAAAAGCAGACGAAAAAGCTACCGAAGGGATGACGTGATCTTGCTTATTTTCAATTATGCTATAAAAGAAAAAAAAAATTAAATATTCTGGGTGACAGTGCAATAAAAATTAGGTGTCCTTTTTTAAGGACACCGCCCTCAAAAGGGTTAAATCAGATTTGTAATCGTAAAAGATTATTCTTTCAAATAAAACTATAACGATAATAATAAATCACAAATTTTCATCAAAATGTCCATTTTAAGAGTAGGCAAGGTACCTTAAATTTTAAAATAGCGTTAAGTTCAGCCAGCAAAAAAAAGATTGTAAGGAATTGAAATGTCAAAAATCTGCTTTAAGGTATAACACTTAACAAATACAAACTAGTCAGATGTGGCAATCCCAAAACTTTCTTCTGCTTTATCCATGTTAATACTTTTTGAAAAATACAGCATAGCAACGCCACCGGTAAGGTGGTTTCAACCAAAATCTAGTCAGCAAGAACTTATGTCAACTTCTAACTAAATCTGGTAGTTTGATGAAAATCCGCGCATTAGTTTTTGAGATTGAGATATAGCAAAATCTTCAAAAAAAGATCTGCATAATAACGCCACATATTGAGTGATGTACACCAGAAACTAATCAGGATAATTTTTTATCAGGTACAAACAGAATTTGAAGTGTGGTGACAATCCATGCATTAGTTGAGATACATTTATTGCGAAATCATGAAAAATACAGCATAGCAGCGTCATCTGTTGGGCAATTTACACCAAAAACTAAACAGCACTAACCTACTGAATCTGAAGTTTTAGAAAATTTCGTGCATTAGTTCTTGAGGTAGAGCTATTGCGATAATCACGAGTAATGCACCATGGCAGCTCCACCTGTTGAGCGATTTGCACCAGAACTTAATCAGCACCATGTTATATCGAGTACTAACTGAAGTTTTATTAAAATCTATGCATTAGTTCTTGAGACATGGTTATTGAGGAAATTGTACATAATGCAGCATAGCAGCGCCACCGGTTGAGCGATATACACCAAAAACTAATCAGATATAACTTATATCAAGATCTCACAGAATCTAAAGTTTTGTAAAATTTCGTGCATTAATTCTTGAGATAGAGATCCCATAAAATTTTTGTCACATATAGACAGACAGACTGACAGACATTTTGTAAAACACGTTTTTAGGGTTCTCTGACCCCTGAAAGTATAAATCTGTCGAAAACCGGATTTCGAAAACTTTCATGAATGCAATAATTTTTTCAGCAAAGATAGAAGAAAGTAATAATACAAAAAGAAAAAGAAAAAGAATCGAAAATTTCGACTTAAAGAAGTAAAACCTTCCCTTAGGAACCATTTAAGAAGGGTAACTGTTGTCTCAATTTCTCACCTGACAGATGCAATTCATACATACATTGTCCACTTCGGGCACTTTGTCTTGTCGTTTTCTTCTGACATTTGCTCCTGAAAATTAGAAGAAAAAATAAATCACGACTTATACATTAGTGCATCCACAGTAAACAGTCAAAAAGAGAAAGAGATGGAAATGTTTCTTCATTTAAGAAGAAGGTTTAAGTATGTACCTAATATAAATTATTAAGTATGCCAGTAGGGGAAAAATGAGAGTCCGGCCCCGGGAGGAGGAGCTGAGGAGCTGAGGAGGGAGGAGGGCTCCTCCTCCTCAAGCCTCCTCCTCAATCCTCCTCCTCCTCAATCCTCCTCCTCATTCCTCAAAGTTGTCTTATAAGAGAAGGGGTTAAAAGGATATTTTTTTTAATTTTAAGCGGGAATTTCAGGGAGTTAGAAATTTTAAACCATACTGTAGTATGGGGGTGTTTTTTAATGCGGGGACTTTAAAAATTTTCGGCGTGTTACAGTACGTGGAGTATGTTTTTCGATTGAATTTTGCTGTTGTTCATTAAAAAAGGTAATTAAAAAGTAATTAAAAATAAAGAATGAAGTGACTTTTTTTTTTCACTGTGTTCTTTGATGAGGGGTTAAGCGGGTATTTCAAGGACACAGAATTTTTTTGTTAATCTATAGTATAAGGGCTTTTTAATTTTAATGTGGCGACTTAAAATTTTTCGGTGAACTTTAGTTTTAGGATCTATTTTTTCGATTTTAAGCCGAAATTTTGAGTAGATTGATTTTTTTTTTCCCCGTGTTTTAAATAAGGGGTTAAGCGGATATTTTGGGGGGGGGGGGGGGCATGGAATATTTTTTTCTGTACTATTGTACGAGTGGTTTTTAATTTTAATGTGGCAACTTAAAAATTTTCAGTTTGGTGTAATTTAAGAGTTTATTTTTTGATTTTAAGCAGAAATTTTGGGGAGTTTGATTTTTTTTTTTTTTTTCACTGTACTCTTACATGATGAGTTAAGCGGATATTTTGGGGGAAATTATTATTTTAGACTAATCATTCACGAAGGATATTTTGCGGACATAAGTGTTTAATAGGGGAACTTTAACTTTTTTGCAATGAGATTGACGTGTGCTCGTTGACCTAACCGTACGGAGTTTGTAATTTTCTTCGAATCATGTGTGCATGTTGGCTTAGAATATCTTAGAAAGACCTGAATAACCTTTATCTCCACCAAGTCATAAATAACACATGCTGGTAATGGGAATTTGAGAATAATAACTTTAAATATTAATTTAATGAAGGAACTTTAAAATTATTTCGAGTACTATTTTTAGTTTACTATGTTATACACTTGATATTTTAGATTAGTTAAAAAATAACTTTAAAATTTGAATGAGAAAATATGTTTCAAAATGGGATTTTACGTACTAACATTTATTTGCGCTCGTTGATCTAACCGTTCGGAATCTGTGATTTTCCTCGAATCATGTGTGAATAACTGTAAGATTTCCTTAGAAAGGCTTGAATAAGCTTCAACCATCATAAATAACGCATGTCTGTAACGGGAATTTGAACTTAATTTTTTAAATATTCATTTTAATGAGGTGACTTCGAAAACAATTTGTAGAACTTTTGAGTGGTAATAATTTTTATTGGGAAACTTGAAAAAATCTTGTGATTTTTTGGGAACTAATTTTTAATTGTTGAAGTTTGCAATCTGTATTCGCATTTCTTTTGTGTGAGATTGTATAAATGTTGATGAAAACTATTTCTATTCCAATTAATGAAATTTAATAATAAAAAGAATAAAGTCTACCTCACCAGACACCCCTTTTTCAAAATTCGTGCATATTTTTAAACATAGCAATGTGTTTAATATAAGTAATTTTTGTGTGTCCTTTCCTTTCTGAAAGTGTAAGCGATTTTTAACATAAATATCTTTTGACATGTGTAATTTTTCCCTGGCAGAACAATTTTCAAATAAATAAATTTTAATATTAATAGAATTTTTGACTTTCCGAAGAAAAAAAAAAAGGAACTTATTTTTAATGTTTTAATACTTGTCGGTTAAAAAAAATTTAAACTATATTTATTATCGAAATGAATTCATCTTCATTAATTTAAAAATATATAATATTTATAACCAGTAACGCGGAACTTTTTCAAACCCTGTTAATGAGATTTTATTTAACATTATATTTTATCTTCAAATCAAAATAATTTGTGAAAAATGCTTTTAAATATTTTTAAAACTGTATTGAAAATAATATTTTACATACCTTAACATCAATGAAATCCGAATCGATCTAGAGTTTAATAATTATTTTCTCAAAAAGTTTGTTTCAGTATATGAGTAAACCTAGATGAATCATTCTTATCTGCTTATCTGATAGCGTTTTCCGGAAAGGGTTGAATCTCTGAATCATAGCTGATAAGGAACTGGGGTTCATGTGTTATCTTAATTAATCTTAATGAGTACTATGTCTAATTAAAATTATTTGACTTGAAATAAAATAAGGTCTTTTGAGTAATATCTTTTGAAAATTTAAGATATAATTATTTAAATCAAATTAGAGGCTTTTTTTTTTTTTTTTTTCTCATCGATTTATTTTAAATAAAACTAAAATATTTATTTTTTTCTGTACTTTGTTAGCAAAATAAAGAGTGTAATACATTCATTTCGGATTTAACTATTTGAAAATTTAAACTAACCTATGATTAAAATGATTACATAATGTTGAGTATGTGATCTAGTTAAAAACGGAACACGCATTCATATAAAACTTTAAATTCTTACGCTTTTGTGTATAATATAATGTATGTTTTAAATATTAAATGAAAAATATCAATTAACAATAAATGAAAAACATTAACATTAATAAAATATTAATTAAACATTGCATTGATTTAAAACTTAATATTAATATGAGAATACACATCCGTATAAAACTTTAAACATTTATGTTTTGGTGTATAATATTATGTATATATATTAAATATTAAATGAAAAATATGAATTAACAATGAATGAAAAATATCAATTAACATTAATAAAATATTAATTAAACATTGTGTTGATTTAAATACAGATTAAAAACTTAATGAAAAATATTAATTTCTCATGTAATTAAAATAACACTTTATAAATTAATGAATTATTAATTAATGAAAAATGTTCATTCGAAACAACTTGAGAAATACTCATTTGTAATGAAATATGAAAATAGCAACGAATAAAATATTAATTAAAAATTGAATGAAAATTATGCATTGAAAAAAATATAAAAATCAAATATTCTTACCTAAAAATTTCTCCCATCAGGACTTCAATTGCGACCTTCCTCGTTGCTTGCTACTTGTAAACTGAGTGATAACACATAGGCCTTATCTTTTGTACCGTGATAACCTCGACCAATGACAATTTTGTACTTGCGCGCCCTCTCACTGAATAGACTGCGTGTGAAACGTGACGTAATCGTTATTCTGTATGCTGCTATCAACGTGTTATAGATTGGTGTCTTAATCGTTTTAGTTAGTATTATTATTTTATAATTAGTTTTCAAATGTCATTAATGGAACCAGTTCGGTGAGTTGATGAACTCTTCACCCCGATTGAAGGAACAAGACATGGAAGTCTTAACAATGTTCTTATTACGCATGTCCTTTAATTAATTTTTAGAAATTAGATAATCTTTTAATTTTTAGAATTTAGTTAATGTTTTAATTTTTAGAAATTAGTTAATCTTGAATAATTATCTTTACTTTTAACAAAATATAAAATAATTAACATTTTATTAACAAGTCAACTCTTCTTAATTTGCGTGAAATAAAAACCAACTTTCTACTTTACTGATCACGAAGGAAATGACCGATAACACACATGCTTATCTACCGTTATCTCCACGCATGCGCACTGCTGATAAGTGATGTGCTGATAAGGTGAGTCGAAAAGACTTCATCGTTATCAGTTTTGTACTTGCACACCCTTAAAGCTTACTAACAATAGTGGAACAAAAAAATAATCGGCTTTTTTAAAAAATGTTTTCGACAAGGTTAGAAACAAAAGAGTACTTAAATAAGAGCTCAATTAGGCAAGGGTTCATTCTGTTTGATGACATCATGCGAGAAAGACAAGAATGAAGATGATGCGTTTTTGGTTTAATGTAACAAATAATCAGATTTTTTGTTGTAATGAAGGCGATTTATCCGGTTCCAAGTCACGCAGCAATTTTTGGTGGTGTAAGTGCTTTATATCGTGTTGCAAAAGGCAAAATATCGAAGAAGAAGATTCAGAAATGGTTGAGCGGAGTCGATTCTTATACGCTTCACAAACCGGTTCGGAGAAATTTTCCGACAAACCGAGTCATCGTATATTCAAAAGATCAGCAATGGCAGACCGATCTGGTGGATCTCATCAGTTTACAAAAACACAATCAAGGATTTCGATACCTACTGACCTGTATAGACATTCTGTCTAAATATGCTTGGGCGATTCCCTTAAAAACGAAACGAGGAGAAGAAATTGTGAAAGCCTTTCGTTCTATTTTTTCAACACGAAAACCCAAATTTCTTCAATCAGATGCCGGAAAAGAATTTAAGAACAGACTCTTCCAAAGGTTTTTAAAGCAAGAAGGTGTTCGTTTTTTCACAACAAATAATAATACCAAGGCATCGGTGGTCGAACGATTTAACCGAACCTTGAAAACGAAAATGTGGAAATATTTCACACATAACCATACTTATCGTTATTTAGATGTATTGGACCAATTACTGTACAGTTATAATCACACCTATCATTCAAGTATTAAAAGAGCCCCCGTGGAAGTGACAAGAGAAAATGAAAGTGATGTGTGGTTAACTCTTTATGGGGATTTGGAAGATATGAAAAGAAAACCCTGTGTGTTTCAAGCAGGCGATGTGGTGCGTGTGTCGAAACAAAAATTAACCTTCGAAAAAGGGTATGAAACCAATTGGACCGAAGAATTGTTTGTGGTGACGGAATGTGTGGCGAGGGACCCTCCCGTGTACCGAATAAAAGACTTGTTAGACGAACCCATTCAAGGAACCTTCTATCCACAAGAACTTCAAAAAGTGAAAATGAAAGATACTTATACTATTGAAAAAATTTTAAAGAAGCGCACGCGAAAAAGACGAATGGAATATTTTGTCAAATTTAAGGGTTATCCGAATAAATTTAATCAATGGATTCCCTCCTCAGATTTGTCTTCTTTATAAGTGACTGCAAAAAGCATGATAGATCATTTGTCATCATGTCGTTCTACCTGACGCTACCTTCCGACAGTTCCAGAAATTATTTTCCTGAGAATAAAATTTCACATTTTATAACACGATTGCCCACACCTATCGAACTGCAAGGAGAATGGGAAGTGGGACTCATAGAGTTTATTTACCCTCATACTTGGTATAACGTGAATCAACATACGAACTTAATTGGATTCGACTTGAATGATGGGAGGATAATTGGAAGACGAATCCCACCAGGATTTTATGAGACGGTGCCTGATATTTTAAAAGCCATTTCTATCAAAGATATCGAACAAAAAATTGTGTTTTCCTACAGTCCCACCACGAAAAGAGTGACTATCAACGTGCGAGATAAAGCTAAAGTGATTTTAGAAACTGGATTATCTGAAATGTTGGGGTTCGAGCCATGTGAAATCGCTTCTTTAGAGAGTAATATTGAACAAACAGTCGATAGTTCATACGTGGCAGATCCGTGTGCTCATTACAGAGTGTTGATGATTTATTCGGATATTGTCGAACCACAAGTTATTGGAGATGTGTTGGCACCCCTGTTACGAATTGTAAATGTCACCGGAAAAGACGGAGAAGTGATCTGCGTGAAATTTGATCGACCGCATTACTTACCCATCAGTCGAAAATCATTCGACTCATTAGAAATCGTTATAAGGAACCACCTGGGTGAATTAACGCCATTTGAACGTGGACGTTCGTACGTGAAACTTCATTTTCGTCAAAAATATCTCTCGTGATGTTTGTTCCCTACCAGTGTTGTGCGAAATCTTTTGAAGATTATTATACCCATCAGTCAGGTAGTGGCTTAAACTATTATCAAGGTACTACTTTACAAAGAGGTTATGGATTCGGTGGGTTGTTTCGATCACTGTTTCGTGCAGCAGTGCCCCTTTTCAAATCAGGAGCAAAAGCTGTCGGAAAACAATTGTTTCATTCTGGGGTGAACGTCCTCAGTGATCTCTCACGAGGAGAAGATATTAAAATAGCTGCCAAGCGACGGTTAAAAGAAGCTGGTCAAAACTTGACGGATAAAGCTGCAACCAAAGTGAAGACGATGATTGGTTCAGGTCATCAGTATAAAAAGAGGAAACGTTCTAACAATATCACCATTCCTCGCAAAGTCAAGAGAGTGAAAGTACACGATATTTTCTCTTAAAGATGTCTGGACTCATTCATAAAGATTCTGCTGCTTGTGCCAAATCGGAATTGGATTTGTTTTTAATTCCACCTACTCAAACAGCTATTGAAAAAGGGTATTTCGTTGAATATCATCCCCTTGCTAATATTCGAGATGGAGGACCTGTGGAATTTAACATTTCTGGGAACGGCGAAGATTATATGGATTTGTCGGCTTCTTACCTCTACGTGAAAGTGAAAATCACCAAGTCAGATGGAACGGTCTTACCTGTAGATGAACCTGTCGCCCCTGTCAATTTATTTTTACAAGCTTTGTTTTCACAAGTGGACATCAGTTTAAACGAAAGAGTCATCTCTTCTTCGAGTAACACTTATCCTTATCGTGCCTATATTGAAACCCTGCTGAACTACGGAGAAGACACAAAGAAAAGTTTACTAGGATGTGAATGTTTTTATAAAGATACAAATTTGACTGTGTCGGATCCCACCACAAATGGAAACTCAGGATTGAAGAAACGTTATGAACTGACTAAAAACAGCAAAACATTGGATATGATTGGACCCATTCATTGTGATATTTTCCAACAAAATCGACTGCTCTTGAATATGGTTGATCTGAAAATTAAAATGACTCGCAGCAAATCAGACTTTTGTTTGATGACTAAGAAGGATAAGATCAAACCCTTTGAAGATTATAAAGTGATTTTAGAACATGCTTCAGTGTTTGTTCGTAAAGTGAAAGTGAGTCCTGGTGTATTACTGGGTCATGCAAAAGCCTTGGAAAAAAATTCTGCGAAATATCCCATTGATCGAGTCCTATGTAAAACTTATTCAATCTCCACTGGAAGTAAATCATTCATGCAAGATAATGTGTTTTTAGGGGCCATGCCGAAACGTATTATTATTGGACTTTTAGACAATAGTGCTTATACAGGGCAATACGATTTGAACCCCTTTTATTTTTATCATCACAAAGTCAACTTTCTAAGCGTCTATGTGGACGGTCAACCGGTACCCAGTAAGCCCCTAGAATTGGACTTCGATGGAAACAACTATATAAGAGCCTATCATCGACTGTTCTCTGGTTTTAATCACGACACTGGCATTTATTTAACACGTGAAGAATTTGCTGATGGTCACACTTTATATAATTTCGACTTAAGCCCTGACCTTTGCGACGGACCTCATTTGAATTTACAACATCAAGGAAATTTACGAATTGAAATCAAATTCGCTGAAGCATTAGAAAAAACGACCACTGTATTGATTTATGCGGAATTTGAAAATATTATTGAAATCAACAAATCGCGTCACGTGATTTGTGACTTTCCCAACTGAATGGATTCATTACAAATCGAGAACATTTTATCACATGAAGCAGTGACCCGAAATTACTTTTTAGGTGTTTTTCCAAGTGATCAACTACCAAGAAGAATCAAGTGTTATCCTGTTTGTTTTATCTGCAACGTGGACAAGTCTACAGAAGCCGGAAGTCACTGGGTGGCTTTTTACCTGTCTTCACCTGATGAAGTGGAATTCTTCGATTCTTATGGAAATAAGCCTACCTTTTTTCAAGGACCTATATCGAACTATGCATTGCGTTTTTCACTAGTTTTGTTTAATCCACTTGTTTTACAAACCCATATAACTGCCGTCTGCGGCCAATATTGTATATTTTATCTGTATTCTCGATGTCGAGGTAAAACTCTGAGACAATTTCTGTCACATTTTGTTACTGAAGATGTGTCAAACGACCGACGAGTTTATAATTTTGTAGCCAAACGATTTGGCATTCGTGCTCATTTTTATCAATAAATCTTAATTTAAACCAAGAACCTATGTGTCTGTGATTATTTAAAGTATGTGTTTTACTTGTCTGTGTTTATTTTCAATGGAGTTTCCACGCTTTCAACACCCTTGTACTATGCTTCTTGCTGGTCCTACGGGTGTGGGTAAAAGTTGGTTTTTACGTGATTTATTAAAAGAAAGAAACCTAATGTTTGATCCTCCTCCCGATAAAGTGATTTGGTTTTACGGTATTTACCAAAAACTGTATGATGAAATACCCGATGTTACCTTTGTGGAAGGTTTTCCTTCGAATTATACTGAGTATTTAGGGACAAATTCTTTAATTATCTTAGACGATCTCATGGTTGAATGTGGATCAGACGATCGCCTGACTTATCTCTTTACAAAGGGAAGTCACCATTTAAACATCAGTGTGATATTTATTACACAAAATCTGTTTCATAAAGGCAAAGAAATGAGAGGTGTTTCCCTCAACAGTCAATATTTGATCTTGTTTAAAAATTGCCGGGACATGAGTCAAATCATTCATTTAGGTCGACAATTATACCCAACAGATAGTAAATTTTTCCAAGAAGTGTTTACAGATGCTACTAAAAAACCATTTTCTTATTTATTAGTCGATTTACGGAATGAAACCCCTGAGGAAATGCGGCTGAGAACACTCGTGCTGCCAGGTCAAAGACAATACATATATATGATGAATAAAGGTTTAAAAAGAAAGACATATGCATTTTAATTTAGTTGGGATCATGACCTTGACGAAGAAACAACTGCGTGATTTGGAGCTAATTAAGACTTGCCCCAAAACCTTACGCAAGCAACTTTTGAAAAAACTACCTTCCAGATCCGTCAAAGCTATTTGTGAGTGTACTCACAATGTATTGAAAGGAAATATACCTCTCTCATCTTATCAAAAGAAGACTTTGAAAAAGTATAAAAACCCTCTTCGAAAAATCGGTACGAAAAAAGGAACTCTTTTTTCAAAAAAGCAACTGATTGTGCAACACGGTGGATTTTTAAATATTTTAATTCCTGCAGCTTTGAGTGTATTAACGGGTCTTATCAATGGAGCTCGCAGCTAAATACGCTCTCATACCCAGGGCCGGTAGCAGGTTTCAAGGGCCCCTGGGCAGGCAAAAATTACGGGCCCCTATTAGAAAAAGTTCGAAAATCCGCCGCTTATTTGAATCACTGTATAATTGAATTAATGGTTTATTTTACTTCAGAACGTAATGTTTATTGTGGGTTTTTTTTTTAATCAACGCTACCTACTCAAGTTAAATCAGGTTCAGATTTACAAACAAGTTTTTTTTAAAGCTAATTATCAAAATTTGATGGAATTTTGTCATAAAATGATTTATTTCAGGATATTCTGAAATTTTACATTTTATCCACTTTACAACTCCATTGTTTATGACACAAAATATTTGCAAACAAAAGCAGCTCATTTCAATCAGCTGTTAAATAATTAACTAGCGAGCTACGCCCGCTAGCTGGGCCACTTTTTCCAAATGAACTTCGGTATTAAGCAGTATATAATAAGCAAAAAAATTCATTTAATAAGAAAGTCTTGGTGTTCGAATCCTCAAGCACAAAAAAAAGTAAATTAAAGAGCCATGGTCCCGTTAAAAATATGTGATTTCGCATGGTGGGCCACGTGCACTTGAAAAAAAAAAGATTGTGGATCGGAGCTATGGTCGCTTCGCGCCCATAGTCCCGTTAAAAATATTTGGTTTTGCACGGTGGGCACTAAGCGCCCATAAGACATTTTTTCGTATTTTTTAGTTCATCAGAAGCAGATTTTTACGCAGATTCTGAATATGTAATCAGTTTTTTTCTACTTTAAAAACTGTCTGCATGATGGTTTAAGAAAAAACGCGCAAAAAAGGGAGAAAAAGAGGTTTTCGACTGCTTCTTCTTTTAGCCAAAGGGGAAAAGTTCAGGTTCTTCACCGCAAGGTGGCGCAGTGTTCTGCCTCAGAGCTCCGTTTGAGCGCCGTTTGGGATTTGAGACATTTTTCGTTCCGATTCCCAAGGGGTTTTTAATTCATAACTTTTTTAATTTTGGTCCCACGGTCTCGAAAATGCCCGAAATGACTTCCCCGGAATTTTTCCAATCGAAAGACACCTCTCGCGACTTCCAACTAGCCCGCGTTGCAAAGTTTAATCGGCTTCAAGCAGACAGAGGCGCACGGATTTTATTAGTATAGACTAGCGAGCTACGCCCGCTAGCTGGGCCACTTTTTCCAAACGAACCTCGATATTAAGCAGTATATAATAAGCAAAAAAATTCATTTAATAAGCAAGTCTTGGTGTTCGAATCCTCAAGCACAAAAAAAAGTAAATTAAAGAGCCATGGTCCCGTTAAAAATGTGATTTCGCATGGTGGGCCACGTGCACTTGAAAAAAAAAAGATTGTGGATCGGAGCTAAAAGGGGAAAAGTCAAAAGCTAAAAGGGGAAAAGCCAAAGGGGAAAAGTTCAGGTTCTTCACCGCAAGGTAGCGCAGTGTTCTGCCTCGGAGCTCCGTTTGAGCGCCGTTTGGTATTTGGGACATTTTTCGTTCCGATTCCCAAGGGGTTTTTAATTCATAACTTTTTTAATTTTGGTCCCACGGTCTCGAAAATGCCCGAAATGACTTCCCCGGAATATTTCCAATCGAAATACACCTCTCGCGACTTCCAACTCGCCCGCGTTGCGAACTGTAATCGGCTTCAAGCAGACAGACAGAGGCGCACGGATTTTATTAGTATAGATAAACGTGCTCCTCTTCTGAACTGAAAATTCTTTTGTTTAGGAAAAAGTATCAACAAATCGCTGCAAAACGCGAAAGTATGCCAAAAAATGCATAATTTTTTTTCGAAGTTCACAGGAAACAAAATTTACTGTATTGGCCTAAAAGATTGAAACTGGATTTTCTTTTTACCTATTTTAAAAATTATCTGTAAAAAGCTTTTAAAAAAATTAAAAGTTCTCGAAAAATTTGAAAATTGGCAAAAATGTTTATAATTTAATTTCCTTTACAAATGTTAAAAAAGCGCAGCAAAAACTCTAAATACTGCAAAAAAGTAAACTAAACAAGAAAGGAAAAATCATGCATCAAACACTGGTTATGAAGCACTTTCCGGCACATTCAGTATAATCTAACCAAACTGCACCGTTTAAAAATTTTAATATTATGTCTCTTTTTTCCATATGAAAATTTATAACGCATTTCAAAACCGAATTTCAGCTGTTCCCATCTACAATCGGAAAATTTTCCGAATTTTTTAGCAGCCTTGTATATGATTTAGAGATTTGTATCTATCAACAACATCTATTCCAAAATTTATTTCATTTAAGAGATACTTCAGAAAATTCCCCTTCTACAATTTCCTCTAATCAGGAGAATGGTATGCGAATGCTTTTGTGCAGCGCAGTATATGAGATATAGAATTTATATATAAAAAGTAAGAGATATGTGCCACATTTCAAAATTTTCCATTTCTTTAATAATAAATAGTGTTTCTAAATTTTTTTCTTTTTTTTTTTTCGCGTGTGTGAAAAAAAAATATTTGTTCATTTTTTGTAAAGTGCCCCATTGCTCCTCACTCTCCCTTATATGTATGTACAGATTTACTAAATTAAAAAAAAAGAAAAAAAGGAAAACGAAAGAAAGGAAAGAAAAGAAAGAAAAAAAAAACTTTGGATGTCGTTTTCATATTTTTACGATTTTTTCCAGTATAAATTTGTCATTCAAGTTGACCGGATAAAAATTTGTAAAGAAAAAAATACCTTCGGATAGACTGTACCTTTCTGTGGGCAACGAAGACGGTTAGTTCTTGTAGATAACAATAAAGACAGCTGTATGACTGTAAAGAGTTTTTCTTTGTCTGAGAAGTAGAAGATGTTTTGCTCTCCAGGACAAAATTTGACAGGAAGGATACCTGTATGCTTGATGTTTTGTATCTCGAAACAGATTTTGATTCAATTTTTTTTAATTTAATTTTTTAAGCTATTTATTACTATATTTTCAAGTTTTTAGCTTTTCCCCTACATTCAAAAAAAGCATTCTTTTTCAATCCATATTTCCATTTTAGCCGAATATAGTAAAGTAGTTTTGTTCCAATTTTTGAATATTTCACAAACTTTTTATATGATTTTTAACTTTTTTCGTGTTTTGGCGCGATTTTTTGACTATAGTAATCGGAATCAGGTCTCAGACTTTTTACCCGAAGTACTAAATTTTGTCCTCAGCTATTTTTTAAATTTTGGCGAACTTTTAATGCGATTTTCGAATTTTTCGCAAATTTTTATGCGATTTTGAGTATTTCCCCCTCGTTTTGAAGCAATGGTGAATTCAGATTTCAGACACTTTTCTCTGTGGCTCCGATAGGGACATTAGAGTTTCGGGGGGAAATTGCACTTTTTGACCAATGAAAACTTAAAATTTCAAAATTTCCGGGGGGGGGCGGAATGTCCCCCCGGACCACCCCCTGGATTCAACGCTGTTTTGAAGACTCCAATTAGAAGCAATTTTTTTCTCATATCTAAAGAAATTTTCGACTTTTGACGGAAAATTTATAAAAATTTTGATCTCTGATTCGCGATTTATTCTAGTTATACAGGAAAAAAAAATCATGAGTAAAAGTTCAGTTTTTAATAGGAAAAAATACAATGCTGCACAATTGATGGAACATTCCTGTGATTTTATATGACGAAAATGAACCTTTATATTTAAAGATGTTAGGTAATTTTTACATTAGATTGTGTACTTTTCTATATTTTTGCGGAAAATTGACAAATAAATGCATTTTTTTGTCTGCGCGTCTGAATGGGGGGAAAATGAGAAAAAAATCCCCTTCAATTCACTTTTTTTTAATTATTGTAAAAGGAACTTATTTTCAATCTTTTATCCCGACATAGTATAAATTTTGACTTTGCGGCGTTTTATTCGCAGTTTCTTGACACACCTAAAAAAAATCAGGTTTCAGTCTTTAAACCCAATGTAGAAAATTTTATCATTTGCAATTTCTGAGTTTGTCTCGAACATTTTATGTGATTTTTAGCGATTTTCGTCTTTCGGGGTCATTTTTTAACATTCCGATTGCAATGTTTTCGCTAGATATAGTAAATTTTTGAATATTTGCCTAATGTTTTTATGCAAATTTTAGCCTTTTTTTCGCGTTTTACGAAGTTTTCTTTTTTTGACGATTTTTTTTTAAAAACGAATAATTATCTGGTAGATTTTGCTGATCTCATATTTAAGCTAAAGTGGAAAAATAACGAAATGGCCCCTGTAGCAACGTGAACGACGATGCTAGAAAATTTGAATTTTATCAAGAGATTATAACTTTTATCAGAAAGAAAAATTACAATAATTCAAAGATTGTTTGATTCAAGATCAGAGCGGGGGATGCCCTGAACGGATTTAAGCTGTGGAAGGCATTGGGACGTTCAAACGGAAATGGAAAACAAAAAAGCCGTTTTTTTTTGGGGGGGGGGGGGGGTTGCATAAAAAAATTCAACCTGCGAAGCGAGCAATGCTCCGCTGATAGATTAAATAATTGCAGAACATAATTTATGTATAGTTATCATTAATTATTTTACGAAGATAAAAGAAGTGAAACATTAAAAAA
The DNA here is from genome assembly GCA_964019185.1 of Maratus speculifer. Taxonomy (NCBI): domain Eukaryota; kingdom Metazoa; phylum Arthropoda; class Arachnida; order Araneae; family Salticidae; genus Maratus; species Maratus speculifer. Next base: position 1,367,490 of record OZ025291.1, read on the forward strand.
GAAACAGGTCGAACATACGGGGTTGGGTGACAAATGCATTGCACACACATACTCGATTATTGCAACTCCCAATAAGATTAAAAAGCATATATTTTTTTAAGCAATTGCATTCCAATTTTTCTTCACTTTTAATATAGGCCCTAAAAAAGACAATTTAAAAAGCATTCAGAGTCTGCCAAATGTCTTTCATCTGGGCACCTTTAAAATGAATGGCAGCTATAGCATGTTTGTTTTGATTGAAAGAAGCAATAATATTAAGGGAGACCCGTAAGAAAAAACCCAAAATTTTTATTATTGATTTTAAAGTAATGAATTTTGGTGTACTATTTAAGAATTTTCTGGTAAGGAATAATTAGCAAAAAAATTCACTTTTTATTAAAAAGTGTATTTTTTATAGAAATTTTTATGATTTTTTTTTTTTTTTTTTTTTTTTTTGTCGAAAAATACATTTTTTAAAATTACTACTCCTTATTCAATTTTCAATATTTTGGCATTACTAAAATTTCTTAAATAGTGTTATAGTATATAGAAAAGAACTAAGGAGAGATATTTTTAATTTTCTATTTTAATCGGCTAAAAAAATAAAAATAAAAATACGCATGGTAAATTTCCTTAAATTCGTTATAATTTTCATGTTTACCAATTTATGTAAAATTTTCAGAAATAGTTTTAAAAAATATCTCTCCTTACTTTTGTTGCAAATTTTTTTAAGATTCTAAAAACATAAACACTTTGTTTCTAAATCATTTTACCACTGAGCCTTAGTACTTTGAACTTAGGCAAAATATGAAAAAAGTCATTTTCAGGAAAACACGTTTTAAGTGGCCGCTAGTCCTTTAAACTCTATAGTGAGTACAATTTAAAAAGCTCATTTTCTACCTGTTCCAAGTGTCCCCGAGTTCTGAAATTTTGCATGGATATTTGCAAATATGCATTTTATCGTTTTCCGAGAAAAAAGTTTTTTTGAACTTTTGATGATTTTTGGCCGAAGATGGGGTTCGGGTCTCCCTTAAGGAAGTTTTGAACCTTATTGAAACCCCCAATGAGGTGAAAAAGCCCATTATTCTAAACATTTTAATTTAAAAAATGGTGCCTAAAAGTTTTGAATGTTGGGTTCCAATTTTTTTTACTTTTAGTAAGGGACCTAAATAAGTCAATTTAAAAATTTTAGAACTTGCGATTTTTTTTTTTTCATCTTAGCACCTTTAAAAAAATTGCTGGCTGTAGAAATGAAACACGTTATCTGGTTTGGTTGAAGAAAGTAATAGTATTAAGGAAGTTTTGAGCCTTATCGGGGCCTCCCAATGAGATTAAAAAGCACATTTTTTAAACATTTGAATTAGAAAATATACGTAGCTTAACAATTTTGAATCATGGGCTCCATTTTGCTTCAGTTTTATAAGGGCCCCAAAAAGACAATTTAAAAAGTACTTAGTCTGCAAAATGTTTTTCATCTGGACGTCTTTAAAGAGAATCGTGGCTATAGAGAGAAAGCGCATCTCTGTTTTGGTTCAAGGAAGTAATAAGATTAAGAAACTTTTGAACTTTATTGAAGCTTTTTGTTCTATTAATGAGATTAAAAAAGCCTATTTTTAAAACATTTGAACTATAAAAATAGGTTCTAAATGTTCTTAATTTTGAGTTTCAGCATTTTCTCACTTTTATATTAGGCCTTAAAAAAGACAATTTAAAACACATTTACAAACTTCTTTCATCTCGCAGCTTTAAAAAGAATGGGAACTATAGAAATAGCATATTTAGTTGAAGGCTGTAATAGTATTAAAGAAGTTTTGAAACTTATTGGGGCCCCCAAATAGATTAAAAAGCGTATTTTTTAAACATTTGATTAAAAAAAGGACCTAAATAGTTTTGAATTTTGGGCTTCAATTTTTCCTTACTTTTATAAGTAGCCCTAAAAAAGGGAATTTAAAAAGAGTTTAGAGCCTGTAATATTATATATCCAATTTCGCTCACAGGCCCCTTTGAGCTTAGGACCTAATACAACTGCATCCGCAATCGCCACTGTGCATATCCCTGTCACTCGCACAATAATATTGTAACTAAAGTAAACTTACAGTCTATAATGCCCAACGAGACATCAGGTTTCAATGAGACATGACGGATGCATATAACCCTATTTTTGCCTGAAGGCACAGACACCCACGGTGGTCGGCGATCCAGGAAAACAGGAAGTTCCCGAATATTTCACACCTTTTATGGTACTCTAAATGGGAAATTTTCGGTATCTTTGTTGGAAATATTCTAAATTACAATTCTGCGAAATGTTTTTCAGCTGGTAAAAGAAAAAAGTACGAAAAAGTTAAAATTTGGAATATCATGAAATGTAGGTACTTTTTTCATCCGAAACCGCGGGCCCCTGGGCAATTGCCCCCTGTGCCCCCCCCCTCTCACCGGCCCTGCTCATACCGGAAGAAGAGTTGACTAAACATGTCCCCACGAAAAAGCAAATGACTGACTTTGACGTGGCAATGTCAAAAATACTCAATAGTTCACTTCCCGATCATGAGAAAGTTCAACAGTACTATGAACTTTTAAAAAGGAAAATGAATTTACAAGAATTTAATGTCCCTTGGAGATCGAAACCTTTTCAAGATGAAGACGAGAAAAGGAAGTCTAAACCTCTGGAGACGGAACCTGTTAAAACGGAACCTGTGGCAGCAGAATCTACTGAAATGGAATCTTCTGAAACGAAACCTGAACAGTCCGAAAAACCTTCTGAGTTGGGAGAAGAGGATTACGACTCGTTTGTGATAAGCTCAGCACCAAGTCATATGATGAAACAAGCAAAATCTTTGCTGAAGTTACTGAAATCTAATTCAAGTAAGATGAGCTGGGATCGAACTGGAAAAGTGACTTATAATGGAAACACCTTGCAAGATACGAATTTAGCAGAACTCTTTCATCTCATTTTTAATGTGAATAAGAGACCTGAGAAAGTACCGACGGAATTTCTTCAAGCGCTTCGTGAAATTGGAGTACCTTCAACTATAATCAAAAACAAATATTTATCATCTGGAACTTTGAAGAAAGTAATGAAAAATGTATCACCAAGAAGAAACTTTGTTAAGCCAAAGAAAAAACCTTCTAACAATGTATTACTTAATCCCCAATGGGCGAGTTTATTTTAATAAAAAGGAATTTAAATTATAAAAACTGTGTTTTCATTTTTTGCCTTTATTACACAAACATATTGAAAAATAATAATAAAAGAAGGGTACTTACCTAGACACAACCGACTTGGGAAGAAATGAAGTCTTTTCGACTCACCTTATCAGCACATCACTTATCAGCAGTGCGCATGCGTGGAGATAACGGTAGATAAGCATGTGTGTTATCGGTCATTTCCTTCGTGATCAGTAAAGTAGAAAGTTGGTTTTTATTTCACGCAAATTAAGAAGAGTTGACTTGTTAATAAAATGTTAATTATTTTATATTTTGTTAAAAGTAAAGATAATTATTCAAGATTAACTAATTTCTAAAAATTAAAACATTAACTAAATTCTAAAAATTAAAAGATTATCTAATTTCTAAAAATTAATTAAAGGACATGCGTAATAAGAACATTGTTAAGACTTCCATGTCTTGTTCCTTCAATCGGGGTGAAGAGTTCATCAACTCACCGAACTGGTTCCATTAATGACATTTGAAAACTAATTATAAAATAATAATACTAACTAAAACGATTAAGACACCAATCTATAACACGTTGATAGCAGCATACAGAATAACGATTACGTCACGTTTCACACGCAGTCTATTCAGTGAGAGGGCGCGCAAGTACAAAATTGTCATTGGTCGAGGTTATCACGGTACAAAAGATAAGGCCTATGTGTTATCACTCAGTTTACAAGTAGCAAGCAACGAGGAAGGTCGCAATTGAAGTCCTGATGGGAGAAATTTTTAGGTAAGAATATTTGATTTTTATATTTTTTTCAATGCATAATTTTCATTCAATTTTTAATTAATATTTTATTCGTTGCTATTTTCATATTTCATTACAAATGAGTATTTCTCAAGTTGTTTCGAATGAACATTTTTCATTAATTAATAATTCATTAATTTATAAAGTGTTATTTTAATTACATGAGAAATTAATATTTTTCATTAAGTTTTTAATCTGTATTTAAATCAACACAATGTTTAATTAATATTTTATTAATGTTAATTGATATTTTTCATTCATTGTTAATTCATATTTTTCATTTAATATTTAATATATATACATAATATTATACACCAAAACATAAATGTTTAAAGTTTTATACGGATGTGTATTCTCATATTAATATTAAGTTTTAAATCAATGCAATGTTTAATTAATATTTTATTAATGTTAATGTTTTTCATTTATTGTTAATTGATATTTTTCATTTAATATTTAAAACATACATTATATTATACACAAAAGCTTAAGAATTTAAAGTTTTATATGAATGCGTGTTCCGTTTTTAACTAGATCACATACTCAACATTATGTAATCATTTTAATCATAGGTTAGTTTAAATTTTCAAATAGTTAAATCCGAAATGAATGTATTACACTCTTTATTTTGCTAACAAAGTACAGAAAAAAATAAATATTTTAGTTTTATTTAAAATAAATCGATGAGAAAAAAAAAAAAAAAAGCCTCTAATTTGATTTAAATAATTATATCTTAAATTTTCAAAAGATATTACTCAAAAGACCTTATTTTATTTCAAGTCAAATAATTTTAATTAGACATAGTACTCATTAAGATTAATTAAGATAACACATGAACCCCAGTTCCTTATCAGCTATAATTCAGAGATTCAACCCTTTCCGGAAAACGCTATCAGATAAGCAGATAAGAATGATTCATCTAGGTTTACTCATATACTGAAACGAACTTTTTGAGAAAATAATTATTAAACTCTAGATCGATTCGGATTTCATTGATGTTAAGGTATGTAAAATATTATTTTCAATACAGTTTTAAAAATATTTAAAAGCATTTTTCACAAATTATTTTGATTTGAAGATAAAATACAATGTTAAATAAAATCTCATTAACAGGGTTTGAAAAAGTTCCGCGTTACTGGTTATAAATATTATATATTTTTAAATTAATGAAGATGAATTCATTTCGATAATAAATATAGTTTAAATTTTTTTTAACCGACAAGTATTAAAACATTAAAAATAAGTTCCTTTTTTTTTTTTTCTTCGGAAAGTCAAAAATTCTATTAATATTAAAATTTATTTATTTGAAAATTGTTCTGCCAGGGAAAAATTACACATGTCAAAAGATATTTATGTTAAAAATCGCTTACACTTTCAGAAAGGAAAGGACACACAAAAATTACTTATATTAAACACATTGCTATGTTTAAAAATATGCACGAATTTTGAAAAAGGGGTGTCTGGTGAGGTAGACTTTATTCTTTTTATTATTAAATTTCATTAATTGGAATAGAAATAGTTTTCATCAACATTTATACAATCTCACACAAAAGAAATGCGAATACAGATTGCAAACTTCAACAATTAAAAATTAGTTCCCAAAAAATCACTCCCAATAAAAATTATTACCACTCAAAAGTTCTACAAATTGTTTTCGAAGTCACCTCATTAAAATGAATATTTAAAAAATTAAGTTCAAATTCCCGTTACAGACATGCGTTATTTATGATGGTTGAAGCTTATTCAAGCCTTTCTAAGGAAATCTTACAGTTATTCACACATGATTCGAGGAAAATCACAGATTCCGAACGGTTAGATCAACGAGCGCAAATAAATGTTAGTACGTAAAATCCCATTTTGAAACATATTTTCTCATTCAAATTTTAAAGTTATTTTTTAACTAATCTAAAATATCAAGTGTATAACATAGTAAACTAAAAATAGTACTCGAAATAATTTTAAAGTTCCTTCATTAAATTAATATTTAAAGTTATTATTCTCAAATTCCCATTACCAGCATGTGTTATTTATGACTTGGTGGAGATAAAGGTTATTCAGGTCTTTCTAAGATATTCTAAGCCAACATGCACACATGATTCGAAGAAAATTACAAACTCCGTACGGTTAGGTCAACGAGCACACGTCAATCTCATTGCAAAAAAGTTAAAGTTCCCCTATTAAACACTTATGTCCGCAAAATATCCTTCGTGAATGATTAGTCTAAAATAATAATTTCCCCCAAAATATCCGCTTAACTCATCATGTAAGAGTACAGTGAAAAAAAAAAAAAAAATCAAACTCCCCAAAATTTCTGCTTAAAATCAAAAAATAAACTCTTAAATTACACCAAACTGAAAATTTTTAAGTTGCCACATTAAAATTAAAAACCACTCGTACAATAGTACAGAAAAAAATATTCCATGCCCCCCCCAAAATATCCGCTTAACCCCTTATTTAAAACACGGGGAAAAAAAAAAATCAATCTACTCAAAATTTCGGCTTAAAATCGAAAAAATAGATCCTAAAACTAAAGTTCACCGAAAAATTTTAAGTCGCCACATTAAAATTAAAAAGCCCTTATACTATAGATTAACAAAAAAATTCTGTGTCCTTGAAATACCCGCTTAACCCCTCATCAAAGAACACAGTGAAAAAAAAAAGTCACTTCATTCTTTATTTTTAATTACTTTTTAATTACCTTTTTTAATGAACAACAGCAAAATTCAATCGAAAAACATACTCCACGTACTGTAACACGCCGAAAATTTTTAAAGTCCCCGCATTAAAAAACACCCCCATACTGCAGTATGGTTTAAAAATTCTAACTCCCTGAAATTCCCGCTTAAAATTAAAAAAAATATCCTTTTAACCCCTTCTCTTATAAGACAACTTTGAGGAATGAGGAGGAGGATTGAGGAGGAGGTGTGAGGAGGAGCTGAGGAGGAGGCTTGAGGAGGAGGAGCCCTCCTCCCTCCTCAGCTCCTCAGCTCCTCCTCCCGGGGCCGGACTCTCATTTTTCCCCTACTTATGCCTAACATTTGATATACTATTACCTCTTTCAAGTTCAAATCCCGAAATCAGAAAAGCTTTCCTTTATCTCCAAAAGCCTTAGAAATCGTTCAAAATTTAAAGAGACATTTTTAAAACGGAAGTCTATTTTTCTCCTCGTGATAGTCTAGGTGAGACTTGGGAGGGATGGAACAATTTTTGCAAAAATATTTTTTATTTAACTGTAATTCTCTTGTGCAAAATAGAAATTTTCAGTATAGCATCTTGAAACTTTTTAACACGCTTAAAAATTGTAAATCTGATGATAATAATTGTAATTTTAGATAAATAAACTGTTTAAGTTAACAAGAAAAATGTCCCATCTCTCCCTCACATGAGGAAGAGATAATATATGTTTTTAAAATATAAATTCATATTTAATATTAAAAGATGTAGAGGAAAATAGCAAAAAGAATGCGGAATTTAAAATAAATAAGGATTATTATAAATAAAATCATTTGTTTTATATTACAATATACTTCGTAAAATTCAAATAAAATGACATGTATGCTTGTGTCTGACTAATGCTGCCAATAAATTTTGATGGACGTAGATTTGAAATTATGTATTGTTCATTAATGATGGAATAGTCAGTTTCTTGAGGAAAAACGAATTTTTTTTAATTATTATTCCTTTTTCTTTTTTAACACAAATACTGTATTATCATGGAAAAGTAAAAGTCAGCAGTTTAAGTTTAATGATTTTTTCAAAACAGTAAACTTTTATTTAAGAAAACTAAAAAAATGGTATTGTTGAAATAAATATAAATGTTTAATACTAATGGGTGATAATAGTTATATAATGCATCAATAAGAAAAAAAAATTCAAAGCTTTAATTTTTCAATTTTTTAACTAGCAAGATATCAAGTTTTATTTGTTATACTATTCAATTCTGAAACAAGATAGTCTTATACATACTATATAAAATACCAAAAAACTGCATGTTTTTTAAAAAAATTATTTGAACAGAGATATCGTTTGAGAAGGATGGGACATGTCCCATCCCTCTATTAGAGTAACATAAAAATAAATAGTCTTTTGCATAAAGCATGGGGTTTTTTAATTTAACTTGATTGTTCATTTATAAAAGATATATTGTTCAGTTTACAAAATATTAAAATCAATTAAGATAGCAGCAAACAATGAGATTGAAAATTTACATTAAAAATCTGAGTACAGTGGAACCACCTGTGGGACTAGCCAGTGACGTAGCTAGGATGGGTGACACCGGGGGCGGTGTAAATGGTGTCACATCCCCCAACCACCATGATATCAGCCCCCCCCCCAGCAATTTGTCATATTACTTCAATCACAAATTTAAAATATTATAACAAATGACCATATCATTCTGGATTTGCCTTTTGTCCTCCTGCATTAAAAAAAAAAAAAAAAACATTTGCACATGAGCGATTTATTACTTATTATCCGATAGTCCTCATAAGTCAATGCGGTGTCTATATGTAAAAAAAAGTTTGCTTTTCGCTATTCACTCGTTGGATAGGTTGTTTTTTGTTCCCTGGTGCATATCTTATTCAGACACCCCATTCTGTATTTTTCATATTTTCAAAGAAAAGAAAATTAACTCTGATGCGTTATCGCTATAAATTTCATTTTATTCAAGAACTTTTTTCCAAAATCTTATAAGATTATGTGTTTATATTTCCATTAAAGATTGGGTGACACTCGGGACGGTCCGCTCCCTCCGCCCCCCGCTACCTACGCCACTGGGACTAGCTGAAATGGTCACTGCATAAAGATTGTCACTTTATGGAGTGTTTTTCATAATAGCACAATAAAACTGTTGTGAAAAAATAATATAATAAAAAATAAAGTATAAATAAGGAAAGATGCACTATATTAAGTAATAAACTGATTAATTAACAACAATAATAACTGAATTACTAATTTAAGATATACTACCTAGAAGATAATTTACATAAAACTTATGTTGTTTCTTTTGAATACAGTTGAAATTCCGTAGTGATTGATTTAAATAACATATAACTACAAGGTGCACTGTAATTTATACACATTTTTATTGTCATTGTAATTGCATACTGATAACTTTCTGTAGCTGGCTGTAATAAACTTTTCATTAAAATCGCTTTACACAAGAGCAAATATCATTACAATAAAGGACAAAGTAGTCACTTTATACATTAAGGGAATAGTCACTATAGGGGTTAAATTTCTGTACTTTTAGGTAGATTTCGTATGAAATACTATCTATTGCATTGTCTCCCATGTTGGAATTTCTGAAAAATTTTTGCGGATCTACACGAATCATGACTCCTAGACCCCAAAACTACCATCAGTAAAAAAGTTTATATATCTATCTATCTATCTATCTATCTATCTATCTATCTATCTATCGGTGTATATCACTTTCTTCTAGACACGATAACTTCCATAATTATGCTCAGATCTTCATCAAACTTTTACATAAAATCAAGGGGCATAAAATCTCGGTTAAGTTCGTTAATGGGCAAAATCGGACCAAGGGGGTGGAAGTTAGGAGGGTTTTTGTGAAAACAGAAAAAACGCGATAACTTTTTAATTAAAATAGATATCGAATCAGTTTAAAGTTTATATTACTTCTAAAAAATGGGCAAAAAGTTTATGCTTGACAGATTTTTGATAAAGTTAAAAATGGGCTCAAGGGGCGAAAAAAACATGGTTATTGGGAGAAAAAAATTCATAACTTCGTCAATTCTCAAGATATCAAATCCAACTAAATTTTATATAAATGTACTCAATATTATCTAAAACTTTTGCATTTACAAGTTTTTGATAGGACCAATTTTTACCGATGAAAAAAATTAAAAACGAAAAGAAAAAGGGGGGAGGAAAAAGAAAAAAACCCATAACTTACTCAATTCTTAAGCAATTAAATCTAATTAAATTTATTTTACATCTTCACAATAAGATCTACAACTTTTATATTGACAAGTTTTTCATAGAACCAATTCTTATAGCAAAAATAAATTAAACAAAAATAGGAGTTGGAGAAAAAACCTCAAATCCAAACTGCTTATATTCTGACTCATTTTAAAATTCATTTTTGATTTTAAAGGCGTCCAAATGACAGATCCTCTTATTTAGCAACTATATAATGCGACGTATTGGCCAATTTTTTGATAAAGGCAGAATATATTTTTAAAAAGGCTGCCAAAAAAGGTATTTTGAACAGATTTCCCGAAGTTTTCATCATTAAAAAATTCATTAAGTATAACAAATTGCGTTTTTTATGAGTCATTTTTAAATTCATTTTTGTTCTCAAACCCATCCAATTTACAGGTCCTATTATTTAGGAACTATATAACTTGACGTATTGGCCAGTTTTTTAATAAAGGCAGAATATATTTTTTAAAAGGCTGCCAAAAAGGGTATTTTGAACAGAATTTCACGAAGTTATGGTGATTAAAATTTGAGAAAATTCAAGAAATTGCGTTTTTACCGAGTTCATTTTTAAATCTTTTTTTGTTCTCAAACGCATCCAATTTACAGGTTCTCTTATTTAGGAACTATATAATGTGACGGAGTGGCCAGTTTTTTAATAAAGGCAGAATATATTTAAAAAAAGGCTGCCAAAATGGGCACTTCGCACAAAATTTCCCAAAGCGAGATGATTAATGAACTGTGGGTATTCAAATAACAAATTGGTTATTTTATGACTCATTTTTAAATCCAATTTTGCTCTGACACGCATTCAATTGATAGTTTTTTGTTACTTAGGAACTATATAATGTGCGTATTCGTCGATTTTTTGATAAAGGGTGAATATATATATTTTAAAAGCTGTCAAAGTAAGCACTTCGCAAAAAAATTTCTCAAAGCGATCATGATAAAAGAAATGAGGTTGTATTCAAATAACAAATTGTTTATTTTATGACTCATTTTTAAATTCAATTTTGCTCTCAAACGCATTCAATTGACAGTTATTTGTTATTTAGGAACTGTGTAATGTGCCGTATTGGTCAGACTTTTGATAAAGGCTAAATATATATTTAAAAAAAATCTGTCAAAGTGGGCACTTCGCACAAAATTTCTCAAAGCGATCTTGATTAAAGAATTGTGGATGTATTAAAATAATAAATTGGTTATTTTATGACTCATTTTTAAATTCAATTTTGCTGTCAAACGAATTTAATTAACAGTTTTTTGTTATTTAGGAACTATATAATGAGCATATTGGTCAATTTTTTAAATAAAGTAAGAATATAATTCAAAATATATTGCCAAAATGGGCATTTGAGTAAAGATAGGCATTTTTTTTTTTTTTTTTTTTTTTTTTTTTTTTTTTTTTTTTTTGAGATGAAAATTTTTTGAAATCTACCTCCGCCTATAGGCCATGCCGAAAGGGATTTTTTTAATGGGTTAGCATAAAATTTCAAAAAATGACTACTTCAGTATTTTAGTATGAAAATTTTCGGCATGCAGAAAAATAGATGATCACATTTTACAGGTTCAAACAAAATTGAAAATGACAGGCTAACTGGTCACTTTACACAGGTGGAAACATTCTCATATTATTTTATATGAGCACAGGTAAAATTTTCCAAAACCGGTCATTTTAGCCAGGTGACCCCTTTACCAAGGTGGTCACTTTCGCAGGTTCCACTGTAGTACTTACTTTTAAGTAGATTTCGTATGAAATACTACCTATTGCGGTCGCTCCTATGTTGGAATTTCTGAATATATTTTTCAGATCTATGCCGATCATGACTTCTAGACCCCAAAACAACCATTAGTAAAAAAGTTTATATATATATATATATACAATAGAGTCTCTCTATGACGAAACTATCCAGCAAATTTCTCTATTTAACGAATTTTTTGTAGGAACGGTCAACTTTTTTCATGATTACATTAAAAGTAATCTCCATATAGCGAAATATATATCTCCATTTAACGAATTTTTTCAAAAATGTTCTTTCATATGTTCAGAAAACGCCTCAAATTATTTGTAGAATAATTTTTTTTCGTTGATTTCTGGTTTATATTTTATAACTGCATTCCTCTACCTTATTCCTTATGTCCAAAAAAAGGCATTCAACCTTACCTCCCCTCCCCCCCCCCCAAAAAAAAACATCCTTTTTGCTTGGTCACTTGACTGTATTTTAGCCAAGATAAGCATGCGTTTTTGGAAAAGATTGAAACATTTGTTTGCTACTGGAACGATTTACAATAATCACAAAGCATCCTAAAAGATAAATCTATTCCATTGTCGTCTTGAAAATGTTGTTTGGATAGTAAGGCAGGAATAAGGAAGGGATAAGGGGGCAATTGCAGAAAAGGTCGTTTTTTTCAACAGATTTTCATCTACCTAAACTAACTCTCATTACTTTTATAGTTTAGAGTGGATGTTTGTTGTTTGTGGCGACTCGGAGCATTTTTTGTTGTGAGAAATCATTTGAACAAATAATTATTACTAAATGCCATCTATGCTGGTGTTATCTTCTATTGCATCTGCATAAAATCTCTTTTAGGATAAGTACAACTCTTTCTGATAAAGTAAATAATTTTGAAAGTAAACAATAAGACACTGGAAAAAAAGTAAGTGGCGAAAATGTTTGAGATTCTGGAATAATTCAGTTAGATATTTGAAAAACTTAATTAAACAACTCAAAAACAATTCTATTTGAAAATTTAAACATTAAATGAAATTTTTTGCCGTTCTCTATTCAACGAATTTTTCTATATAACGAATTTTTTGACTGAACGATGGATTTCGTTATATAAAGACTCGACTGTATATATTTTGTAAAAGGTAAAATTTAAAATTTATTGTTTGTGAATAAAGGATAAGTAACAAGTAATGTATGACAGGCGAATTACAAAAATTCGTTGCATACTTCTGAATATAGAAGCGTAATCGATCATTGTATAAACTTTTGCTGAGCATTGTATATAATGTGCTGTATTGGTCCATGTTTTAATAAAGTCAGACTGTATTTCAAAATATGTTGCTAAAATGGGCATTTGAGCCGAATTTTGCTTAAGATAATTCTGATAAAACCAGTTCTTATAGAAAAAAGAAATAAAAAAAAATTCAAAAGCGGTCAAATAAAGTTGTTAAACTGGGCTCATCTGTAATCAAATTTTATTTCTGATGTTGAAATGAGTACTCTTCGAAATCTACCTCCGCCTATAGGCCAAGCCGACAGGGATTATTGATATTGTAAAATAGTCTTTTAAAGTCACAAACTGATAGTTGCTTGCAACTAAAAAGATTTATAGAAACAGTTATAATGCAATGATTATTATTATTATTCCATCTGGTGGAAGAGTCACAAATTAAAAAATAAAGTTGCTATTAAGAATTACTGCAGATGTCCAATTCCTCTCTAATCTCCCTTGTTAATGAGTTTTCTATATTCAGGTTTCAACATGAAATATCAAATTTTCGGATGCTTTCCATTCTGATGTAAATATTTTCAGCTACATAACAAAATTTATACAAACAAGAATAACAAAATAATTTTTATTTTACTCTGTTATAATTCAACATGTTTGTTAGCTGAACATGTTCGATAATATAAAAATGGTTGCTTGAGAATTGATAGTACACGAAAAAACACAATATTTAGTATGGACACCGAGTTAGAGATCTGCACGGGCCGAAATATCCAGGCCGGCCCAACCTGAACGAAATCTATCTTAGCCCGGACCGTTTATACTTTCACAGTTCATGGCCTGGCCCGGCCCGGCCTGATGTCACCCGACACAATTTCTACTATCTCGAAAAAAAAAAAAAAAAAAATACTGATATTTTTAATATGAAATTAAGATTCCTTTAAAGAATACTGCATATATATTTAAGGGACAATTCTACAGTATATTTAAAAATTGCGATGTGAGAAAATACAAAATAGCTACAGGAATAATTACTTAGATTTTAACACTTTCAACATTCAAATAAGAATTCATTAAAAAATTAATGTAATTTTGAATAAAAGGGTTAAAGCATCATAATGTTTGAAGCTACTGTATAGGAAAAAGTAGACTCAGGAAAATATTTATCTTTCATTTATTAAATTTTTTCTCTAATCAAAGAAACTACATTCTGGTACATTTCTGAATTCATTTCTTTTCGAAAACGCATAAGATTGGCAGGTGTTCTTATTCAAAAATTATATAATCGAAAAGCGTTATCCATTTTTTGATACACGCAGTTTAAGAAAATACTGTCAAAGATAGCGTTTTGAATCGAATTTTCGGAAGTGACAGCATGGGAAAGGAGAAAAATCTGCATCCACGTGACAAAAATCTCTTATATCTTTGTAAGTAATTTATCAAAAATGAAAAAGGCTGTTCGATTCCAAATCCCTTTAGTAGAGAAGATTGTCAATTTTATGACAAACAGTTTTAACTTTACATTTAAAAATTAGCCCGAATATGTTTCGAAGTTTCGCGCTGTTGTGTAGGAATTTAAGAACTATCTTAAGGTATATTTCCAAAGATTACCTTAACCCTTTCCGGCACGGACAAAATCTGTTAGTAAAATGAGAAGTTATCGACTGACATCGGAATTCACAAATGCATTTTTTAGATATTTTGAAACCCCTAATTTATGCTTTTACTGTATAAGCAAAATTTTACTAAAATATAATTGGTGCCCTTTGCAAGTTTGGAATTAAAATTAGGTATCCCAGACCGGGATCAGTGTGCCGGAAAGGATTAACAGAGGTTCATTATCGCTATTAATACTTTTACAAAACATATTGCTTGCCATACACATTCTGAAAACATTTAAGTCCAGTTCTGGCCTGACTTGACTATGTAGGGGGGAAAAATACAAGCCTGATCTTGGCTCGGCACGAGTTTGCTGAAAAAGTATATAGAGGAGGCTGGTGCACATGTGAACAGTTCACATAAATATAGCCTTTTCTCGCAAATAGGTTAATTTATATAAACAAAAACTGCAGAATATAGTAAATAGAACATTCTTTTACACATGATAATTTTTTTAAAAATCACCTTTATAGTTTTTCTTACTTCTTTTTAATAGTTTTATATATTCAAAAAATTATTCACATGTACCCCACTAGTGGGGCAGTTCTGAACACAAGGAACAAATATTCTTTGACATGCTTTTTAGCTCACAGGCTATCAAAGCCTGGAAGCTTATGTCCCGTTCGTTCTGTATATGCGTATGTGCGTAACACGATAACTCATGATAAAAATATCTGATTCACTTGAAATTTTGGATATATGTATATTCTGATAAGACGCTTCTCTGATTAGTTTTTGGAGTTCCTTCGATATGTATAAGAAGAGGAACGGGGGCTCATGCCCCTCCCCTTAATCTATATAAATGTGTTTTTCAGGCAAAATTATCAGTTTTCATTCAAAATTTAGATATAGGATCTTTCTGATAAGGCACCTCCGTGATTAGTATTAGGTGCTCATTGGATTAGCATACAGAGAGGGAACAAAGGGGTAATGTCCCTCCCTTTAATTGATATAGATAGGTTTTTTATGCACATTTATCAGTTCTTTTATATGATAAAGCATTTTCCGTGATTAGTTTAAGGGGTTCAATGAGTAAGTATAAAACTTGGAAATGGAAGGAGCTGTTCCCTTCCCCCTTAATTTGCTTTTCTAACGGAATTAACCCTTGAAAATATAAGGCTGTCATGTACAATTAGTATGTGTAGCCTGTGAGCTCAATGCCATCAGTTTTACTGGGCAATATTCTTTTTATTATTCTGTTATTCATTTGTTGCCATACTCATTTGTTACATTGTTAGTTAAATTCACCATAAAGAAAAAAAAATGTGTATGAATTTTTCTAGTTTCTGGGTGATATGTTTAAATACAAGATCATAAAATGAAAATAAGTAGATTGGGGGAAGGGAGGGATGATTAGATGGCTGATTTATTGTTAAAACAAAACAAAAAATAAAGAAGCAAATTTGAAAAAAAAAAAGCCTTTAAATTTTGCTTATGGGTTTTTGTTTCAGGGAGATTTGAGGGACGGAGCATTTAGCTAATAGTTATCTGAAATCTGACTAAATACGACAGATTCTCACCCCTATATTTGTCTTATTTACTTCAAAAGCTCAAGAAAATTTAGGAGAAGCTCATATTTTTTTTTCTCTCTCTATGATGCAGAACGAAAAATTAATACATATTCACATTGTAGGTACTATGTTTCTAATAACTTCATTTTATGCTAAGAAAAGAATATGATGCAGAACGAAAAATTCAAGTGTATAACTAGCACAAAATTAAACATCATGTTAGCGTTATATGTGAAAATAAGATATACGAGTGTTGAAACAATTATTTTAGTTGCTATTTAGTATTTTTCCAAAACTGTAAAAGGGCCATAAAACTAAATTCGATTTTTGGACAGTTTCCCATTTGGATTTTCGGAACAGAAATTCATTTAGTGACCTTGGAATTTTCTCCAGGGGTGGTTCAAAACTTTTTTGGGGAGAGATGAGCCCCCCTAGCACTCCCCTTAGCTACGGCCCTGAATACACTGCAAATGATTTTCCTCATTGACCCTAATGTAATGGAATTCTTTTGAAAGCCGCTGTAAATGAATTATTAATGCTACACGCGTATTCAACGCCGATAATGCTATGTTAAACATCATAACATATAAAAATTTCATATAAATCCGAATACGTTTATGCGAGTTAGAACTTGGATAGACAGAAACAGAAAGATAGACAAACTGAATTCTTAAACTCTTTTCAACTATGTTGCAAAGTGTTAAGATGAAACAGAATAAAAATCATACATTTTTTAAAAAACGAATTCGTTAGTTCGCCCTTGCTACCAAGAGTCAATCGAAGTAGTGAATTGTTTGTAATACAGGAGCTCACACCAAATGAAAGAATTGTACGGGGATTTTTTTGGAACAACATGAGTTGTAGCCTGAGTTTTAAGCTAAGAATAAAATGCTGATAAATCAATATATTTTTGAAAATTATTTATGCTTTTATACGTATTTATAATACTTATGTATTCTAAAATAGATATAAATTAATTTGGTTATGTTCGCACGGTTCAGTCCGTAATACCTTTTTTTCGTTTCGGGTCTGGTTCAAGTTAATTATTTCAGGTTCGTTATGTTTCAGATACCTAGAGGGTTTCGACTCTTATGGGTCAGGTTTGGTTACCCGTTTTTACAAAAGAAGCGCCACAACATTGTTTTAGAAATACAATTTAAATATAAATTAGTATATATAAAGTTATTTTCCTCTAAATTAAAAACAAGATTGCTATTAAAAATATATTTGTGGGGTATTGTTTTCATAAATGCACTAAAATAGACATTTTTTTTCTTTTACTTCAGGTTTCGGTTCCGTTTCCGGTGGAAGTACATCGGGTTCGTTTCGGATTTCGAGTTGTTCGAATTCGGATTCGTTCTACCCGACCCGTACATAGCTCGAATGTAGATAACAATAAGATTGCGCACTCTTCAAAAAAGGGGTTATAGGGAGTTTAGTTTACAATGTGACTGGAAGGAGATGGCTTAACATGCTGTGTCACATTAAAAATATGAAAGTATTTAGGCTTCAAGCAGCATAAATTAAGTTAATAAAAAATACATATTTTTAATCAAAATGTACTACGTAGCATGTAAAAAAGGAGAAACAATAATTGCAATTTTTTAAAACAAAATTATGCCTGAATAACAGATCCAAAAAATGCGACGTCACTTCAAGGAAAAAAATATATGGTGCGAGTGTGTGACAAGAGGAAGAAATAAAAATTCGAAAATTTCTCGTGACGCAATAAATGGATGTCTTCTAAACGATTGCACAAGTCACGAAGATAAGTAACAATCTTTTCAAGAAGGTTTAATTTTATTTTATTAAAGAACTATTTAAACTAAAGCTAAAACATGCTAAAAGTAGTATTTTCCTTGTTTCATCTCATAAACGGCGACTTTATGAAAATCTATTTCAATAAAAATATTTCCGATTTTTTTTTTTTTTTTTTTTTTTTTTTTTTTTTTTTTTCTTAAGAACGCGGTAAAGAAAATTCATGATCGTTTGTGAGTAAAAGAGATTAAACTTACCGAGAACACAAGTGATGCAGACGATCAAAAGACTTAAGGTCAAACACCAGTTCATTTTGCTAATACTTGATATATTTTTATTTAATATTTTTTTTCAATTTCGTCCCGTACCTATGATTTCCTGACACGTTTTACCTTCTCCGAAAAGTGGTCGTTGTCACAACAAGAGGATGCTTTGCTTATGCAAAGAAAACGAAGGCAACTCCAGCTCCCTCATTGGTCTGCGTTTGGGACGTCGTGCTCTTGACCTAGACTTAAACAGGTCCGTTCACTTTTTCCGAGTATTCACATTTTTCCTGCAGAGATGCTCAAATAGATATAAAAATTAGATACATACAGGGAGGACACAAATGAATTCTGCAGAAGGAATGGATTATTATGCGCTTTACGCTGACGAACTAGAGGTCTGCACAGCCTCGGGGCAGCGGAATGGTTCCGAATTTTCAAATAGACCGGACCCGCAGAATTAGAATAATTTTTTCAACAGTTTGGGCCGGCAAAAAAATTGAACGGGCCATACGAGCTGGTCGGGGCCGATAAAAAAATTTAGCAGGCCTACCACCCCGTTATAAAGATTTAAGCAGAAACGATAAAAAATGAGCTATTTTCAATGAAATATGGCTTTAACGAGAATAAGTATAAATGTGCCTCACGAACCGATACTGGTTTGATAACATCAATACAGAAATGTACCTTGTACCATGTAGAAATCGTCATCGAAACAGTTACATTTTGGAGATTGTGTTGGTGCAATTTTTATTGTGACAGTTACTCCCGGGCTTAATATTTTTTAGCAGACTCGAGCCGGACCGAGATTAGGCTTGCATTGTTTTTCTGCATGTAGTGGAGCTGTTCGGAACTAGACCTGATTGTCCTCAAGATGCATAGGGCAGACAACATGATTTGTAAAACTATTTATAGCGATAAAGAACTTATGTTAACGTTATCTTTGAAAATATACTTCTTGGTGATTTTTAAATTCTGCTCTCAACAATGCGAGAGTTTGACACATTTTCTGGCTAATTTTTAACTGTAAAGGTATAAAATTGACAAGCCTGACTATTTATAGGGATTTGGAATCAAATAGCGTTTTCCATACACGTGTATATACTTGTTGTGATATAAGAGATTCTTGTCACGTGGTTACAAATCTCCCCCCCCCCTTCCCATGCTGTCGCTTCCGGAAATTTGATTCAAAACGCTAACTTTGGCAGTATCTTCTTAAACCGCTTGTATCAAAAAATGGATAACATCATTCGATTACATAGTTTCTGAATAAAAACACTTGCTAATCTTATGCATTTCTAAAAAGAAATGAATTCAGAAATGTATCATAAAGTAACTTTTTTGGATTTGAGAGAATTTTTAATATAATGATATAAAAATAATTTCATAAAACTACTTTTTGTTATACAGCTTCAAAAATTTCTTCTTAATTTTCGTTTCTTTTCCTTTATTTAAACCAGATTAATTTTTTAATGAATCTTTCTTTCAATGTTGAAAGTCTAAAAATCTAAATAATCATTATAATTGATATTGTGTATTTTCTGTAAAATACGCAGTAATCATATGTAAATACTGTAAAATCATCCCATAAATATATATATGCAATATTTTTAAAGGAATCTTAAATGTATGATAAAAATCTGAATTTTTTCGAAATAGTAGAAATTGTGTCGGACCGATTTTCGCTAATTTCTTTACGGGCAGGGCAGAGCTCGGCCGAACACCGGGCCAAAATAACTTTCCTCCGGACCGAGACCGGACCTGGAAATTCCGGCCCATGCAAACCTCTGTAGCAAGTCTTCGATTCCTTGGATAACATAATGGAATTCTTTTTAAAATTTTCTATAGACGGCGCGATCACATATATTGAGGTTAGCAATTGACTATATTGTGCATGTGCATTATGACTCCTCATATTTTAAAAAACTTTTTTGGAAGCGTGCAAAAAGTATCTCACACTTTTTTTTCTTTGCTGCATAATTCTAGGTTAGAAATGCTTGGCTTTTAAATTAGTTTTCTCAATCCCTTTTAATCATGTGTTATTTTAAATACATTTGTGTTTCCAATATTTTATTTCTATATTTATTGGATGCGATAGTTCTAAAATAGCATTCTTTAGCTTTTTCATGGTTAATATGAGGATGAAACCCCATATTTTATTTGTTGGATTCAAGGCATTTAGGACCTGATGAATCTGTCTTGATTCTACAAATTTTCATTATTTCTTTTCTCCAATTTTACTGTTTTTACCATCACAGTTGAAATGTTAAAGGGGACAGTTTTATTGTCCATGAATAAATTTCTTTTTTATTTCTGATTTCACAATTGCTTTTGGTAATTTTTAATGGTTATAATGTTAGTTAATATCGTAAGATAACATGATTTCTTGCAGCTGTGGAATTTTGTGGACTAGCCCATTTTGGCATAGATTAACTTTATTTTATAATTTTAAAATACATTGTTTTACTGCTGCGTAGCGCATTAATTGGTGTATTTATTCAATTCGTTATTCATGCTGCATTTTCCCTACTTTTTATAATATTTACTATTGTTATAACTTCGGATCAACCAGAATTGGATTTTAGTTGGTAATGTTTATGATACATAATATGCAATATATATATATATAGTCTAAATTCTAAATTATTTAATCGTTCTAACATTGTCTTTACTAATACTAATACTTATGAACATTATAGTAGTACGTATATGCAAATTTAAATCATTCTGCTAATAAAAAACTACCCGTACAACAAGAGGTAACAATAAGGCTAATAATCAATATATTTCCAGGAATGAGATCAAACAAAAAATAATTAATATGGAATCTGAATTTAATAATTCGTATCAATGGTTAGACATTAGGAAACACATTTTTTCAATCAAAAAGAAACATCTAAATTTATGTTATAAAGTATTTTATCTATTAATTTAACTTCACATTTTAGTGATATTTACTTTGATTTATTATACTATAGAATTAATCTTCTTAATGTTAAAATTTCTAAAAATACATGTAAAAAACTAACAATACTCAACTCATAATTAGTTTTACTAATAATGTACTTAATGAAATAAATCTACCTAATATTATTAATGCTAAAAATAATAATTTCTCTCTAAACAATTTTTCTATACATAAATCATTCAAATATAATGAAACACTTGGACAAAAGATATTTAATTGCAATAAATTTTCTAAATTTTTAACCAATAATACTAATTATCCCTGTTATTGTAATGATCACTGTTATAGTAACTTCGTCAATAAAGATCATGGTCACATTATTACTGGGGACATTAATATTGTTGAAAATGTTTCTTTACGCAATTTAATGGCTAATGGTACTAAATATCACGTTCTTTCATGTCCTAATATTAAATCAATCTAAAAAAAATTAATTTAGACTTAGATCTTTTTATTTATAAAATTTCGATAGACTACAATAAGCCTCTGGCATATTTCACTGAATGGAAACTTAATGTTTTAGATAAATTAAATATTGAACTTTATAGGGATATCGATACCTTTAATTTATATTATATTAAACAATATTAAACAATTAAATAGTGAAATAAAAAACTTACAAAATAAATTTATTATAACATATGTTGATAAATCACCTAACAAATATGCATTAATTTGTAAACATTACTACTCTGTATTATTAACTCAAGCAATAAACACTAGTTCAAATTTCATTGAAACAGATCTTGATACTATTATTAAATATAGACATATAGCTCAATATTATAAATTACTAAAAATTAAAAATCATAATTATAACTATCCTTATATTGTGTTTATTCCAAAATTCCATAAAATTCCTTTAAAGCTTCGTACTATAACTATTGGTTGTAATACTTATAACAATAATGCCAGTAAAAAATTGTTAACAATACTTACAAAAATGCTAGATATTGCTAAAACTAATGATAAATTCTATAGCATAAAAAATGGTATACATCTTGTAAATAATATTAAAAATTTACAAAACATTAAGTACATAAAAACATTTGACTTTAATGATTTATTCAATACAATTGATATCACAGATATGTTTAGAATCATTAATTTCTTATTCAAAGAATATAGGAATTCTCTTAACATACATGTTCTTTATCTTACTTCAAATCTTTAACCAAATTTATTCTTTATCATAATTATATATTATTTAATAGTACAATATTTAAACAAAAAGTCGGTCTCCCACAGGGTGGGATTGTATCATCAATCTGTGCTGAACTCTACCTACATTTTTATGAACGTAATACTTCTATTGTTAATTGTTTTTTATATAGGTATCTTGATGATATAATCATCTTATACTCTAAAAAGTCATCTAACTATTCTCTACCAATCAAATACCATAAAAATTTTAAATACAGTTATAATGATATGGTTAATAATAAATTAACTTTCTCGACCTTAATATTACTCTTTCTGATAATAAAATTCTACTTGATATTTATCATAAACGTAATGATTTTCCATTCAAAGTAAACCTCTTTACTCATTACAATTCTTGCCTTCATAAATCTGTATATATAAATATATTACTTAATTTTGCTCATAGAATAAAAAATATTTGTTCACCTAATTTTAAAATGCATAATTTAAAAAATGTTCAGGAAACTGCTATAAGATATGGTTATCCTTTGCATTCGGTTAAAAAAGTATTAACTGTATAATTAATCATTTATATAGAATCAACTGTTTATGTTCTCCTCAACCAAATATTGCAAACATTAAAATGCTAATTTATGCAGCACTAAATGATGTTTTTCCTAACAACTTCTGTATTCTTTGATATATAATTAGTTATTACATGATCTTAAAAATAATTAACACACTGCGTAAAAAAGTTAAAAAAATTATTAAAAAATAAAAATAATACAAAAAAAAAAAAAATTAAAAATGTGAAAAATTAAAAAATATGCATAACAAGATGGATGGGTGGAAAGATGTTAGATTACGGAGGAGGGCGGTGTTGTCTGGATAATACGCAATGGTTAATTATTATATATAAATACAGTCGAGTCTCTCTGTAACGAAACTCCATACATCGAATTTCTGTATATAACGAATTTTTAGTAAGAACGGTCCCCTTTTCGCATGATTACATTAAAAACAGTCTCTATATAGCAAAATATCTATCGCCATAGAACGAAATTTTTTTTTGTTATAAATTGGTCTTCATTCAGTTTTTAAAAGCTTCAAAATCATATGGAATCAATTTTCCATCAATTATTTTTGATTTATCATCAGTGTAATTTTTTTTTATATTACTTCTCTCTTTGTTCTTTAAATCCAACGAATTCATCCCACCTCCCACACACCTTTCCACATCCTTCTCAAAACAAGTCAATTGGATTGATACACACGTAAGAGAGGAGTCAATGAGAGGCACATAAGAGAGGCCTTTAAATGGAGGAAAATGTTAACTACAATTTTTCATTCCTTGCTAAAATTTGAGACTTTTCTTTTTGAAAGCGTAACAGTTTTAAAATCAAAACAACAAAAAATTAGGTTTCTTCTTCTGAAATTAATGCAAGTCTTCCTTATTTGATTTTCATATAGCTTTCAAATAAATGTCTGTTCTCTATCTTTGAAACAACTTAAATAATTAAGAAATAAAATGTTAGGTTAATATTTACTTTTAAATATTTCAAATTCTTAATTCAAAAGATCAAAAATAATATTTGTTCAATTTTCACACATTAAATACGATTTTTAACATCATTCTCTATACATCGAATTTCTCTATGTAACGAATTTTTTACTGGAACGGTGGATTTCGTTACATAGAGACTCGACTGTATTTTACTTAACTTTACACATAGAATTAAAATTTATATGTCAACCTAAAATTAAAATGCATAACTTAAAAATGATCAAGATATTGCTATAAGATATGGTTGTCAATTGCATTTGTTTTAAAGGATTTATTTGTAAAATATTGCAATAGAAATTATACTTGGAAAACTCTTTGCTTTTTAAGTAATTTTTATTTTATTCGAATAATATTTCTCTTATTCCATAATAGATGGCAGCACCATCAGTATAAAAAAAGTAAATATATCCCTCTAATAGATATCAGCACTAAAACATTTTTTGTTTATTTGAAGTAGAAGTAACACTTTACTTTTTTTTAGTTAAAAAATTAATACAGTAATATTAATAATTGTTCAAAAATGTAATACCTTTAACAGTAGCAATTTTTTTTTCTAACTGTAGAATAAGTATTGTAATATTATATAAGATCTACTAATTTTTAATATAATTATTGTTATAATATTAATTTTATCATCTACATTACTTGCTATAACTGTAACCTTTAACCTGTAACTGAGTCACATGTAATTTAAATCTGCCTTAGCTCTTAACTGAAATAATTCACTTGAATTACAGATCATTCTAGAGATAGGTTTGGTAAATATTTTAGTATATATATATATATATATATATTAATAAATATTTTATTATTGGTATTATTTAATATTGTTTTTTTTCTCAATAAATTCCTTTTTTCCTAATTTGTAACAATAAATAAAGTCCGACCAGTCGGGTGCATTGTGGGTCGAATTTCTTAGCTTTTAGCATGACCTATGACGGAAACTGGTTGGATGCTTTTGCTTTATTATTAAACCATGCACCCCCTGAGGAGTAGTTTAATTTAAAAAAAGCCTTCTACTGTCCATTTATCCATTTACCTTTCATAATTTTGGTAATCTGCTTTCCATATCACTTCAAACTTCAAATGATTTTAATAGGATGATTGTAAAAATACTGGTTTCATTGGTTTATTGTATGGTAATATCTAAATTACTTTGGCTATATTTATAAAAGTATTTATATATATCTATGAAGAGTTATGACACAATCAATCATTTTAAGAAAATGACCTGTAACGTTCAAAATATCTGATTGCATTTGTTATCGTCAAATGCCTACTTTATCCATTTCTTTCAATATCAGTTTATTATCATTATTATTATTGTATAGGAATTTAAGAGAAGATAAAGAACCCTTAATTATCTTCAATCATACAAGGAGCTCACAACCGTATTAGACGAAGTCCAAATTGAAAAAAAAAAAAAAAAAAAAAAAAAAAAAAATGAGATAGTCCATTTGGACGGTAGATAAAATTTGTTTTATTCACTCCCACAATGAACCAAGTCTGTTTTCACACGTTGTTTGCTTTGAGAATAAAATTTTTTTTTTTTTTCCCAAAATGGACTTTGTCCTACTATGATTGTGAGCCTCTCATATGATTAGTTCTTTTTTTTTCCATACCTTTTTTATCATCTAAGCTCTTCCTATGTAATATGAAGAACGTGAGTTTGAGACAGTTTGTAGGAATTAGCAATTGGATAACAATAAAAGAGGACATTCTTTTCGATACTGGACACAGTTAAGGAAACATGCTATTTCATGTGGAGTAAAAATTACAAAAATATCATTTTCTATTTTATTTTATTTTATTTTTGTTTAAAATATCTACAGGGCTTCTACTTAAATAGGCATTTTTTGAACATTACTTTTATTCAAAGAAAAATCTTTTTAAAAAAACCATAAATTTCTTAGAAATATACCGAGAAGAGTGTTTTTCTTGTAATTGTTGCAGAAACCTACCACGAATTTCTTTTTTTTTTTTTAAACTGGTTATCAAAAAATGGACCAGTCAGAGCCCACCCTGTATATGTATAGAGAGACAGACACTTAGATCTATAAAGTTTAGGGTGGCCAAGTCCCATGGTTTAAAAATGTGAAAAGGCCCTTTTACTGCTCTCGTTTCTCTTTAAATGATTCAGAGTTGCAATCCTTAAATTCAATTTTCTCACTTTGGTTTTCTTTTCAATACATCAGTATGTTAGTGATAAAGTTACAGCTTACGTTCCTCCATTGGCTTGGTATTTCTCATTGACTTTCATTATAATGTGCTTTATAAAGCTGTGGATCCGATTTATAATAGTACAGATTTTTGAAAAATAACATTATTGTGAAGAATAGTCCTTTCTGATCTATTTTTAAATGTATCATAACATATGTGTATACTTTTTCTTTTAAATTTATTAACTTTTTGGAATTTACGTCTTCAGTGTTGTAGAACAAACACATTAGCGAGAAATGCATGAAAGAACAGCAAATCTTGCAAAACGTTCAAAATAGTAGAAATGTGGCTTTAAAATGTTAATAATTTTTTTAATTAAATTTTTCAAATTTTATAATCAGATTTTACTTTTTTCTTAATTACACCATTTTTTTATTATAATAAAACTTTTTAATAATACTTCAAAATGCATCGTAAAACGCTCAACTAAAAAAAAAGTAATTAAAAAACTACCAAGTCACTCTACACACAAATAAATAAATAAATAAATAATAATAATAATAATAATAATAATAATAATAATAAGGCATCTGTATACCTTTAAAACATCAATTTCAATCAAAACCTCACTGTTAAAAAAAAAAAAAAAAAAAAAAAAAAAAAAAAAAAAAAAAAAAGTTAATTGTATTATTTTGGGGCTTTTTAAACATTTATATTTCTGACAAACTTTTAAAAACTAAGTTCAAAGGTTTTTTTTTTCCTCAAAAGTATTTTTTTCTAATAAAATTATATTGTACAAATTGTCACAACTCAAGACATAATAGTTCAATGGCCACAAAAATTTTAAATTATGTTTTAACCATATATTAAAAGGAAGTAGACTATTCTTATGCTTATCTGCTGAAAAGTTTATGAGTTATATACGGTTTTGCTTTATGAATTATTAACGTTTTTTCAGGAACTTCTAAAGTTTTGTACCTTTCTTATGCTTATAACTTTTAAAATATCATTGTTATTGTCATAAAAACAGTCTAATTCCTGTATTACATTATTGAATTCGTTATGGAATTAATAAAATGTATGTATATTTAATAGTTTTAAATTTAAATAGTTTTAAGAAACTATCCATATTACTGTCATAAAAGCATTCTAATTCCTGTATAATATTATTATATTTATTATGGAATTAATAAAATGCATTTATATTTAATAGTTTTAAGAAAATATACATGTTATTGTTACAAAAACATTCTACTTCTGTATTACATTATTGAATTTGTTATGGAATTAATAAAATTTATGTATTTTTAATAGTTTTAAATTTAGACAGTTTTACGAAACTATCCATGTTATTGTCATACAAACATTTTAATTTCTATATCATATTATTATATTTATTATGGAATTCATATAATGTATTTATATTCAGTAGTTTTAAATTAAAATAGTCTTAGGAAAATATCTATGTTGCTATCATAAAAAAATCTAATTATTGTATTACGTACATACGTATTAGTACGTGTGCCCGAGGGGCAGGAGCTTCCTTCGAGCTGCATCCAGTGAATAAAAAGACAACCTTCTGAAGCGGAAGATTTTCGGCTAAGCCGCAACAGAAGGCAGCACCAAACATTGCTACCTGCTCCAACAGGATTCTCATAATCCCTTTATTTAACGAGAACTTACACTGCATACATTCGGTGCGTATTTGGTGGTGTCCAGCATCGAACCCGGGACCTTTCACCCTGGAGTTCGGTGCTATGACCATTAGGCTATCACGGCCACACCAAGTGAGGTTTTGTAATATCTATTAAAAATATAAAACTATTAACTCTATTCGTTGCTAGTTTTTTTGTAGTAGTTCTTACAGATTTTCTTGTAACCGAGTAAGATTACTAAAAATTTTTTAGTAATTGCATGGATTACTAAATTTTTTTTAGTAGATCGACACTTTCTTTTTTACAGTGTAACACCACTGAAAAGAATACATAGTTGAAAAAGTAAACTCCCATAAAAATCCATCCAGAAGTGAGTTACTCAGCGTTGGGACTGAAATCCTCCTTTGCATTTAATAATTATAATTATAAAACTTTCTCCTATTGCTTTATAAGTCAGCAACTTAGAATAATGTGTTAATCACGAAAATTTTCCGCTAAAAGTGTTACTTATAGTTGACAATATAAATCAAGTAAAAGCTATGTGTAACAGACTTTTAATTATAAGCGCACTCCATTTGTATGTTATATGCAAAATAGATTAATAAAGCACACATAACCATCGTAAGCCATTTATTTGTCATGAGCAATTTGGCACATAGATAAGTACAAAGAACTTTCCACAGCAGCAACCAGTGGAGAATTCAGCGGAAAAAACTGCGTCAGGAAATCTCTATTTTTTTTACCGAAGTAAAAAAGAGATTTCATCGGCATCGTAAGCATTCAAAATGGCGTTAATTGTATCTGTAATTTACAAAAATTATATGTTTTTTTATTTACTTCAAATAATTTACTAAGGAGAAATCCAGCTTAAATTATTTCTTTTCTCTTTCATTCATGTTTTACTTTTCCTAAGTTTTTAACCTAAAAGTTTTTTTTCAGGAAACATTTTGTGAAATAATCTTCTTATTTTACAAAAGTTGCCTGAAATAATGCTTACGATGCATTTCTCGACGAATTCTCTGGAATGACATGAATAGAAGAAATGAAATTCAAGGCACAATTTCAATTTTAAATATAATGTAGCTCTTAGCAATATTCATCCGATAGAGTAATCTTCACATTACGCAAACAAAAGTCAGATTCAAAATAAAATTGTAAATCTAAAATTCGTTTATAGGATTTTTTAACTAAAAAATCTGTTAGCGAGTACGATTTTTTAATTGTTTGCAAATATTTAAAATAGTTACTTGATTTTAAAATGTAAACGACATGTTTTGGTTATAAAAATTACACGCTTTAATTGTTTGCAAACAATATTTTTCAAGTTTTGTATTTCGTTGTGTGATTTATATTCATTTAAATTATATTAAAAAGAAAAATTTTTAATATACTAAAACTAATTACGCATGTCAATTAAATAATCTTAATGAGAGCTAATATCCCATCAATATATTCTAAAAATAAAGTTTATGCATTTGTTCTTTTTTTTTAAAGAATTAAGAAAATAATTATTAAGTTTAAATGAAGTTTGGAATAAAACATTTAAAATTTAAATATGAGCGAAAAGAAAATCACTTTTATATTATTTCAAACATATTTAGTACCACATTATAATTGAAATTGCGCCTTTGTAGAAAAGAAAAACGACATAAGTAAGAAAAAACCCTGATTATTCAAAGTACATGATCAGATTCAGAACTAAAATATACTAATGATAAAAGAGTATTTTAAACTAGTATATTTTTTAACTGTTTTCAGTTCTGCTTAACATGTTTCTTTTTTTTAAAAAATATTTACTATTTTGCTTCAAACCTTCATATGCATGATAATTTGTAAGACATGATAAACCGTTGACCAATTATCTTTGAGTAAACAAAAGGGAATAAAGATGTGAAAATGTGAAACAAATGAAATTAATTTAATAAATCAAAAAAAAAAAAAAAAAATTTTTTTTCAAGCTTATGTAGACACGTGTAGATTATCAAATACGCTTAATCCTAAAAACAATCTTCATTTTCTAATCACATGATGACACTATATGTTTTCTTTTATTATTATGATTTGGCCATCGACATTATGCGTTTTATTGTTTTGAAAGATAGGCTTTATACACGACGTCTTTATTTAAATAGGAAATCAAGCGTAAATTATCTGCGAAACGTCCAAAGTTTTCTATTCTGCCTAGTTGAATGTCTGTTGAAATCTTTGAAGAGAGAAGACATCTGAATAATGAAATTCCCAAAAATAATGTAGCAATATCCCAGATACTTCCTGTTAATAAGGAAATAAAAAGTAACCGCATTTCAAAATTCTCTTTAATCCGTTAAATGTCTTGTTTATTATACTGTAACTGAATCTGATCATATACTTTAACACCTATACATAATTGCACTTATGCATTGCCCATGCGTGCATTTCTTGCTTGGATATGATCGTCTCCATAGTCTACAAAAACGCCTATGCCACCGCCGTTGACATTTGCATCGTTATTGTAGCTCCCATCATTGTTGTAGCCTCCATCATTGCTGTAGCTCCCATCATTGCTGTAGCCTCCACCGTTGTTGTAGCCTGCGTCGTTGTTGCCGCGAGCATCATTGTCGTAGCTGTTTTCATATCCAGTCAAACAGATGTCCAATTTCTCATAAAAGTCGGTCTTGTAGAAGGAATCGTCACTGCAGGCACCGTAGCCTAGTTTGTGGATCCTGGCAAAGTCGTAGCAGTCGATGGTGCGACTTTTGTCACAATCTCGACCATACTTGCGCATGTATCCTCGGACAGTCTCCCCTGCGCAGGTGATGTTGTTCAAGCAAGCTTCGAAATCTAAAAAAGAAAAATTAAATGAATTCACTATCATTATCAATATCATTTCAGAGTAAAAATGATGTAATAAAAAACAGAAAAAAAAAATAATATTCCTAGCATATTTTGATGCAACGTATCTTTTAAACCAATTCAACTTAACTTCATATAAGTTTTATGTTTAACATAAAAAGGAAATCTTTATTTTCGTTGGCAGATTTCAGTTTAGAGCCAAAATGTATTACGGTATAATTAAGTTGCCTTTTTTTAAAAAAAATTTCTCAACATAAATGAAAAGAGTTCATGAATTCGATTTACGTACCTTTCTGCCATCTCTCTGCCCATGCTCTAACTCATTTAAATGTACTCATGGTTCCATATAATTGATAAATATATTTGAGGAGTACCATGGTAGTTCTTTTACATCATAGAAACATCCAGAAAATTTTGTGTTACATTACGGTCTATGAATGAACATCATTTGCATAATATTTAAATGATGATAAGCTATTCCAAATAGACTCAACTTGATGTATATCACTGAGGTGCACTACAAGATGCTAATTGCAGAAAAGGTGCGCCTAGCATTCACCATTCATCTACATGGGACACACAAAATAATTCGATTATAGCATTGTCTATGAACAATACTTGCTGAAGTGTGTTTTCAGCTGTGACGTTTTTGAATATAACTTATTTTTTACAAGTTACTTTTTGTTTTTGATTTCTATATACAGGCCTGCACAAAATATATCGACTGCTTTCCATTCACTAACAAAAATAGTTGAAGATGAATTTTCAACTGTGCTTATGTGTTTCTTAACTAAATTTTAGCTTGTTATGGAATATAAATACAAATCTATATAGAATGTATACAGGGCCGCACGAAAGAGGACATCTTGTCGATTATTTATGGCGACTGCTAAATTGTGTTTTCAAATGTTTTAAGCGTTTTGTAATTTATTTACTTTGGCATCCTCTTTCATCTTATTAACAGGTGAAGTTTTTTTACAGTATTCTGAGTATGTTGGAAAGCATTTCATAATCTATGCTTTTCCTCTATGCTATATATTTTTCTTTGAGCAATCCATTGCAAACTGTTTTAACATTACCACAAGTTATATACATCATTGTAACAAACAAATATTCATTGTTGGGGTAGATTGTTGAAACAAGTGAGCAAATGTGATCGTTAGTTTTGTTAAATATTTTTTTAAAAACACTTTATCCTTAATTTCATAAATCAAAATTGTTAATTTATAATTATTAAAGCCTTACATAAATGTCAGCACCATTACATTTAACTTTAAAACAATTAGAAAAATATTTTTAAGTCAAATTGAAAATATTCAAGGAAATTTATTTTTAAAATTTTTTTTAATTCGATTTCTTTTAAATTCAACAATTACAAAAATTTAGAGTAAGTGTAAATGAAATATAAAAATTTTTAAAGCTAAAAACTGTTTAAAACATATTTAAAATCCTCAAATAATTTAGAAAAAATCAATATTAATTATTTGCTTACCAAACACTCACTAGATGACACTCAAAAAATTATGTTAACATTTATTAAAATTTGAAATAAAAAAGGGAAAAAAAAATTCCCACTTTCTAAATAATTCTTCTAATGATAATTTGAAAGAAGTTGCCCACTATTTCAAAAAATTTCATTAGATGGCAAAGCAGTGAACGAAAATATTGGTTCTAGATTTAAATTTCAGAATTTCACCAGATTTCAGAAATTCGGAAATTTCAAAAATTACCGCTGCAAAAAATAAAATTAAATAAAATAACTCTTTTAATTGGCCAAAAAAGGAATTTTCTTTTAATAAAATTCATCTGAAAATAATAGTAATAATAATAATAATAATAATAATAATAATAATCAAAATTTTAAAAGTTCCGCTTGAGAGATTTGAACCTAACACTGATAATTAGTTAAAAAAAAAAAAAAAAAAAAAAAAATGCACGGTTCCGCAATCCATGTTGGATATACAAATACAAAATTGAACTAACATTTTGATTTTTTAATTGATAATTTCAAAAGTGAAATTTAAATAATTTTTACCAAATAGAAACTGCGATACCGCTATAATGCTCATTGTAAAAATATAGTTTGGCAGCGAACCATGTTTAATGAACAAAGTCAAAATTGAATCGACATGATTTTTAATAAATATTTTATAGATTGAATTTGGTAAAATCAGTATTATCAGGGTATTATTAGGTTATCAGTATTATCATTTGGTATTATCAGGGAAAATCTGAAAAACAAAACTCAGAATTTTCACCAACTGTAGAGCAAGATACTCCAAAACATAATCAGCGTCAATTTATGTCAAGATCTAACCGCATACAAATTTTGATTAAATACCGTGTAATAGATACCTAGATTTAGCTATTATGGAAATTGAGAAAATCGCAGAACAGCAGTGCTACCTATCGGGTTATATACATCGTGATTTAACCAATAGCTACTTTGTCAAGATATAATTCATAATGAAGTGTGGGGAAATTCCATCTAATAGATGCCGAGACTGAAATAGCGAAAAACACAGCTTCAAAGCGTCACACCTGTAGGGCAAGACACATTCACATCTCATCAGTACCAATTTATGTCAAGATCTAACAAAATGTGAAGTTTGATTAATTTCCAGCCATTTAGATCTTGAGATAGAACAGACACAAAATTTATGTCACGCCCAGCCAGGAACACATTTCCTAAAGATAACTCGTTAAACTAGGCATATAGCCCAGCAGGCAGGGGCCTGGTCTGCGGTATAATAACAACAGTGTAATTTCCTAAAAATAGCCAGATAAGTTCGGAAAATCTTAAAACGCGCAAATCCATTATAATTAAAAAAAGTCAAAAAAGAAAAAGAAAAAATTTTCTAAAGAGATATTTTGAACTCCATTAAATCTTCACATTCAGTAGATTGAATTGAAATTAAAAGGATTGAAATTTTCATAAAAATCAAGTGTAATCTCTTAAAACTTCAACGTTAGAGAAATTTTTGGAGACATTTCCTTTATCTTCCAAAATTATGGCGAAAGATTCAGCTGGAAATCAACGAACAGCTGTTACCGGGATGAACGGAAATTTATATAAGTTGCATACAAGTTACACCATGATTTTCAGAAATGTTACAAAATCATTTTTGCAGCATAATTCAGCTGAAAATGTCCCAATCCTCTGTTACTCACTTCATGATAGTCGATAGCATCATTTTGATAAGTTATACCTGAAATATTTCCGCTTTTGATGACTACATCATGTGCCATCATTTCATTCAGGAAACTGAGAAATCGCGGTACAGTCTGGCAGCAAGTGCTAAATTTTTTTACGTAGATTTCTGATGCCATTCGTGCAAGAAATGCGACCGATAAATAAATATTATCCTGTGGAGAAGCTAACTTGAAATAGTACTTTAAATACTCATTTCTTGTTTTTGCACTATCAAATGACAAACTAGATGGTCTTGAGGATAGAAAAAAGAATTTCTCTCAAATTGATATGGTTAACCGTTTGCCTCCCTATGGGCAACGTGTTTTTGCCGATCATGATTTGTCTGTAGCACGTTCGGGAAAATGATTTCAAAATCATGATTTATTATTCTCACCAGTAATATTTTATTGTAAATTTTTTATTATTTAATCCGAGTGTTTTTCTGATTCAAATAGACAAAAATTTCTGTTTTGAAAAACTGGTGAGAAAAGATTAAAAATTTTGTAAAAAACTCAAAAAATAAGCATTATTTAATTTTTTTTTTTTTTTTTTAATATTGACCAGTTAAGTGGTTAAAGATATGGTAATTTAGGTAAACAAATATGAATCTAAAATTAGTAGCCTGAGATATTAATTTAATTATCAATAACACAAATTCACCGCAGTAAGAAAATTAAGGGATTTAAATAAGTGATCTACAAATTCTCAAATCGTATTATTGTAAATGATTCACTTTAATAAATAATTGAAAAATAATTGAAAAAAAAAATTATTTTTTAGAGTGCCGTATCTTGAAATCATTTAACAAACTGGGGGTGAAAATAACATTTATTTTTATAAGGATATCACCTTTGGTGCTACTATTAGCTGGTTTTATTTTAAAGCGAAAACATTTAGCTTAATATAAAAGTGGAGTCAAACAATTTGATTTTTATGAGGAATTTTTCCAATTGGCATACAGAATTGAGAGGTTAAATTAAATATAACGTCACGCAGAAAGCTAGCACACTACATAACAATTACTATTATCTATTATTGGTCTGCGCTGTAAAACATGTCAGAAGATTTGCAAAGCTTTCCAAACGGATATGCTGACTGGTTTAGAGAGGAGTTCGGGATCTTTTTCAAAGCACAATATATGAAATTCGGACATGAAAAATGCTGTATCAGAACCCAACCCGATTCTGAAATTACGCAATAGACAACTGTTCTTTAACTGTAAAAAGTAACTAAATATGATTTTTTTTTTTTAAGGTTAACTTACCATGGGCACGTCCTTTGTCACCTGGCCTACCTGCATCGTGCCAGTAGGCCCAGGATG
This sequence comes from Maratus speculifer, assembly GCA_964019185.1. Taxonomy (NCBI): domain Eukaryota; kingdom Metazoa; phylum Arthropoda; class Arachnida; order Araneae; family Salticidae; genus Maratus; species Maratus speculifer. The sequence continues at coordinate 1,402,364 of OZ025291.1, forward strand.
CTTGAAAGGGACCGCAATAGTAGCCGCCGCTTGCTGAATTGTGACACTTTATTGTGGTGTCGCAGTTGCTGCTGGCCTAAATAAAAGCAAATAAAAAAAAAAAAAAAAAAAAAAAAAAAAAATCAGCAAAGCCTTTTATTTTGATCATTTTTATTTCAACACAAACAAACAGCTTTAATAATTCAGAAAAATAAATAACACCTATTAGAGCCTTGCATCGGATTAGGCAACCTGATTTCATCCAATGCCGGTTATTTCTGATTCTTTGTCTCGTGCTCCAGCGCAGGTAATTCTATTTGTAAAACAATGTAATAAGTTTTTTTTTTTTTTTTTTTTTTTTTGGGGGGGGGGGGGGGGGCTTCTTTTGAAAAGATTCCAAGGTCAATAAATAAATTTATGTTCCGAAAATCCAAATGAAATTCTATTCAAAAATCTAATTTAGTTTTGAGGACCTTTCGCAGATTTGCAGAAATATTAAATTGTAACTAAAATAAGTGTTTCAAAACTTGTTCATCCTATTTGCACATATGAAGCTAACATGATGTTTAATATTTCACTAGTTATACACTCAAATTTTTCATCGTCATATTATTTTCTTTCTTTCTTTTTTCTCTTTTTTTTTTTTTTTTTTTTTTTTTTTTTAGCGTAAAATGAAGTTATTACAACAGTTTAATAAGAAATATAGTACATACAGTGGGAAGATGCACTAATTTATATTTCTGCGTCAGAGAGAGAGAAAATATGAACCACTGCCCCTGCATTTTTTTAACCGTTTAAACACCAATGTTCTCAAATGGGAACATTGCATTATTTGTAATACAAAACATATGTTTTCCAACATAGTAACAATTTATTTGTTTTTCCTGTAAAATATAAGGTTGATTTCAAGATCTGAAAAAAAATATTTATGTTTAAACATTTACCACAGGTATAAGGAGTATGCAAATTCATTAATTTGCATAAAAATATATATTTTGTTTTTATCGTTTTTTCTATATTACTTACACTTTACCGCTAGGAATCTAAATGTTTTTGGAATTCGAGAAAATACTCAAGAACAGTATACAATAGCATAAATCGGAAAATAATTTGTTCCATTTGAATAGGTTGTCAATCAATAATCATGTTTAAAAATGCGAACACTGAAATGAAAACAGCCAAAAATTGCAGAAATATATATATATATATATATATTGTTATTTCTGAAATTTGTATGTATAAATTAAAACATGAAGCTGTAATTTAGGAAAAACAAAATTATAATTACATTGCCATATTAATTCGGCGTGTAAAGGGTTACCCCCCCCCCCCCACACACACACACACACACTATTATTCACTTCAAGCTAAGACCCTGCTGGCACAAGAATTCACAAACGAATTTATTAGAAAATAAATACTTGCTGATTTTCAAGTACGTTATAAAAGGAACATTTTAATTAAATATTCTGAGCTTTATAAACACTACAATGTGTGGCAAATTTTAGTAAAACCTAAAACGCATACCACATCTAAAAACGTCTTTCCAGCCTTTCTAACTGATAGACTGTATACTCCAGCCGAAATCTTTTGTGTGTTTCTGTAAATGAACGATAACTTTTATGCACATTATATTCTACAGTAATATCTTATAAATACACCTCGGTAATCTATTTAAATATCCTCAATAAGATTCATTGTGTTTTAAATAGTAAATCAGCATTAAAATATACAGCAAGCGATTTTCTACCATAAGACCAGAAGGTGTCGAGATTCTTTGAGTGTCTCTGTAAGCGAAATATAAATATTACAAATCCCATTTTGAATAGCAAACATACCTAGTAAACATCTATAACACTATGGAATGTTCGGTATTGATAATGAAGTATTTTAGGTTCATTTACAGATACTCAAAAGAATTCCATTACATTACGGCATACGACGAAAAATAGTTTGTTATGTATTTTAATGATATTTTACTATTTTTTATTTATATTTTACTATTACAATATTTTAATTAACATTGTAGTTTATATGTGTTATTGAAATGTTTACTATACAGCAGTTACTATAGAATACGGTGTGCACATAATTTATCGCTTTTTTACAGGCATACACAAACGAATTTGGTTACAGTGCAATAGTTGAACTACTGTAGCCAGTGAATAATAATTACTAGACGTGCATTTTTAGTTGTGATACACGTTTTTAAATTGAACTTGTAATGTAAAATATATACATATATATGTACATATATATATATATATATATATATATATATATATATATATATATATATATATTATTTGGTGTTATTAGCTGGTTAAAGATATTATTTGGTGTGTATAAATTACATAGATCCCATCCTAATTGCTCAAAAATTCTGAAAAACCTTTTCATTTATTCCCCGAAATTGCCTAATGGAAATTTTAAACTTTGCTATCCGTTTAACTGAGCAAACTTTTTGCATACTATGTCGTTTACATATAAATCTATAGATCACATGCAAGGCTACCCAAAAAAGAAAGTGCAAACTTGGATATTCTAACATTTATTGATGCTAATAGCAAAAATTGGGTTTTCCAAATTGTTTATTTAGACACCATCTTTTCCAACTTAATAAATTGAAAAGTTTTTTTTACAGTAATTTGAATGTGTTGGAAAGTGTTACATAATCTCTGCTGGACGCATGATTTTTCATTTTGATTAACCATTTGGAAAGCAATCAAAAAAAGACACAGCTTATTCAGTGGCAAAAGAGAATAGGAAAATTCTGCCCTTTTCAATACCTATTACAATGCTAAATCAGTGATTCAGACAAAATGTGACCTTGCCTTTTGGCATACCTGCCTTCTTTAATTAGGTATGTTAAAAACCGCAGTGGGATGCTTAAGAAAGATTGTCATAAATGAATGGAGGAGAAACATTTTAAGAATCATTGAAAAAAGAAAATAAGTGTTCAATTTGCGCTGGGTGGAGTTAAGTTGTGTGAAATTGCATTTCAAGGATGGCAAAAGAAATTTATCAAGAAAATAAGCGAAATTCCCGTTGCACAGTTGGTTGCAACTAAGTGGTTTCAGACGAATTCTTCGTGTCCAGGGGTGTCTTTTGGCAATTTGTTTGCAATGAAATAAACGAGTTGTAATCCGACAAATGGTCGAAATGTGTACATCGCGTTTTTCTCTTTTCTGCATTATTTATAGTGTAATAGGGGAAAAAAAAACATTCCGTGCATTCGTATTATTAAACTCTTTGAAGGGCAAGCAATTGCGTTTCTATAATGTCGAACTCATAATGGAAAAGAAAAGAAAAATACTGGAAAATAAGGAAAAGCAATTTTACAGCTCCCCCCCCCCTCCCAAAAAAAAAAAAAAAAAAAAAAAAAAAGTAAAATTTAATAAAAAAAATTTCTCGTGCAAAACTTTATTAATTGTAGGTGGGATATAATGTTGCTCACCGTTCCTCAAAGAGATTAAACTTTCCAGCCAGTTTAACCTCTTTGAGGGGCGGTGAGATATATTTTATCCCACCTGATTTAACCCTTTGCGGGGCAGGGCAAATTCATTGCTTAAGTATTGAAATAAATGACTGACACCGGAATTTGAAAACAACTTTATTTGTAAATGAGAAAACGCTATGTTTCACGCATTCAATAAACCGTAATTTTCTTTAAGAAAATTCCGGTACCAATGTGGCCTTTGGGAATTAAAATTAAGTGGTATATCTATGAAACCAGCACCCCGCAAAGGGTTAAACAAAATTCGCACCAAAAATCACATAACTGAATTTTCGATTTTTAACTTTGGGGGCAAAATGTTGAATAATCGTTTTTCCTTACTTTAAAATATTTTTTCTTTATTTGTTCCGGTGAGAATTCAGCACTACAGAGACATCATTGCATGACCCTCTAGGGGTTAAATTATTTCTATTCGATTGAAAAACTTGGCTTAGAATAGCTTTTGTTGTTGTTGTTGTTGTTGTTGCTAATTTAACTTAAATTGTTTCACATATATAAGGGTGGAATTTAATAATCGATTTTTAACTCGCTCCCTGATAAGCTAGAATTATAAAAATTATCTATACAAGTGTGTTTTTGATGACGATACAACATATTAATATCTTTAGAATTTAATTATGGATTAATAAATTCATTTTAAGGCATTTTTCATTAGTAGGACGTGGTTCGTTTAAAAGACATGGATTCGTGTTACAGCTGTACATGAATTAAAATAGCCATGAATAATGATGGATCAAACCACGCTTGCTAAAATAGCCCAGTTGGTTGCAAAATTGCAACAGTCAAATATTTTAAACACTAAAAGGTAGAAAATAAATTAGAAAAAAAAAACACATATATATATAATGTAAAACTTTAAAAAACATACTTTTGCCAATTAATAATTTAATATTAATTACATCGTAATTATACGTTGAAAAAATTTAGACATCCTGACTCAATGGTCTAAATAATGCTCTTTTTTCCCTTTATTTTTGCCATAGCATTAAATAAATAGGGGGAAATATGTATACTTTGTAATAACTGCACTAATGGCGTTTTGATACTAAGCATAATTCAATGTGATGAACAATATAAATTGTGATCTTGAATGCTTTTTAGGGGGCGTTTGGGAAAAAAACCCTTTGTACTTTTATTATTATTATTTATTAAAATAAAAGATAAACTATGTACTTTTACAGACTAAAAGCAATTTCTAATGCCCATTAAAAGAAAAACTATTTGTTCTTCTATTATTTATTTTAAAAAGGTGAAACTACATATTTTTACAAAGCAAAAGGAAAACAATTTCAAACTCTCTCTCTTTCTTTCTTTCTTTCTTTTTTTTTTTTTTTTTTTTTTTTTTTTTTTTTTTTTTTGTTAAGGCATAGCATATTAAACATCGTAGAAAAATTAATGGTCAGGTAAAAAAGCGTCTAAAAAAAGGATTCCCTCGTAATTTTTGAGATCATGACAGACATGTCTACGAATTGCTGCAAAAAATAAATTTTAAATGAGAATATTGGAAAAGTGATTCAAAGTGGGACAGGAAAAATTTTATGTTACTTTTATAGAACTTTTTTTTAGATAAGTAGAAGAACTTTATCAACTGTGAGGACACACCTGACTGAAATGCTCGCTTTGCAGGTTTTCAAACTTATTGTCCTTCTTCCATTTGCCCAGTTAAACGCCATTTCTCAGAATTTGTCTAATGCCTTTGCTACTACCTGTTCTTTTTTCCGCACGCGAAAATTGCATTGAATTTGCCTATTTCTGTGTAGAGAATAAGAAGTACCATTGTGAAACCTGATAACATGGACCTTCAGCTACCAATGCTTTACTGGGCTTCCCTTATAAGAATTTTTATTTATATAATTATTTTTTTGCCTTTATTCACTTAATTCCCAGTGTAATTTATTTAAACCAAATGATTAATTAAAACGTCCGCAGCCCAATCTGGACATTTTAAAAGGCGTGTAGATTAAATTTGTTGAATTAACATTTTGTACTTAATAATTCAACAAGTTTTTCCAACGTGGCATGAAATGAAATAAAGTGATATAGGTATCAAATATTTTGTTTAAACTAAAAATGGTTCATTCAAAACAAAAGTAGTTTAGTAAACTAATAACTGGTGTAAATGTAATTGATTCTATTTAAACAATTTAATCATGTTTGGATTCGGTCTTTTTTATCTTTGTGTGCCTTTTTTCATTCCTGAGTCGTGTTTATAGAATATTAATTATAGTTTCTCAACACGGAATTTAGACTATTCGCTCTCTACCCATTCTCAGGTAAACTTTTTATGTTCAAAAAACATGTTTTACAGACAATATGATAAATTGACAGCATTAATATAAACATTATTTTGTTATTCTTGATAGTATAAATTCAATTAGGCGGCTAAAAATACTCAATTGTTAGCATTCTGATAACCGCTATTCCATTTTCAGACAAATTAATGCACTGTAAAATAACTCTGAAACGTTTACGAAAATCAGATGTAGCAACAGTAAATTCTGATTTTATAAACGTTTCTTCAAATATCAAAAATGTAATGTATTTCTGAGGTTTCTAAAGATAAAGGACGCTTTTCGGAATAATGGGTCCATAGGAAAGGGTATTACGTAATTTCTTTTGAGGTTATTTCATATTTTCATAGATAAGGAAATATTTTACCTTTTTTTTACAGTGTAATTACATTACATCTCATTCGTACAAACAGAGCTGGAACAACCATCGGGCAAACGGGAGTTTTGTTAGGGCCCCGTAATATATGACTTAAGGCTGTTTACAAATCAAAAGAGACAACTTTATGACAGAAGTTTTAGTTTATTTTTGTTCCGAAATGCATGAAACTATAGCAGGTGTTTTTGTTCAGAAACTGTCTAATTGCACTCAGTTTCCCATAGATCTGCAAAAAGTTTTCAGAAATTCCAATCTAGCGGAGACTGTGTTCATCACAGAAAGGACCTAATTTGGTGATTTCTTGATGTATATATATATTTCTTTATTACTAGGTGCAATTACTAAGCAACCAATGTAGGTTCAAATGAATGCTAAGGAATAATGACCTTATATAGCTGCGACGCATGACGACTTACTTATCCATCCGTTTTGAAAAAATCACCCCCAGTGCGGATGTGCAGATGTAGACACACTTATTGATAACGTCCGCATTAGGAGGACGAACAGGCATATACTCGAAGAATCAAATGGAAGAGAAAAGCAACGTGTGTTGTTTTCATCATACTTTTAATTTTCGCTTTCCTGGACATTTTCGAGGAATTCAGAGTGCCTCTGAAAATAATTATATTATAATTCCTACGCTCAATCCTGCACTTTTGCATGGGTCAATTAAGAATTATAATTAACATATTGCTATGAAATGATTAAACAGAGCGAAACAGCAAGTACAATTATTGATTGAAGAAAGGTATATAAGTAAAAATCCCAAATTATCTTATATGAACTTTAAAATGTTTTCCTGTTTATTTAAAAGGTGACAAATAATGATACTACAGATTTCACAAGTTTAAAATGCACATTTTATTTAAATTCCCAAGTAGTTTCAATCTCCAAAATCAATAGCCATTGTCAGGGAATATTTTTGTTAACTGCTGTTTCATTCATTATAAATACGTCACTTGGTTTGAAATGGAAGAGTTAACAAATATTGAACTAAGAATTATAAACTCTCTCATTTCTAGCGAAGTGACATATTTAAAATGAATGAAATTGCGGTTAATGAAAATATTTCCTGACGATGGCTACGTGTTTTAGAGACCGAAAGTACTGAGAAATTTGAATAAAATGTATATTTTAGACCTATAACATCTGTAGTATTATTAACTGTCGCCTTTTTACGTAAACAGAGGACTTTTTATGGTTTATGTTGCGTAGTTATTTGATTGAATCAAGATAGAAACTGGCATTATGATTAAAAATCATCTTTTCAAAAACACACTTATAAGCATTCAGTGTTCAATTTCACTAATTAATGATATTTTGATTTGATATGGTGTAAAAAGAATAAGAAGAAAAATAATAAGCAGAAAATAAAAAAAAGTACATATAAAAAGCATTAAAAGGATAAAACACATTAATAATACAAAATTAATTTTCATTTAAAATTTAAATATCAATGAAATCCAGTGGGTCTTTAAAAAAATATTTTTAACGTCTATACCACAGTATTATTTTGATGGACCCGACAGGAAAAACGAATTTAGTTCAAATACAATAAAATCCATCTGAATGGTGATTGGTAAATTCGAATTTTTAGATCTAAATTCATAAATATCTAGAAACATATAAAAATATATCGAATAAAAACTAATGAATTTTAACTGCAGTCAAATGCATTATTATTATTATTATTATTATTATTATTATTTTGTGTAGTACCAATGTTAATGCTAGAACCGCCATTAGGAGTCATTTTGACCTCCACCCTATTGATAATTGTCATTTCGAACCAAAATTTTTTTTCTAGGATATGTTATGTATAAGCAGAAGAAAAGTAAGCTGATTAAGTAAATTAAATAGTTCTGGATGAAAATTCAGGTGTGAAACACAATTTATAAAATTTGAGTAAAATAATCGATGTTTCTAGTGTTAAATAATCAATAATGCGTATTTTCACGCTTTGTACTTTGAAATGAAATTTAGACTATTTTATTCAGCACATATCAGCGATGAAACCTCTGTCAACTGTAGTTTGTAAATAAAAGTTTAGTTTCCAATTCTAAAACCGTATAAAAGGGCTAAAATCTACCGGGAAAACAATTAGAATCATTAACGCTTACGTCAGAGCAAGGTCCTAAATGGACGGAAGAAAAAGCAAATGGTGTTCGTGCCTTCCATTCCAATGACGTTGTCACTCATCTAAAAGTGCGAAAATGGCAATGAACTTTAACGTCAATTAAATATTTTAATATCTTATCTTACCGCGATAAATACATAACCCTTTTTAAATAACCGATTTAAAATTTCAAAATAAATCAGAACAGGAGTAAGTATATTAATTTAATGTGTTTTTAAAATTTACAATTTTGTTATTTGCGCTTTTTAATAACGTTTACCCCTTTAAGCGTCGCGCCCGATAAGTGTAGGCTACTTGTTTTTAGATTCAGTTTGATTGCCATAGCTTTTTTGAAGTAAAAGTATTCACCTTATTTAATGACAGGTAAAATGATGCGATACTATAACCAAATACACTATTTTTAAAAACTGGGAGGGGTGGGAATAACCTGAAATTTTAAGAAGTCTACACTGCCCGTGAATGTTACGGGCGCGAGAATTAAGGGGTAAAACGTTTAGAAGCATTGCATACATATTTTTTCATCAATAAAATTTTCTAATAGTCAAGAACGAGCTATTATTTTTCTAAAAATTTTAATAAGGGTTGAAATTGGTAAAAAATCGGATATCTTAGATTCATAAAAGTTTCAGTTTTGAAAACCTGTGGCAGAAGATTAACAATTCTGTAAATAGCGCTAATCGCAAAGGAATTAATAAACAGTGAAAGAAAACGAAGTACTCAAAAATGAGTAGATCGTTGCACTTATATCATATTGAGTATGTTTGAATCAAAAATGAATATTATTCTTCTTCAATTTTGAAACATCTCTCGTTATCAAAGCCAAACAAAATGATAATTTCGTACCCTGTAATGATTTAGTTCATCTACGGCGGCATTTAAATATTAAATTGTGCATAATATTTTTAATTAATTTAAAATTGCAAGCAAATAATGTTCCTGTCGTCAAAATATTCGGCTTGGATATCTTATTAATAATATTGCTATTTTTCTTAATAAATAATCAATTAAACATTTCTTGTTAATAACTTTGAACGGGAAATAAATGCCAGTACATTTTAACTTTAATTTGTAATTTCAGGGTACAGTACACAACGGTTCATATTTGAAAATAACCATGGAAAAAAATGAGTACGTGTGCTTTCCAATTTTAAGTACATTTGGATCGGGGATGTTTTAAGTAAGTGACGTATTTAAAATTGAATACTTTTTACTCAATTTTAAGTACCCATTTTTTTTATGTTATTTTCCTGTCTTACCTGACATATGCAGTCCAAGCATTTCTGCTCAACCTCGGGTACTTTTTCCTTGCGTGGTTCATTTCGTGGTACATTTCCTGGATACTGTGGAAACTGCGCTGAAAAAGAGAAGGAAAAAAAATTTTGTACTATAAATTATACATGAGTTGATACGTACAGACGATCAATTACAATAAGATATTCCTTGAACTGAACAACTTTTCAGGTAATGTCCGGATTTGCTTGACAAATTTCTTATAACCTTCCGCCCCCCCCCCCCCCAAAAAAAAAATCTCTTAAATCAGTGGATTCAAGGTTTTAGAACCTACTGCCCGGTGTACAATGTAAAAAATCCTTCCGACCTATGATGGGAGAAAAAGGTAGCTTTCATATTCCCTGTTTTGTAAAAATTTAATGTATTTTATTCCACACACGCAGTGGCGTAGCTATGTTTTTTGGCGCCCGGGGCCAGCAAGAAATTTTGCGCCCCCACCGCAATATAGATATATAACAATTTCTCTCAATTTGGCGCTCCTAGGCCTCGGTGCCCGGGGCGGACGCCCCCCTTGCCCCCCCTTAGCTACGCCACTGCACACACGAAGCTCAAATGAGCACAACCCGATTATATAAGATTCAATACCAGTTTTCCCCAATACTGAATGTAAATAAGATTTTCGTCAAATTTGTCAGCTCTATCCAAGTTGGCTTCATTTAAAGCGATTTAGATTGGATTGAACAATAGAACAATATCTTGAAGTGCCCACCATTTTAAAAGAACAGTATGGATGAAGCTAACCAATTAATTAAGTCGAGACCACGATAAGTCTTGTATGCATGCTCAGTTACATTGAAATAGATTTATATGGTGTCTTAATGGTGTCCAACGGTTAATTTCTGAACCGTTGGTCATAGAAATCAGTTCCGATTATAAAAATTATATTAAATGATGTAAAAAAATGATTTTAAAAATTGTTTTTAGTGAAAATTCCTTATTACACTAGCAACTAAGACAAAGAAAAGCCCCATTTATCTAACATTAAAATTGGCCGAATAATGAAACTTTGAATTGCATGAATTATATCAATTTTCTGCACCTGAACACAGAAGAGTTGTGCCATGCTTCAAAGGATCGTATTCAAAGTGCTTAAAGTATTAGAAGAATTTATTTCACGTATGCATTTCAGCACTGCACCGAAGGAAGTTAGTTGAAGCAAGTAACTTCCTTCGCTTAATATAACTTTCATTTTTATTAAATAAGGTTCAGATTAGATAACCTAATACCATTTTAAAATAGGTATCAATTTGTAAAGAATTGCGACTGTAGTTTTTCATCATTTCATTTAACAAAAATTCTGGTATTTTTTAACTTATACTTTTAGTATACGTTGTATGTATATATCATCGTCATCATCATCATTATAATCAACCGTTTTCAATCCACAGCTGGATATAGATCTCCCCCAGATTTTCCCAATGTTTCCTATCTAGGGCTTTCGTCATCCAATTTACACTGGTCACTTTTCTGAGTCACCCCACCTGACTTGGGATCGTCTTCTTGGTCATTTTAGATCTTTGGGATACCACTGAAGGATATTTGTGCTCTATCTATTGCCTTTACCTTCTTGCAATGTGCCTAGCCCATTTACATTTTAGCTGTTTAATTCTTTCTATGACGTCAGAAACTTTTGTTTGATTTCTTATCAAGGTACATCAATAGAAGAATAAGTAATGGGTGGGGTGTTTTTGGGACGAACGATATTATTCTGATATATGTATACATATATATATATACATATGTATGTGTATATATATATATATATATATATATATATATATATATATATATATATATATTATATTGTAATGTTAATTTTATTTTCAAGTATTATTCTTATTATATATAATTATTACTTGTATATTTCTAGTAAATTTGTGAATAAGCGATATTTTGCAGCAAAAAAGATGTTTCAACTTTAAACTATTACTTGTCCGGTTTTAATACTAGAAAAATTGGGCTTTTTTTTTTTTTTTTGGCCCGACTTTTTAGAATAATAATGTATTTTTACTAAATATAGCTTATAAAACCGGAAAACCATATCAAAACTTAAATTTCGTATTTTTTTAAGAAAAGTTTTTATTGGTTCAAGTAATTTTTAAAATACCTTTTTTACTTCATTTAAAAACTCATTTTCCGAAAAAAAAAAAAAAAATAATAATAATAACTTACAAAATTATCTTAATTTAACGAATGTTACACCAGCATCCTTTTTAAATGCGACGAGATCAGTTGTGTCATTATTTTAAAAATATATTCATTAATAAATTACGTAGAAAAAATATATGTATTGATTAATAAACTATGTAGAACATGTTGTTTCTTTGCCTTTTCTACCACTTGATTGCGGAAGACCAAGAATTTATTTGTATCCGAATCTGTTATGTGTTCAGAAAAACTCTTTTTAATTTTTGTAAATTTTAAGTTTAAAATTGATCATTATTATAAAAAAAATCATAAAATTGTGACATATACAGATTATGTTATTTTTATTCTTTTAAATCATTAGGAATATCGTTATAGAAATATTATTTTAGATATAATTATTCTTTTATTTTTATTTTTTTTTAAATAGTAGTAAAAAATTAACCAAAAAATCTCTATTCTCTTGAAATGATTTAATTTTAAAACTATTAAACATAAATACATTTTATGAATTCCAAAATAAATATATGTCATATCTTGTATTTTTACATAGGAATTAGACTATTTTTATGACACTAACTTGAATAGTTTGAAAAATATAGGTATATAAAGAAAAACAACATTGAAAATTTCTTACAAAGCTGTAATAATTCGTAAATTAAAACTGCGTAACTGATAAACTTTTCAATAAATCATCACAAGAGCTTCCTTTCTTATGTTGTCTAGTCTACTTCCTTTTAATATAAAATTTATGGTAATTGAGAAAATCTTTATTGAGTTATAAAAAAATTCTTTAACATAATTTTAAAAAAGAAAAATCACTTTTAAGAATTTTTTTTTTTTTTTTTTTGAAAAAAGGCTTTAAACTTAGCTTTTAAAAATTTTAAGAAAAATAAAAACGAAATTTTGACGAAAATGAAAGGAACAAATTAAAAACTTATGTTAATTAAAAAAAAAAATGAAGTTTTGATCAAAATTGGCGTTTTAAAAGAATACTGATACCTTAACATATTTGCGCTTTAACTCTCTAATGCATTCTGTTGCCAATTGGCAATAAATTAATTTTTGTCTGTTTATCGTTTATTTACCTTGCCTTTTAATAACTTTATGCTTTACGTATTCATTTTGACCCTATATTTAAATTTAGTTCATTAAAAATGCTATAGGCGATAACATTTGCTAATCGGTTACAAATAAAAAGTAACTTTTGAAGCCTTAAATTTTAACAGCCATTAATAGATTTCTAACAAAAAAAAAAAAAAAAAAGTAAATAAATTAAAGTGCCAAATTTTATTTAAAAAAAAATCTTTTCAAAAGAATATGTTTTTAAAAGTTATTCTAGATAATTTTCTGCACTTTTTTTTTCTCCCAACAAATGTTGTATCTATGCAATTAATGCATGGTGTTGCAATTGTCCAATCATTTAAAAAAAAAAAAAAAAAAAAATCCAAAATGCTGAAAAGTATAAGAGTGATACTTTTTTCAGTATTTTTCCTTTAATATAAGCCTATTAAGGAATCAAATTCTATATATTTTTTAAGGAGAAATAAAAAATTATACACTAAAAGGTTAAATAATAGTACTTGGTTTAGACAAAAGACAAATAATCATTAGCACGTTTAAGCTGCACTATCTGTTAAACGCGATACTATAACGCCATTTCTGTAGCGAGTGCATCCGGGATTTTTAGGTTGAGAAAACAGCTCCTGTAAATAACAGTAATCTAGCTTCTGTGCCATCCCGCTCATTTGAACTTGCCAAACAAATTTTCTGGAGATTATCCCAGTTTGAAATCGACGTTTTGGAAAACTTAGTCATTCGTAAACTTAGAGAATTTATCAGAACGTAATGAATATAGTTACCTACTAAATCGCTATGATGAACGAGGATGCATAAGTTTTAGAGTTACATACATCACATCATTTAACTGGCAATGATGCAGTACGTAACTGAAATTAATATTTATTTATGTGGTCTATTTGTAGAGTTGATGCAGTCAAAGAAGAGCTGCTTAACTCGAAAAATATATTTATATTGTAATTGTTTAAGCACCTTTTAAGCTGAAATTTTAATAAGATACTTACTCAAACAGGACGTAAAATAAAGTGAATATTCTGATTATGAGGGGAGGGGGTGAATGTTAATAAGTTGTGTATAAAAAGAAAAAGAAGTTTATGTATTTATTTTACTTTTAATAAAAAGAAGAAAGATTGAAAGAGAGAAAAGTCATAAGGGTGTTCTCAACTGCTCCGATCAAAAAGCGCAAAACGTTTTGACACATTTACAAACGCATTTCTTTACAGAAAGATATAAAATTGGAATGCTTGACTATGGAAGCGATTTCGAATCGAACTTAGTTTTCCATTTTCTAATAATTAAATTACCTATCCAGTTCTAAGTTATTTCGGTCACGTGATCATCCGTTTTTCTTCTGCTTTTCTATCGGTTTTTCTGCTTTCGTCCGGAAATTGCTCAAAAACGTCAACTTTAAAGGCTTGTTATGAAATATTTATTGCGTTTTAAGAAAAACAGAAAATTGAGTGCAATTAGACAGTTTCTATATAACAATACCAGCTAGCTTTGAGCATTTCCGAACAAAAATAAATGAAAGCATATATCACAAAGTTGCCCTTTTAGGTAGATTTCGTAAGAAATATTAGGTAGATTTCGTAAGAAATATTAGGTAGATTTCGTAAGAAATACTACCTATTGCAATCGAACCAGTTTATATATCTATCTATCTATCTATCTATCTATCTATATATATATATATATATATATATATATATATATATATCACTTTTTTATGGACACGATAACTTCTATAATTCTTCACCAATCTCCACCAAACTGGTACATAAAATCAAAGGGAATAAAATCTTGGCTAAGTTCGTTAATGGGTAAAATCGGACCAAGGTGGTCGGAAAAGGGGGCGTTTTTGTGAAAACCGAAAAAACGCCATAACTTCTTAATTAAAGTAGATATCGAATCGGTTTAAAGTTTATATTACTTCTTAAAAATGGGCCAAAATTATATGCATGAAAGATTTTTGATAAATTTAGAAGTGGGCTCAAGGAGCAAAAAAACAGGGATTTTGAGAGAAAAAAATTCAAAACTTCGTCAATTTTCAAGATATCAAGTCCAACAAAATTTTTTGTAAATGTTCTTAAAATTATCTAAAACTTTTGAATTTACAAGTTTTTGATAGGACCAACTTTTACCGATGAAAAAAAATTAAAAACGAAAAGAAAAAGGGCTCTGAAAAAAGAGAAAAATCCATAACTCCGTCAATTTTTAAGATATCAAATCTGATTAAATTTATTTTATATCTTCTCAAAAATATCTACAACTTTTATATTGACAAGTTTTTCATAGGACCAATTCGTATAGCAAAAAGAAATTAAACAAAAATAGGAGTTGGAGAAAAAACCTCAAATTCAAACTGCTTATATTCTGACTCATTTTTAAATTCATTTTTGATTTTAAACGCATCCAAATGGTAGATCCTCTTATTTAGAAACTGTATAAAGTGACGCACTGGTCAATTTTCTGATAAAGACAGAATATATTTCAAAAAAGGCTACCAAAAAGGGTATTTTGAACAGAATTTCCGAAAGTCATCGGGACTGAAAATTGAAGGAATTATTCAAATAAGAAATTGCGTTTTTTTTTTTTTTTTTTCTGATTCGTTTTTAAATGTATTTTTGTTCTCAAACGCATCCAATTTACAGATTCTCTTATTTAGGAACTATATAATGTGTCACATTGGTCATTTTTTTTTTTTTTTTTTTTTTTTTTTGATAAAGACGGAATATATTTCAAAAAAGGCTACCAAAAAGGGTATTTTGAACAGTATTTTCCGAAATCATCGTGACTGAAAATTTAAGAAAGTGTTCAAATAAGAAATTGCGTTTTTTTCTGACTCGTTTTTAAATCCATTTTTGCTCTCAAATGCATCCAATTTACAGATCCTCTTATTTAGGAACTATATAATGTGATGCATTGATCGGTTTTCTGATAAAGACAGAATATATTTTGAAAAAGGCTACCAAAGAGGGTATTTTGAACAGAATTTCCCGAAGTCTTCGTGATTTGAAAATTTAAGGAAGTTTTAACATAGCAAATTGCGTTTTTTATGACTCGTTTTAAAATCCATTTTCGCTCTCAAACGCATCCAATTTACAGGTCCTCTTATTTAGGAACTATATACTGTGACGCATTGGCTAGTTTTTTGATAAAGATAGAATATATTTTTAAAAATGCTGTCAAAGTGAGTATTTCGCACAAAATTTTTCGAAGCAATCATGATTAAAGAATTAAGGATGTATTCAAACAACAAATCGGTTATTTTATGACTCATTTTTAAATTCAATTTTTTTCTCAAATGCATTCAACTGACAGTTTTTTTGTTATTTAGGAACTGTATAATGTAATGTTTTGGTCGATTTTTTAATAAATTCAGAATCTATTTCAGTCAAAATGGGCATTTGAGCTGAATTTTTCTTAAGATGATTGTGATAAAACCAGTTTTTGCAGAAAAATGAAATTAAAAATTTTTCATAAACGGCCAAATGAAGTTATTAAACTGGGTTTATCTCTAATCATATATATATATATATATATTTTTTTTTTTTTTTTTTTTTTTGTTGAAATGAGCGCTTTTCGAAATCTACCTCCGCCTATAGGTCCAGCCGACAGAGATTTTTTGATTTAAGAACACCCTTAAAAAAATCACTTACAAATACCAGTCGATTCTTACCAGAACTGCGGAGTTGGAGTCAAAGTCGAGCCCATTTTTGAGCAAAAGAGTTGAAGTCGGAGTCGCTGAAAAACAAGCCGACTCCGAGCGTTTTTGTTAGACAGTTTGAAGTTAAATCAAAACATTTATATGTAATTTTAAACCCATAAAAGGAATTATTATTGTTATTCTTGGATTATATCGGGCTACCCAAGTTAAAGATACCCAATATATTGCCCGACGTACATTGTAAATGAAAACTGTTTTTAATTAAAAACTCCTGTGGATTCTGAATAATATTCGAACTAGTAAAATTTTCATCTTTATTTTTTTTACCTTTCCGACGAATTTTTATCTGCTCTGGGAGACACGAAGTAACATCAAAATTTCAACGATTTCCTCTTTTCAAGTCCACGGATCCGAAATAGTAAAATTTCTGTTTTGTTTTCTTCTTTAGATTTTTATAGTTGGATTTTTCGGGTCTGTGGTTCGCGATATTAAAAAAATTAATAAAATGGAAAACATTTATTTTTATTCTTTCTTCCAAAGCTCAAAGAACTGAATTAATATCAAAATAATGAATTTTCTTACGTTCCCTCATAATTTTAACTAACAGCAGCCTTAGTATTAACCAGCCCGAAGTCGGAGTCAAAGTCATCGAAATTTCCGAAGTCGGAAATTTTTTCCATGAATTCCGCAGCATTGGTTTTCATGGAACTTTCTAACCCATTTCTGAATTTATTTTTGTTCGAAATGCGATTGGCATGGGCTTTTATTCAAAAACTATGTAATCGAATAGTGTTTTCCTTTTTTTTTTTTTTGTTAAATAGAGCAGGGAAAATTTTTCGGAAAATTCTGTCAAATTTAGCGTTTTGAATTGAATTTCCACACGTTTATCTCAGCCATTTTTAGTGGGTATGCTATACAGTAGTTGCCTGTGCGACTATTTTTTTTTTTATTACTTTGTCTACTATTATTTTTGAATAATTATCTCTAAAGTGAATTCCTTGTATAAATCTACCACGGTATTATTATTTATTTCCTTGAAATTAATATTATTACTTAGAAATAATGGTAGATAAAACAATACAAAAGTAGTCGCATGTGAAAAGTTTCTCTCGCACTTATTATGAAAAAATTACTGTTCAGAAATATTAGTAAATATCCGGAATATCTGAATAAAAAAGAAGACTGTGCTGCCAACCCTATTTTCAAATAATAATCTTTGTGATAAAGTTTTATTGCACATGTCAAAAAAAAAAAAAAAAAAAAAAAAAAAATCTACCGTGTAGATTATTGCAGGGCAGTAAGTATAGTGGCGAAGCACATGAAAAATATAGGATCTGGTGACATTGGACTTAAATGTTAAATATTAAGTAATGATTTAATTCTGAAATAAAAAATAATAATTTTTAAAATAAACGAAGACAGTACGTATAATATGTTAATGGGTGAATTGCGTGGAATGAACTCATTACTTTTTATTCGTGCATTAACACACGCAAGTGAACGTAACTTTATTTCATTAACACAGTTTCTTTTGGAAAAAAAAATCAGTGATTTATTTATTTTATGTCCTAGTTATACGCATACAAGACATACCAAATCAAACGCATCATTTTACAAGAACCTGATAAATTATAGTTTATTATACACATGTACTGGATTATATTGCATTTATTTATTTATATTTTATGTTGTCATGAATGGAGTTTCATAAAGATCCGATAATTATAAATATGGGAAAGAGCCATTTTACTGCATCTTTTTCCCTATAATTGATTCATAGTTACAATTATTAAATTTATTTATCACAGGTTGTGTTAGATACATATCAATATGTTGAAAATACTAAAATGTCAGCATATTTTATTATTATAATTTTTTATTGAAGTTCCATTTGATGAGGTTTAAGCAATTGGTCAGATTTACAATAATATAAATAGTTTATGTTTTAAATTGAAAAAATAAAGTAAAATAGATTTTTCTTCTTTGTTTTTACATACACATTAGTATTTTATATTTTTGCTTTAACCGTTCAGAAATTTGATCCTTATATAAGCACAATTGCAGGAAATACATGGAAAAAGAGTTCTAAATGTTGGAAAAAAGTTTCAAATTATAAAATGTGATTTTTAAATTTACTTATTTACTTTAATTCAAATTTTTCAAATTTTATCTTAAGAAATGCGCGTTTTCTTAGTTAAAATATTTTCCTCGATGAAATCGTTTAATAGTATGCCAAAATGAGATCGTAAAATAATCAAATAAAAATAAATAGGTTCAGTGTACATCGAGTCTGCCCAAGTGCTTGATTTAAAAAATTATTATTATTATTATTATCATTATTATTATGGATGCTTTTGTAAATTCAAAAAATGTAAATTTTTGTAAATATATATATAGTATTTTCTGTACTCAAAAATGAAAAAATATATAAAGAGAACTATTCTTTCACATAATACATCAAATTATCAAGTTTTAAACATGGCTAAAATTAAAAAAAAAAAAAAAAAAAAAAAAAAAAAAACTTTAATTAAATTTTGAATTTGAAAAGGAATTTCGAATTGAAAACTAATACAACTAAAGATAAATACGCATTTCACGAGTAAAACAATATTCGTAAATTAAAAAAAGTTTTAAATTTCGTGTCGTGGACCACGATAATCTTTATTAAATAATAATAAAAGTACTAGTAATACTATGAGTAATAATAATAATAATAATAATAATAATAATAATACAATCAATTTAAAGTGATTCCTTGAGGAAATCTGAAACTGCATACTTAACCTTCTATATTATATAATATTACATTATAACTTATTACGCTGTGCTATATAATAATTTGAAGCTTGGTAGTTTTTCTTCATGTTTCGGTATTTTAGAACGAGACTGCACTTAGAAATTCACCTCGTGATCGAAATTGCGAGACTTTCCCCCAAAATATTTTTCGACAGAATTATTTATGCCAATTCATTTGCATTAAAAAAAAAAAAAAAAAAAAATCATTATAATTTATAAATAAACTTGTGAAATTTACGAGGTTTTGGTAATTCGAATCAAAAATGGTTCTCTACGGAATTAGTATAAAAGAATGATTAAATTATTTATTCAAACGAACACTGTGAAATACATTCCTGTAAAATTACGGGCAGAGGATGGCAGCAGATATTCCGATCATACCCCGTAAAAAAAAACCAACGCAAATACTTTCTCACAATATGCCGGCATTCGTATTCACTCACAATCATTACTATCCAATCTATTTACTTTTTGCCTTTCCATGCCCAAAAAAAAAAAAAAAAAAAAAAAAAAAAAAAAGATTCTCAGAGAAAATTTAAAATCGTGTAATAGTATATTGTGGTTTATTACATGATATTATAAATTGTTGCTTTTCTTTGTGTTGCTTGTTATATTTTGAAGATTAATGAGTTTTCAAGATAATATTTCGAATAAAATTATATCTCTGAATTAACCTCGCATTAGCAGACGATTTTCAATAAAACTCTTTTTCAAAACTTTGTTTTAATGAATTATTTTGACAAATGCACACAATAAATTAATAAATAAATAAATATTCCCCCTTCATTTTTATACTTTATCCATAAAAGACTCAAACCTTACAAAAACGCAATGGATGCAGACTAGTGACATATCTAAGGTCAAACACCGGTTCATGATGCGATCTTTGGAGAAATTATTATTATACTGCAATTTTTTCTATTCCAACCTGTATCCTCAACGCAAATATTTGCTCACAATATTTCGACATTCATATTTACCCACAATCATTACTATCCAATCTATTTATTTTTTGCGTTTCCATATAAAAAAATTAAAAAACTATTCCCATAGAAAATTCAAAATCGTGTTATATTATATTATAAATTGTTGCGCTACTTTGTGTTCAAGAATATATTTCGAATAAAATTACATCTCGGAATTAATCTCACGGTAGCAGTCGATTTTCAATAAAACTCTTTCTCAAAACTTTGTTTTTACGAATTATTTATATAAATTCACAATAATAATAATTAAATAAATAAATACTCCCCCTTCATTTTTATACTTTATCAATAAAAGATTTAAAACTTACCCAGAACGCAATAGATGGAGACTAGCAACAGATCTAAGATCAAACACCGGTTCATGATGCGATCTTTGAAGAAATTATTATTATATTGCAATTTTTTCTATCCTAATCTCTATCTCCAACGCAAATATTTGCTCACAATATTCCGGCATTCGTATTTACCCACAATCATTACTATCCAATCTATTTACTTTTTGCTTTTCCATACAAAAAATTCAAAATCGTGTTATGTTATATTATATTATAAATTGTTGCGTTATTTTGTGTCGGTCTAAGTTATATTTTGAAGATTAATGATTTTTCAACAATATATTTCGAATAAAATTACATCTCGGAATTAACCTCACGGTAGCAGACGATTTTCAATAAAAAGCCTTTTTCAAAACTTTGTTTTAATGAATTTTTTATACAAATTCACAATCATAATAAATAAATGAATAAATAGTCCTCCTTTATTTTTATGCTTTATCAATAAAAGATTCAAAACTTACTCAGAACGCAATGGATGGAGACTAGCAACACATCTAAAATCAAACACCGGTTCATGATGCGATCTTTGGAGAAATTATTATTGTATTGCAATTTTTTCTATCCCAACCTCTATCTCCAACGCAAATATTTGCTCACAATATTCCGGCATTCGTATTTACCCACAATCATTACTATCCAATCTATTTACTTTTTGCTTTTCCATACAAAAATTTTAAAAAACGATTCGCATAGAAAATTCAAAATCGTGTTATATTATATTATATTATAAATTGTTGCGTTACTTTGTGTTGGTCTATGTTATATTTTGAAGATTAATGATTTTTCAACAATATATTTCGAATAAAATTACATCTCGGAATTAACCTCACGGTAGCAGACGATTTTCAATAAAAGTCTTTTTTAAAACTGTTTTAATAAATTTTTTTATACAAATTCACCAAAAATGAATAAATTTATACATATATATATATATATATATATATATATATATACCCCTCCTTCATTTTCATATTTTATCAACAAAAGACTCAAAACTTACCGAGAACGCAATGGATGCAGATTAGCAGCAGACCTAAGGTCAAACACCGGTTCATGATGCTCTCTTCGAAAGAATGATTATTTCTGCTGATAATTTTTCTGTTTCGGCCTGTATCTTCGACTTCCTGACGCGTTTTACCTTTCTCGGAAAGTTTTCACATCCAAGAGGATGCTCTAGTTGTAGGGGGGGGGAAAGCAATCACCTAGCACCGTCATTGGTCTGCCTGGAATGTCGTGGGATCTTGCTCTTGGCCTACACCAGTAAACAGGTCTGTTCACTTTCTAAAATATCCTGACATTACCTGCAGAGATGCTCAAGGTAAATAGATATTAAAAAAAGAATAATCGAAGAGCATTTACTTTTGCTTTTTCTCACGCGAATAACAGATGGAATCGAATGATTTTACTAGAATAATGAATAGCTGCGCGATGATGAGATCATTCTGTAGCGTGTAATTATGGTTCTTTGATTAAACAAACTTTCATTATTAGTTTTTATATATACAAATAACTTACGGAGAGTCGTTTATCAAAGATGCTAGTAATGATTATTTTATCAACAGGAAGTATTTAAATGGAAAAACCAAGATTTAATTCATGTTTTTACATTTGATCAGGGCCATCTGAATGCATTCGGAAGTTCCTACAAATTAACTATGATTGTTCCAACGTTAATCATGTTCACGTATTTATTATTACTTTTTTAATGTTCACCTTCGAAAAGATATCATTCTTTTTATAAGCTCAAATCAAACACTTTCAGCGAATTTTAACACATAAGGTAAAATTTTTAAATAACATTATAATACATAAATACATATTTGTGCGTTATAACGTTGTTTAAAGATTTTAGCTTACATAAAATCCTTTTTAGTTTGGGAGCTGGTGAAATTAAAAGTCCATTCATCGCGGAAATGAAAAAAAATTATGTAAATCGATCGTAAAAAGTCATACGAACTAAATAATCTAGTTATGACGAGCCGAAAATACGTTTAACTAAATTAATTACGCTGTTTCTCACGGTTTATATACTTTCGTCGAAATGCGTGTTTTTTCATAGATTCTAGTGCACTGGGTACAGGAAAATTGTTATAAAAAATCTATCACTTCTAGCTTAAAAAATATGCATTAAATAATTAAAAGAATAACAACAAGAAATATACAAAGAAAAAATTAGAAATTATTGATTTTACTCTTCTTGTTATACTTTTCTTATTGGTTTCCCTTAAAACAGACCAGCAATAGATCGAATAGAATAAGATCAAAACCCGTTATTCCCAAAATGAAGCAAAAAGATGAAGAGATGTATCCAAATACAGTAATACGTGCAATATTCTGTAGACACTAATAAATGGAATATGGATACAACCACTAATCTTTCTGCTTCATTTAGGGAGTAATAGATTTTGATCTTTTTTTTCGACGATAATTTTCAGAATTTTCAAGCTATGATTTTGAAACTTTAACAAAAGTTGCTCTATACATTTAGCTAACACAATATGCAAAAAAAAAAAAAAAAAAAAAAAAAAAAAAAATTATAGAGTTGACGCATGCGCAGTGAAAATTTATTTAATAAATCTACTCATTTTTCATACAATTATTAATATTTTTTAATTTTGATTAAAGGGTATCAGATACAATGCTGTTTCTCATATTTTCTGAAAAGAAATTTGTTTTATATTAAGAACTCTGCAAATTATACGTAAAAGACTTGGCAAAATTTGAGATCATTTTTATAAAAACCTTATTTTTTCTATGAGTATACATGCAATCCGCATAAAAAGGAACACAGTTTATTATCATAAGCCATTTAATCATAATCTTCAGTTTGAATGCTGTCGGACGTTCCTCTCAGTCCGCACAACTTTGAAGAAAGTCCGTGGTAGTTATAGCTGCCACCACCGATATTACTAGGTGATATCGGTCACCCACTGTGAGGATTGTGTAAATGAACACTGACGCTGTCATTTAACTGAATTACCAGTTTATTTAGAATATATGTACACACTAAATACGCTATTTACAATTATATACAACTGCAACTCGGATATAGGTGATCCGGTTCAACATTAAATTAAATACAGTAAAGGTTGGCTGTGTACTATTCAAATTACACCTTCCACCTCACACTCAATGCACGTTAGATTCATTTTATCGGAGATCAATCTCGAATCTCCCAACACAGGTATACTCGGCCTGCACTTCTCGGCCCAGAGCACTAAACACAAGGACGTCTGTGTCCTTTGCTCTCCAGAAACGCACTACTTACGCTCTACAACACGGAGCACACTCTATCAGGACCTCGGTCCTACACACACCTCCAGGTACGAGCCCCAGGTACGAACTGAACTAATCTGAGATCAGACTTGCTCTTCTCAAATCACTGCTTTCCCCAATATAAACCCCCCTTTGGAGCTCATTCATTGGGCACATTCCACATTCCTTTCTTGGATCCCCCCACCTTAGCGGAAAATATGCCTTTTAGGGGCTAATTTTCCCCAAACATATAGTAATATCGCAGAAGAGTTCAATAGTCTCTTTACAGATTTCTTCATTATGCTTATTACATAGGTATTTCCAGGTGTCTGAACATTATCTACTGACATCTCTACTGAACGTTATAATAATATTAATATTACATAAAACAGTACACGTACTAATGCACTATTATAAACACAAAATTCAAAAATATTTACACATACACACAAAAAAAAAAAAAAAAAAAAAAATTAACGTGCGATGATATCCCTTTAAAGTTGTCCACTATTTGTTCATTGATGCTGATGTGCTTGCAACTAGTTGTTCTTCCCAGCTCTTTCTATGTAGCCTAGAAGTTGCGTCAGCATTCAAATGTTGAGCTCCTGGACGATGAGAAATTCTCAGGTTCCAGCGTTGCAAGGCAAGAGCCATCTAGTGAGTTTGGGGGACCTTGGGGTTGTTTCAGTGAGAAATTTTAATGGATTGTGATCTGTAATGATCTCAATTTGAGATCCATAGGTCCACTTTTCAAACTTCCGCAACCCGAAGAGAACACTCCAAGCCTCTTTCTCTATACTCGGCCAGGCACGCTGAGCCTCTGACAATTTCTGACTGGCAAAAGCTATCGGTTTAAACTGACTCTTGTCAACTTTTTGAGTAAGACAACATCCTACTGCCAGGTCGGAAGCATCTGCGTGGAGCTGATATTCGCGGCCTACGATAGGTGTAGCCAAACTCGTCACTTTACATAACTCATCTTTAAGAGTATTAAATGCTTTTTCTGCCCTTTCATCCCATGGTACAGTATTTTTGACCTTCCATTTGGTTAATTCGGTTAAAGGTATAGCAATTTCGGCATAATTTGGAATATGAGATCGGTAAAATCCCATTAATCCCAAAACAGATCTAACTTCTTTTTTAGTTTTTGGTCTTTTTCAATCCCTTATTGCACCTATTTTCTCCTCATCAGGTGCATGCGTTCCACCTTCAATTACATGACCTAAAAACTTAGTCAATTTCTCTCCAAATTTACATTTGTCTAGCCTAATCGTAAAATTTCTATTTTTCAACTCTTCAATGACAACCCTAAAATGCTCACAATGCTCTTCCCAGGTGTCGGAGAAAATGATGACATCATCAATATATGCTTCCGCATATCTCCGATGACCTTGAAGAACCTCATTCATATCTTTCTGAAACGTGGCAGCCGCCCCTGATAATCCAAAAGGCATTGTACGCCACTGATAAGTTCCATTATGCGTTGTAAAAGCTGTCAAATGTTTACACTCCTCAGCCATTTTAATCTGCCAATAACCCCTCAATAAATCAATCGATGATAAATATTTAGCCGCCCCTGCGGTATACATGATTTCCTGAGAATCTTTCATCGGAAAGGCTGGAACC
Source organism: Maratus speculifer (assembly GCA_964019185.1). NCBI lineage: Eukaryota > Metazoa > Arthropoda > Arachnida > Araneae > Salticidae > Maratus > Maratus speculifer. Next base: position 1,427,844 of record OZ025291.1, read on the forward strand.
TGAGTTACCGAATTTAAAGCTCTATAGTCTATACAGAGTCTAACAGTTGCGTCTTTTTTCGCCACGCAAACAATTGGATGACTAATTTCAGCATTTGACACTTCGATTAGATTTAATTCTAATAACTCCTGAATCTGCCTATCTACTTCCTCTTTGTAAGCTACCGGTACACTATATATCATTGGCTTTTTCCTTGCCACCCCCGGTTTAAGATCAATACGATGTTCTCCTACATCCGCTGGTCGTACAGGACCCATAAACACCTCTTTATTCAGCCTCAAAATAGACTTTATATCTTTGGCTTGATTGTTAGATAACCCTTTTATTTCGAACTTCTCTATATCTCGTTCTACTTCCTGATCCCAATTCAAAATAGGAATTTCCCCAACATCTCCAAATTCCTCATCACCCTCAAAAACAATATTAACGATATTACGTTTAGCAATAAATTCTCGTATTTTATTTTGGTGCGCGTGCTTCCTACTCCCGTCGGCTAACTCAACTATAAACGAATGCTGGTTTCGTTTTTCGACGATAGTTGCCGGCCCTTGCCATTTAGAATATAATTTATTAGTTGAATCGGGGAATAACAATATTACTTTACTTTTTTTTAGCTTAAGTTATAATGATGCGCCATTCTATTTTGTTGTACCTCGGACGATAATTTTGCCTCATTTGCGGCTCTTTCTAAACGCCCCCTAAGTTTATTCAAATACTCGTGAATCGGCGTAGTATCTAACTGCGCCCCCTTATTTTCTCCTGCCCAGGATGACTTGAGAATCGATAAAGGACCCTCCGGCGCTCTACCATATAATAACTGGAAAGGTGCGATTCCCTTCGTAGAATTTGAGACTTCCCTATACGCCCATAATACAAACGTTATTTGTTCATGCCATCTTTTTCCTTCTTATCTAATAGTGTGATGTAACATACGTTTAAGAGTCTGATTAAATCGTTCCACAAGCCCGTTAGACTGTGGATACTGTGGGGTCGAAAATCTTGGACTAGCGCCTAACTTTTTCTCAAATTCTTTCGTTAAGTCGGCAGTGAAATTGGTTCCGTTATCACAGGCAATTATCTTTGGAATTCCTGTCCTCATAAATATTTGAAGTAACGCATCACATGCGGTTTTAGCAGTTAAACTTTTTAAAGGGATCGCATCCGCCCACCTGGTATGTTGATCAATTAAAGTTAGTATATACTGATGCCCTTGTGAACTTTTAGGATCAATAGGCCCAATTAAATCAACATTAACAATCTGAAATGGGAGTTCCGGCCGCGATACTGGGGAAATAGGAGCTCTATCATTCACTTTAACCCCTCTAGTCAATTGGCACTCTAAACATGACTCACAAAATTGTTTAGTTTCTTTCGCCATCCCCTCCCAATAAAATGAATACCTAATTCTCTGTAAAGTTTTCTTGGCTGCATGATGCCCTCCAAATACCGAACTATGCGATAATTTTAGGATTTCTTCTCTTCTTACTTTGGGTACTACTAATTGCGCTATAGTTTCGCCTACCAATTTCTCTTTATGATATAATAAGCCATTTACAATATAATAATCCCCCTTATCCATTTTAGCTAATTCCCAAGCTTTCTCTAACTCTTTACATTCTAATTGGGATTTCTTAAACATATCTGAATTGCTAACAATAGCTTTATTACCTTTCTCCACTTCCGTTTTTTCCATATTCTGAGTTTGTACATTTTCCGACCGCGCTTCTATTGCGTAAACATTACAACTATCGCTACTCATATCTTCCTTTTCACTCGAATCATCAATAATAATTTCCGAATTTTCTAATTCTTGGGCCTTTAGTAATGGCTCTTCGCGGTTGACACCTGACAACTCATTAATCACCTCGGGATGTAAAATTACTTGCTCATTAATATTATCGGTCACTGCACAAAGTACTTCCTGATGAATTATATTAGTTTGTCCGAATTGCGGAATAGCTAACGGTAATTTAACCAACGGCGATTTAACTGCTTCACCGAATAACCCTTGTAAATAAATACTACCCGCTCCTTTTAATTTCTCTTCCGGTACCAAATCTTTATGAACAACACTAATTTCACAACCAGAATCAACCAATCCCTTTGCTTTTTGCCCATTTACACTAACTTCAATTTTCTCAAGTTTATTAAATCTATCACGAATAACATTAGTTCTCTGTTCGGCCTTTGCCGATATTCTCGCCACAATAGCTCCATTAGGTAACTCTCTGTTTTCTTTTACCACAATCTCTTATGTACACCCGCCTTCTGATCTCGCCCTTTATTACCATTATTATTTCCCTCATTACCCACTTTATTACAAAAACGTTGGTAATGACCTCTCAAACCACATTTAAAGCATTTAGGCACTGAAGCATCACTAGGTTTCTTAAAATTAAAATCTATTTTCCTATCCGAAAAAGAATTAGTCTTATTACTCCCGTTTTGCCTCCAATTACCATTAACTTTACTATCCTCCCTCGGTTTCATTTTCTCATTGTTTACATACCTATCTCTACCTTTAAAACTTTTATATGTAACCGCATACGATTTGTGTTTAGCATCAAAGTAATTGTCACATTCTTTAGCAATTTTAGAAGCTTCTAACCACTTACCCTGGTGAGTTAACCCAATATATGACGCAGTATCCTCATCTAACGTACTTACTAACTTATCAGTAACTATTAACTGGTTGACCTTTTCATAAGAGTCAGCACCTCTAATCTTACAATAATTTTCCCATGTCGCTATTAACCGCGATACAAATAATACATGAGTTTCGTTCTGGTTTCTCTTAGCCTTCTTAAAATTTTCCAAACATGCCTTCGGTGTCGGCTCATGTTCCCTTAGAACTAACTTCTTTAGTTCCTCATAATTCTCCATTTATTCCGTAGTGGTATAAATTAACAAATTATCCGCCTTATCTCCTAAAATATTTAGTAGAATTTCGGCCTGCTGGTTTTCCGGTACATTTTTAGTTTTGAATACCCTTTCTAAGCTGTTAAAAAATAAATTCCATCCCTCAGTCCCTTCTGGTACTTTGATAGATAGAGTTTTAACACTTTTGATCAATTTTTCTATGTTACTTTCATTATTAGATTCCCTAGACCCATTAAAATTATTTGCCGATCCTTGAACCCTTAGTCTCTCCATTTCTAATTCATGTTCCATCCTTAATTTTTCAATCCTCTCTTCTCTTTCTAACCTTTCCTGTTTTTCTTCGGGCTCTAACTTTTCCTGTTTTTCTAACCTTTCGCGCTCTAATTTTTCCTGTTTTTCTTCACGCTCTAACCTTTCCTGTTTTTCTTCGCGCTCTAATCGTCAGGGCCGTAGCGACCGCCCCCCATACCCCCCATTTGGGGGGGGGCCGACGAAGTCAGGGGGCCCCCTAATCGATTCTATCGACCTTTTTACTGAAGTTTATTTGTTTTGAAAATGTAAGAAAACACTTCTTTTAATGTTTTTATTTTTTCAAATTCTCCTTTTCTTATTCAGGGGCCCACCAGGCAATTTCCCCAGGTGCACCTTTTTAAAGCTCCCCTACCCCCAATAATGAGGATTTTCATTAAAGGATGCCAAATGCTTAAAATGTGCCAAAAGTGACCGAAATTCATACGTTTTCAAACATTTAGGAAGGGAATGTTGTTCTCCTTTTCCTCTCTGCTTCCAGTGTTCCCTCCACATACGCAGAAAACAAACTATATCATTAGAAAGCAAATTATTAAAATTTTATTACAACCAGGGCCCGACTTAGATTGTGGGGGGCCTCTTTCTAACTTTTGGATTTTTTCTTGAATTATGCTAAAGTGTCTAAAACTAACCTTTATACTTAGTTGTCTATTCGCATTTGTATACAGAATAGCACAAAAAAGATAATTTTAAGAAATTATCGAATACATTTTTTTCTTCTGTTATAGAATAATATGTGGTGGTTACTCGATAACCCCCCCATATGTTTAGTTTAGTTCATTTTTATTAGCCATTTTATTTCTTATTACCTCCTTTTTATTAATGTTCTCAATTTAAATTTTATTTCGATTTCGTTTCTTTTCATATCGTCGCCTGTAATGTTTTCTTTCTTACTTAGCTTTCGAATGTTACAAGCCGGTAAAATCCTGTTAGAAGTCATTCCTTCCGGTTTGGAGATCCTTCGAGAACATTCTGGCTTGTTCTATGGGTGGAACTTCCGTTTATTCGGACACCCCCCTTAGCCTATCAAATTAGTTTCCGCAGGTGACGTATTTTAAGCCATTGAGTGCATGGCCACCTGCTTTGGCCTCCCCTCTTTAGGTGTTTATCAATTCTGTTTTTATTAAATTCATATTTCTCCATACTTTGCATAGTAACTTGGCTTATTTTGTCACCCCCCCCCTCTTTCGCTCGCTGCCAAATTGGCGTATTTTGGGATTCCAGTAACCTTTTCTCTTTTTCCCCAGGGCTCTCGGCCACCTGCGTCAGTTGCGCTGTTAGACTCCTGCCGTAATGGATGCGGTCGGATGATTGGAAGTTTTGGGTGGAATTTCCGGGGCATGTGTGCGCCCCTCGAGATTATTGCATACGGGCACCATTTCATGCTGCTATGATCACGCCATGGTTTCAGGAAAGGTTGATTTTTTAACGCGGCGAGAAGCAAAGCCCCTTCAAAGGCATCCCGAAATTATTGTGTTTTGTGCCTTCTCTTTTTCGGATTACACAATTTAAATAAGGGCACACCATGGACCTTCTGTTTGTTGCTCTCGTGGTGGCTTCATATCTAAATTAGAATGTCGTCATGTGTCTTCTAAATATTTATTTTATTTTTCATTATCTCTTCGTTAATAATTTTCTTCAACTACTTTTTGTGCTCAAATTTCTTCAATAATCTTTTTATGTGATCTCAGTCCTCTGAGAAAACAAGCAGAGGTGAAGATTTTCTTTCGTGAGGTGAAGAATGTTCTTTCAAGAAGTGATCATACATTTTACATAACGTATTGACTTTATAATTTCTTTCGTCATTTTAATTTGCTATTTGGCCCATCTTCACATAAATAAATTTGAATATTCACGGGGCGTTCCATGGAAAATATTGGTGCATATCTATATAAAATACTCGTCTGATAATATATATATATATTTAAAAGATACATATATTTAAGTGATGTTTCTTTTTTTGAAGAAAATAATATCATTTTCCTTTTGTGTGTTATGAGAAATTCTTCAAGTTCATACTGTCAAGATATATCAAAAAAAATGTGTTATGATGAAGAATGTTGGTTTTGTTTGGAATATATCAATTTAAAAAAAATATCTTCATTTGTAAAGTTTTTTACTATAAAACAAATGTTAATTTCTATGAGAAACAAAAATGTTTCTATAAAGAAGATATTCGATTTTCCATGAAAGAAATACAAGTATTTCATAAATAAATAAATATTAATCTTCAACCAATTTGTGTATTAATTCCTGTGCATGTGTCTGGATTTACTACTCATCATCTGGCAAGGACTTCACAGGTAACTTTACCTTTTCTTCAAATTTATATTTTATAATTTTGTATTTAGTTTATCATCTTCAAGGTTAAAAGAATATTTTTATTATTTTAAGTGAAGTAAGGATGGTCACTTTTGGGTCGTTTGCCGGCCTCCATTCTTCACAATGTATTAGTCACTTTCACGATCACTTTGGCCTAATTGTGGGTTGAAACAAATAAACAAGTGTTTCTCCTCCCATCTCTTCTTCTCACCCACTAAAGTAAACACAACAGTTTCTTATTTTCTTTGGTGCACTGACCAAAGCGTGTCCAACATTCCATGACCATCCGTTTTTTTTCCTTTGCTACCATCGTATTTTCCTTATATATATCTATATATTGTCGTCATTATCTTCAGTTATATCTTCATTATCAAATTATTTTTTCATGCAATGATTAATATTTTATAATTATATGTTATTGAGAGTGGTGCAGTAGTTAATTGTAATATATATTGATTCTATACTGAAATAATATTTTTGTTTTCTGGAGCAGTGCATCATATATATAACATAATTTATCCATATATTTTTCTTGCCTTGGTATAATTTGCAACTAATATATATACATTATTTAACGGAGGTGCTAGTAAAAATTATTGTTCATGCTAAGATAAATTATTTTTCTTGTCATACATCTAATAATATATGTTTTGAGCCATATTATATGTATATATTATTACATAAAATTTTTGGGTCTTATATTCTTCATATCATACTAATATCTTAGTATACGTTTTCTTCCTTTTTTTTAACATATAAAAATGGTTTATGACGTATATGAAAGTCATCAATATTTTAAATAACGGGTCAATTTATATATATATTATTCATCACAAGACCAACCAATAACCAAATTTATCATGTCATATATTGAGCTCTTAGATTAATTTTTGTTTCTCTTTTCATCATGCCACCCAAGGCAAAATTAAATATTGCAATCCAACCCTTCGACGGTAACCCTCAGACTGTAGAATTCTTCTTCGATCAATTATCTGACATACAAGAACTAAATAACTTTACAGACAAGGAACTTTTTGTTCTCTTTAAATCAAAACTTGAAGGCACTGCCTTACTCTTCTTTCTTGAAACTCAGTCTCAGTTCAAGAACTCTAACTTTAATGAAATTCGAAAAGCATTTATAGACTATTTCTTACCCACAAAAAAATCTGTTTCTCTAAAATCTTTACAGAACTTGACCTTAGATTCAAATGAATCAGTTAAAAATTTTGCTTTTCGCCTAGATAAACAACTTCGACTTGCTTACCCAAAACTGGATCTTTCTGCTCTTAATTCATTAAAGTTTACTCATTTTCTTGAGGCTTTGCCTAAACAAATCAAACGCAAAATCTTAGAAGAAAATATTACATCTTTCGAATTAGCTCTTGAACGAGCAACCTTTCTTCAAAATATATATGACTCTCCCCCTAAAAAATCTTATGAGAATTTTAATCAAGCCTATTGTATCGATACTGAAAAAGTCCACGATAATTCTAGTAATACTCTTCATAAAACTCCTATAAAGCATACGAAGGATAAAGTTTATCACAATTCTCAAACCAACTACTCTCCTTTACAAACTCAAAAGGACAAATCTCATGCTTCTCGTAATTTTCAAAGAAATTCTAGGACATTTTCGCCTTCTCCACCGAGACAAGAGGCTACAAATAAACGTAACAATAATTTTCATCAACGTAATTTTTACCGGAAACGTCCTTATCAACCCACCTTTGACAAATATTCTCACAAAAAAAATTCTACATCCTTTTATCACAGACGAGATGTTGTGCAGTGTGCGTTCTGTGGGAAATTCAATCATCGTATGGATACATGTTACAAATTTAAAAATATTATTAATTCGTCTAACCAAAACTCTTCAACTCAAATTTCGTCTCACCCTTACAGAAAGAAAAGCCACACCTCTTCTTCTTCTGAAAATAACAACAATGTTTATCATTTAAACAAATAAGGGAGACTGGTTCTACTGACCGCCTTCTCTCCCGTAATTCTCATTCAGGGTCAGTACACTTTGACAACAACAACAAACATCAACAATTGGACAAACGCTCGTCAGTCACTTTAGTGTCATCCACAGCTGTCCAAACTTCTCCTATGACATCTAAATTTAACAAATCTTCTTGTTCATATAATTCTTTGCCTTCCAAACAAAATTTTGAAATCAACGATGATATACAAGAAAATCATGTCATATGCAGTTCTTTTAACAACTCTTATGTTCTTCCATGCATCCTAATAAACGTTCAACATAATGAAATCTCCACATTAATAGATACTGGATCAAGTTTATCTCTCTTGGATGAAGAATGCTTTAATAGCATTAAATCCAGGCTTCATTACAAATTTTTATCCAGGAATGTATCCGTGTCTACCATAAATTCTAAGGTTTTCTTCAAAGGATGCATAGAGATAGCATTTAAAATTGATAAATTTTTTTTTCATCATATCTTTTACCTTACAAAAATTCAAAACGTTCACTTTCAAGCCATACTTGGATTTGAGTTTATTAACAAGCATTCTATTACTATTTCTCCAAGTTTTAAGTCTATCCTAATTAAGGACAAACATATTCCTTTTCAAAGTTATAATGAATCTCCTACTTGCTATTTTATGAATTCTGAATATAATTATGTGAATTCAATTGCACCATATTCTCTCGATGCACACAAAATGCCTTATTATGAAGAATCTATGTCAAATAATCTAATGAGTGATACTTACATTGATAATACTTGTGCAAATTATGATAATTCAAATTTACAGTTGTTCAACAATTATACAACCTATCCTTATAATTATAATGTTCAAAATAATGGTTTGTTTACAAATAATATGGCTCATTCTGCTATGAATTTTCATAATCCTTATATTGATGGTAATTTTACTTATTTTCCTAATTATTTTCCAACTGATTATGCTAATATGGTGAATTATGTGTCTACTAATGATGATAATATTCCTAGCAAGAATTTCTCATCTGAGAATACTAATGATGGTAACTATTTTAGTGAAAAGCAAACTCATTTAAATTATGGTAATAAAGTCTTGGTGAAATCCAACATGGTACAATTACTCAATAGAGAATTAATACCTCCTAATTCTTTTGTTTATTTACATGTGAAGTATCTTAATCCTCCATCTGAATATTTTGTTTTCAAACCAAATTTAAAAAATAAAGGTCTTGTGTTACATCAATCATTGCACTCAAAATCTTCAATTCAAAATGATTTATTTTTGGTTGTATGTCAGAATATATCAAAGCTGGATATTCATTTAAATAAAAATTCAATTATTGGCGAATGTATCAATGTAGATGAGAAAGATATTGAGGAATACTCTTTTGATTTGGATTTTGAGAACGATTATTGTAATTTAATTTTACCATCTGAAGAGATTAAAAGAAAATGTATTCAAGAATTATCTCCAAATGACTTTGGTTTAAAACATTTACCTCCTCATGAAAGGGACTCTTTGACCAAATTATTATGTAGTAAAGCTTTAGCTTTTTCAAAATCTCTTGACACTTTAGGTCATACTGACCTGGTCAATCCTCAATTTACAATGCTAAACTCTCATCCAGTCAAAACGCTACCTTTTCCTGTGCCACAGGCACTTGAGCAAGAAGCTCTTGACCAAATTAATCAAATGTTAAACGCTGGCATTATTGAGAGATCAAATTCATCTTGGGCGTGTCCCATGCTTCTTGTTAAAAAGAAGAGAACTGATATGTCTAAGCCTCAAAAGTATCGTTTGGCTCTGGATTTAAGATTGTTAAACTCCATAATAATTCCATCTTCATATCCTCTTCCTAGAATTCAAAATCTATTGGTACAGTTGTCAAAATTTAAATATTATACCACTCTTGACTTACCCTCTGCATATTGGCAGATTGCTGTACCTAAAGATATGCAAGATAAACTTAGTTTTACTACTCCATGGGGAATTTTTACCTATTTACGTCTAGTATTTGGCCTGAAGACGGCCGCCAGCACCTTCCAACAATTAATCGACTCTGTTATTCAATTATCTCAAATTGATTCCTGTTATGCATATCAAGACGATATTGTAGTGGGTGCTAATTCATTTGAAGAAATGTCTATGAAACTCACTAAGCTATTAGACACTCTTATTGCTAACAACATTACCTTGTCTCCTGAAAAGTGTACTTTCATGCAAACAAGCATTAACTTTTTAGGATTCCAACTCACAGATCATAAAATTCTTCCTATTACAAGTAATATTTTAAAAATCACTTCTTTTCCAACGCCTAAAACCAAGAGGCAAACGAAAAGTTTTATAGGTTTGTGTTCATTTTATAGGTCAATTATTCCAAATTTTGCTAAATTGATTACTCCTCTCATTGAAGTCACCAAACCTAAAAATAAATTTTCTTGGAAAACTGAGCAGGAAAATGCATTTAAAAAATTACAAAACATATTTTTTCAGAAACCTATGCTTAATCTTCCTAACTGGAATGAAACGTTTTATGTTAATACAGATGCCTCAAAAACAGCAATATCAGCTGTTCTTATGCAGAAATTTGATGGTGAACTAAAACCTATCTCCTATTATTCCAAAACTCTATCTCAATCAGAAAGACACTACCCTGCCATCAAACTGGAACTTTATGCCATTTACAAAGGCATAACTGCTTTTAAATACTATATTTTTGGTCGACCCTTTATTCTATTGTCTGATGCAAAGCCACTTAATAATTATAAAAAAGCTACATCACCTGCTGATATTACTACTCGTTGGATGTTAGAACTGTCAGAATACTCGTACACATTCCAACATGTGCCAGGCAAAGAAAATGTCTTAGCAGATTTTCTGAGTAGAACTCCTCACATTCCTACTGAAGATCTCAATAATAATCCAGATCTTATTTCTTCGCAAGAACCTCTACCTATTGTTGATAATCAAAATGATTTACATAATGACATTCCTCACTTTCCATGTGGTTTAGTTGACAAAATACACCACACATGTCATCTTCAGAGTGATTCTTCATCTCCTAATAATGATAATAACCAAGATCCATTATTAGAAATTCTTGATCACACCATCTTCTCTGAACAACAAAAAGACACAAAAATTAAGCAAATTTATGAAGATCTTAAAAATAATAAGAAATCTAAAAGTTTAAATGGCTACTATATTAATCCAAGTAATGAGTTACTTTGCTATAATGGTCATTTCTCTTCAGAAGATATCGAGCTACACAAAGCTGTTTTACCTGTGTCACTTAGAGCAAAAGCCTTAAGAATTGCTCATATTACTCATACTGGAATTCATAAAACCATTGTTAATTTAAAGAAAAGATTTACCTGGAAAACCCTTGTTTCAGATACCATTAATTATGTCAACTCTTGTGAAATTTGTTTAGTAAATAAGAATCATAAAAAAAACACTGCTCCATACTTACCTGCACCACTCCCAACAGCTCCCAATCAAAAAGTCTCTATGGATTTACTCGGCCCATTGAGAAATCATCAATATGTGTTGACCATGATAGACCATTTTTCTCGTCATTTAGAATTATATGCCTTGAATAATATCAGCGCTGAGTCTGTTACAAAAGCTTTATTACATTACATTTCCACTCATGGAAAACCTGAATTAACGCTCACTGATCATGGCTCTCAATTTACTAGTGACATGTTTTCTTTCTTTAATAAAAAGCTTGGCATTAAATTAGAACACAGTTCTGTAGCCCATCCCCAGGCCAACGGATTAAGTGAACGAGTCAATTCTCAAATAAAATCGTCTGTGAATACAATGGCTTCACAAGGATGTGATATACCAACTGCTCTAAAAATTCACCAATCCATATATAATGCTACACCTCATCCAGCCACAAAATTCACTCCAAATCTTCTTCATTTTGGAAGAGAAATAAACGACATTTATTCCAATTATAAAACTCAAGTTTCATGGAAAATTCTCAATACTGCATATGAAATTCATAAATTGATGGATGTTATTGAAAAAGTATACTATCAAGCTTACAAGAATAACGAATCATCTAGACAAAAGGTGTACCAAAAATCCAGAGAAAAATTAAAGTTTTCCAACATCAATGTTAATGACATTGTTTACGTAAAATTTCCCAATGTGTTTAACAAGAAAATACAAGGCCCATATGTGGTGAAGAAAATAATTTCTCCTGTGCTCATTCAAATTCAAGATTCCAATAATAGTCATGCTTCCCCTATGTTGATTCACACTAATCGAATCTTGAAGCTTCAAAAGAGAAATGAAGCACTGCAACATCCTTCAGTTTCTTCTAAAAATGCATCACATGATCAATCAGCTGTTGATAATGCATCTTCCACTCCTGTGAGACAACACTCTTCTACTCAGGTTTCAAATCATGATGCTGCATGTAACACTTCTCCTCAAATTCTTTCTTCTTCTAAGTCACAACAAACATCTTCATGTTCCAGTAAATCGGTTTTGTCACAAGCTCCTCCTGATAGCACTCATACTGGTGTTAAAAACAAGTCTACTCAATATAAAAATTATGATCTTCGCCCTCGCAATCATAAACTGTATAAGAAATAAACTAACCTTCTTTTTCCTTTTTCAGGATGACTATTGCTTTGTAGTATAATCAGTCGATGCTAGCCAGACTGATATTTCAGTAAGAAGAGTCACTATGTATTTTTTTTTCTTTTCTCCAAGCTGCAGGCAGCTGTTATTATTTTTTTTCTTCATTATGTAAGTCTTCTTCTCCCTGATACAATTCAACAGTCATCCTTTTGATGTATGTATGGTTTTCAATAGTTTTATTATGTAATGCATTTATCTCTAACTCATAATTATTACAATAGATAGATAATCTCATGTATGCCATACTTTTAAATCTTATAAAGTCTTTAATTACAATAGTTGGTGCTGAAATTGAGAAAGAATTTGTCTTTTTTATATTCTCGTTATAATATTATGTCATTATTTAAAGTTATTTTTTGACAAATGTGTATTCTAATATGAAAGGTGAAATTGTAATTAATATAGGGTAAACATAAATTGGAGTACTCCTCAAATTATTTTCCCTATTGTGTCTTCTCTTTACAATGCATGCATGCTTTAACATTTAACCTCTTTTGATAAAAAAAAAAGAAAAGAAAGTGCATGATAAACTTATATATACTAATATTTCTTCTCTTCTTGGTGAAATATAGAAAGTGAATGACTCACCATAAGTAGTATATAATATTTTTTTTGTATACTTTTGAGTGTTTATACTTTGGATCCAAAGATGTTGATTGAGTCATTATATATATCTATATAAAGCAAATACTTGATATATGACAAATGCAAAAGTGATCACTTACTTAATTTGTTAAAAAATGTTTGAAAATTACAAGTAAATATGTTCTAGATATCTTCTATATAGAAATTTTGACATAATTGATTTTTGTTTGTAGGTTGACATATTCATATAAATTTCTTCCTTTTTCAGAATATTAAACATCTTATGTTTATTTTGAATGAAGTATAGTATTAAAAGTATTTATGCAATTATTGTCAATCTACATTGAAAGTGTTCAAGAATATTCCTTTATGAGAGTGTAAAGATTCTCTCTGTGAAAATTGTTATATTCATTTTGAAGATGTTTTTATTGAAATATAACATTATACTTTTGCTACCAATTTAACATATGCCATTCTTTTTGCAACTTATTATTTTATTTTCTGTAAAAATGTGTTATTGAATAATGCTAAGGTTATTCATTTAAGATTTATTGAAAGTTTAAAAGGCTATGTGGTGATATAAGTAAATTTTTTTATGAGAGCCTAACTAATCTCTCTGCACCATTTATATATATATATTTTTTTTGTTCAATTGTCAACTTACAAATTCATTCAATTTATCATGTGTTATTTGAAACCATATATTTTATATATAGTTATTGTATGATTCATATACAGTTACAGTATGTTTCATTTTGTTGACAACTAAGAATATTAATATACATATTATTGTATAATCCAATATTTTGACATATGCTAAAGCATTCTAGTGCATTTTGCACAGCCTAACAAGAGACTCGTCAAACTTAAGGACTGTTGTTTTGCACATAGACATAGACTTTAAAATTTTTTTTTATATATATGATAGATACTTCTGGAAGAAAATTTTGTATACCTTCCATGTTAACATATAAGGATTACTATTATAACAATAAGTATTTTTTTTTATTATTTGAACAGCATGTAAAACAGTTATTTATATTCCTATAACTATTTCTGATACATTTATTTTGTGTAATTATTTAGTATATTTGTACATATGTCAGAAAATATTGTCTCGATAAAAAAAATTGTTCATTTTTTGTCATCTCACCAATATTTTCTTTTGGGGGACCCTGGGTAATATGTGGTGGTTACTCGATAACCCCCCCATATGTTTAGTTTAGTTCATTTTTATTAGCCATTTTATTTCTTATTACCTCCTTTTTATTAATGTTCTCAATTTAAATTTTATTTCGATTTCGTTTCTTTTCATATCGTCGCCTGTAATGTTTTCTTTCTTACTTAGCTTTCGAATGTTACAAGCCGGTAAAATCCTGTTCGAAGTCATTCCTTCCGGTTTGGAGATCCTTCGAGAACATTCTGGCTTGTTCTATGGGTGGAACTTCCGTTTATTCGGACACCCCCCTTAGCCTATCAAATTAGTTTCCGCAGGTGACGTATTTTAAGCCATTGAGTGCATGGCCACCTGCTTTGGCCTCCCCTCTTTAGGTGTTTATCAATTCTGTTTTTATTAAATTCATATTTCTCCATACTTTGCATAGTAACTTGGCTTATTTTGTCACCCCCCCTCTTTCGCTCGCTGCCAAATTGGCGTATTTTGGGATTCCAGTAACCTTTTCTCTTTTTCCCCTGGGCTCTCGGCCACCTGCGTCAGTTGCGCTGTTAGACTCCTGCCGTAATGGATGCGGTCGGATGATTGGAAGTTTTGGGTGGAATTTCCGGGGCATGTGTGCGCCCCTCGAGATTATTGCATACGGGCACCATTTCATGCTGCTATGATCACGCCATGGTTTCAGGAAAGGTTGATTTTTTAACGCGGCGAGAAGCAAAGCCCCTTCAAAGGCATCCCGAAATTATTGTGTTTTGTGCCTTCTCTTTTTCGGATTACACAATTTAAATAAGGGCACACCATGGACCTTCTGTTTGTTGCTCTCGTGGTGGCTTCATATCTAAATTAGAATGTCGTCATGTGTCTTCTAAATATTTATTTTATTTTTCATCATCTCTTCGTTAATAATTTTCTTCAACTACTTTTTGTGCTCAAATTTCTTCAATAATCTTTTTATGTGATCTCAGTCCTCTGAGAAAACAAGCAGAGGTGAAGATTTTCTTTCGTGAGGTGAAGAATGTTCTTTCAAGAAGTGATCATACATTTTACATAACGTATTGACTTTATAATTTCTTTCGTCATTTTAATTTGTTATTTGGCCCATCTTCACATAAATAAATTTGAATATTCACGGGGCGTTCCATGGAAAATATTGGTGCATATCTATATAAAATACTCGTCTGATAATATATATATATATTTAAAAGATACATATATTTAAGTGATGTTTCTTTTTTTGAAGAAAATAATATCATTTTCCTTTTGTGTGTTATGAGAAATTCTTCAAGTTCATACTGTCAAGATATATCAAAAAAAATGTGTTATGATGAAGAATGTTGGTTTTGTTTGGAATATATCAATTTAAAAAAAATATCTTCATTTGTAAAGTTTTTTACTATAAAACAAATGTTAATTTCTATGAGAAACAAAAATGTTTCTATAAAGAAGATATTCGATTTTCCATGAAAGAAATACAAGTATTTCATAAATAAATAAATATTAATCTTCAACCAATTTGTGTATTAATTCCTGTGCATGTGTCTGGATTTACTACTCATCATCTGGCAAGGACTTCACAGGTAACTTTACCTTTTCTTCAAATTTATATTTTATAATTTTGTATTTAGTTTATCATCTTCAAGGTTAAAAGAATATTTTTATTATTTTAAGTGAAGTAAGGATGGTCACTTTTGGGTCGTTTGCCGGCCTCCATTCTTCACAATGTATTAGTCACTTTCACGATCACTTTGGCCTAATTGTGGGTTGAAACAAATAAACAAGTGTTTCTCCTCCCATCTCTTCTTCTCACCCACTAAAGTAAACACAACAATATAAGACTAAATGTGAGCCATTAAAATGTAAATACAACTGTGATGTAACTGTTAGATCCAGGGGACGGGTGGAAGGGGCATGGGGTTCTAAAACAGAGGAGAGATGAGAAAAGAGCCCCAATAAAGCTAAAAATAAAGAAAGAAAGAAAGAAGGAATTTTTGTCATTTTTGGCCATTTTTTATTAGCTTTAACAAAAAATTATATTTGCCCTTGAGGGCCCCCAATTGAGGGGGGCCCCACGTCCGATGCAGTTGTCCTGCATGCCTGTTACTTAGCCAGGCCCTGATTACAACAACATAGTATCCTATAGCTTTTAAAAGAAATTTTTTATTAATGTTTCCTCGTAACGTGATAAGTTAAAACTGTTATGTCCAATTTTGAGCCTTCTTTTTTAGACATCTTGTAATGTACGTAGGTAAGCAAAGTAAAAATTTGCAAAGAAATACTTATCTCAATCAATCTATCATTTTTTCTATAATTATCAAATTAATATTTTTAAGTAAAGTTGTGACCAATTTTTTGGGATATCTTGTATATAGATGTGAGTACAAAATTATGCATGTGTGCAATATGTTTTTTATTTTTAGTGTTTGCCACTTCTACATTATTTAAAGAAAAAGAAAAAAGAAAGAAAAATTACAGATAGATAGAGGGGGGTGTCCAGAATGATGTTTGTTCCGCCCCCCCCCCCGTAGCCTTAACGGGGCCCTGTTTTTATCAAAAACCTTGTTTAGATTTCAAAAACGCAGAAACCAAGAAACTGAAAATCCTCATTTTTTTACTCGTTTTTCCCCCCTCGCTTTTTGACCATGGGTTTTTGCATGGAACTAAGAAAGATAAGGAAAGAGTACCGGTCATCGGATCGACTCTGAAGAAAGCCGGGTTCTTGTATAAAGCTGCTAGCAACAAAAGGGCGTTTTCTTTTGAAATACCGGAATATTATGTTCTTAGAAGATAGGTCATTTTTCACACCGATTTCACGACGTGGGTGACACAAATAACATCTAGAGAATCCCCTTAAAAGTTAACAGCTTAGTTACTTAGTAGTAACCAGATTCCTTGACCTTGAAGGGAGTACTGGCCTATTCAAGTACTTTAGCAGACCGCTAATGCATACAAGTACATGTTTGTAGACAACGCAGCACTTCAGATGTGGATTTTCGTATGTTTTTTTTCTGATTTATTTTAGTAATACGCATAGTATAGTATTTATAAAATTAAGTGTATATCTGGAGGAAAAAAGATCTACTCCTATACTAATCTGGTAAGTCATATTTATTACTTTATGTAATTTATATAGCAGTTATTAAAAATTTTAAGTATTAGAAAATTTTGCACAGCTTGAAAAAATATATGTTTACTAATGGAGCATATTTTAATAACACACATTTCTCATTTACATGTTTTTCATTTAAGCGTTTTATTAGGGCTCCTTCACAAAATTCTTTTTAATAAATCACACCATTCACAAAATTCTATTCCATAAAAATATACTCTGATTAATTTTATACTGTTAGGTTTTAAAATATGTGTTTTGCAAAGGAAACAAGTTCACCTGAAATGAGAAATTTAGCATATAGACTTAAATAAGTTATTAATAAATGTTTGATGCGAATTTCAATAACTGGAATTCAAATTTCATTACAAAATATAATAAATTTCATAAAAATAACTTTATTTTTCACAAAATGGGATCCAAGAAAAAATCCCTGCGTCAACTTCCGATTCCATTGCATTCATATGTTAAACTACTATTTCGTTTGTTAACAAGTAATAAGTAAATTCTCATTTAATTTATACTCTTATTTCCTTGAAAATCTAGAGTTCTAAATTCATGTCACAATAAGAAATTGTGCTATTTTAAATTTTTCTATGCTCTTTCGTTCTTTCTTTCTTTTTTCCCGTGATGCTAAATAATCTCACAGGCCCATAGAGCCCATTCTTACCAACTAAAATACAAAGGGCCCCCGCAAATTTACTTTTCAAAGCTAATTTTCAATTCAATAAATTCAATCAGAGTAAAACATATATAGTTTTTTTATTATGAAATATTTTTTCTTACTATGCTGCAATTTGTAAAACATAAGAAATATTTTGAAGTTCAAATATTCTCAACTGTAATTCCATATATGTCTTTTACAAAATTAATTGGTTTCGTATAATTATGTATTTAATAAAATATTTTTTTAATGTGTATAATATGTAGATAGTCAGTTTTAATTTAATAGTAAAAACGTTATTTAATTGAAATTTGCATGGTAAAATTTCGAATAATTTAAACATACGAAAAATGGATTTAGTAAATGAAAAAACAACTGATAGGATAAAAGGGACCCCCCCCCCACACACACCCTCTGTGATGTCGGGCTTCCTCTACTTCTAATTCTTAATGGGCTCTGAAACTGACAAGAAATGGCACAGTCCTAGAACATGTTAAAGTGTTGCGGGGCCTATGTCTTTACGCACAATTCGTAATCTTTTGCCTCTTTTCAAAATAATAACAGTTTTGCTTTCACTTTATCATTTAAGTTCTTATTTTAAAAATATTTTTGTTTATTTATTTTAAGAAAAAGTCGGCATGAACTAGAGTTTATAATTGTCTTGAAACCTGTAGTTACTAGCATTTCATATTTTAAAAGGGGGAAAAATGTATATAAATTGTTACTTTAAAAAAAAATTAATATTAAAAAGAAACTTGTAAAAGTTTTATAAGTCAGTTTCTGTAAATTCTTTGTCATTCAATACTTGGTTATGCAATGAATTTGGTTAATCGGTGCTCTTTGAGGATAGCTGAGATCGATCTGTATACGGGCTGTTTTTTGCTTTTTCAATTTTGTTTACAGATAATTTTAAAGTCACTTTCATTTTTAAAACCGGTTTCGAAAATTAAAGCATCCTCTTAAAAAAAAACTTTGCAAACAAAATAAAAAAAGGTGAAAAAAAATCTGCATACAGATTTATCTCAGCTATCCAGTGAAAAAATATCATTTAAAAAAAATTGAAATGCAACTGAGATATAACTTTCTTTCATAGTATTCCATTCCATTCTTCCATGCATTAGAGAATGGGTCTTTCTGCGTAACTGAAGTAGCCTCTTAAGTAGCGAACTGTTAAAATTATGTGTTTATATAATTTATTTATTTTCTATACTTTATAATAAAATCCTAGCATTATGTGCTTATTTGTAAAATTGTTTTAGACAAATTTTATTTTAACATTGTTCATTTATCTTTAAGCCCGGTGGCAGAACTATCTTCAAATGTCTGCTACGCTAATAATATTTTCAAAAATAGTCTGCAAAATGCAACGTATTACATAAATATATTTTTTCTGCTATTGTAGTGCTAATTAATTATGGTAACATGCATGTGTATGTGTAAATTATTTCCATCACTTACAAAATAATAATAATAATAAAACAGAAAAATCCACTTCAGCAATATCTTTCTTTTATTCCCTTGTGCATTTGACGAAAATTACGTTTTCTTCGCGATTTTTTGACGTTATCTGTCTTTTTTTTCAAGATTTTTTGATGAAATTTGCCGTTTTGGGGGTATTTTTTTAAACAAAATTTGCCCTTTTTTTCGCAAGTTTTTGATGAAATCTGCTTTTGAGGAATTTTCTGACGAAATTTGCCGTTTTTTCGCGATGCTTTGATAATATTTGCGTTTATTCTCGCGATCATTGGATGAAATCGCTCTTATTTTGCGACGAAATTTTGACGAAATTACGCGTCCCACAGGAAAGAGCTATTTTTGTGCCCCATGACCGATTTTTTGCATAATTTAAGTGCAATAGCGCGTCCGTGGCATTGCTGAGTCTGCAGGTGTCCTTAAAAGTCTGCGACGCCCGTCACAGTGTCGCGCGCATTTTGCCACGGGTTCTTTAAGTAATGCATATTTATTTCGTATTTGTGCAGAGTTATGAATGTTATAGTAATTTTAATAATGATTTAAAATACTTATGATAATTATTAAATTTGTTTATTACATTAATATAATTTGAAACTCATTGGAAACTTCAATATAAATATTTTTTGAAAAATTCAGTTGAAAGTGGGGGGGGGGGGGCAAAGTTATATTTTTTGTGGGGGGGCCTCAAAACACCTTGCTACGGCCCTGCTAATCGTTCTGCAACAATAGCGTCAGATAATTCTTTAATAACCCCCTCGTCATACTCATCACTGTCCATTATCTTTTTCTTAAGCTGAATTCTGGTATCATCTTCCGCGAACTCAACACCAAATTCTTCGGCTATCCCCTGAAGATCCACCTTTTTTAGTTTTAATAAGAAAGCCATACCTTATCCGATTGTTATTACCACCCTACAATAATATTTATACCTACCAAATTAATATTTCTTAAATTCCTAACTTAGTACAGTTATACCCCACTTATTATACTAATTAATACCTTTCAGATAATCAATGTTTTTCATTTCTAATTAACCTACTGAATAATCTAATTTTCCTCAATCATTATATCACACAATTTACTTCCAATAAAACAAAAGGTAAAACAATAATTCGATTTGATTACTATGCAATATAGATTCCAGTTTATACACTTAGATAACAACATACAATTTACATAATAATACTGATACGTTGAAATTGAATAGAAGTATTGATGTCAATCAAAAAAATCCACATAAAGAAAAATTGTATAACATGCATATATAAATTTCTACAATAATCCTCACTACAATATTTCCAAATTCAATACTAGATCTCACCCTTAAAACAAATATAATATTTTGATCGCAAGATCTTCACTTTTATTTTTCCTCACTATGGCTCTCTTTTGAGCCTTTTTTTTCCACTATGGCCCTCTTTTGAGCCTTTTTTTTCACCATGGCCCTTTTTTGAGCCTTTTTTTTTCTCACTACTATTGGTCAATTAAAATTCTAAGCAAATGATGTTACCAACTCTTCAAACTTAAACAATATTGCTCCTGTTATGTTTTTTTTTAGTAATATTTTTTTTTTGTATAAATTATTTTAATATTCCAAATTTAAAAAGAACTCTTGTTAAGATATTTTTAATACGGTTTTTTATAATGCTTTATGTATCTCATATTTAAAATTATTTTTTTTTCTTAGTAGCGAAAACCCTGGACATTTCCTTTTTTCTATCTATTTTATGATCGTTCTCACGAGTGTATAGGCATTGGTGTGAAAGAAAGTGAAAGCTTCCCATTCCCTTATCTAGCGTAAATAACACCCGTTCGTACGAATGCTTTTACTGTCCTGGAATAATTGTACTATTTGAGTAAAGTGGTCCTTTGTTGATTTTTTCGAAGAAGAGTAGCTTCTGGCTTGCTTGTAAAGGGCATATATTCAGCCTTGTAAAAATTGGCCCACACGCATAGTTTATTGCTTGCGTACGTGAATGAATAGTACCCTAAAATTTTATAACCCATGACAAACGTTGACTGTCATTTGAGGCGGAGTAGATATTTCCCAGACCCTTAAAGTTATTTTATGACCGATCTGAGATAAAAGTGCCAATTCACGGTTATCGGCGGGCACTGGTGTGCAAGCAGGTGCAAAATTTAGAAACAGCTGTCCCTGCTATCTGACCACGTGATTGAGAGGAGGGGACGCAAGCGATGACCATATTTGGTCATGAGAAAGGGTGACTGTTGCATTGACCAGTGAGATGGACCCTAGTAGCGGGAGAGAAAGGGGGAAGCAGTAGTCTTCCTGGTATTTGGTGCCCCTTTTTTGATTGCAGAGGAGCGTGTAATTCGGTTTGGAGATGTAGTAGTTCCCTGCTAGCAGTCTAACGAAGAGGAGGTGAAAAGAAATAGTCCCGTCCTTCACCCCCTCCCCCTTTTTGATTTCTATCGGGGTGAGGGGAGTTTTCGGCAGAAAAAACAGAACTTGAGAAGACGTGAAAGTCGACGGAGCGAAATAAGCAGAGCTCAAAGATTGGAGAATGTGGCCCCCTAGCCCATTATAATAGAAGGAGTCGGGTGAAGAGAAACCTGTTAGTTGGTAATACGTCGCTGTCCTCCCTTTTCCTGACATGAAATTAAGTTCCAAACTATAACTGTTAGCTAATGCCCAAAGAAAGACTGCAACTCTGAGGTGAAAATAGCAATTGCGTTGTATAGATGGGATATGGTCGAAGAAAAAATCACGTATTATAAGTTTGCAAGGATGACTCAAGTCTCAGCGAATTGATTTCAGCCCCGTGCCCTCTCGGAGGAATAAGAAGTCGAGGCAAGTGGTATTTGTGCTATGCAGCCGAAATCTACTTATCGACTGGTAGACGCGGGTACTCCAGAAAAACCATAGAGTGTATATAGGAATCATTACTCACCTGTATGCTTGGAACTAGTCTTATGTGTCAAGCCAGTGTCGCTATTTTTGAAAAGAGATCAGAATAGTGATTTTAAAGAACTGGTTAGCTGTAGTATCGACTATTCCCAAGACTATCTAGAATTATTGTGACACTGAAATATATACTACTTAGAGCTCGGAGGTAAGCTACTCTTAATGTGTTGTTAAGTAATTGAGTATAGTGCATAATAAGTTGTTATGTTTTTGTAAATAAGTGTACCTATTATCGGATGTTATACATCCCTAAGAATGATATTCATTTACAAATGCTCTTGTCCATCACTAAATGTATTCAATTTAATTACCGTCGATCTAATATGGAAAAGAAATAGTTGTTAGTAAATCCCACTTCAACATACATTGTATTTTCATCGAAGTGAGGGTGGGTATTATTTAATTAAATAAAAGGGATTTTTTTTTATGTGAAAACAAGTTGTTATTGATACATACCATTTCAACATGTCTTATACTCTCACTCTGTTTAGTAGAATTTAAAAAAGAAAAAAAAAAAAAAAAAAAAAAAAAAAAAAAAAAAAAAAAGAGGAAGAAAATGTATACTTCATGTTGTTTTATTTAGAAATCCATGTTAGACTTGACTAGAGATGATGAATATATACCTTCTTATTAGTTTTCTTTTCACTATTAAAATGTTGAGGTGAAATTAAGTTTTTAAGTGATAATTTAACTCAAAGTTAAATCCTAGTTTCATTTAGTCTTGAATAAAATAGTTTTTTAATTAAAGTTTTAAATTTCTAAATACAGGATTGGTTTAGTACAATCATGTGATAATTTTTGAAATTGTAGAGATTCTTCTA
Organism: Maratus speculifer; assembly: GCA_964019185.1. Classification (NCBI taxonomy): domain Eukaryota; kingdom Metazoa; phylum Arthropoda; class Arachnida; order Araneae; family Salticidae; genus Maratus; species Maratus speculifer. The sequence continues at coordinate 1,450,731 of OZ025291.1, forward strand.
AATGTTTGTAAGAAAAGTAAATATTACATTTGATTTCTTACTTATAAATCTAAAGTAATTTTATAAGGATTATATCTATCTCTACATAAACTAATTTACAAGACTATATTTTTGTAATACTAATCACTATACGAAATTGGCCAAAATATCATTGTTGATTTCTGGGGTGTTTATTTTTATTATTTCTAGTGTTTTAATTTTTTCAAAATTATATCTTTCTTTGCCTTCTTGAAAATAAGAAGGATTTCAGGGTCTTTCTTTTCTCTTTTGTAATGTTAGATTGAATCTTGTATTTTTAGATTATTAGTATGGGTTTAATATCTCAGGAATCAACGTTGATAAGTGTTGGGTTCTACTGCAAATCAAGGTTTAGTACTTGAGACTGGGTCAGATTGAGAATCCTGTTGTGTTTTTTCTTATTTACTTATATTCATTAAATTTTAAAGAATCTTAAATAATATTTGTGTTTATCCTTTTTATCGTTTTAATTTGTCTTTTAGTTTGTTTATTTTAGTGATTTCTTAATGTTAACGGGTGTAATCTTAATTTAATTAATTCATTTTTTTATATAAGCACCTAATTTAATTAATTAAATCAACAACAAGATTCATGTGATTGGAAATTTGACCCAAATCTCATTGTATTCTTTAATAAAGCCGAAGAATATTTATTGATCCATAATAACTAAGTCAATTTGCTGAGCAGAAGTTGCAATTAATTAAAGTAATGATCTGTAGCAGAAGTTTAATAAAAAGAACCCAACACTCCATTTAAATATTACTTTAACAATAATTTAAATTTAAGTAAATTTAATTATTCCTTCCAACTACTATTAACACAATTAGTAAAAAAATATATATAGAAAGCCAATACTAGCTCAAGATATTATGACCTTTCCTTAAAACAATAGCAAATATGGTCATTAATACTTTATAGGTAGGAAGTATTGATAAAACACATAAATAATCTAGACAATTTACTTAAATTACTATTAATTATACAACAACAAATTTTGATTCGAGATGTCAGTAGAAGGAAATGATCAAAACATCTTACCTTATGTTTTATCTGCTGGGGTACTCTTCTATTCACAGGTAGTTCCACGATGTAGCGGTAATATGGCACAACACTAGGTTCCGTTCTTTCTAATAAAGATACACACGACACTTTAGCACACACTCGACGATCCGGCATTACCACGCAAGAATTCCACTGGGTACTCCGGCACTAACACACTGCAACACGGCTCGCTGGTTTCAGACGATTCTATCCCGACGCTGCCACCAATTTGTCGGACGTTCCTCTCAGTCCGCACTAGGGATGGGACGAATATTCGGCCACTATTCGGTATTCGGCCTATTCGGCCCTTTTGCCGAATATTCGGTTGGCCGAATATTGAAGGCTTGTTGACCGAATACTTCGGCCGAATACCTGTAGCCGAATATTTAGAGATATCTTGCCGAATATTGCTAAAATCTCGCTGAATAGTGAAAGATATCTTGCCAAATAAATTTCGGATTTAAAGAATTTCATTCTTGAAATTTTTTTTCCTCTAATCCAAATTGCCTACTTCATTTATGAAGTCATTCTCACTCTTACTTACAAAATATAGAGTTATTCAGATACTAAAAAATATTTCTGTAAATGTATATAAAAAAACTTTCTGTATTTCCTATAAAAGTAAGTGATATTCTAGAAAATGCTGCCCAAGTTGGAGATTTAATTGTACGGGAAATGAAATCTTTAGAGAATGATATATTACAATTCAAAATATAAAAATACTGCCTTATTCTAAAATGCTCGAATATTTTTTAATGTCTGTAAATTCCATGCACATATAAAAAAGGCTCTTATGAAATTTATAACTTATTTTCTATAAAGTAAGAAATGAAAAAATTTATTCACTAGGTGTGTTAATGAAGATTCATTTTCAAAATTAAATTAAATATATCACCATTCCAACTACAACGGTACATCTGAAAGCAGAACTGGTATCAAACTCGATACACATTAGATGACATAACTTGCTTTATGAAGATGGTTTTATAAATACAGTAGACTCCCTCAAATCCACACAGCTTGGGACCAGAGGTTTTGCGGATTTCTGGTCACTGCTTTGTTTACATTTTTAAAAAAGTAATCTGAATGTAAATGAAATCAAAAGTATAAATGACTGTTTACAATATGCTAAAATATTAAAATGAGTAATAAATTAAAATAATAAAAAATTAGATAGTTTTTTAAATGATAAAAATACTAAAAGCAAAGGTCAAATTAATAATCTATTCATTATAGAGATGAAATGTGTTTTTCCTAAATTATTCAATGAAACTTGCCTCATAAAGGTATATTACTAATTCACATCAAAATCATACAATAACGAAACTTTATTTCAGGTTTAGCCAGACTTAATAACTAAAAAAGCTTGATTAATACATTAATATATTTGGTAAGATTGTGATTACCAATGATATCAGAAATATCTTTATTTTTTCAGAAATAAAATATTCTTTATCTAAAACACGTGAATTCAATATCCTTAACAAAAATTACAAATTAAAAAATATATGGAATTGATATTAAAACTAAAAAAGTCAAATTTTGCACCTACATCTGAACTGAATGTTTCATTGTTTACATCTGTAAAATATGTGCGGATTTTAGAGAGTTGTGGATTTTAGGAGTGCGGATTTGAGGGAGTCTACTGTATTTTAATATAAATTCTAAATACTCAACAAAATAATTTTTTCATTCTATAGTTTTCACTTTTAAATAATTATTTGCATAGTTACTGACTTAAATATGCAATATTATTATGCATATATTTTTAATTTAATCTTCCTTCCTTCATGTTGTTATCAATTTCTGTTTATCCTTTTAATGCTTGTTGAATAAGTGGAATATTGAAGTTGAATATTGTATGTGCCGATTCAAATATCAAAGATTTTGTCAACATATGCATTCTACTTTAAGCATAACCTTTTGCTTTAACGTAATTTGTAATTTAAAGCTAGGCATCTGATTTCAGAACAGTCTCATTCTTACAAATTTGCTTATCACTAGGGACACAAACTCTAAATGATCAAATTTACTTCATTAAAGGTTATTTCAGAATATATGTCCTTGTGAGTTCTGAGAGAGAGAGAGAGATTAAGAATATTATTGATTTTGGATACGAGAAGTATAAATTGATAGTAAAAGTGAAGTACATTCTTCATATTTTAATGGAAATATTTTCCCATCTTGACTTACTGAAAATCAATTTGATGTACATTAGAATAAAGGATATAATGCAATTTCATAATTTTTTTGTGTTAAAATAAGTTTTTCAAATTTAAAAATACATTTAAAAGTATTTAAGAGTAATAATTATTAAGTTGCTCCTATTTTTTAAATTATATATAATAAAAATTTATTTTCTTTATTGGAAAAAAATTTTACTATTCGGCCAGCCGAATATTCGGTATTCGGCCTAAAATTTGGCCGAATATTCGGTATTCGGCTATTCGGCCAAATCACTATTCGTCCCATCCCTAGTCCGCACAACTTTGAAGAAAGTCCGTGGTAGTTATAGCTGCCACCACCGATATTACTAGGTGATATCGGTCACCCACTGTGAGGATTTTGTAAATGAACACTGACGCTGTCATTTAATTGAATTACCAGTTTATTTAGAATATATGTACACACTAAATACGCTATTTACAATTATATACAATTACAACTCGGATATAGGTGATCCGGTTCAACATTAAATTAAATACAGTAAAGGTTGGCTGTGTACTATTCAAATTATACCTTCCACCTCACACTCAATGCACGTTAGATTCACTTTATCGGAGATCAATCTCGAATCTCCCAACACAGGTATACTCGGCCTGCACTTCTCGGCCCAGAGCACTAAACACAAGGACGTCTGTGTCCTTTGCTCTCCAGAAACGCACTACTTATGCTCTACAACACGGAGCACACTCTATCAGGACCTCGGTCCTACACACACCTCCAGGTACGAGCCCCAGGTACTAACTGAACTAATCTGAGATCAGACTTGCTCTTCTCAAATCACTGCTTTCCCCAATATAACCCCCCCTTTGGAGCTCATTCATTGGGCGCATCCCACATTCCTTTCTTGATTAGTGACATGTTCCTTGTTTGTCATCATCCACATACATCACTGACGGATGAACACGCCTCTCAGTGATCTTCTTTCTCTAACACACCACCTGCACAGGATTACCTGTCCATTTCTCCCTTCAACAAAGGAAGAATGTCACCTTGAAAATTCTAGTACACAGCCAGGACAATACAAAATATTAAGATAGAGAAATATCGGAAATTCCAATCTGTAGCAGGTGTGGTCTCAGAACCTGACAAATGCTTTTGCTATATTACTTTTGGCAGAGTTGTTCAAAAGATATTCGTTCTTTTTCAATTTGTTGACGGTCCCCTGTTTGATTTTTTTTTTGGGGGGGGGGGGATTTCGCGAAAATATATTACGTGTATTACTTTGTTTATTCATCTGAAATTTCAGAGTCATTCCACATGTATATTTCTAGATATTTAACAAAACGTCTGAAATCGCAAGTGTCAAGATCTTTTTTGGTAAAATTGTATGTAAATTAAAAAAAAAAAAAAAAAAAAAAAAAAAAACAGTTTTTACATTGGGATTTTTTAATGTATAAAATGATTTAAAAATAATTATATTCCTATTAAAAAGCTTTTTTTAATGGAACGATTTTGATCAAATTTAACATTGAATATCTCTTAAAATAGTTACTTTATTTAAAAACTGTCTCAACCAGCGTGTTTATCAAACATATCTCTATAAAACCACCTATTTCATATTTTTGTATTCAACAACTCTCTTAATACTAACAAAGAAATACCTTAGGTCACAAAAAATTCATTGTCAGTGGCAGCGACAGCGTTAGTTAATTAGTTTTTTTTTTTTTTTTTTTTTTTTTTTCTTTTATAGAATAGAGATACTCTTTTTAAAAGAATTGTAGATTTCTAGACTTAAAATATAGCGAAATTAAGATATAGTAAAATGTATGAAAAAAGAACCTGCCTATGACAAGATCCTGTTTTAAACGAAAAATGTTTTCATCCATGTAAAATGAATACAATAATACATGAGTAATAATATATATAATACATTTATATCTGCTAAGAAGAGAACTCGTCTAAAACGCATTTTTTCTTTCCTACGCGATTCCGTCTCAGAAGATTCTACTGTACACCATTTTTCATATTTTTATGTCTCCATTACATCTAATATAGATTAATAACATTAATGATAACTCAAACCTTTACATACAACAACTAAAAGTTCGTTAAAAACATAAATATTTAGCCTACGGCATTTCTATGGAAGTAGAAATTATAAACATGAAAAAAAAAAAAAAAAAAAAGATTAGTTTTATGGTCAGAATTTTTCTGTACAAATAAAAATCTTTGTTTTGTAGAAATTCATTTAAGCCGGCCGGGCTCGGGGCAATATTTTAACTTTTTTCCAGACCTAGCCGGTCTCGGGCCGATCTTTTAATTATATCGAAACGTACAGGGTCAATTTTTTTTCTATGGCCCGAGTCGGGCTCGGGCAGAAATTTTAACTTTTGTAACGGGCCGGACCAATATATATATATTTTTTTTCGTACAGGCTAGGCCGAGCCGAAATTTTTTTTCGATAAATCAGGCCGGGTCCACAGGTCTGAATATTTCGTCCCGTCCAGACTTGTACTGTGAAAGGTAAGACTCAGTTAGTCCGAAACATTTTTAGCTCACAGACTATAAAAGCCTGAGAGCTTATGTGCCCTCCCGTTCTGTATGTACGTGCGTATGTGCGTAACGCGATAACTCATGATAAAAATATCAGATTCATTTGAAATTTTGGATATAAGTTTATTATGATAAGGCGCTTCCCTGATTAGTTTTGAGAGTCCATTCGATAAGTATAAGAAGGGAACGGGGGCGAATACCCCTCCCCAAAATTTTTTATAAATGGGTTTTTCATGCAGAATTATCAGTTTTCGCTCGAATCTTAGGTATAGGATCATTCTGATGAGGCACCTTATAATTAATTTTGGATATTCATTAGATAAGTATTAACAAGGGGAGCGGGACCTAATGCCCCTCCCCTTAATTTATGCAAATGGGTTTTTCATGCAGAATTATCAGATTTCGTTCAAGTATAGCCAGTGATCTCTATGCCATCAGTTTAACTGGGCAATGTTTTTCTTTTTTATTAAAATTATTTAAAATATCAAATCTTTCAACAGTACATATCATTGCTTTACGAGACATAAGCCTTTCATTTTGAGCTACATATGGAAGATTTAATTGAACTCATACATCCAGAATCGTGAGGGAGAGAGGGGTACAATGCAAATGAAACCAGGCCTCAAAGTTATAAAAGGGCAGGTGCCAAAGGTGTAGTGGAGGATATACGGAGGTATACGCTTTATACATTCTGGAATTTTTAAATCTTCATGTACCCTCTATTTTTCTAATAAAACTACGGCATGCATTCTAGGGCTGACGCCCATAACTTTGGCGTATACTCTTTGCCCTTAGCGCATACATTCCGTTTTTTTTTTTTTTTTTTTTTTTTTTCTTTTTTTCTTTTTACGATTACAATACTGGCAAGCACCCAACGAAATTAAAATACATTTTTATCTGATAATACAGAGAATGAATGCTTGAAAAATTATGCATCCGAGCCAACAATTAAAAACTGAAGTGATATCTTCTTTGATAATTTAGACCCCCAGGAATATTCGTGTAAACAATTTAAAAGAAAGCCCCTATACCTGAAATAGATGCCCTCCCTATGCGGTGAGAACATTTTAATCAAGTGAAGGCTTGATATACATCTTATGAGTTCGATTTCTATTTGAGGGGCTGTGCAAATATAACTTTATCAACTTTTTGTTAATTTTAGTCCTTCTCCTCCCCTTCCGATATCATACGTTACCATTCATCGACCCCCCCTCCCCCCAAATAATGATATCGTTATCAAAGTGTTTTTTTTTTTTTTTTTTTTTTTTTTTTTTTTTTTTTTTTAAATTCAAAGTGATATACAAAACTAGTTAGATTTATTTTTCGAATACTTTTATGATTCAAATGAAGAAAAATCAATAAAATATCATTTTGCATATGAAAAAAAAATTATATAAAAAAATACTTAAAATAAAATGTTATTATTTAAAAGTATTTTATAATAGCTTTTTGTTACATAATGAGGGGGGGGGGGGGTAGATAGAAATTCTTACCAGCAAAACAAGTAGGCAACATCTATCTCTTTCTCTTATTTACTTATTAGTACTTCATCTCAAATGTACTTCACCTATGGTTTCTCGAACACTGATTATGTATGCATTCACATTTGAAGAACAATAGCAATGTCAAATGTTGAGGCATTCCATATTTTAATTAAATAATTTTATAATAATTTGATGTTTTTAATAATAACTTGACATTTTTATAAAATAAAAAACAGGTTTAAAAAAAATAACATGCTATTTTGTACCAAAAAGACAACCCCCTCCCCCTTGAGATATCTTACGATATCATATGCCAAACAACCCCCTTCCCCCTAAAATAATAACGTTATATTTGCACAGCCCCTGAAGCAGGTAACATTACAACAATAGTTGCTCATGTTGAAATCATATAATTCGTAGACACCCAGTTTGGAAATACTGAATATGATAAAAACAACCCCTCAAATATATAGTATTTGCCTTTGGGGATGATTTTTCTCTTTTTTTCGCGAGAAACTGGTTTATGAACACATTTTTGCAGACACATCCCCAACCCCCCTATCATTTTTTTTCTACCGTCTGCATTTTATACTCTGAAGAGAGCAAAGATCAAGATGGTATCTGGATTTCCAAAGTTGACCCCGCCTGAAGAAAATCTGGTTGGAAAAAGAGGTTAGTAGCTGGAAAGTTTGGCTTTCAAGCAACCAATAAGAGTCCATAGACAGTAAAGTTTCGCCAATATATTACTTGGCGTTTGGGTATAAAGATATAGATTTTTTTAAAACTATTATTATATTTATTATTATTATTATTATTTATTGTTATTATTAGTATTTGTTAACTATTTGGAAAATAGTTACTGTCATCGGTAGAGAATTGGGGAATCTGAAGCATATCTGAATTTTTTTATTGGTTGATTTCCGCAACTTTATTTATACTATTTTATTTTATTCATTTTTTGATTGGCATATGTTTAATGTCCAAAAATAGAATACTTCTGTTTTTTTTTTTTTTTTTTTTTTTTTTTAAATGTTATTTGTTTTCTGATTGGTTCATGTTTGATGTCTAGAAATGAAATACTCCTGTTGTCACAATGACAAAAAATATTTAAAAAAATTACAAAAAAAATAATAACTTAAAAACAAATTGAGATACAGCTTTCAAACAAATTGCATTTAAAAGTACATTTTTTTCTCTATACGACGCCACAGTGGGGCAAAAAGCCTTCAAAACTGGCAAAAAATCGAAAAAATTAAATTTTATTTTGAACTACCGACATACGTCACTTTAATAGAGCAGATGTCAGTACACATCTTCCTAGTATTAAAATTTGCGCAAAGTTATTTTGATCGTCACTAGAGAAAGAAGTTAAACTGCATATTGTGCTTTGATAATAAGTGAAAAAAAAAAAAAAATCAATAATTTTGTTTCAACATTCGTTTGTTAATTTCGCTATAATAATTTAAAAATAATTTTTTTTGACTATGGAACCTTTAACTACAAGTATGTAACAATAATTCATTAACTTTCAATTTGTTTTAATACGATTTTTATAGATATACAGACACTTAGAATATATAGTGGTGAAATTTATAAAAAAAATTAACACGTCTACAAACATTGTAGGTTTTAGTTATGAGTTAAGGCGAGTTAAGTGTTAATTATAATTTTTTCTACTAAGTATGAGTTTTAAAAGGACAAATATGCCAGAAAATCTTGCTCCTTTTTGCCACTTTTTTAATTGTATGGTCATTTTTATATATAATCATCCTTAAATTTTTGTTAGTGTACGGGTGTGCCAAACATGATTATAAATATTTTCTTTGTTAAATACGAATTTTAATGCATTGTTTATCACAAAACAATGTATTTAAATGAAACTGACTATCATGGAACGTTTTAACAAAAAACTTTTGGAAAGTAATGTGATTTTATGGTATAAGAGCTCCATAATCGGAGAAACTACGAACAAGTAGTTTAAATGAAAAGAAGATTAAATGTTTTAAAGTTTAATATAAATTCCGATGAGAAAAAGCCTGGCAAAACAAGGGAAATGCTTTAGAATTAACAAAGAGTGGCTTGGCAAATCGCTTTCATTTCCTCGATTTGAAAAACAAACAGAAGCGTCAATGAAAAGCAAACGTGCCCATCTTCATATTCCGTCTGAATTTGTTCTGGACGATCAAAAATATCAAGAGTAAAACGGTTATACAATTCTAGTTCTACATATTCGTTAGTGTACGTGACATGTATGAGTTTAAGATCTGAAAAACAGGAAAACAAAAAGTGTGTGTTAGCACTAAAACAACAGAAACAGTTTTTCTTCTGCTGCCTTTATAGTAATACGTACATTTTGCCTGAGAAAAATTGATCCAGTCCTTCAAAACGAGTCGCTAATATTCATTATAAGGTTTGCTTGAGAATAATTAAAATTACTAATTATGTTTAAATTTTTTAATGCGATATTATGGATGATTTATAAATATTTAATTAGTATAAAACTATCTTAAATTCTTGTTTTTAACTCATTTTTCTACAAAAAAATATTGAAAAAGGTTTGTAAATTAATTAATAAATTACTATTTAGCTTATGTAAAAGTTTAAAATTTTACTAATTTTCTTCTACAAAAGAATCCGTGATGTGCTTTTTTTGTTCAAAGTAAATTTTATTTTTTGCCAACTTTGGAGGCTTCCTGCCCCACTGTGCGACGGTGTAAAAATTGAAAATGTGTAATGTATAGAAGTTTAAAAATGTGCAGAACTGAAAATTGTAATACTAAACTTTCATTTAAAATTTTATACGATTGGTACAGTAATATGAATTTTTAACCCATGGCGTACGTAATATAGGACTCTGTTATTACGTAAACCACGTTTTGATCATCATAAAAATTATGTTTATTATTATTTTTTAAATGTAGAATTTATTTATAAGTCTAAAACTTTAGTCTTTGAAAATATCATTTTCCAAATAGTCGTTGTAATTTGTTAAATGACATTTAGTTTTCTTTTTGCTTTTTTTATTGATATGTTTTAAAAGATGTCTTGTACCGAAAATTCTAATTAAAAAAAAAAAAAAAAAAAAAAAAAAAAAATCTTAGTGCGCGGACAGCAGTAACGCACAAAGATTACGCTTTGGAGCAATCTAACAAATTTAACGGCTCCGAGTTAAAAAATACAATAATTCATTTCATTTGTATTTGGCTTTATTTCAGAGTAGTACAATTGAGAAAAAACAATGGTTGATGCTTTAATAAATTTGCATGTTATTAAAGAAAATTACAATTATCTACACTATTAAAATCCGACTGTACGTATGTATGTGACGCTATCTGCTCCGATTCCGGAAACGGAGAAACATCACGTTTATTTTGAATTGAAGGGAAAAAATCCCAGGACCCGGAGTTGCCCATTTGTTTGTCTGTCTGTCCGTCTGTCCGCATATAACAACTCAAAAATTACCCAACCGAATCGTTTGAAACTTAAAATATATAATTATTAGATAATTTTGTCGAGTCAATTCAAATTTTATGAAAATCGAATGCATAGTTCAATTACAGGGACAATCAAAAGGATTTCGATACATTATGGTCAATGGGGAAAAAAGTTTCAAGTGCATTTTAATGTTCTTACACTCTATCGAAGATAATAAAGTTGATATGCATCTATGAAGTATATACTATAATATACATTCTGTATAATATGTGGTGCAAATTTGATTTACAGGGCCACACAAAAGCACCCCATTGCATAGTTATATATTGAGACATTGTTAGGTAAATTAATTGTATTTGGTTGTATTTGGTAATTGTATTTGGCATTTTAATAGTATTAAACTATTTAATATTTTATGAAACTGATATACGTTGCACAGGATTACACCAAGTTATAGTCATCGTTCAGTCTGTCCGTCCATACATAATATAGCAAAAACTACCCAACTAAATCGTTTGAGATTTAAAATTTCGTGTTCTTCAAGTTTTCTTTAGATAAACAGACCAGCGTAGCGGGCGAAGGCCGCTAGTTAAAGATTAAATTTTGAGTGAATACTGTGTTTTTGTAAATTTTTTTTCATTAATCAAAATATTAGAATACTGAAATAGGTGATTTTAAAAAATTAGAATACTTATGAATTTTTCTAATTACTTCAGAAGGTTGCGTAGGAGTAAAAATAATGTGTAAATATTTTTTTTATTTGAAGAAAATGTTAATTTTTGAGCATTTGTAGAATAACCTTTTCTACAATATATATATATATATATATATATAAAATCTCTCAAAATGCTGAAAATTTATTTAAAATGGAAATAAAACCTCAAAAAATGATTCAAATTGAAAAAACAAATGCAGTGTTGGACACCGGGTACTTTTATTGTATAAAATGATCTAAAAAGGTTTAAATTCTTATGTATAGTTTTTGCTACTATAAAACTTTTCTAATGGTCAGAGATTTTGACCAACTTTAACATTAGATTATCTTAAACTAATTATTCTATTTAGAAACTGCCTACATCAGCGTGTCTATCGAACACTTTTTTTTAATATAATATTATCAGTTTTCATATTTTTGTGCTCAGTAGTTTTCTTAATATTAGCGTAGAAATACCCTAGGCAAAAAATGCAATGTCACAGCGTAATATATATTTTTTAGAATAGAGAGACTAGTAAATGTTAAATATCCTAATACATCAGATTTCATAAAAAGTAATAATAATAAATTTAAAAATAATAATAATAATATGGGGTAAAATAGATATTTTTCAAAAATTCTGATTTTTTTAAGGACTTATTTAAAATGATAATAATAATATTTCGTAATTTTAAAAAAGTTTACATATTAACTAATTTAGTCTCGGTGTCTTGTGTGCGGGGGTTACTTTAACCTCCTTAACTATTCCTGTGTCAGATGTGCCCTTTTCAAAAGCTCAAGCTTGAGGCACGGAGCTGGATTTTCACTTTTTGGCGAAGCATCTTCGCTAGTTTACTGTGATTGGTTACTTGTGAGCAGAGCTTCCTCGATATTAATGTCTAGTAAAAAAAACATTGACCTTAGCTCAGTAGCCACCTGGCTTCGGAAGGCGACAAGTTGAAAAGAATAAACACAGTAATACCAAAAATAAATAATAAAATACCAAAATAAAAGTCCAGGAGAAAGTTGCAAGTTCAGGGTAGGTTATTTCTTTTACATAAGAAAGAGGGTTTAACTAGAGAAGAAATAATTGCAATGTTGGTTTGACACTTTGAGAAATGTCTCTGATTTCATGGAGAGATTTTGGAATCGTTATAAGTTTCCTAAAGTATATCAAAAGAGTCTTCATACGTAGATAGTAAAATTGAAAGAAATGTATACTCGGGTGAGGAGGGAAGGGGGAAACAAATTCACGAGTCGAAATTTCCAAGTCCAGGACCGGCCTAAATGAAAGTGATCTTGGCCCTGGATAAAAACTAAAAGTTCTGCCACTCGGCCTGACCCGAATCAATTTCTACGAAAAATTCTGACTTTTCTTAAAATATAATTAAGTTTATTTTTGTTTAATGAATATCGCATGCATGTTTATGTGAAAATTTGACAGTACATTTTAGATTACTTATGTTTGCAAACCATAGAATGTAAAAAAGCAACATTAATGATCACCCAGACTTTTAGATTATTACATTAAAGAAATATATTGAAAAATAATGTTGCTTAGAATTAAAAAAAATGATTAAAAGTATCATAGTTTTTGATGATGTATAATAAAAAAAAGTACATTTTTAGAAAGATTTATCCATAACACTATTAAAATACATTTTTCCAAAGAAAAGAGATTCCATTTACAGGAATTTATTATCGCTATCACTATTTTTACAAAACTAAATAAATACTAACCCATAAAATGTTATACAGTAACATCGTCTAAGACAAAATCGCATAGAAAAAGAGTAAAATCCGTATTAGACAGGTTTCCTTCTTAGCAGGCAGATCTTCTATTGTAAATGTCCTGGAGAGGCGATGAAGTTACCCACAAACAACCATTATATGACCCCCTGCTAAACTAGTACAGGTGTGACATTTACAGAAAGTAAAAAATTTTTATACTATTTTTTTATTCACGAATCCAAATCATAGTTATTCTAATTTGTGCAGCAGAATGTAAAAAATAAAATTATATTTGACAATTTTAAACTTTCATGAAACGGAATTCCCTGCTCAACAACGCTAAACTTCCAAACACTAAGTTGGACGGAGAAAAAGACTGATACATTATAATTTACAAATTCTGCATTGTTATATTATATTTATTATAGGGCTAAAACTACTTTTTTGTAGTTTGTTTTTGAAATAAAAAAAAAAATGCACCATTATTTTTAAAAACAAATTTTGTGTTCTATTTCTAAAATTTTTGCAATAGAAATCTGTCAGGAAGCTTATCTTTCGAAAGTAGCGATGTAAAAATGTTTACTGAAATAATCGTCTGCAACAAATGCTTAAGTTAAAGCCTACTGATAATATTAAATTTATTATAACTTTTTGTAATACTATTTATGAATCTAACTATTTTATTAGTCATTTTTATTATTCTTTTTTTACTTACCCATCATACGTAGTATAGGGTAAGTATTGCAATCGTTTTGAAAATCGAAAAATTTTTTATGACGGATTTACACGTTTCAGATACTGGAGATTCCGAAAAACATTTTTAGAAAAAAATTTTTGCCGTCCGTCCGTCTGTGTGCCTGTAACCGCTCTATCTCCCGAACAAATTGAGATAGAGATTTGAAACTTTGTATGTGCTTAATATGCAAGAATGGGACGAAGCCTATTTAATATCAATAACCTCGATTATCCGGAACTATTTTTTTCGGACTCTCGAAAAGTTCGTTCTGATGAAAGGTATACAAAAATTTTCGAAATGTTTTATTTTAAGGAGAGAACGTAAAAGGCAATAAAATAACACATATTTTGCATAAAGAACAAAGTCGATCGGATTATTAGTTGTCGAGATATTTGTAATCCTGTTTTCCACATTCTTTGATTTTTCATGACCCTGTATTTCATTCAAATTTCAATTCAAAGATATATTTCAATTGGAAATGAGACGCTTAATCCGACGCAGTAAATTGTTAGTTAATATGATTATTATTTTTGGAGCTATAAGGATGCTTCTTTTACGCAATCCGGTACTACGGGCGTATTTTGGAGTTTTATATAATTTGTCGAAATCGGCTCATCAGCAATTCATTAATAGAGCATTACTATGCATTTTAAACTATTTAAATATGCGTTTAAACTTTATTTTGGAATTGCGAAGCATTTTATAAATAGTTTACATGCGTTTTATTTTCATATTTTATATTATGCGTATCCATGATGGGTAAGTATTACGGTGGTCCCCCAACGACTAGTTAAGAGTGTTGCGACCAGTGCAACATTCCAAAAGTATGTTTGTGATCCACGAGAAAAAAAGCTCGAGTAAGACTGGACAAAATGTCCGATTACTAAATTTTCCGTGCATCCCCGCCCCCCCCCCCCTTTCCTATTATCCTTCCAAAATTTTCTTTGCCTTTTTCCATCAATGTAGAGAATGCCCGAAATTGCTTTTCAAAAAGTGGAGAAGGAACTCATTTTCGCCTGTTTTCAGGAAAGGCTCAAAGTGAGTGATTTCAATCGTTTTACAGACATGACTGTCGTGATAACGCATAATCAGAGTGCAATTCATTACATCAAGATGTTTTATATTTATAGAAAATGCCATGCATCTGCATATTTCATGCTTTTACACATAAAAATGACACTGTGAATGCGTCAAGAAAATTAGAATCGTTAAATGGGGATTTTTCCATTTTTTAAAAAATATCTTTAAAAAAAAGGTCAAGGATGTTTGTAATTCTGATGTAAAAATTCTGAAACTAAGGGGACTATCTCACATGCGAATAATTTTTTTAATATAGCTTGCTTGCATTTCAATATTTTTAAGTGATTTTTTTCGCACTGGCGAGCTGAGGTCATTCCGTACAGAGAGTTTTTTTTACCGTTTAAAGTTTCTTAGTTTTTTTTTTTTTTTTTTTTTTTTATGAAAATAATTTCAATTTCAAAACGGTTCCGAAAGAAAAACCATCCTAATATTTAAAAAACCCTATAAACAAAATCGAAAAAGTAAAAAATGGACTTTGTACATATCGATCTGAGATAGGCAATGCAAAACTAGTTGGATATGCCAATAGCCAATCCCAAACTTTCTTCTATTCCCTGCATTATTATTAATTCCATACTACACCAACTTTGATTTTCATCTTAAATTTCTGCTTCAGTGAATTAATCCGAGTAAAGAAAAAGTTAATCTCGATCATGATATTTATTAAAATCAATAGTTTTTCGTTAATCTGTTGTCTATCAACTGTTTGCAAATAGCCGGCTTAGCAGGACAATAGTTCTAGTCGCTGCACCAGGGGTGATTCTGGATGAAATTTTTTTTTCGGAAATTCGCATCGCATTTTCGGAAATCGGAGGGGGGGGGGGTCGTTAGTCTCCCCCCCCCCTCCAGCGATCTTCGGACAAAATCGGCGTTTTCCCGCTATCTTCAGACGAAATCAGCAATATTTTAGCAGAATCGGCGATTTTTTCCGTGATCTTTTGATGAAATCAGCGTATTTTTTCAAATATTCTTTTGACAAAATATTTTTAAGCGATCTTTTATCGAAAACGGCGTTTTTTCCCCAAGATCTTTTAACGAAATCGGCGTTATATCCGCAATCTATAGACGAAATCGGCGTTTTTTCTGCGATATTTGGTGAAATTGCCGTTTTTTCCGCGATCCGCACAGGAAATTTTGTTAATCATCGATCTTTTGACAAAGTTCGTTCGCAAAAATATTGACGAAATCGTCGTTTTTCTACGAAATATTGACGAAATGTATGCTATTTCGGCGATCCTATCACAAAATTTGCATTTCTACGCAATTTTTTTTTTCCCGCGCGCAAAACCGTACAAGTTGGCAACTATGCGGAACTGATAACCCAATTTCAAATTTTCGGAAGAGGATGCCTTAAATTTTCGGAAATTTCGGAATTTTCGAACGAGAATCACCCCTGCGCTGCACGAGACGCCGATGGATAACAGAACTACGAAACAATCCGAGAAAATTATTCAAAATTTATTATCATAACACCTAAGGTGAATAATATGGCATGGGAGGGGGAGCTCATATTTTCTCTCTCTCTCTCACGCAGAAAGATAAATTAGTGCATATTCACACTGTAGGTACTATGTTTCTCACTAAACTGTTGTAATAACTTCATATTATGCTAAGAAAAGAATAGGATGATGAAAAATTTGAGTAACTAGTGCAATATTGAACATTATTTTCGAGTTACAATTTAGTATTTCTGCAAATCTGTGAAAGGGCCTCGAAACTAAATTATATTTTTGAACAGAATTTCATTTGGATTTTTAGAATAAATTCATTTAGTGACCTTGGGACCTTTTCCGAGGGAGGCTCAAAATGTTTTAGGGGGGGGGGGGAAGCTGAGCCGCCCTTAGCTGTGGCCCTGACAACGCCCCTTTCCGGCGGAATTTTTCCCAATTAAATGTGGACCTGCTGGCCATAGCCAAAACACACACACACACACACACACAAAATAATTCAATTCCATGCACTTTCCGATGGCACAAAAATCGCTAATACAGTGCCACCTTCTGGCAGAATTTTTTTCTAATTCAGGGAGGACCTGCTGGCTTTAGCCAAAAACATACACAAAAAATTTGTTTCAATTCTATGCATAACTTCATATACTTTTTGATGGTACAACAATGAAAATGGTACAGACATCACTATTCAGGAGTCTGACCAGGCTTTTCTTTCAGGGTCCTGTTTTTGTGAAAATATCAACAGCTTTTTTATAATTGTGAAATACTTAGTTCTAAATTTGAAATGATTCTTATCTTCAGGTTATTTTAAATTTGTTTACGAAGATGTCATATGTAAAATACATGTTTTCTTTATGTATGTAAAAGTGACAGGCCAGACTTTATTTTTAAATGATAAAATTTGAAAATGGTTTAATTTTAAGCTGGAAAAATTTTGTAAAAGACCTATCTTTAAGACAAGGAATTTTGTAAAGCGTCCTTTTTTAATGGGAAAAGTTTTGTGAAGGGTCGTTTAGAGATGAAAAATTTTGTGAAAGGTCCTGTTTTGGAAGGAAAAATTTTGTGAAGGATCCTTCAAAGAATCCGATTTCTTCCGAAACAAATATCTGCTATTACAACACCCCCTTCCAGCAGATTTTTTTTTTTTTTTTTTTCAAATTCAGGATTAACTGGCCATAGCCAAAAACAAACAAACACACACACACACAAAAAAAGAAAAAAAACACAATTCTATGCATAATTTATGCACTTTTCGGTGGTACAATAATGAAAACGGCACAAAAATTTCTTTTATAGCTCCCCCTTCCTGTAGAACATTTCTAAGCTGGAAGACCTGTTTGCCACAGCCAAATCCATACACAAAAAATTTTGTTCAATTTTATCCATAATTTCATACACTTTTCGATGGTATAATGGCAACACACAGACTTTTTGTAAAAACATGTTTTGAGGAATCGCCGACTCCTAAAATGTGTAAATCCGTCAAAACCCAAAGTTCGAAAAAAATTTCGATTACAATACTTTTTTCTACTGAAGATAGAAGTAAGAAAAAAAAAGTTTTAAAATATGGAAATGCAAACTAGGTACCTTAAAAAAATTCTTCCACGGGATTAACATTAGTGAAGAGCTAAATTTGCGTGACTGAAGTAGTATCGTAACCGTTTTGCGAGCAGTATCCTTAAAAAAGAACCCCTAATTTTTATTTTACTGGCACATAGAATATTTTGTTAAAATTTTCCTTATATAACATAATTGAAAATAAGCAAGTCCGTATTTTCAATTAAATCCATTCTGGTGTCAGTTAATTATTTAAAACAGATTTACTCCGTGTCGGAAAGGGCTAAGAGCCCACTTCAGTCACGGGAAGAAAGGAAAATTCTAATGTTAAATCTGTGTGAGAGCGTTGTTTTCATATTTCTCACTTTCATTTTAATACTTTCCACGGTTTTTCCTTTTTTAGGAGCTGAGGACGATCTACAACCAGGCTAGTGTTTACTTTTTCGATTTTAGTTATAGTTTATATATATATAGTCACTCAAAAAAGTATTGGGACACTTGGAAAATATCAAATGTTAAGCTATTTATAAAAATATTAATAACGTTAACTCCAATACAATATTAAAAATGAATTAATTTAGCGTTTGTTAAACATTATGCATAAATTTTTTTTAAATATTTTAAAAATGCTATTTTTTCTAGCTTTATAAATATTATACAATCTCAAATATACCTCAAAAAAGTTTTGGGACACTTTCGAAATGAGAAAATTAACCGTAGTAATGTGGTAATTTTTTACCACATTTTAAGTATATGTTAGACGTTCATTTTCAGTATGTTTGCATAGCTGTCAACTCTCAACTAATCTTCCGTAATACCTGGATTAGTTTGATCCAGGTTAACGTCATTTCAAACCAGAAAATATATTTCATGAATCTTTATTTATTTAATTTCAGGATTGTTAGTGGAACAAACTTAATTTCATTTCTTTGAAAAAATTCTGGTTCGAAACTCATTAAACCAGGGTCAAATTAACGCTCTTATTACGGATGATCCATGTCAGGTTGGCACCTATGTGTTTGTGTCTTTCAGAAGAAAACATATTTCAGTGGATGTGCGAAATCTGGTTATAGATCACTGGAAAAACGGAAAATCAGTTCGTCATATAGGAGAAACTTTAAGACTGAGTAAGTCTAGTGTGTTTAATATTATATCCAAATTCAAGAAAACAAATAATATTGAAAACAAGCAAAAATCTGGGCGTCCAAGGATATTTAATGAGCGCGAAGAGAAGTGGATTGTGAAACAGGTTAACAGGTTATGTGGTTCACATTAACCCCAGAACTAGCTCCGTTAAATTGACTCTTGAAACTCAAAAAAGACTAAGAAAATATGCAAATGTTGAAATTATCAGGAATATCTTGAGAAAATATAAGTTTCATGCCATAGTACCTAGGAAAAAGCCCTACATTAGCGAAGCAAACCGACGTGCTAGACTGACATTTGCTAAAACCTAAGTAAAGAAGCCAACAGAATTCTGAAAAAATGTTTTTCTTTTTTTTTGTACACGAAAGCAAATCTAACATTTTCGAATCTGATAGCAAGCAAAAAAATTTCCGCAGACCAAATACAGAATTGCAGACCAAACGTTTACGACCTACTGTAAAATACGGAGGTGGCAGCCAAATGGTTTGGGGTTGTATGGAGAGTTCTGGTGTTAGAAATTTAGAACATATTGATGGTACAATGAACAAATATGTCTATCTTGACATTCTTAAATGGAATTTAATACAAAGTGCAAATAACTTGGGAATTGCACGACATTTTAAACTATATCAGGATAATGACCCGAAACATAATGCATACATTTGCAAATTATGGGTTCTCTATCATTGTCCTGGTGTGATTCAGACCCCTGCTCAGAGTTCAGACTTAATCCCACTGGACATATATGGGATTACGTTCAGCAAAAAATCTGTGAGCACCTTATTTCTAATAAGCAAGATTAAAGAAAGTATCTAGTCGAATAATGGGCCAAAGTCGACTCATCCTTTTGCGCAAAGTTAATAAAATCTATGCCAAATAGACTACGAGAGGTCATAAAGTATAATGGTGGCTCAACAAGATATTAACTAATCTTTCATAGTATTTTCTTGATTTATTGGATAATGTCCCAATATATTTTTGAGAATTTTTTTGACTTTAATTCTTTTAAGTATTAACCATAATTGCAGTAAAATATGCATTGTGTTATTATGATTTGCATTCATCAAAGTATGATATACTATATTCCCCTTTTTTTTCTTCGCATATATTAGTTATACAGGAAATAATGTTTAGTGCAATTTTATCATGTCCCAATACTTTTTTGGGTGACTGTATATATATATATATATATATATATTGGGATAGTTTCAATTTCAGAACTGGTTCCAAACAAGGGCGGATCTGGAGAGTCTTCAAGGGAGGGGGTGGGGAAGTAATTTTAGAAATTTTTAAACTCCAGTCTGATATACGGGTCGGACATCATTTTTTTAATGCGGGTCGTGTTTGGGTCCGGTTGGCTTCTGGGTCGTGTTTGGACCCGGTTGACTTCTACTCTTTGCTGTGGTTTGAGTTAATTTCTGATTTTTTGCTTTTGAATCAGGTTTGGGTCCGGTCGACTACTACATTTTGTTGTTGGTCGGGTTGACTTTTACTTTTTAGCTGTTCTTAGCGCATTTGAGGCAGTTTGACATACAATTCTGATTTGGGGCAGTTTAAGATTTGGTTTTTACTTTTGCGAAAAGGGTTCGGGATTGACTCGATTTTGAGTCCTTTGATAAAATTTTCGTCCTTTTCCGCAATCTTTCGACGAAATGTGTGTCTGTTTCACGATCCCTTAAAGAAATCCGTGTTTTCTCCGCGATCATTTCAAAAAAATTGATGTCCAGTTGATTTCTATTTTTTGCTGCTGGTCGGGTTAATTTTTACTTTTTGTTGTGGGTCGCGTTTGGATCCGGTTAACTTCTACTGTTTGTTGCGGGTCAAGTTCATTTTGCTTCGGGTAGGGTCTGGACCCGGTTAACAACTATATTTTGCTATTGGTCGGGTTGACTTTTACTTTTTAGCTGCGCTTAGCGCATCGGAGCAGGCAGATTGTCATACATTTCGGATTTGAGTCAGTTACAGATTCGGTTTTTACTCTTGCGAGAATGGTTGACCCAGTTTCAGGGCCGTAGCTAAGGGGGCGCTATGGCCGGCTCAGCCCCCCCCCCCCTGGAAAAGATTCCACGGTCACTAAAGGAATTTTTCTTCCGACAATTCAAATGAAATGCTGTTCAAAAATCTAATTTAGTTTCGAGATCTTTTCACAATTTTGCAGAGTTACTAAAATAAGTGTTTCAACTCTTTCTCATCTTATTTGTACATATGAAGCTAACATGATGTTTAATTTTACACCAGTTATACACTCAAAAATTTCATCATCATGTATTTTTCTTAACATAAAATGAAATTATTACAACAGTTTAATAAGAAACATAGTACTTACAATGTGAATATGCACAAATTTATCTTTCTGCCACAGAGAGAGAGACAAAAAAATGAGCCCCCCTCCCCTCTATCGTTCACTTCTAGCTACGGCCCTGCCCAGTCTTGATCGCGATCCTTTGACGAAATTCTCGTTTTCACACCCTTTCACCCAGTTTTAGGTTTTTTGTGACCTTTTGTTGAAATTCGTGTTTTTTTCGCAACCCTCTGACGGAATTCACGTTTCTTTAATGAAGTTTTCCTTAATTTGTGGCTATTTGATGAAATTCGCGCTTCCTCTGTTTAATAATTTTTACGATTAACAAGTAAGAAAGTTTTCAACCCAACTTGGGCTCGTGGGAAAGAATTTAGGGGAGTGCACGGGTCGCGGGCAGGCCAGTAATGTTTATCGTACTATCTAGATCAGAGACGGAGACAATATTTAGCTTTTATTCCTGGCCGAGACACGACCTGGAAATTTTGTTCAATGCAAACTTCTAGGAAAAATGAAATCCCGACCAGGTTCGGTCTGGAAGCAGAAGAAGCCTGTCCCCACCCGAATCTGGAAAAAAAAAAGAGCAAGATCAGAACACGACCCGATTCTTAATGAGAGAAAACCTTACCCAGTCCGAGTCTCGTGGACTTAAACTGGCGTACCTGTGCCAGGCCGTAATGGGCTCAAGCTTCACTTCAAATTATTTCTCGTGAGGATGCATAATGTCACTTTGTAAACTCTTTATTAGTCCAAGGGGGGGGGGGGGAGGGACAATTAACCCAAGGGGGTACTTCGCCCCCTCCCCCGCACCTTAGAACCGCCACAGCATACTCTATTCAATAAATTTTTCTATTAACAAGTAAGAAAGTTTTCAACCCAACTTGGGCTCGTGGGAAAGAATTTAGAGGAGTGCACGGGTCGCGGTCGGACCAGTAATGTTTATCTTACTATCTAGATTAGAGACGTACCGAACGTTTAGCTGCACGGGTCGCGGTCGGGCCAATTATGTTTATCGTACTATCTAGATCAGAGACGGATTGAATATTTAGCTTTTATTCTGGGCCGAGCCACGACCTGCAAAACTTGTTCTATGCAAACTTCTAGGAAAAATGAAATACAGACAAAGGTTAAGTCTGGAAGAAGAAGAAGCCTGACCCCACTCAAATCTGTAAACAAAGCAAGATCAGGACAGGATCCGATTCAAAATGAGAGAAAACCTTACTCAGTCAGAGTCTCGAGGAATTAAACTGGCGCGACCCGTGCCAGGCCATGACGGGCTCAATCTTCGCCCCAAGTTATTTCTCATGAGGATGCACAACACTCACTTTGTAAACCCTTTATTAGCCCAAGGGGGGGGGGGGACTTCGCCCCCCGCCCCTTAGAACCGCCACAGTATACGGGCTGTGTCGATCCCAGATCGAGCTTTTATCCTTTATACCGGACGAAGTCTGGGCTTGTAAATTTTGGCCCTTGTATACCATAGTCGGAAGGAAGTCCACGCCGAATCCAACCTGGAAAAAACAGTATGGCTTGGTTCAGCTCTGCAGAAAAAAATAAGACCCGAGCCCAGGCGCGGATCCACGGGGACTGATCCCCCCCAAACCAGTGTTGAATTCAGACTTTTTTCCGGAAAGGATTTCTGCGACTCCGTCGGAGACATTCTATTGTTCCGGAAAAAACGCGAATTTCATTAAAATGTCGCTAAAAAGCGCTAATTTTGTCAAAGTGTCGCGGAAAAGAGCGAATTTCGCCAAAGAGCGCGGAAAAGCACGAATTTTGTCGAAGGTTGCGCAAAAGAAAGAATTTTGACAAAGGATCGCTAAAAAACGCGAATTTTGACACAAGATCTCTGAAAGCGCGAGTTTTGTCAAAGTGTCGAGGAAAAAGCTCGAATTTCGTCAAAAAGTCGAGGAAAAGCACGAATTTTGTCATATGTTTGCAAAAAAAATGTAAATTCAAAGTATCGCGGAAAAAGAGCAATTTCGTCAAAAGGTCGTGGAAAAAGCGCTAATTTTGTCAAAGGGTTGGAAGAAAGGAAGGCAAAGTATAGCGGAAAAAGTACTAATTTTGACATAGGATCGCTGAAAAAGCGCGAACTTCGACATAGGATTGCTGAAAAAGCGCTAATTTTGTCAAAGTATCACGAAAAAGCGCGAATTTCGTGAAATTATTCTGCAAACTTTGACATAGGATCGCTGAAAAAGCACTAATTTTGTCAAGGTATCGTGAAAAAGCGCGAATTTCGTCAAAAGTTCGCGGAAAGAGAGCTACTTTTTTCAAAAGGTTGCGAAAAGGGAAGGCAAAGGAACTCGGAAAAAGTGCGAATTTCGAAATAAGATCGCTGAAAAACCGTGAACTTCGACATAGGATTGCTGAAAAAGCGCTAATTTTGTTAAAGTATTGCGAAAAAGCGCGAATTTCGTCAAATGATCACGAAATAATCACGAATTTCGTCAAAGGGTCGAGAAAAAAACGTGAATTTTGACGTAGGATCGCTGAAAAGCACGTATTTCTACATAGGATCGCTGAAAAAGCGCGATTTTTGTCAAAGGGCTGCAAAAGAAGCGCTAATTTTGTCAATGTATCCCGAAAAAAGAGCGAATTTCGTCAAACGATAGCGAAAAAAGCATGGATTTCGTCAAACGAAAATCTCGGAATCACCCCTCCCAAAACGATTCTCTGGATCCGCCCCTGCCCGAGCCGGTTTTGAAAGTGCGAAGATCTGACCCAGTCCCAATATAATAAATTAAAGTAGGCAAGACAAGGGTCGGGTCGCGCCGGTCTCGAGTTTAGGACGAACAACTTTTCCGTGCGGGCATCTAATGTCGTTCTGCAGATCCTTTATTGGGCTCAAGGGGGGGGGGGCGATCGCCCCATTGCTCCCCTCCCCTTAGATCCACCATTAGTTCCAAAAGTAAAAGTGATATTATAAAAAAAATCTATCACAAAAATCAAAAAAGTAAAAACTAGCCAGCTTTTAGATCATCCTCAATTATCTTATGAAAAAAAAAAAAAAAAAAAAAAAAATCAAAAGAATTTAAATTAAAGCAACAAATTTTAAAATATCGCTTACGATAAATTTAAAATTAGAGATTTTCTTTCTTCCCATGACTGAAGTGTATTCTAGTGGCGTAATTTTAAAAATTCTCACATTGATTTTAATATTTCTAAACTTTTTTACTTCTTCAATTTTGGTTTGAGATTTTTTTTTATTACTTTAAATTTCAAAATTGATTCTGAAATCAAAATTATCCTAGTAAAGAAAAAAACTATAATCAAAATCTATAAATAAAAACTAGTCCGGTTATTTTTAGATTGTCCACAGCTACTCTCTCTCTCTCTATATATATATAGTATTCTAAAAATATTAAAATCAAAGCAAGAAATTTGAAAATAACGTCCCCATATAAACTTAGCTTTTTTTTCCCCTTTTTCCCTGTGATTACAGTGGGTATTTTAGGGAAAAGATTGAGAAAACAAGGATCAAAAGTTAATGATAAACGTTGAATGTAATTATTTTAAATATTTCAAAAGATGTTGCAGGTATAAAAACATTATTAAATCATTATATATGTTTAATAATTTGAATTTTTGAATTTTTTTGAATTTTTTTTTTTAAGAATCCTGAATACTTTACAGTTAGACGGATGCTAGTTTTATGTGTACAATTAATACATAAATACACATGTGTGTGTGTGTGTGTATATATATATATGTATGTATATAGAACCATTAGATAATACTACAAATCAACATCAATATGTGGAATAACTCGCTAATGACAAATATCAAACAGAGGCGTTGCCAAAAATTGGAATAATATTGGAAATATGGTATTTAGCTCGTTATCAAGGGCAATGCTAAATAGACACATTAATTGCAATTAATTTCTGAATAGAAATCAGGATAAACCTGAAAATGATTTCCATATTGCCCGATCAATCGCAATAGAGAACACAATTAAAAGAAAAATATTAGAAAAATAATAAGACAATAATTGAATTATTAATATATTAATTGCATTGGAAAAACAATTTCAAAGCAAAATATTAGAAAAATAGTTAGACTATAATTGAATTATCAAAAAGATAAACTTACAAATATCAATCACTACCAGATTAATCACCAATAAGAACATGTTTCAAAGAAAAATAATAAGACAATAGATTAATTTCATTGGAAAAACTATTTCAAAGAAAATAATAAGACTATAATTGAATTATCAAAAAGATAAACTTACAAAAATCAATTGCTACCATGTGATAGCAATCACACTTTGCATTCAGTCAAAGTAGACAGTTAACAAAGAAATTATATCAGAAACCAAATAGATATAATTCATAATACATAAATAAATTAACTATTATTAAAAATAATTAATTACAAAACATAAGTAGACAAAAAAAATTTATGAACTTAATTAAAATAGTTAAACTATTTTATACTAATAACAAGTTTTAATTTATAACTATAGAATTACTTTAAATCAATTAAATATCGATGAATATTTATTTACTTCATGTAAAATAAATACGAATTTACTATACAAAGCGCCAGTGGCGCCATCTTTAGTTTCTAAACACAATAAATTAATGCAAAAAATTGATTAATTCTGTAAAAACAAAATTTTACAAATTACAATACTTATTAGTTTAATGCAGGGTTGGAAAAAAACAGGTTTTTTTTAAAAAAAACATAAAACTGTTTTTTCTTTTTTTGTTTTGTTTAAACTAAGTTTTTTGGTTTAAACCAGGTATTTTTAAACAACCTACATACAGTGGATTATGTAGATAATTGAAAAAAAAATCATATTTCAATTTAAACAATTATTCCTATACATAAAAAAAAAAAAAAAAAAAGACCAAGGCCCACTGTATGAAATACGTATTGCTGAAAAAGTGTTAAAAGTAGAAAAATTATATACAATAAATTATAAGTCTTAAATTATAAAGAAAAATAAGAAAACATCTTTAGACTTTTTCGAAAAAAGGAGAAAAAAAAAAAAAGGTACCCATAGGGGAAAAAAAAAATCATTTGGTTTAAACCATGGTAAAAACCAACCGGCTTAAACCGTGTCAACCCTTGTTTAAAGCAAAAATTGGAGAATTAATAATTTATTATATCATTTAAAAAATACCAGCAAAGGATAGCTTATTTTGTTAACTAACATATGAATTTAAAATATTGTAAAAGTAATATAATACTATATTAAATTATCAACCATTGATTAGCCTCAAACTACATTACACATTAAAGCCAGAGGAAAAAACAAGGAATGCTATATATATATATATATATATATATATATATATATATATATATATATATATATATATATATATATATATATATATATATATACCGGGTGTCCCAAAAATGACTGATGGATTTTAAAATTCAATAACTTACACTTACAAACGGTGACAGCTAGTTAAAAATTTCTTGCAGGAGGGTTATGTATAATGTCAGGAGTTTTTTACGGTAATTTTTTATTTTAGTTCGAATTTCAAACAATAGGAGGCGCTGACGGCGATTGAAGGCCAGGTCGATGCTTCACTCAGCACTGATCACCTGGCCTTCAATCGCCATCAGTGCCACCCATTGTTTGAAATTCGAACTAAAATCAAAAATTACGGTAAAAAAACTCCTAACATTATACATAACCCTCCTGCAAAAATTTTTTAAATAGCTGTCACCGTTTGCAAGTTATTGAATTTTAAAATCCATCAGTCAATTTTGGGACAACCGGTATATATACATATATATATATATATAACACTGGTGATACATATATAACATTGATGAACTTTTTCTTCAAGTACAACAGAAGTAATTTCATTTAATTCCTTTTGTCTGGTGTTAAGTGGTTATAATCAATCATTTTGGTTTTCTGGAAAACCAGCTGCTTTTTAGTTAAATTAATTTAACAGTATCTAAAGTTATATATGATAATTATTGCTTTTTTTTTCTTTTTTTTAATGAAGCAATTTACAATTTAGCTACTACCAAAAGTACTTTAAAAAATATTGCAAACTCTTAAGTAGTTGGAGAGAAAAGTGTACTTCAATATAAGCTGTTTTCCATAGCATTTTAAAAATAGTCTTCATATGCTTTAAATAATGATATGCATAAATAAAAAAGGCTGTAATGTAAAAAAAATGTTTTTATTCTTTGGCATTTACATTTTTAGATGGATTTTTTCGAAGATATGTTTGCCAACGGCGCTCCATATCTTCTAGTAACTGTTCATATTCTTTATGTTTTTCTATAGATTCCAGCCACGCTTTCCACACAGGGGACTCTTGGAACCATTTAAGAGTTTCTTTTTTAGCTTTGATTTCATCTTCTATCCTATCCTTCATTACTTTTAAATATGCAGGATCCGCCTTGGAATTCTCTGTAATACTACATATATCTGCATGCATTTCTAGCAAGCGTATACCTCGCTCTTCTTCTTGAATTGTGCTAAAAACTTGGGAATTCAACTCATTGTGCTTAGATTTAATATACATCAGTTCCTCCCTTACAACACGAAAGTTTTCTTCTTCGATTCTTATAAGTTCTTCTCTTTCAGCTGGATCCATTTTTTCTGTTGATGAAAAATGTTACAAAGAAAACAAATAAATAGAAAACAAAAATCAACCAGATTTTTCCAAGTTACCAAGTTTTCATAAATTAAATAAATATTCTTGACATTTCCAATAAAACACAATTAAAACTGGGTCATTTTCACTTTGATTAACAGTTAAATCTGAAAAGAAAAAAAAAATCAATGTGAGTGACAGCAATGTACTTATAATAATATGTTAAACAATAATTTAATCTAGTCAGGGTTTGTTGATATATACCTGATACATTCAAACTGTAGTTTATGATTAAATAGCTCATTGTAATAAATTGCATTCATTTTTATGAGGATAGCATGTATACTCGTAGAAAAATTAAGGTTTTAATAAAAACAGTCCTAAATTTCGTCAAGTTTTTTGCTTTTTTTTAATTTGCAGGGTTCTTAGCATAAAAAATCGTTCTTTTCATAATATATGACAAACAGCATAGTACACAATATCCTGTAATCAAAATTAAAAAATAATTAAAAATGTATGAAAACTGTGCAGGTTTACTAAATAATTTTGCATCGCACAAGCAGGAAAGCAATCAAAATATAACTTCCATAATGTAAAAATCTCAAAAACATAACTTGAAAATTCTGAAAATTATTGTCGATAAAATAAGCTCAAAATACGTTATTGCCCCCCCCCCTCCCCCCAAAAAAAATGAAGAGTTGTATCCATATATAGTAGTACATACAATATTTTGTATGCTGTATTAACATGAATCAATGAATATGTGGATGGATTAGAGGTCTGCACGGGCCGAAATTTCCAGGCCCGGCCCGAACGAAAAAAATAATGGCCCGACCTGGAAGTTAAAATTTCGGCCCGAGCTCAGCTCGGTCCGGAAAAAAGTTTAAAATTCGGCCCGAACCCGGTCCGGCTCGAGTGAATTTCTACAGAACATTGATCTTTAATCTTATGGAAGAGTTCTGACCAAAAAAAATTATATTAGTCTTTTTTTTCCATGTTTATCGCCATTCATGCAGAAGTGCCGTAGGCTGCGATATTTATGCTTTTAAATGAATCTTTGTTTGTTGTATGTAAATGTTTCAGTTATCACTAGTATTATTAATCCATATTCCCTGTAATGGAGACAAAAAATCGAAAAAGCGGTATATGGTAAAATTTCCAAAGACGAAATCGCTTTGGAACGAAAAAAAAAAAAAATGCATTCCCTTCTTAACATGTAAATGTTTAATATATTTTTTTCTCCCGTATTGTTGTATTCATTTTGCATGAATGAACATTTTAAAAGAAACTTTCAGTTTTCAGTTTAAAAAAAAATTCCGTCATAATAATGTTTTTTTTTTTTTTTTTTTTGTGTGTGTGTGTGTGTGTGTGTTTAATTCTATTTTAAAACCCCTAGTAATCTACGATTCTTTAAAAGGAATAAATTCTAAATTCTTGTAGAATAATGACGGCTTAAAAATATATGCTTTTTTTTGCAGAAATTTTTGGACAAAGCCAAATATTACTGATTTATAAAAAGTCGAGAAAAGGATTTTCATATAGGAAGATTCAATAGGAACTGATTATTTTGGTCCATGAAAACTAGGAAGAATGGAATCAGTCTCGGCTTCATAAGGGGAAAAAAAAGTTAGACACGGCTCGATACTCCAGCAAAAAAATTAAAGGCCGAGCCCCGCCTGGCCCCGAAAACATTAGTGACTAGGCCCGGCCCGAGTCTTCAGAAGTAAGGCCCGTGCAGACCTCTAGGATGGATACATACCCTCATCTTTCTGGTAACAACAGATTTTGAGCTTGTTCTATTGACGATAATTTTTGGAATTTTTAAGCTATGTTTTTGAGACTTTCACAAAAGTTGCTCTATTCATTTAGCTAACACATTATGTAAATTATATTTTGATTGCTTTCATGTATGCACAGTGAAAAAATATTTATTACACTTGCTCATTATTCAAACAACTTTTATTATTTTTTAACACTGATTACGGAGTATTGTGCATAATGTTATTTGTGATGTTTTCTGAAAAGAGCATTTTTTATATTAAGAAAATATTAAGCTAATTATTTTTTATATTAAGCAAATATAAGCAAAAAAGTAGCAAAATTTTTGACTCTTTTTATAAAAACTTTAATTTCTCTACGAGTGTTCATGCTATCCTCAGAAAAATGAACACACTTTATTACAATAAGCCACTTAATCATACTGTATAGTTTGAACGTTTTTGCTACTTTTGTTTCGACAGAGTTATCCAAAATATATTCATTTTTCTTCAATTTGTCGATGATCCAATATGGGGTTTTGGAGAAAAACTGCGTAAATATATGACCTGTATTACACTGTTTACACACCTGGAGTTTCAGGATAATTCCTCATGTATTTTTCTAGTTATTTAAAAAAACATAAAAAAATTGCAAGTTGCCAGTCATCTTTAGCCATATATATATATATATATATATATATATATATATATATACTAGTAAATCTGCAGATCAGGAGCCTCAACGTCAGCTTTGCACACATATATATATATTTTTTTTTTAAACACACTTTGGGTAATATTCAACTGCTTGGAAACTTTAATTTAAAATTTTCATAGTACTTAATTATTTATAAGAATAAAATAAGAAGTTTTCAGCCTTCAAAAGCGGTAAATTAAAAATTTAGTTATGTTAAGATATTCTGAAATTTTCATGATCTATTATTTTTGTTTTTTTATTATAACATAGAATTTCTTCAGGGGGACGGAGCCCCCCCCCCCTTTTGAAGTTTTCAGCCTTTAAAAGCGGTAAATTAAAAATTTAGTTATGTTAAGATATTCTGAAATTTTCATGATCTATTATTTTTGTTTTTTTATTATAACATAGAATTTCTTCAGGGGGACGGAGCCCCCCCCCCCCCCCCCGTAGCCTCACTTAATTTAAATTTGCCACTTTCTAATAATTGTGCTAATGGTTATTGTATATCTTGCATTTCCTTATACATTTTGATTTATAAGGATAAGTAACAGTTTGGACAAATATTTTTCGTTATCTTCATACTTCTACATACCTGCCAACCACAAACACCTAAATCTGATGTATCAGGAACTTTTGTAAGTGTAAACTCAGTAATCTAGAGTTTTACAATTTTGTTTCCGTAAAAAAAAAAAAAAAAAAAAAAAAAAAAAAAAATGTTTTGATTGCATTTTCTAGCAGTTATAGCAGGACAGACAAACATACAGAAGAACAGACTAACAGATGAAAAACAATAAATTTTGTGTCTTCAAAGTAAGCCTTCACTGAAGTTTCGGCAATGGCGTTATTTTTCATGAGTTATTGATATCCATGTTTCTTGTATTTTTAACGACTACTATAAAATACCTGTTTTTGTTCAATTATGAAGTCAAATTTTACCAATTGAAATATTTGTTAAAAATATAATTATTTTTTATTTCTTTTACTTCTAATTATGCCCCCATTTTTGTCAGAAAAATTCTTATTAACGAAACAAATTTCCGTGTTTAATATTTAACAAAGTACTATTTTTATTTTTATTTTAATTCTGACGTCATATTTATTTTTTCTTAGTTTGGTTTTTCGAATGGAAATTGCTCAATTGAAACTTATTGCCGTTGAAAAAATATTCCAGATTTTTTTTTTTTTTTTGGCAACAATAAAGGAAATTGGTTAAATTTTATCTAAAAAATCGCTCTTGATTCTATATGAAAAAGAAGGAAATTTTGAATTATTAAGGAAAATATTTGAATAAAATTAATAAAACATAGCCTATATTCTTTTCTGGGCTATGTTATATTTATCTGCAAAGATAAAAAGACATTAATTAATTTATCAGTTTTCACGTTGACTTCAATTAAATTTTCGTCCACGCTTTCAAATTTATAGCATTAAAATATAATAAGGATTAGGATGAATGGTTGCTTAGCAACCATTAAGAGAAAATAAAGAAAATGAAATAAATACATTTTAAATAAGTAAATCTCTAAACCAAATTAGTTTATATTATTAGAACACATTTATAAAAAATCTCCAAAATTTGCAGTAATAACTTTAAAAATCTGACAAATACATAGACAAAATTTCAAAACAATACAAATAATTTAACTGGTAAATTTCAGTATCCATTTATCATTGAATTCCATTAATGAAATGTGTCATTTTCTCACAAGGAAAAAAAAAAAATTGAAAATCTTTGGATTTGCCATAGAAAAGCACTATTGCGCAAAATAAAATATTCTATATTTTCCGAACGAATGAATCAAATCTAACAAAAAACTATACAGCTTAATCCCAGTGCCTCACTAACATACCCACTTAATTTCAAGCCAATCGTATGTTTTTTGCGTTAGTTATCGCGGAACAGACAGATACCAAAAAAATTGATGTCTCCAAAGTAAGCCTTCCCTGACGTTTCGGCAATTAAAGTCTAATCAGCTGCTGTCAGGGTTGCAAAAAAGCCGGCTAAAATTAAAAAAAGCCAGGCTGGTTGGCTTTTATTGATTTTAGCCGGCTTTTTTTGGCCAAAATTGGCCTTTTTTGGCCGTAATTGGCTTTTATACAGGGTCATTCCACGTGAAATTAACCAATTTAAGGAAAACTTGTTGCATCATAGTCACAGATTTTTTTTTAAATTTTATCATAGACAGACATAGTACTGAAACCCTCAAATCTGAAATTTAAAAGTAATTTTCACAATATTGGCCGAGATATGGCCATTTGAAAAC
Source organism: Maratus speculifer (assembly GCA_964019185.1). NCBI lineage: Eukaryota > Metazoa > Arthropoda > Arachnida > Araneae > Salticidae > Maratus > Maratus speculifer. The sequence goes on from OZ025291.1 coordinate 1,483,424, forward strand.
TGGCCATTTTTACAAAATGGCGGCCATCTTGGAATTGTATCACTGTCTAAATATGGCCATAACTTGACAACTAATGGCTCAAAGTTTATATATCTGGTACCAATTTGAAGCTATTTGTACAAAGAATGAATATTTCACATCAAAACAATAATAAATTTTCATTTTTTTACTTTTTATTATGTGCAAAGTGAAAATTTCACCCCAAAAAAGGGCAGATTGTAATGGCTCATAAAAAAAAATGAATCATCATGAATTTTTCTGAAACTTGGTAAAAACGTTGCTCCATCTGTGTGCTTTAAATAAAAAAAAAATTGGAAAGGTAAAATTTGTTGTTTTAAAATAAATGGTTTTTTACAGATAAGGTGTCATTAACCAAATAATGATATTTTTAGAATCTGTGAGCATTTCTGATTCAAAAAATAATGGTTAAAATAAAATTTTCTAACATCTAAATTAATGTAAAAGTATAATCAAAACCTCATTTGTACTAATTTTGTAGAAATCTGCCCCCAGCCTCCCCTCCCCCCCACCCCCCAAAAAAAATTAGACAATTCAAAAAATTTTACACTGAAAAAGATAAGATAATAATTAAGGAATATAATGTATAATTATAAAATACCTATAAATGCAATGCATACATATGGTGATTTACTTCACATATAGGGGCAAGTGGGGTAGAATGGGACAGTAGGTTTTTCTCTTTATGTATCATTCTAAATATTTCATCGATCACATATTAGATGAAGTAATGGTACCCCAATCTTCAGTTGAAAAAAGTAGCTAATTTACACAAGCTTGCAATTATATAAAGAAAAAGATTATTTCAAGAATCAAAACATGAATTCAAAATTTTAAATTTTGAATTCAAAACATGATGTAAAAATTTCATTATGTTTCTATAAGCTGATGTAATATTGCATCATGTTCTATATAAGCTGATGCAATTTAAAGAAAAGATTGCTACTGTACCTTCATCTGCTTCTTAATTGGCTATAATCAAAGTATGATGCTATCTTGCATCATGTTCTATATGAGCTGATGCAATTTAAAGAAAAGATTGCTGCTTTACTTCATCTGCTTCTTAATTGGCTATAATTAAAGTATGATGTAATCTTGCATCATAATGTCCAAGAAACTTGAGTAATTCCTTTTAAATACCATATACCACTTCTAAAGTTTTCAATGAAGTGTATTTAGACATACAATAATTATTTTGTACTTATTATACAGTGGAGATGGAGTGTTTTGTATGTAAAAAACTCAATGTTTCTCTGAGTACTGATGTTATTTCTGTTCTTCAATTATCCCCACGGGATTTACATTTATTAAAAAAAAGGTTACATTATATAATCCCAGATGAAAAAAGTTTTTTGCATGCGAATATATGCAAGGTTCACAAGGATAAATTTCTAAAATTTTATAGTTTAAATCAGAGACAGTGTTGTGATCCATTTAATAAACATCCAAATAGTAACAGAGCAAAATCACTGAAAACAATTTCTTTAGATGTGTCTATGACAAATCCAGACATCCTCATTCCAGGAAAAAAATTATGTACTTCCTGCTATTCATCAATAAATAAGATGATTTCTATTGTTGACATGAAAAGCATCTCTGATCCAGAAGAGAACCCACAGTAGTCATGGAACAATTAAACAAAAGCTGTGAAATGTTAGAGTTATCGCCAATAAAAATGAATAGGTGTAGCTCAAAGAGGAAACTTGGTTATTTGCAGACAAAAGTTACAAAAGTTTTGAATGAAATGAAATAAAAAGTACTGTAAAAATAAATATTTAGTGTAAATAACTGCAAATTGATATTTCTTTATTGAATTATATAATATAAATACAATACTTTAATTTAGATGCTAGAAAATTTCATTTTAACCAATATTTCTTAAATTAAGAATACTTACAGATTTTAAAATAATCATTATTTGGGTCAATGACATCTTATATGTAGAAAACCATTTTTAAAACAACAAATTTTACCTCTCTAATTTTACAGTATAATGTTCCATATATAGAGAAACTGTTACATCTATGCATAATCAAATCATTATACAGAAAGCGTAAAAAGTATATGAACTAAATTTACTTTTCATTTTTGAAATAATCTTTTTCTTTATATAATTGCAAGCTTATGTAAATCAGCTACTTTTTTCAACTGAAGATTGGGGTACCATTACTTCATCTAATGTGTGATTGATGAAATATTTAGAATGATACTTAAAGAGAAAAACCTACTGTCCCATTCCACCCCACTCGCCCCTATATGTGAAGTAAATTATCATATATATATGCACTGCATTTATAGGTATTTTATAATTATACATTATATTCCTTAATTATTTTCTTATCTTTTTCAGTGTAAAATTTTTTGAATTGTCTAATTTTTTTTTTTTGGGGGGGGGGGAGGGGGGCTGGGGGCAGATTTCTACAAAATTAGTACAAATGAGGTTTTGATTATACTTTTACATTAATTTAGATGTTAGAAAATTTTATTTTAACCATTATTTTTTGAATCAGGAATGCTTACAGATTCTAAAAATATCATTTGGTTAATGACACCTTATGTGTAAAAAACCATTTATTTTAAAACAACAAATTTTACCTTTCCAATTTTTTTTTTTTATTTAAAGCACACAGATGGAGCAACGTTTTTACCAAGTTTCAGAAAAATTCATGATGATTCATTTTTTTTTATGAGCCATTACAATCTGCCCTTTTTTGCGGTGAAATTTTCACTTTGCACATAATAAAAAGTAAAAAAATGAAAATTTATTATTGTTTTGATGTGAAATATTCATTCTTTGTACAAATAGCTTCAAATTGGTACCAGATATATAAAATTTGAGCCATTAGTTGTCAAGTTATGGCCATATTTAGACAGTGATACAATTCCAAGATGGCCGCCATTTCGTAAAAATGGCCAGTTTTCAAATGGCCATATCTCGGCCAATATTGTGAAAATTACTTTTAAATTTCAGATTTGAGGGTTTCACTACTATGTCTATCTATGATAAAATTTAAAAAAAAATCTGTGACTATGATGCAACACCCATTGGTTGAATTCATGTGGAATAATGACCCTACAGTGAAGCCTTTTAATTAAAATCCATACATTTTTAAGTGTCTTTTAAATAATTTTAATGATGTTTAATTCACTTTGACTTTAATAAATTTATTTATTAAAATGAAAAATTGGGATTTTAATTATGATTCATTATGAGAAATTGGGTTATGTTATAACCCAATTTTTCAATAATGAAGATATTAATACTAGAATAACACATTGATGGAGTTGCCAGTGGTTTATAGTCAGAATTGCAAATATGTCAGCAAAATTATAAAATGGCCATACCAAGTGCTTTTTCTGATTTACATTGACCATTAATCCTACCCTTGTTTTTTTATTTTTATTGCTTTATAAAATTAAAGAGGACTATGGTTACTTGCTTTATTACTTAACTAATTTTAAGAGTTATTAAAATGTCATGTTTTATTCCCTATAAACATTTAAAATCACACATATAAAAAAAAACACCACTTCTCACTATTGAAAATAGTATTTCGAGTTATGCATTATTTCATAATACACTATATTGCCATTGATTATGGGACATTTGCGATTTTAGACATTTTACTAAATATCTAGAAAAATACAAGAGGAATCATCTCGAAACTCTTAGTGTATAAATATAATAGTATAAGTCATACATCTCCGTGAAGATTTTTTTACCGAAACTCCAAAGGGGGCCGTCAACAAATTAAAAAAGAATGAATATCTTTTGAATAACCCTGTCAAAACTAATGTAGCAAAAGAGCTCAAACTCTAGATTGTAATTGAATGCCGTGAAGATTTTTTACCGAAACTCCAAAGGGGGCCGTCAACAAATTAAAAAAGAATGAATATCTTTTGAATAACCCTGTCAAAACTAATGTAGCAAAAGAGCTCAAACTCTAGATTGTAATTGAATGCCGTGAAGATTTTTTACCGAAACTCCAAAGGGGGCCGTCAACAAATTAAAAAAGAATGAATATCTTTTGAATAACCCTGTCAAAACTAATGTAGCAAAAGAGCTCAAACTCTAGATTGTAATTGAATGCCTTATTGTAATAAGCCTTGTTCATTTTTATGCAAATACCATGCATACTCACAGAGTAATTAAGGTTTTTATAAAAATGATCCCAAATTTTTCCAAGTTTTTTCCTTATAATTTTCAGAGTTCTTAATATAAAATATTATTTTTTTCAGAAAATATGACAAATAGCATTGCACACAGTACCCTGTAATCAGAATTAAAAAATAATGAAAATTGTATAAAAAATGAGTTGGTTTACTAAATAATTTTTTACTGAGCATGCGTCAACGATATCAAAATTTCATTTGCATATTATGTTAGCTAAATGCATAGAGCAACTTTTGTGAAAGTCACAAAATCATAACTTGAAAATTCTGACAATAATCGTCAATTGAATAAGTCGAAAATCCGTTATTCTCAAAATGAAGCTAAAACAAGAGGGGTTGTATCCATATATTCATTGATTAGTGTCAATATAGAATACACAATATGGGATGTACTACTGCATTTGGATAAAATCCCTGATTTTTTTGCTTCATTTTGGAAACAACGGATTTTGTCCTTTTTCTATAGACGATTACTGTCAGAATTTTCAAGCTATGATTTTGAGACTTTTACAAAAGTTGCTCTATACATTTAGCTAACATAATATGGAAATGAAATTTTAATATCTTTGACGCATGCGCAGTAAAAAATTATATAGTAAACCTACTCATTTTTCATACAATTTTTATTATTTTTTAATTCTGATTACAGGGTACTGTGTGCAATGTTGTTTGTCATATTTTCTGAAAAAAATATTATTTTATATTAAGAACTCTGAAAATTATAATGGAAAAACTTGGAAAAATTTGGGACCATTTTTATAAAAACCTTAATTACTCTGCGAGTGTGCATGCTATTTGCATAAAAATGAACACAGTGTATTACAATAAGGCATTCAATCATAATCTAGAGTTTGAGCGCTTTTGCTACATTAGTTTTGACAGGGTTATTCAAAAGATATTCATTCTTTTTTAATTTGTTGACGGTCCCCTATGGCGTTTCGGTAAAAAATCTTCACGGAGATGTATGACATATACTATTATATTTATACACTAAGAGTTTCGAGATGATTCCTCATGTATTTTTCTAGATATTTAGTAAAATGTCTAAAATCGCAAGTGTCCCATAATCAATGGCAATATAGTGTATATTCACAATTTATTCTCAATTAGCATATGCATGAATATATTAATTCATGCAAGTGGGCATATATGCACTATTAAATAGAGATGCACCGGATGTGGATTTTTGCCGGATACCGAATAACGGATATCCGGCACAAAATTTTACCGAATATCCGGTATCCGGCCGAATAATTTCTCATTTTTAATTTTAATAATATTTCAATTTTATGCTTGTTTAAAGAAAAAAAAAATTATTGTAATTTTATATTATGCAAGTATTAATAGATTTCAATTCACTTATTAAGTCAAAGTTACTTAAAAACATAGTAATAATTAAATATTGAAATGTAATAATATTTTGCCTTTTCAATATTACTTATAAAACTTCTAACTTTACATGCATATTTTTTTCTACTCTTTCTTTAGTCTCTATCACCAGATTTAGGTAGTGTCTTGATATTTTTATAGATGCATTGTGTCGATTAACTAACAGAAAAAAATATTTTTACCCTGTTGACACATAATTAACAAAAATGGGATAGTTATGTATGTTACTCCTCTTGACTCTGAGTGAGCATTACAGTTTTCCTATTAAGCTCTTTTTGCATTGTAGAGCAAGTTTCAGAATGAACTTTATTTAAAATATCACTTGCAATTTTAACATGAGCGGGTGACTTATATAACAAGGCGTAGTTCAATTGTTTTGGAAATTTTTACTAAAATATGTTTTATTTAAAAATGCAATTTGTATATTTAATGATTTTTTTCTTTTGTTTTTACCACATTTTTTTCTATTGTTGACTGCTTAACTTGCCAATTGATGTTCCAGCAAAAATTGAATAGTTTCTTTATTATCAGCACCATTTTGTTCTTGATTTTCTAAAGAAACACACTTTGAATCTGGAGTATGAATATTCATAAATAAACTCTTTAGTTTGTTGGAAACTTTATTTTTCTACATAGTTTTTAATCCTCAATACTTTAGCACTTATAAGATGGCCCCATTGTATACATTTCAGACTCAGATTTTTGACGTATTAACAGCAACTTCATAAAACTTTTAGATTAGATATTTATACCTTTCTCTTTTGTTGATATTAATAATTCAAATTAATAATAAAGTTATTAACAAAACACTTGAGAAGAACTATAAAAGTCTACTACTTCATTACAAAAAAAAAAAAAAAAAAAAAAAAAAAAAAATGAAAGCAAAACAAAGTTGAAATTGTAGTTGATATTCTAGTTTTGGTTTTACAATTACAGTTATGACAGAATTATTGAACACTGCAGTTAAATTTTGACTGGTGAAAATTACAATAAAACTTTTGAGAGGTGTAAAATTACTTCATTACTGAAATTTAAGAACAATTTTTAAGAGAAATACAAAATGTGAAGTTGAAGTACATATTCTAGTTTTGTTTTTACAATTGCTGTTATAGGTTATGACAAAATATTGTCATACTTTAAATATATCTTCATTTACATATAAACATTATAATTTCATAATTGTGAAAATATACAAGTATTTATTTTTGTTAACATTGCTTTTTAATAAGATAAGGTATGCAAGGAGCAAATTAGTTTTACATTTGTTTTTAAATATAAAAAACAGAATTTAAAAAATGTTTTACTATCCGGCAACCGGATATTAAAATATTCGGCCGGAACGAATATCCGGTTCGAGTGCCGAATAAGCAGTATATCCGGCAGGAGCCGGATATCCGGTGCATCCCTACTATTAAATAACAAAGAGCTATTCAAAATTTTAATTCAACAAATTTTATTAGAAATTTTTTTATTGTTGTTTTAATTTTATGTAATTATGCATTAAACTCTCCTCAAATACTGAATCCTTCCTAATTTCTCTTTCAACATTATTCATTTTATGACTTAATCTTTACATATTGACCTGTAAGAACGTTTTCATGAATGCTTTGATGTGTTTAATTTAGTCATAATTGAATTAAATATAATTCTTAAGAATGTGTAATATAAGAACTAATGGAATATAGAAGTTTAAAAAACATTTTTTGAGTATATTTTCTTTTTTCCAAGATTTATATTTTTCAGACATAATGCCTTCACAGTTGACTTCTGGCGGTTATAAAGACATATTTATTTGAAAAAATAAATAGAAATGTATCACTTTTTTAGTAGTAAATAATTAAAAATGTATTAAAAATAAATCAGTCCACATTTAATATGGATTCGATACAAATTAACACTTTAAAAATAAAAGCCGGCTTTTTTCAATTTTAGCCGGCTTTTTTTAAGTGGATAAAACCAAAAAAAGCCGGCCGGCTTTTTTTGGCCCGGCTAAAAGCCGGCAACCCTGGCTGCTGTTAAACATCTACTGGCTAATTTACATGTTTGACTAAACAAGATCAGTTAAACAGTGAAATATACAGTCTTTTCTTTGCCTCTTGGTATTTTTTGAACCATGGTATAAGAAAAGTTTTAAGTAAGGCATTTTAAATATATTGTTTAAATCTGATGTAATATTCACAAAATTTTTCTTTTAAATATACATGTGAAGATACTTTTTTGTTTAAATGGAGATGTTATGTATACTGTCTTAGAATCCATCTGGCAGAAAGTATGCAATGCAGCGACAAGCATTGTAGACTTCTTATAGCGTCTACAGACTGAAACAAGAAATTCGGCAAATGGCCATAAAAAAAATCAGAAATTGTAAAAATCGTCAGCTTTGTCAAAGAATTGCAAAAAAGCAAATTTTGTCAAAGAATCTCGAAAAAATCACAAAGTTCATCAAATGAAAAAGTGCAAATTTCACCAAAGGATCATGGAATAAACACAAATTTTGTTAAAGAATTAGGATAAAATGCTCATTTAGTCGAAAAATCATGGAAAAAACATATATTTAATCCAAAAATTACAAAAAATAAAATAAAATTGCAAATTTTGTAAAAGGTTTTGCACAAAGGCATAAATTTCTTCAAAAGACTACGAAAAAAAAGTAAAATTTATCAAATATTGCAAAAGTGTTAATTTTTAGTCAAAGGATCTTGAAAAAAAGTGCTTCATTAAAGGACTGCGGGAACAAACAACATATTTAGTCAAAAAATCATTGAAAAAAAACGCCAAGTTTGTACAAGAAATGCAAAAAAATTCACATTTCTACAAAAGTTTTGCAAAAAAAAAAGTGCAAATTATTTCAAAGCATTGTGAAAAAATGCACAATTTGTCAAATATCGTTAAAAAAAAAAAAAAATTTAAAAATGCAAATTTTGTTAAAGGATTGGAGAGAAAAAAAAAAAAAAAAAGACTTTTGTCAAATGATTGTGGGAAAAATGCAAATTTTATCAAAAAATCTCAAACAAGAGTTTTATTAAAAGATGATAAAAAAAACAAATTTCACAAACTTTTTACCACAGGATAGGGGTAAAAATTAAAATTTTGTCAAAGGATCACAAAGAAAGTGTGTTGTAAACAAAGTAAAGAATATCACACTATTTACTACTAGCTTCAGAAATTTAAATAATAAAAAAAATATGTTGGTTAAATTGACATTTGTTTACAAATAACATTCAACTTTTTTTATGTATTTTGGATAAAATTTCTTTTTATTTAGCCAATGGTTGAAGATCTCTAGATAAGTGTTGTGTGTGTGATCTTGGCTAAAAAACTCATGTAATTATCAATTTAGCATATATACTTAATTAAATTTGTTTTGGTCCAGTCAGTGAAATTAATTTGTATTAAATTATAGGAAGAAGATATTTACTAGTAAATCTGCAGATCAAGAGCCTCAACGTCAGCTTTTCACTTCTTTTTTTAAAAACACACTTAGCGTCGTAATATTCAACTTCCTGGAAACTGTAATTTAAAATTTTTGAATTACATAATTATTTATAAGAATAAAATAAGAATAAGAAATTTGAAGCCATCAAAAGCCGTTAAATTAAAGATTTAGTTATGTTAGGATATTCTGAAAAATTCATGATCTATTATTTTTGTTTTTTTATTATACCACAGTAGATTTCTGCCCCCTTGAACCCCCCGTAGTCTCATTAAATTTAAATTTCTAACTTTCTAACAATCTGCTAATGGTTATCGTATATCTTGTATTTTTTCTACATTTTGATTTATAAGGATAAGTGAGAAGTTTTAATAAGCATTTTTCATTATCCTCATACTTCTAGATACCTGCCCACCAAAACCACCTAAATCTGATGTATCAGGAACTTTTGAAAGTGTAAACTCAGTAATCTAAGGTTTTACAATTTTGTTTACGAAAAAAAGAAGTTTTGATTGCATTTTGTGGCAGTTATCGGGGACTGACAGATAGACAGAAGAATAGACTGAGAGTGGAAAACAATAAATTTTGCATCGCCAAAATAAGCCTTCGCAGAAGTTTCGGCAATGACGTCATTATTCATGAGTTATTGCTGTCCATGTTTCTTGTATTTTTAACGATAACTATAAAATACCTGTTTTATTTCAATTATGACGTCAAATTTTATCAATTGAAATATTTGTTAAAAATATAATTATTTTTTATTTCTTTTACTTCTAATTATGCCCCCATTTTTGTCAGAAAAATTCTTATTAACGAAACAAATTTCCGTGTTTAATATTTAACAAAGTACTATTTTTATTTTTATTTTAATTCTGATGTCATATTTATTTTTTCTTAGTTTAATTTTTCGAATGGAAATTGCTCAATTGAAACTTATTGCCGTTGAAAAATTATTCCAAATTTTTTTTTTTTTTTGGCAACGATAAAGGAAATTGGTTAAATTTTATCTAAAAAATCGCTCTTGATTCTGTATGAAAAAGAAGGAAATTTTGAATTATTAAGGAAAATATTTGAATAAAATTAATAAAACATAGCCTGTATTCTTTTCTGGGCAATGTTATATTTATCAGCAAAGATACAAAGACATTAATTAATTCATCAGTTTTGACTTTGACTTTAAATTTTCGTACACGTTTTCAAATTTATAGCATTAAAATATAATAAGGATCAGGATGAATGGTTGCTTAGCAACCCTTAAGAGAAAATAAAGAAAAAGAAATAAATACATTTGAAATAAGTAAATATCTAAAACAAATTAGTTTATATTATTGGAACACATTTACAAAAAATCTCCAAAATTTACAGTAATAACTTTAAAAATCTGACAAATGCATAAACAAAATTTCAAAACAATATGAATAATTTAACTGGTAAATTTCAGTGTCCATTTATCATTGAATTCCATTAATGAAATGTGTCATTTTCTCTCAAGGAAAAAAAAAAAAAAAATTGAAAATCATTGGATTTGCCATAGAAAAGCATTATTGCGCAAAATAAAATATTCTATATTTTAGGAACGAATGAATCAAATCTAACAAAAAACTATACAGCTTAATCCCAGTGCCTCACTAACATACCCACTTAATTTCAAGTCAATCGGATGTTTTTTGCGTTAGTTATCGCGGAACAGACAGACTGACTGACAGACAGACAGACAGACAGAAACCAAAAAATTTCGTGTCTCCAAAGTAAGCCTTCCCTGACGTTTCGGCAATTATATATATTTTATGTTTCAAACTATTCGGTTCGGTAGTTTTTGAGTTGCTACATGTGAACAGAGGGACGGACGGACAGAGAGACGAATGCGCAACTCGGGAACCCGGGATTCTTTTCCCTTCAATTCAAAACAAAAGCGACTTTTCTAAGTATCCGGGATCGGAGGAGATAGCGTTACATACATACATACATACGGTCGGATTTTAATAGTGTAGATTCTTGGTTGTAAATTTTAATTTGCTGACAGATGATTTTCGCTTCTGTTGAAAAAGTTCATTAATGAAACGTCAATGTTTGAAAAAATATTTTTAGTTTTAGAAAATTTATTTTAATTTTTATACCATCTGCACAAATTGAAACTTAATTCTTTTTAACTTTAAAGAAAAAAATAGCTTCAAAAATACATTAATCAGTTTTATTTTCCCCTTTTTTCCGACAAAAAAAAGCCTTCCACTGCTAATTTTTAGTTTTTAATGAAGTTTTTTATCTGTATGTAACTTATAATTTAGTATTCGTAAAAAATATTTCTTATCCATTTTAAATATGACGTCATTATTTTTCTAACTCCATGAATTACTGCTATCCATGTCCCGTTTATTTTTAACGACTACTATAAAATACCTCTTTTATTTCAATTATGACGTCATAATTTACCAAATAAATATTTTATTTAAAATATTTTTATTCCTTTTATTTTTAATTATATCGCCATATTGACAAAAAAATTCATGTTAACGAAACAAATATCAGTGTTTAATATTTAACAAAAAATAGTATATTTATTTTTATTGCAAATACGACGTCATATTTATTTTTTTCTTTTAAATTTTCCTTAGTTTCAGTTTTCGCATGGAAATTGCTCAATTGAAAATTTATCGTCGCTGAAAAATTAATATTCGAAATTTTGATTTTCTTGGCAACGGAAAGAAAATTGATTAAATTTTATCTAAAAAATGCCGATTGGTTATGCATGAAAAATAATGAAATTCAGAATTATTAACGAAAATATTCGAATAAAATAAATAATACATAGCCTTTGTTCTTTTCTGGCTATAATTATCTATACGCAAAGATACAAAGTTGAAGCTATGCTATTGAAGCATTGAAGTTATGTTATTCAAACTTCCGTACACATTTTAAAATTTATAATAGAATAAGAATTAGGATAAATGGTTGCTTAGCGACTATTAAAAGAAATGAAGAAAACGAAATAAATACATTTGAAATAAGTAAATCTCTAAAACAAATTAGCTTATATTATTGGAACACATTTATAAAAAATGGCCAAGATTTACAGCAATAGTTTAAAAAATCTGACATATGCATAGATAAAATTTCAAAACAATATGAATAATTTAAGCCCCGTACTGGCAAATTTCAGTATCCATTTATCGTTGAATTCCATTAATCAAATGAGTCATTTTCTCTCAACAAATAAAAATTTGAAAATCGTTGGATTTGCCATAGAAAAACATTATTGCGCAAAATAAAATATTCTATATTTTACGAACGAATTAATAAAATATAACAAAAAACTATACAGCTAAATCCGAGTGCCTTACCAATATACACACTTAATTTCAAGTCTTTCGGATGTTTTTTGCGGTAGTTATCGCGGAACAGACAGTCAGACAGAAACCAAAAAATTTCGTGTCTCCACAGTAAGCCTTCACTGACGTTTCGGCAATTATGTCTTACAAAATTGAAAATATATGGTAAATTCTTATAGAAAAACAGTTTCTTCCATTTCTTCCACTTGGAAGAAACCTATTTCTTCCGGCCGGTTTTTTCCATGGTTTTTTCCGCGGTTTTTTCCACTGCGGAAGAAACTTGCCAACCCTGACACAGGTATAGATGTATGTTGTGTAGGCAGGTATATTTATATATATGTACACCTAAGCTCACATTATGCACACATCAGTGTTTTTTTCTTATTACACAACTACTCGGTACTCAAACCCTCTAAACTGGGTAGTATCCCAGTAGGTAGGGGCTTGTTCAGTGGTCTCCGAATACTCGGTACTCAGCCAAAGTACTACTCGGTACACCACTACTAGGATATTATGAATGCTGACTCAAAAAAGGACTGACAGGCAGCAATTTTTCAAACATTGAATATTATTCTAAAAAAAGGGAATACTATTCTAAAAAAAGGTACATTTAAAAAAAAAAAAAAAAGAATACTGTTCTGAAAAAAGAACTTAAAAAAAAAAAAAGAACACTATTCTATAAAAAAAAAAGTACATCTTTTTTCAAAAAGGCACACTTTTACCTTGTTTACCAAAAATATTTTTGAGCTGGTTTGTTTAAAGTCCCCTAGAATTTGCGATATTTTCCTAGGATCAATTGAAATGTCACAAATGCACAAAAGCAGTAAAAAAGGCCACCAGGTGCTCCACCCTGCTAAAATGGCTGAGAGACAACACTATGTATCAAAATATCAGATATTTTTGAGTGTATCATAATACAGTAGACTCCCTCAAATCCACAAACCAGAAATCCGCAACTCTCTAAAATCCGTACATATTTTATGGATGTAAACAATGAAGCTTTCAGTTCAGATATTGGAACAAAATTTGATTTTTTTAGCTTTGTATCAGTTCCATATCTTTTTTAATTTGTAATTTTCTTTAATAATACTTTATTCATGTTTTTTTTCATGAAGGAAGAATAAATTTTTTTGGAAAAAATTCAAGATATTTTTAATATTACTGTTAATCACAATCTTCTTACCAAATATATTTATGCATTAATCAAGATTTTTTGGTTATTAAGCCTGGCTAAACTTGAAAAAAAATCCTTATTTTATGATTTTGATGTAAATTAGTAATGTACTTTTATGAGGCACGTTTTGTTGAATAATTTTGGAAAAATACATTTAATCTTTATAATGAATATTTAATCATACATTATTGATTATTAACTTAACCTTTGCTATTAGTACTTTAATCATTTTAAAAATTATCTAAATTTTTATTATTTTTGTTCATTACTTATTTTAATATTTTATTATATTGTAAGCATTCATTATAGTTCCGATTACATTATTAATTGCACTCAAATTACTGTTTAAAAAATGTAAACAAAGCAATAATCAGAAATCCGCAAAATTCTAAAATCCGCACAACCTCTGGTCCCAAGCTGTGCGGATTTAAGGGAGTCTACTGTATTTACAAACCCTGAATATAGCCAAATCACCAATAGAGTGAACCTTCTTTTCTAATCAGGTACACCAACAGGGATTGGGGGGGGGGGGGAAGAAAGATACTGATTATTTAATCTGTGTAATTACAAGAATTTTATGAAAATTAATATATTAATGGAGAGGAGAGTAATCTTTTTTTGAGCAATGATAGTTAATTCTTGCCTCTAGTCTTAGAAAGGACAGATACTGCCCCCATGGCCCTTAGCTGAGACGAAATTAAACATAACAGTGAATCTTAAGTAAATTTCTAAAATGTGTAATGTCGAAAATGACCTTTCGCTCAGACAGGTTGTAATGAAAAGTATTAGAAATATTATGTTATGAAAAAAAAAAAAAAAATTAAATTCTCTTAATACAGCAAACAAACATATGTGTGATAAAATAGATAATGCATAAAAAGGCTTTTGTTACTACATTATATTGGGGTGGCCAAAATGGTACAAATTGAAAGAAATTACCTAACGAGTTTTTACTCACAATCTAAAATATTCAACGAAAAGTTATTTTAATTAACAGAAAGTCAAATTTACTAAAGAATACTTTTATTGTGATTTAATATGCTTCAATCAGTCAAAAACTATAAAATTTCTTGGCTGGTAAAATAAATCCTTGGATGTAAGATTTTCTAAAAACTTCCCATCCCTGAGCGTTTGCATCACCAGGCAACTGCTGAATAGTAAAAACCACTTCAGTATCATCGGAAATTGCAAATCCAAAATTACCCAATAAAAAACTTTTTTATTTTTAAAAATAGTAGCTTCTACATGATTAAGTAATATAAAATAAAAATTAACTTGTAATACGTAATGAGTCATGATATCTTGTATAGTTTGCATTAGTATATACCAGGGTTGGTATAAAAACCGGTTTTTTTGGTTTAAACCGGGTTTTTTTCCCATCATTACTTAAAAAGCATTTGCAAGAAAAAAAAATTGAGTTTTAGAAAGTCATGACTTTTTTTTTTTGTAATTAATGTTAAACATTCACATTGGTACTTAATTTTTTGATATAATTAAATAATTAAAGCATATAAAAATTATAATTAAATTACCTATAAGTTTAGCTTTCTTTAGGGAAATATTTATTGTTTGAAAAATGTTGAACTACTAATTTATTAGTATACTCATATAAGCCTTTAGATAATAATTATAGAAATAATTATTATGTAGGTTGATAATGTAGAACATAATGAGGGGGAGGGGTAAACAAACGAATTTCACTAAATCAACAAAAAATAAGCAAAAATAGAAAACATTTTCCTATGCCTAGTTTAGAAATCATTTACTGTATCAATAATATCAACATCAACAAATGATTATTAATCTTTTACTATATATATATATATATTTAAAAAAAACATCAATATGCAATTTTTAATGCTAAAATAAATCACATGTGTATCGACATACTTGATTTATCAAGGAGTGTAATATTTATACACAGTGTTAGAAATTAGCAGTCGTTAGTCGTCAAATGCAACTAAAGAATTGAATTCGACGACTACAAAATTATTCTCGGTCGTCAAATTTGACGCCTAGCTTTTAAAAAAATATATTTATTAGACATTCAGTTCTGAAAATTAAAAAAAAAATGGTCTAGTCTGAAAATTCGGAACTAAAAAACATCGAGAATTTCGAGGAATAGTTGCGAAAAAAAAATCAATTTCGTCAATTGTTCGATTAAAAAATCGCTGATTTCGGCAAAAAATTACGAAAAGCGTGAATTTTTTTTCGCAAAAAAGCAAAAGTTTTTTATACGATAGCAAAAAAAAAAAAAAAAAAAAAAACCCACAAATTTCTACAAAGGATTGCGAACAGAAATGCAAATTTCGTCAAAGAAACGCAGAAAAAACGCAAATTTCTTAAAAGAATCACAAAACAAAATTAATTTCGTCAAAAAAAAAAAAAAATCCCGGGAAAAACACAAACTTTGTTAGAAGATCGCGAAAAAAAAAAAAAAGCAATTTTTTGCAAAGGATTGTGAAAATAAATCTTAATTTCGTCACAAAATCTTTAGGAAAAAGCGAATTTTGTCAAAAAATTCCAGTAAAAAATGAGAATCTTGTCATAGGATCGCAATAAAATCCGTCAATTCCATCAAAGGTTTGCAAAGAAAAGCAAATTTCTTCAAGGTATCACAAAAATTCCGCAATTTTTGCCAAAGGATTGCGAAAAAAACGCATAATTAACGAGAGGGGGGGGGGCTGTTCCCAGAGCTCCCTCTTCTGCTGTAAACTTTCAAAAAAAATTTTTATTTCAGAAATTTTTTTATTCAGAATCATTTTTTAATTCAAATGTAGATGCATTATGCTGTTATTATTATTATTATTTACTATATTTAACAGTAGTTATCAATTTCTAAATTTATAGCAATAATTAGAAAAACTTTACACTAGTTTTAAAGTTGCTTGAATTATTATAATCTTAGATATTAATTTCTATAATTTGTGCTTTTCTAAAAAGTAGTAGCAAGGATGATTTTGGTCCAAATTTTCTGATAAATTAAGGTTATTTTCCAAAAATTACAAAAAATCGGTCATAAATCTGAAAATTCCGACGTAAAATGTATAGCAAATTTCGAGAATTGATTGCCGAAAAAAACCAATTTAGTCAATCTTCCTAAGAAAAATTGCCAATTTTTTCAAGGGATCGTGGAAAAAATCCTAATTTCGACAAAGAATCGCCAAAAAATGTGGGGAAACAATAAAATTCGTCAACCAATCGCGAAAAACGACCAATTTCGTCAACAGATCGCGAAATACATGAAAAAGCTTGTCAAAAGATCATGAAAAAATACGACAAAGTTTGTCAAAAGATCACGAAAAAAACAAGTTTCTTCAAAAGATCGCGAATAAACGGTAAGTTTCATCGAAAGATCTTGAAAAAATGGCAAATTTCTTCAAAAGATCGCAAAAAAGGCAAATTTCTTCATAAAATCGCGAAAAAACCGGCAAGTTTCTTTAAAAAATTGAGAAAAAACGGCATGTTTCATCAAAAAATCAAAAAAAACGGGCAAGTTTCATCAAGTAATCACGAAAAACACGGCAAAATTTGTCAAAAAATTGCAAAAAATGGCAAATTTCCTCAAAACATCACAAAAAAACAGCAAATTTCCTCAAAACATCACGAAAAGTCGGCAAATTTCGTCAAAAGATCGCGAA
Organism: Maratus speculifer; assembly: GCA_964019185.1. Classification (NCBI taxonomy): domain Eukaryota; kingdom Metazoa; phylum Arthropoda; class Arachnida; order Araneae; family Salticidae; genus Maratus; species Maratus speculifer. The sequence continues at coordinate 1,500,578 of OZ025291.1, forward strand.
AAAGTCCAACTGCGGCGAAAGATCGCAAAAAAGACAAATTTCATCGAATGATCGCGAAACAACGGCAAGTTTCGTCGAAAAATTGTGAGAAAAAGTGAAGTTTTGTCAAAAGACAGCAAAAAACGCAAATTTCGTAAAAAGGGTGCGACCCTTTTAAAAAGTATTGGGAGTGGATTTCTGTACCGTCTCTGTTGTAATATTTCAGAAAATTTGATGCTATTTTCAGAATTTTTCTTTTACTCAGAATCACTCCAAAATTATATACAGTAATATTAATATGAATTTTAGAAACTGCAACTAAAAATCTTAATTTGACGCCTAAGATTTTTACAGTAGTCGTTATTAAACGCCTGCCTTTTATCTCCCAATTTCTATCACTGTTTATACATATTGAGACATATGCTTTGAAAAATTACTATTTTTTTTTCTTTTTTTTAATACAAACTTTATTTTTCCTAGTTAAGTATATTTAGGTTCAAACAATTTCTTTATAAAAACAATTCTATTTATTTAATTTTAATTATAAGCTTTAAATAAAAAGATAAGTTTTGAGGCCTTTTCTAATCCCAATTTATTTCTTATTTTTGTCTATACCAGTCCAAATGTTGGAAATATTCTTTCAACACTCGCTGAATAGGCTTTTGCTGTTATAAGTTGTACAACTTCAGTAAAGACGTAGCTATTAAATTTCTTGATTTGAATTTGCCGACTCTTCCTCATTTTATATGGGGTAACTTCCTTTACTGCATTCTGCTCAAAAAAAATGTTTTTCAAAAGGAGAAGATCAGCATAAAATTTACTATCAGTCCAAGCTAGAGTTATATGGATATTCTAGTTTTGCAAAATTTAATGCATCCTTTTTTTTCTTTTCTTGGTCAGACAGTTCACTTTGACTGTACCATGATATCAAGCATGCATGGGTGTTAGAGCCATTTTATACCTGTACTCAAAACACTGCAGGACTTCTTTACTTATCTATTTTCTCTTAATATTGTTTGAGGATTTTTCGAAATATAAACTACGTCAACAATGGAACAATTATTACTTTAGATATTATCCAGGCCAACTGCAATAGGCTTTAACAATTCAAACATATCTTCAACATTTCTTTTTAGATTAAAATTAGACTTTTGAATATTTTTATCATTAACATTCCTATTTTCATCACAAATTTTAAGTGGGGTAATTATTAAGGCAAACATCTAAGGCATCTTGAAAAACAATTCCATCAAATATAATAAGGGAGAACTAATTTGACAGCATTTGCATTGCATGCAATTTATACATTTGGCTCTCGAGCCTGTTCTTGGTGTATTTCTATTTTCCTCAAATGAAAACCAGATTATACCTTTCTTTTTTCTAGTTTTAGACATTCTTTTACTTCAATATAGATAAGTAGCTTTCTTAAAATAAAATATAGTACAAATAGAATAAAATCATAAAGTAAAACTCCAATGCAAGAAAAGCAAAAGGTTATTAAAACCAATAGCTACAGAGCAGAGAGTAACCAATGGAGAGAATGACTTATGTTATGTCATCATTAATGCTTTGATATATGACGCAATTTAAATGGTAAAATTGCATTTTCACTTTTTTTTTTTTTAATAAAAGGCTTAAAGAAGAAACAAAACAAACAACTTTTTTTTCCTCCATAGCTCACATTAAAAAAATTAGTTTGCCATGTAGATTTATAGCTAGTAAGAAAAGATGGGCGGATTAAAAGTGTTTGTCACTTTAAAAAATTATTAATGTCTTCTAAAAAAAGCAAAAAAAATGCTGTGCTTGTAGCTGCCGCATAACTTGGATTTTGCATATTTTAATAATGTGTAAAATAAATGAAAACATTAAAAAAATGAAAAAAAATGAAAAAAAAAAACAGCATGGTTTTTTTTTTAAAACCACTTGGTTTAAACCGTGTTTTAACCACGGTTTAAACCAGCGTGGTTTAAACCAAACAACCCTGGTATATACGTTTGGTATGGTGTTGATAAAACAAAAAAATACCGTGAACTATATACAGAAAAATGTTTTATATACTGCACATTGAATATAATGCATGTGTTTCAAATGCCGTTTGCAGGTAAAAGATATTTAAACTTATCAAAATTATTTTCAGGTTTGAAAACAAAAAGTACATAAATTTGATTTTTTATATTTTGCGTCAAAACATGTTAATTTTTATTTAAACCAGGAATTAATACATGACAGGGCTTGAATTTATGGGTGGGATGGCGGGATTCACGCCAGAAACTTTAAAATCCCGCCCAAAAGAATATCATAGGCGGGAGGCTTCCGCCCAAAAAAAATCACGAATTTTCAGAAAAATTTTGCATTTTGAAACTATGATTAACTTCCACGATCGTTTTGTGCGACTGAATGACATATTTTAAGAGTGTTTTACTGTGAAAAATAGTTGGAATTCATAATATTTTTCTGCAACCGATCATCAAATTTCATATTTTTTCCCCTGAGATCAATTGACAAGTTTTGTGCGATTTTCCGTCACGAGAACGGAGTAATTCCGTTTCGAATTTTCCAAAAAATTAACGATTTTGATTCCAAAAGCTATGAAACATTGTTTATCAGTCTGAAAATTCAGATAGTTATGTTGACAATTTCCGGGCTAATATCTAATTTTTCATAGCTTTTGAACCGAGCCGAATTGTATATTTTCACGATCAATTTCATCAGTCATTTGCAAAATGTTTTGTTAGATTATCGCAATAGAAACGGCAATTTTCTCAAAGAATCGCGGAAAAAAAACTTAACTTTCCTTAAAAGATTGCAATAAAACACAAATTTCTTTTTTAAAAAAATCGCGGAATAAACATATGAACCCAAATTTATCAAAATGCCGCTTAAAAAACGTGAATTTTATGGAAGAATCTTGAAATAAATGGGATTTTCATCAAACGATCATAAAAAACACGAATTTTGTTGAACAAGCGTGAAAAAACCAAATTTTGTCGATAATTGAGAAAAAAAAATTTTTTAAAGGATCGCAGGAAAATGCCAAATTTGTCAAAGGGCTCTTCAGGGGTAATTCTGAGTAAAGATTTTTTTGAAATTTGCAGTAAATTTTCCAAAAGTTACAGCAGATTGTGTAGGGGGGGGGGGGGGAATTTACTTTTTGACTTTGTGTTTTTTCTGCGGCATTTAGACGAAATTAGGTTATTTTTTGCGATCTTTGTTCGAAATTATCAGACTTTTTAGATTTTTTTAAAAATGAAATTTACGATTTTTTTCATGGTTTTTTTTAATGAAACTTGTGGATTTTTTACTGTTGTTTGACGAAATTGACGGATTTTTCGCAATTCTTTGACAAAATTCATAGATTTTTCAACATTCTTTCATAACATTTGCATTTTCCCGCAGGTTTTTTGACAATATTTTTGGTTTTTCTGACAGCCCTACCCGAAATTTGCATTTCTTCGCAAATCTTTGATGAAATTTTTGTTTTTCTTTCACTATTGTTTGATGAAATTTGTGGGGTTTTTTCACGATCTTCAGACAAAATGTGAATTTTTTCACGATCTTCAGAAGAAATTTGAGTTTTTTCACGTTTATTTGATAAAATTTGTGTTTTTCCCTCGAATCTCTGACGATATTTATGATTTTTCTGCGAACGATTTACGAAATTGACTTTTTTGTGCGACGATTTTTCGAAATTCGTAGAATGTTCTTTGTCTAAATTTCTGGATAGATGTCAGTTTTTAAAAAAAATTTTGGAGCCAAAAACTAATTTTCAGAAAATACAGGACAGAATCGCCTTTGGAACGCTTAATGAATGCAAAATTCGTCAAAGGATCGGTTAATAAATACGAATTGTGTCACAGAATCAGGTAAAACATACAAATTTCAACAATGCATCATGGAAAAAAAGTGAATTTCGTCAAAGGGTCGTTAATAAATGCTAAAAAAACAAACTTTGTTGAAGAATCGCAAAAAAAAAAAAAAAAACACGTGAATTTCATCAGACGTAGGGATGCACTGGATATCCGGCACCTGTTGCAAGGTGCAACCAAAATGTAATCAGTGTCTAATTATGTTTTATATTCTAGTGTAACAGAATCTAAAATTTGATGAAGTTCTCTGCATTAGTTCTTGAGATATAGCTATCGCAAATATTGTGCAAAATGTAGCATAGCAGTGCCACCTATAGGACAGTTCACACCAAAACCTTATCAGCGGCTATGTATCTCAAGGTATCGCGGAATCTGAAGTTAGGTGAAATTCTGTGCATTAGTTCTTGAGATATAGCTATCATGAAAATCATGAAAAACGTGGCATAGCAGCGCCACCTGCTGGCCAATTTACACCAAAACTTAATCAGCGTCTATGTATATCAAGGGGTCACAGAATCTGAAGTTTGGTGAAATTCTGTGCATTAGTTCTTGAGATATAGCAATCTTGAAAATTATGAAAAACGTAGTATAGCAGCGCCACCTGCAGGCCAATTTTCACCAAAAACCAATAGGCACTAATTCATATCAAAGTCTAACTGAATATAAAATTTTATTAAATTTTGAGCATTAGTTCTTGAGATAGAGTGCCCACAAATTTTTTGTCACATACAGACAGACTCACTAACAGACATTTTCTAAAAATAGTCGAAACGTGTTCAGGACCTTCTAAAACGTATAAATCCGTCGAAAACCAGAAGTCGAAAATTTTCATGAATCCAATACTTTCTTCTTGTAAAGATAGAAGAAAATAATTAGATGAAAAAAAGCATAACCAAGTATTTCTGATAATTTAATGTGTTAGAAAAGTTACTCTGTTCTGTAACCTATAAAAGATTTTAAACCACACAAAATCGAATGAAATCTAAATTAAAAAATTCATTTAGCAACTCATTTATTAATTGCCCATAACATTGAGTGCAAATTGAAAAATAGATATGATATATATGAGGCTTGGTTCTTTTCTTTTGTTTTAATTAAAATTTTGAATAATTATCTTGAGTTGTTGATTTAAATTATTTCAATGGAATTTTGTCATGCCGGTATCAATTCTGAAAATTTGTAAATGTGAAGTGGTATGTAAAAAATAATAGGGTTAAAAAAAAATATTTTTTCCCTCTCATATAGTTTAACTCCCCTGCATTTACAAATGTTACATGGGAAACTCTGAAATTCAAGCTCTGATAGTCAAAGAGATATAGTTTTTGAAAATATATTTCAATACGATTAAAATGTTATAATAGTGTGCGAAGCATGTTTGCAATTTATTATTTGAGATGGCATTGTATAAAAAAATAAACAAACATTCACCATAACTAAAAACATATTTAACACCGGATATCCGAATCCGGCACACAAATCAGATACCGGACATCCGGCAAAATCAGTATCCGGTGGACCCCTAATCAGGGGGTTAATAAATGCAAATATCGGCAAAAATGGCTGATTAAATGCAAATATCTAGTCAAAAGGCTGCTAAAAAATATGCAAATTTCATCATAGAATCTCAAAAAAGATGTCAATTTTGTCAGAGGGTTGCGGAAAAAAATGCAGCCGTCTCCTTGGAAAGCAACACACATACAAACGTATCTGTTTATTGTTATCAGTATAATTTTTAATCAGAAATAATATGTATTGAGGTAAGTTTTGAAAAATTAGATTAACCCGAATTTAACTTGCAGCAATCTACACTCAACCTAAAATTGACCAGAACCAAAAATAGAGTTTACTAGATCTGAAACAAAAGTAATTAGCACAAGGAGGGAATTTATCCCCTTGAAAACTAAATAGACTATATAAAATCTTGGCTTACTTTTTTTAAAATAAAAAACACATTTTGATAATTATTCTGAGTTGTTGATAAAAATTGCTTCAAGGCCATTCCAGCGTGACATGTGTGACATTCAGACAACATTTTCAAAACATTTGCAATTATTCTGTCTGAGTGTGAAAATTTTTTTTTTCTTTTTGAAAACAATATTTTAGTATATTTCATAGTTGTCTTGAAACATAATCACCATGGTTGGAAATTTTTTATATTCTATTTATAGAGAATTTATTTTTTTAATTCTTGTGACGTGTGTGACCATTTTGTAAGCATTTTTCTTCATGTCTCTTACATATTGCTATATTTCTGTGAATTATTATAATATTCATGAAAATAAAAAATATCATTTATAAGCCATATATACAACAATTAAAAAAAGTGGTGTTAGAAATCTGACTTAGAAATACTTGGGCTAAAAAAAAAAAAAAAATAGTAGTGTGACGTGTGTGACATATGATGTGACGTGTGTGACTTTGTGTGAAATTTACCATGAAAAGATTTAAAATGGTCATATATCTGTGGAAAAGCAGTAATAAACTTAATATTTTTTTAATTTTAATAATTAATAAACTTAATAAATTCAATAATAAACTTAATATTTTTTCAATAAATCTACTCTATTAAGCTTAATTATAATTTTTCAAAGATTATTCTATGATTATTGAAGAGTTAAATGTAAAATGCACCTAGATACCATAAGATATCTCTAAAGTGATGTCTGGTACTTAACAAGGTACTTTTCAGAACTGAAAAGTACCTTTAACAATTATGCTGTATATATTCATAAATACCTAATAAGTAGAAAATTATAGTTTTTAAATGAAAAGTTTGGTTGTTCAAACTTGTGTTTATAAACTTTAAGATTTTTTTTTTTTTTTTTTTTTCATTTTAGCAGTCTTACAATATTTAAGTAATTAAATACAGTCACTGAACTCCACACAAAATAAAACAATTTATTGATTCAACAATTAAATATATCATGAACATCAAACTTGTAAAGTTACATAGCTATGAAATGTTTCATAGCAAATTTCTAAGCTGAAACTATAAATTCAGTGGCGTATCTAGACTTATCATTTCGGAGGGAACTGAGATATAGTAAAAGTTTCTAAGAGAGAATCATAAGAAAGTTATTTTTTCCACTTTAAACAGATTTTTATCATGCAGTTAATGCATATATTATACAGAACTTGCTAAGATTGAATCGCATGGGATTGCAAACAATTTCTTTTTAAGCAGGTTTTTGTCTTAGTTAGCATAATTTTTATGGCGTGTAAAAATAGTCTGTGTGTAAAGGAATCTTGGATGAAATAGTTGTTTTGTGTTCTGTGCAAAATAATACTTTTTAAATGAAAACCTGTCTAAAATGGAATATTATTGCACTTCCTATAAATTCTATCTTAGCATATTTCATTACTTTTGGATGAACTTTTGTAATTACATTGTATGTTTGTTACAAATTTCAGAGGGGGCTGCAGCTCCATCAGCCCACCCCTTGAATACAACATTGCATAAACTCAAACATATTTTTTATAATATTCTGATAATTTAAAATATTGTTAATGTGAAACTCAATGATAAAAAGTTGTTTATATAATTCACATTGTTAAGATTGGTTTTTAGTTTTCAGTGATACCTCCAATATATAAAGTTAAGAACAACTAATCATTTAGTCTTAATTATTCGGAAACAATAATGCTGTAAACTAAAAAAAGCTATTTTCAAAAATATTAAATTAACAACAAAATTATAGGGCATCATTGCTTATAAATTTATTCTCATTAGTTTATAATAACGATAGAAAAATCACTCACCACTTTGAAAACAAAAAGATAGACATCAACTTTATTTTACTACAAGAATAGCAAATGTGTTGTCATCTATATGTAAACAAACAATAAGCATTATTTTACAGAAGATAATTGGTTGTTCAAAAATCCCTCTTTTGCTATACCTTTCCAAACTGTTTAGAATGACCAGATAAAATATATAGAAATAATAGCTGAAAAAACAGTTTTCTTGAAAACAAAAAAATTAATTTATCTTGCTTTTTTTGAAAAAGAAAAAATGTATAAAATAGATGAATTTATTAATTGCATCATGAGTTACAATAACCTACCAGGTGTTTGTGCATATATTGCTGATATATACCTAACATATTTAAAAGAAGTTGAGCATTTTTAATTAAACATATATTCATGTCATACACGCCACAGTCACACACATCACATATAGTGACGTGTGTGACAAGAATTAAAAAATAAATAATAATTTTATTTTTTGGTCAAAATTATTTTTTTTATTTGCAATATTTTCAGCATGTTTAGTTAACTTATAAATAAAGTTTCCAACATTTTAAAGTTAGTAATTAAATGACAAGAGGAAAAATTGGGTGAAATGTACTTTACTCTCCTTCGCCAAGGCGACTTTTTTTTTTTTTAGCGATAAATGTTTCGACATGGCAACCGTGCATTTTCATTTTCTCCACTCGGATCTTCAATATGGCAACCCTAAGGAGTGCTTGGGTTTACGTAATGTACTGATTTCTAAGCCGTTTCTGATTGGACACTTCTGATGGCTTTCTCTTGTTACCGGATCGTTTTCTGAATTCTTTCCACGCCTACAGTTGTTAGTTCAGGAATTTTGATCGGTTTAACCGGATTGCACGGTTTCTTATCTTTTGTTTGATTGGCTTTTATGAAATCTCATTGTTACATCAGTCTATTATTGTTTGAATTAAAAAAAGAGATTACATTATACATGTATGACTATTTCCCGGCCTTTTTTTCGTTTTATTTTAAAGATATTTCTTATTTTAATAAATAATAACATACATTTGGAGACAAGTATGCGGTACGAAATAAATATTCAATGATTTAAGTTATGATTTATCAATTTCATTTAAAAAATTGAGATGATGTATTAATTTTACTGAAAGTGAATTCCTATATTAGAAAAACTTTCTTTTTTATTTAAAAATTCGCGCAATATATATATACCATAAATACATAAAAAAAAAATATATTTCAAAATTTTATCCCGTATTTTCGTACAAATTTACAAAGATTTTAATAGTTGGATATCTGCATTAATAACCGCAAATTTGCTCATTTTAGAAATTTCTTCAATGCGACTTTTGAGCATCCAGAGAATAATTTTTCGGTTATATAGTGTCGTTAGTTACCGTATTTTCGGGTGTATAAGCCGCGGCTCAAACAATTCTTTTTGGACCCAGAAATCTTATTTAATGATTAAACACAAATATTTACGGCAATCTAAGTAGTAACTTTTATTTTTAAAAAAATTCTGGGTCGAAAAATAATTGTTTAAGCTGCGGCTTATACACCCGAAATTACGGTAACGCAGTTTTGACAAGTTTTGTGCATTTTTGGAATTCTAACTTAGCGAGTTTCGTGAAACCAGCGATTTTTTTGTTTTCTTTTAATGGACGCGCAGCATTCATGCATGCGTTACTAATTGCGGCGTTGACGAGTTTCGTACATTTTAGTGATTCCCGCACAGCGAGTTTCGTGGATTTGTCAGGTTTGAAAACCTTCCAAGTTTAAAGTTCTCAACACTTCCTAAGTTTAATTTAACATGGTTTACTTTAGGGATATATATATAACTATGGCCTACTATTATTTTTCAAATTACTTCACATTCATTAATTCACCTTTTTTAAACTAAAGTCTAATATTAATATTTATTTATAAATTACTTTAAAGATATATATTTATTTTATTTTAAATATATTTATTAACAACTTACTCACCTTTAAATATCTTTTATTTTTATTAAAAACACTTTCTTGTTGATGTTTTAAAATCCACTTGGGTTTGTTTACTTTTTGCCGTGTTCTTAAAGCAGCAGGACATCTGTCTATTTGATACTTTAGCACCTGCTATGACGATGTGATGACATCATCCCCCTTACAGGTGCACAGGAAGTTAATTAGGTATTCATTTCTAACAGCTGTTAACTAAAGAGGGCGTTACTTCCTGCTTCTAGTTCATTCTACTAGCTCTTTAAATACTGTAGGTGAGTCATTTACAGCGGCTCATGTTTTTAAGATACTTGTGGTTAATCAGCTGGTCTTTGAAGGGAAGATGTTGTTTTGGTTTCTAATTCACATCCAGTGCTGAGCTCATTTAGAGATATATGTTTATGCTCATTGAGAAAGTGAAAGATGATTTTTATCCTGAGGATGTTTACAAAAAGAAGTATGTATTTTTGAGAATGATCAGTTTTACTTTTAAAGTTTTATCTGTTATTTTTGTTGTTTGTTTGAAGAATAAACTTTTTACAGAAAATAGAATTTTCCTTCCCTGTTATATTTTGAGAAACACCAAAACATCAGTCATGAAAGAATTTATTGAAAAGTTATTTTTGAATATTTTGAAATCTACTCAAGAACTTTTACATAGACATACTCCTACATGGAAGCTTCACACTGTGCAATATAATTTTTCTCTGCAAATGAAATTTAGTTTTTAGATCAGTTTGTTTACAGACTGATAGTGGTTATGGGCGTATCCCATCAACCATAAGGAGTGTATTTATATAGTGAATAGTTGGCATGGTTTATTGAATGTTTTTCCTGAATGGTGTTTTTCTTGAATAGATTATGCAATAATCTTTTGCTTATTAAGAGATATATTTATTTCTCCCAGCTGATGAGCCTGAAAATTTAAAATACTGCCTCCATTAATGAATAGAATATACAAGATAATCAGATGGGGGGGGCAGTTATTGTTGTATTGATATAGTAATATCAAAATATGAGAAATTTTTCTAGATAAAGAAAACAAATGAGCTGTTTTTAAGGAAATTTTTTTTGGAAATAAGTTATAGAATGAATTTTTTTTAGAAAGATGGTTTTTATATGAAATTTTTTTTTGAAAATGAGCTATATAATGAAATTTTTTTTGTAATTTTAGAAGAATTTTTGGAAAGTTTGATTTGTATGAAATCTTTTTAGAAAGTTGATGCATTACTCCATGGTGAAAAGCTAAGTTTTATTGTTGATTTTAAATGAAGCTTTTAATATAAGGAGGTATTTGAAAAGAAATTTTTTTTAGAATTTCATTTTAGAATTCTTTTTTAAAATGGCCCAATCAAATAATTACATCGACAAGTTAAACGCAACTAATTACCAGAGTTGGAGTGCCGATATGAAGTATTTGTTGATAAATCAAGGTTTGTGGGAAATAATTACAGGAGAAGAGATACTGCCAGAAGTTAGTACTACTGTAACAGCTGCTGATGTTAAAAAGATTAAACATAAGTTTGATGTAGCCTTGTCTTTTATTTTCTTGAATGTTGAGAGAGATTTTAGAAAGTTAATTGAAAATACTAAATGTCCTGTAGAAGCTTGGAAAATATTGAAGGAAAGTTACATACCAGATACTAGATCACAGCATATGGAAATTTTTTTCAGAATTAATTGAATCACGTATTGGAAGGGATGAAAAAATCAGTCTTTTTGCTTCACGTCTTCAGCGTTTAACCATACAACTTCAGGAGTTTAATAAAAATTTTGACGAAATATATGCATGTTTTCAACTTTTGCGTTACTTACTCTCTCAATTTGATCAAGTAGTTCATAATATAATGAGATGGGATAAAGGTGATTTTGTTTTTTCTAAAATAGTCCAGGAGCTCAATGCTGAAGAAACACGTCTCAGACTTCGCAAAGCAGATTCTGAAAAAGAACTTTTTGATATGCAAAACAATACGGTAGAAAAGATAAATATCAAGTGCTGGACATGCGGTCGACCTGGTCATACACAATCTAAATGTTTTAAAAATAACATTGTTTCTCCCACTAGAAGAGGCAAGAGTTTTCCCAGATCACCTTCAAGGAACAGGGATTTTTCCAGATCGCCTTCAAGGAGCAAGGACTTTCCAACTAGAGGACGTTCTAAGCATCGACAATCTCATGCTGGCAGGAGCTCTCAGTGGAATGAACCTGGTGCTAGAAAGAACTTCAGACCACAAAGAAGTACTTCACGTAAGTGCAATTTTTTTATACAGTCTAATCTTAGTGAAGCAAGTTCTGATGGTGTTTGGATTTGGGATTCTGGTGCCTCGCACCATTTTTGTATGTCTAGAGAACTGTTTACTAATTATAGGACTTTAAAGAATCAGCATTTGTCGGTAGCAGTGAAGGATCTTACTTTTCCTGTAGAAGGAACCGGAACTGTAGAGTTAAATTTTGGTAGAAATACCATAACTCTTCATGATGTTTTACATTCTTCAAAATTAAGAAAGAATTTAATATCTGGTCCACGTCTAGATAAAATGGGAGCAAGGTTCATTGGCGGTGGGGGTAAAGTTAAAGTATACAAACATGATAAATTTCGTTTTCAGGCTATTTTACGTAATGGCATGTATTATGTTTATCCTAAAAATGTATATAAAAGTAAGAAAGTAAGTTTTGAAAATCTAAATGTAACTAAAGCTCGGGAAAATTTTGAAATGTTACATAAGCGTTTAGGTCATGTAAATAAATCTATTATAGAACACACTTATAAAAATAATTGTGTTAAAGGTCTGCCAAATATTAAATGTAATGACTTTATATGTAGAACATGTAAACTTAATAAATTTCGAAAAGTGTCTTTTAAACCCTTAAAAGAAAAGAGAACTGAGAAACCACTGGAGCTTATTTTTGCTGATACGTGGGGACCATGTAGGGTTCGTGGTAGAAATGGTGAAAAGTACTTCCTTTCCATTATGGATGATTATTCAAATAAAGTGGCTTTATATCCATTAAGGGATAAAACAGAGGTTTTTGCAGTTACTAAAAGACATATTGAGCGAGCTGAAAATTTTTTAAATTTAAGGGTAAAATCTTTTAGATCTGATAATGGGGCAGAGTTTAAAAATGCTGATTTTGATAATTATTTTTCGAATAAGGGCATAGCACATGAATTGACAAATATATATACGCCGCAGCAAAACGGGAAAATTGAACGATATAATCAAACAGTTGCTGATGGAGCACGTACTTTGTTGCAGGATAGTGGTTTAGATACTAAATTTTGGCCAGATGCAATGACACATTTTACTTACGTTTGGAATCGTTTATGCCCAAAAGGACAAACTAAAACACCCATAGAAATGTACAGTGGTAACAAACCCTCCTTAAAACACCTTAAAGCATTCGGTTCTATTGCATATGTGGGTGTCCCCGCCCAGAAACGACATAAGCTTGAGCCAAAGGCCAAACAGGGAATCCTTATTGGTTACGCATACAAAACTAAGGGTTATCGCATCTGGTATCCCGATGAAAACAAAGTAATTGAAACAATAAATGTCTCATTCGATGAAAAGGGAAATTTTAAGAGTTTAGGAGGTGGAGCAGTGCTGGGCTCCAATCAACTGAATAACTGTAATGATCTTTTCCCTAGTATAAACTTTAATGATGATAGTGATAGTGACAGTGATGTTGAAAAAGGGGAACTATCAGACCTATCCACACGTCCTATCAGTCAAACATCAGATACTATGGGAGAGGATTCGCAGGTTTCGTCGGATGATGATAATGATGCTAAGTTGAATAATTCTGGTTCAAGGGTTTCAAATTGGATTAGGAGAGCCACACAGCGTCCCAATGAGAATAGAACTGACATATACTATTATGAGGAGGGCTGTACTAAAAGAATAAGATCATTAAATGAAGCTGAAAAATACTGTAAGTCAAATAATATTGATTTTAATAAAGAAAATTTTGATTTTTCTGGTAAAAATAATTTTTCAGGTAAAATTCAAGGTAAACCGTCTGCTACACCAAGCTCACATAATACACAGGCATGACTAGATTCGGTACAAATCCCAAAGACATACAATCAGGTAATTAAATCTCCTGAAAAAGAATTTTGGCTAAAAGCCATGGAAACAGAACTTGAGGTCATGAAAAAGAGGGGAGTTTGGCATTTGTCTAAATTGCCAGCTAATACCATACCAGTTGGCTGTAGGTGGGTGTTCACCTTAAAGCATGATGAGGGGGGAAATATAGCTAAATTCAAACCCGCCTGGTTGCACAAGGGTTTAAACAGGAGAAGGGTATTTCATATGACGAGACGTTTTCCCCAGTTGTGAATTTTAGTGTGGTACGTTTCTTTTTTTCTTTGCTTGTCGTGTTTAAGAAGTGGGTCCACTTGCAGTGTGATGTAACAAGTGCATATCTCTATGCTCCTCTTAAAGAAGATATTTTCATGAGTCAACCTAAAGGTTTTGAGGTACCAGGTAGTGAAGATTTATATTGTAAATTGGACAGAGCTATTTACGGGTTGTGCCAGAGCGGCCGGGAATGGTTTTTTGAGATTCATAGGGTGTTGACAGACTTAGGTTTTGTAAAATTGGATAGCTGTAATTGTGTATATACTTTTTCAACAAATGTTCTTCTTATTTTATACGTGGATGATATGGTCATTTTTGGAGTCTCTGATGGTGTAATTAATAAAGTTCTGGAGTTGATACAGGAACATTTTGAAATTAAAGTTTTAGGCAGAACTAGACGACTTCTTGGTGTAGAATTTGATGAATCAACAGGGGTGGTAGAAATTCATCAAGGACAATACATTGAGGAGGTGTATAGGAAATTTGAGAAATATAAGATACCAATTTCCTCTTTGCCAATTTCAAAGGGTTCTGTTTATTCAAAGGTTAATTGTCCTGTCACAGAAAATGAAAAATCGGAAATGTCTCAGTATTCATATCGAAATATTCTTGGTTGTCTTTCTTACATTGCAAATAAAACTAGACCTGACATTAGTTATGCTGTTAACATTTTCTCGCAATTTCAGATTAATCCTGGTATGACCCACTGGTGTGGGCTTCTCAGACTTTTGGGGTATGTAAATAATACCAAACATTACAAACTTAAACTTGATTGTCAGAACCTTAACTTAATTACATATTCGGATGCAGATTTTGCAGCCAATAGGGATGATCGGACTTCTATGGGAGGGCAATTGGTGTTATTAGACACTGCTCCAGTAGATTGGAGAACTTTTAAAGAAAAAAGTGTCACACTGTCCACCATGGAGTCTGAGTTCGTGGCCATGACAGAAGCTGCGAAAAATCTCATCTGGTTTGACCGTATACTAAGTGAGTGTTCAGAAAAGGGCCTTATAGAAAACCGTAAGTCAAAACCATTGTTAAGGGTTGACAATCAAGCTGCAATAGATTTTGTCAAATCTCCAATTGAAAATTCTCGTTCAAAACACATTGATATAAAGTTATTTTTTATTCGTGAATTAGTATATTATGAGAAATTTAACTTAGTTTTTGTAAGAAGTAAGGCTAATTTAGCCGATGTGTTTACAAAACCCCTCACCAAAAATGACCTGCTCCGATTTATTGAAAATGTTTTTGATATAAACAATTGAATAATGTTTCTAGTACTTATCTTAAATTTGTGTATTTATCTTGTTTAAAATTTAGTGTATGTATGCATAGATTTTGTAAAGAATAGCGTTTATACTTTAAATCCTGTATTTAAGAAATATTTTTGAAACAAATTTCTTGCTAGTATTATATGCATTTCAAAAAAAAAAAAAGGTTACTTAATTGAAAAGCTTTAGCATAGTGAAATTTTAGGGTAATTAAATGTACTGATGTAGGGTTAAATTGAAATAATCAAATGAAAAGTTAAAAATTGAATATAATTATTATGAATTTTCTTGATGCTAAATTTTTCTGTATATTCAGAAGTTTAAAATTGTTTGAATTCTTTATTGCTTAAAGAAGTTTTTTTTCTGATTTACAGGAACCTGATGTTCATTATATGTTGAATGAATCTAAAAGGCCTGGCCAGGCAACTTGAATGAATGACCATGCTGAATGGACTTTGAATGGATGAAACCGTCTGTATTGTCTAAAGTCATATCAGGTTCCTGCTACAACTAAATTTTTTTTTCCTGCTACACCTAAAAATTTTTTTCTGCTGTGATGATCCTCAGTGATTCCTGTGTTCACAAGTTTCAAGTGTTTCCAGATTATTATTCATGAATTGTCATATGAATGATTACGTGGAGTTAATGATCTTCAATTTAACAGTTTTCATGAATTACAGTGAAATGTGTTTAATCAACAAATTAATGTGACTGACTTTTTTTTTAACTTTAAATTTTGAACTTTTCAGTGAATAGATGCTTCAGGACTGTTCTGATGTTTCTTCAACTTGTTTTATGAGAGTATCTGGTGATTGTTGCAAAAAGCAAGAAATTTTTGTGGCCAAATTTTGATTGTATGAACAATGTATTTGCTCTAACATCTTAAGTGTTAATTTTTATGTATTGATGTATATTTTTTATGTGTTGTGATGTGTAATCCTGGCTCAGCACTTGATCTGAATTATCTAATTACTTCATTTTCAGAAATTTTGGTTTGAGAATCTTTGAGGAAAGCTATATGTGTAATTGGGTGAATTTTTTATGACGTGTCGAGAGGGGGGACATTTGTCAGGTTTGAAAACCTTCCAAGTTTAAAGTTCTCAACACTTCCTAAGTTTAATTTAACATGGTTTACTTTAGGGATATATATATAACTATGGCCTACTATTATTTTTCAAATTACTTCACATTCATTAATTCACCTTTTTTAAACTAAAGTCTAATATTAATATTTATTTATAAATTACTTTAAAGATATATATTTATTTTATTTTAAATATATTTATTAACAACTTACTCACCTTTAAATATCTTTTATTTTTATTAAAAACACTTTCTTGTTGATGTTTTAAAATCCACTTGGGTTTGTTTACTTTTTGCCCTGTTCTTAAAGCAGCAGGACATCTGTCTATTTGATACTTTAGCACCTGCTATGACGATGTGATCAGGAAGTTAATTAGGTATTCATTTCTAACAGCTGTTAACTAAAGAGGGCGTTACTTCCTGCTTCTAGTTCATTCTACTAGCTCTTTAAATACTGTAGGTGAGTCATTTACAGCAGCTCATGTTTTTAAGATACTTGTGGTTAATCAGCTGGTCTTTGAAGGGAAGATGTTGTTTTGGTTTCTAATTCACATCCAGTGCTGAGCTCATTTAGAGATATATGTTTATGCTCATTGAGAAAGTGAAAGATGATTTTTATCCTGAGGATGTTTACAAAAAGAAGTATGTATTTTTGAGAATGATCAGTTTTACTTTTAAAGTTTTATCTGTTATTTTTGTTGTTTGTTTGAAGAATAAACTTTTTACAGAAAATAGAATTTTCCTTCCCTGTTATATTTTGAGAAACACCAAAACATCAGTCATGAAAGAATTTATTGAAAAGTTATTTTTGAATATTTTGAAATCTACTCAAGAACTTTTACATAGACATACTCCTACATGGAAGCTTCACACTGTGCAATATAATTTTTCTCTGCAAATGAAATTTAGTTTTTAGATCAGTTTGTTTACAGACTGATAGGATTCACTGATTTTTTTTAGATTTAATGGGCGAGAAGCTCTTATACACACGTCTGTGACTGCGGCGTCGACGAGTTTCGTGCATTTTAGTGATTCCTGCACAGCGAGTTTCATGGATTCACTGATGTTTTTTAGTTTTAATGGGCGCGAAGCGCTCATACACACGTCTGTGACTGCGGTGTTGACGAGTTTCGTGCATTTTAGTGATTCCTGCATAGCGAATTTCGTGGATCCACTGATGTTTTTTTAGTTTTAATGGGCGCGAAGCTCTCATACACACGTCTGTGACTGCGGAGTTGACGAGTTTCGTGCATTTTAGTGATTCCTACACAGCGAGTTTCGTGGATCCACTGATGTTTTTTTTAGTTTTAATGGGCGCGAAGCGCTCATACACACTGTCAGCCATTTTTCTTCCTTAACACTCTGAAAATACATAATTCTAATTATATATATATCGTAATATTGTAAAATGGCATGGCTTACTATCTTATGTTTTGTTCCAACTTCCATTTTTCCAATCTTCCGATCTTTTGTTTACATGTTCAAATCAATCGCTTATCTTTTCCGATCGTCGCTGATGGGTACGTTCACCCTGGTTTTATCGCTCCGTTCGATCTCAATCCGCAAGCATCGCGGATCGCATCTCGCAAGTGGCTGTCTTGCATCTCCTCCATCGCAAGTCAGGAGCTCGCTTGCTCAACTCGGAGGGGCGTATCCAGTTTCGGAATTGCCGCTGATATTTAAACCAGCGGAGATATGTTGTGGGGGGATTTTGAAGTGATGTTATGTCTCAAGATAATTGATGTTAATGTCAATATGATATAGTTTCAGAAATGTTTTTTTTAATTCATGCAGTTTTAAAGTTTTAAAGTTAACATCTAGTTGTTTAAATCCATTGCTGGACATTTGATTATGAAGAATGGTTTATCAACTTCGCCCGTGTTTCATTTTACCAGCGGTCATAGTCCATTTGTGTTGTTAATTACGTCTTCATACTCATTTATTTGTGGACATTATTTTCTTCAGTTTTCTTAAGACTTTTCATCGAAATAGTTGGTGTGCCATATCATGGGAATTCTTTCAGTACGTCGAGAGCAGTCATCCATACGTGAGTCCGTTTTGTTTTCATTGCTATCCTAGTATTGTTATATGCCATGCCATGCCATTCAATAAGTAACATTATTTCATTACATAGAATGTTTTTAATTTAAATACAGATTTGAACTTATTTTCTGTTTACATTTTACCAGTTATACTTTCCATCTAAGTTTATTCATATTTTATTTAAACTTGAGTATTATTTCATGACATAGAATAATTTTTAACTGAACTTGTTTCTGTTCACGTTATGCCTGTTATACTTTTCACCTGGATTTATACATGTTTTTATTTAAACTTGCACTTATTTTTCATTAATAAACGTTAGCCGTATTTTACTGAAAAACAGTTTCTTTAATGTCTTACACTACACTGTCACACTGTCACCAATACTTACTCTCTTAGGTCACCGTAGTTGCACTGTTGTAAGCTGCTAAATTTTATGTTGTTTTAGACGGTTCTTGTTACAGAACCGATCACGGGTTATGGGCCCAGAGCGAATACGCTTTTAAACCCTTTACGGCGGCCATAACCTAATTGGTGACATTTCAAAAATTTTTGACAGTTGTTTGTAGTATGCGGCCATTGGACCTCCGAGTCACTTTAGAGGGGGGGGCCGCAATATAAAATTTTTGAAGGCTATATGAATTTTTTTTTTTCTCCTTTCCTATTGATATGAAATACAAAAAGGTTTTTTTTTGGATCACTTATAGTAGAAATTTTTGTTTATGTATTATCTGACTACTAAGTTCGTTATTTAAAAAAAAAAAAAAAAAAAAAAAAAAATTTTTTCTCCTTTTTCCTGTAATATCTTCTCTTTAAAGCATGGCCATGGCTAACATACAGGTGTGCATAACAAAACTGAATTCTCACAATTATGGAACTTGGGCAGCTGACGTAAAGTATCTACTATTAGATAAAAATGCGTGGAGCATTGTTAATGGCACAGAAAAGGCTCCTGATGGAAGTGACTCTGCAGCGACAAAAGAATATCAATCCAGAGTCAGGTCTGCCTTATCAATTGTATATTTAAATGTTGAGAATGAATTCCGGAGAATCATAGAAAATATCGACGACCCTCATGAAGCCTGGACTAAACTTAAATTGCATTTTCAGCCTGATAACCGGGCACGCCACATGCAATTATTTGGCGAAATTCTTTCCTGTAAGATACAACCTGAAGAGCCCGTTGATATGTTTGCAGCTCGCCTCCAAAGACTTGCTGATCAACTTGCTGCAATAAATGAGCCAATCAAAGAAACCTACCTTACATTTCAATTACTTAGATGGCTCCCGAAGAAGTTCGACAACATGGTGCAGGGGATTCTGCGATGGCCAGACGAACAGTTTACGTTCAAAAGTGTTCTTACAGAATTAGTCGCAGAAGAGTCCCGGATCAAACTAAGAGAGGACGACAGAATAGATGCCGTGCAGTCTCATTTCTCCAAAGCCCGTTCCTCAAAGAAGTGTTCCTTTAAGCCTAAGTTCAGAGGTCGGTGTCACAAATGTGGACGCATAGGACATTTACAGAGCCAGTGTAGAGTGCCTGATGTCACCCGCCAGGAATCCTGTCTTAGCTCTAGTTCCAGAAGTTCCATGATGCCTAGAGACTCCTCCAATTCCGGTTCCGTGGTGTACAGAGACTCTTCCAGTTCCAGAAATTCTTCTTTGTCCAGAGGTTCCTCCTTTTCCAGAAATTCATCGAAGGACTCTTCCGTATCCAGTCCTGTCCGTGCTCAGTCTGATAGTCATAGATCCAGAAAAGATGTGCCTCGCAACCGACGTCAACGTAAGACAACAGGCCAGGTAAATTACCTCATACAATCTAATCTGAGTAACATAAAATGTGGTGGAGACGCCTGGGTCTTTGACACAGGTGCCTCCCACCATTTCTGTAAAGATAAAAGTTTATATGTTAAGTTTAAACCGTTAAAAAATGAGGAATTGGCTGTTGCAGTTGACGGTGCTACTTTCCCTATCGAGGGCACCGGTTTAGTGGATTTAAAAATAAATGGGGAAATGGTTCGCTTCGGCGACGTCATGTATTGTCCTAGTCTAAGACATAATTTAATTTCAGGTCCCAGACTTGATAAAATGGGCGCCAAGTTCAAAGGAGGTGAGGGAAGGGTCAAGGCATATCGGGATTCTGGCACACTTTTTCGTGCTTTTCTTAAAGATGGCATTTACTGCCTTTATCCAGATCCTAACCATAAAAATAGAAATAAAGATCCTAAAACTAACCGTAATCAAAATCCTAAAAAGGTACGTTTCCAAGCCTCAACCGTTCAAAAAGATGATTTTAAACTCTGGCATAGACGCCTTGGGCACATCAGTTCCACATTAATGGAACATACTTTAAAATGTAATGGTGTTAGGGGCTTACCACCCATTAAATGTAAAGACTTTGAATGTGAAACATGTAAAATTAATAAACACAGACGAACATCATTCCGCCCAATAAACCAAATAAGATCTAAACGACCTCTAGAACTGCTACACACTGATCTGTGGGGTCCGACACAAATAACAGGGCGAAACGGGGAGAAGTATTTTCTAACTATTACAGACGACTTCTCTCGCAAAGTGTCAGTATACCCCTTATGCAGTAAAACACAGGTGTTTAAGGTATTTTCTAACCACGTAAAAAGAGCAGAAAGGTTTTTGGGCACCAAAGTAAAAGAAGTTCGTAGCGACAATGGGCGGGAATTCGATAATGAAGCATTCACTAAATTCTTTGAGGACAATGGCATAAAACACGAATTTACCAATGTATATTCTCCGGAGCAAAATGGAGTTTCAGAACGTTTAAATCAAACAATAATGGACGGGGCTCGCTCAATACTCAATGAAAGTAAACTCAGTCTCAAGTTCTGGCCAGAAGCCGTCTTATACATCGCATACACTCTTAACCGAATATGTCACAAAACCCAGAAAAAAACTCCTTTCGAATATTATTGTGGTAATAAACCATCCATCAGACATTTACGACCTTTTGGTACGGTAGCATATGTGGGGGTACCTAAACAACAAAGAAACTCCAAATTCGATCCGAAGGCTAAAAAGGGTGTTTTAGTGGGTTACGCAATGTCTACAAAAGGCTACAGGGTATGGATTCCCGAAACCAATAAAATAATAGAGACAATAAATGTTAGGTTTGGTGACGAATCTGTATCAGGAAGTATCCACAAACACAGTGAACAAGGTCCAAGCTATTCAATAGGCACAAACCCATTTACAACTTCGGAGCAGCGCAACGGAAGCGATCTGGGACCCTCTTACATCCTAAGTTCCGAACCACCTGGAATAGACCCTTTGACTGACCTTCAACCTGACAGATTTACTTCAGAAGCACCACCCACTCAAAGTATTAGACCGAGTACCTCTAAGCCTTCCGACTATGCCTCCTCACACCCATCTGAGGGTGACAGTGACGAGGATGGCGAGGATTTTACTAGAACTCTCAGGGAAGCTGTCTGGTTCCGTAAGCCTGTAACTAGGCCTGACAAATCGAGAACCGACGTCTACTATTACGAGTTGGGTGAAACACAACGTCTAAGATCACTGAAGGAAGTAAGAAATTACTGTCAATCTAATGGTATCAAATTTAATCCGTCACTGTTCAGTTTTAAAGGAAGCAATAAGTACGAAGGCATTGTAAAGTCCACTCCTAGTCCTAGCTCAAGTCCTAGTTACACACCTCCACACACTTCTTTCTCTGAAACTCATAAAACCAGTTCCTGACTAGAAGACTCCATACCTACCACATATAAACAGGCGTTAAAATCACCTCAGTGGGAACTCTGGAGACAGGCAATGAAGGAAGAGATGGATGTTATAAATAAAAGACAAGTATGGGTATTAACACCTCTACCACCCAACACCGAACCACTAGGCTGCAGATGGGTATTCACCATCAAACGAGACGACAAGGGACGGGTTGCAAGGTATAAAGCGAGACTTGTAGCACAAGGCTACAAACAGGTCAGGGGTGAAACGTACGATGAGACGTTTTCGCCCGTAGTCAATTTCAGTCTAATTCGCTTTTTCTTTGCAGCCCTTGTCTCATGTCTCGGATGGATCCACACTCAGTGTGATGTGAAAGGAGCCTATCTGTATGCCCCTCTTTCTGATAACATCTACATGAAACAACCATCAGGGTTCGAGGTAAAAGGTAAAGAGCATTTAGTCTGCAAACTCCAGAGGGCCCTTTATGGCCTCCACCAGAGTGGACGAGTATGGTTTTATGAATTACATAAGATTTTAATTTCTCTTGGTTTTAAAAAGTTAGAGTGGTGTAATTGCGTCTATTCGTTTTCCAATTATGTTGTTTTATTACTATAAGTGGATGACTTTGTAATATTAAGTAACCATCAGAAACATATTAATGAAGTTTTAACCCTTTTAACAAAACATTTTGACATAAAAATCCTGGGGAGAACACGCAAACTACTTGGTGTTGAGTTTGAGGAGGATGAGAATGGCACTGTTTCAATTCATCAAAGGCAATATATTGATGATATTTGTACAAGATTTAAAGAATTCAACTTTCCCATTACATCACTCCCTATAACTAAAGGTACTGTTTACTCCAAGTCACAATGTCCTCAAACCGAAGTAGAAACCCAGGAAATGTTACAATATCCATACAGAAGTGTTTTGGGCTGCCTTTCATTTTTAACAAGCAGGACACGTCCTGATATTTCGTACGCTGTAAATATCTTCAGCCAATTCCAGAGCAATCCTGGGATTGTTCACTGGAATGGTCTCCTGAAGCTTTTAGGGTATGTCCAAAGCACAAAACACTATAAACTGAGGTTACCTTGCAACCACATAAACCTAATAACTTACACCGACGCGGATTTCGCCGCTAATAGGGATGACAGGACATCAATGGGGGGACAACTACTAATATTAGACAAAGCTCCTATCATGTGGAGAGCCTTTAAACAAAAATCTGTCTGTTTGTCTACTATGGAATCAGAATTTGTGGCTTTAACAGAAGCAACTAAAGAGCTTCTATGGTTTAGTAGGATCATAACTGAATGTTATGACAAACATATTTTTACAGGTCCACAAGTTAAACCAACACTTTTAGTAGACAACATGGCCTCCATTGATTTTCTTAAGTCTCCCATTGAAAATTACAGAACGAAACACATTGACGTAAAATTATTCTTTGTTAGAGACCTTTTAAACCAAGAGATTTTTAATGTTAAACACGTAGCCAGTAAATCTAATCTCTCAGACATTTTTACTAAACCTTTAACAAAGTTTGATCTTAAAAAATTTATTGATGTAATTTTTAGTTATAAGTAATTTATATATATACATGATATTTAAATGCTATGAAAAAAAAAGAAACTCCTCCTCCTTTGAACTTGTGTCAAGCATTAAGATGCTTGTTTAACTTTTCATGTTAAACCTTGAAGTTTAGCATTTTTTTTTAACTGAAATTTTTTGTATATTTCAGTACTTTTCTTTTGAAGAAAAATGTTTGAATATGTAATTACTCTTGTTATTTCATACTTGTTTCGTATGCATATGTTTCATAATATCATTTCATAGGTGTTGAAAATCGAGTTGTATTTTTTTTTTTTGCATATGTAAATATGAAAAATTTTCTTCTCGTTTTAAGAGCATATATAACAAGTTTTTTTCATATTTAAATTGGCCAAATCATTTGCAAATGTATATCGTTTCAAAAGCTTAAGCATATTTTCTTTGTTTTGTCTTTCACGTGAGCGCTCACAGTCATTTAACTATGTCACTAACATAATCATAATTCATAATCGTTATCATGATCATGATCATTGTTGTTCTCATTATTGAAATTTTCTCATTTGCATAACATATATCTTTCATATATTGTCAAAGTATTTTTCATATTGTAATTCATGTATATTTATTCTTCATATTATCCTGAATTTGCGTTTATGTGATAATCATTCTCTTTCAGAATAAATATGCAAATGTATGATTGTTTAAAATTCATTTGAATATTGTACAAGTCAAGACCAAAGGAAAAATCATCATATTAAATTGTTTATGTAAAGGTAACTCGTAGTCACTTGCACGTGACGAGGTAATTGTAATTATCTTTCACGGTTTTTTTTCAGGAAAACGTTATCTTTATAGACTCTTGCTATTGAACTTTTCCGACGTGGAAAAAAAACTTTTCGTTAGAGTTACAATTGTAACTGAACTCTCATGAAATGAAAAAAATTGTTAATCGAGTTGTTATATATAATTGTTAAAATTGTTGTTGTTATTGAATATTGTTATTAACATTGTTGAAAATTGATGTTTTTGATTAACCCTGTTGAAGTTATTGAATTTGTTGCATTTATACTTGTTAATGTTAAGTTTCTGTTTTACTGGTAACTATCGAAGTGTGATAGTGTATACTCTAATGTTTTATATTATTCTATATTCACAATATCTGTTAATTATCCATTTTATTTTTAAGTACGAGTGTTAAGGGGGGGGGCGATTGTCAGCCATTTTTCTTCCTTAACACTCTGAAAATACATAATTCTAATTATATATATATCGTAATATTGTAAAATGGCATGGCTTACTATCTTATGTTTTGTTCCAACTTCCATTTTTCCAATCTTCCGATCTTTTGTTTACATGTTCAAATCAATCGCTTATCTTTTCCGATCGTCGCTGATGGGTACGTTCACCCTGGTTTTATCGCTCCGTTCGATCTCAATCCGCAAGCATCGCGGATCGCATCTCGCAAGTGGCTGTCTTGCATCTCCTCCATCGCAAGTCAGGAGCTCGCTTGCTCAACTCGGAGGGGCGTATCCAGTTTCGGAATTGCCGCTGATATTTAAACCAGCGGAGATATGTTGTGGGGGGATTTTGAAGTGATGTTATGTCTCAAGATAATTGATGTTAATGTCAATATGATATAGTTTCAGAAATGTTTTTTTTAATTCATGCAGTTTTAAAGTTTTAAAGTTAACATCTAGTTGTTTAAATCCATTGCTGGACATTTGATTATGAAGAATGGTTTATCAACTTCGCCCGTGTTTCATTTTACCAGCGGTCATAGTCCATTTGTGTTGTTAATTACGTCTTCATACTCATTTATTTGTGGACATTATTTTCTTCAGTTTTCTTAAGACTTTTCATCGAAATAGTTGGTGTGCCATATCATGGGAATTCTTTCAGTACGTCGAGAGCAGTCATCCATACGTGAGTCCGTTTTGTTTTCATTGCTATCCTAGTATTGTTATATGCCATGCCATGCCATTCAATAAGTAACATTATTTCATTACATAGAATGTTTTTAATTTAAATACAGATTTGAACTTATTTTCTGTTTACATTTTACCAGTTATACTTTCCATCTAAGTTTATTCATATTTTATTTAAACTTGAGTATTATTTCATGACATAGAATAATTTTTAACTGAACTTGTTTCTGTTCACGTTATGCCTGTTATACTTTTCACCTGGATTTATACATGTTTTTATTTAAACTTGCACTTATTTTTCATTAATAAACGTTAGCCGTATTTTACTGAAAAACAGTTTCTTTAATGTCTTACACTACACTGTCACACTGTCACCAATACTTACTCTCTTAGGTCACCGTAGTTGCACTGTTGTAAGCTGCTAAATTTTATGTTGTTTTAGACGGTTCTTGTTACAGAACCGATCACACACGTCTGTGACTGCGGAGTTGACGAGTTTCGTGCATTTTAGTGATTCCTACAAAGCGAGTTTCGTGGATCCACTGATGTTTTTTTTTTAGTTTTAATGGGCGCGAAGCACTCATACACATGTCTGTGACTGCGGAGTTGACGAGTTTCGTGCATTTTAGTGATTCCTACACAGCGAGTTTCGTGGATCCACTGATGTTTTTTTAGTTTTAATGGGCGCGAAGCGCTCATACACACGTCTGTGACTGCGGCGTTGACGAGTTTCGTGCATTTTAGTGATTCCTGCACAGCGAGTTTCGTGGATGCACTGATGTTTTTTTAGTTTTAATGGGCGCGAAGCGCTCATACACACGTTTGTGACTGCAGCGTCGACGAGTTTCATGCATTTTACTGATTCCTGCATAGCCAGTTTTGTGGATCCACTGATTTTTTTAATTGTTGTTTTAAAGCAGTCATAATGTTCCAGTTTAAAATTATAGAAATTATATGATATAGAAATTATATTATTTGATAAATATCCTTACTAAATTTTAGAAATAAAATATTTGTAAAATTCACGAACGTAAGTTGTAAAATTTATATAACTTTGTGCAAATTTACGCAGCAAAATTTTAAAATTCCTTTTCTGTAATTTTTATCTCTAGTAAGTAGTTGTTTTTCCTGAATTTTTAAGTATGGAACGAAGCGTACGAAGAGGAAACTGTGACTGGGTCAAAGTCTCAATTTGGCGCCCCCTCCCCGAACTTTTTCTTGTGACAAGCTAAAAATGACGTTGGTAGTATAAATTTCTGCGCCCGTAAAACTTGATCGGTTCTGAGGCCAGAACCGTTCTAAAATTAAATAAAATTTAAGCAGAGGTTGAAAAAATAAAAAATGGTGACCTGAAAAAATATTGGCAATATGTGTGATTGCGTTATAAAGTCAGTAAAGAAGCATTTGATTAAAATATAACCTAACGTTTATTTTTCAAAAAAAACATATTCAAATTAAAATATATGTATATATGAAATAATAAACAAAGAAAAAATTATATCTGGTAAAATCAATCAAAAACAATAATTTCTGAAATTATATTATCCATAGAATTAGAGTAATACTTTAACATGATAAAAGCACTTAATTAATTTAAACGGCATGACGCAAGGTAAAGTTTAAAAGACCAGTACAGGTTTGCAAAACGAACAACTCACCATGGCATCACTGGAAAAAGCAATTCTCAAAACGGACGATGACGAACAAGTAAAGTCCAGGAATAGTTCAAAGAAAATAAAAAACCTTGGATGTTAACACAGTTCATGGCAGCAACATATTCATCATCACATTCCCGCTATTAACTAACAGAAGTTATTTCATAAAACTACACCATCTTTCACCATTTAAGATAAACTACAATTGAACTTTCATAATTAATATTTATGACAACAAACGGCCTTTTACTAGGCCAAAACATCGTCAGACCACCCGCCGTCAAAACAAACCGACTGATTTAAATACCCCTCGCGATTCCAGATATTGCCAGACGACAACGCCCCTTTGCGTCTGCAGAAGTTGAGCGAAAGCGTTCCTGCTTTGCGAAAGGGAGATACGGCTACTCGTAAGTTGCGATTTGCGAAGATCGCAAATCGCGATCAAACGGAAGAAAACGACCATGAACGCACACGTAAGATGATCAAATCGAAAGTAAACAAATAAGTAACCAATTTAAACGGTGGAATATGCTATGGAACCAGGAAAACAGAATAAAAGAATTGGAGATAAGACAAAGATCGAATAGTATTGAAATAAAATAAAAACCAGTAAGTCATGCCATATTATTCCCTTACAATATGTATATGTGCTTAGGAATATGAGTGTTAAGGATATGGGTAAGGCTGACAATCGCCCCCCCCCCCCTTAACACTCATACTAAAAACTAAGTAATTACCAAGTATTACCAAATAATATAAATAACATCAAAGTTCATATTGAACAACATAAGATATCAGTATATCTACTATCACACTTTGACAGTTACTAGTGAAGAACAACTCAACATTAACGTGCATAAATGCAACAAATTCACAACATCACATAACAAGGTTAATTTGAAAAATGAACAATTTTTTAACAATGTTAATAACCACACAATATGAATAACAATTTGATAGCTATACCACAACAAGATTAACAATTTTTTTCATAGCACAAAAGTCTCTAGTTACCATAGTAACTTAAAAATTTGAAAGTCTATTTAGGTACACAAACATTTCAAGGAAAAGTTCATGAAAAATTTGTTACCGTGTTACCTCGTCACATACAAGTGACTACGATTACCGTTACATACCATAACATTCTTTAGTATGTCGATTCTTGATCCTTGCCTTGACAATACAAGATTAATATTTACATACATTTGCATAATGACACTAGAGTAGATGATTATTATACAACAGATTCATAAGCATTACGAATATGAGGAATAGCAAAAACATGAATTACAATGCAAAAACACTTTGATAATGTATGAGAAATTCATGATATGCAAAAATAGACACATTTAATGATGATAACACTAATGATCATGATCATGATAATGACTGGAAAATATGATAATGATAAGGACGGTGAGCGCTCACATAAAAACAAAAATAACAACAACAACATGCATGCTTAAACTTTTGAAATAATACACATTTGCAAATGTTTTAACAAAGATTTAAAATGTGAAGGACACTTGTTATGCAATTTCTTAAAAGTAAAACAACCCCTTTTCATATTTATATATGCAAAAAAAATACAGCTCAATTTTCAACACCACGGACGGGACCTATGTGACATTTCCATTTCAAAAATAGGGACTTACAAACTTAAAAGAAACGATGCCCGCGATAGGCCTTCCTGTGATCAGAATACTCAAGAAGGCCACTACCCCCTGCAGGCCACTCTGGCTATTTACAATTGCACCCCTGCGAGCCGCTTCCTGGGGCTGCTCGGGTCCCGGAGGATGAACCATCCTGAGGTCTGATCACATTCCAGCGGGAGTTAAATTGTCCGCAATGTTGGAAATGAGGGTATTGAAAAACTTATTTATGACATTAGAACATATGCATATGAAACAAAAATATGAAATAAGAAAAACAAGTGTATAATCACATATTCAAACATTATAAAAAGAAAACACTGAAATGTACAAAATCTCAGATTTGAAAAATGAAACTTGTTAAACTTCAGGGTTTAATTTAAAAAAAAACTAAACAAGCATTTTAATGCTTGACCCAAGCCCAGAGGAGGGGGAGTTTTTTTTCACATTATACATTTTACTTTTTACTTTTAAATAAAACATATTTAAAAACATTATATATTACTTATAACTAAAGATCACTTCAATGAATCTTTTAAGATCAAACTTCGTTAGGGGTTTTGTAAAGATGTCTGAGAGATTAGCTTTACTAGTTACGTGTTTTACATTAAATATCTCTTGGTTTAAAAGGTCTCTGACAAAAAATAATTTAACGTCAATGTGTTTTGTTCTGTAGTTTTCTATGGGAGACTTAAGGAAATCAATGGAGGCCATATTGTCTACTAACAAGGTTGGCTTAGTTTGTGGACCTGTAAAAATTTTTTTCTCATAACATTCAGTTATGATTCTACTGAACCAAAGAAGCTCTTTAGTTGCTTCTGTTAAAGCCACAAACTCTGATTCCATGGTAGACAAGCAGACAGATTTTTGTTTAAAAGCTCTCCACATGATAGGAGATTTGTCTAACATT
Organism: Maratus speculifer; assembly: GCA_964019185.1. Taxonomy (NCBI): domain Eukaryota; kingdom Metazoa; phylum Arthropoda; class Arachnida; order Araneae; family Salticidae; genus Maratus; species Maratus speculifer. The sequence goes on from OZ025291.1 coordinate 1,530,311, forward strand.
AAAAGTTGTCCCCCCATTGACGTCCTGTCATCACGATTGGCGGCGAAATCGGCATCAGTATATGCAATTAGATTTATGTTATGACAATGTAGCTTCAATTTGTAGTGTTTGGTGCTTTGTACATATCCCAGTAATTTTAAAAGACCATTCCAGTGGATTATGCCCGGATTACTCTGGAATTGACTGAAGATATTTACTGCATAGGATATGTCGGGGCGAGTCCTGCTTGTAAGAAAAGATAAGCAACCCAAAACACTTCGGTACGGATATTTTGACATCTCCTGGGTTTCAGTATCTGTTTGAGGGCACTGTGCTTTGGAGTACACTACTCCTTTACTTATGGGAAGTGATGTGATGGGAAAGTTATACTCCTTAAAACGTGTGCAGATATCATCAATATATTGCATTTGATGGATTGACACTACACCTTCCCTATCCTCCTCAAACTCAACCCCAAGGAGTTTACGTGTTTTCCCCAGGATTTTGATGTCAAAATGTTCAGCTAGTAATTTTAAAATCTCATTTATGTGTTTCTGATGCTTACTTAAAACAACAAAGTCATCAACATATAACAATAAAACAGCGTAATTAGAAAATGTGTAGATGCAATTACACCAATCCAGTTTGTTAAAACCAAGAGAAATTAAAACTTTATGTAATTCATAAAACCACACCCGGCCACTCTGATGGAGGCCATAAAGTGCCCTCTGGAGTTTACAGACCAAGTGCTCTTTCCCTTTTATTTCAAAACCTGGAGGCTGTTTCATGTATATGTTATCTGAGAGAGGGGCGTACAGATAGGCTCCTTTCACATCGCATTGCGTGTGAATCCATCCGAGACATGAGACAAGGGCGGCAAAGAAAAAGCGGATTAAACTAAAATTTACGACTGGTGAAAACGTCTCGTCATAGGTTTCACCCCTGACCTGTTTGTAGCCTTGGGCTACTAGTCTTGCTTTGTATCTTGCCACCTGCCCTTTATCGTCTCGTTTGATGGTGAAGACCCATCTGCAGCCTAGAGGTTCAGTGTTGGGTGGTAGTGATGTTAATTCCCATACATGTCTTTTATTTATTACGTCTATTTCCTCCTGCATTGCCTGTCTCCAGAGTTCCCACTGAGGGGATTTTAAGGCTTGCTTATATGTGTTTGGTATGGAGTCTTCTAGTCATATATTGTTTTTACGTGTTTCTGATAAGGATGTGTGTGGAGGTGTGTAACTAGGACTTGAACTAGCACTGGAAGTAGATTTTACAATACCCTGGTATTTATTATCCCCCTTGAAACTGAACATGGTTGGATCAAATTTTATACCATTAGACTGACAGTATTCCCGCACTTCTCTGAGTGATCTTAAACGTTGCGTTTCACCCATCTCATAGTAATAGATGTCGGTTCTTGACTTATCAGGCCTAGTTACGGCCTTACGGAACCATACAGCATCCCTCAATGTTCTCTGGAATTCCTCGCCCTCCTCGTCACTTTCATCGTCAGATGAGTGAACGGAGGCGGGTTCAACAGCTTTTGAGGTGCCTGGCTTAGGTGTTGGAGATGGTGATCTTTCTAAAGGAAATCTGTCAGGTTGAAGGTCAGTCAAAGGGTCAATTTCTGGTTGTTCTGAACTTAAAATATATGTAGGTCCCAGGTCGCTTCCGTTGTGCTGCTCTGAAGTTGTAAAAGGGTTTGTGCCTATTGAATAACTTGGGCCTTGCTCGCTATGCCTGTGAACATTTCTTGGTACGGATTCATCCCCAAATCTAACATTTATAGTTTCTATTATTTTGTTTGTGTCGGGAATCCATACTCTGTAGCCTTTCGTTGACATTGCGTAACCCACTAAAACCCCCTTTTTGGCCTTAGGATCAAATTTTGAATTTCTTAACTGCCTAGGTACTCCTACGTATGCCACGGTACCAAAAGGGCGTAAATGTCTTATTGAGGGTTTGTTGCCACAGTAATACTCAAAGGGTGTCTTTTTCTGCGTTTTGTGACATACCCTGTTTAGTGTGTACGCGATGTATAGAACTGCTTCTGGCCAGAATTTTAAACTGAGTTTGCTTTCATTAAGAATTGAGCATGCCCCGTCCATTATAGTTTGATTTAAACGTTCCGAGACCCCATTTTGTTCCGGAGAATACACGTTGGTAAACTCATGGTGTATCCCGTTTTCCTCAAAGTATCTTTTAAATGCTTCATTGTCAAACTCCCGCCCATTGTCGCTACGGACTTCTTTTACCTTAGTGCCTAAAAATCTTTCAGCTCTTTTTACGTGATTAGTGAACACCTTGAATACTTGTGATTTGTTACATAAGGGGTAGACTGATACTTTACGTGAGAAGTCGTCAGTTATGGTTAAAAAGTACTTCTCACCGTTTCTACCTGTTATTTGTGTCGGTCCCCACAAGTCAGTATGAAGTAATTCAAGGGGTCGTTTTGATCTTATTTGATTTATGGGACGGAAGGAAGTTCGCCTGTGTTTGTTAATTTTACATGTCTCACATTCAAAGTCTTTACTTTTAATAGGTGGTAAGCCCCTTACACCATTACATTTAACAGTATGTTCGATTAAAGTGGAGCTAATGTGTCCGAAACGTCTATGCCATAACTTAAAGTCGTCCTTCTGGACAGTAGAGGCTTGAAAACGCACCTTTTTAGGACTTTGACTATTTTGAGTTTTAGTTTTATTTTTAGGGCTAGGATCTGGGTACAGGCAGTAAATGCCATCTTTAAGAAAAGCACGAAATAGGGTACCACTGTCACGATATGCTCTAACCCTGCCCTCACCTCCTCTGAACTTGGCACCAGTTTTATCAAGCCTAGGGCCAGATATCAAATTGTGCCTTAAACTTGGGCAATACATAACATCGCCGAAGCGAACCATTTCCCCATTTATTTTTAAGTCCACTAGACCAGTTCCTTCAATAGGAAAAGTTGCTCCGTCAACGGCAACAGCCAACTCCTCATTTTGCAAAGGTTTAAATTTTACATACAGGTTTTTATCTTTGCAAAAGTGGTGGGAGGCACCTGTGTCAAAGACCCAGGCGTCTCCACCACATTTAATATTACTAAGATTAGATTGAATGAGGTAGTTTACCTGGCTTGTTGGCTTACGTTGACGTTGGTTTCTAGCTCTATTGCGAGGCACATCTCTGCTAGGTCTGGAATTACAGGGTTGGACTCGAACTGGACTGGACACTGATGAACCTCTGGACACCGAGGAGTTCTGGAACGAGGAGTTTGAGGAGTCTCTGGAAGTGGTATGGAGGCAGGATTCGGGATTGGAAGATTGTTGAGGCAATTTACACTGTCGAAGCACATGGCCGGCTTGGCCACACCTGTGGCACCTTCCCTTGAACTTAGGCTTATATACGGACCTCTTGGGTGTGCGAGCTCGAGAAAAATGGGATTGGACCAGGTCACCTCTGTCTTCTTCACGTAATTTGATGCGGGATTCCTCGGCCACCAGCTCGGTCAGGACATCTTTAAATTTGAACTGCTGTTCGGGCCATCGCAAGATTCCCTGGACGAGATTGTCAAACTTTTTAGGGAGCCATCTCAACAACTGGAATGTCAGATAAATTTCCTTTATCGGCTCATTCATGGCAGCCAGCTGATCAGCAAGTCTCTGTAGGCGTGCAGCAAACATATCGACTGGCTCGTCAGGCTGTATTCTGCAGGACAGGATCTCGCCAAACAACTGCATGTGACGTGCACGGTTGTCAGGTTGAAAGTGGGTCTTCAGCTTTGTCCACGCTTCATGAGGGTCATCGATGTTTTCAATTATCCTCCGGAACTCATTTTCGACGTTTAGGTATACTATGGATAATGCTGACCTGAGTCGTGCCTGATAGTCTTTTGTTGCTACTGCATCACTGGTATTCGGAGCCTCTTCGGTACCATTTACGATGCCCCAAGCATTCTTGTCGAGCAGCAGGTATTTGACATCCGCTGCCCAGGTTGCATAATTGTGAGAGTTCAATTTGTTTATGCTAACCTGTACGTTGGTCATTGCCATGCTCTTAATTAAATTTAAACAGAAAGGAAAAGAAAATTTTTTTTTTCAAAAAAAAAAACGTACTCTAAAACAGTCAAATAGTACGACAAAAAAAAATTTTACCAAAAAAACCTTTCTATTTTATACTAGAATAATTAGATATGATTATAAATTAAAATACAAATGCTATTGCGGCCCCCCCCCCACTAGAAATCGCTTGGAGGTCTAATGGCCGCATGCTACCACTAATTTAAGATATTGCCAACGAAGGTTATGGCCACCATAACAGGTTAAAAAGCGTAGTCGCTTTGGCCCATAACCCGTGATCGGTTCTGAGGCCAGAACCGTTCTAAAATTAAATAAAATTTAAGCAGAGGTTGAAAAAATAAAAAATGGTGACCTGAAAAAATATTGGCAATATGTGTGATTGCGTTATAAAGTCAGTAAAGAAGCATTTGATTAAAATATAACCTAACGTTTATTTTTCAAAAAAAACATATTCAAATTAAAATATATGTATATATGAAATAATAAACAAAGAAAAAATTATATCTGGTAAAATCAATCAAAAACAATAATTTCTGAAATTATATTATCCATAGAATTAGAGTAATACTTTAACATGATAAAAGCACTTAATTAATTTAAACGGCATGACGTAAGGTAAAGTTTAAAAGACCAGTACAGGTTTGCAAAACGAACAACTCACCATGGCATCACTGGAAAAAGCAATTCTCAAAACGGACGATGACGAACAAGTAAAGTCCAGGAATAGTTCAAAGAAAATAAAAAACCTTGGATGTTAACACAGTTCATGGCAGCAACATATTCATCATCACATTCCCGCTATTAACTAACAGAAGTTATTTCATAAAACTACACCATCTTTCACCATTTAAGATAAACTACAATTGAACTTTCATAATTAATATTTATGACAACAAACGGCCTTTTACTAGGCCAAAACATCGTCAGACCACCCGCCGTCAAAACAAACCGACTGATTTAAATACCCCTCGCGATTCCAGATATTGCCAGACGACAACGCCCCTTTGCGTCTGCAGAAGTTGAGCGAAAGCGTTCCTGCTTTGCGAAAGGAGATACGGCTACTCGTAAGTTGCGATTTGCGAAGATCGCAAATCGCGATCAAACAGAAGAAAACGACCATGAACGCACACGTAAGATGATCAAATCGAAAGTAAACAAATAAGTAACCAATTTAAACGGTGGAATATGCTATGGAACCAGGAAAACAGAATAAAAGAATTGGAGATAAGACAAAGATCGAATAGTATTGAAATAAAATAAAAACCAGTAAGTCATGCCATATTATTCCCTTACAATATGTATATGTGCTTAGGAATATGAGTGTTAAGGATATGGGTAAGGCTGACAAAACTGCCATCTTCGCCCCTCCGCCCCCTTTCGCCCGGCGCTGATAAGTACACAATTATTTTTGTGACTGTTTATTGATATAAATAATATCTGTAAAATACACAAATAAGAAATTCCCCAATTTAAAATAATTCGCTTGAATGTACGCAGTGTCTTTTTAAAATTTCTTTTAATTTTTACAGTGCTTAAATAGTTTTTTACGCTGAGTTTTTTAAGGAAAAAAAGTGTTTTTCATAGCAGAAATCTGGATAGATTTTGTGCTGTTAGCGAAACGAAATTGACCAATCAGAAAATTCGCTCACTTAAAAAAGCAAAAACTTTGAATGCAGTTTTCTGATTGTTCAATCTCGTTTTGTTATCTCTGTATTCGCAAAATGTGCCTGAATACCGGACATTAGATGAAAACATTGCAGCATGAAACGATATTTGGAAGCAGAAATAATTCTTTTAGTTTGTTGGATAGATTTTTAATTTGGAACGCATGATGTATTTTCTTGGATAAATTATAAATAAAATAAAGTATCCTCTTTGTAGGATTCCGTAATGTAAATAAGTAAAGGTAAGTGAATTGCTTTTATGGCTATTGTATTTTGTTTGTTTTAGAAACTGGTGTATATAAAGTTTTATTATTAGAAATTAGATTTATTAGTATATTATTTATTATTAGTATATTAGAAAGTCAATGGTTTTATATATTTATTGTGAAATTTTTTTTTAATCGGTGACGATGCAGCAAAAGTTTCAAATTTTTAACAGTGTGTCATGTTTTTTCGCTCAATGTATGACAGGTCTGTGGCAGGCCAAACATTGAACGAAAAAACGTACGACATGGACAATTTCACAGTAATAAGAGAGAAAAAACCGGTTTGATTGCGTCATATTGCACGATTTTTGACGTATGTCTCTGTAGTGTGTGGCGGGCCTTGGAGAAAGACGCTCCGGGAGACAAAACGCAAAAACGCGCCAATTTGGCGATTTTTAAAAATCGCGCCAAGAAGGAGAGTAAAGTACATTCACACCGAAAAATTTTAACTTTTTGTGACGTGTGTGACACTGGAATCGAAGAACTGTCATATTATCATTGTTAAAATGTCCGAGATCACAATAAACTACTCTAGCAATTTTTGGGGGTTAGTATATAAGTATTTATTCTGATATATGATGATATTTTAATAATTACTGTGTTTATTGCATTTTTAATACAACATATTCTTTCCATAAAACTTTTGTCAAAAAACATGAATTTTTAAACATCTTTAATTAATTTAAGTTTTCAAGCACTTAAACTTTGCTAAATCAAATTTCACTGTTATTACAAGAAAATATACACTTTCAACTACATAAATAATTTTTTTTGAAATTATATATTTAATTTTAAAATTTTGGACCCTGGGACCACTTTGCTTGGAATGGCCCTTCAGTGGTATTTTGCCATGTCTGTATTCGTGTAATTCTTTAAATGGCACATAAAATACAGTAGGTTTTTAAAGATATATTTTTTTTCTAACTTCAAAACAGCTAAACTCCCCTTCATTTATAAATGTTGGGTGGGAGGAAAATTGATTTTCAAGCCCTGATGAAAATTTTTGTAGACAACAACGACACACGCGAAGAGATAAAGAAATCATTGTAATTGGACCACTTAAAAATATATATAATGTTCAACTATAAACTGAGAAATAATTATGTGATTTCCTCCTTTATTAATACCGCAAAAGTCATATTTTTTTTCAGTACCATCATTTCTGAAACGAATGTACTACTTCTATAAAACGTCGCGAATCACAAATATCGTATCAACAAAACAAGTATTATTAAATTTAAAACTTAAGAATTACAAAAATAGCACAGAAAACCATTTTACTTACTTTAAAGATTATGTACGTTATGCTAAACGTCAGTTATTTTAAATGAGAGAATTGCAACAAAAGCCGAATGCATGTTTCAGTTGTTTACAATCAACTAATCAACAATCGTTACAGTTACAGTTAAATGAAATTACAGTTAAACCAGAATCTGTTCAAGATGGACGCGCATTAACTCAGGAGACAAGAACATGGAGTGGACTCAACATAGTGGATTGAAGAAGTTCGATCAGGAACAGATCTTTGATTTGATTCATGTCGATTGAGCTACACGTTTTTTTGCGTTAGGAAAAATCAGGATTTTTGACGTCCATAGGACCGCTGAGCTTAATTATATCATTGTGGAGCTCAGTGTAAGGGACAAGACTTCGAACCTCTGAAAATCTGGGCATTTGGCTTTATACTAGATTATCGTTATGCGTAACAGAATGATGATTCATACTAGCATTTCTCAAGCAGTTGCAATTGACGTCATACTGAAGGTTACGCACTAGAAATAGACAGTTCTGATTGGTGGAACTAGCCTGACCTAACTGGCGACATACGACCAAATACAAAATTTGATATTGAGACGATTCTTTCTTGGAGCTTCGTGGGCGAGTTCTTATGTCAATACGCCGCTAATCGCTTGAGATCGTAGAATGTTTGTGGGCCCGACTCCCACTGGCTCCGTTGACACTTTTTGTGTATCTCTGTAACTACGGCCTCTGATTGGCTGAGAGCATGAGTACTTACGTCGAAGAGCGAGGACTTACGCTGAGGCATCGAAATGGATAGTATTCGAGGCTAACGAAAAAGACAGGCTACCGCGGTGCATCTCGCATGTCTTTTTTTACAGACCCGTAGACTGGCGTGACGCTCTTTTCTTACACCTTCATGAAGGATATTCCATCTACATTATGATCACGTGGTCAAGGTAAAAACTTCTAGCGTAAAGAAGCGAAGGCTTCGTTAAACGCAATGTAAATCCCCACCAGCCAATAAAACAGTTTATACGGTAAACATAGCAACTTACCTGCTTATCAGCTAGAAGTTCTTTGGATAAATTACCGGTACCACGTGACTTTTTACAGCCTGGAACGCAGATTTGGAATATCCTCCATTGTTGCATTCGAATATCATGTGACTTCAGCAGTCTGTAAATAAAGATACGCGGAATGTAGCGCGATAGTCTGTCTTTTTCGTTAGCCTCGATAGTATTTCTGTGACGTCACAATTGGAAAATGTCCTCGAACCAAAAGAAAAAAAAAGATTCATTTCATTATGAGTTACTACCTGGAAATAAATGCTAAACTACTGATATTCTTCTAAGTGAGAACGAAATTTTCTGTAATCATCTGTGTGAGATAAGTTCGTTAGTAAGTAAGTATTCGTGGGACGTGACAATGGGTAAAATGGCGATTCTTATTGCCTCGAATGGAAGGATACAGTCCTTATTAAGTTACGATCGATCGAGCGTAAGATTTAAGATAGCGAGGCACCATAATGCCAGCCTTGATGTTGTACATTTTCCTTATGCTATTTTGGGTCAACCAATTTATCGCGATTTTTTGTCAGAGCGATCGTTGCAGGAATCATGTGGCCACGTAGGCCATTCATATCATAGTTCTGACAAACGTACACAAATCAAATTCCCGGAGCTCATGTGTACAGTAGAAAAGATATAGGACAGACAAATTTTTCTTGCACACCCACGTTAATTCGACCAACAATGACGTCGGCTGACCTTTCTTTACAGTAGTAGGAGAACAGGGAAAATAGGCTTTTCCTCAGAGTTGAATTCAGAAATTTTTCTCCAGGAAGGATTTCTGTTTCTTTGGGGGGGGGGGGGATTTCACTTTTTAACCATTATAAACAACAAATCTCAACTTTTCTGGGGGGACATATCTCATTGCTCCCGGGGGGGGGGATGATGCCACCCCCTTAAATCAACACAACTTTCCCCAACAGAATTTAGCTCAAACGTAATGCTCAGTTCGTGGCATTACTGCTCATCACATGATCTATTATCTGCTAGATTTGGACCGATTTTGAAAAAGGATATAGAGGGCATTTGTCATTCATTCATGAATCATTAGAAACGACAGTCATACTAGGAAGGAATTTAGCATCAAAACTAGATGCATCGTCTTTGTTCTCCTTCCATTATTCTACATTCATGCTCGTCCCTGTATATTGACAATGACTTATAAGCTGACTTTCATGTCAAGCACACAAGTGACAAGACAGATGTATGTGTTCAATAAATTCTCAAATAAGTAAATCTCGATAAAAGCAAATACTACTTGTTAACTTGCAATTAAACTCATTCAGGCGAGTGTTGCCAAGTTATAAGAATGGAAAAAGCCTAGGTATGACGTAAATTGGACAAGCACATCTGACAAAATTTGGATGCCAATCGCAGAAAGTTAAGATTGAATATATCTGTTTCAAGAACAGAAATCATTGCAATGTTTGAGAGATGTTAAATCTTCAGTTATTTTACTTATTAATATTTATATAATTAGAAATAGAGACAAAATTGTTTCAGAATTAAATCAGTGTTATAACATGTGAATTTCACCTCGTGTAAAGAGCTGCATCATGTGGAATAGAATATGTAAAAGATATGGAATGTCTAACTTTGAAATTGTTTCTCTTTCAAGGATATATTCATGATGTAGTGTCAGTAAACAAAATAATAAAGATAACATCACAGGCATTTTAATGATAAATTGTCCACACACAGAAATAACTCTTTAACTAAAAATTGTGTTCTTTAAAAAATATATGTATATATATTACAAAAATGTTACAGCAGCAGTTCTCAACCTTGGTTTTGCATATCCTTAGAGGTACATGACAGGTCTAGTAAGGGTACATGAAAATAATATTGGAAATGGCGAAGATCACAAAAATTGTTAATAAAGTCACAAAAAATGTTAGGAATGACAATGTAATTTGTATCTATTTATTAAATAGTTGCAATAAGAAGATTACTAATGGAAAAAAAGCATGTTTGTGTTATCTAGCTGACTGAAAGCAGGAAGGAGGGGAGCATGTTTATAAGAAATGAGGGCACTCTGAAATGAAAAGCCTAAAGTGGTACATGAAAGGAAAAAGATTCGGAAGCATGTTAGAGGATCATCTTTGTACTAAAATTTTATTGAAATCTGAAATTTTCTATACATACTATATTTGCCATTGAAATTCATCATTTTTTTGAAAATATATTTGAAACATATATACAGCAGACTCCCTAAAATCCGCACATAACTTACAAATGTAAACAATGAAACATTAATTTCAGATAAAGGGACAAAATTTGACTTCTTAAATTTTATATCAATTCCATTATATATTTTAATTTGTAATTTTTGTTAATATAACTGAATTCATGTTTCTTCATGAAAGAAGAATAAATTTATTTATCTGAAAAAATTCAAGATATTGCTGATATCATTGGTAATTACAATCTTCTTACCAAATACATTTATGTATTAATCCAGATTCTTTGGTTATCAAGTGTGGCTGAACCTGAAATAAAGCTTCCTTATTTTATGATTTTGATGCAAACTTGTAATGTACCTTTATGAGGCAAATTTCATTGAATAATTTAGGAAAAATACATTTTATCTGTATAATGAATATTTAATCATACATTATTGATTATTAATTTGACTTTTGCTTTTAATATTTTAATCATCTAAAAAATTATCTAAATTTTATTTTTATTATTTTAGTTTATTATTTATTTTATTATATTGTATGTTTCATTAAAATTTCGATTGTGTTGTAAATTACATTCAAGTTATGGTTTAAAAATGTAAACAAGCAATGACCAGAAATCCGCAAAAATTCTAAAATCTGCACAGCCACAAGCTGTGCGGATTTCCGAGAGTCTACTGTATTTCAAAACTAGTTTTTGCAAAAAATAAAAATGATAATCTAATATCTACGTAATATTTAATTCGTTTTTAACTCAATAAATATGTGAATCCAAAATCATAGTTCATTCCACCAAATAGCGTTGAATGCAGAATTGTTAAAAATGATTTTTTATTTTTTTTTGTAATAAAAAAAAGGGGATTTTTTTTTTAAATGTGATTTTTTTAAAAATTAATATTAACTGTGTATATATTTTTATATGTTCATGTATCTATTTATTTTTTTGTATTGATTTACATATTTCTGTTAATTTCATAATATTTTTTGGATAAAAACTCAAGATATTTTAAATAAAAAATTGTTGCAAACAAATATAAGATTCACTTGATGCTTAAAATTACATTATTCTACAATTAAATTTAAATTGTTATGCATATATCTATGTCTTTGTGTGTATAAATTTTTAGTTAATTGAAGGTTATTAATTTTTCATTAATGTATTACTCCAAAAAAATATATAAAAGCACAATAAATTCAGAAAATAATGTTAAATGTATGTGTATTCCAACTGATTTAGATTTAATAGTGTATTCATATTGACTGCTGGCAAGACTGTTCTTTGTGTTTTAACGTTCTTGTCACAATTCCTATAATTTCTGCACTGCACTGTTTGCATAGAGCTATTACTTACTACACCTTTTGCAGCAATTGTATTTTTTTCTGTAAAATATAACTACATTGGATCTGTCTTTCTGCCAGCCACTTTTGCTTTGCCAAGAAATCTAAAAGCATTTTAATGTGTTTTGCAACAAATGCAAATGAATTTAACATTAGAAACTTAAAAATTTTATTTTTTAAAAAAATTACTGAACTACTTGTACATATGCCTTCCCATTTAGTATCATTGTATTTATCATTAATACAATCACAGTAAAATTTACTGAAAAAGGCCAAATAAGATATAAAATTAGCATTCTTAGTGAAATTTTAGTATAAAAAAATCCCATAATATTTCTTTTTGTAAGTAAATTAAAAAGTTAATTTCCAGTTGCTTGATCATTATTTTATTTATTAATTATTATTATTATTATGTAATAATTTGGAGGTTAAGGTGTATGGGGTGTTAAATAATACAAAATTATCAAGGAAATTCGATGAAATTAAAAATTTATTACAAATAAAATAAAAAAGATATTTGTTTTGTTAAAAAATTCATGCTAAATTTAAGCTTTTTAGTTAGAGCATTCTTTTCAGACAATCTACATTAGAAGAACAGCCATAAAATTTAATTAATTGGTTAGGTAGCCAATCTCATCATATATCTTCTCAAACAAATATTTTAAGCATGAGACTTTTTTCAACATGTAACTAAGTTTAAGCATACAATGTTAAGATTTCATTAAAAATAACATAATTTGAACTTCGTTTTTAATTACTACATAGATATTAAAAAAAAACAGCACAGAATATTCATTATGGTTTATTTTTTAACTTTAAGCAGGCATGTTTAAATATTTTGTGCATAGTAATTAGAGTTACACTATTATAAATACAAGATACTTTATAAAAGTAAAAAAGATATACATATAAGCACAATAATAATTATGCACATTAGTAGTAAAAATTAAATTTTTAATTTTGATGCTATCTGTGAACAAAGTTTCAGAAAATTTTACATTTGTTGTAAAGTTTAAGATAGCATGCTCACTAGCACATTGAAACAAATTACACTATTAACAAACAAAAAGGAAATTCATTCTTAAGAGAATATAAATTATAATTTTTATTATCAATTATTTAAAAACAGAAATCACAGGAGATAAATAATTGATGGAACATAAATTAAGTTTAATAAACTGAAAACATGAAAGTATTCTTGACTGTGTTTATAAAAAAATATTGAAACAAAATTAATTCTGACTTTTTTTCTTTTTTACAAATCACTTTAGAATTTCATTAAAATTATTCTGAATCAGTTCTTTGGTAGTTTTCAAATATTACATTAAATATATGAAATTCAAGGTTTGGAAGAAAAATTCTACAAATCAATATACAATCACAGTTTACATCTAGTGTAAAAAAGGCAAGGTGCTTCCATTCTGAAAAAGTCACTTTTTAGGTTTATAAGGACTCACTTTTATTTTTAAAGACATTCTTTTGTTTCTTAAATTTTTTTTTAATATTTCAAAATCAGGGCATTCTTTTAAATCATCAATGAGTTAATTTTTACTATGTAAACACATTTTTCAATACAAAAGGCACAATAATATATTCACAATAGGCACAATAATTTTCAATACAGTAAGGACACAATTAAACTGGAGGATAAGTAGGACATAATTTTTTGATTGAGAAGCAAGAAGGGTGCTTTTTTTTTTTTAGATGAAGGGTAAAAAGGCTGCTATATTTTTAAACCAAAGGGCCAGCAGGACGAAGTACTTACTTGAAAATTGCTAGGGGTAAACTCTGAAAAAATAATATATAAAATTTACAACAAATAAATATTTTTTCTTTATCAGCCATCAAGTTAAACTCATGAGAATTTCACTTGGTATCCTAAGATTGTTTTGATGCAAAATATTTATGAGTTCCGTGTTACTGCTTTTTAACTGCACATTTTCTTCATAGAGTTCTTTAACAGCTGTTTCAGACTGTAAAATGAAATCTTCAAACTCAGCTTTCATTTTATTGCTGATTTGGAATTCAGTTTCTAACAAATTCTGAAGTTCACTACAAATATTTTTATAACGTTCCTCAGTAGAATGAAGCTGCTCCTTGAGAGTTTGTTGTTTGTTACGTGATTCCTCTACAAGGTTAGATATACTACTGGTGTATTCTGCCCTCATTTTAACCATTATTTTTTCTTGATCAGCATTTTTTCTTCTGAGCTTTGACACTTCATCAGACAGTCTGATTCTGTCAGATGACATTTGACTGAAGTCTTTTGAAAGGTTTTTCAGCCTTTCATTTAAGCTATGGTTTTTATCTAAAAGATATTGTATTTCTTGATCTTTAGCATATCTGACTTCTTGAATTGAAGTTTCAAGTGATGACACTTTCAATTCAAGTTCATCCTTTGCTTTTTCAGCCATTGTCAATCTTTTGCACATATCGTCAAAAGTGGCACTTGAAATAGACATACCATTGGAATTCTCAGAAAATAACAGGTCAAATTTTGATTCTAAAGCTTGCTTTTCTCTATTTGCTCTTTCAAACAAATTTTGCTTTTCACCAAGCTGCTTATGCAGTGAATCAATTTCTGACAACAAATCTTGAATTTTTTCAGCAGATTTTCTTTGAACATTTTTCAATTCAGCCTTAAAACTCAAACTAACTTTTTCTACTTCAAAACCAACTGATGATTTGAGCCTTTCAATTTCATCTTTATACTGATCTTCTTTGCAAATTATTTCTTTCTTTTCTAAAATGGCTTCTTCAGCTGCAAGTAAGCTTTCTTTGGCGTCTCTTTCAAAACTTAGCATTTGGGATTTCAATTTTTTGTTTTCTTCTTCAAGTTCTGATACAGTAGCTGATAATTCAGCATTTTTAGCTGTTAAGATTGATATGTTTTCTTTACAGCTATTAAAAGATTTATCAAGCTCTGATAAAGAAGACTCTAGGGAAAAATTCTTTTCAGTTAATTTGGAGTTACTATCAGTGAGCTCAGATATGATTTTCTTGCTGTTGTCAAGTTCTTTTTGAGTTAAGCTCAAATCAATTTTACATTGATCAAGTTCTAAATTCTTAGCTTCAAGATCCTTTTTAAGTTTGGACAGTTCACTGCTACAGGTTGATAATTCTTGAGACAGCACATTTAAACCTTTATTACAACTCTCCTTCATTTGAAGAAATTGTTTTTCTAGCTCACTACGTTCTGTAGCGACAATACTTTCCTGACCAAGAAGCAGCTTTTCTTGTTTTTCTAGTTGCTGCAAAGCTGCTTGCCACATTTCAAGAGCTGCATTTTTAGATGCAATTGCAGCTTCTAGCTTTTGTTTTAATAAACCAACTTCACTTTCAGACAAATCTAAATATCTCATTTCTACATTTTCTTTCAATTCATTTATTAGTCTTCTATTTTCCTCAAACACACTAGAAATTTGAAATTTTAATTTATTTTGTTCAGTTTTAAATTGAAACAATTCTGCTTTTAAATTTTCAATGGTATAAGAAAATTCTCTAGCGGCTGGATCCATTATATATGTTTACTTTTTACCTTAAAATGTGTAAGGATGGAGGTGCAACAAAATATTTCAAAATGTTATAGAATGTATATGCATTGGTGGAACCAAAATAGATGTATTAAAATAAAGACTTGTTAAATGAACAAAAAAATAAATAAATAAATTTTTGAGGTAAATAATGTATCATCTAAAACCATCACAATTTTCAAGGTAATAAGATATTCTTGACATTTAAAATTGTAACAATTCCACTATGATACAGAAGGAAACCTGAAAATATAGATATACAAAATTTACATAAATGGTAATAATAAAAGCTGATAATAGCAATTTTACATTGTAAATAGAAAATTTCTTAAATAATATTTTATTCAATAATAATAAGCTGTGATAACATAAAATAAAGTTGTTTATTGAAAAAAAATATATATATATATATATTATTAGTTATTATTATAAAAGTTTACAAGCAACAAAATTCTTATCCTGAAGATCTAAAGTTAGACAAGAAATGAAAGAATTCATTATATTATTATTTTTTTTAAAGTATCAACTTTAAAACCAGGTTTGCAAAATCTCTCCCATACCATACAGACCAGGAGATGGCAGGACAGAGAATCACTTCATTAAGGTTCACAGATAAAATTCTATGATTAGTTAAATCTTGATTAAATTATTTATTAAAATGTAATTGGTCTGCCAAGTTATTTGGTGGATATTATTACTTGGAGGAAAACAGGTAAAAACCTGATTTTAACTGTTGATTTTAACCTGGTTTACCGTTGTGTATTGCTGCTCCTAGAACTCCATGTTTTCAGACCTTTGGATGCAGGAAAACACAATAGAAAACATACAAGTCAATAGCAAAAATCAGGTTTTCAGATGTTTTCCACCAGTGGCATAGGAACATATAAATAGGGGGAGCTGGGGCAAATTTTGGAAAACAAGTAGCGGTGACCATTTTATTAATTTCAGAGGATTTTTTGAGTGTTGCCTTTTTACAAACAGGAGTATAAAAGAATTGAAGCATATTAAACTCTTTAATCCAGTTAAAATCATTTTTATTAGATATACTTGATACATAGAAACTTAATTTATGGACGATCCAGAATACAATATTTAAATTTAAGGCTTCTCCCACTCCAACATACCAAAATTTGAAGTTCTTTCTGTTTTGCTTACCAATTCTTTACAAATCTCTTCCAAATCAATTTTAGAGGCCCCCCTCTTTATAAATATGCAGTAACACCAAGCGATTGAGTTTCTTGACCCACTATTGTTCAGAAGTGTGTTTGAAGACAGCAAAGAGTGCTAAAAGATTTTTCACCTATCACTATTGGTGTCAGGATCGCAAAAATAAATTCTGACAAAAGGAAAACTTCAAAAAATAATTTCTTCATTAATTCCTCTGAGGGCATAATTTTAATTGCGATTGAAAATGCATTTCTGTAAGTTCTGTCTGGGATTAATGATGGTAGAAGTGTCAAGTGAGCATAAAGATTTGTCAAGTCAAAATCATCAGCATGTATTCCAAGCTTTTGTTCACATCTTCTGACTATTGCTCGTTAATATGGATTTGATCTTTATCAGAGAGTCAAAAGTTTTTTGATCAAATCAGTTTTTTTAATTCATTGGTAATAAAGTCAAGTGCTTCTCTGAAATTTACTAGCAGTTATTATTCTTGTCCAGGTTGTGCTGGAAAGGAGGGGTGACTTTTCTAAAATTTCTCCAGGGAGAGCTGAGCCCGTCTAAAATATTCCAGAGAGAGCCACAGCTCCCCCAGTTCCTACGCCTACATTTTCCACCAAGATATAACTTGGCAGACTGATTGTGTTTTACATGCGAATCAAGTTTCAATAATTCTGGAATTTTAATCATGAAATCAACGAGGTGATTGTCTGTGCTGCTTGCTCCCAATCTAACATTATTTCTAAATCAGTGTGCCCAAGAACTTGTAAAAATCATAATACATTACTTAAAAAAAAAAAAAAAAAAAAAAAAAAAAAAAAAAAAAAAAAAAAAACTAGGATATTATTAAATTATGTTGTAATTTATTTTTTTTATTTGCACTCTATAAAATCATTAAAAATTGTCACTTTATTTATTGTATTAAAACATTATATGCAGGGTTCTCGCTGGTTTTTGAGCAACATTAGCGATTTGGTGAATAAGAAATAAAAAACAAAAACCAAATTAAAAGAAATGTTAGCAAAATATATTCCTTGAGAAACACTGAAAAATGTATCTGTAACCCTTTACTGTACTTCTTTTTTCCAAACATTCTAATGTAATCTAATTTTTTGTAACTACTTATAAAATAGAAATCCATCCTTCTACTACAGAAACTAGTAAAAATAAGTATTTTTTAAATGTGTAAATGTTTCAGACATTCTTTAGAAGTCTAAATAACAATTGAAAACAGCTACTTTTGACTTAACATTGTGAAACTATATACTAAATGTTGCTCTGAGATTTCGATTTTTAACCGATAAAAAAAAATTGACAGCAAAGCATTTCGTTTTATGGCACTTGATGTAAGTAACTTTGTGTTTTTATTAGCGTATCGCTAGTGCATAGATAGTGATTAACTGACAATTGAAAAATACCTATCGCATAATCCTCCTTGTGTTTGATGTTGCTTAACTGAATTGGATTTAATTAAAAATTTAAACATAATTAAAAATTTATAAGTAAAAATTTAAACATACACTTATAAAAAACAATTAATTTAAATTGCCCTACAAAACATTTTAGGAAATACTCATTGGTAAAATAAAGATATGTAAGGTGATGAACATATTTTTCTAGCATAGACAGAAATAAAATTCTAAACAGTAAAAAATTGTTCCATCAAAGGTTTATTTTTTTCTATATATATGTATGTATAGAAAATCCAATGAAAGCAAAAATGATGATGAAACTTTGATAATCGATGAAGAGGACTGGAATAATCTGAAATCAATCACTACTTTCAAGGAGTATGTGAATTGTGATGCCAATATAATGACATCAAAATTGTACACGATTGCTGGATGCTCATATTAGTGAAGAAGTTATCCTACCTTTTTTCAAAGATGCATTAGATTGCATTGACATACTTTGAACATCTTATTTGTAACAATATTAGTGAGAAAACTTACCAGGAACTTAACTCTATACATAATGCTTTGGTTAGTTTTAAAAATAAATAAGCATGTCAAAACATTTATTAAAAAAAATTACTTTAATTAAAATTTAAAATTTGTATGTTCAATAATGAAATACAAAAATGTAATTCAAAACCATGCAATTGATATAAGGTTTAATAATTCTCATTTTTTAATTTCAGAAATGATTATTTAATATATTTTTTCAATGTTTTAACTTTTTTTCAATATATAGTGCATCTTAAACAACTATACATAACAGCAAAATTAAATTTGTATGAATGTAGCATTATATTTTTACAGCCAAAGACTTTACACTTTAGGAGACTACAATTTTGATTGTATGTCTTTCTCAGTTACACAGTGGACTTTCTAAAATCTGCAAGCATTTTAAAATGTAAACAGTGAAAATAACAGATAAAAAATATTCTTTATAATCTTTATTCAAAATATCAGTGAATGAAAATAAAGTTATTTTTAATGTAAATTTATGATAAAATAGTAATGATACAGGATACTTCAAAAATTAAAAGCTTTTATGGGTCAAGATATGGATCTATAGTATAAAATATCACTACAAATCCTTTTTGCATAGCAGCATATTAATGCTGATTTGTTATTTTAAACAATAGGAAAGTAAAAAAAAAAAAAAAAAAAAAAAAAAAGTTAAGCATAAAATACTACATTTATTCAATTCATAAAGTATGAATTTCTATTAAAAAGATCCTTCAATTGGTGTATGACCTTTATTCATTGAAAATCAAGATGAAGATATAGATATTTCAGGTATTCAGTTAACCTTATCTCAAGCTAAACCACATGGACTGTTGAATTAGGCCAAAAAAATTAAAACAGATTCACAAGAGCTTTTCAAAGAAGTAATTTTTGAATGGATGAACAATACAAATGAAATTTTGATAAATCATATTGCAGGTGAAGAAAATATTTCTACACTAATTAATTCAGCTGAAGACAGTGAAACTGAGTCTGACAGTGACTTTGAGGTTTAAAAAAAAAACTGAAGGTTTAGTTTTTTGTGAAATTCCTTTTAAGTTCTTGGAGCAGCAGAGTTATAAATCAATAGGAAATAATGGCTGTTTACAGAATTAAAAAAAAAAAGACTTCATCAAGATAAAATGAAAGTTCTCAAACAAGGGACAGCACAAGAAGTGTTTACAATAAAAATAATTTGGGGTATTAAAATTATAACGTACAGATAAATAAAAGGGATTCAAGTTTAATTTGTTTAAATTGAATTATTACATGCTCTTCTGCAAATAGACACAGGTAACTTGAAAAAAAAAAAGAAAAAATCATCATTTAAGCCAAAATCTGCATAACTCTAAAATCCGCACAGGCTCTGGTCTAAAGCTGTGCAGATTTTTGAGACTCTATTGTATAACTATGTACACTGTACTATCATTTAAAGCACAGTTCCCTGAAAGAGACAAAACAGTGCTTAACTGTAACTAAAGTATATAAGCAAATAACACATTGAAATAGAAATAAAAATCCAAAGTGTGCAATAAATTTATGAAAAAAAAGAACTAAACTTACACACTTAAATTAATCCTGATGAATAAAATTCTCACAAGTAGTGTTCTTCACTATATGACTAAAATCTAATCCAGAAGCCATAGGAGAATCAATAATATAAATGAAGGACATCAAAATACTTGTTCCTGAAAAATGTAAAAATTTATCAATTAAATATATTTTATCTTAAAAAAGAATATGAAATAGCGGATGTTTAAGTTCTCAAAATTAAAAAATTATTTTTAAAGTTCAGAAGAGTTTAAAATATACAAAAGTGAGAACTTTAAAAAACATATCAAAAGGTTTTTTTCTTTTTCCTCCTCCTACATAAAATTAGAAGCTGCACGTCTGTACATTTTACAAAAAGAAAAAAAATGTATATATATATAAAGATATATATTAAAAAGTTTATTATTTTGTTTCATGATAATGCTTAAGAGTAAGGCAGTCAGATTTTGATAACTTCAAAGAGACCATAGGTGTCTGGACAAAATTCAGTAGATCACCTCTATAAGTCATTAAATTTTCTTATTTTTGTTTATTCCCCATAAAAACTAATGTGGTACTTTTTTTGTTATTTTACTTATTACAAATGCAATGATAAATTACATAAGTCAAAAGTGGAAAACCTATGATCCATGTAATAAATTTATTTTTCATAATGATTACATCAATAAAATTAATTAATTTTTCTTTTCAAAATAATAAACAAATTTTCTTTAACACATACACACTATTGCCCCCCCCCCCCCACAAAAAAAAAAAAATGCATTAAGAGGTTACTTTAGTCTAGGAAAAGACCTGCTTGCTAATACTAATCTTATGGAGGAAATTTATAAAGATACAGTAAACTCTGCCTAATCGATCAGGACCGGGAACATTTTCCATAGTAGACAATATTCTGCCTTAAACAAATTTTACTCTTTGTCTAAGACTATAGATTTGCAGAGACTTGAAAATCTTTCCAAATTAAACAGATTGTCTTCTTACACAGAGCTCACCTTATTGAAAGTTTACTGTATTTTGTTTGCATTTTAATATTTGTAAATGATTTTTTTTTTCTGCATTAGATAGTTGAGATAGATCTGTACAAAGGTCATTTTTTACTTTTTTGATTTTGTTTATAGGTATTTTTAGTGAAACACTTTCATTTTTGTTACTAGTTTTAAAAGTAAAAACATCCTCATAAAATAATAATAATAATAATAATAATAATAAAAATTTGCAATCAAAATCGAAAAACTAATAGACAGTCTTTGTACAGATCAAACACAACTATGTAATGCAGAAAAAATCACTTAAAAATACTGAAATGCAAATGAGATATCTTTATAAATTTTTTCCATAGGATTAGCATTAGCGAGCAGGTTTTTTCATGCTACTGAAATAATCCCTTAATTATCACATAGGAAAATATTCTTTTTCTGTGCCACTATGTGTTGGTATGTAGTAACTATTTGTCTTTCTATAAGAATTAAAAAAAAAAAATAGTTTTGGTTCTGATGAAAATAAGACATCATTACACAGTTAAATGAAAACTGGATTCAATTTTTATATAAACTGCATATTGTATATGTCTTTCTCTTCTAAAATAAATATATAAATAGTACTAGCGCTGGCATTACTGAATTTATGTAAACACATGGAAACTGGTAGTTTTATAGAGAAACATATCATAAACATGTTAAAGCTGGCAGTTTTTAAATTAGTTAAGATTTCAGCAAACAACTTTTATCTTTGAGTCTGAGTAAAATTTAGTCTAGTATGTCATTAAGAAAGATCTAGTCAGTCAAATATTCAAATAAGTATATCGAAGTTAAGATATTGATAAGTTAAGGAAATGATTAACTTTAAGTTATGCTCAACTAAATAGAGAAATTTGAATAAGAGAGAACTTGCCAAATCATTCTATTGAATAGCAAGTAGCATAACAAATCATTTTAAGCAATTGGAGAATATTACGCATGGCAGGGGCTATGATTAAAGAAGTTTTGAAAGAACTTGGTTTCCAGTTAGATTTCACTTATTTTATTAGCGAAACCATTAACAAACTTGGCATTCTTTCACATTTGTGTTTTTGATTGGATACATATTACATATCTGTACATTAATAAATAATGTCTAGCACAAATTTAAACACATGCAAAAAATATCTGTTGAACATTTATGGCTTTAATAATAATAATAAAAACATAAACTCTATTAAATATTATTGATCAGGTATTACAAAGGCAAAATGAGATATAAATAAATATAGTGTTTTATAACCAGTATACAAAATTATAGAAGAAATTATTCATCATAATTTAAAAGCTTGTACGATATATAATTATAAAATAATATAATCAAATAATAATAATATTAAATAAATAAATACAGATGTTGCACCATTATAAATCTTAGTGAAATGTGCAATTTTCAGAAACAATATTTTTTCAAGATGCCTTTGTAGCAGTTTACAATATATTTTTATTTATTAATTTCCAGCAGAGATGGAGACTTTTTTTATTTTGTATATTAAACTACGATGCTCATGGACTGTTAGTGATATTTTAAAATTTTTATTTAAGCATACTATTGTGATATAAAGTTGGTCACCAACAATTAATTACAACGGGAAAGATATTAATCGAGAATTTCTCAGTCCATCTTAAGTTTCCATTTAAAATAATCATATCCTTATATTGAAGCCAGAATATGGAACTATTTAAAAAATCATTTGAATAAGTGGTTGTTGGAAAAATAACTAATCACACAAACTAAATGCCTTATATACAGTAATCCCTTAACATCTGCAAGAGTTAGGTATCTGAAAACAACCGCAAATGTTGAGACTACTTTTACGTGCATAAAAGGGAGTTAGTTTTTTTAAATGGAAAAGAGCAGCTGAAGTTCAAGAAAAATGTTTATTAAGTATATACATATTCATTACACATTAAAAACACATGTTTAAATTAAATTTGAGTTTGAAAAGTTATAAACTAATTGCACAAAAATAATTTGTCTGGTAGAAAAAGAAATTAGTGATGTGCAATTGTTTGACAGAACAGATCTTCTGTTTATGAATTTCCACGTAAGGATAAGTTGCGGCCTCAATTTCTACTTTAAATTTAAGATTCCACAAAAGAGAAGAATCTCTTTCTATTGCTTTTTAAACAAGTTGTTGTTGATGTTCAAAAATTTTCCCCGGCAACTTTTTAAAAAAATATTTTACCTGCAATAAATATTTGAAATTTTAGAAAATTGAAAAAATTCTACATGTAAAATAAAGGAAATTACTTATCTGTATTTTCCAGCAACACAAGGGCTAAAGGTCTCACAAATTAGGCTATATGGTAATACAGTAGATAAATGTCCAATGCAGTGGCACAGCCAGAATTCGGATCTGGGGGGGATAGAGTTGCATATAGATAACAAAGTCGCCATCTTTATATATCAGAGCCATTGAATATTTAATAGCTCTGTTATATATATATATATACACAGTAGACTCCCTTAAATCCACGTCCCTAAAATCCACGCATTTTTTTTTTTGTATGTAAACAATGAAATTAAAGATAACGCTGAAGACAGCGGCTAACGCAATACAAATAATTCTTTTAAAAAATATATTTTTTTAAAATCCTTTTTAACTTCTTCCTTTTTTTAATGTCTTTCAATTTAAATTCTGCAGTGTTAAATAAAACATTTCTTGGACGTACAATGATCGATATTTAATCAAATTAATCCTTATCGTATCGTAGTTGTGGCGTAATATAACTTTCAATGGTCGTTTGGTAATGTTTGCGATTCGAATGGCAGGATAATTTTTGTTATATAAAATTATTAATTTAATAGTTCTATTACTATTTTCGTATCCCTGCTAGTTACGAAACGAATTTGAGATCTAAATCCGGTTTACTAATTACGATGATTGATATTTAATCGAAATAATCACTACTGTATCTTAGTTTTAGCATAATATATCTTTCAATAACTATTTGTGTTTATAATTCATGGTGTAGGATAATTTTTGCAATATAAAATGAATATTTTTTAATTAATCAAGCTTTTTTTGTTTATTAACAAAGGCAAATATTTCTCTTTATAAATATGATTGATTTTTTCTCATCATTATTTATATTTAGTATTGAATCTTAATTATTTACTTTATTTTAATATTTTTCTAAAATTTTATTTTACTTAATTTTTTTTTTTTTGTAATACTAACTTGCTTTTTAACTATTTATTTTTTAATTATTTTATTTAATTATTTTATTTAATTATTTTAATGTTTCAATTTATTATATGCATTGATCAAAATGCTTAACTACGAATCAAATTAACGTTTCAAAAATGTAAACAAATCAATGACCAGAAATCCGCAAAATTCTAAAATCTGCACAATTCCGGTCCCAAGCTTTGCGGATTTGAGGGAGTCTACTGTATATATGACACGAACCCGATCTTGGCATAAGTTCGTGGGATATCGTCATCATCCGAGGAGAGGGAGTTTATATCATAGTCGTGGAGAGATTCAAGAGTTCGGGCGCTGAAACATAGATCCGTCGCGTCAAGCATGGAAGTGCCGGGGAGAGAACTTTGGCGATCGCGCCAAGTCAATCTTCGGAATGGCCGGGGATAGATGTTGGCATTCTACCATCGATGAGCCGTTATTTTGTTGATTCATGAGATGTGATTGAGAGAGAAATAACGACACGGTATTTTCACTTGGGGCCTGGTTTATTAATCCTTTTTGGCAGATCTTTGGTGAAACCAGATCCCTGGAACTTGACGCTTTCTGTTTAAAAGTTCGTTTCTTTGGGCTGCATTTTATCAGGCAAGTGTTAGGTCAAAAAAGCCGCTTGTTTTAGGCGCTCCCGCTATTTAAAGGACGTTAATTCGCATTATTTCTACCAGGTCGCGATACTAAATAATGGGTGTTACTCTAATTTTAATTGGTTAAGAAATATCTGGGCAGTATGATGTTGTTAGGCGCGGTTTTCCAGGGTTGAATGCTGATTCTACAAATTAAGAATTGCGTTTACGTCAGCTTTTTTAATCTTAAAGAACATCCAAAAATGATCTCTGAAAGTAATAAATGTTAGGTTGGGAAAGAACATTAACAGGGGCAAAATAGCTTTAAGTATTAGAATTAAGGTTAAAAGAAGGGGCATTAAAATTTTAGATTAAAGTTAAAAATATAATTTGGGACCTTTAAGTTTTTGAATTTTAATTTTAAGTTTAAATTTTAAAAAGGCTTTAGGTTTTATCCTTTCATATCCCCCCCCCCCCCCACTAAAACAAGAACCACAGATCTTGCTTGCAAGGTCTGTGGGTCTCAGCTCCCCTAAATATTTTACCTGGGTTTCTTCCTTATTACTAAGTGGGTTTTTTTTTTTTTTTTTTTTTTTTTTTTCTTCAGTTTTACAATGTCAAGCCAGCTGGACCTAGTTTCTACATTATTTACAGGTTACATGAAAAAGGTTATATGAAAACATTATTCTTTACATAAAAAACACTATATTACAACAAAAGATTTGTCAATATTTTGGCATTGAATAACATGAACACTAATGCTAATACTACGGATAATGTTACTGATAATATTACGGATAAGGTTACTGATAATGTTACGGATAATGGTACTGATAATGCTGCAGCATTTAAGGGACATTCTCGAGAAGGACAACAAAAAAGAAACATTAATCAAAATCATAATATCAACAATTAAAATAATGAAACACATATTGACTAAAAAACAAAACATTTAAAAAATAAACTTTTTTTTTTTTTTTTTTTTTTTTCACTAAACAGTTTTTTAAATGTCTGTGATGTTTCCTTTGGTTGAAAGTTTTTATGAAGGAGAGTCCTTTGGAAACATTCTTTATGTAAAATTGAAACACTATATAATATAATAAAAATTCAAAAATAAAATACCAAAACACACAAGTTATTGACATTAAACATGGGTAAAAATAGCAATACTCAAAAAATATGACATTCAATGCTATCAGCAAAATACAATTGTATAATAAATGCACATTTTTCTGAAAATACTGTATGTTGACACTGAAATATCACCAAAAGTAATTACAACACAACACAATTTTAACACTATATAATATAATCACTATATAAGAAAACACTATATAACATAATACTAATTATAATACTATAAAAACTTTTTTTTTTTTTTTCTACTTAATTCTTAGGTCGCACCTTTTCTAACAAAGTACAGTCTCCAGCTTTAGGCTTAATTCGAGGCTAACTCCAAAATACCAAAATGTCAGACCTCTGAAAACTATAGCTACTAAGTAAAAATATAAACTTGCTATAATTTTCACCATGCCCAGTGTTAGTGGGAGATGGGTTTCAATACTTTGTGGTGAAAGGTCATCCCAAAAAAAAAAAACGTGCCACTTGCACTATAGAAAAGGAAAGTGGGAAACTGACATTCACCTACAAAGGACAAGCGAAGCAGTTTTGCCAGATTTTCCGTTCAACCTGGAAAGAGAATCTGGGAAAACAGTCCGGCTAAAAACGCGTGGTCAAGGAGTAGAGGACCCTTACTGACGTAACACATTTCATCATATACTAATAACATTTAAAAAAAAAATTAACAGTGCTTTTAAACTGTAACTTTCATCCTTTACCGCTGGGGGTTGAGGGTTAAACATCCAGCTGGGTCCTCTTCCAAATACTAATGATAGAGGGACGATAGAACAGCAAAAATAAAAAATTGAAAGATGAAAGAGATAGATGGGGTTTTATTCATGGTTGAGTTTGAGATTTTGAGGAGAATGGTAGTATCTTAACTTGGATGAATGGACAATTTCAGAATTTCTCTTAAAATGTGGGCTGGGTTTATCAATTTCAAAAGTGACTTCAGAAAGTTGTTTCAGAATGGTGTATGGTCCAGAATATGGGACAGTTAATTTACGGGTATTAGGATAATGAAATTCTTCATACATTACAAGGTCACCAACTTTAAACTTTACAGGAAGGAAACGAGCATCATAGCGGACTTTATTTTTCTTATGATAAGCAATTGTTCTTTCTTTAGCCAATTTTTTAGCTTCATCAACTGGAGGATAATAACTATTATTTGGAAAAGGAGGATCATATGGCAATTTTCCTAACAATAAATAACTAGGGGTAAATTGAGTTACAGAATGAGGAGTATTGTTATATTCAACTAAGACTTCATCTAACAGTTTAGTCCAGGGTACTTTCTTAGAAGAAGAATTAACTTTACACTTTAATCTGGTTACAATAGTCTGATTTAGGCGTTCAATTTTTCCGTTCGTTTTGGGGTGGTGACTACTTGTCAATCTGTGTTTAACATTGTAAGTACGAAGAAATCTCTAAAATCTGGAAGCTGTAAATGCTCCATTTCTGTCAGTTAACAATTTTTCTGGTACTTGTAATTGAAATAATTGTTTCAAAATGTTCGTATAAGTTTCAGTAGTTACACTTTTTGAAGGAAAGCCCCACACATAGCGAGTTGCATGGTCAACCACCAAATGCAAATATTTTTTTGTAGAATTGTAGTAATTAAATCCGCCAACAGAGTCCAATGCCAAGCATTCAAAAGGTATATCTGTTGGGGGCATCAATTGTAACATGCCAAATCTTTTTTGTTTACACTTTTTGTTTATTTGACATGTATGACAATGTTTTACAAAATTTTCAATATCCTGATTGATATTAGGCCAATAATACTGTGGGGAAATTAAATTTATCATTTTATAAATACCAGGGTGGCCAAATTGTGTGTGGGTTTCTTCTAAGAGGGGTAACCGTAAACACATGGGGACAACAATCTTATACAAACTTTTCTTTTTAATTACAACAACATCATTTACTTCAGTGTATTTTTTACCATCTGCTGTTACATTTTCCTTTTTCTGGCTGTCTCTTACTTCATTCAAGTCAAGGAGATGTATAACATGGTGTACATTTTCTGAAACAGGTTGTCTTGATAGCATATCAGCTTCAACATTAGTGGAGCCCTTTTGGTATTTGATTTCATAGTCAAACATACTAAGTTTGAGAGACCAGCGGAAAAGACGTCCTCTTAAATTTTTAACATTTTTGAGCCAGGTAAGTGCCGCATGGTCCGTATGGATGACAAATTTTTGACCATGTAAATAATGATAAAATTTATCCAAGGCATCCACAATTGCCAAACATTCTAATTCCGTTATTGCATAATTTTTTTCATAATCTCTAAGATTTCTAGAGTGATATGCTATTGGGTGTAATTTTCCCTTTTCATCTACCTGTTTCACAACACACCCTACTCCAAGACTTGAGGCATCTACAAACAGTTCACAAGGCACTTTGGGATCAAACAATCTTAAGATAGGTTTTTCAATCAAAGCCTGTTTTAGTTTCTCAAAAGAATATTGACAATTTTGGTCCCATACATAGGGGACATTTTTCTTTAACAATTGGTTGAGAGGATATCTAATTTCGGCATACTTAGGAATAAATTTATTATAGACATTAATAGATCCCAAAAAGCGTTGCAACTGTTTTACATTGGTAGGTGGTTTTAATTTCTTAATAACTTCTACATTTGGATTGTCAGGAGTAATACATCCATTAGAAACTTCATAACCAAGGAAATTAATTGTGGATTTAACAAAATTAAACTTTGATAACTTTAATTTGAGGTTTTCTTGGACACAAATATTAAATAATGTCTCTAAATGCATCAAATGTTCTTCCTCATTTTGAGAGAATACAATAACATCATCAAAATAACTACAGGCAAAATTAATTTTGTACTTATTAAAGATTCTTCGGAGTATGCGGTTGAATATCCCAGGTGCGTTTTTTAATCCGAAAGGTAATCGCAACCATTCAAATAAACCGAAAGTGGTCGCAAATGCCAATTTTTCGGTGTCTCGAGGGTGGATAGGTATATGCCAATATCCACTGGTCAAGTCGAGAGTAGAAAAGACCTTAGCTTGTGCTAATTTATCCAAAAGGGTATCAGTTCGGGGTAAGGGTTCTGCGTCTGTCTTGGTAATAGAGTTTAATTTTCTGAAATCTACACTTAAACAAGTTTTCTTCCCTTCTTCGCGCTTGTAGACTAAAGTGACAGGCGACGAATAAGGGGAACAACTCTCTTTAATGAATCCTGCCTGTAACAAATTTTGGACTTGGTTTCGGATTTCTTCCTCTTCTTTGGATGAGGTACGGTAAGCCCTAAGTGAAACGGGAAGGTCAGAGGTTAAATGGATTCTTTGGGGTTCTATATTCACACAGCCTACACGTACATATCTTTTGCAAAAATACAGACATATTTGGCGAGAAGAGCAGGTAGTTGTTCTTTAGCCAACTGAACTTTGGGCCCATGGTCAGAGGTTTCAAACAACTCTGGTTCAAAATTTTCTTCAAATATCTCTGCATTTTGGCTCTCTGCTTTTAGCGGGTGGATATATGGTTCTGACAAATGCAAAGTATGGTGGGATGATTTTTTTGAAATATTACACATAAGTGATATCTTTTTGTTATTTTGATGGATTTGCATTTTAGAGCAATCAATATTTAATCTAAATAATTCAGAATGTGGTAGCCCAATTAAAACATATGGTAAAGAGTTATGAATTATAAACAGTTCAATGGTTTGAGTTATTTATCCTAATTGCAAACTGACAAGGCATTTTTCTTTCAAAGCTAGAACACCTTGAGTTTGTGCGACTGAGATACTCTTTTGAACTTTAGATATTTTTAGATTAAATTTATGGGCTAAATGGTATGGCATTATACTGATAGAACTACCTGTATCTATCAAACATGGTAATGAGTTTTCACTTTTCACATGAGTAGCTGTTTGACAATTGTTCATTTTTTGTTTGGATCCATTATGTGTTTTGATATACCCGGGTATTATTAATTGTCATTGGCTCTCTTCTGTATTTTGTTGAAACTCATTATTAGTCTGATCTAGATTATGGGTTGAAACACTTGGATTTGGTGCTAGGGCAATAACATTCAGCGTTTGTTTACGAAAAGGACAATCTCGCACCCAATGATAAGCATTCGAAATGCCCACATTTAAACAAACCTGGCATGGCGTTGGTGGCAACGTAGCCTGATAATGTAGGTTTGGGCGTTGTTGATCGGTCTGCATAGATCTTGGGGGAATTGGTTGCATCGGTCTAAATGTATTTCTTTGTGGGTTTGGGTTAAAATGTCGAAATTGAGGTGATTGGTATGGGACATGATAATTCCATGGTCGGTAGGAATTTTGTCCATGGTCAATATGGGATTTAAAAGGTCTCCATTGTCGATATTGAGGGGGATGCTGAGGGTTGGGCTCAGTCTTCCTGTCTGTTTTATCTTTCTGCTCTAACTGCAATTTACTTAATTTAAATACCAATTCTCTCCATTCATTGACATCAGCAGGTGCATTTGTCACTACCAACTGTTTCATCTCTACTGGCAGTCCATCAGTAAGACCGTCCAAAATGAAACGCTGATCTAAACCTAAAGTGCGTCCTACTTTAGTTTTTTGGTGGTAATATTCATTTAAGTCACCTCCAAATTAAAATTTGATCTGGGAAAAATCTGTCAATGATAGTGTATCAGGAGTAGTGTAATGTTCGGTGAACAATAACACTAACTCTGACCAATGGAGGACCTGAAGACAGTTGTTGATATATAAGGTAAGCGCGGTATCTTTTAGATACTTTTGGATGTGGCGGATTTTCCACAAATCATCCTTGTGTTCCTCGCACAAACTGACTCAAAGTATCGCAGCCAAGGAATCCATGAGAGAATGGCACAATTTCGGGATCTTTTTGACATGTGCCTTCACTATTACCCGAGGACTGAGAATTTACTGCATTAACTTCCTGTCCCGGAGTCTCGGGAACCACATCATCATTTTTTGGGGGGTCGCCTACTTTCTCTGATGGTGGGGCAGTACTCATGATGTTTACAACTAAAATCTCACAAAATCATAATATATTCCAACATAGTAACACATAAAAATAACATTAAATAATTCCAAATATAATAGCAACCTGATACTTAAATCATTTTTTATAACTCAAGTTATGAATCTTAATTTAAAAGATAATTTTTATTTATCTTTTTCAACTTGAAAGGAGCAGGACTAAACAAATGCAAAACGAACTTTACAGTAAAAATTTAAAATAAAAGAAAAATATTTTATCATGTTCTTTTTTTTTTTTTCCTGTATTATTAACTCTTAAATAACTACTAAAAATAACTTTTAAAATAACACAAAGTACAAACAAAAAAAAATCAACTTACTTTTTTTTTTTTTCCTCAATAAAATGCCTGAATTTGCTCCTTCTAATTTTTCAAATTAAATAAAACATCTTACCTTGAACAATAATCCGCGATTGACAGAGAAAAATGGAGAGGAAAAAAAAATAAATAAAAATACACACGCACATTCTGTTCTTTTTTTTTTGTCTCTTTAAATGTTCAAACTATCCGAGTTTGATCCGAGATACTTCTTCTTTCCCTTTGAAACAAAATCTTTGCACAGCTGATCGGAGCACGGCGAACTCACAGGGGTTGCAGAACGAAAGTCACGTCATACCACACAACCGCAGTTATCGCGTTTTGGCGAAAGAGCATGCCGTATTCCGGCACTAGTCTTCGGACAGAGAGAAAATCTGGTACCGCTTGTATCCGCCGATCACGTTCCTGGAAGCAGAGCGATTTCTCATACAGGTTTCGTTTCGCTTGTCAGGTTTTTATCCTGCCGACTCTTTGACACGAACCCGATCTTGGCATACGTTCATGGGATATCGTCATCATCCGAGGAGAGGGAGTTCATATCGTAGTCGTGGAGAGATTCGAGAGTTCGGGCGCTGAAACATATATCCGTCGCATCAAGCGTGGAAGTGCCGGGGAGAGAACTTTGGCGATCGCGCCGAGTCAATCTTCGGAATGGCCGGGAATAGATGTTGGCGTTCTACCATCGATGAGCCGTTATTTTGTTGATTCATGAGGTGTGATTGAGAGAGAAATAACGACACGGTATTTTCACTTGGGGCCTGGTTTATTAATCCTTTTTGACAGATCTTTGGTGAAACCAGGTCCCTGGAACTTGACGCTTTCTGTTTAAAAGTTCGTTTCTTTGGGCCGCATTTTATCAGGCAAGTGTTAGGTCAAAAAAGCCGCTTGTTTTAGGTGCTCCCGCTATTTAAAGGACGTTAATTCGCATTATTTCTACCAGGTCGCGATACTAAATAATGGGTGTTACTCTAATTTTAATTGGTTAAGAAATATCTGGGCAGTATGACGTTGTTAGGTGCGGTTTTCCAGGGTTGAATGCTGATTCTACAAATTAAGAATTGCGTTTACGTCAGCTTTTTTAATCTTAAAGAACATCCAAAAATGATCTCTGAAAGTAATAAATGTTAGGTTGGGAAAGAACATTAACAGGGGCAAAATAGCTTTAAGTATTAGAATTAAGGTTAAAAGAAGGGGCATTTAAATTTTAGATTAAAGATAAAAATATAATTTGGGACCTATAAGTTTTTGAATTTTAATTTTAAGTTTAAATTTTAAAAAGGCTTTAGATTTTATCCTTTCATATATATATATATAAATTAGTTAACGACTTATAAGCAATTTTGATCGTATGGCAACCATTTTTTCTTCTTTTTGTCGCTACCACGTCGTAAATTCGTTTCAAATCATTCACTGTGAGAATCATCTTCTGAAAGATCTTATCAAAAAATGAAGAACATTTCTCAGTTACATAGCTTTTTAATCATGACATCTACTTCCCTGAATCTAGGAAAAAAAAGTGACCGGAAAAAAGTGACATAAACTACAAAAGCGGAAAAACATGACTGGGAAAAAAGTTACCGGAAAAAAAGGACAATGAAAAAAATGTTACGGGGAAAAAAGTGATAAGGATTTGATTTTAAGGATTTATTATTGACTTTGGTGATTAATTAGTTAAGTATGAAAAAGGGCGTCGGGGGAGGCTCTTAATTTAGGTAAATGGGTTTTTCATGTTGAATTAACTGTTTTGGTTCAATTTTTGGATATACGTTCATACTGAAAAGATGCTTGCCTGATTAGTTTTACGAACGGACGATTACCCCCTGCCCCCTCCGCTTTAAATAAGATGAATGGGTTTTTAAGCAGAATTATCCAACGTGTGTCAAATTTTGGATATAGGTTCTTTCTGATAAGGCTTATATATAGTATTGTGGTGTCACGGCCTGAGTTTCTCTTTACTCAGTGGGTTTATTTGTTAAGTTCATCAATAACACGTTTTTAATTCCACAAGTTCTTTATTAGAGCCATAGATCAATGCATAAAAAAATAAATAAAATGACATTACAACTACAAAGGAGCCTCACTCTAATACAGTAGACTCCCTCAAATCCGCACAGCTTGGGACCAGAGGTTTTGCGGATTTCTGGTCATTGCTTTGTTTACATTTTTTAAACAGTGATTTGAATGTAATTAATAATGAAATCAAATGTATAATGAATGCTGATAATATACTAAAATAAGTCATCAATTAAAATAATAAAAATTTAGATGATTTTTAAAATGATTAAAATACTAAAAGCAAAAGTCAAATTAATAATCAATAATGTACAATTAAATATTCATTATAAAGATGAAATGTGTTTTTCCTAAATTATTCAATGAAACTTGCCTCATAAAGGTACATTACTAATTCACTTCAGGATCATAAAATTATGAAGCTTTATTTCAGGTTTAGCAAGACTTAATAACTATTAACTATATTAGCTTGATTAATACATAAATATATTTAGTAAAATTGTGATTACCAATGATATCAGCAATATCTTTATTTTTTCTGAAATAAGTTATTCTTTCTTTATAAAAAAACATGAATTCAATAAGCTTACCAAAAATTACAAATTAAAAAATGTATGCAATTGATATAAAACTAAAAAAGTCAAATTTTGCACCTACATCTGAACTGAATGTTTCATTGTTTACATCTATAAAATATGTGTGGATTTTAGAGAGTTGCAGATTTTAGGAGTGCGGATTTAAGGGAGTCTACTGTATTACATTTCGCTTAACACGAACATCAATGTACTTTCTTGTACATTACCAGCACGTATCTCTCTTCCCTTTCAATGCTCAATAATCCCAGTGTCCCCCTCAGCTCATTGCCACTAGACCAGTGTAATCATTTTCTAGGCATGTCCCTTCAGGTCAATAGCACCAATTCTTCTCAGCTTTTGAATGAAGATACTTTCATCCCTGCATACCTTTTCACAAGACTTCGCTATTTATCTTCTGCCACGATTAAAGTTGTCAGTACTTTGTCACAGTATATAATGCCTGAAGAACTTTGGGAGTTTGATGATTAAGTATAGAAGGGAATGGGGAAATAACTTCTCTTAAGTTAAATAAATGGCTTTTATGCAGAATTATCCGATTTGCTTCAATTTTGAATGTAGGTTCATTAAGATAAGTGGTATCCCTGATTAGTTATGGTGTTCTTTTACTAATTAAAAAGGAGCCGGGGGCAGCGCTTATTCTCCCCTGAAATTAGATAAATTGTTTTTTAAGCACAATTATCAGATGTATTCCAAATTTTGGCTGTAGGTTCTTTCTCATAAAGTGA
The DNA here is from genome assembly GCA_964019185.1 of Maratus speculifer. Classification (NCBI taxonomy): domain Eukaryota; kingdom Metazoa; phylum Arthropoda; class Arachnida; order Araneae; family Salticidae; genus Maratus; species Maratus speculifer. Next base: position 1,564,901 of record OZ025291.1, read on the forward strand.
ACCTTTGAATAGTTTTAAGGGTTTGTTTATACATCCTCAATAGCTGTTTTGCATTTAAAACTGTGGTTTATGTTTCTGCATAGCATTTTTCAGTATTCTATAAATATCCTGACAAAGAAAAAAAAATCCTGTTTTTCTTAAAATCGTTTTAAATTTAAATTTGTTTTTTGACTTTTTTAAATGTTCGAACTTGAAGATCTATCTGGAACTACAGGTTTTTAAACAATTAACTTCCTAATTACTAACATAACCTAGTAATAAAAAAACTATTTTTATTACTACAAATTAATGAATTCACTAGTTCATCCGTTTGTGACATACAACATAGTTTGTACATTAAAATTTTCTAACACATATTTTTTATATGTTTTATATTGTATTTTGTGATGTGTAATATGGGACATTAATTAGTAAAAATCCAGTTTTAAATGATAAATATTTGGCGTAAATTAAAATGACAATTACAACAAATGATTTAGCATATTACTTTTTTCACAAATAAAAAAAATAAATAAGTAAACCAGTTTTAAATGCAAAATGAAATGGAAATTAATCATTACAAGAAAAAAGGTAAACACACAGGATCCATAATGTTTTCTGACATAATTGTTTTCAATAATTAAATTAGAAAATAAAGAAAAATTGTTTTTATTTGTTATTTGTGTTCAGTTGCATTTAACTTTGCAAACCTTTACCGGGAAATCCCCTGATTGACAAATTTCCAAAGAGACTAGCTGCCCGCGATATCTACTGGACATCCCCCTCCATCGAATGAGGAAAGCAAGCTTCTTTCCTCGAAAGGGTTCCCTGAATGGACTGCTGCATCTCTCCCTATCTTAACTATATCCATTAGTTTATAAGCCTTATCATAATGAACCTACATCCAAAATGTGAAGCAAGTCGGATAATTCTGTGTAAAAAGCCATTTATGTAATTTAAGGGGGGTTTATCCATAGTTCCCCCCTCTATACTTGGCCATTAAGCCTTTAAAACTATTCAGGGATCCACTTTAAGAGAAAGAACCTATATAAAAAATTTGAAATACATCAGATGATTATTCACAAAATAATTATCTAATTAAAGGAGGAGGGGGGGGGATAATCATCTGTTTCCCTATTTATACTTAGCAAAAAGAACCTCATAGCTAATCAGAAGTACGCCTTATGATAAAGAACCTACATCCAAAATTTGAAGCAAAGCAGATAATTCTGCATAGAAAGTTATTTATTTAATTTAAGGGGGTTATCCTTTGTTTTTGCTTTTAAACCCTTTAAGCCATTAAACCCTTAAAACTATCAAGGGATTCACCTCATCAGAAAGAACTTATATTTAAAATTTGAAATACATCGGATAATTCTGCATAAAAATCGATTTATCTAGTTTGAGGGGGAGATGATTGCTTGCCCCCCATTATAATTAGCAAAAGAACCCCATAACTAATCAGAGATACATTTTATCATAATGAATCTATGTTCAAAATTCGAAGTAAATCGGATAATGCTGCGTAAAAAGCCATTTATTTAATTTAAAAAGGATTATCTCCCGTCCCCCCATCCCTATATACTTAGCCATTAAACTTATAAAACTATTCAGGGATTTACCTTATCAGAAAGAACCTATATTTAAAATGTGAAATACACCGGATAATTCTGCATAAAAACCAATTTATCTTATTTGAGGGGGGGGGGGGGTTACCCGTCTTCTCATTATAATAAGCAAAAGAACCAGATAACTAATCAGAGATATGTCTTATCATAATGAAACTATGTCCAAAATTCCAAGCAAATCGGATAATTCTGCGTAAAAAACTATTAATTTAATTTGAGAGGTTACCCCTTCCTTCTTTTTTATTAACCTTTAAACTGTTATAACTCTTCAGGCATTATATACTATATATAATCCTTATCAGAAAGAACCTAATCTAAAAAATGACACACGTTGAATAATTCTGCATAAAAACCTGTTTGTTTAATTTAGGACAGATGGAGTGAATGGGGGGGGAGGGATAATCATATGTCCAAAAATTGAACCAAAGCAGTTAATTCAGCATGAAAAATGCATTTACCTAAATCAAGAGCCTTCTCCCGATCCCTCCTAAATACTTAACCAATGAATCCCCAAAATCAACAATAAATTCCCAAATCCAATTCTTTGTTTCTTTTTCTTCTGGTAACTTTTTTTCCACTTTTGTAGTTTATGTCACTTTTTTTCTGATAACTCTTTTTCCAGTCACATTTTTTCCGTTTACCCACTTGCCTATTTCAGGCATTTTTTAAATAAGAATTAATATTAACTAAAAAAATTGTCTGAAGGCAGTCCCTTTAAAGTAATAGTAAGTAGAAAGTAGTTAGAAATTTGGCACCCCCCCCCCCCCAAATCTCTGCGCCCGGAGCGACCGCCCTTTCTTTCGCACAGTGCTCTTAATATCTTTCCAGAAACATAAATATAAACGAATTATATACTTTCCAAACATACCTGGATTTTAAAAATGCTTGAAGGAATTTGAAAGATTAAAAAAAAAGGATCTTTTATATCCATCTTTTTCGTAATTTTCTTCTCTGAAGAGGATTTAATATCAGTCATAGTGAAACGTACAGTACAAGTGAAACGCACAGTACAAGCGAAACGCACAAAACCTTAGCACTATACCAACTAACAACAGAATGTTAGTGGAATTAAGTCCACCCTTCAAAGATTCAAGCCACGTTCCCCGAACGATTCCCTTCAAAACGTGCGTTTTTGTGTATTTCCTGGTATTCTAGAGTTCCCGTCTGCAAAAAAAGAGCAAGAAACAGATGTAACTAATTAAGACCCCCAATGGTGCAGTATTGAAAAACCCGAGACAGACAGTGACAGGAAATGACCATTCCTTTTAGCCTTCGGCTGATTTCCAATAGTATAAATGAATGCCAGCCTTTTCCGAAATGAATGTCCAGTTTTCGATACTGAAGCTGTTACCATGTGCTTTCCCGATTTTTAAAAGAAAATACTATAACTGCCGCTTAAACGAGTCAAACTTTTAAATAAAATTTGATTCAATAAAGCGGCGGATTTCGAAGAAAACAACTGGAATTCTAAGTTTAGTTTTGTTTTAAATGATTCGGTTCATAAAAATGGAAATATTTTTATTTTTGTCATGGCTCTGCCCCCCCCCCCCCTCGCTGCGCCACTGTTTAATGTCACGTAGTTCATAGAATTGGTAAAACAAAATGAGTTTACTTTGTAGAAAAATATTTTTTATAAAACAAAATTTACGAATAATCAAGTTTAGTATTTCGCAAATAATCAAAACTCACGAATATTAAGGGATTACTGTTTTTAATAACGAAAACGTTATCTAAATGAAATTGCAAAATAAATAAATGAATAACAATAAAAATAAAATAAACTCCAAACAAAATTACCATCCAATGTTTACAAACAATTGATGAACTCTGTTGCCAATTTTTGATTTTATTAAACAGGTAATTTATTGATTATTGAATTTTTTCATTTCATGATTATTTATGGAAAATGATGAAGAAGAGAACTTATTTTCCAAAATAAATAATTTTACCATGTCTGCCTTATATACTAAATAATTTGAATACATTTTTTTTTTCTTTCTCACAATCATTTAAAAATGCTAAGAAATTTTTTATGAATTTTAATCTGTTTTAGAGAAAATTATACAAAATACATATTATTTTTCCCTGCATTTTGCGTTTGATTTAATTTTTATTCCTTTTAAGAGACATCTCAATTATAATTAAATTAATGGATTTGACTTTTTTAAAACAGAGGAGAATTTTTCTTTTTTCTAATCACCGTGGCAACAATATTTACGCGTGCCTAAAATTAACCGCGTTTATAGTTTTCGTTTTGTTGTTCAATATATTTTTACCTGGATTGTATTTCTTCTAGTTATTTATATATTTTATGAAATTTACTTGTGAACCTTTTCGTCATTTAATGTTAAAATTGTTGTTTAATACTTTAATTGCTATTTATTCGTACGTAAATTTGTGTTGTTTCTGTTTTTGAATTTTGTCTGTCAGCTGCTCTTTAAATGCCGCTTAAAATGCATCATATATTTAAATACATGAACATTAATAGTTACACATTTAGCTGTTTAAAATTTGGGATGGCACAATGTAAAGTGTATTCGTAAAGAAGTGATTTGATGTGTTTTTTCATTCGAGGTTAATTGTTTTTAATGTGCCGGCGTAATGAATGTATCGTTCTATTTTGGTTAGCAAATTATTTAGAATTACAAATATTTTAAATATGTTGTATCGGTTTGTTGAAGTTTTAATAGTAATTTTCACATTTTCGAAGCATATTTTTTTTAAATATAAAAAATGTGTTTCTGTAATTAATTTTACAGGTTTTAATTATTTTAATACTTGTTGTTTGATTTTTTTTTCTTTTGATACACATCCTTAAGGAATTTATTTTAAAATTATTTTTTTATTAATAGTTATATTCTAGCTTTTTCAATATTGGTCTATCAACAATATTTAACCATTCCTATAATCTCATTTACCAATATGAATCTAAAATTAATTTTAAATAACAGAAATATATCAAAAGCCCAGTAATGGACATTCTCTGGCCTGCTAGTAGACTCTCCATAAAAAGCAATAAATAAGGGAGAGTGGGATGGTGTGGAACACTCTTTACAAAAGTAAGAATACTAACTTTATTTGACACACACACACGATAAATAATTTAAAAAAATCAATCTATAGATTGCAAGTGAAACACTTATTAATCTCCCTGAACAATGTATAAACATAACATGCAAAAGATATTTTATAATTAAAGAAATTATAAGCAGGGCCTGATTACTGCACAGGCCAACTAGGCCTTGGGCTTGCTGTGAATGGGAGTCATAAAATAAGTAAAATAATCTAGAAGCAAATTATTAAAAATGGATCTTTTTGTAATTGGCTCAAAAAAGGAGAAAATTATTTAATTTGGAAACTGTATTGTAATATACCTAATAACTTCCAAATATTCTCTAAAGATATTCTAGCTATTATTTTGATTTTGAGAGGCCCTCGAAAAGGTCAGACTTTTACATCCCAATTAACAAGGAGTTATGGCACAGCAATAAAACAAAGCTATAAAGCACAAATAATCAAGTGTCGGTTAGGTATACAACCAAATAAAGATTGTAGGTTGGATAATGCATGTTCCCAATAAAAAATTCTAGTATCTTTGTGACTGAAAAAATAAAATTCAGGATTGTCAATCAAAGAGATACTACGACTACATAATGACATTTTAAAAAAGTATACTGTGGTTATCAAACCAAATTTCTTAATTGAGATAACTAATTTTTGAAATTTTACAATACAAACAAAGAGGTGTGCATAAGATAAAGTAACATTAGTAGAAAATAGTTCTGTTTGATATAAAAGCATGACCACATTCTCCACAGGTTTCTTGAACATATCGCACTTCAAATGGAGTAAATAAAGGGAATGAGGTACTTAGGTAGCTGTTTTGTTCATAGATTTATCTTATTTTTTCTTCTAAAATATCCATGTAAGTTTAGTACTTATTATCAAAATTAAAATAAACAAGTACTCACTTAAATCCTATGCTTTTGGTAAAATAAATCTAATAATTTTAGATTTAATGCTTTTTTTTAGATACCTTGACAACAAAGCTACCTTTTACAACACTTTTTAGTTAATGTATAATTTACATGATCTGCCTTATTAATTTTTTTTTAAAGTAATTTACACTTTTTCAAACAAGACCTCATACATCACATTAAAAAACACAAACATGTGTGGATCACAGATCCACAGAGAAAGAAAAGTCAAACACACACATATATATATATCACAGATCCACAGAGAAAGAAAAGTCAAACACACACATATATATATATTTAGACATTAAAATTTCTATCTGATAAAAAAAAACCTAACTGAACACATTTACAGAGGTCTAAACTTTAATTCAAATGAATATTAGCTTTTTGAAGTTTAATTGTCAGAACCTCCATAGCCACATTGTAAAATCATGGCCCAGTTGTCCCACGTAACCCTAACTAAAAACTCTCAGAAGCATATTTGCAGGGGTGCAGAATGTGTCTGATCTATCATTTAACATCAGGAGAAATTTTACAGAAAAATATGCAATTGACTTTGATTTTAACAATGAATTGCGTAATTGCCTGAAATAAAAAAAACTTCACTACAGATAAAAAAAGATCAGTATGGCAACTTTCTCAAAATTGCTCTCAATAATATGTACTGTATATACTCATGCCTAAATTGAGATATTTAAAAAAAAAAAAAAAAAAAAAAAAAACTACTAGGGTTGTTTGGTTTAAACCAAGTTGGTTTAAACCAATTGATTTAAAAAAAAAAACCATGCTGGTTTTTTTTATTCTTTTACCCAAATGTTTTATTTTACACATTATTGAAAAATGCAAGATCCAAATTATGAAGAAGCTACAAGCAAAGCTGTAGAAAAATGATGAATTAATAAGTTTCTAAAAGGACAAAAAATTTTAATCAACTCAACTTTTCTTGTAAGCTGTAAATCTATATGGCAGAATAACTATTTTTTCTAAAATTAGCTGGTTAGAAAAAACTAATCAGTTTTCTTTCTTTCTTTTTCTTTTGTAAGGCCTATATATATATATATATATAGCCATTATTTGTAAAACATATATATATAGCCAGAAGGGCAGACTCGAGTTAAAAATGCACTTTTATTATTTAAATTGCTTGATTAGTTAAGATTTACTAAGGATTTCATCATTTCAGAAATTCTTTTTGTTATGTATGCTATTGAATAATTGGCAATGAGCTTTTTGTTTGCTCTGTGATTAGTGATTTTAACAAGCCTTTGTTTTTCTTGCATTCTTACATTGGGATTGGCTTTTTTTTGCATTATAATTTTATTCTTTTGCCAGCTAGGTTGGTACAGTTCAAACCAATTAGTTTTTTAGAACAAATCTAATATAATATTTTCTCATTTTTGTAATTTAAGTGTTTCAAATTATTGGATGAAAATAATTTCTTATTTTTATGTCTTATCTTAATAGTCACCATAAGACATAGTGAGTCTAGTCAAGGTCATGTTAGTATACATGTAGAATGCATATTTCATGCACTGATGAACATATCTGAAACTCTACAGAAAACACTTAAATCATGTAAATTTAGCAAAAATAAAATAGATGAAAAATATGCAATATTTAGATTTAAAAAATATTTTCCTTTGAGAAACGCAGATGTACAGATAATGACATAAATTATCTTTAAAATTTCAGTCAAGCTCTAAAAGAAATTTTTCTTGATTGGAGGGATTATTTTTTAAGAATAAAAAAAACTCAAGATATGAAGTCGAATAAGAAGACATTGAAAAATTAGGCACTAGTAAAGCACCTGTTTACATTTAACTAAAATATGCAAAAGATATATTTAAATCTTCTATTGCATAACCAAACCCATTACTTAGATCAGTTAAGAAAATTGGCAGAAAGGGGGGAAGGGCAAGACAAGATTTGCTTGAGACCTAATAGAAAAAAAGTCTCATAAAAATGCCTAAAAAATGCAATTTTTAGTTTAGATGTTTAAAAATACTAAGTGTTATAATAGAGCATGCAGTCCGATAGCTGTTTAAATTCTTTGGTAGATGACAGCATTTATAAAGCTACTGTATATTTTAACATCAATGTTTTTCAATAGTCTAAAAAGCTGTTAAATAGATATTTTTGTTTATTTAACAGTCATCTTTTAACTGGCAGTTTTAGAAAACACAATGCTTGAAGTGTGTAAAGACTCTACTGCTGAATTCTAATCCTTCCAAAAATTCTTTATAAAAAGCTTTATTTTTCAATAAAAGATAAATAACTCAGTCTTCTAACAAAAAAATCAGACATCACATATAACAAGTATTTCAAATTAATTATTTTGAATAACCATTTGAAAATAATATATCTATGAAGTTTTATGTATGAATCTATATCATATATTTATATATAGTGCTAGTAATCAAAAGATTGTTCATTAAGATTTTCAGGGTATCAATGTTTCATTATGTAGCATATTTTATTTATGAAATATAAGACACAGCTTTTTCTAAAAATGTTTAGATTTTAAAGAATTTCAATTTTCTACATAATTGATTGTATATTAAATAATTATATTGATTAGAATTACCTTTAAATCAAATTATTATTTATATATTCAAAAATGTTTACTTTTGTTCATAAATTTGCATGTATGTGTAACAGGAAAACATTTTAAAAAAACCCGGTTTAAACCAAAAAAACCTGGTTTAAACCAAAAAAAACATGGTTTTTGGTTTTTTTTCAAAAAAACCTGGTTTTTTACCAACCTTGTCTACTTTAATACAGAATATATGCAAGCCTATAACATATCATGAAATTTTAGGGGAATTTTCATATGGATTGGGGAAAATGTTAACAGTAAAAATATTTTCTGCATTCCTGCATTTTTGTGCAAGGTCGCTCTATTTTAACTTATCTTCAATTTCACATTCCTTGCTGAAAAATCATTTTCTTCTGCAAAATAGGTTGCACTGTCAGGCCCTGTAAATTCTCGATTTCTTTGTTGTACACCTTTATCTATCATTAAATTTCACCTTATGAAATTTTGTTTAATGATGACAGTATTAATTTAATTTCTTTTCCAGCTTTAATTCTCAAACTTGCTTCTTGCTGGAGGCATTGTCTGTACTTAGTTTTAAATGATCTGATGAATCTTTGGTCTGAAAGTTATAATTTTATACTTGCAGTGATATAAGAAGACAGGTATAGAAGTTCAATATATTTTAATCTGACTGTTATGGTGTAATATGAAATGTTAGGTAACAGTTACAAAATCTCTTTACCCCCTTTTCTTTTTTCTAAACTCTTTTATTTAATTAAACTTATTGTAGAATTTTGTAATTGATTTTACACTCACTTCTTGGTAATGCTAGAGTTATAAAAACTATTCACTAGTGCATTTTCAGTGACAATACAATATTTAAAATGTTTTTTGAGTTTAATTATAAATTCATTTTAATTTGTTTTTCTATTAACTGGCCATAGGTGATAACTTGGAATATATTCTTTATTGATAAAATTGAATTATATTTATAACAATGATGGATGAAATTATGTACCAGACAAATACTTGCCAAAATGACCAACAAACTTTAAAACTTCAATGATAAAATATTATAAAAAATTTAAAAAATAAAGCATGTAATTTATTTCTTAATGTTCTTTTATCAATTAATAGTTTCTTATTATGATTATGAAGAAATATGTACAGAAATCTTGGAGGTAGTTTTAATAATGAGTGGGCATAGATGATGAATCACCGAATATCGTTCACAAGATCATCATTTGTACTGTGTTAATTTAAAATTTAAACCTTTATTCATTCAATTTAAAATGCATGTTTTTCACGTATTTTAGTTCGCTTCCTTCTTTCTAGGTTTGCACAGGGCTAAATTTGCAGTGCTGGTCTTGATTCAACTGCATTAAAATCATTGTTTCTGATCCATTCAAATATCAGCAAAATTTGGCTTTGCTCAAATTTGTACAAAAAATGCACATATTTAAATTGCCATTATTTTACAATTATACTTTAAAATTTATTTTTTAAAAGAATAGTAGGTTTAAAAGCAAAAAAAATTAAATGCTGTAAAATTGATGAAAAAATACCTGTATATGACAGAATTCTGTCTTAAATGGAAAAATTGCTCCATGCAAATGAATATAATAATACCCAAGAAAAGAATAGACTGCACTTACACCTCCTTAGAAGGGAACTTGTCTATAATGCATTTTTTTCCCTTTCCTATATGATTCATCTTAGAAGATTTTGCTGTATTGCATTTTTCAATCTCCAATACATGGAATATAGATTAACAATATTAAATGATGAGTAAAGCATTTGCACACAAAACAAACACATACAAATAGATTCATTAACAAGTAAGAAAAATCATGTGTTAAGCATAGATTATGAAGCACTTTCCAACACTTAATGAAATCGTTAACAAAACTTTGTTATTTAGGGAAATAATAGTGTATAGCCAAATATGTATTCCAGTACTTTTCAACAGCTCTGTATTTCATATGTCAGTTGGTATATTGGGAAAATTTAGTTTAGCAAGAAAATACCCAGTAGCTTGAAATTTCTTTTTCAGCATTTCATACTATTAGATGGAAACATACTTGAATACTTTTGTTCAGCCCTGTAGTTTACATTGTACCTTTATTACACGTCAGCATTAGGCTAAAATTTATAGTAAACTAAAACACTTTTAAAACAACTGAAATCACATTCTCATAAATTATCATTCATAGGCGTCCATGTACTGAATTCTTTGCATGGCCCTGTATATCCTTTTATCTATATTCTGCAAACATTTCTCAGTAAATTAAATGAAGCTCAGCGTAAAAATGCATAGCTTATTTAAGAACCACGTTTAAATAATTTACGCTCATATTCAGTAACGTTGGTGAGCTCTTTTGGGTAGCCCTGTATATCAACTATAACATTTATACACACCATATAATGTGCATATATTTAGCGAAATATAAATGGGCATATCATAATTAAAATACATTTCATCCCTCCATCAGCCATCATCGGACACATATACGGTACTTCGGAAAGAATATACTATTTGAAATCTTTTGTGTGGCCCTGTAAATGCTATGTACTTCATATTATGCAAGACAGTAGCTATAATTTATATTAAGCTTCAGTGACATATATCAATTTTATTATACATGAAACAGCTTAATATATTCAAAATATGTCACACACAATTCCCCATTTTTACCATTATCTAATGAAATTCTTTTGTGTAGCTATGTAAATGAATAACAGCTACATTTTCACCTTATATTTTATAGAATGCATATTTTAATATGTTTGACAGGGTATAACATCTTTAAAATTCCTTTGAAATGATTTTTCCATATAGGCCGTAATGTAATGGGAAACTTTTGATTCACCCTGTAGATAAACTAATCATGGTAAAAACTTCATTTTCAATAGCGTTCGTGCTAGGGTAAATGTCAGTAATGTCCTAAAATTGCATGGCAATCTGAGTATATTAATGATTTTTCCCCATAGGCTGTAATGTATGGGAAACTTTTGATTCTTTCTGTAGATAAACTAATCATGGTAGATACTTCATTTTCAATAGGTGTCGTGCTAGGGTAAACATCAATAACGTATAAAAATTTCATAGCACTCCGAGTATATTTACAGGAGTTAAAGCGCGGACAGACGGCCAGACAAACTGAATGCATAAGCACTTTTCAACTTTGTTGGAAAGTGCTAAAAAAATAAATATCGCAACCTTTGATGCTTATTTAAAAATAAAGATTATAAGCATGAAAAATATAATAATTGGAACTTATCAATATGAAACAATTTTTAATTATATCGATGTAAGAAACTGTTTTGTAGAAATCCAGTCAGGCTGAGGCAAAGATTTTAACTTTAAACAGATAAATGGCAGTGGTTTTATCATGTTTAGGATTGTTGTATGGCCCTATTGTTTACTAATCTTCTGATAACTGAATGCAACATTGCTCCTATTATAATAATCTACCCTGTAATTAACAGTAGCTTATATTAAAATTTTGAAATATTTTCAGCCTGTTAAAAAGCAAAAGTTCATGCTTGGAAACATTTTTTGCCATTCATGAAGTTTTTTTTTCTTTATATGTTTTTTTTCTTTATATGTTTTTTTTCTCTGTATGTTTTTTTTTTAATGAAAAATTTCTTTTTGAATTGTCATTTTACATTGTAACTTGTGCTGTTATGTACAGTAGAGTCCTGCTATTCCGAACTAATTGGAACCGAACATTGTTTGGTTTTGCAGGAATTTGGAATGTGCAGATGTCATTAAAAATAACTGTATAAATGGATCCGACATGTACTATAAATAATCAGTTTTCACTCCATTTTGGTTTCAGACTTTATCATCATGCTTAGGCTCTAAATATGTCTTTATATAACAATAAATGTATATTTTTAATTTTTTCTGTTTTCAAATTTAAAAAATCATTTTTCCCCCTTAACTTTGTTTGTAATTGATGGATTTTCGAAATAGTGGAACTCTACTGTATATATATGGGTCATTTTCAAAAAACTTGTACATTCTATGTCCCCCAACTTTAAGAATTTTTAATAACTAAAATAAAGTTTTAAAAATAAAATTTAAGCATTTACATTACTTGTCTGACTGTTTAGAGTAAATGTGGGCTAAATATTATCAGAAATTAAAAATAATATTAGTGTAGTTATGGTTTCAATGTATGGCTATAGCTAAAATGCTATGTCCCCTCTTCCTTTTTTAATTTTTCAACTGCTGTAAAATTATAAATCAGTTGTCAAAAGTGCTAATTTTTTCAGTTGTGACAATTGTTGTATGTCTTATGTGTAGCATAGACCATATAATATTTTTTAAAACTTGTTTTTTTATAAAAATGGAACAATTTATTGTTGTCCCCAGATTTTTTCTCCTCTGTTACTTCCACTCTGTTACCATATTTATTGTAATAAATTATTATTACTAAGTGTTCAACACAAGATTTTGCAGTTCTTCGAACAGTCTATTTTTAGATGAGGCCAACATTTTCTAAATTATTAAATTATTTTCACCGTGGTGTTGAATTAAAGCATTTACAAGATAAGGATGTTTTATTCAGTTTCCCCTCTGTTACCAGCTTATTTATGTGAAATTTATTTTTTTATACTTTTATAAAATTTTAATCATAAGATCAAATGGTGCTTCTTAAATAAACAGGCTTAGATGTTCTTGTTTTTAATTCACTTTGTGCTGATAAAATTATTTGCAGTTTTTTTCCCCCTCTGTTACCATGCTTATTGGAACAGAGTAAGAAACTACTAAAAAAAAAGTTTATTTAAACATTGTTATAAAACAGAATTAAAAATATGCATTTTTCTTTTTAAATATAAAATAGTAGTTTTTGTGGTGAGCTAGTTGCCATAAACAATAGGCTTTAATTTTCTCAAACAAAATGCTTCTTTAATTGTAGTCATTTATATTTATGAATCAATACTACTTATTTATGAAAAAATAATGCAGCGTGAAATACCACTATTTTCGAATATTAATTTTTGTAAAAGCCTTTAATTCTTGCTTGGTCTGTTTCAAATTTTAGGATATTTTATAACACATGATAAAAATGTATTAAAGAAGAAAAGATCATTATTTAAGTAGGAAAGAATTTATAAAAAAAGATACACCGCATCAAATACTACTATTTTCAAATAGCAATTTCTGTAAAAATTGTTATTTCTTGGGTTAAAGCGTCATCCAATTGACACACGAATTTTTAAAAATTGAAAATTTAAGGTGAGCTGTTAGAAATAAGAAACACAGATTATAACATATGATAAAAATTTATAAAAACAATGCCACATGAAATACCAGTATTTTCGAATAGCAGTTTTTTGCAAATGTCTTAAATTCTGCCTTGATCTGTTTGAAACATTGAAACTTCATGATAGCTTATAACACATAATAAAAAGTTATATTGAAAAATTGCCTGGTCTAATCCCACTATTTTTTAATAGTATTTTTTGCAAAAATCTTAAATTCTTGCTTTAAAGCACCACTACCCAAACTAATATATGATAAGATTTTTTTTTTTTTAATTAAGCAGTGCGTTTGTCATAGCACATGATATAAATTTACAAAAGAGAATGCCCCGCCAAATACCACTATTTTCCAATAGTAATTTTTCTATTTTTAAATTCTTGCTGGATATTTTTGAAACATTAAGATCGGATACAATACATGATATAAACTTATAAAAAAAATATGTCACATCAAATATCGCTCCACTATCAATCAGCTTTCCCTTCGGTTACTTTTTTTCCACTCTGTTACCGTCAATTTAAGCTGGTTTATTTCACTAAAAATTTTATCAATCATCATTTTGAACAATTAATTGTGTAACTTTAACAAATATTTTATTTATGTAATATTTTTTTATAATTTAACTGAAAAAATGTGAATGCATATTTAATTAAAACTTATGATTTTTCCAAAAAAGTAACAGAGAGGAAATACTTTGTATTTTATAAAAATAAAAACAATTGTAACAAAAAAAAAACAGTTAGGATTTTCTGAAAGTAGCAATCATGTAATTAAAGGAAATGTGATATTTACTGTTTTAGGTGTTTTATTTTTTTAAATAAAAATTTTTGACTGTTGGTAACAGAGGGGAACATTTTACTGTTGCAAGTTCATACTTTATTTTTTATTTGACATTCCAAATCAAAAAGTGAACTGCTGTTTTCAGTTTTATATACAAGAAATGTTTTAGTATCGTCTAATATTTTTATAAGTTGCATTTAAATTTTTTTTTTTTTTTTTTTTTTGTGAAAAATTTCCCAAATGTACAAGTTTTTTTAAAATGACCCATATATATTTATTATTAGTCTGTAAATTGTTGAGATATTGCTACTTATAATACATTTTATGTTCTGTTTACTATTTGTAGCAGGACTAACTATGAATGATGTCACAAAGAATATTACTTTTTCCTGTTATCTTCCTTTATTCTGAATTGTTAGCCATGGTCCCAATCTTAAAAGTTCATCTGAATGTCCTCTTTTTAAAAAACTATAATCCTACTTTTATATATGTATATTGTAAATTAATAATAAGGTTAAAAAATATTAATTGTATGTATATATATATACATGAATTTTTGAAAAATTATCTGTATTTCCACATTTATTATTCATATACTATAAGTTTACTGAATGTTTCAGATGTTAGTTTACTGTATTTTATATCAATGCCTAAAATAATTTTCATGCATGTTTTTAAATAAATCTGATTAATATTAACTTTACATCTATTCATGATTGTTGTAAAGAATGATTTGTCTTGTCATATATATAATTTACGGTCAAATATATGATGTGATATTTTAAATGTAAGGCATAACATTTCAGGTATTTGTTTATTGCATTTTATGCTAATATATTTTATGCATGTTTTAATATATATATTTTAAAAAGTTGAATACTCTTGCTTAAGTATGTGTAGTTGATATTTTATAATTTTCATGTGTTTATTATTTCGGTATTTATTACATTTCTACTATTTCTTATTTCTTAAGTATGTTTATTTAATAATGAATTGCATTCTTTGCTAAAATAATTGTGATATGTGTACTTTTATTGTGATACATATATTTTGAAGAGATATTTTTTAAATCAAATTTATTTAAAAAAATACTTATTCATAGTTTAAAATAATTTCCAATAGAATAATTATAAATTTTACTCCCTTGATAAATAGTATTTTATTTATCTTATTAGCTTATATAAATATTTCTTATGTCCATGATATAATGATAATTCATACAAGAAATCTAGATAAGTAATATATTAAAATTTCTAAGAGAAGCAACTAGCATTTAACAATTATAATTTTATAACTTTTCTAGGGAGTAGGGGGACATGCACAATCTGTTGAAATGTCAAAAAGAGTTAGTCTTTCCTCCCCCCCCTCCCCTCTCTCTCTAATAGTTTATAAATGGGGTCCTCAAGCATAAAAGATTGAAGTTCTTTAATATAAATGAAGGGCTAATTTATTTTGAGAGTTGATATTGTTACCTAAAAGCATCCTTCTTTGGTGTAACAAGAAATATATTTTAAAAATTTAGAACTAAATTAAAGTATATGATGTAAAATTGATTATAAAATTGTTCGTCTATTTGTATAACAATTTAAAATTTAAGTAAGTTTATGAATTTTTCTTAAAATTATAGATCTCAAAAATTACCAATTTCATTTGAGCAAATTTGTAGTTTAAATGTTCTTATTGATTTTATCTACACCTTCTTTGTTTCCTTCAAATAGTATCTTTGCAGTCTTAATAAAAGATGAAAGATTTGATAGGCATAATTATTGATTACTGAATGTTTTTATTTTAAATCATTTTATTATTACATTATTTAATATATATTCAGAGATGCCAACTTCTGAAAATTGTTTAATAATAGGATCTGTGATTTTCAAAATTGCTCTTGGAATTTTTCAATAATTTTTTTAGTAATGTTATACAATCATATTTTTGAATATAAATCAATATATTTGTCAATTGTAAGGGAAATAGATCATTATGATTATGATCCAAAATTGCTATCGCTGTATATATAAAATTTATAAATACTTTTATAAATATAACCAAAGTAATTCAGATATTACCATATCAATAAACCAGTTTACTAGTTGCACACTGTTGGAATAAATGTGATCATGCTTCATGTCTTAGATGCCTCATTATTTTTTATACAAATTTCAGTTTTGTGTAGCAGTATAGGAGAGAGAAAATTATAATGATTTTTAACATTTTAACTGATTAAAACTGTTTTGGAAAAAACTCCATTGCTTATGATTTAATTAGAAATAATTTGGAACTACATCACAGGCATCTATAAGATGGTAAATGATTATTAACCCCTTAAGTACCATGATGTATCTGCATGTGTCATGAGCTCATCCATTTGAAATACCAGGACGTGTGTGTGCGTCCTTATTTTGAGTCCATACTGCAATGTTCTAAGCATCTGTTACTTTATGTTGCTGATTGCTATTGTGATTGAACAAAAATTATGAAATTTATCTCATGTTCTGTATACTATCACTAAATTGAATATGATGCCTAAGGGGTTAAGTGTTATTTTGATTGACTTATTAAAATAATTTTCATGCATGTTTTAAAATAAATCTGATTAATATTAACTTTACATCTATTCATGATTGTTGTAAAGAATGATTTGTACTGTCATATATATATATATATAATTTATGGCCCTTTAGTCAAGGCCAAATTAAGGCTGACTCATCCAGGGCCAAATTAACCCTTTCCGGCGCAGAGTTACCACTCCGGCAACACCTAATTTTATTTCTAAACATACAAATGGCACCAGTAATTTTTTACTAAAATTTTACTTTTACAATGACAGCTTAAATCAGGAAGTTCTTAATTTCTAAAAAAGTCTTTTGTAAATTCCGGTGTCAGTCAACAATTTCTCATTTTACGAACAAAACTTGTCTGCGCCGGAAAGGGTTAAGGCTTGGATGCATGTGGCACAAGCCGTATCCAGAAAGTACAGTTTTTTTTAAATAGAAATTATCACCTTTTTTTAAAGGCAGGGTTTCTGTTATAAATAAGGCAAAAAGTTTTATTAAAATATAGTAGTGACTATATGCCTTGATTGTTGAAAATACTCCCCCTCCCCCCTCCACTCCCACACTGAACTTATATACTTTGAGTATAGTTTCTATTGTTGACAGGATTAAAATTTATGATTTATTGTGTTAATTTTAGTATTGTGCTTAAGAATGGAGTTGATGTAATTACTTTTCTATCTATTGTTTAAAATCTTTTCTTGTCAATTGATTTTTATTATATGACATTGGATCAAATTATATATTTTCTATAAGTGTAATAATCTTATTCTTTTCACTTTTAGTTTTTAAAAGATATTTTACACCAAGGTTTAATGAACTTGATGTTAAAGATCCCAAACGACCCTATAAGTGTCACCTTTGCCCATATGCTGCTCATACAAGAAGTAACCTAAAAAACCATATAAATGCTCATACTGGAGAACGTCCATACAAATGTCCGGTGTGCGGTCGAGGTTTTACACAGAAAGGAAACATGCAAAAGCACCAGCAACAGCATGTTGAAAAATATCCTTTTGAGTGTAATATTTGTGGTGAATCATGTGACAATAAAATTTCTATGCAACAACACATGGTTTTGCATTTTAATGTAGAATGAACCATTGTGAACGTTGATGAACCTGAATGAACATTGATGTCTGTTCATAATCTATGCAGTATAGTTAAATGTATAGCTATGTTAAAGTTAGTACATTTTGAGAGTAGACCTGTGCCATATTTTTGATGCCATACTTTCATATTTTGGTTTTTAAATTATTCTTTTATATAGATTTGTAGCTGAGCTAGTTTTTATCTAATTATTAAAAATTTTGAGGTTAAGTTAATCATTATGTGTGTAAAAATAATAATAATAATAATTATTGAAACTATAAATATGCAAATTTAAAGTATCATTATGGTTTTTTATTAAACTTTCTTTAAGTAATATGCCCTTTAATTATATTTTTAATTTTGTTTAGGTTTTAAAAAGTTTCAAATACATTTTTAAAATGTGTGATGTACAGTAAAAAAAAAACCTTATGAACTGTTAACATTTTTAAATTTTATGTCTACAACACATCTTTTTCCTTTTAAACTAAGTAATTCATTATTTTTAAAGAATGTCTTTGAAAAATTGTAGGTAAAATTTTAACTTATTTCTTCAGCTCTTGAATTTTTTAGTCTTTTTTTTTTTTTTTTTTTTTTTTTGAATGAACAATTAATGTTCTATGCCATTCTTCCATACCTTAACTTTTCCTTTTTCATTAAAAGTCTTTTAAATGAAGTTCGTTGATTGGTTGGGGGTTTATGGCGCAAAATCCCTTTGGGATATGCTGCACCAAAACAAAGTTCAGTATCAATCAAAATAACCCAAAATTACATGAAAAATATAAAATTAAATGAAGGCAATGATAACATGCATAAATACTTTTAAATGAAGATTTTAGTTTGTTTAGCTTTAATGTGCAAAATATGATTATAATGTTCATTTAATTCTTTTTTTTTTTTTTTGTTTAAGATGAAATGCAATTTTTATGTATACATAAAATTTGAATAAGTTTTTATAATGTTTAATTTTCCTAGAATGCTAAGAAAAATATTTAAATAATCAATTTATATTATCACAAATATTTGAACTAAAAGTATTTTAATTAGCTTCTTGTCAATGTAGAATCTCAAAGTTTGTTCAACATGGATGATTTTATTCCACAATTTTCAAATTTTGAATTAATTTTACAACATAGTAGTTGTTAATAAAATAAAAAAAAACAAAATAAAATACTCAGATTACTTAAAGGTGTTTTTTAAACACCTTAAAAAACCTTTAAACACACCTTTTAAGTAATCTGAGTATTTTATTTTGGTTTTATGTATAAATAAGGTGAATTAAAAGATTCGACATATGTGATATGTTATATCATTTTAATCTTATAGTAGTTGTTAAGTTCCAATTTTCTTAACGATATTAAAATATTAAGATAGCCTTTTCTAAGATTTTTATTTATATTGTTTGAAAACTTTATTTATAACTTAAATTGTTAGAATTGACTTGCATTTAATGACATTTCTTTTCTAAAAATTTTCTGAAGAGTATCTGCTAAAGTTCGAATTGATATTAATATCCATTTTACACAGAATAATTTCACTACCAGTATTATTTTCATTGTAACTCTTTCCCTTATTTATATCATGTATTTATGTAAATAGCTGTGATATTATTTGCAATTTTTTTAATCATAGTTTTTTTTATTTGTTTTACTATTGTGTTGAGGCCAGTGTATTTATCTTTTGTCGGTTTCTTTCCTTTTCTCTTTCGTTAAACATTAAATATTTTTAAAGTATTAAGAATTATATGGTATTTTAAAAATAAACAATTAATCATATTTATGCATAATAATTTATATAATCATAAATGTTTTTTTATAAACCCATTTGTAAATATAATGTGAAATATAAATTATACTTAAAACTGTCAAAAGTAAAGACGGTTCTTTCTTGCCAAGTATGCTTAAATCTTTGAAGGTTGTAAAATTTAAATTTTTTAATGGTTTGCTTTACTGAGATTAAATTTACTGTTATCTTAAAAAACAAAGTTAAACAGATATGTCTATCTAGTTCCTTGTATATGCTCAGGGATAATTGGTACATTAATGAAGTACCTAGTGCCATTTTGAAATTTCTTTTTATAATGTTTTTTAAGCATTTAAATTTGTTAAATATTGCTGATTTCAATAAAAAAAAAAAAAAATATTTATATATGCCTTTATATAGCAGTGGTAGACACGATGGTTTTTAAAGCTAATCAAATATGTAATGAATGATATAAGATATTTGAAGAGTAGAAATATAAAAAGAATTCCACTTTATTTCAATTTTTAAAGTCAGCACAGAATTGTATAACATTCATTGAAATATAAATAATTATCTATCTTTGAAAATAAACTATAGATTTTTAATTTCATATTTAACAACTCTTTTATCAACTCAATGCCTGATATTATGATTAAATATCTAATACACATCTCAATTCTATCATTATTTCTTCAATGTTTGAATCATTATAATGTCATAAAGTTGATTTGACAGTAAAATTCTTAAAATGATGGCTGTATGACCACGGGGTTGTTGGGCACAAGGGTCCGACAAACCCTGAGCGCTAGGTCATCCTGGTGACTAAAATATTCCTCTTGGCAACTAACTTTTTTTACGTACATATTAAATTGCCTAATTTTATTTACTATAAATTTGAAAAGACCATCTTTAAAGGATTTCAATAATGAACAATCAATTGGGAAAATAGTATTTAAAATCAAAATCTCAAAGGCATTGTTAATTTATGTATATAACTTTCTTTTTGGGAGTTAAAGGTAAGGATATTAATTTATCTACTGTTTTATATATTGTTTCTATTTAATTATTACCATGTAAAACTGGTATTATCTTAAATTTTTTTCTGATTTTTTTTATTGCATAGTTAACTTTATTTTAAAATGATACATATCACTCAAAAATAGCCGAATACAATTGTGAGTAGCCAGTGTTCCATTCTGCTATGAATGCATTTACGCAGAGAAGTAATTCTTCAAGCTGACACCTAAAAATTTTAAACTTTTGCCAGTCCCTACTTATAAACATTGAGCCATGCAGTATTATACAGGGTGTTTATAAAGTCCCGGACCCATTTTGATGTTTAATAACTCATAAAATAATAAAGATAGATTAAAATTAATAACATAAATGGTTAGATAGACTCAAAAAGTTTCATGACCCTTGTCAATGAACTTCCACGTGTGCCCCCTTTGTCGCATGGAGAATATCAAGTCGATAGTCAATTTCACGCCAGGTAGCGGCAAGCATGTCGGCATCCACAGAGGGTATTGCGGTTGTAATTCTGGCTTTTAAGTCATCAATGTTCGACACTCTCCTCCTGTAAACATTGTCCTTTACAAATCCCCAAAGGAAAAAGTCCAGCAGCCTTATATCAGGTGATTTGGGTGGCCAAGGAATTGGACCTCCTCGCCCAATCCATCTTCCTGGAAAATGGTCATTCAAAGAAGTACGAACGATGGTATCCCAATGAGGTGGTGCACCATCTTGTTGCTAAAAGACATGTGGCTGAAGCTCTTCTAGTTGTGGAAATACGAAGTTTTCCAACATGTCTAAATATACGACTTAAAAGCCATAATTACAACTGCAACAACCTCTGTGGATGCCGACATGCTTGCCACTGCCTGGCGTGAAATTGACTATCGACTTGATATTCTCCGTGCGACAAAGGGGGCACACATGAAGTTCATTGACAAGGGTCATGAAACTTTTTGAGTCTATCTAACCATTTATGTTATTAATTTTAATCTATCTTTATTATTTTATGAGTTATTAAACATGAAAATGGGTCCAGGACTTTATAAACACCCTGTATATGAGGGTAATATTACATATGAAGGAAACACTTTAAACTCAATTATCTTGAAATATTGTTTTCAATAGTTTTTCCACAATAACTTTTGAATAACTTAATGGATTTGTATGTTTCTGTTTTTCAATAAGAAAACTGAATTCTACCTAAAAATCTTTTTTTTAAGTTTTAGCAAAAATAAGATAAATTTTTATAGATTTTTAAATTTATTTTGTTTGTTTAAGGTTCAATAGAAATAAAGTAATACACTATAAAAATGAAATTATATCTTAAAAATATTCTGGAGATCAAAACAGAATTAGTTTCTTAAAATTAATTTTGCCATTTATTATTAAAACTTTTTTTAAATTTAATAAATAGTTTTTATTTCTAAAAAACATAAATAAATCCAAGCAGGAGTGATAGCCTAAATTAATGACAGGCTTCCTAATCTGCGATCAAACTTTAGTCAGTTTCATTTCAAACATTATTGGTCATCCTATTCTTAATTCAACCAAAAAAAAAAAAAAAAAAAAAAAAAGCTTTTTTGACATAGAGATATATTATAGCAATAAAGATTGATACTTTTCATTTAGTTCATGAATTATTTCAAAATGGAATTGTCTTTTAATATAACTGAAATCAAATTCTTTTATGCAACTTATATAAATTAATTTACACGCATGAAATAGGTTATCAAAATAGATTTGAATTATTGTGAATTGATTATCAGATTGCCACATAAGCCTTATAAGCTTAAAATATTTGTATAATACTTTTCTCTCTTTATTTCCCTTTGCATGTCAATTTCTCTAATATTTCACTTTGCATGTAAAAATAGATGATAAATATAATGTAATAGGATGAAATGAAAACAAACAAGTGCGTTTTTACGTGATTTATTTAATCCAATAGTTTATGTTAAATACATAATAATTTTTATATTTAAACTTGTGTACAACAATAAGAAGAAAACAATTGTCAGTACTTTGAAATTTGAAATGAAATTTTGGTTTTGCATTTTTTGCTACTACAAATTTTTAAACTTCTAAACATTTCACATTTTCAAATTTTACATCGTTGTATAGAGAAAAAAAAAATGCACTTTTAAATGCAATGTGTTTGAAAACTGTATCTTATATTGTTTCTGAGATATAATTTTTTTTGTAGATTTTAATACAATTTTTATAATTGTGGCAACAGAAGTACACCCTTTCTGTTAAAAGTAATGGAAAATAGTTTTTATATCTATTTAAACTTGCATGCAACAATTAGAAGAAAACAACCACAACAACAAAAAATAAACTGATGATATTTAAAAATATATTATGATTAAAATAATAGTCTTTTTCAAAATTTTATGATTTGTTGCGTGACGAGGTTTTCAGCTGTAAGTCAACACAATTTGAACTCTCTGATTTATAGTTTTTGTGTACAGACTCTGTGACCGACAGGGGACAAAGATGAATAGGGTTTCATCAAATGAACAAAACCCTAAAAAAGACAGAAAAATGATATTTTTTAAAGAAAAGCATGATAAAGCAATTATAACAATCAAATACATGTTGAACATAGATTTTTTTCCCCTAAAATGTTTGTTTTAAGTAAAAAATTAAACTTGTTTAAAATGATGCGTGAACAAATAAATATAAAACATAGATTCTTTTTTTTTTTTTTTTTTTTTTTTTTTTTTTTTTTTTTTAATGTCTGGGTGTGTTTAAACTGATACTAGCACACAATTTGTCTTTTGGAATTAGAGATTTTTTGATTCCAGACTTTAAATTAGTACTGCGATATATTACCAATAACAATATTAACTCTATATAATGTGAAATTGAATTGATTATATCATCTAGCCCTACTGTCATAAAAACAAAATTGGTCATAATTGTAAAATAAAATAAATAAATGTATGTTTTAAAATATTTTAGTTGAATTTTTAGTTATTTATTTTGAAGAATAATTTTGCTGGAATGGAATATCTTAAACTCAGTGCCTTGTCTTAAATTATCAAATCATTAAAATGCCAAAGTGATTTTTCATATTATAAGCTCTGCGTGCAAAGCATTTATATCTTCCTTATACTTAGCTTTTGGATTTTTAAGGTTCATTCTTCCACTTGTAATTTTTTTTTCAGCTGATTAATAAGTATTGTGTTCTGAATCTTAAGGGTTGTTGTAAGTAGCTGCCCGGATACCCATCCAGCTAATCGACTGGGCTGTTTTGTTGTTTTTAAACCCAGGTTTTTTTACAATTGTGGAATTATAAGAGATATGACTGTTGATTTTTATGGAATTACTTATCTGACATCCAGTTTGAATTTATCTAATATTCATAAATTTTATTCATGCTTGGCTAATTTATTAAAGAAATTTCATTTGTAGGTTTAGAAGCTTTATAAATATTATATTCATATTTGTACACATCTTTTTGTCTTAATCTCATACTTTTATATTATTTTTTAACTATTATTTATTGTGCTTAATTTATTTGTCTTATGATCTAGATCAGAGTTCTTAAAAGCCATGCATGTGGGTGTACTTTGGCTGTATTCTTAGTGTTTAAAATGTATCATGTCATCTTAAATATATATATATATAGGGCCATTCCATGTCAAATCATCCAGCAATTTTACGAAATGTCACCCACCATCTCAGATTTTGACGAAACTTGGTACATGAAAACATACATATATAAGATGCTACCATGTGAAATTTTAAATGAATCCAATTAAAATATTTTAAATTATAGGCATCTGAACATGTGACACTTTATCTTTTCTATCGACATTTTTAGAGAGTTGATTTTATGCATGGTTGCACAAATTAATTCATAACTCTTCACCAAATAATTAAAATGGTTCAAATTTTTGTGAGAACATTCTTTATATTATATATTTCATAAAGTTATACCAATTTTTATTTTCTTTTTACAATAATTTTTTTTAAATTTTTTCAATTTTTGAATATCTATATAAAATTGACATTTAATGTATGAATTTCAAAAAAATATTTTCAAATGTGCCACTCATTTTATTTTGTTAAATATATTTTTGTGAGCTCTTCATTAGTTTGTCTTTTCTCAGTAAAAAAATTAGAGAGCTGTTTTTTAAAAAAACTGAGAAAAAAAAAATTTTTGAAATTTTTTGAATATCCATGTAAAATTGACATTTCATGTATAAATTAAAAATATTTTTTTTAGGTGTGCCACCCATTTTATTTTGTTAAATATTTTTCATGAGCTTTTTATTAATCGATATTTTCTCCCCCCCCCCCTCCAAAAAAATAAAAATAAATAAAGGGATTTTTTTGAAAAACTTGAAAAAAAAATTTCTTATTTTTTTTATATACACATATTTTGAAGACACTTTAACATATATAAAGAAATAATCTAGCATAAAGATGATCTGGAAACTGATAAACTTTATTAATATTCAGTCAACTCGTAAATTATTCCATTATTGATAACACAGTGGATGCTCTCCCCCCCCCCCCCCACCCTTTACTCTTATATTTCAAAGATTCCTGAGATACACATTTATACAGATTCTTCATTATCCTGTTAAAATGCACATAACTGCCATATTTTTCTAACAAATCTAGATTTAACTTTTTTTTTAGGGGGAGGGGGGGGGGCTTTTTCATAATTTTTATCAAAATAATTTCAATTATTAATATAATATATAATATAAAAGTACTCACTATTAAAACTAACATCAAGTCTAATTTTCATAAACCAAAATAAAATTACAATCTCATCTGCACAGCTTGGAACCAGATGTTGTTCGGATTATCGGATTTTAAAATTATAAGCTAGTTAACTATCTTGATTTTTCTAGTTAATTTTTATTATTATTTTTTTAATGTAGAATGTTGGTAAGTACTTACTACTTTTAAAAACCAATATTTTTGTTTAATGAAATGCATTCGTTTTAATTCTTAACCCTTAACTCCTGGCCTCACAGACACGTTGCTGTATTTAATTTTCATAATTTAACTTGTAATTTTCAGTTAAACTATTGTTGCTATAGTTTAATTTTGATTTGTTTAGTAACTTAGTTGTATCGCTAAACATTTCTGAATCAGAGTTTTTATTATAATAATAAGTTTTAACATAAAGTTTAGCACAAACAATATCTTATAAGTCAGTTGGCCGCCCTTTATTCATTCTACGATCAAGGGGTCTCTGAGACTGCTCACATTATTTAAGGAACAATTTTTGTTGCGGCAGTTAGAAGTTAACTGCTAGTTGCAATCTCACATACTGCAATTTTTTTTTTCCTCCATGGTTTAATTTATAATTTTCAGTTTAAGTATAAATACTAAAAATTAACTCATACTTTTGCATAACTCGTTTGTTTTAGGAGAAACAAGATAAAAATATGCACTGCGTATCTTTGCACCACCCCTGTATACATTTATCCCAACCAATGGAACAATGATACACTGACCAGTGTTTTTTGAAAATTTCAATTTGACTGAATACTGGTTCATAGTGACACGTGCCTAATGTTCTAATGTAATATTTTAATCATTCGTCACATAAGTTTAGACCAATTTGTTTGTTAAAAATCAAAATTTATGGAAAGTGTGCATCTTTACCCCCCACCTACTCTATATATTCTTTAATAGATAATATTTATTTTTTGTTATATATGTGACATTTTAAATTTAAGAGCCAGAGACATCATCGCAGGGTCCCCGTTCTACCACACAGAAGTCATGGCCAGCGAGAGAAAAAAAAACAAAAAAATAAGTAGATGTAGAGGATCCAATAAATTACTCATTAGTTGCTGTAAGTTAATTTTTTAATCTGTAGTATGAGAAAGGGAAAGGCTCCTTTTGCAAACTGTCTTTTACCGAAAATTCCATCATTATTTCAGCGAGCTGTACTCATCCAAGAAAAAAACCCAAGAATCTTCCTTCTCATCTCGAGACTTCCCCTCTTAAATCTAAAAAGAAAATTCTAGAACATTCTTTACTCTCGAACCATCATTCTTTTATGTAAACATAACTCATGCTTAGAGTCGAGACTATATTCCACAGACGATAATTTATTTTTAAAAAAGTATTATTTAACCAATTTATAATCGACTCAGAATTTCAAATATCTTATGCAAACGATCTTTTGCAGACGATTAATTTTAAGAGAAAAGGAAAATAAATAAATTTATTGTTATGCTCACTTATCGAATGTTGAAAGAGGGAAAATAGATAAATAAAAATAATATTTTTTGAAAGGTATGGTTTTGAAATAATTTTAATAAGACTTTCTTAAAAAGAGTTGATAAAAACATAGAAAAAATGAGTTTTATTTGGAATATTAAGAAATAAAGTTTAATTAAGAATATTTTTAATTTAGAACAGTCTTTTTAAATTTACGCATACTGGAATAAATGTTTAAGCCGAATTAAAAATTTATATCGTTTCCATCAAGATTAATAGATTAGATCTAGAAACAAGATTTTAATTTAATAAGTTGAAGTAAGTACGGAATGTTGTTATAAGGAAATTAATATAGTATAAAGGTTAGTTTTGGCAAAAAAAAATTTAAAATTTGTAATATATATATGCTCTGAATATTTTATTATAATTCTGCAATACAGTAAACAAGATTTAAAGCTGTGTCATACAGTAAAATAATCAAAAAGTTAATTTTATGAGAAATATTTTTAAAATAATTTTTTTTTATAATTATATTCAAAATTTATTTATCAGCGCATTTTTACACTTTAATGATTAAACAGTTTTAGATTCTAAATAAAAGGATATGGTTGTTGTAATATCTATGTTTATATTATTTTATTTTTATTATTTATATCATAATGAAGACTATAGGTAAAACAAAATTTAAAGTACCGATAGCAAGCCAAACCTTTAGCAGACAGGAAATTCTAATAATTATTAAAGGGGATGCTTATAATTAGTACTTTTGTGAAATAGATAGGTAAAATTAGGAAAGCGAGGGGATATGTTTGGAATTTATAAATTTCTCAGAATATATGCAGCTTGCAAAATATATGAAAGGGGGCGTAATGTTTGAAGGGGCTTACTTTTGGTATAAATTTATACTTTCCACATTTTTTAAAGAAAATGCAAAGCTCATTGTTTCAATGAATAGTTTTATAAATCAGCTTATATTTAAACTTATTGATTGTTTTTCAATTTGTATAATGGAAGATTTATTTGAATGCATACAGGAAATTAATTTTCTATAGTATTTTTTATACTTAATTTATTAAAATAACAGTAAAACAAGTTTTGGAAACAAAATTACAGCCTAATTATAATATTTATTTATTATTATTACATACATTTTTGAAGAATTTTGAACTTTAGCGATACTTTAGATATAGTCTGTAAAGTTAACAAAAAAATTTTCTCAAAATTTTCAAAAGACACCTTTCTAATTTTTAGCTCACAGGCTATCATAGCCTGAGAGCTTATGTGCCTGTCCGTTCTGTATGTTCGTGCGTAACGCGATAACTCATGATAAAAATATCGGATCCACTTGAAATTTTGTATATAGGTATATCCTGATAAGGCACTTCCCTGATTAGTTTTTGGAGTTCATTCGATATGTATAAGAGGGGGAACGGGGGGCTCAGCCCCTCCCATTAATGGATATAAATGGGTTTTTCATGCAGAATTAAGTTTTTGTCCAAAATTTAGATATGGATCATTCTGATGAGGCGATTCCGTGACTGTTATTATGTGTTCATTGTATAAGTATAAACAAGGGGAACAGGGGGATCATGACCCCCCCCCCCCCTTAATTGATATAAACGGGATTTTCATGCAGAATTAACAGTTTTCGTTCAAAATTTAGATATAGGATCATTCGGATGAGGCCATACCGTGGCTGTTATTAGGTGTTCATTGAATAAGTATAAACAGGGGGAACGGGGGGCTCATGCCCCTCCCCTTAATTGATATAAACGGGTTTTTCATGCAGAATTAACAGTTTTTGTCCAAAATTTAGATATGGATCATTCTGATGAGGCGATTCCGTGACTGTTATGTGTTCATTGTATAAGTATAAACAAGGGGAACAGGGGGATCATGACCCCCCCCCCCCCTTAATTGATATAAACGGGATTTTCATGCAGAATTAACAGTTTTCGTTCAAAATTTAGATATAGGATCATTCGGATGAGGCCATACCGTGGCTGTTATTAGGTGTTCATTGAATAAGTATAAACAGGGGGAACGGGGGGCTCATGCCCCTCCCCTTAATTGATATAAACGGGTTTTTCATGCAGAATTAACAGTTTTTGTCCAAAATTTAGATATAGGATCATTCTGATGAGGCGATTCCGTGACTGTTATTATGTGTTCATTGAATAAGTATAAACAGGGGGAACGGGGGGGCTCATGCCCCCCCTTAATTGATATAAACAGGATTTTCATGCAGAATTAACAGTTTTCGTTCAAAATTTAGATATAGGATCATTCTGATGAGGCGAGTCCGTGGCTGTTATTAGGTGTTCATTGAATAAGCATAAACAGGGGGAACAGGCGTTCTAATGCCCCTCCCCTTAACTTGCATAAATGGATTTTTCAATCACAATTGTCAGATTTCATTCAAATCTCTGAATAGTTTTGGAAGTTTAATGGTTAAGTATAAAAGAGGGGAATAACTCCTTAAATTATATAAATGCTAAATGGGTTTTTATTAAGAATTATCCGATTTGCTCTGAATTTTGGATATAGATTTTTTAATATGATAAAGCATGTACTTGATAGTTTAGGAAGTTCAATGATTAAGTATAAAAAAGGAGAAAGGGGAGAGCTGTTTCCACTTCTTAATTTTTTTTTCGAACGGAATTAACGAAAATACAAGGCTGTAATGTACAATTAGTATGCGTAGCCTGTGATCTCAATGCCATCAGTTTAACTGGGCAATATTCTTTTTATTTTATTATTAAATGGTTTCATTATAAACTACGTATATAAAAAAATTCAGCCAAATCAAATGGGTGGCACATGTGAAAAAAAAAAAATGAATTACTTATTTTCATATTTTTCTTAACTGCTTTGAAAAAATATTTTCTAAAAACATTTGAATTCTAAAAAGTTTTATAGCGCATTCTTTTAATAAAATACATTGTTAAGAATCTCTAAAAAAATTTACATCTAATTTTATTAATAATATTTAGAAAAATAAGCATTTTTATCCAACATTACATGTTTGACGGACGATCATTTTCAGCAAAAAATTGACTGAGAGGGGTATTTTTAAATGCTTGTAACTCATGAAAAAATTATTATTTTGAACAGAAATTTGGTGAAACAACATATCTTTAGACATTGCTTTTATGTATAAAATTTCATAGAAATCCAAGATGGTGGGTGACATGGTCTGGATGAAGTAACATGGGATGACACTATATATATATAAGAAAGTCTGGATTTCGTATTAATCATCCCACTAAAATATCTACCGAACCTAAAATCTTGCAAATTGGGGTAAAAATACTTATAATATCTAGTGCTGCTAAGAAAGGATTTTTGAAAATTCCATTCCTAAGAGGGGAGGGGGGGGGGAGTAAAAAGAAAACGAACTTTTAAAAAAATCATGAAAAATCAGATTTTGTAGTTATTTTTCGTCTGATAACACATTTTAGTGTATTTTTCCATGCTGAATCGAATGGTACTAAACAGCTTCTTTTAAATCCAGTAGTTCGTAAGTTACTTACAATTTCTCCTTATGGGGGGGGGGGGGGCACATGTAACATATTTAAGCAAAATGTCTTCTAATAATAGTAAACCTATCGAACTGAACTTTAATGCGATAAAAACAGCAATAAAAAATATTGGTCCTATTCATCATTTTTTTAGATCTTTTCTTGCCACAAGAGTAGCTTTTAATTCTTATTTCTTTGGCTATTTTCCTACTAATTGCTAAAGAATTCTGATTTTTGATACTTAAACTCCTTTATGTTTTTACACTTACTCGCACCTTTTCCACTTTTTTGCAACCTGAGAACACCATCACATGTTTTTTCTTCTAATATATCTTCCTTATAATCTCCCCTTTTTTTAAATTCCCTCTGTTTTTAGTTTCCACGTGCTTACTAAAATCAACATGTAATTTATCTTTTTTTAGAAACTCCCACCTAAGAGGGTTAATTGGTTGTTCACACTTTTAGGACAATTTCGATACATCTCTGCAGCATTTATAGGTAGAAGCGTGAAATTCAAGATAGCAAATCTACTAAAAATTAGCTAAACATAGTGATTTTAGAGCTAATTTGTCTGTTATGTCGTCAATATTTATTTTGAACTAGATGATGAGATATTATACAAATATGATAATGATTATAGCTATTTGATTAGATACTAAGTTTTTAACCATTACTAGATACATTTTTTTTGATCGAAGATTCTATTAAAGAAACCAAACAGCGTAGCAGGTGAAGGCTGCTAGTATATAAGTTCTATTTTAAAGTATATTGCTACAAAAACATTAATGTTTTGCATACTTTTATTACAGATGTCATTAAGGATTTTAGGCTACAAAAAGTTTTCAGATCTTCCCTCCCTTCTCTCATAAGAATAATCAATATTAAATTTATTCTAATTAATGTTTTCCTGTAATTTCTGTTTACATCAGAAGGGCTTTATGGCTAACCCATGACACATACATGTATTGTGGATACATAAGTGTACACTATCTCTACTATAGTGAAATAATATTTTTGCATGTTTATCTGCCAAAAGTTGAAGTATGCCCTTATTAAACCAGACAGATCTGATCTAGGTTTTTTTTTTTTTTTTTTTATCTTCACTTTTATTAATCTTACTTTTAAAAGCCTAGCTGATGTTTTATTATTATTTTACCGTATTTTCGGGTGTATAGTCCGCGGCTTATACAAGAAAAAACCTTCAAAAAAGCCGCTGCGGGTTATACAGTTTTTTTTTTTTTTTTTTTTTAATTGGAAATCGTGATATTTTTTCTACAATTTTTAAACCTCAAAAAATTTGAAAAAAACATCAAAATTTGTAAAATTTTTTCGCTATGCCGCGAAATATAAAAAGTTCTCATGTTTGTAAAGCTTTTTTTACTGTTTACAATTATTTCTGGGTTTGGAAGAACTGTCGCAACTATCGCCAAGTATTGCACTAACCGGCAGCAAGAAATAATGACACTCGAATGCAGTTTGCCCTTGATTTGAGAGGGTAAAAACAACAGTATAACATGTTACTTATTTTAAACTTACAGGGATGCAAGTTAGTCACTTTTCTCACTTTTAGTCACTTTTTTGAAATTTTGTCACTTTTAATCACTATTTTTAAAAAAAGTCACTTTTAGTCACTTTTTTGACTAAAGATAGGCTGTGAAAGCAGTATTGTATTTAGAAGCGTTTCTCTGTGAAGGATTTCTTTGGCTTATAGGTAAACATTGTAGAATTCTGGAGTGGAAAATTGTACTTTTTGACGAATGACATTATTCTCCCTCCCCTTTCCCCCTTCCCAAATTCAACACTCTCTGAGAGTGAAGGATCTGTGGAAAGTGGTTCGCTCACTTTTCATTAAAAAATGTTACTAAAATTGACATTTTTATCTTTCAGTCTTGTCATTATCCCAATATCAATTATTGTTGATATTTTCATTGTTAATGAACTGCATTAAAATTTTCTCACTTGTTATGACATACAAAAACAGGATAACGGCTAATATGAGCAAGACATTCTTCACTTCAATTTCAGTTTCACTGAAAAGTAGGATAGAATTAATAAAAGAATCCCTTCATATGATTTTAAGATCCAGAACGCGGAACTCTTCATTGAATTTCCATTTAACATTTCTATCCTTTTTTTATTGCAAGAATGGAAACAGAAAGTTCTTAAAAATTAATCATCGCCTTTATGATATTAAATTAATTTTAGCATTTAAAAGATCTGAGTAATTAATGGTATTTATTAATATATTGTATATGTGTTTTTAAGATTTCTATTATCTTTCAGAGTATTGTGAATAACCGTAACAGTTAATACAAGGAATTTCTTTTTTATAATTTCCTTGCTTCTTATATATATTTTTTTTTAAAAGAAAAAAGAAGATTTTAAAAGAATTTTTTAAAAGAAAATTTCTTTAAAAGATTTAGTTTGTAATAATGTATTTTCATGGTATTATGGAATTTGGAAGGGATTGCTAGAAAATACATGAAAGTATGTATTTTATGAACATTTGAATACAATTTTCTGTCGCCTGATATTTCATACCGCCCTTAATATAGAATGGTCTGTCGCGACTATTCTTGAGTAGGAGACATGATGACATTTAATTTTCCATTGATGATGGTCAAATGCATCGTTTAAAACAGCTTTGTAGTTATGGATTTTTAATATTTAAATCTATGCACTTTGATACATTTCATTTGTGTTTAATTATTTTTTTGAGATGAATTTAGCTTTAGAATTTTAACTTCTCTTTATTTCCACCATTTTTTCTTAAACATGTTCCCTTTTTTTTGTATAGTTAGTTGTAGTTAAAATATGAGTTTGTCTCAGAAAATATTCAAGGATGTTACCAGTCAGCTTTTTAATGTCACTATTTGCAAGCAGATTTTCCATTGCTAATGGAAAATGAAGATTGTTCTTTAAAAATAGAGGTTATTAAAAAGTGATAGGTAGCATCCCTGATATTTTTTTGTGACAACAGCCTACTTATTATTTTCAATTTAAAAAAAATTAACATTGTATTTATTGTTTTATATGATTAAAGAAAACTGAGGTTTGATCTTATCTAGCATTTTGGTAGGGGATTTTCATTTAAAAAACAAATGTATTTCATTTAAATAATTTGCAAATTTATTGAAAAAAATCTTTGTCTTGTACCATTTACGTCACTTTTTTTTTCGCTTTAGTATTTTTTTTTACATGTTTTAGTCACTTTTATGATACGCTTTAGTCACTTTTTTGACATACTTTAGTCACTTTTAATCACTTTTTTTGGAATTTTAGTCACTTATCTCACTTTTTTGGAAGCATTATTACAGTTGCATGCCTGAACTTACTTTTTGCTGAATAAGTCGTTTTAACGTTAACTGTAATCAGTTTTTTAGTAGAAATGCGTCATTTGTTGAGGAACGATTCAAAAGGAGCGATTCTGGCAGTTGAACTAAAGGAACAATTCCAGTCTGTAAAAAAGAATCCGTCCTTTTCGGAATGATTCCGAAAAGGAATGAAATCACGGAATCGTTCCTTTTTTGGAAAGGTTCCCTAAAGGTTCAAGTCCTCGGAATCGGTCCGAAACTCCGAAAAGGGCAAAATCCTCGGACTCATTCCGAAATGAAACAAGTCCGAAAAGGTTCGATTTCTCAGACTCGTTCTGAAAAGGAGCAATTGGGAACTAAAACTGCCTATAGAGGCACTGCTCACAGCCTTTGATAGGATAACTGTCCCTTTAATTTCCCTTTAACTAATGTTAAAGTCCCATTGAAACAATTCTTTATTATAAATGTATTTAAAAGTTTTAGATATTCAAATTCGTATAATATTTACTTCGTCATAAAAGACAGAAAACAAATTTCACAGGAAATCTGAAATTGTGTGAAAGAATAATTATTCTGAACAAATTTAAAATGCATGTAATGCAATGAATGAGCTTACACAGCGTTATCCTGAATGGAGAAGCTACATCTTTTCTCCACCAGATGGCGTATTCGAGCGCTTGAATCGCCAATTCCTCTGACTCATTCCGTAATGAAATGACTCTGAAAAAGAAGGATTTCTCTGAATCGTTCCGAAATGACATAAATCACACACTTTTTTTTTGTTCTTTGCAACAGGGCAGGGTAGTTTATTTTTTTTTTGAGAAATAAACTAAAAATGATTTTAAACTCAGAATTGTCAAGGTAGGAAAGGTTCCAGATTTTGGATTTTGTACTCTACAAACACAAAGGGGTGCTGCAGCACCAATTCGCTAGTAAACTATTTTTCGATATTCTATTCATAGATTTTTTTTTAAGGTCTCTCGTATAAGTCAACCCCCCACTTTAAAATTCTTTGTCTAAAATTTCTCGACTTATACACGCGTATATACTTTAATGGCTTTTAACTTCGAACCCTGATCGAAATATATGTTTGTAAATGGTGTATAGCTCGCGGACTATACACCGATGCATCTCTGCGGCTTATACACGAACTTTTTTTACTGCACTGCTCGATTTAAGAGTGCGGGCTATACACCCGAAAATACGGTAATTTAAAATTACATTTTCTTCTGAAATCCTTTTTTTTTCTTTTTATTATTAATTCTCTATTATTTACATTTCTGATATACTTTTGTTTTCGTTATATATATATATATACAGTTTTGTTTAGATCCCCCCCCCCCTTCTCTTTCTCTCATTGTATTCTTTTGTGCAGCTTTTACTTTTGTGATATTTTCTTAATCCAAATTATCAGTAATTGAACATTTGTTATATTGATGTCAAATATTTTATTAGTATTCTATATCAACCATTGTTTACTTCTAGTCTAATATATGAAAGGTCTTTGTCTTGAAGACTAATGTTAAATTGCAGTTTAAATAAAGTGCATTTTCTGAATTACGCTAATATTTCTAACTCAGTTTTGCTTTTTGTACAGAATAGATAATTTATTCTACTTTTTGTTTGAAGTATTTGATAAATTTATTTTTCTGGAAAATAGCCCAGTCACTTTAATGAGTTGAATAATAATAAAACTATTTCTAGAAATCCCTCCCCACCTCCTAGAAAAATAAATCCATCTAATCAATTTAGCTTTCAAAGCTGAATACTTTTATTTTTCACTTTGCAGTAAAAGTTTATTTGTAACTTTATATATATATAATTAAATTAAATAGTGAAAAATATTTAGAAAGCAATGTATTATTTATTAACACTAGTAACTCATTAACACTGATTAATTTTAAATGATAATAATAATAGAGGGAGGATATTAAATAAATCATTTAAATACCCCATCAAAATAATCGTTGCATATTATTATTATTATTAATTTTTAATTAACATTTTTCAATGTTCTTCAATTTAGTTGCCCCCCTCACCTTTTTTATAATTTTAACTCAAAGCCTACTTAAAATAACATGAAATCTTAAGTCATTATATTGAGCTGCCATTCTTCTATTAAAACAGTAGTAGTCGAGCAACATTATGAATATCCTGAAATGCTTATACACATTGTATAATCTAAATTTGTTTCATTTTAGACTTTGCCTCAATGAAAGTTCTTGTTGTGGCATTAATATGTTCTTTATGATAATTCAATTGCAGAAATTTTATATGATTACATTAAAAATAGCAGCTGTAAACTGGAAACAATTATCATTTTTCCATTCATGGTCTTCATTTTTTTTCTACTTAATATATATATATATATATATATTATTTTTCAGTGATAATTTGAGATTTTTTGAACATTAGCTGTGCATTTTATCAGATATCATTAACAAGTTAGAAAGATCTGCATTCTTTAATTAAAGGACGTTAATTCGCAGTACATGTGAATATATATTTAAATGAATTATGATGTATTTTCTACATTGGTATTTCACCTTTGTAATTACAGCTTTGTATATGAATTGAATCTCATGTTGGAGTCACTTTACTTATTTAGTGTCCTTATCATTCTCAGGTAACATAATATTTTCAAACTATAAGTGTCTCAATGCCAAACTAAATATATAATCCAGGGATTCAGTGTACCTGTATTGTTATCCATTTTGAATATTGTAGATGTAAGATGCTAGTGATGACCACATTATTGTACATAAATATATATGCATTCTATTTTCATGTATTGCTTCCAAGTTTTGTACATTTTAAATGTTATTTAATTCGAGTAAGTACACTTCTTGACTGTTAATTTATTTTCTGTAAATACTGCCAGCTCGAAGTGTTAACTTACATAGAAAAAAAGAACTTGCCTTATTGAGAATTTGAATTAAAAATTTGTCTATGAAGCAATGTTTTATTATTATTATTATTAAGATGTATTTTGTTTGAAATTTTTAATGTTACAGATAATTGAATAATTACATAGTTTTTAAAAGAAGCATAATTTTTATTTAATTAAAATGAATTATGTTCAATGTATCAGGATTTTTAAGAATCTCAACTTTACAAAATATTTTCTACCAGTTTATTTTGCCAGCATTATGTTCTTAAGTATTTTCATTGTGTACCATATGTGATACACTATAATCTTTTTATAATAAATACTACTTAGAGAAGTATTTGTTTACTAATATAAAGTTTTTAATTTTTTGGACTGGAATAAGCTTTTTCTACTTGAAAGAATCAAATGTTCATTAAGATCAATTCATTTTGATTAATGTTGATTTAGAAAGCAAATTTTTTTAAAGTGATGAATACATTATATCATACCTTGCATCTATTTTGTAGATAACTTAAAGGTCCACACAATCCAAAATATTCAGTTTAAACAAAAGCTATCTTGGTTTGCCAAGGCATGGTCTAAGAGTCAAAATTCGGGCCAAGGTTGTACAAAAATGAATGAAATCAGTTACAGCACAACTCAATTTTGGAGAAAAAAATGTCAAAATTTCTTGGTATATAATTAAGATTCTTTGAAATAAAACATAGTATACATATTTATACAAAAATTGTTTAACATATTTCACACTACATGTTTGTAAGACATGGAATTCAGAAGAGCATCATTCATTATCAAATTATTACATTGAAAAAAAGGCTTATTAGATGTAAGGCTTAAAAGACTTAATGTAGATTAGAAAAAAAAAAGAATGCTAAAAAATCATCATAGTTTTGAAATTCTATAATGAAAGAAAAAAAAAAGACTTTTAAACATTATTCATTCCTCAGCAGCAGAATTTTTTTCTGCAGTCTGCAACAGAAGTAGATATTTGCCTACAGCCCAATCCCTTGCATTACGTTATATGCATTCAAATCTCCCAAGTATTTGTAATGGACATAAAAGGAAAGTACTTTTAAAAATAAGTTGCCTTTGTTCTCAGAATTTAACAACCCCATGCATTGTCTGAAAAGGGGCAAATCCATTCCCGTTCCTTTTTTTCAAAGAGAGGGGGGGAGTCCCTTTGGCAAAATTCACAATCTTTTGACAAAATGTGCCATTTTTGCAATCCTTTTGTAAAATTTGATTTTTTTCGCAAGACAAAATTTGCCATTTTTTTTCTCTATTTTTTAAAAAAGTTGACTTTTTTTCCAATCTTTTGTCAAAACGTACCATTTTTTTGTGATCTTTTGAAGAAATGTGCATCCTTTTCATGATTTTTTGACAAAATTTGCTTTTTTTCTGTAATCCTTGTACGAAATTTTCGTTTTTCCACGCCCCTTTGACAAAATTCACTGGGTTTCTCGTGATCTATGAAGAAATTGACTTTTTTTTTTTTTTTTTTTTTTTTTTTCTCAGAAGACTATTTGTCGAAATTCACGATACGTTTTATGTCTGAATATTTGGATTTATGACTGAAATTATTTTTACATTTTTGGAAAAGTTGAAAAATAGTCTGCAGACCTTCACAAGGGTCTGCGATATACATCACAGCATTGTGCCGATTCTGCACCCGAAATTCATTCAACCAAAGTAAATTTCCAGATTTTTTTTTAAATACTGCCTGCTTTGATAAGGCCTAGAAAGAATTAAATCTTGGCTTGAGTCTGATGAAAAAAATTTTGTTGTATGTAATTGGGGTAGGGGGAAAAGGGGGGGGGGCTTAATTTCAATTGGCAATATGTGTTGCAGCCCAACTGCAAAAGTTAATTGCATATTCAGGATCTAAATAAAAGATCAGAAAAAATAATTAAAAAAATAATAAATATTTTTTATTGTTCAAACTCTGAAAACTTTATGCATTATAAATGCTTCTGAAAGCTCTGAATATTTAATTGTAAAAAGCAGCATTTTTCTTCTTACACTTTATTATTTTCACCTGAAAATCCTATAGCATTTTTTTAATTTAAAACTGATTAATTTACAGCTAACTTTCATTATTTCTTAAGCAA
This sequence comes from Maratus speculifer, assembly GCA_964019185.1. Taxonomy (NCBI): domain Eukaryota; kingdom Metazoa; phylum Arthropoda; class Arachnida; order Araneae; family Salticidae; genus Maratus; species Maratus speculifer. The sequence goes on from OZ025291.1 coordinate 1,603,508, forward strand.
AATTTCACTGGAATAACAGTTAAAATTTAGTATAAGGTATTAAAATTTTAGAGTAATTGCACAATGTTTACCCTATGGTAAAATATTTTATTTTCTTCCTATGAGTTAAAAAAATTGATATATAATGGAAAAAGTACTTTAAGGAAACATTTTCTTTTTTTCCCTTTGTAATAAAGAAAAATAGATATTGTCAGATTGCATTGAAATTTTTATTGATTCAAAATATAACAATTTGCAAACTGTAAAAAGTTTGTGGAAAAATATTGATATATAGATGTAAAAAAAAAATTTTCTTCTTCTCCCTCCCCCCCACCTTTTTAGGTGTGTTCGTAATTATGTAAATACGTAGCACCTATTGTTGTCGCTCAGTCTGTCTGTCTGTCTGTCCGCATATAACAACGCAAAAACTACCCAACCGAATCATTTGAAATTTAAAATACATAATTATTACATAATTTTGTCGAGTCATTTCAAATTTTATGAAACTCGGATGGATAGATCAATTACAGGGACAATCAAAAGGATTCCGTTACATTACGGTCAATGGGAAAAAAAGTTTCAAATGCATTTTAATCGTTTGAAATTTAAAACGTATATTTATTACATAATTTTGTCGAGTCATTTCAAATGTTATGAAAATCGAATGCATAGATCAATTACAGGGACAATCAAAAGTATTCCGTTACATAACGATCAATGGAAAAAAGTTTCAAATGCATTTTAATCGCTTGAAATTTAAAACGTATAATTATTACATAATTTTGTAGAGTCATTTCAAATGTTATGAAAATCGGATGCTTAGATCAATTTCAGGGACAATCAAAAGTATTCCGTTACATTACGATCAATGCGAAAAAAAGTGTCAAATGCATTTTAATGGTGTTATACTCATTTGAACATAATGGAATTGACATGAATCTTTGAAGTATGTACTAAAATATACATTCTGTACAATCTGTGGTGCAAAGAATATTTATTATTAAATTACAGGGCCACACAAATGTATTCCACTAAATAATGTTATACGGGAAAACATTGTTTGGGGCATGTTTTAATTATATTAAACTACTTCACATTTTTTGAATAAGATATACGTTAATGAAGTGTAATAAAAATTACTCCCTGCATATTTACAGGAACACAAAGATTTCGACCACTATACTGTATCCAAAGTACGCTCTATTATATCAGCAAGATCTGAATATTTTAAAACTTCGTTATTGTACGAACACACCTCATTTGCTACGCTTCACGTGCAATTTCAAACTTGTTTTTTATTGCATGCATTTTGTAATAATTTATTATATGCATGTTGAAATTTTTATTGGTAATAGGATGGTTTTAAACTTCACATACAAATTTTGGTAGGAAATATGTTTGACAATGCAACCATGTGCCAAAAATGACTGAATTTTTCTTTTCTGTTTGAAAGTTCTATAGATTTTTTTTTTTTTAATACTGCTGCCAGTCAAAGTTTTTAATTTTTATAGGAATGTAAAACTGCTGTGCTAAGAAGATTGTGTCAAAATCCTACACTTACTTTTAGTATAAAAGTCTTGAAGTCACAAAGTAACCTGAACTGTTGATTTTTTTCTAAAGGGTCAAAATTCTTATTATTGAAAATAATTGATGAAAAACAGATTGCATCTTTAAAAAGTTTTTTATTTAGTATTTCTAAAATTGAGTTTGATGGGAGCAGCAGACTGAAAGACAGAAAACTGCGAAATGAAACCAATTTGAAATGGCTAATATTAATATTTTTTAAAATGAATTATGGTGTTTTAAACACAAAAGTATTAAATTCATGAATGTGTCTTCTGCCTTTCCATATATTTAAGTTTTCCTAACATGCATTATGAAAAAAAAAAAAAAAAATTTTTTTTAAGTCGATCTCGCATTTAAAAAATATTCTGCCAGTCAGTTTTGGAATTGGACATGCATGGGTATATTTGTGAATGAAAGAAAACTTTTTGATGAGTTTTTAATTATTATCTTGGCTAATTATTAAGAAAATGAAAAATCTGAGCCTCATGTGCGTAAAGACCTACTTTGTACCATCTTTGCCGAAATAATTTTCAAACTTTTACATGCAGTAGATTTTCCTAGCCCTCACCAACAAACTTGCATATGACCAAAATTTTCATATGGAACAAAATTTTCTTTTTTAGTATAGATATGCTTTTTATTTCTTTCGAAAAAACATCTAATTTAAAAAAAAAAAAATAATATATTTTTAGAAATTTAAAAAATATATATTTCTTTTTTTATGTTAGTTTCTTTAAACTATGAAATAGTGCTGCTTTTTCTAAATTATGTAAATCATTGTATTGATTAAGGCAATTTATAATTACATAGAAATAAAAATTCATATTAATTATCATTCATAATTTAAATATTTTCTATGGGATTTTCTTTAATAAAAAATAATTGGATTCTTTCTATTATGAGTTTTTATTCTTATTATTTCTTTCATAAATATTTTTTGCAGTGTCATATAAAAATTTGTTTCTTATTTAATTACTTATTTGAATCTTTTTAAAATGACTAAAGTTGTTATTGCTTAAAAGTTCTGTTTCTTTTATTTCGTTTCTCAACACCTTTTGTTCTTTAATTTTTGAGAGACATTTAATGCAGTATTTTTTATTTTTGTTTATACTCTTTTGCTCAATACTTTTAACAAAACATAAAACACATTAAAATTCAACCAAGCTTTTTTATAAAATAAAGCAACTCAATATATATATTATGTTTGGTAAGAAATTTATTAAAAATTTGTAAGCTAACAAAAGCTAATATCCTCTTTTATCATGAAATTAAATTTTCTACATACTGATAGTTAAAATGGGATTTTTATAGAAAGTATAAAGTTTTATGTTATAAAACATTTAATTTTATGTTATTTTTTTTATTTTTATGAAACAGCCAAGCTTTTTTATAAGAAAGCAGCTGAATATACTTATCTTTATTTTTAGTAAGAAATTAAAAAAAAAAAAAAAAAAAAAATTGTGAAATAACAAAACCTAATTTTTTCTTTTATCATAAATTAGATGTTCTACATACATATAATTAAAATTGGATTTTTATAGAAACTGATGTTCATTTATAGCTATGTTATTAATTATAGACAGTTAAATTCTAACAGCATATGTTCAACGAGCAATAGGCTTATTTTGATACTCCACTTTTCCATGTTCAAGAATTTGATCATGGATCATGAATTAGTACAAATTTTCTGAAATCTGAAGTGTTTTGAAATCTAAATACTAAACATTTTAGTATTTTGATACAGTTTTTGTTGATGTGGATACACCTGCTTTTATCATGTGTTGCATATTTCCAGATTTTAGTGATATTTTTAATTTTAGTCTGTTAATAACATTTTTTTAGTATGTATAACAGTCGCATTTAGTCGGTTTTATAGATACTGCCTGGCTGTGCAATTTCATACCATTGTCTTGCCTGACACAGTCGGAGCTCATTTTATGCATTTTGTATTATGTATATTGTATAGATTTGTAGATTAGTATCAAATAAAAACATAAAATAATCAAACGGAGTTATTTTTCTTGTCTTGTTATTACTTTCATTATTCATATGTAACACAACAAGCATAAAATCTACAATTTTCTTTCTCTCTCTCTCTCTCTCTCTCTCTCTTTTTTTTTAATATTTTGATTATTAAATGCAGGCCCTTATGTTAACTATACAATTGAAGAATATAGAGGAAAAAAATTGCAGTTTATCCATACAATGATGACCTTATCAAGAAATTACTAAAAGTCACATACTTTGTGTACAAATAACAAGCCTTTTTTAACTTGGGTATTTCCTTTATAAATTTGATTTATGCATGAAACTGAGTTATTTTTATTTTTTTCTAAAATAATATTTTCGATATATTTGCTACTTGTAAACTTTGTAATTATCTCGTATGCATATTCTTTTAAATAATTTTGTAATATTTTTATTTTACCATCCTGCAATCTCATGTCTGCACAAATACAACTACCTTTAAACACAAGATTGTCTCTTAAAAACTACATTAGCTCATATTTAAATTACATAAATTATATATCCGTTATAGCATTTCTGCACTTTATCTATGAGATATCTGTTCAACATTTTGATGATTTGTTTCTAAACCATCCTGCTTTTCATGTAATCCAGTACAAAACATTATACAGAAACTATGCATTATTTTTGTCTCTTGGTTTACAAGGAACCTTGGAGCCTCTTGGAAGATTTTTTATTTGCAAAATAAAAAATCTTTGATAAGAAAAATGTTTTATAGTTTTTTTTTTTTTTTAATTGTCTTCAATCTTTGTATTTACTGTTATTCCTGAAGTAATAAGTAGCTATCAACAATTTATTTTTAAAATGTAAAAAATGTTTTATTTAGCCTAATTTTTTAATTAAAAATTGTTTTTTAAAGAAAGTTATTTCTTAATCTATCACTAACCCTTTGAATCTAAGAAAAAAATATTATTAAACATGATATCAAATAACAGAAAGTTAAAAATAAATTAAAATTTTAATGTATTAAACAATACACTTTGTAAAAATCACCATAATTTTTTTAAATTCTTATGCTGATTTTTACAAAGTGTATTATTTTATTAATTATCGCCAGTATTTTCAGTGTTTTTTCACAGATTCAAACTTTGCTGACATTATCTTTAGCCAATTGCAATAGTCGATTAAATTTATAGTGTAATGATGAAATTGATATTATGTTTTGAAAATATTTTTGAGACTTTTATTTTCTGTACACACTATTCATTTGTAGTGTAGTTTTTAGAGCTATTCTAAAATAAGATTTAGTAAACCATATTGTGATGTATCTCCAAACAAAAATTACTTCAACTTTTCTCTAGAATAGTTTATCTTTATTTCTAGCTTTTTACAAGAGTCTGAGTAAATCAGCAATAACAAAATTAAAGAATTGGAATTTAAATCATCCAGAAATAACCTGTGGCCACTGTTTTAAGGATACAGTGCCCTGCTCTTTTAAAAAAGAGCAAAATGCATCACTTTTTAAAAAAGTAATGAAATGTGTCTTTAATTGTACCCAGAGATATCTTGTAAAAGAATTTCACACACAGAATTTCTAATTACATGTGCTTTGAGTGCTTGTGAAAATTAAAGAACATCCTCATTAATTTATTGGAAAGCATGGATTGTTAAAACCTATCTCATCTTATGATTTAAGTCTGTTTTATTTAATCTATAAAATCACTCAAAATTAATGCTACTTTATCTATCATAATCAAAAATAAATGTTTATTGCTAAACATAATAATACATTTTCTAATGAAATAATGCCATTTTCTACTAAACTTACTACTTATATAATTAGCATTGTTTTATTTTTTTTTTTCTTTTTGCTTCCTGCTTCATTACTTCTTTTTAAAAAAAAAAAAAAAAAAACTAGCATCCTACTGGGAAAAAAAAAAAAAATTAACAGTTAAATTTAAATTTCTCTAAATATCTTTTTCTTTTTAGTTTTATGTTTCACTTTTAAAAATTCTGATGTTGCTAATAATCTTGAATGAGGATGCACTGGATGATTTTTCTTCTTATCCAATACTTTCTGCTTTTCTTCAGAAAATGTAATTTTTTAAAAGATACTTTATGTACCTTTGCTGTTACAAATGTAAGTCTCTAAGACTTCATCCCCCCCCCCCTTCCACACACACACACCAATCCAAAAATGCAATTGTTGTCTTAAAAGTTTTGTCTTTGTCTGATTAGTCAAAATATTTTTGTAATTTAATACATATTAACCTGTTAATCATCGTGGTTTTTATTTTGTGTGCTATTTACCTATGATTGTATTCACATGATGACTAAGGACTTAAGTTATTTTTATTATCTAATGATGTAGTTTAACTTAAATATTCTCATCTATTGTATTGCATCACTTAGTTTCAAATATATGTATAAGAAAACATTTAGCTTACTCAAGTCAGTGAAAGATTTTGTTTTTCAAAACATGTTAAATTAATTTTTTTAAAGCTTATTACATTTGTCTTTTAATAATCTTCATTAATTTTGTTAGGGACATAACTTGATAAAACTGGCATTTCTGCCACAGTAGTAATTTGCAATTAGAAATGACAATTTTTTAATGAAAATATAATTTTTATTATGACTGAACTCATTTGAAATTTATTCATTTAATTTTTCTTGCATTGTCATTTAATATCATCTAGATGAAAATAAACATTAAAATTTGTTTTTTTTATGCTAGAAGTAAGAATAAATTAGAGGTTTGACTTAGGTATGTTGTATATTAATGGCATAGCCAAATTTTGGTTTTTTTTTTAAGTGAAATTTTATTTATATGTGTGTGAGAAAAATGAACAGAGAATGTTTAAAGGCTGAAATATAATGGAGGGAATGCCTCTTTTCATTTTTTTATCTTCTAGGGAAATTTTTTTTAAATTTCAGATACTGTTATAGAATACCATCTTATTTGCTTCAGAGACAGTAAGAAAATAAATGAAGTTGACTTGTATTTCTGAGTTTCGATAGCTCAACTTAAAATATTTAAATAATAAAGGATTTTAAGCGATTACTAAATTTTCTAAATTAAATTGTTTTATCTAAATATTATATTGAAATTTATTAATTACTACACATTTTTAGCATTAGAAAATTTTATTTGCATAGATTCTTTTTCAAACCAATTATTTAGAAATGCAAGTAATAATAATTCAAAAATTTCTGTTGAAATCTGGACTGTCATGGATCTTTAAGAACAAGATGTTAGTGTTTTCATTGTATAGATTTGAAGACACTCTTGTTATTGCAGAAATGAGAAGACCAAGAATGCTATTGTTAACCGAGTGTGCTATTGTTCAAAAATAAGCATTCCTGCTTCATACTAGAACATTTATTTAAATAATATGCCCAACCTTTTTGAATGGTGAGTATATAAAATCACCAGAAACTCTGTGTATGAAAGTTTCTTTTTTTCTGTCATTTTCTTTCATCCTGTTAAAAATAATTGTCATTCTTTAACTTTAAAATGATCCAGATTGTCATATTTAGAATCTTTTATCAGCTATTAAAAAGCAATTATATTAGTTTCTTTAAGAACAAAATTTGTTATTATGAAAGTGAATTTATATTGTTATTTTAAGAACAAAATTGGTTAAGTTATTGTAAAAATAGAATTGTATTGGCTGTTAATAAGAGTAATAATGTGTTGCAGTCAATCTGAAATTTTTTTTAGGCTTTGATTTTATGGTGTTAGCCATCTTTAAAACAGCAAAAATCCAAAGTAACATACTGTTTTACTATGTGTTCGAATATTCAGTTGTAAAATATTAATTTTTACTCATAAATTTTGTCTATTTTTATTTAATTATTTCATGGTATATACTTTTTTTCAGTAATATGCGATATACTGTATGAAATATATGAAAATTTCTTTTCAAATTTTTCTTTTTTTATAAATACAAATATGTATCTTTTGAAATGAAACACTATTTTAGATATGCTATATTAACCATGCTCATTATTTTTTTTAAATACTCTAAATTTTAATCTTTGTTTTTTAAGGTATCAGTAACGAGTAACATCAATGCACTTGCATATTCAACTTATAGTTAGCTAACTTACTTTTCTTGTGGTTTTCACTTTTAAAAAAATGTACTAATTTTTCTCTTTTTGGTCTTGTTGATATAGAATTTATATATTTTCTAAAACAGTTTTTATTTTGTGCAGTTATTGCAATAGATTTATATTTTTAGGCAGGATTGTAAGATGTATGTTGTTTTGACAGTTTTTTCTTCATCATAGTTTCTAAAGGAATTATATGGAATTTATTTAATAGCTTCCCTTGAAATTGATGTAATTTTAAAAATAAGCCTTTCAAAAATATGATACTCCTTATTCAGCTATGATGCATTCATATGCATATATTTTTATTCTCAGCATTAGTTGTAACAAAGAAAAAAAAAGTTGATAAGCATTGATTTTTGGCTCTCTGATAGGGTAGTTTTTAAAATGTTTTATATAATTTAAAATCTTTGTGATGCCTCCCTGATTGAGTTTTCTTTAAAGATTGATTATTCTGATTATATACTGAGAAATGTAGGTTCTTTTGACAAACATTTAAAATATTTTAGCGTAACCAATTTCATTTTTTTTCTCTTTTTCAATAAGAAATGCTTATAACACCATCATAGTTTTGTATGTTAGTATATGTATTATAACTTGAAACATTTATAAAAACTATAATAGTGTAATAAGCATTTTTTTTTTTTTTTTTTTTTTTTTTTTTTTTTTAAATAGGGAAAGAAGGATTGATATAAATGATATATTTCTAAATAACCTTGTTTCTGAACTTGAATTTCATTTAAACAATCTTTAAAAAAAAAAAAAAAAAAAAAAAAAAAAAATCAATCAGAGGCAGTAAATATGCATCTTAATTATATTAAAACATTGAAATTACTTAGATAAATGGGGGGAAAAAATGGATCAGGAGATATCAAAATCTGTGCTTATCAATTCACCTTCTTTTCTATATTAGCAATGTTAGATTATGAAAAGCAAAAGCTTGAATAACAAATGGCAGCATGTAATTTTAAATGATGCTTTCGTGTCGATACCTAATTATTAAAAGTTTATAAATCTTTATATTTCAAATCTAATGTTTTGATATATTTTTTTCAGGTGGAAGAGAAAGTTATGCCAGCAGAGCTGCCTATGAAAATAGACAACCTGTTGATGCAGGTCATGGCTTTAAAGTTTACCAATGTCATGTTTGTAAATATGTTGCTGTCACTATGAGCATTCTGAAAGTTCACATGCGTACTCATACTGGGGAACGACCTCACGTATGTCCTCAATGTGGAAAAACTTTCAGACAAAGTGGCACAATGTACAGACATCAACAGAATCACTGTAAAAAACGTCCACATTTTTCTCAGAATGCATTGTCAAGTTACAGTGATACAAGTTCGCAATAACTGCCAAAAATATTTAGTCAAAAGTAGAATGCTCAATTATATATGTTAAGACAGTTATACAAGTTCGTAATAACTGTCAGAAAATTCTATTCAAAGGTAACCAGTTCAGTTATGTAAAAGACAGTGATACAAGTTGTTTATAACTGTCAAATTTTTGCTAAAAGTAAGAATTTGAGTTCAATGTTCAGTTCTGTAAAAGACAGAAAATAAAATTAAAAAATATTTGAATTTGCCTGTTTTTTGTTCAGAGTACACAATTCATTGTATCAATGCACTATGTACTAGGGATGTACCGGATACTGATTTTGCCGGATATCTGATATTCAATTTGCCTGCCGGATTTGGATATCCAGTACTAAATATGTTTTTAGTTATGGTGAATGTTTGTGTATTTCTTTATACAATGCCATCTCAAATAATAAATTGCAAACATGTTTCACACACCATTATAACATTTTAAATGTATTGCAATATATTTTACAAAAACTATATATCCTTGACTATCAGGGCTTGAAATTAAGGTTTTTCCGGGAGGAGAGAGTTTCCCTGATAACATTTGTAAATGCAGGGGAGTTAAACCGTATGAGAGGGAAAAAATATTTTTTTAAACCTATTACTTTTTAAATGCCACTTAAATATTTACAATTTAAATCAACATGACAAATTTCCATTGAAATAATTTAAGTCAACAACTCAAGATAATTATCCAAAATGTTTATTTTAATTAAAACAAAGAAAAAGAATCAAGCCTTATATATCATATCTATTTTTCAATTTTCATTCAATGTTATGGGCAATTAGTAACTGAGTTACTAAATGAATTTTTTAATTTAGATTTTATTCAATTTTGTGTGGTTTAGAATCATTCATAGGTTACACTTTTGACAAACAGAACAGAGCAACTTTTCTAACGCATTAAATTATCAGAATTACTTGGTTATGCTTTTTTAATCTTATTTTTTTTTCTTAATTTTGTAAAATCTGATGTGCATTCATTCTTAATTTTCTTGCAAGAATAATGCATGTAGATGAATGTATTGTCAATATCGTTTGGTGATTGTATATCACTTAGAGGAATTATCGCCAATATTGTAATCCCTGGCATTTTAGCTAACTGGATTATATTCTACTATGCATTGATATTTTAAACCCATATGAAATTCTGAACAGGACATAGTCAGTAAAAATATCCAATAAAATGTGATATTTCATAAATCAATTTCCATGTTCGCATATTATGAAAATTTCATTTTTGACTTTTTGTTTACGTTTAATATTATGTGTGGAAATTTATTTTTGTAAAAGATTTGTCATGCGTACTATGTATATCCCATGAAATGTCACTCATTTTTAATGAATATTATAGTAGTTTTTGTTAAAAAACTGTATTTTCATAAATTAATTTCCACCAGTGTATATACAGATGTCATTTTTGGATATGACTGAACATATGTAAAGAGCTTAACCAGGTCTCAACAGAATTCATTCTCTCTCTTGATCTACCATTTTGTTTCAAAATGATAGCTCTTTAAAGATTCCAAATAAAAAATATATATACAGTGATGGCCAAAATTTTGGACACTTTTAGGTAGCTTTTATTACAAAAAGTAAAAAAACTACCTATTGCAGCCGTCCAAGGAAAGCCCATTGATAAATTTTACTATATTTTCGTCGATCATGACCCCTAGTTCTCAGAACCACCCTCCGTTGTAATGTTGACTTACATATATGTACTATATATCCATATATGTATAGATATATGTATCTGAATTTTGTCATATTGTAACTCTTGAATTTATGAACAAGTTTGGATGAAAATTTTTATGTGCATAATAAGAGTACCAATGTCTCGACCGAGTTTGTTGGCCAGCTTCATCCACCATCACGTTTCAAAATGGCAGCCATTTGATTCTTTTGAAATTTTTGTTTTTTAACTTTGTATACTTATAGAAAAAAGTTCGGCCTCACAGAATACAAACTCTTATATATCATTTTAAACAGAATGTTACAAACATCAAAAGACATTTTAAACAGTCACACAATGTAAGTTAACAACATAGATCACTTTAAAGAAAAAGTTAGAAAACAAATTTCCATAAGTGTCCACAAATTCAAATGGCATCCATTATGAAAGAAGATGGCGGTTGAAGCTAGCCAACGAACTCAGTCGAGACATTAGTACTTCAACTACGCACATAAAAAATTTCAACCAAATCGGTTTATAAATTAGAAAGTTACAGCACAAAAAAATTCAGATATCTCTATATATAGTATATATGTGTGAGTCAACATTTCAACGGAGGGTGGTTTTTGGGATCTAGGGGGTCATGTTCGACGAAAATATAGCAAAATTTACCCATGGACTTTCCCTGGACAGCTGCAATAGGTAGTTTTTTTACTTTTTGTAATGAAAGCTACCTAAAAGTGTCCACAATTTTGGTCACCACTGTATATATAAATCTAAAATTTACTTTTTTCCTTTTGTTAAGCTTTGATACAAGGATTTTTTTTTTGTTTCGCCTCTATAGTTAAAAAAAAAAAAAAAAAAAAAAAAAGGCTGAGGTATAGGAGTTTGAAGTTCTGGGATAGCTGACATTTTAAAACAAGAAAATGGTTTAAAATTAAGGGATTCTTCCATAATTATATACATTGCTATTTAGTTTAGTAAATGTGGTTTCTTGCAAATTTATTTTCGTTTTTGTAATTTTTGTTGTGACTCTTGTATGCTGAAAAATGTATCCTAAATTGATGCCCTATTTTAAAGAAAAAGTATTTACAAATACCACAAATGTAATGCCTACCAGCGTAAAATTATCCCCAACCTTAAAAATACTTTATGAATTATCTCCAAATTTTCTGAGAATAAGTCGCTATAAATGAAAACAACTTGGCAATAACTGGCTTATTTTTCAGAATTCTTATTTAAATTCAGTATTGGCAAGAAATGGAAATCTGTAATGCATTTTAGCTTTTGTGCTTTGAAATAAAATTAAGGGATAGGGAAGCTACCTTTTCCTCCTGATACAAACCAGAAAGACTATTCTTATTTATTAGTTGTTGGTTAATATCACTAATTTAGCATACTATGTTTATGTAATACTTGTTCTTTGCTTTATGAGGAAAGTTACATTTAGATTACAAAGATGATGAGTTGATAAGCATAACTTGTTTGGCCTCCCCAATGGGTCAATATATATATTTTCTAAGATGTTTTGATTATTTTAATATTTGAAATCTAAATTTACTATCATTGGTTTTGTTTGAAGATTGTTTAAATATACTATTAAGATCCAAAAGCAAGGGTGTCTTTAGTAAATTTTGATGCATTTGAATTAGTTTTTTTTTTATGAAGCACTCATATCATACTTGTTTAGTTTATAAGCTTAAGTTTTTATAAGTGTCACATATTACAGTAGTCTTCAAAATCTGAGATGTATAAATGATAATCCTACAAATAATTTTTCCTCTTTAAATTGCAGTATCGATCAATTTTCTCTAGAAGATTCTATTATTTAAAGTTTACAACATAGTTTTACTTTGTTGGTGAAGTTGTGATATCTGGATTAGATTTTGTGAAACCTTTCACTATCTGGGGTTCGACTGTATTACAAAAATATTCATTGCATTTGGTATCGTCCTACTTATTATCAACTCATCTCCTTTAGATTTTGCAATACTTAGTGATTATTACAGAAAAATATTCAATGCATTTTGGTATCATCATACTCATTCAGTTGCATATCTGAATTTTCGTAATATGGCAAACAAAACATAATTATTTTTCTGTTTTGGCTATTCGAGTCTTTGTACGTCATGGACATAGTAATAAGAGTTATACTAAAATCAAGACTATCATATCTAATGTTGGGGAACATGAGAACACAGGTAAATCTAAGCACATGCTTTGAAAAATAAAGAGAATAATCAGATGAGTGTACATTAACCAAATAATTTGAGTCTTCAAATTAATAATATGGAAAATATTTAACAATTAATTTTTATTAGAGAACAGATTAAGGCAGATTTCAAAACTGTTAAATTTATTAATATATTTGATTACAAAAGTTTTAGCATATTACTATTTTCAAAAATAAAATTTAAATTACTTTTAATCACCTCTTTACACTTCATTACAGTGTGAATAGGAAGTGAATTCCGACCACATGTGTTGATAAAGATCTTTTTGTTAAAGCATATAATATAGAAAAATTCTTTTTGTTATATATATATAAAATACTAATGACACTTACAATTCCTGTAAAAATGTTGACTGAGATTATTGTGAACTCATTTAACTGAGTGAAATTTATTCTTTACAATTCAGTGACAAATCTTGGAACAACTGCTATTAGAAAAAGAGATGATTAAACATAGAAATGGCCAAAAAAAAAAAAAAAAAAAAACTTATGATGAAAGATAAAAAGAAACATTTAAAATCATTGATAAAAATATAAGTAAAGCAGTAAAGCTTTAATTTATAACAAAGTATATTCCAGGTTTTACCAGTAAATTCTATCATTTATCTAAGCAAATTGCCCCCCCCCCCCCAAAAAAAAAAAAAAAAAAAAAAAAAAAACTAATTTGATAAATACTGACATTTACTAATAATAATGGGTAAAATTACATTTCATTTGAAACATTAATTGGAATTTTTATTTAACTTTATTAATTCATAGTTGCTCATTATGATTTAACAATACAAATAAGAATTCTGATTAACTAATTGCAATTTATTTATTAATGTTCTTGTAAAAATATTACATTCGGAGTAATAATTCTATTTTGTTTCAAGAATATTTTCTACATAGCCAATAAAAAAAACGCTTATTAATAAATATCTCTTTTATTAATATTAAAGCCAACACTTATAATTTAGTTTATAAATTCAATATTATTACTTGACAAAATTGACCATTACTAAAAGTGTTGATAATTGCAAGCATCAACCAAAATGATTTGATGAAAGTCTGAAATAAATATTTATGTATTTTGACTGGGTCTGGTAAATGCTTAGATTATTAATCTTCAAAGTTTCAAATTAACATAGGTTACATGGTGTCACAAAAAGTTTGAAACAAGCTTTAATTTTTTTTTTACCTGATAAAAATACATAGGATTAGTAAATTGCAAAAATGTTGAAAATAGGGTAGGAATTAAGATTATAAGTAGTCAATACCTTAATTTCTAAATGGTCTTAGTAGTTATATTTAGAAAAAATTTTTACACTTTGTAATAAGCATAACAGTAAAAATTCCATTTTTATTCAAACAAAAATCATAAAGTTATACTTAGAGTTTTATGAAATTTCAGACCTTTAATCAACTGTTCATTTTTAATACCAGAAAGTACTAAATTTTCATAAAATTTTAAGTACCGTAACTAAATGAGTTTTGGTTGCGAGAGGAGGAAACATTTTTTATTATACTTATCAGGGTGTAGAAAAAACTTTCCTAAATATAACTACTAGGACCCAGTGACTTAATAAAAATTTAACTGTAAAAAATGTTACTTTAAAAGTAATTAATGGTAGGATTATTTCATGCACACACTCTTAATTCCTGCTTTATTTTGAAATTTGTATTATTTATGTATCTCAACACGTAAAAGAATGAAGCACTTTTCAATCTTTTTGGAATATACTAGCTGCCTTCGCCCACTACGCTGCTCTGTTTATCTAAAGAAAACTTGAAGGACACGAAATATATCTGTGAATTGGGTGATGGCTTTTAAAGTAAAATTTTTTTAAAAAGCAGAAATAAGACTCAAAAGTCTCCTGAAATATTTTGAATTCAGAAGAGAAGCAATACTATTATAAAGGATACTAAACAATATCTCAATATGTAATTATGCAATGGAATACTTTTGTGTGGCCCTGTAAATCAATAAGAAATATAATTTGCACCACAGATTGTACAGAATGTATATTATAGTATATACTTCATAGATGCATATCAACTTTATTATATTCAAAAGAGTGTAAGACCATTAAAATGCACTTGAAACTTTTTCTCCATTGACCGTAATGTATCAGAATCCTTTTGATTGTCCCTGTAACTGAACTATGCATCAGATTTTCATAAAATATGAAATGACTTGACAAAATTACCTAATAATTCTATATTTTAAGTTTCAAACGATTCGGTGGGATAGTTTTTGAGTTGTTATATGCGGACAGACAGACGAATGGGCAACTCGGGATCCCAGGATTTTTTCCCTTCAATTCAAAACAAACACGACATTTCTCCATTTCTGGGATAGGAGGAGATAGCGTCACATACATATATACAGTCAGATTTTAATAGTGTAGATTAAATTATGATGGAGTTTTCCAATTTTCACACATGTATAATCCATTTTAAACTAATTTTTATCTAATTACATAAGCATGCCATTTAAGTTGCAATTTACTCCTTAAAAATGTGCATTTTCTGTGATGTTACCTTAAAATATTAAAAGAAAAGTTTCTTCTGAAGATCTAGCATTGAATTTTAGAGCTGGTGGAACTCTCTAAAAATCGAGCTGATTATGATGCAACAGAAGAAAAATATTTCTGTTTTTAAGCATTAACTATTTAAGGTAAAAAATAAAAAACACATCTTAATGAGAAAAAAGCATTAATAAAGGTAAAATTCCTATTTTTTCCCCTTTATATCCCAACCCCAGTGCCAGAAAGTTAAGTTGCTGTGTGCGAAAAACTTTTAAAATTTCATAATCTGTCTGCAAATTTTACAGCTAATTTTAATGAATAAATAATACATTAAACCAGGATTTTTTTTAAAAAATCATTTTATTAAAAACATGGTAAGCATGATGCAATCTTATTATTTTACTTATAACTTTCTATCATCTAACTTCTTTTAGGATTTCTAAAATGGGAACAATAAGCAGAACCATGCATACACAATAAAAATACTTTAAAAAAACCTTTGGAAGCTTCAGAACTGATTCGTTATAAGAGTTGAAAGTTTTTTTAAGATGCTATTTCAAATTTTTAGCCCAGGGTAGTTTCTAATTAATATTCTAACCATGGTGACATCCTTGAAATTGTGTACTCAGGTTTTTTTTTTTTTTTTTTTTTTCCTTTCTCCATTTCACAATCACACACACTACACTGGTGTCCAAAAGTTAAGCATAATTGGTAATTAAGTAAGTAATGAAAGAAATATAAATCAAAATGTGGTGAAACTCCAGATGTGTAAACAAGATAGTACGCGTCATATAATTTCGCGAGGAGTTTTCCCCGAAATCGAACAGGGGACCGTCAACAAATTGAAAAAGAACGAAGATCTTTTGGATAACCCTGTCAAAACTAATGTAGCAAAAGCGTTCAAATTGCACAGTATGATTAAGTGGCTTATTGTAATGTACTGTGTTTATTTTTATAAGGATAGCATGCATACTCGTAGAGAAATTAAGGTTTTTATAAAAACAGTCCTAAATTTTTCCAAGTTTTTTGCTTATTTGCAGAGTTCTTAATATAAAATAATGTTCTTTTCTGAAAATATGATAAACATCATTGTACACAATATCCTGTCATCAGAATTAAAAAAAAATAAAAATTGTATGACAAATGAGCAGGTTTACTAAATTTTTTACTGTGCATGCGTGAACGCTATTAAAATTTCAATTGCATATTATGTTAGTTAAATGTATAGAGCAACTTTTGTGAAAGTCCCAAAAACATAACTTAAAAATTCTGAAAATTATCGTTGATAAAATGAGATCAAAATCCTTTATTCCCTAAATGAAGCAAAAAGATGAGGGGCTGTATCCATATTCCATTGTTTAGTGCCTACACAATATTGCACGTACAACTATATTTTGATAAAACGTCTGATTTTTTGGCTTCCTTTTAGGAATAACGGATTTTGAGTTGATTCTATAGACGATCATTTTCAGAATTTTCAAACTATGTTTTTGAAACTTTTACAGAAGTTGCTCTATACATTTAGCTAACACAATATGCAAATGAAATTTTGATATCGTTGATGCATGTGCAATGAAAATTATTTACTAAACTTACTCATTTTTCATATAATTTTTATTATTTTTAAATTCTGATGACAGGGTATTGTGTACAAGGATGTTTGTCATATTTTCAGAAAGGAACATTATTTTATATTAAGAAATCTGCAAATTATAAGCAAAAAACGTGGAAAAATTTAGGACTGTTTTTATAAAAACCTTAATTTCTCTACGAGCATACATGCTATCCTTATAAAAATAAACACAGTACATTACAATAAGCCACTTAATCATAATGTGTAGTTTGAACACTTTTACTACATTAGTTTTAACAGGGTTATCCAAAAGATCTTCGTTCTTTTTCAATTTGTTGATGGTCCCCTGTTTGATTTCGGGGAAAACTCTTCGCGAAAATATATGACGCGTACTATTTCGTTTACACACCTGGAGTTTCACCACATTTCGATTTATATTTCTTTCATTACTTACTTAATTACCAATTATGCTTGACTTTTGGACACCAGTGTATATACAGGGGTCAAACTCATTCAGAAAAATCTGGGGCAGTCAAAAACGGATTTTGGAGCAGGAAAGTTCATTGTAGAAGAAAAAAAAAAAAAATTGGAGCAGGAAATTCAGTTTTTGTAGCAGCAGAAAAAGAATTTTGTTGCAGCAAAACAGTTTTTGATATAGAAAAATCCACTGACACTAACTTCTTTTTATTATTATTATTTTGTGTGTGCCTCTTTGATGATATATATGCATTTTTTCTTGATCTTTTCACAAATTTTTGCCATTTTTTTGAAGAAATTAGTCTTTTTTTTTAACAAAATTTATTGTTTTTCGCGATCTTTTGACAAAATTTGTCGTCTTCTTGTGATCTTTAGATGAAATTTGTCATCTTTTCATGATCTTTTTTCAAAATCTGTCATTTTTTCACAATCTTTTGATGAAATTTGCCACGGTTTTTTTGCAATCTTTTGACAAAATTTGTTTGTTTCACAATCCTTTGTCAAAATTGCTGTTTATTTTGCGCTCGCTTGACGAAAATCACTTTTTTATGTGATTCTTTGACGAATTCGCGTTCTTGCTGTGGGAAAAAATGCCTTAAATTTGTGAACATTTTTAGGTGCGTTCGTAATTATGTAAATACGTAGCACCTATTGTTGTCGCTCAGTCCGTCCGTCTGTCTGTCCGTCCGCATATAACAACACAAAAACTACCCAACCGAATCGTTTGAAATTTAAAATACATAATTATAACATAATTTTGTCGAGTCATTTCAAATTTTATGAAAATCGGATGGATAGATCAATTACAGGGACATTCAAAAGGATTCCGTTACATTACGGTCAATAGGGAAAAAAGTTTTAAATGCATTTTAATCGTTTGAAATTTAAAACATATAATTATTGCGTAATTTTGTCGACTCATTTCAAATGTTATGAAAATCGGATGCATAGATCAATTACAGGGACAATCAAAAGGATTCCGTTACATTTCGGTCAATGGGGGAAAAGTTTCAAATGCATTTTAATGATGTTACACTTATTCGAACATAATAGAATTGGCATGAATCTATGAAATATATAATATAAATAAAATATGCAGTCTGTACAATCTGTGATGCAAAGAATTTTTATTATTAAATTACAATCTCGAGGGCCGCACAAAAGTATTCCACTATATAATGCTATACGGGGAAACATGGTTTGGTACGTGTTTTAATTATATTCAACTATTTCACATTTTCTGAATAAGATATACGTTGCTGAGGTGTAATAAAAATTACTTCCTGCATATTTACAGAAACGTAAAGATTTCGACTACTATACTGTATCCGGAGTACGCTCTACTATATCGGGATGTATGAAATCTGCCCCTGTCCGCTATTTTGACCTCTACATTAGAAGGGGGTAGATATCCAGCGGTGCAGCATTTCACTTTCTACGAGGGCCTGATATCTGCCCCCAGTATATCTTCCCCCGTCCGCCATTTTGAGCTCTGCATTAGAAGGGGGAAGATATCCAGTGCTGCAGAATTTCACTTTCTACGAGAGCCTGATATCTACCCCCAGTATATCTGCCCCCGTCCGCCATTTTGACCTCTGCATTAGATGGGGGTAGATATCCAGTGCTGCAGCATTTCACTTTCTACGAGGGCCTGATATCTGCCCCCAGTATTTCTGCCCCCGTCCGCCATTTTGAGCTCTGCATTAGAAGGGGGAAGATATCCAGTGCTGCAGAATTTCACTTTCTACGAGAGCCTGATATCTACCCCCAGTATATCTGCCCCCGTACGTCATTTTGATATCACAGTAGAGGGGACATACATGGAGTGCTAGAATATTTTTTAGGTTCATCGAGAACCTAAGAATCCTGGCTATATATCCTTTCTGCGTATAGTTTTTTTTGTTTCCGCTAATAATCATACGGTTTATTTATCTAGAAATTTGTAGACGACACTTAAAATGTAACTCTAAAATTATATAATATATATGAGGACGTAAACTTCAAAACGCACTTTATCGACATTTTTAAAAATGAATTTTCTGTATGAACCTATTCTATTAATAAATCTGCGTAAAAGAAAAAAAAAACTATAAGTTAAAAAAAAAATGAAAAAAAGAAAGAAAGAAAGTTTTAACGTGTGTTTTGGCATTGTAAAATCTTGGTGTTTACAATGAAAACTAATAGTTTTTATGATATTTATTTAAATCGCAAAAATTTTACTTTCTGGAAAAGGCAAAGTTTGAACCTCACGCCCTCTTATATACATGCAAGATTTTGAGTACTTTTGTAGATTTTTAGCATTTTCCAACAAAGTTAAAGAGTGCTTTTGCGTTTTGTTTGTTTGTCCGTCTGTCCATGCACCGATTCCCGTAAATACACTCGGATTTTTATACAATTGATAAAACTTATTTAGGTTTATTAAAACATGTTTGTTATTACATATTAAGTATGTACTGTTAATGTTTCAATTTTAGGGAGACTTAAAAGAATTTAAGAGTATTTTAATGACATTACGCTATTCCAAATCTTTTGAAACTGGCATAAATTCTTGAATTTCTTTACGATCACGTTAAAATAGAACATTCTTAACATTTTTTATTAATTTACAGGAACACATAAAAGAAATCGGTTACGGTACTGTCTTTGCATAATAATTGCTGGAGTGTACGTTTTAAAATTCGGTATACGCTTTTAAGTTTGATTAGTTTTTTTTTGCGTATTACTCTTTATATTAAATTCTATACCTAATACACAGTACCAAAGAACAGAATTCTAATTAATGTTTATTAAATCAAATAAAAAAAATTACTTCTAAGTTTTAAATACTCGAAATGATAATGATAAAAATATACGCTTTTTTCCAACTTATATAATAATTAAAAATGTGGTTTCAATATCTATATTATAAAGACCAAAAGTATCTGTGCGTAACGCATACGTCATTTTAAGAATGGCAACACTTTAAAGTTTGAAATGCATTTCCGGTTTTGCAATTTTTCTACTGCAAATTTTTGTATTTCTTAACTGCCCACTTTTTTAACTTTTACACCATCGTATAGGGGGAAAAATGTACTTTTAAATGCGATTTATTTGAATACTGTATCTTAATTTATTTTTGAAACATTAATTTTTTTGTAGTTTGTAATACCGTTTTTCTAAACGTGGCAACAGAAGTACTCCATGCTTATTAAAAGCAAAGGAAAAAAAAACGGGAAAAAAAAACAGACTACTGGATTTTTATGTTGCCATTTTTTTATTAAAAGTGAAAAAAAAATAATTAAACTACGTTGTGTCAAGAATATTGTCTGTTATAAAACCCAGTGAATGTTTGTTTCTTTTATAAAACTAGGGGGGCCCCGCCCCCCTACTCGCTATGCTCGCCAACCCCCCGCGTAATCGCTTCGCGATTCCAAATTATTGGCTACCCCTGCTTGCTGCGCTCGCCAATACCCCATGGTATGAATAAGCAGTTGTAGACCTTTCAAATGATGTGTCACACGACTGGTGTTGTAAAGAAATTAAAAATGTGCCCCCCTGGGGGGGCAGAGTGGGAGGCGACACAAAAGAAATCCATAATATGAATAAGCAGCTGCAGACCCCTCGAATGATATGTCACACGACTGGTGTTGTAAAGAAATTAAAAATGTGTCCCTTGGGGGGCAGAGTGGGGGTGACACACAAGACATCCATAAAATGAATAAACAGTTGCAGACCTTTCAAATGATGTGTCACACAATTGGTGTTGCAAAGAAATTACAAAATGCGCCCCTCTGAGGGCAGAGGGGGGGGTTACACACAAGATATCCATAATATGAATAAGTAGTTGCAGACCTCTCAAATGATGTGTCACACAATTGGTGTTGTAAAGAAATAAAAAATGTGCCCCCCGGGGGGGGCAGAGTGGGGGATGACACACAACACATCCATAATATGAATAAGCAGTTGCAGACCTGTCAAATGATGTGTCACACAACTGGAGGTGTAAAGAAATTAAAAATGTGACCCCCCCTGGGGAGAGCAGAGTGTGGGGGTGACACACAAGACATGCATAATATGAATAAGCAGTTGCAGACCTTTCAAATCTTGTGTAACACGACTGGTGTTGTAAAGAAATTAAAAATGTGTCCCCCCTGGGGAGCAGAATGGGGGATAACACACAAGAAACCTCTCAAATGATATATCAAACGACTGGTGTTGTAAAGAAATTAAAAATTTGGCGAAATATTACAGTTATCGCCAAGTTGGCGTCATTTTTGACAACTAATTTTGGTCGCCAAATTTGGCGATATATCGCCAAGTTGGCGACAAATTTGGCGATTGTTGGCGATGGTAACCTTTCCTCACTTTATGGTAACCCATACGGCGATGCATAGACGGAGCCCTTTCCTGATTGGTCTATTCGACTCATGGAAGGATTGGACAACCCGGATTCGTTAGTTCCGGAAATCTTCCACATCAGCATCATTCCAGGAGTCATTCCTTTTAAGGCTAGTTTTTTTTTACTATAGAAGGATAAGTTATTATTTTTCTAAAGTTATTAATTATATATTTTTTTATTTACTGTAAGTTCCTTTTGAAAATAATAGAAAATAATTAAAAATGTATATGCAAGCGTTATACCACAAAGACATTTTCGCCAAATGGGCTTTAGAAAATATTGCGGCAAATCTGGTGCACCTATGAAAAACGTGAACACACAAGACATCCATACAATGAATAAGCAGTTGCAGACCTTTCAAATGATATGTCACATGACTGGTTTTGTAAAGAAATAAAAAATGTTCACCCCCCTCGGGGGCAGAGTGGGGTGGTGACACACAAGACATCCATAATATGAATTAGCAGTTGCAGACCTTTCAAATGATGTGTCACACAATTGATGTTGTAAAGAAATTTAAAATGTGCCTCCCTGGGGGGGACAGAATGGGGAGACACAAAATACATCCATAATATGAATAAGCATTTGCAAACCTTACAAATTATGTGTCACACGACTGATGTTGTAAAGAAACTAAAAATGTGTCACCCCTGGGGGGGCAGAGGGGAGGATGACACACAACACATCCATAATATGAATAAGCAGTTGCAGACCTTTCAAATGAAGTGTCTCACGACTGGTGTTGTAAAGAAATTAAAAATGTGCCCCCCCCTAGGGGGGCAGAGTGGGGGTGACACACAAGACATCCATATTATGAATAAGCAGTTGCAGACCTTTGAAATGATGTGTCACACGACTGGTGTTGTAAAGAAATTAAAAATGTGCCCCCCCTGGGGGTGCAGACTGGGGGATGACACACAAGACATCCATAATATGAATAAGCAGTTGCAGACCTTTCAAATGATGTGTCATACGACTGGTGTTGTAAAGAAGTTAAAAATGTGCCCCCCCTGGGGGTGCAGACTGGGAGATGACACACAAGACATCCATAATATGAATAAGCAGTTGCAGACTTTTCAAATGATGTGTCATCCGACTGGTGATGTAAAGAAATTAAAAATGTGCCCCCTGGGGGGACACAGTAGGAGGGGAAACACAAGACATCCAAAACATGAATAAGCAGTTGCATACCTTTCAAATGATGTGTCATACGACTGGTGTTGTAAAGAAATTAATGTAAAATGTGTAACAGTAAAATGTGAAATAGTAAAATGTGCCCCCCCAGGGGGGCAGGGGGTGTGAAACACAAGACATCCATAATATGATTAAGCAGTTTCAGACCTTTCAAATGATGCGTCACACGACTGGTGTTGTAAAGAAATTAAAAATGTCTTCCCCTGGGGGGGTAGAGTGGGAGGTGACACACAAGACATCCATAATATGAATAAGCAGTTGCAGACCTTTCAAATGATGTGTCACACGACTGGTGATGTAAGGAAATTAAAAATGTGCCCCCTGGGGGGACACAGTAGGGGGGGGAACACAAGACATCCAAAACATGAATAAGCAGTTGCAGACCTTTCAAATGATGTGTCACACGACTGGTGTTGTAAAGAAATTTAAAATGTGCACCCCTCTGGGGGGTAGAGTGGAGGGTGACACGCAAGACACCCATAATATGAAGAAGCATTTGCAGACCTTTCAAATGATGTGTCACACGACTGGTGTTGTAAAGAAATTAAAAATGTGCCCCCCTGGGGGTCAGAGTGGGGGATGACACACAACACATCCATAATATGTATAAGATGTTGCAGACCTTTCAAATGATGTGTCACACAACTGGTGTTGTAAAGAAATTAAAAATGTGACCCCCTGGGGGGCAGAGGGGAGGTGACACACAAGACATCCATAAAATGAATAAACAGTTGCAGACCTTTCAAATGATGTGTCACACAATTGGTGTTGTAAAGAAATTAAAAATGTGCCCCCCTGGGGGGCAGAGTGGGGGATGACACACAACACATCCATAATATGAATAAGCAGTTGCAGACCTTTCAAATGTTGTGTCACACAACTGGTGTTGTAAAGAAATTAAAAATGTGACCCCCTGGGGAGAGCAGAGTGTGGGGGTGACACACAAGACATCCATAATATGAATAAGCACTTGCAGACCTTTCAAATCTTGTGTAACACGACTGGTGTTGTAAAGAAATTAAAAATGTGTCCCCCCTGGGGAGCAGAATGGGGGATAACACACAAGACATCCTTTAAATGAATAAGCAGTTGCAAACCTCTCAAATGATGTATCAAACGACTGATGTTGTAAATAAATTAAAAATTTGGCGAAATATTACAGTTATCGCCAAATTGGCGTCCCTTTTGACAACTAATTTTGGTCGCCAAATTTGGCGATATATCGCTAAGTTGGCGACAAACTTGGCGATTGTTGGCGATGGTAACCTTTCCTCTCTTTATGGTAACCCATATGGCGATGCACAGACGGAGCCCTTTCCTGATTGGTCTATTCGACTCATGGAAGGAGTGGACAACCCGGATTCGTTACTTCCGGAAATCTTCCACATCAGCATCATTCCAGGAGTCATTCCTTTTAAGGCTAGTTTTTTTTTACTATAGAAGGATTTCATTTATGCTTTAAAAAAGTATATGGATAGTTTAGTATCTGTTTCCGTTAATAGCTATCGAGACTTCAAGTTTTGAATCAAAATGATCAAATTAAATTATCGATTTTCTTTAAAAAGTGAATACAGATATGAAAGGTGTATATTTAAATTTTGATATGATGAAAATGACGTCAGATTTAGGTTTAGGGAAAATATTCTATGTTTGAGTAAAAGTGCAATCAATTCTGCTTTTTTTTCATATTGGAATACAAGCATTAAAACCTTAATAACTTTATTACAATAAAATATCTTTATTTTTATTATTTTTTTATTTTTTAGATGTAGAATAAAATTTAATTTTAATAATATCTGTAACTGAGTTTTATAGAAATAGTATTTTGTTAACTTTAGATTGAATATAATTTCACATAAAGAAGTACTTTACAATTAAATTAATTAAAAAATATAAAATACAAAAACAAGTTAAAAAAGGACGTGTATACAGTGAAAAACTTCATAAGCTAAAAATTTCATGTTTTGAGTGAAAAGAATAGCATACAGTCATGGGAATAGCTCCCTCCCCCCCCCCCCCCAAAAAAAAAAAAAAAAAAAAAAAAAAAAAAAAAAAAAAAAAAAACCACCATAATAACGCCTCAACAAATTATTGTAGAAGAAAGTTGTTGATACCAAAGGATTGGAAATAAAGTGCACTATTAAATGATGCTTATAAAATGTGCTAAGTGGGGGGAGGTGACATGTACATATTAAAACGAACCGAAACTTTTTTTTTCAACGGCAATACCCAATTTTAACAAGATATTTCAAATTTTTGGTTTAAATTATGCCTAATATATATATATATATATATATATATATATATGTATGTATGGATATATATACATGTATTACCCATTTTAACGAAACATATGTCGTGACTATAGCCGAAAGATATTAAGCGACTAAAATGGTCTTATTGGTAAAAAATAATATACATTAATAGAAGAGACATAATCATTCTGTAGCATTCCAATAATTGAGTACATAACTTCAATTTAGATGCAGCCTCTAAAATATGCTTGTTTTAAAATAATTAATTTCTTGGAAATTAATTGTACAATAAGAAATTTATGAAAATTTGAATTTAGGCTAATTTAAGGGTGCAAAATCTATTTATGGTGGCAAAATTATTTGTTGGTATTGAATTAAAGGACACAATTTGGATTTATTTTTATATGAAAATGGCCCCCTAAGCGATTTTATATGCATCATTTAAAAGTAGACATTATTTATAATCTTTTGCTAACAGCAACTTTCTACTAAAATAATTTATTGCACAGTTGATAGGGGGTGGTTACCTCTTTCTTCTACGATTGTACGTAAAAGGTTCAAAATATCTCAAAGAAAGGTAATTTTAGCAATTTTTGGAGAGAATTATTATTAGTAGTATTGTTATTTGCATTTGCATATGTTTGTAAAGATTTCTATATTTTACTATTTACTTTTGGATTTTCCTTGTTTTGTAAATTTGCATATACAACAATAACGCTTTCAACCATTAACAAAATGAAGTGATAACTGAATGTTCTATATAATAATTCTGAACTATTCTATATAATAGTTCTATATATTCTATATAATAGTTCTGAACTATAGTAGAACTTTCCTATTATGATAAAATATATTAATAGGGTATGTATCTTCACTATTGAATTTTTTTAAATTATTAAAATTTTTAATAATTTATGTGAAGTGAAAATTCATGTGAAAGGTTATAGCTGTTTCTGCCCTCTTGAGTTATAAAAAGATACATATATATAGTATGTAATTCATTTTATAATCTGAAATCCCCCTCCTTTTTTATATAGTTGTAAATGAAACTATATTCAGTAATTTAAAGCAACATTTATACATTTTTTTTTATGTTATTGATGTTTTAAATCAGCAGCTCTCACTGTTTCATTGATGTTAAAAAATTAAATTTAATCGACGCATTATATAAAATAAATTCTCATTTATTTGAAAAAAGGAAAATTCTAAAAAAAAATATTCTAAAAAAACAAAATAAAGAGCGAATAAAACAAAACATTTAACATTTAACAATATTCGTTACATTTTGTAAACTTAAAATTTTCGAAATTTAGCTTTTGGTTTTCGCTTTAAATTAACATTGTTAAAAAAAAAAAAAGAAAAAAAAAAAACATTCTTAACAAATTATTTTGCGCTTAACAAAAGAAAAATTTTTATATATAGAAATAGAGCAACATTTAACAGACGATAGAGAATATCCAATCCATTTTAAACGTTTATTGAAAGTCTTAGTTCCTTATGTGATTGACAATTAGGTAGCTTTCATTACAAAAAGTAAAAAGCTACCTATTGCAGCCGTCCGGAGGAAAGCACTTCCGGAAAATTTTGGTATATTTTCACCGATCATGACCCCCAGACCCCAAAACCACCCTCCGTTCAAATGTTGACATATATATATATATATATATATATAACCATATATATATATATATATATATATATATATATATATCTGATTTTTGTCATGCGATAACTAACGTATTTATGAACCGATTTGAATGAAACTTGGTATGTACATAGTACATACAAATGTCTCGACCGAGTTCGTTGGCCAGCATCATTCGCCATTTTGTTTCAAAATGGCGGCCATTTTAAATTTTTTAAAAAATTTAAAATTTAAAATTAAATGCGAAAAAATTAAAAGTTGAAAAATATTTTTCTTTTACGTGTTAGAACTTAAAACAAAGATTCCAGAACACTTTTTATTTTGTCTATATCTTACAAAATGATTGAGTTATAGCACTTTGAATTTTTCTTATGGCTGACATTTTGAAACGATCTGATTTTTGTCACGTAATAACACGCGCATTTATGAACCGATTTCAATGAAACTTGGTATGTACATAGTACATACAAATGTCTCGACCGAGTTCGTTGGCCAGCATCATCCGCCATTTTGTTTCAAAATGGTGGCCATTTTAATTTTTTTTTTAAATTTAAAATTTGAAACTAAATGCAAAAAAATCAAAATTTGAAAAATATTTTTCTTTTACGTGTTAGAACTTAAAACAACGATTCCAGAACACTTTTTATTTTGTCTATATCTTACAAAATGATTGAGTTATAGCACTTTGAATTTTTCATATGGCTGACATTTTGAAACGATCTGATTTTGTCACGTAATAACACGCGCATTTATAAACCGATTTCAATGGAACTTGGTATGTACATAGTACATACAAATGTCTCGACCGAGTTCGTTGGCCAGCATCATCCGCCATTTTGTTTCAAAATGGTGGCCATTTTAAATTTTTAAAAAAATTTAAAATTTAAAACTAAATGCAAAAAAATCAAAATTTGAAAAATATTTTTCCTTTACGTGTTAGAACTTAAAACAACGATTCCAGAACACTTTTTATTTTGTCTATATCTTACAAAATGATTGAGTTATAGCACTTTGAATTTTTCATATGGCTGACATTTTGAAACGATCTGATTTTGTCACGTAATAACACGCGCATTTATGAACCGATTTCAATGAAACTTGGTATGTAGATAGTACATACAAATGTGTCGACCGAGTTCGTTGGCCAGCATCATCCGCCATTTTGTTTCAAAACGGTGGCCATTTTAAATTTTTTTAAAAATTTAAAATTTAAAACTAAATGCGAAAAAATCAAAATTTGAAAAATATTTTTCTTTTACTTGTTAGAACTTAAAACAACGATTCCAGAACACTTTTTATTTTGCCTATATCTTACAAAATGATTGAGTTATAGCACTCTGAATTTTTCATATGACTGACATTTTGAAACGATCTGATTTTGTCACGTGATAACACGCGTATTTATGAACCGATTTCAATGTAACTTGGTATGTACATAGTACATACAAATGTCTCGACCGAGTTCGTTGGCCAACATCATCCACCATTTTGTTTCAAAATGGTAGCCATTTTAAATTTTTAAAAAATTTTAAAGTTTAAAATTAAATGCGAAAAAATTAAAAGCTGAAAAATATTTTTCTTTTACGTATTAAAACTTAAAACAATGATTCCAGAACACTTTTTGTTTTGTCTATATCTTAATAAAATGATTGAGTTATAGCACTTTGATTTTTGCTTATGGCTGACATTTTGAAACGGTCTGATCTGAACGATCCATCATGTTGCTTTAAAATGGTTTACACTTTATGATATCGTGGAATTTGGTGACTCTCCAAATCGCTTAAAATAAAACCAGATTGAATAAAAGATGACTAATTTCTAAAAATTCCTATTAATATTCAGTCTTGACAAAAACTAGCATTCACGACGACTTATAAAATCACTAATTTTATAAGATTATTTCCACTAATTTGAGTTTAGTATTTTTGAACAATATAACTTACTTTAAAATAAATAAATAAATGTATAAGTATATGAAAGCTACCTCTTCCTCCCGGCATTGCCGGAAGGACTTTTTATCTTTAAATGTTACTCACAGATTGTCAGTTTTTAACACATAAAATATTAAATTAAGAATATATTTTGGAAAATATTTTGGCAACAAAAAGGACATATAATATTCATTTCCTGGGGAGATTTTTAAACCCTAAAACCTATTCCGGGATTCATTTTATGAGAAAGAACTTATATCCAAAATATGAAATACATCTGATAAGTGTGCATAAAAACAATTTAACTAATTTAAGGGGAGGTTATAATCACTCGTCCCTTTTTAATTAGCAAAATAATCCCATATCTAATCAGGGATACACCTTATCATAATGAATCTATAATCCAAAATTTGAAGCAAATCCGATAATTCTGCGTAAAAAGCCATTTATTTAATTTAAGGGGGTGGGGGTTGTATTCGATTCACCTTCTATACTTAGCCATTAAAGTCTTAGAACTATTCTTAGAACTATGCATTTTCACCTGAAAGTACCTACATTTAAAAGAAATACATCGGGTAATTCTGCATAAAAACGATTTATCTAATTTGAGGCGAGATAATTGCCCCCTCCCCCTTTATTAATAAGCAAAAAAAATCACATAACTAATCAGAGATACCTCTTATCATAATTAACTTATGTCAAAAATTCCAAACAAATCGGATAATTCTGCGTAAAAACCTATTAATTTAATTTAAGAGAGATTATTCCCCCGTTCTCCCTCTATGCTAAACCATTAAATTCACAAATCTCTTCAGGCATTATATACTATATATAAGCCTTATCAGAAAGAACCTATATCCAAAATTTGACACACTTTGGATAATTCTGCATAAAAACCGATTTATCTAATTTAGGGCGGTTAAGTGAATTAAGTGATGAAAAATGAGCCACTGCCCTTCAAGGGGTTAATAAACATCAAATTTGTTACCGAAACATGTTACCGAATTTTGTCAGAATTTATACTTTTAAACGAAAACCTAATCTCTTATCAGGATCTATGCAATATTCATATTTTTTCTTTATTCTACCTCTACCTGGAAAAAAGGATGGATTCATAAAAATTTTTGAATTTCGGTCTTCGTCGGATTTACACGTTTTAGGGGGGCAAAGATTCCAAAAAACACGTGTTTACGAAATGTCTCTCTGTGACATAAATTTTGTGGACACTCTATCTCAAGAATTTATAAACAGAATTTCACAAAACTTTATATTCAGTTAGTCCCTGAAATACACTGGTGGTAATTAGTTTTTGGTGTAAAATCGATCAATAAGTTGCGCTGCTATGTTGCATTTTTTACGATTTACTCAACAGCTATATCTTGATAACTAATACGCATATTTCCATCAAACTTCCGATTCAGTTAGTCCTTGATATGAATTGATGTTTGTTTACATTTTAGTGTAAATGTTTCAAGAAGTGGCGCTGCTATGCTCTATCTTTCACAATTTTTGCTATCGTTCTGTCTTAAGAATTAAGGGTGTATTCCAAACCAAATTTCTTATATTCCGATTTATTTTTAAATTCCTTTTTGCTCTCAAGTGCATCAAACTGGCAAATTCTATTATTAAGAAAGTACACAATGTGCCGTGCTTATTGAGTTTTTGATAAATGGAGAAAATATTGAAAAAAAAAAAAAAAAAAAAAAAAAAGGCTGTCAAAGATGACGTTTTGAACCGAAGTTTTTGAAGCGGAAGATCTAAAACAAAAAACAAAAAACAAAACAAAAATAAAATAAAATAAAAATAAAAGATCAGAGTGAGAAAATAATTGTTTATAAATCCAATTCTAATGAATTGGGGGGGGAAATTAAATCACACGGCATCTTCAAAAATCATCTTAGCAAATTTCATGTTTCTACTTTTAAAAATGAGTCTGAAAATGTATCAGAAAATTTCGAGCTGTTGAGAGTGGGAACATATTTTTTCGAATCCACCCTTAATGCACGGAATTTAATAAAAGTTTACTTCAGGTAGTCATTCATATATATTGACGCTGATTAGTTTTGGTGTAAATCGCTCAATAGGTGGAGCTGGTATGCTGCATTTTTCACGATTTTTGCAACAACTCCATCTCAGGAACAAATACACGGAATTTAATGAAAATTTATTATCCTGGTAGTCCCTGATATAGATTGATGTTGATTAGTTTTTGGTTCAAATCGCTCAACAGGTGACGTTGCTCTGCTGCATTTTTACGATTTATACGACAGTTTTATCTCATCAACTAATGCACTAATTTCCGTCGTCGATTCCGTTTGTGATTTTTTTTTTTTTTCTGCGATGTTTAAAAATTGACATCATAAATATTGAAATCAAAAACATAAAAAAAATAAAGGTACCAAAGCAGCATATCTACGTTCAATTTTCTCTCTGAAAATGACAATCTATTAAAAAAATAATAATTTTTTGAAACTCACACTTTTGTATTATTTATTTATTTATTTTTGAAATACTTAAAATTTTTCACCCAGAATTTAAAATCTAAATACGAAAAGACAAATCACACACGCGTAAACATACATTCATCTTTAAGAAGATTTTTTTCAATTTTAAACGATATTGACATTTAACCTTTCAGGCAAATTCGTTTCCAGACATCTCTTCAGGATTTTTTATAGGTAGATTTCGTAAAGAATACTATACCTATTATATTTTTCCCTATGTTGAAATTTCTGAAAACTTTTTGCAGATCCATGCCCATCATGAGTAATAGAATCCAAAGCCCCCCCCCCCCCCCAGTTAAAAACTTTATATAAATATTTATCTGTTCATATTTATTTATTTATTTATACCGTATATACTAGTGTAAATGTCGAAGAATTTTACACAAAATTTGGGAGTTAAAAATAGGAGTCGGTCAACTTATACACGAGTTATTAAGATTTTTTTTTCTTTCACAGGGCTAGTCCTTTTATGGATCAATGTTGGAGAGACAGGTAAAAACGAACAATGATCAGTCCCTGAGATTGACAAAAAAAGCTCAACAAAAATGTCCCTCTAATTCTTCTGCACCCATTTCCTCATGCAATGCTCCTCAACGCAGGATATTAAATTTCAGCATTTGAATACCCCTTTTAAAAAGAGTTCAACGTGAGAATGCTTGTAGACGCCTCTTCTAAAAGTCCTACAATACAAAGAAGTTTTGTACATTAGCAGTCTAAGGAACTTTTTACTCTGGTAAATAAGGCTTAAGTAGATTTTTCAAAGATTTTTTTCTTTTTAAATATCGAATTGATGGGAATGGGTTTCAAAATAATTTAAACTTCTGCGTTTTTACATAATTATGCTTTTTGAAAATATTACACTTAAAAAACTCTGATTAGAAACGCAGAAAAAAGTTATTATTGTTATTACTATTTTATTATTATTATTATTATATCTTCGATTGCATATCATTTTTCAACATAAGTGCTATTGAAGTTTCAATGAGGAAAGCTTTTTTCTTTTAGCGATGAGAGCCGCTGGCGCCTAGATTTTTGCACTCCTGTATATATCCACGTAATTTCTACAATTTTGCATAAATCTCTTGCAACCTCATACATAAAATCAAGGAGAAGAAAATCTCGGTCATGTTCGTTAATGGCCAAAATCAGACCAAGGAGGTTGGAAATGGGGAAGGGATTTGTGAAAACAGAAAAAACCCATAATTTCACAATTGTGATGTACATAAAATCAATTACCGTTATTATTACTTCTAAGAAAAGTTCTAAAAATTTATCTATGACAGATTTTTGACATCGTTAAAAATGGGCTCAAATTGCGCAAAAAATAATGTTTTAACCCTTTCATGGGCAAGGCTTTTCTGCTCCCAAACTGGTCAAATAATTAATTCAAACTGCGATTTTTGAACAAACTGATTTAAAAATAATCGAAAACTTTTCGTCATGCATATTATGCGATTAAAATTGCAGTAAAAATTTACTGCTACCGTTTGTCAGTTTGAACCTTCAGATTAACCGTTTCCAGACTGCAAAAGACGTCCTTAAAAGGATTAAAATAAAACAAAAAAATCATATCTTCGTCGGTTTACAAGATATTAAATGCAATTAAATTTATTATAAATCTTCTTAATATTATCTACAACTTTTATATTGACAAGTTGTTCATGGGACCAAGTCTAACAAAAAAAGAATCATAAAGGGAGAGGAGGTTAGAGAAGAAAAGAAGTCACAATTACATAATTCTGATTAAAAAGGCGCTTACTGAAAATTGAATTAAAACTCATCAAAAGCGGCTAGATGAAAATGCGTTTATTTCTAATCTTGATTTCCTTTTTTAAAAAATTAGTAATTAACTTTCAAATATACCTTACGGCTATATTTTGAGGCGGTAGGGGCCTTTTTCTAATTATTTGCTTAAATCGTAAATTACGCATGTCAGTATTGCTCTTGATGTGCAGCACTTTTAACACTAAATATCAGCCTTTTTGAATGAAAATTAAACACGGAGTTTGAAATCACCACATTTGTATTTCATAAAATTTTTAAATCGTTTAGACAATAATAAATATCTTTTAAAATAATTTAAATGTATTTATTGGTAGTCGATAAAAAAGAAAAACAGAAGAATGCTTCTGCAAGCTTTTTATACTATATTTCCGTTTAAAAATATAAAGTTGTTCCAATTAATGAACGGTTTTATTTCAGGTGTTTTTAAAGCTAATATTTTGATCCCGACTAAAGCTAGGCCAGAGATGGGCAGTATCGAAAATACATGTATTTGAAATACATTTTCAAAATACATTTGTATTTTGTATTTTGTATTTTATCCCGACGAAACGAAAGTATTTTAGTAATGTATTTTGAAACACTTTTTCGATGTATTTTGTATTTTGAAAATACATTTCATTTTCAAAATACATTTCTGCAAATTTCAAGTTGATTCGTTTAAACCACCGCAGATATAAGATTCACAAAAGCAAAACAGGTGCATCTCTGTTTTGTTTTGGCTGATGGGATTCGTTTCTAGAAGTTAATGTAAAGATATTTTTTAAACTATTGCTATGATAAGGATTAGAATGAATGTTTCTGTTTTACTTAAGCATTTTTGCTGAATTGTACACGTTCAATTCTAACGTTCTAGTTTTTATAAGTATTACGTTGCTGTGAGAACGACAAAAACTATTGTGATGTGATAAACAGGAAGAATCATTCAGTGTTTTGCTGTGCATAGTACTTTTTAAGAACCATAGAAAGGAAACCAATGTAGTAGCAGGAAGAAATGCAATGTATGTTTAAATCTCGTGAAAGAATGGTTGATATTGCCCCAGCTCCGGATGACAGTATATCAATGAATTGCAATAGTGCACGTTGAGCTATATTAGATGGGAAATTTTTTTAAAATAATTTCCGTTGATAGTAACGGCAAAGTTAAAGCAGCATGCCAAATGTGTACAAAAAAGTCTAAACTTATAAGTGGAACCTTCGACGCAACAACGCATTTTAAAACAAATTTAAAGGTAAAATTTTTAGTTTTATACAGTTATACCTTGATTGCAATATTTTATCTAGTTTCTTTGTATTGTTTTTATACAAGTTCGGGAATATTTTAACCCACCCCTGATATTCATTTAAATGGAAGATAATTTTATTATATAAATAGTTCTATTCATTGATATAGAGTTCAGATTTTTAATAATTGTATTTACGAATGAGTATGTTAAATAGCGGAGTTTTGGCTATAGACCTGTCGTTAATGGAGATACATGTTTATATAGCGTGATTGCGCTTTTTTTTTCTTTGCTCATTTTATGTTTTATTTTATATTGCTTTTTTATGGAAGATATAAAATATAAAATGGTATCCCACCGAAACGAAAGCTACTGTCCGAAACCGAAGTTTTATTCCTTTTTGAATTCATAAGTAATAAAACTTAAAAACGAAATTTCCAAACGAAATTTCTCAGATGAAATTTTATTATTGATAAGAATATTAATCAAATTAATTACAAAATTATTCCCCTACAGTAGATTTATTATATATTTATGATTTTGATATATATTTATGGTTTTAAATGTGCGAATATGTGTAGGGGCATGTGAAGAGAAAACCGCGCCCGGGGTAAAGACTCAATTTCGCGCCACCCGGCACCAATATTTTCTTGTGACAAGTTAAAAATGATATTGGTAGTATAAATCTGACATCTCCTAAATTTCCGCGCCCAGGGCGACCACCCCCTTTGCAGGGCTCTAGGTATATGCATTATTTTTTTAGAATAAAAAAAAGATAATTAAACATTATTTTGTACTGATTTATAAGCATAGAAAAGTATGCATTATTAATTGTGCAATTATTTATGTATCCCGTGTATTCTGAGATTATTTATGTATCAAGTGAGATTGATGTTCATTGTACAGAGTTTCAAAATGTTTAACATTTGGTTTGCAAAGTAATCAAAAACAAATATCAATAAAAGATTCTTTAAGAGAATAGTAGTATATCCATGCTTAAAGAAAATAAATAGCAATTTATAATTTGCAATCATTATAAAAAGTACAGTATGCCTGAGTTTTAAATGCAGTTTTACAATATGAATGGTGGAAAAAATGTTATGAGTATTTAAAGTAATTTTAATGCTATGACCGGTTTAAGATTGTAGGGTATTTAACTTCTTGAAGGGCAGTGAAATATATTATATCCAGTGTTGAATTCAGGGGGACATTCCCCCCCCCCCCAGCAACAAAATGTCCCCCTACAGAAAAATTGAAATTTTGCGTTTTCAATAGTCAAAAAGTACAATCCCCCCCCCCCCCCCGGAACTCTATAATGTCCCCCTCCGGAACCACTGAATTCAATCCCGGAGAAAAGTTTCTCAATTCAACACTGATTATATCCCACTTAATTTTAATCAAGATTCGCACTATAAACTTTTAATTACATTTTATATACTTAACTTTGGTTCAAAAATGTTTCAAAATTGCTTTAATTTTTAAACTAAAATTTTTCGATTATTCCGGTGTGAATTTAACATTACAAAGGCACAATTGCTCGTCCCTCAAAGTGTTGAAACAGATCATGAAAAAGAGCGATGCACAAATGAAATGCACTAATTATCTATTAAACACTAAAAACCATCAACTTAAAAAACAACAAAAAATTATTTAGTGTCATGATATTCCGAACGTCGTATTGTTATATGTTATGATATTTCCAAGATTTAAATGAAGATGTTTAACATGTTGTTTATTTAATATTTCTTATAAAATTTTATCTAATTTATCATTCAAGGAAAATATACTTATATCTGCGTTGTAGTGATCGAAGTTCTATCGAATTATGTATACTTTTAAAAAAAATTCCAACGAAAACGATTATACAATTCTTTTATGTATGTGTGTTTATGTATGCGTGTAAGAATAAATAACTGAACTGACACTTTGATTTTCAATCTCTCGCTCTCTTTACTTTCCTCTATCTTTACAACAAGAAAGTATTGAATTCGCGAAAAAAATCTACTCCAGGTTTTTGATGGATTTATATGTTTTAGAAAGTCCTGAATATCATTTGATTGTTTTTAGAAGGTGTCCATCTTGTGAGTTTGTTTGTTTGTCTTGTGAGTTTGTTGACAAAACAATTTTTGGCGCTCTATCCAGCGCCATGCAAAAAAAAAGGGGGGGGGGAACGAAGGGAGCTGTTGCCCTGGGCGCGGAAATTTAAGGGGCGCCAAATTTATACTACCAACGTCATTTTTTAGCCTGTCACAGGAAAAAGTTGGAGGGGGAGCGCCAAATTGAAACGTCGCCTAGGGCGCAGTTTTCTTTTTCGCACGCTCCTGACTCTAAAAATCTAAAAGGAAAAAAATCCTTTAGCAGATTTCCTTTCAGCTGATACACAGTTTTCTCTAAATTTATTATATTGTTTTTGCTTGTTATTAAATCCATTTTGCATGAATTGACACATTTGCCATTTAATGCTGTTCTCATCTACTCTGCTTAACAAGCGCAAAACATTTTGACACATTTACAAACTCATTTTTTAACGGAAAGATATAAATTGAAAGACCCGACTATGGAAGCGATTTGGAACCGAACTGTGTTTTCGATTTTTTGATCAATGAATTACTTATTGATACATAAGCGATTTTGTTCATGTGACAGACACGTTTCTTGTTTCTGTTTGAGTGGTTAATCTTCTTACGCGCACAAATGCAGTTCTAAACGCCCACTTTGACACTATTTTCTGAAATACTTATTGTGTTTGTAAAAACACGGGAAAAAGAGTGCGATTCCATTACTTTTGAATTACAACACTTGCTACTTTCTACCATTTCGAACAAAAAATAAATCAAAACTTATTTTATAAAGTTAACAATTTGGATTTAAGAACAGCCTTAAGACAGGATTCCTTGACAGATCCATTTTCAGAGTTCCTTTTATTGTGCTTTAATTTTATTGTCCAGAAATATATTTACCTTTCTTTAAAAATGATGAAATTAAAACTTTTAACTGTAAAATTTTAGATATTTAAAAATACATACATTATTTGGAAAAAACTGTTGGGTCGGGCCAGATTGTACTGATTTATGGATAGTTCAGGCCGGGACGGGATACCCAACTTACGTGCTGTATTCGGGAAAATACTACGATTTTTGACTAATTCAGATTTCTAGGAAGGATGAAGTCCATTCCCGGTCCGGTCTGGACAGAATAAATCAAGACCGGCCCGAATTTGCAGAGAAAAAAGTAAAGTCCTTGAGCCTAAAGAGTAATGAACAGGTCCATTTGAGACTATCCTTCAGGAAAATATAAACCGGATATCTGGCCCGGACCAGCCCGGAACGACTGAAGAGCAATTCCGGGCTGGGCCGGTACGGCCAGAGGTTGTAGATAAAAAAATGTCCGAAACCGGACTGCTGACCTGACCGTGCCGGACACGGTCTGTGAAAAACCCCAATGTCATACACAAACTTTTGAAATTTCAAATGTATTTTGTATTTTAAATGTATTTTCAAAATACATGTATTTTGTATTTTGAATTTTTTTGAATAGGGAAGTATTTTGTATTTTGTATTTTATGTTCTAAAACTAATGTATTTTGTATTTTGTATCGAAAATGATTTTTTCATGTATTTTGCCCAACTCTGAGCTAGGCGAGACACCTACTATTTATATGTTGTTAAGCACCAGTGTATTTATATGTTGTTATTTATTGTTGTTAAGTTTTTAAGTTGTTAAGTTGTTAAGTTGTATGTGTTTGCAAATTAGTTATAGGAAAAAAAAAAAAAAAAAAAGAATCTTCCACGCATTCATTTTTATCGGGGAAAATAAAAATAGTAATGTAATTGGAAAATGTTTCCTTAAAATTTTATTAGTTTGAGGGAAATATTTCTAGATTTCGAGAAAGAATCGTAAATATTCCAAGCTAAAACATGGTTTTATTTTAAATTTTAAGTCTTGAGCAAATATTAGCTTTGGATATGAAATTGGAATCCACTCGCTCAAGAATTATTAAAATTATAAATGTATAACTTTATTTTGCACCCTGAATATTTTTTAACATTAGTACTAATCACCCTAAAAATATTGCAATTTTTATACATTTTAGCAACATTTTCATTTTAAATATGAGCTTTGACATTAATAACCGAAAAAATTATTTAATTATGATTGCAGCCAAAATTTGTGCTTAAAAACAATTTTAAGGACATAAGAGAGATTGCTCGCCAACTAGATATTGATTATAATCAAAATCTAAGATGCATTATGTTTATAGTAGTGATGGGCGATTCTGGAAATTTTGAGAATCGATTAAAATCGACATTGTATAAAACAACATCGATCATAATAAGAATCGATTTCTCAGTTCTAGAATCGATACTAGAATCGATATTTCGATATTCGGATTCATACAAAGAAGATCCAAATTACTAATTCCAAAACTTTGACAATCAGCAGCACCGTAATTACCGCCCCCCCCCCCATCTTCATTTAGGGAGGCATAGAATTAAGCTATTGCAATTTTTAGAGTCGGATAATAATAATTTTAAATTTTAAAATGATTGTCACTTATGGTTGTTACTTACACAAAAACTTTGACAAATTTGAGAGACATAACTCAATAGCACTGAGTAACTTGGCATTAAACCGAGGATAAAGAGTGCCAAGAGCGTGTAACTAGGATGGGGAACAAGGAGTATATACAAAAAAAACTTTTTTTTTATTTCTAATGCCAACCAAATGTTACATGAGATAGTTTATAAGAACAAAAAATATGCCTCATATCCAGGGGGGCAGGTAAACCCCACTCTTGACGGAAGGGCGACCATAGCCCAAATGTATCTTTTGCCGAAGTTTCAAAATGAGGATTTACAATGAAATAGAACGAGAAGTTTCGCTCTTTGAAACTGTAAAAAGTGGCAAGAGCATGTAACTAGGTGAAGAGAGGGATAATATAAGGAAAAAAAAAAAAAAAAAAAAAAAAAAAAAAACGAGGAGATAAAAGCTTTATAACGATATATTACATGAGATGGTGTGGAAGAAACAAAAAATATGCCCCCCACCCAGGGGGGCAAGGTAAATCCCAAACGGACAGAAGGGCGACCCCGGCCCAAATGTATCTTTTGTTGAGGTTTTAAAATATGGATTTATAATAAAATAGAACGAGGATTAGACTTTTTTAAAATCGCAGTCATAATTTGAACGATCCTGTAAGTAAAGATTGGTGAGGAAAGGGGGTTAGGGTTAAGACGGGCGAACATGAAAAATAATAATAATAACAATAAAAAATAGTTGCACTCAGAAAGTGCCGACAGAAGTGAAACATTGAACAATTACGTGTGTATTTTTTGAAACGTTAGGATATATAATTTTGAATTGTCAGGAAATACTTTTAAATGAATAAAAAAAAAGGTTCTATAATATTAAAGAACATATCAATATCTACAAAAAAAAAAAAAAAAAAAAAAAAAAAAAAAAAAAACCGAGCGATACCATATGTCCAGCTATTAACTCACTATAACTACTTTCTTACATTTTAAAATGCGATAAATACACCAACCAAAATTAGACCATACTATCGATACCTTAATCCTTATCCAAATAAATCATTTTGTATTAATGCGTGTTACAATATCTGTAGATTACTTTTTGAATTATTCATATCGGACATTCCATTCAAAAGATATTACGAATTTAAAGATGACAATCTAAAGAAATAATAGCGCTGCTGAGCACTCGGTGGCCAATAAGCTTAGGGATTAAGTGTGCAATCAAAAGATTGTGGGTTCGAACCCCAGTTTCTCCTATATGTATCAATGCTTTTTTTTGTTTGTTTGTTTGTTTTCGAAGAAGTTTGAAAAATTAAAATTTTAACCCATTATGGGTTCGTAACGTGACCTAAAATGATGGGAGAAAATTTCTTATGCTAGATTTGTAATGTATGAAGCATAAGCTTTCAATAGACATATTGTATCAAGAAATGAGAAAACCCCCCTCTGCCCCCCCCCCCAAATAAAGGTCCTATAGAGAAAACCGGGAAACTGGAATAGCAAAATGAACGGGAAATGGTTAGCTATACAAGAAATTTTCTCCAAACAGTAACTCCTATAGAAGCAAAGTTATAGCCTTTTAAAAATTGAAATGAAATGAAGAAATAAGCAAAATTATGTGCGTGATTGACAGGGGGGGGAGGTCCACAAATCTGGGGATGCCATGTAGCTTAAACTTTTAAGTTAAAAATGGTAGAGAATTAAATGAGCGAAATTTTAAGTTGTATATTGGGGGAGGTGCAAGCCCCCCCCCCCTCAACATTGTTTTTGTTTCTTTTGAAGAAACAAAAAAATATGCCCTGATAAACCCCAAACGGGCGGAAGGGCGATCCCTTATTTATCTTTTGTCAAGGATTTAAAATGTGGATCTAAAATAAAATAGACCGAGAATTGGACATTTTTAAAACTGTATGCATATTTCGAATGGTCCTGCAAGTTAAAACTGACGCGGAAGGGGGGGGGGGGGATTAGAAGAGACGAGCGTGAAAAATAAAACATAATAAACTTATACTTCAAATAACTGGACTTCAAAACAAAAATAAAACGATTTAACCTAGTGTCGAATTAATGGAGTGGCGCGCAGGGGATAACCCCCCTCCCCCAGAAGTTATGAGATTTTATGCTTTTTAATGCACAAATTGCGATACCCCCTCTCTTACAGAGCTGTAAAACATGATGCTTTCCTCCGGAGTCGCAGAAAAATACCTGCATTCAACACTGATTTAACCTAGAAAAAAAAAAAAATAATAATCCATTGTTATACGTAATTTTACATCAATATTCAATACTACCATTAAAACAATAAAAGTGGAAAAATCAATCTGATCTGAAACGTGGATCAAGGATTTAAAGTAAATAAAAAAAGTTAAATCTTCCAAAATGCGCTTTCCAAAGATCGAAATCGAATCTAAAGATCGACATCGTATCTAAAGATCGACATCGAATCTAAAGATCGAAATCGAATCTAAAGACCGATCTTGCGGGCAGAATCGATTTTACATTTTTACTTTCTTTTGTAACTTTACAAGAAGAGAGTATTAGATTCGTGAAAAATTTCGACTTCCCGTTTTTGATGGATTTATATATTTTAGAAGGTCTTTAACACGATTTTATGGTTTTTAAGAAATATCTGTCTGTGTGTGTGTCTGTCACTCTGTGAGTCTGTATATGACAAAAATTTCTGACCGTTCTATCTCAAGAACAAATGTACGGAATTCCACAAAACTTTAGTTTGACCTTGATATAAACTGAATCTAATTAATTTTTGGTGTATATAGCCTAGGAGGTGGTGCTGTTATGCTGCATTTTTTGCGATTTGCGCAACAGCTATTCTGAATAACGAATGCACGGATTTTCATCAAATTTCAGATCCAGTTAGTCCTTGACATGAATTGATGTTTTTTTTGCATTTTGATGTATATCGCTTCTCAGATGGCGCTGCTATGCTGAATTTTTCACAATTTCCACTCAGCACCATGTGAAAGGGGGGGGGGCGAAAGGAGGCGGTCGTCCCGAGTGCGGAAATTTAGGGGGCGCCAAATTTTTACTACTAATATCACTTCTAGCCTATCACAAGAAAAAGTTAATAGGGGGGGGGGGGCTAAATTGGAACTTTGAACCGGGCGCAGTTCTCTTTTCGCACGCCCCTGTTTCCATTTTAGCTTTATCTCAAGAACTAATGGACGGACTTTCATAAAAATTTAGATTCAATTAGTCCTTGATATTATTTGATGCTAATTACATTTTGGTGGAAATCGCTTAAGAGATGGCGCTGTTATACTGCATTATTCATGATTAACGCAATAGCGCTAACGAATTTTCATCAAAATTCAGATTCAGTAAATCACTGACATAGATTAGTGTTGTTTAATTCTGGTGTAAATTGCCCTACAGGTGGCGCTGATATGCTGCATTTTTTTATGATTTCGCAATAGCTGTATCTCGCGCTTTCATGGATTTCCATCAAAGTTCAGATTCAGCTGGTACTTGATAAAAATTTATCCTGATAAATTTTTGGTGTACATCACTCAACAAAAAACGCTATTTTGCGGGGAAGGGGGGGGGAGATTCTGAGGTTTCTTTAATTCTTCTATCTTAGAAACTAATACACTGAAATTTTGGAATCGGCACATTGGCACATCCGACTATTTTATATTCGACTTTTGAAGGAAAATGAAAATTATATTACCTTCAGAGAAATCGATTAAAAATTTTAAAGTATCGATTAAATCGAGTTGGCCGTAATATCGATTAAATCGATTTAAAAAATCGAAATCGCCCATCACTAGTTTATAGGGACGTATTTCTTAATTCCTTTAATTTGACTAAAATTAGCCGAAATTTTCTTTTACAAATGTATAAAAAGTATTAGGATTGTCAAGCTTGTAAAAAGTTTACCTTTTATATTAACACTGTTTGTAAAGCAGAATTTGATTCGATTAAAGAAGACGGTGCTGATTAAACAAATGACAAACGTTGTTTTCTCAATTAAAAAAAGGACTTATTCAATAGTACAGTGATTCAAATAAGCGCCAAATTTCCATATGTTTAATTGTAGGAGGGGGGCCGTATGTTTAGTCTGCCCAGGAGCCCGTGAAACCTGTTACCGGCCGTGCATACTAGAAATTCAAATTGCCACACCTCAGCCATTTTTTAAGATATGAACGAAAGAAAAAAATGCTCCGACCCTTTTTTTATAAAGTTCAAACACATAAAAAACGCTTAATTTTTTCATTTTTTGTACTTCATTTTTATTTTTTAGTTTTTTAGTTTTAAATGGCCACAGGGCCGGTTAGAGGGGGGGGGGGGCACAGTGGGAAACTGCCCAAGGGCAAGGGCACTGGGAACAAGATGGGGCCCGCACCGTATCAAACAACTATAGAGATTACATAATATTACAAATCTGAACTTGCACACATTTTTTAGGTGCGTTCGTAATTATATAATACGTAGCACCTATAGTGATCGTTCAGTCCGTCCGTCTGTCCGTCCGTCTGTCCGTCCGTCCGTCTGTCCGTCCGTCCGTCTGTCCGCATATAACAACGCAAAAACTACCCAACCGAATCGTTTGAAATTTAAAATACATAATTATTACATACTTTTGTCGAGTCATTTCAAATTTTATGAGAATCGGATGGATAGATCAATTACAGGGACGATCAAAAGTATTCCATTACATTACGGTCAATGGGGAAAAAAGTTTCAAATGCATTTTAATCGTTTGAAATTTAAAATACGCAATTATTACATAATTCTGTCGTGTTATTTCAAATTTTTTGATAATCGTGTGCATAGATCAATTACAGGGACAATCAAAAGTATTCAATTACATTATGGTCAATGGGGAAAAAGTTTCAAATATATTCTATACGTTTGAAATTTAAAACACATAATTATTACATAATTTTTTCGAGTTATTTCAAATTTTATGAAAATCGGATGCATAGATCAATTACAGGGAAAATCAAAAGTATTCCATTACATTACGGTCAATGGGAAAAAATGTTTCAAATGCATTTTAATCGTGTTACACTCATGCGAACTTAATAAAATTTATATGCAACTATAAAGTACATATTATACTATACATCTTACATAATGTGTGGTGCAAAGAACATTTGTTATTGATTTACAAGGCCACACAAAAGTATTCCATTACATAATGGTATAGGGAGAACATTGTTTGATGAGCGTTTTAATTGTAATTCACTATTTACAATGTTATGAGATTGATATATGAAAGTAATATTTTTAAAACTTCGTTATCGTTCGAACGCACCTAATTTGCTACGCTTCACGTGCAATTTCCAACTTGTTTAATTATTATTCACAAGTTAACTGGAAAAATGTTTCCCAGAATTGTTGTGAGAATATTTTCACCCAAGACATAGAACCATTGGTAAAAGAATCCCAGCATAAGAACCATTACTAAAAGAATCCCTGCATAGAACATAGAACAAGACAAATATTATCTCTTCTTGTTTTGTACTGAGGTGAGTACTAATCTAAATCTGCCACTTCATTCATCATTCTTTTTACAAACAGCCAGGCACTTCCTGTTTTCCTA
Organism: Maratus speculifer; assembly: GCA_964019185.1. NCBI lineage: Eukaryota > Metazoa > Arthropoda > Arachnida > Araneae > Salticidae > Maratus > Maratus speculifer. The sequence continues at coordinate 1,647,976 of OZ025291.1, forward strand.
AGAAATTCAGAAAGAACCCTTCTTTGACCACGGATTGCCATACCCATGCCTTCAGGCCAAAGAGCCTGTGGACTACAACGGGTCTATCTGATACTGGCAGCTAGACCGACTCAATTATCGGACAAACGATGCGACAGTTAGGGCACGGCCCGCGCTAATTGGGGTCTCCTAGGGAGTTCCGATTTACTGATTACCGAATAGGTACGAGAAGTACATGCTTCCCTTAGAAAGTTTTGAAGGGGCCCAAGATTGAGAACACAGAGGGCCCTGAATTTTGCATAGAATTAATTTAATTCTAAAATTTTACCTAATTTCTTTTCAAATTATTAATTATGCATATATGCATATATATATAATTTGTATTATTTAAGTGCTTCGTAAATGCAAATAACAAATTAATTTTTCATGTAAAAGATCAGTTTTTGTACATTATTTTAGATAAATTTTTATTTTACATATTGAATTTTAGAATTGTTAAATTTAGCTTATATGTACAAAAAAAAAAAAAAATAGCTATTGCCGTTATTGAAAGAAGTATATCAAAATATTGACACTTTATGTTGTGCATACATTTTTAATTCAATCTTTTCATCCAATTATATTTTTTATATTAGCCCCATGCTAATCTCTTTTGGCATATTTTGCTTGATTGTATTCAATTTTAATGTAAAAAGAAAAAAAAAGGGGGGGGGGGGAATATTGATTAATGAAATACATATGAAATCAAGTGAGCCATTCTTTTGAATAATATTTATAGCAGTGGTGAATTTCCAGGTATCTCGAATGTAAATTCTTTACAAATGAAAGAGGGGCCCCGAAATGACACTGTGCTTCCCATAGCATCAGAGCTTAATCGGGCCCTGCCTTTTTACAGGGAAATATTGTTTTGAAATACCATTTCCTCTGTACAAAATAACATTTTCCCCATGATTTGTTTTTAAATATTTCTTTTGAGAATTTCTGAAAGTCGAAGTTGGTATAATTTTCAGAGAGTGTGTAGTTTTGACAATCTCGAAAATAACCATTCACACAAAAAATCACAAACTATCATATAAAATTGGTTCACTAATTTATTAATGGTTTTTATAATCTTCGATTAACCCTTTATCTACGTACGGTACTTATAAGTCCATTAAAATTATTCATTATAAAATTCTTTTAATACGTCAATTAGTTCTAATACTGTTTAGAATGAGTTACAGATACATTACTTTATTTTGTTCCAAAAGCATTATTAGTTACACAAAACAAATATATTTTTAAAAGTATAATTTCTTTTCCCTTTGTATTTTTTCAGCTTTATTGGCGCTGAGGGAGGAAGATGGGGATTTTTCAATTCGGAAATACAGTCGGCTCTCGTTAATGCAAAATCGGATAAATCGAATCTTCACTTAATTCGAACTAAACGTTAAGTTCCGAAATTTTCAATGGCAGAATAATGTTAAAATTTTCAGTTAATTTGAACTCATTTTCTCTTGATATCGTTTAATTCAAACTAACGGGAACTCCAATTTTTCATTTTTCCTTTTTTTTAAACTCCAGATCCTTGAAATAACTTGATTTCTTTCATTTTAGTAAAAATTGTTCTGAATTAGTATACACATAATCCCATCCATTTGATATCCGCTTTCTAATTATCCGTATGCAGACCCTGACTATCGCACGGGCACTCGAGTTCTATGCCCTGGGAACGAAATTTCTGTGGAACACAAAACATTTCCTATTTCATCTAAATTTATATCATAAAAATCATAATTGCGAAACGAAAAGTGATATTAATTCGGTAAAATGACAAAAGTATACATCAATTTATGTTTAAAAGCACGTTTCAATAAATAGTAGAATTTCTTTCTTAATTTTAATTTATGGAACTGTTCTTCAATTTTCAAGGAAACTTTTTTTCAGATAAGTGTATAATGTGTGAAAAAACTACTATCAGTAAATTAACTAATCTACGGGGGCACGAAAATTTGAAAGTGCCCAGGGCATAGAAACTTGTTAGTCGGGCCTGTCCGTATGTCTGTAAATGACACATCCACCTCTTCTTCCATTGCGATTGTTCCTAATTCCTTAATTGGTTTATGTATTTATGTATTTTAATTTAATATTAAGTCACATTCTAACTTGAACAGCTGAAATGAATTTAGAAAATACTATAATTCCTTTGTAAAAGAACTCTTTTAATTATGTTTTTCTGTCATACTTACCATAATTCGAACATTTCTTATGGTCCCAGTAAGTTCGAATTAACGAGAGCCGACTGTATTTCTACATTTATATTGTAAGAACACCATATTTGTACATTTTATAATTCTACAAAATACGAAGAAAACAATTTAAAATAAAATATTTGAGTGGGTTATAAATATTGCACAAAATCCCTGTAAATTCAAATTTAACTAATCCTTCTAAATAATTCAATCCTTCTAAAATCCTTCAAAAATTTATTAAATGATTAATAAGGAAAGCGTCTTTTCAATATGGGCGTATATCCAAAGATTGGACCAAAACCGTTAATTCAGTATGAAAAACCCATTTACCTAAATTAAGAGCCTCCGTCTGATCAATGAATCCCCAAAATCAATTCCTTGTCACTTTTTTTCCTGTAATTTTTTTTCCGTAAACTTTTTTCCGTGTCACTTTTCTCCGCTTTTATAGTTTGTCACTTTTTTCTGTTTACCTACCAGATGGGGGAAATGGTATCCAGATGCACTAAGTAGCTGCCACTTGTTTCGTCGGTCACTTCGTGATAATTTAAAAGCAATGATCTTATACAGGATGAATGGATATATGTTTATAATAATTGATTTATATTTGAAATGATATAATCACATGCAGAATTTTAAATTTAATTATAGCGAATTGTTAAATGACTAATTTTATAATTCATATTATTAATTAAATAAGGTCAGGCAAAGTTAGTTTTAACGATAAACAACATCATCACTGAATTGAATCGTGTTTAAAACAGCCATCACTTTAAAATAATCTAAAAATTCGTCGGAAAACAATTGATAAAAATAAATTACAAATACAATCAGTTACAAAAAATCAAACCTGTGGAATTTTAAAGTGTTTTTTAAATATAATAATAAGTTTCTGCATTATGAATTTAATAATTTTAGGAATATATAATTATATTCGATTTATATTTATATCTATTCTAAGGAAACTTTAAATGTTGTTTAGAAAGCTAATATTTGCTCTTCACTGAAATACTGTGTAATCAAAGTTGAATCAAAGTTATTTCTGAATGGAAAAATACAATTTAAATCAATGTCCAATGCATAATTTTATTTTGTTTGCTTCTGTGGAGTTATCGGCTGTTTGAAAGTTGTTTTAACTCTAATTAATACATTTTACTCATCATATGGATTTTAAACGGAATCAAGAATAATTTTACTTATGGCATTTTCCAAAATATGTTCAATAATGTCAAAACAGCAATGAGAATCCAAGAAAATAATGCGCATGTGCTATCCATCAGTTATCTTTATTAATAAATAAATCAAATTATTATTATTTTTTAATGAATTGAAGAATGCTATCTATATTTTACATTAATCATAACAATAACCTAAGACTAAATCTTATGGAATGGAGAAAAGTTCAGTTTTAAATAGGCTTTCTTATCCCTTTATGTCCCGACGTCACTTTAAAGCACCTTTAAAATAATTTGTTTTAAAATGCAAGAATACTCGATTAGTAGTAATACATTTTAGAATGCGTTCTAAATACTACTTTACTTCATCTTATCTCAAGAGCATAATTGGTTGAACAAACAAAAATATTTTTAAAAGGACGATTTCTTTTTCATTTGCATTTCTCAGCTTTCTTAGCGTTGAAAGATTGGGGGGGGGGGGGATTTTCAATTAAGTATCATTTTATAATTCTAGAGTAAGACCATTATGTTTGTACATTTTGTAATTCAATAAAAATCTAAAAAAGTATTTAAAATAAAAAAATTGAGTGCAGTTATAAATATTGCATAAAATTTCTACAAACACAAATTTAATTAATTAATTTTAACTGTCAAAACTCTTTTAAATTTTATTAAGAGGAACTTCAGTCATGAGAAAAGACCCGCTAGCTTATGCTAATCCAATGGAAATGATTTATAAAGATATCTCGATTGAATTTCAATATTTTTAATATTTTTTCTTAGATGATCTGTATGCAGGCCGTTTCTTACTTTTTCGATTTTGATTATATGTTTTTTTCTCATGAATATGCTTTCACTTTCGAAACCAGTTCCGAAAATAAAAGTGTTTTCACTAAAATTATCTGTAAATAAAATCGAAAAAATCTCTAATATTCAATGAAAAAAATCATTTAAAAACTTGTAAATTCAAACGAGATATATATTTTTTAAATTTCTTCCACAGAATTAGCATTATCGAACGGGCCTTTTCGCTTGACTGAAGTAGCCTCTTAATTAATTGTGTACATCTTCTTATGTAGATTCAAAAATTCACAAAAAAATGCTTCAGAAGATGAAATTTTCATGAATTCATAATTTGGGAAATACAGGGTTCGGAGGTACGCCGCTCTTAATTATTTTCCGGTGATCACGAATATTTTCCATTTAGGAAAACTCCATTTTAAAGAGGTTTCGCTTTAATCGGGTTCCTTTATAGACAGATCCATTTTATCAGTTTTTAAAGTATTTAGTTTGCTTAATTGCTGCATTAATAATTGCTAAAAGATGTTAGCCCCCCCCAAAAAAAATTTCGGAGTCCACCCCTGACATGATTCGCTGGTTGGCACATGATTCTCGCCCTGCTCTGAAATTACAGATTTTTTTTCTTTTACGCAGATTTATTAATAGAATAGGTTCATACAGAAAATTCATTTTTAAAAATGTCGATAAAGTGCGTTTTGAAGTTTCCGTCCTCATATATATTATATAATTTTAGAATTACATTTTAAGTGTCGTCTACAAACTTCTAGATAAATAAACCGTATGATTATTAGCGGAAACAATAAAAACTATACGCAGAAAGGATATATATCCAGGATTCTTAGGTTCTCGATGAACCTAAAAAATATTCTAGCACTCCATGTATGTCCCCTCTACTGTGATATCAAAATGACGTACGGGGGCAGATATACTGGGGGTAGATATCAGGCTCTCGTAGAAAGTGAAATTCTGCAGCACTGGATATCTTCCCCCTTCTAATGCAGAGCTCAAAATGGCGGACGGGGGCAGATATACTGGGGGCAGATATCAGGCCCTCGTAGAAAGTGAAATGCTGCAGCACTGGATATCTACCCCTATCTAATGCAGAGGTCAAAATGGCGGACGGGGGCAGATATACTGGGGGTAGATATCAGGCTCTCGTAGAAAGTGAAATTCTGCAGCACTGGATATCTTCCCCCTTCTAATGCAGAGCTCAAAATGGCGGACGGGGGAAGATATACTGAGGGCAGATATCAGGCCCTCGTAGAAAGTGAAATGCTGCAGCGCTGGATATCTACCCCCTTCTAATGTAAAGGTCAAAATGGCGGACGGGGGCAGATATACTGGGGGCAGATTTCAGCATTCCCACTATATCAGCAAGATCTGAATATTTCAGACATGCTACAGGCTCAGCAAGAAAAAAGCTGAACTTTCACGGCCTCACAGACTTTTGGCGAAATTTGCGTTTTTCTGCAATTTTTTAACGAAATTAGCGTTTTTCGCTACCAATTGACGAAAATTGCACTTTTTCTCCCACAGCCTTTTTAATGAGATTTGCATTTCTCCAAAGTCCTTTAGCGAAATTCGCGCTTTTTCGTCAAAATTTGCATATTTTCCGCGATCTTACGTCAAATATGCGTACTTTCCGCGATTTTTCGTCAAAATTTGCGTATTTTCCGCGATTTTTCGTCAAAATTTGCATATTTTCCGCGATCTTTCTTCAAAATTTGCGTATTTTCCGCGATCTTTCGTCAAAATTTGCGTATTTTTCGTGATTATTCGTCAAAATCTGTGTTTTCTGCGATCTATTGTCAACATATATGTATTTTCTGCGATCTTTCGTTAAAATTTCCGTATTTTCCTCGAACTTTCGTCAAAATTTGCGTATTTTCCGAGATCTTACGTCAAAATTTGCATTATTTTCCGCGATCTTTCATAAAATATGCGTATTTCCTGCGATCTTTCGTGAAATATGCGTATTTCCCGCGATCTTTCGTCAAAATATGCGTATTTTCCGCGATCTTTCGTCAAAAATTGCGTATTTTTCGCGATCATTCATTAAATTTTGTGTTTTTTCAGCGATCTTTTGTCAACATGTGTTTTCTGCTATCTTTCGTCAACATATGCATATTTTCCGCGATCTTTCGTCAACATATACGTATTTCCCGCGATCTTTCGTCAAAATATGCGTATTTCCCGCGATCTTTCGTCAAAATATGCGTATTTTCCACGATCTTTCGTCAAAATTTGCGTATTTTCCGTGATCTTTCGTCAAAATTTGCGTATTTTTCGCGATCTTTCGTCAAAATTTGTATGTTTTCTGCGATCTTTGGTCAACATACGTGTATTTTCTGCGATCTTTCGTTAAAATTTCCGTATTTTCCTCGATCTTTCGTCAAAATTTGCGTATTTTCTGCGATCTTTCTACAAAATTGGAGCATTTTCTGCGATCTTTCGATAAAATACGATTATTTGACAAAATTAGAATATTTTTCCGCAACCTGTTCACAAAAATCGTGTTTTCCTAGCACTTTTTTGATGAAAATCGCGTCTTGTTCGTGATCATTTAACAAAAATCGTGTTTTTTCTCGCGATCCTCTGAAGAAAATAGTATTTTTCCGCGATTGTTTGATGATTTTATAGTTTTTTTCGATCCTTTTGAGAAATTTGCGTTGTTTCTGCAATCCTTTGAAGAAATTTTCTTAAGTTAGCGCCGTTTAACTCGCGTTTTCGTTGTATTTCATCGTTACCCCCCCCCCCCCCCACCTCATATAAATGTCAACAAATTTTAATGCATATTTGCATTGATCTCAGGGATAATAAAATTCGTCGCCGAAAAAGCGGAATTCCGCGTTTCCGCGGAAAAGTAGCATGTCTGATATTTTTAAAACTTCGTTATCGTACGAACGCACCTCATTCGCTACGTTCACGTGCAATTTCCAACTTGTTTCAAATTGATTTCATTAGCTCAGACAAAAATGTCTGCAAGAGATTGTCTTTGTCTGCATTTTCATGCGAATATTCAAAAGGAAGTAATATAATTCGAATAATTACTATCCCTGCATAACAGCTAGTTCATATAACATCTCATTCAGGTCATACATGGTCATAAGAGTCACAGTCACTACGGCGAAACAGAAAATAGGAAATTCCATACGTTTCTTTTATGACTCTCAAATGACTACTATATGTGACTCCAATGACAGGTCATTGTGACTGCTGCTTTGTGGCGAGTCACCAGGTGATTTTACAGTGTCGTTTCACTGAGACTCTCGTGTGACCTCTCATCTGGAGACACAATTTAAGTCATTGTGAATGTTGCATTATGATAAATTACCAAATAATGTCTCATTAATGTCACATGGTGACTTTTCACAGTGGGGCCTCTGTCACCACTTGACAGTCTTGTGACTTCATGCAACATTCACAATGACTTTAAAATTGAGTCTCCAAATGATAGTCACAAGAGAAACTCAATAAAATGATTTTGTAAAGTCACCTGGTGACTCGACACAAAGCAGCAGTCGCAGTGACCTGTCAGTGGAGTCACATACAGTAGTCATTTGAGACTCATAAAAGAGACATATAGAATTTCCTATTTTTTGTTTCGCCGTAGTGACTGACCTGAATGAGATGTTATATTGACTAGCTCTTATGCAGGGCTAACAATTATTTGAATGACATTACTTCTTTATGAATATTCGCGTGAAAATTATGGCTTGAAAATTGGCATTTTGGGACATGTCCTTAAATTTTGCACACCAGTGTATATATATATATATATATATATATATATATATATATATATAGGGTGTGCATAATTAAAGTTTATTTATTCAAAACTGTCTATAGTCAAAAAAATTCATTTGAAAGAAAAAGAAATTGAAATGATATTAAATGAAGGAATGCAGTATACGTTTAGCAGAAAAAAAAAAAAAAAAAAAAAAAAAAAACCTGTTAGCAGAGTGCATTTTCTGATAAAATTTCAAAACATGTGCATTTTTACCAACCACATGATGAATCTTCTTGTGCACAGAAAATATGCTTTAATAGTGAATTTTTTAACTAGTAGTAAAATGTAATTTATATTTCCTTAAATTTCTTATATTCTAATTGATAATTCAGACTAATTTATTCATTTAAATTTTTGTAAAATAATTTAAGTACTCATAAAAATGAAAAATGGTCATAAAATTATATGTTAAATTCTGCAAAAAGAAATAAATAAAAATAAACCTGTAAAATGGCTAAAAAATATGAAATTTATTTTAATTAAATCCACTAAACAATTAAATGTAAAAAAATTGAAAATTAACCTCTGCCAGCCCAGTTCTTTTGGTTAGAAATAATATGCTCTACCACAGGGTTTATGAAAAAATGGTTGAAATTAAGATAGTGTTTTGAATTGCAAAACTGATGGGATGTCCTTTCATTAATTCTACAGTAATTTAATTAATAACAGAACTTTTTCAAAATTTTATGATTTTGGCAAGATTATAGTTTATTCAGGTGAGTGTAAAAGAAAATTCAAGTCTGTAATTTAAATATTTTACGAGTACAAGCATGTGATGAACAGACATCAGAATGAGACTATAAAGATTTCATGAAAAGAACAAAATCTTAGAGTACTTATTTCAAGCACCACTGTGCCAATGTTAATATCAAACACAATCGATAAATTTTGAATATACATGCAATTGTAATTAAATTTAGAAATACTAAACTACTCTTAGTACATTTCTCTTTTGCATTTGCAATTTTAAATAAATTTAGAAATACTAAGTTATTCTTGCAGTACATTTCTCTTTTGCATTTGCAATTTTAAATAAATTTAGAAAAACTAAGTTATTTTTGCAGCACATTTCTCTTTTGCATTTTACAGGGCTAGCTTTAGGATTTTCCAAACTTTTAGGAATTTTTTCTTCAAACTATAGGGGCAGTTGAAGATATTTTTAACATTACTAGTATTAGAAAGATGAAACTTTGTCAAAATCAACATAAAATACAAATTACTGATGTATCATGTTAGAAACCTGGAGCAAATTGTGCACGGGCGAAAAAGGCTAGTCCAAGTCGAAAAAAGGGAAGTCCGTACTTTCTCTATGAGTTTGTTTAATAAACATCCCAGATATGTTGTATTTTATTGGTGAAAACCTTTTTATTTCAGTCATTGAATTATGGTTCAGATGCCAAGCAATCGTGAAATCTGCATTTTAGCTATATATATAAAAGAAAGAGCAGACATGCTTTATTAAAATTCACAAAAATGTAGGAGGAAATATATACTATGGAAAGGCTTATTCCAATAACTGATAGAAGGTGCACAATCTATTCACTTTAAAATAACATTTTACTCAGAACAAAAAATAGAAAACTATATTTAATATCATTTCCATGAATAGGTAGAAGTAATCTCGGCCTTATAGGCTATTCTCCCAAAAGTCTGAATGAAATCGGCTTGGCATAGAGATCCTACAAATGTGGTTTATCGGTAACATATAGGACATGTTTTAGGATGGAAATTTAACAGCTCAAAATAGAATTTGATTATAAGTAATGGAAATACTGTTAACACACTGTTAAATTTTCAGCCTGAAATGCATCCTGTGATATTTTATATTGTATAGTGATTTTAACAAAATTTTATTTTTCTAATTGTGATTTATTGCCAGTTTTCAATGCTGTTTTATCTGTATTATAAATATGTAATAATAGTTAGATTTTATGCTAGTCAGGTACAGGTAGTACACTGTGAAACAATAGTCCCATCATTTACAATCAAATTCAATCCATTTAATTTAAAATAAATTTGCACATGCATTTAAAACACATACATTTCATTAAAAAGAGAAATAATGTTATAAACCAAGAACTATATATATATAGATATTTTAATTTAATAGCAAAGTACAATTTCTCATTTAGATGTACAGAGAATAAAAATAGGTAAGAAAAAATAAAAGATTGTTGATATTTGGATCAATATAACATCAGTTCAATTAATAGAGTTTTCATTAAAGCAGTTAAATTTGCATACTTCAGTTGACAACAATTATCCTAACATTAGAAATGATATTTATTATCAACCAAACAAAATGAAAGAAAGTGGCATGTTTTAGCAATCTTGAAATATTTTGCAATTTATGGAGTTTACAAGCTAAAAATATTTTTTTTTAGGAACAAGAAATAAATTTTGGTAAGATTTTAGGGAATAAAATAATAGGAATTTTAAGAGGAATACAAGTTTTGATTTTAGTTTTTAAATGAATATTGATACTTTGTAGCCAGAGGGAAAAGGAACTATGTAAGCAAAAGAATGCTTTATAATTCACAAAATTTTTGATTCCACATTGTGAGGACTTCAAAGAATTAACCGTACTTATGCCCAACAAATTGAAATGTTCTGGCAACATCTTAATAAAAAAGTTGAACTACAAAAAGATTGAAATACTGAAGCTCTCTGGGACTGAGTGGTTATACCACCATACTGCTAATGTCTTGAGATTGTAAAAGAAGATATTTGAATACATAGGCAAAGGGCATAATCTTCAATCTTTGTGCTATGTCATTTTATCCTGCAGATTAATTATAACAAGAAAATTGTATATTGTGTTACATTAGGTAAAAAATTCAACATTTAAATAACTACTAAAGATTTATTATGTAAAAAGTTTTGTTCTACAGATCATATATACAAAATAAATCTTATAATAAAAATAATATCTCAATAAATATTATTTAAAGTTAAAATTCAGCGCTCTCTGTATGCCTTAAGAGCTGCTTGGAAATCAAAAGGCTTATTACGATCTTCACTGTGACTATCCTGGGAACGATCTCTGTAGTTGCCTCGTCTGCTATCTTGTGAACGATCCCTATTGCTGTCTCGTCTACCATCTTGAGAATGATCCCTGTAACTGTCTCGTCTACCATCTTCAGAACGATCTCTATAGCTGTCTCTGGCACTTTCACCATCCTGGTCTCGATATCTGTTGTATGCATTTCGTCTATTATCTTGTCTACTGTCATTTCTATTATCTCCTCTTTCTCTCTGATCTTGGTTCCTCCCTCTTCCATAGTCCCTTAAAACATAAAACAGCAATATATGAATTTAATTATAAAGCTTTTTTTTTTTTACATTTTTTTTTCTAAAATTTACATGAGTTGATATTTTGATGTAGCAGATACAAATACAATACACAATCTATTTTTAATTATACTTTGCAGCTTACTTGTAATACACAATTGAAGAGATTGGATGAAATGATATGAGGCACTTTTATGTTAACTGGCATGAATTATATTTTGCAGCTTACTTCTAATACGCAATGAGAGAGAGAGATTGAATAAAATTATATGTGATACTTTTATGTTATTTGTATAATTTAGCGATATTGGTCAACGGGATAACCAAGTACAGTAGAACCCAGATAATCCGGATCCGATGCAACATTAACTTGTTGCATCGTCGTATTCTGTATAATAAAACAAAAAAATTTTGCCAATCGCTTCTCAAAGTTGAAAAAAAAAAAAAAAATTAAAAAACCGATCCGGATTATCAGGGTTCTACTGTAGCACCCAATTTTTAAACACATGCTTATAATTTACATGTCATACATATCTAGTTTTCCCCATGAAAATATAACATTTAAAACAATTAAAATTCAAAGAGAATAGTATGTTTCCTATCATTTTTATTGAAGCCTCCAGATGTCACTGACACAATGTTTATAACTTCTCCCTCCCCAACCCCCATTTCTTGGCAAATTAATTCAGTTGTAGTCAAAATTACAGCAAGCTACAACATTTCCAGATTTTTCATCTCATTTTTCTCCTATCATAGGTGCAAAAGGAGTTAAGTATGTATCGTTTACATCAGTCGCCAACAGGGCTGCCGGCTTTTTGCCCAGCCGCCTTTTTCTGGTTTAAACCTCTTTAAAAAGGCTGGCTTTTATTAGAAAAAGCCAGCCTTTTGCTAAAACTTTTTTTTTTTTTACAAAAACTGTAATTGTAATGAAAAGTATAATTAATTAGTGACTTTTTATTTATTGTCGCCATGAAAATGTACAGTAAATTATGTAAAACTGTCTGCAATTGAAACATAAGCAAATTTGTTAGTACAAATGGTGTGGTGGTACATATAATAAGAAAGATTTATTAGAAATTTGTGCAATAAATTTTTTAAAACATTTCAAATGATTTTTACCGAATAATATATTCATTAAAAAAATAATACACTATTACCAATTTTTCTGCTTTTTCAGCACCTAAGCTGTTTCTGATTTTGTTCCAGACAAAACCATATGTTGAAAAAATTCTCTTGATAGATGCAGAGCTAGGGGAACAGTTGTGTAATTTAAAAAAAAAAAAATCGCAGAAACCATTAGGTAATGAACCATCCTTTTTTGATATCTTCAGTTTAGCAAGATTCCACCATTTTTTTGCTGGAAATTGCTCTATTACTTTTTCAGAGAAAAGTAAAGGTGAGTATGCTTCAGGATCTTTTATCTTAAGTTTTAGTACACCAGGTAAAAATTCAGGATAATTTTCTTCAAGCCACATTTCTGCTTCATTTTTTTATGCATTTGTTAATTTTTCACCAAAGTATCTGGGATCTGTCATGTAGGCTAAGAAATGTAAGGGTTCCATGTTTTGATGAATTTTTTGTTAGTTTTTCTAAGTGAGTTTCTAAAGATGAGTGTTCTAACACATCTAACCATGTTACCACTGCTTTTGACAAAGTAACTGTATCACTTTGAAGATCACTTTGGCTATAATGCTCAGTTGTTTACAAAGATAAACAACTTGAGTATAAATACCTACATTACTCAATATGTTTCCAATCTGCTGATCAAATTCATCCAAATGCTCCAGTCTGATTTCATTATATTTGTGAAAAGTTGTAATGAAAGTTTGCAAGCATTCTTTTTGCGAGTTCCATCTACTGTCGTTAGGAACTTGAGGCATTAAACCACCTTTTTCTCATAGCCAACTATAGGCATTGTGTTTGTTTCTGAATTAGTCAAATAGCATATGAATTGATAACTGATCGGTAAAAATTATTCGAATATCAATGTATAATATATGTAGTAATTCATAAAACTATTTACTCTGTATTTAACAATATGTCTGCAAAATATAAAAAAAGTTAAGAACAAAATCCCTAAAAAAATTTCGCATTTATACAAATAAAAATACCTTTTTATGTATAGGAAAACAGAAACGACTTATTTTGGATAAAGAAACTGAAAATACAATAACTGCAATAAAAAATTAATAATTAAATTTATTATATTTCAAATTATGGTGCAAAAACACCAAACATTCTACATTAGCAGTAGACAGGGCATTTCTTTTACTGCTATAAATTTGGCCGGCCTCTATTATGTTCAAAATAAACAGTTGTTGAAGGTGCATATAAGAGTTTTTTGCAAAATTGTACATAATCAAAAAAGTTTTTTTTTTTTTTTTCTTATCTCACCATGCAAATGGAGTGTCAGTTTTAAAAGTCTTCTGTTAAGAAAGCCTGTACCAATTCTTCATGCAGTGATTTTAAACTAGTGCTAGTGCCACAATCTTTTTGTTCATTCACAATTTCCTCAAAACATTGCCAGCAAATAGATGAACTTTTTGCTAGCATTTTCTCTTTTGGTTCGTTGACATTAGCATTCTCATATTTATTTTTAGGTGTGTACGTAATTATGTAAATACGTAGCACCTATTGTTGTCGTTCAGTCCGCCCGCCTGTCTGTCCGCATATAACAATGCAAAAACTACCCAACTGAATCGTTTGAAATTTAAAATACATAATTATTACATGATTTTGTCAAGTCATTTCAAATTTTATGAAAATCGGATGCATAGATCAATTATAGGGACAATCAAAAGGATTCCGTTACATTATGGTCAATGGGTAAAAAAGTTTCAAATGCATTTTAATCGTTTGAAATTTTAAATACATAATTTTATCGAGTTATTTCAAATTTTATCAAAATTGGATGCATAGTTCAACTACAGGGACAATCAAAAGTGTTCCGTTACATTGCGGTTAATGGGGGAAAATGTTTCAAATCCATTTTAATGATGTTACACTCATTCGAACGTAATAAAATTGATATGCATCTATAAAGTACATATTATAATATACATTTTGCATAATCTGTGGTGCAAAGAATATTTATTATTGATTTACAAGGCCACACAAAAGTATTCCATTACATAATGGTATAGGGAGAACATTGTTTGGTGCACATTTTAATTGTAATTATTTACAATTTTATGAGATTGATTGAGAGCAATATTTTTAAAACTTTGTTATCGTACAAATGCACTTCATTTGCTACGCTTCACGTGCAATTCCCAACTTGTTTGTTTCTTTGGTGCATTTTCAAGTTCTAGATCATCTAAACTCATCAATTTTAGAGCTTGCTTTTTAAGGCAATTATAATTTACACATTTATAATTTCCATTGAAAAAGGTTAGTTTTTTACTGAGATATTTAAAAAATAATAAATTTAAAATAACATAATATAATCTGTACACATAAAAAATGAAAAGAAACTGCAAAGCCAATACATTTTTTTTAATCAGAAGAAAGAAAGGTACAGACAGTTACAAAATAAATATGAAATGTTTGCATTATTCAATGAATTGTTACAGTAACCAATAAACATTTTTATTTTTGATAGACAGATTTCAATGGTTGGAATAAATTGGAGGGTTAAAGAATGTTTAAATTTTATATTAGTTAATAACTGTAGTTGTCATGTATCAATTCTCCTTTTTTATTAGTTTTGAACTGTCAAAAATTGTCTTTAAAAGGTGCACAGATAAATTTCAAATTTAATGAGTTAATTTGTTTATACTATATATGTATATTATATTATATGTACACACAGGCATAGATATGTGTACACAGGTATATTTATATATATGTACATCTAAGCTCACATTATGCACACATCTGTGTTTTATTTTCTTATTATACGACTACTCGGTACTCGGCCGAGTACTCGGTACTCGGCTAAAGTACTACTCGATACACCACTAGTTTTTGTTAATAAATACTTGGTTCGAACTTGAGCCACTAGATTTCAGCTGTCATGGCAAAATGTTGTTTTTCACAAAAATATAATAAAATTCACAAAAATGTGGCGAAATTCACAAAAATAACTGTTACTTTTCACAAAATGGGTATCAAGAAAAAAAACCTGCATTGACCCCTGATATGTATATTTAGATACTTTTCAGTTAGTCAGATACCAGTGTTATACATAGACACATATGCATATATATACAGATATAATATATATATATATGTATATATAACACTGATGGGGACGTATGTCTTCTTGAAATTTTCAAGGGGCATTCACCTCTTTAAAAATATATAATAGGAGATCTGTCAATTAATCTCCCTGAATGACATTTATGATCTTCCCTGATCAGCTCTGCCTTCGGAACTTTTTAAAAGTTAATGCTTATGAAAGTGACTTAAAGATGAAATTGAAAAAGTGTAAATTAGATGCAGATTCTGCTGTTGATCCAATACCTAAAAATATATCGATTTTTAAACAGTAACTTTTTATAATAATTAATTAATTAATGCATTACACGGAAGTTGGTATTACTTGATCATCCCATTAACCAAAAATCTATTACCAAATAACAAGATTAAATACCATAATTACAATAATGGATGACAGTAAATGTCACATTCATTTGACAGTAAACATGTTACATTTTAAGTCATCAAATGATTTTTAATTAAATGTTTTATTTGCATTTTTATTAATGTTTTACTACTTTATTTGTTGTTTTGTTATTTAAATAAAAATTATACCAATAAATGATTACCTAGTGATAGTAAAAGAATATATATATATATCAGCGTTCGAAATCCTTGGTGGTCCGCTGGTCCGAGACCACCGATAATTCAATCGGACCACTAATTTGAAAAACTTAGTGGTCCGCAGGACCAGTGCCTTTTTTCAGGCCCTTAGAAAACCAAAACCGATCGCACATGATTTTTCTTATTATCAGCGATGCCGCAAACGAGCCATAGTGCGTAAATTACGCAACAAATCGGCCATGGGACGCAAAAAAATCGCTCTTACGCGTCCCACGGGCCGCGTAATTTCGTTAAAAGATCGCGAAAAAACGGCAAATTTCGTTAAAAAATCATGAAATAACGACTAATTTTCGGCAAATTTTGTCAAACAATTCTCGAAAAAATGGCTAATTTTATTCCAAAACCCGAAACAGAAGGCAGATTTCTTCTAAAGATAAAAAACGGCAAATTTCGCCCAAAAAAATCGCGAAAAACGGCAGATTTTTTCAAAAAATTGCGGAAAAATGCCAGATTTCTTCAAAAAATTACGAAAAAAAGACAGATTTTTCAAAAATATTGCAAAACAATGGCAGATCTCTTCAAAAAAGTGCAAAAAAACGACAAATTTTGTCCGAAAATCGCGAAAAAACGGCAAAATTTGTTAAAAAAAAATCGTGAAAAACGAAAAAATTCTTCAAAAGATTGCGAAAAAAAGACAAATTTTGTTTAAAAAGTGCTAAATAACGACTAATTTCCGGTAAATATTGTCAAAGAATTCACGAAAAAATGGCTAATTTCATCCTAAAACCCGAAAAAACGGCAGATTTCTTCAAAAGATCGCGAAAAACGGTATATTTCGTCAATAAATCCCGAAAAAACAAAATATTTCGTCAAAATAATGCAAAAAACGGAAATTTCGACAAAAAAAAAAAAAGCACAAAAATATATATGAATGCCGGGAGAGAATTTTTCTGTTTTAAAACCTAATTTTCCAACTTCAAAATTGTTGTTGCTGCTCCAAAAACTGATTTTCCTGCTTCCCAATCGGTTTTTTATTGCTCCAAATCTTTCTGAGTGAATGTGACTCCTGAAAGCACCATTTCATTAAGCAAAGTACCCATTTACTCAACAAAAATATCCCTTTTTTCAGAAAAAAAGTCTTTTTCAATAAACCTGTTTTGCCCCATTTTAAAAGAAATGCAAACAATAGTGAAACTTGTTATCTTCAACACTTAAATAAGCATTATTTTATAATTAAATTTGTATCTTGCACTTTTATTCTTTAAAAAGTACAGAAAATTTCTCTTAAATTAATATTTGTTTTAATTATTTATTATTATTAAAACAATTATTGCATTTCCTTTTTCTTGAGCAAATGAACAAGTTCAATTTTTGCATCGAAAAATATGACTTATTATTAGTGGGGACCCGCATTTGTAGAAAAGGGACCCAGTATTTTAGAAGTCCTGGATTACGGGGACCCAGGATTTTTCAAGTCCAACTGCATCAATGACACTAGCTACAATTCCACCACTCTGGCTAGAATCTGGAGAAAAATCGAAAAAAAAAATTGCATTAAACCCTACAGTCAGTTGAAATAAGTAATTGCAAATAAAATATCTAATAAATAATTTGATAGTTTTTCTGTACGTACGGTTTATTTATCTTTTAGCAAATTATATTTTACATTTTATTATGCTGAAAATTTTGGATAAATGCAAAGTAAGATTGATTTATTTTCCAGAGAGTGTGTGTGGGGGGGAGGAGACCACTCTAAGAGTTAAAATTATTTAATAGAGTTTTATGTAACGGACCAGTGCTGATGTCTGCGGACCAGTAAATTCTCATGCTTACTGGTCTTTGGGACCAGTGACTTTTTTTTAGGAATTCTAACGCTGTATATAATAGATTAGTTTCAATTGACATCACAAGAGTTTATCCATCAAGTAAAAAACAATAACTAAGATAAACTATTTCTAGGAACTATAATATAAAACCAATAAAAAGCATGCTTGACTTTAAATGAAATACTAGCACATGATGTGCATATTCCATTTTCAATTAATTATTTCGTGGATGTGAGATTTGTTTTCTAATTAAGATTTTTGATGCTATTTCTCTGCTTTACATGACATTTTGAGAAAACATGGTAAAGATCTAGGATCTTCCTTTTATGGGAATTGAAGTGATAAATATTTTTTTTGAAGGTGAAGAATTTTGCCATCTGTATGAATGAAAATTTTCATTTTTTTTTTCTTTTGCTTTGAACCCATATTTAATGTTTATGTACATTTTATAATTATATCTGTCTACATTTATTGACAAAATAAAGAACTTTAAGTTCCTTACAATCTTCATTTATCATTGATATTTATTATGTGCCTTAATAAATTTGATCGCTACATTTAAAATATTTACATTTTATTCAGAAATACAATAGTTTAAAGAACTGCTTGTTTAATGTAATAATTCTGTATTTCAATAAGTAAAATAATCTTAATATTATTTTTTTTTTTTCGAAATCATCTGAATAAATCTAATTTTATATTTAGTATGTCACTACGTTATAAGTGAACATCATCATTAAAATAACCTTACTGTTTAAGAATTTTTTAAAATTTAAATTGACTAATTTTCCTAACTTAAAATTTCAAAATAAGAACATCCATTTACATAATTTAGCGAAGTTGGTCGACGAGATAATGAACTAGTACCGGAAATTTTTAATTATATGACTATCACATTTGTAGCACCGATAACTTTTTCAACTTTTCTGTAGAAGAATAGATTAAACAAAAGGAATTTTATAGATCAGTGTGTGGAGAAAAAAACTTGAATTTTGAAGACCGGTTGTGTGACAATAATGTTTGGGAACTTGCCTAGTATATTTGCTCCCTTTGACTGCTTTGGTCACGTCAGGTATACAGTCTACTACGTTTTGTTACAATATGTATGTATGGCAATTTTTTTTACAAAACTGAATTGAAATGCACAGGAAATCAATTCAATGTTATTACAACACACTTTAAATTACAATTGACATTGCTGGCATACACTAACCATCGTTTATTCCACTGTTTCCGCTGAGATTTCCAAGGAAACATTACAACAGGATTCGGTAATTTTTTAGATTTAAGAGCCATAAAAGCTTCATCATTTTCCGTAAAACGATCAGAAAACATTTTCTCAAATCTTATAACATCATTTGTCATATCCACCATGATTAATATTAGTTTTGTTCCTTGATTTTTCCTATTACAAATTTCTCTGAATTATACAGCGATTTCTCCACTAGGCATTCAATTTTGTTTATGTTTGATCTCACAGTTACGGTTATAAATTTGCGAATTGGGAAAAGTACTTTATCCGTGGGCGTGTTCGAGGGACACCATTTTTGCGCGCTCATGCTGAGAAGATTCTGCATGGAGTATGTTTAAACGAAGAAGGGAATTTTGAAGTTATTCAATTATTCCATTATTTTTATGGTTCAAAATTGGTAAATACAAATGCGTAATTTTTTTTACCAACCACCTTCGTCGTTCCAAGGCCAAGCTCACACTCTGATTGGTTGTTGCTCTCGGCACTGTTTTCACGTAACTTGGCGATAATCATACTTGGTGTAGCGATAGACGCTTCCGTCGAGTTTGATTTCCTTCCGAACCGAGTACGAAGTAAACCGAGTACAAAGTAAAAAGTTGTGTGTAAAAACTTTTAAAGAGTACATGTAATGTAATAAAAGTATGCGAAACATTTATAACCATTATAACGAAAACGTAGGCTTTAATCGACATTAAACAACACATACAAATTCCGGCTATCTTAATTAATTTGAAAAGCATATCGCTATGTTGCCAAAACGTTATTGATAAAAACAATACAATAACACATATATATCATTCACCCCAACCAAAAAGTTAGTTTACAACATAATCCGACAGATATGCAGGTTTACGTCTCAGTCTACTGGGACGCAATCGTTCATTATCAGTTTTCTGTTCAGGTACCTCATGTTGCTTCTGTTCAGGTTGTTCAGGTTGCTCATGTAAAACATTTTCATCAGGCATTGCACCTTTTTTCGTATTCCTTTCGGTCCCCTCCAAAATCTCTGTCGATTGCTTCGAATGACCATCAAGCTCTGAGCATTCGTTCTGGTTAACGGATGGCTTCATTTCACCGTTACTCTCATAGGTATTTTCGATGATTTCCCCTCTTGGAGCTAAATGTCTGATAGACACAGTAGTCTCACGTCCATCTGGTAGCTTTACGTAAGCATATTCTGGATTAGCTTCCAGAAGTTCAACTTCTTGTACAATGGGCTCATACTTATTAGCACGTGAATGATTTTTCAACAACACTGGTCCTGCCTGAGTAAGCCAAGTAGGTATTGAACTTCCATTATGTGACCTTCTAGGGTGAGAAAACATGCGTTCGTGTGGTGTTTCATTAGTTGCAGTGCATAATAGTGAACGAATGGAATGGAGTGCTGATTGTAGGACTTCTTCCCACAGTTCAATTTTCTTGTTCTGAGTTTTCAATGCCAACTGAATTGTTTTCCAAATGATACCATTATAGCGTTCGACCTGTCCGTTACCTCGTGGATTATAGGCAGTTGTACGACTAGTTGCTATACCAAGTGCAGTAAGAAACCCTTTTAATTCTCTAGACATGAGAGATGGCCCCCTATCTGTATGGATGTATGCTGGCATACCAAATATTGAAAAGATGTTACTCAAATGCTTAATCACTGTAGTTGAGGAGACATCAGAGCAGGGAATGGCAAAAGGAAACCTTGAGTACTCGTCAATCACAGTGAGGAGGAAGCGATTTCTTGAATTTGATGGTAAAGGGCCCTTAAAATCTATGTTCAGTCTTTCGAATGCAGATGTTGCTTTTATTAATTTCCCTTGGTTTTTAATGAATTTAGGTTTTACTTCACAGCAGACAGGGCAGGAATTTACGAGACTTTTCACATCTTCTAGGGAAAAGGGCAAGTTTTTAGATCTAATCCAGTGATGCATTCGAACAATTCCAGGATGACACAAGTCTTCATGCAGCTGTTTTAAATTCACTTCAGGGTTAATTGCAGCAGTTATCCTTGAAAATGCATCTGCATTAGCATTTTTACTACCAGGGCGGTAAATTATATCAAACTTGAAACACGACAATTCCAGCCTCCAACGCAAGATCTTTTCATTTTTGATTTTACTAGAATGATGTTTATCAAACATAAATGAGACAGATCTTTGATCAGTAAATACTTCAAAAGGTCTGCCAATCAGGTAATGTCGCCAATAACGTAGAGATTCCACGATGGCATATGCTTCTTTTTCAACAGCTGAATGATTCAATTCGGATTTGTTTAGTGTTCTTGAGAAGAATGCTATGGGTCGTCCTGCTTGGCTAAGAGTTGCTGCTATGGCAAACTTTGATGCATCAGTCTCTACTCTGAATGGAATATTGTCATCGATTGCGGCTAATGAGGCTTTCGCTATGTCTAACTTTAAACTTTTAAATGCATTTACAGCTTCTTCTGCAAGAGGAAATGCATTGTTTGATAGTAATGGACGTATTTTCTTTGAGAATGTTGGTATCCAGCGGCAATAATGGGCAAACATACCTAATGCTCTTCGGAGAGATGCTGCATTGTCAGGTACAGGAAGGTTCATCAAGGGAGCAAGCCTATCCGGGTCAGGCTTGATAGTCTTGTTCTGGATAGTGTAACCTAATAGATTTACAGACTTAGTAGAAAACTTGCACTTCTTTTCATTTAGAGTTAAGTTGTATTTTTTAGTAACTGCTAAGAATCTTTTTAAATTTCGATCGTGTTCATCAGGATTTCTTCCGCAGATAGTGACGTCATCTAAATAAGGAAAAGTACCTTCCAACTCTTCATCTTGAATGATCTTGTCAATGGATCTCTGGAAGCATGCAACACCATTAGTGACTCCAAAAGGTACGCGAAGGAAATGATATAATTTACCATCAGCTTCAAAGGCAGTATAATGCTTTTCAGCATCGTTAATAGGTAGTTGATGGTATGCACTTCTCAAATCAATAGTGCTGAATATTTCATATCTCGATATTTTTGAGATTAACTCCTCAATTTTCGGAAGAGGATAAGCATCAAGCATCGTGAAACGATTAATCGTTTGAGAATAATCAATTACCATACGAGGTTTGTGATGCTCTCCTTTTACCACAAACGCTTGAGCACGCCAAGGAGAATTACTGGGTTCAATAACTCCCTCTTCCAGCAACTTCTTTACTTCTGCAGCGATAAATTTTTGATCTTCCAAAGATTGACGTCTAGATTTGGTAGCTACTGGTTTACAATCTGGAGTTAAATTAGCAAACAGTGAGACTGGTGGCACTTGAGCAACAGCTAGGGAGCAGATTTTGAGAGGAGGTCTCTCGCCATTAAACTGGATTTCAATAAGAGAATGGTCCTTCAGAATATCGTGACCAATAAGAACGTCTGCACAGAGATTTCTCATGATTAGTACTCTTACATTATTATACACATGCTCATTTAATTTCATATTAACTTCGCCGCAACCCTTAACATCTGAGCTTAGAGAGGAATTGGCCATCGTTATTGTGCTTAAGTATGGTTTAACTTTTATTTTACATTTTCTAGTGTGGAATTCATTTATAAAACTAAGTGAGCTACCAGTGTCAATAAGCGCATTCAATTCTACCCCATTAATTTGCACTTTAGTAATAGACTTTTGAAGGCAACTAGGTGAGATTGGTACTGAAGCTAAGGTGTGAATTGATGCAGAAGTGTTATGGGAGATGCGCAGTGGTTTTGATTGGCATACTCTTTGATAGTGGCCCTTTTTTCCACATTTTCTGCACAGTACCTCTTTTGCAGGACATAGATTTCGTAAATGTCGGTCATTTCCACAAAAGAAACATTTTCCAGATTGATGTCGCTTAAGAGCAGCAGAAAAATTATCCTCAGTAACGTTATTCGAAGGATCCGTTGCAGCCACAGGCATATGATGTGAAGTATTCATGTACGAAGCTGAGTGAGATTCGGCTAGTTCCAAAGCTCTAGCTTGATCAAAAGCATTTTCTAAGGTAATGGTGGAGTTTTCTAACAAACGCTCTCTGATGCCTGGATTCCTTAAACCTCTAATAAACGAATCTCGGATGTATTCACACTTGTATTGCTCGGCCGTCACCGCTTTAAAGTTACAGTTCTTGCTGAGTTGCTTAAGTGTTTGTAAGTAGTCTGTAACAGATTCGCCACTTTCTTGTATTCTAGAGGCTAGACAATGTCTGGCAAAAATTTCATTTCGTTTGGTAACATAGATAGAGTCCAAAACAGCAATAGCAGTATCATAGTTTTCGGCATCATTAATATGAAGGAACACACTAGCAGAAACATAATTGCAAAGAAGCGGCAACTTGTTTGTTTCAGTTATATTATTGATTTCACTTAAAAAATTAGAAAAGGTTTGTTTCCAATGTTTCCATTTAGCCTCCGCACCAATACTAGCGGGATCGATATCAAACTTTTCAGGTTTTAAAAGTTGATCCATCGTACGTAATTTAGGAATAGTAAGTTTTAATGTCGATTAAATTGTAATGTAATAAAAGTATGCGAAACATTTATAACCATTATAACGAAAACGTAGGCTTTAATCGACATTAAACAACACATACAAATTCCGGCTATCTTAATTAATTTGAAAAGCATATCGCTATGTTGCCAAAACGTTATTGATAAAAACAATACAATAACACATATATATCAGTACAGCTTTCAGTAAGACACGTTCCATCCAATCCAATGCTGCAAGAGAAAAGTTACTTTGTACTCGGTTCGGAAGAAAATCAAACTCCTCGACGGAAGCATCTATCGCTACGCCAAGTATGATTATCGCCAAGTTACATGAAAACAGTGCCGAGAGCAACAACCAATCAGAGTGCGAGCTTGGGCTTGGAATGACGAAGGTGGTTGGAAAAAAAATTACGCAAATACAAATACTATATCCCTTTATCCTTCCAAAACATAATTCTCGTAACAGAGGACTTTTGGAGACCCGATGTCCCGACTTTCTCGAAAAATTGGAATTTTGGAGGTAAGAACTTTTTATGTCTTACCTAATTTTCATAATATGAATTTTTTAGAATCAACGTGTAATGTTGATAATTCTTTTTGAGGCAGCTCTGGCTGTGATTATCTAATTTAGGCAGTCGGAGTTGTCACATGCTAATCACATTAAAAGTAAGTCAGAACTTTCTGTGTCGACGGAAATGATTCGTAGATGAATTAAAGAAACAGGTAAATCAATTTACATGAAAATGATAAAACAATCAGCTTTAAAATATCGCTATAAATTGGCGAGAATTCAATTAACTTGCAAACATACGCCTTATGGACCCAAATGGTACGCTGTGATATTCAGTAACGAAAAAAAAGTGGAATTTGAATGGCCCAAACAAGTGGGCATATTATTGGAATGACTTAAGGTAAAGATCCTAGGACTTTATTAAGTCGACAAAAAGAAGGTGACTTTTAAATAATTTGGTCCTCACTTATCTTTAATGCTCGTGTATCTGTGGAGTTATTCATTGGTTGCCAAGCAACACAAGACTACGTACATACGTTGGAGATTAATTTTTAGTCATTTGGGGAACGTTTGCTGATCTAAAGTATGGATTTTAGCATCTATTCATGTTGCATACAAAAGAAGAACTTCGTTTAACTCTGAAAATACTATTGATCTCAACTGGCCGGCGTGTAGTTCTGATCCGGACCCAATCGAAAACTTTTGTAACATCATATGTCGTAATGTTTATGCAAATTTTTGCTATAATTTTCTATTAATGAGGTTCGAGCTGCTGTTGAACATGTTTGGTATGAAATAGACCCCCAAGCGACGCAGCATTTAGTTTTTTTGATGAAAAGTCACATTCTTGCACGAACTGCAGACAATGCGAGTGCAACTCGATTTTATTTTGTGGTTATTTTTCTGTAAATACGCAAATTGTTTATACTTTTGCCACAATGTTAATTTTATTTTTCTGTCATTATATTTTATGTAAAAGGTAAAATTCAAAATTTATTGTGTGTGAATAAAGGATAAGTCGCAAGTAATATATGACAGAGGAATTACAACCATTCGGCACATACTTCTAAAAATAGAAGCGTAATCGATCATTGTCTAAACTTTTGCTGAGCATTGTATGAGTATTCGCGTTTGTAATGACCGAGAGGTGGCGTTGTATAGACCTGATAATCGTTTGTTTATGTTTGCTGTTTGTTCCATGCAGCGAAACCTTTGCATAGCGAAACCCGTTTAAAGAGCTATTTAAAGTGCAGTTTTTTATCTTTTTTTATTTAATTATGGGAGATCAATTACAAATATCGACAATTTTAGAATTTCTAGATGCTGGAAAATCTAGTAATTGCTTTAGAGAAGCTGAAGCAATTATTGATTCATTAATCATGCAAGCATTGTGTTGCTGTCATATTATTTTGCCATGAGTAAGTCAAATGTACTTTTTTATATTATAGATCTAAACTTTGTGTATAAAATTTTGATTTTAGATAATTTTAATACAAAGAACCCAACGTTGCATGCGTTATAGGACTGTTTATTTATTTATTTATTTATTATAGAACTGTTTATTTATTTATCGGCCTTTTAAACACTGATTTCAGCGGAAGATATCAGTTCTATTTCGTTTCAGACTTTGTCCGCGAGAGGGCGTCTATTTCATTTCAAACGCGAATAAGACTTCGCTTCGCTCAGACAAATATGAAAAAAGACGTGTACATTTTACAAAAGATTAATTAGCCAAAGATTTTTTATAGCATTTGTAAACAGTATTTATTACTTCTTTATCCGTTGTCTATGGAATAATTAATATTAATGTTATACAAATTTATTGGTCCATAAAATCAGTGTTGAATTCAGACACTTTTATCCGGGAGGGACATCAGTGGCTCCGGGGGGGAGACATTATAGAGTTCCGGGGGGGGGGAATTCTACTTTTCGACCATTGAAAACACAAAATTTCAAATTTTCCGGGGGGGGGGATTATCCCCCTGGGAACTCCCTTAATTTAACACTGCATAAAATATAAAACTCTTTCGATTTCATCTCGCCAACTGAAGTTTCAGATTCCTTTTTCTAGAAATTTTACACAAGCTTTAATACATATCTTGAGATACAGATGTTGCGTAAACCGTAAAAAAATGCAGCATAACAGTGCTCCCCGTTGAGCGATTTACACCAAAAACTGATCAGCGTCAGTTTAAATAAAGAACTATCTAAATATAAATTTTTATTAAAATCCGTGCGTAGTTCTTGATACAGGTGTTGCATAAACCATAAAAAAATGCAGCTTAACGGCGCCATCTGTTGAGTGATTTACACCAAAAACTGATCAGCATCAATTTATATCAGGGGCTACCTAAATCTAAATTTTTATTAGAATCCGTGCGCTTGAGATACAGCTGTTGCGTAAATCGTAAAAAATGAAGCATAGCAGCGACACCTGTTGAGCGATTTACACCAAAACCGATCAGCATCAGTTTATATCAGGGACTACCTATTAGACTATGTTATATATTTATGTTTAATGGAAAATACTTCAACTTTCACTTGACTAACAGTTGACGGTAACCCATTAACTGTTGGTGTTTGTTATGGCTTGGATGAAGATACTCGCTTGTCGGGTATGCGAACCGACGATGTATTAATAAAGTTATATTTTATTTAATATGTGTTTTTATGCGTAAATATGAAACATCAAGATGCTTCAAATCATCGCAGCTATAATCAAGAACTACAACATGGTGTCAGGTAAATAATAAATCCGATTAAAACGGATTATAGAATCCATGCTTTGCAACCTGCGTGCGAACTTTTGTGTGTTCGGCTGATACGTTTACAACCACAGCCATTGAATATATTCAAAGTATTCAATAGCTTTGTTTACAACGGAAATGGAGACTTTTAGACCGCCTGGAGTCATGATATTTAGCGGAAATTTAAAAGAGAATTGGTGTAAATGGAAACCCAAGTTCAACAATTTTTTGCTAGCGTCAGAAAAGAGTGAAAAATCAGAACAGATAAAGATCGCCATACTCCTGAACCTCATTGGAGATGAAGGTGAAAATATTTACAACACTTTTGCATTTGAAGGTGACGAATCGGCGAGAACACTCGATGCTGTGATTAAAAAATTTGATAGTTATTGCTTACCCCAGAGTAACGAAGTCTTCGAAAGATTTAAATTTTTTACATGCTCTAAAAAAGAAGGCCAAAATATTGACTCTTATGTAACTGAATTGAAAACGCTAGCAGCATCGTGCAACTTCGGAGACCAGGAAACCAGCCTCATTCGCGACAGGATTGTGTTGGGTGTAAATGACCATGGATTGCAAGAGAGACTTTTGAGAGAACCCCAATTAACTCTACAAAAAGCCGTAGATAACATTCGGGCTAAGGTGCTTTTGCGTTCGGCCAGAATTAATGGGGAAAAATTCTCGCCAAGTATGGCGATAAACCCCTAATTCTGGTAACCATGTCAAAATGTTGCCAAATCCCATATTTTTGGCAACCCTAATAGCAGCTTTCGCGGAGGCAAGGAGGAGGTAAAGGTGAGGGAGGGGGGGGGGAGCTTTTCTCTTCCCGGAGCAAGAGGGAGGTTGAGGTGAGGGAGGGAAGAGATTTTTCTCTTTGAGCCTGTGACGTAATTTGATTACGAGCTGCGCAGGTTTTGTTTTGTTTTTTACATCTGCGCAATTTATGTTCTGAAATTCAAATTTTTGAACAATCTAACGATGTTTTACTGCTTCTTTTTCGCTTTCCGTCGACAGTGAGTAACAACTCCGAGTGATCTTTTTAAGGATGGACGTTATATTTTGCCCAAAGGGCATTTTTAAAATTTTTTTATTGGGGTGCATGGCTTCTTTTTTTCATTTTTTGGATAATTCATTTTGAACGAAACTGCAAATCGGACATGAGAATTATTAATCTGAAACGAAAGGGGTTTTTCAGTAAAGATCGATGTTTTGGTTTAAAATTTTTAATTATCTTTTTTGTAATAGCGTATTTTTATTTTTGTAATCTTCACTTGCATCTTGTATACATATATTTTTTAAATTGTTTTCTTTTGAATTTAAATTATTTTGCTCGTTTCATTTATATGTAAATATTATGTCGTAACCCGTTTTCTGATCTTTTACTATTTGAAAATTTCAAGAAATCTACAAAATGTAAGTACTATTTTTGTCATTATTTTAATTTTATTTTCTGTTTATTCGTGCAAAGAAATCGTTTTTAAAATGATCACGATTTTGAATCGGCAATTTTTGTAATTTTTACATGCACCGTGTATATATAGATTTTTTAAAATTTTCTTTGGCATTTAAACTATTTCGCTCGTTTTATTTATATGTACTTTTTTTTTCATTTGTAGCCCTCTTTTTGTTTTTTCATAAATATGCAAAGAAATCGTTTTTAAAATGATCACGATTTTGAATCGGCAATTTTTGTAATTTTTACATGCACCCTGTATATAGATTTTTTTAAATTTTCTTTGGAATTTAAATTATTTCGCTCGTTTTATTTATATGTATTTTTTTTTCATTTGTAGCCCTCTGTTTTTTCATAAATAAAAATAAATATACAAAATGCAAGTACTATTTTTTTTTTTTTTTTTTTTTGGAGCATTTTCGTGCTAAAAAGTCCGTTTCAAAATGATCGTGTTTCTGAATTAGCAATAAAATTCGTTTTTAAATATGGCGATCACTTAAACATTTTAAATTTTTTCTTCTGAAAAAAACCGGGGGGTTCAGGGGGGCGGAGCCCCCCTGATTAAGTGTAAATTATTCATTTTTTTTTTAAATATATTTACAAAAATGCATTTTTTCAGTAGTTTTGAAAGTGATCGCTATATTTGAAAACGGGTTTCTCCGGCAATTTCAGTTTGGCGATCATTTTTGGAAACGGCTTTTTTGGCGCGAAAAAAATCGCCAAATTTACGGGGCCGAACGCTAAAGCACCTGTTCCAACATTCGTGCTTGTGAAATCAGTAGAAGACAAGTAGAAGCTATTAACGATTCAGCTAGTACTATTGATGCTCTAAACAAACATCCAACTAGAAGGCCCAATACTGTGGATTGCCAGGCTTGTGGTAGAACCCACTTAAAGGGTCAATGTCCAGCATATAATTAACTGTGCAACAAGTGTAAAAAGAAAAATCACTTTGCAGCTGTGTGTAGAGGTAAGTTTCAGCAATCAGCTGCAAGATATACAAATAGAACTGTAAATGAAGTACAAGCTAGTGACTTTAATGTTCAACCCGAAAATAGTGACTCAAATTTTTATCCTAATAACTCTAATATTAGTCTGTTTATTGATAGTGTGCATGATATTAATTCTATTAAGTGTAATGAATGGCTTAAGGTTATATCAGTTGAAGGCCAACATATATCTTTTAAACTTGACACAGGTGCTCAAGTCAATGTTTTACCTTTGAATATTTTCAAAACATTAAATTTAGAACATAAATTAAACTCAACTGATATTATCTTAGTAGCCTATGGAAATAATAAGCTGAAACCTGTTGGGTCTATAGATCTAGTTTGCAGTACTGAAAAATTTTCTAATGTTTTGCTTACATTTGTTGTTATTGATGTTACAGCTAAGCCAATTTTAGGGTTACAAGCTTGTGAAAAATTACAATTACTTAAGCATATTGATAGTGTTTCTCTTGTATCCAAAATAAAAGTAATTGAAAATTATAAAGTTGTGTTTGAAGGATTGGGAAATTTTCCTGGGGAACCACATCATATTGAAACAAAACCTGATGTGCATCCTGTAATAAACGCCCCTAGAAGGGTACCTTTATCTTTACATCAAAAGCTTAAAATCACTATTGATGAATTGGAAAACTTGGGCATTGTATCTCAAATAAATAAACCAACAGATTGGGTTAATAGTTTAGTGATTGTCGAAAAGCCTAATGGTAAATTGCGAATATGCATTGACCCTAGAAATCTTAATAAAGCAATTAAGCGTGAGCATCATGTAATGCCTTCAGTAGATGAGATAATACACAAATTGGAGGGCAAACAGTGTTTTTCTGTGCTAGACCTGAAAGACGGATTTTGGCAAGTATCATTGGATGGGCCAAGTTCAGAGTTATGCACTTTTAATTCTCCCTTTGGTAGATATAAATTTAATAAACTTCCCCAGGGCATTTGCTCTGCTCCTGAGGTATTTCAGAAAAAGAATCAGAAAATGTTTGGGGATATTAATGGGGTAGAAATTTACTATGATGATCTAATAATAGCAGGCAAAGACGAAAAAGAACGTGACAGAATTTTGATAGAGGTTCTCGAAAGAGCCAAAGCAAATAATATAAAATTCAACCAAGATAAGTTTCAGTTTAAAGTACCTGAGGTAAAATATATGGGTTTTTTAATATCTAAAAATGGAATAAGGGCAGATCCAAATCATGTTAGAGCTATTGTCAATCTCGAAAAACCATCTTCTAAAAGCGATATTAAAAGGTTACTAGGTATGATTAATTTTCTCTCTAAATTTATACCGAATGTATCAACAGTTACCTCTCCCTTAAGAAGTCTGTTAAAAAATGATGTAGATTTTGAATGGGGTCCTGAACAGGACAACAGTTTTGAAACTATTAAAAAATTAATCAGTTCAACACCAGTTCTAAAAGTATTTAATGAATCTCTGCCTATTACACTTCAGTGTGATAGCTCCAAAGGTGGCTTAGGTGCATGCTTATTGCAAGAGGGGCAGCCAGTAGCATTTGCATCAAGAAGTCTAACTGATGCTGAACAAAATTATGCCCAAATCGAAAAAGAGTTATTAGCCATAGTGTTTGCATTTCAAAAGTTCCACAATTTTGTTTATGGTCATAAGATTGTAGTTGAAAGTGACCACAAACCGTTAACATCAATAGTACATAAACCTATCTCTAAAATTTCTTGTCGATTGCAGAGAATGCTTCTGAAGCTGTTGAAATATCATTTCACTGTAAAATACTTACCAGGAAGTAAAATGTATATTGCAGACACATTGTCTAGAGCATACATTAAAGAAAATGGGGCGGATGATCCTGACATGTTAAACATGGTACATTCAATCTCTAAGGTTTTACCTATGAGTGAAAGTAGGTTTCAACAGTTTCAGAAAGCTACTGGGGAGGATGATGAATTAAAATTAATCAGTCAGTACTATCAAAATGGATGGCCTGAAAAAAAACAAATGCCTAAACACTTGACGCATTATCACAAATTAAAAAATGATATTGTTTGTATAGAGGGGTTAGTGTTTTTGAATGACAAAATTATTATACCTAAGATATTGAGACAAGATATGTTGGTTTTGATACATGAATCACATTTGGGTATCCAAAAGTGCAAAAGTAGGGCTAGAGAATTAATGTATTGGCCAGGTATTAATCGTGATATTGAAAACATGATATCTAAATGTAGTATTTGTGAAAAATTTCAAAATTCTCAATGCAAAGAACCTCTTATACCACATGAAGTGCCAACTCGACCCTTTCAAAGAGTCGGAATAGATTTAATGTATTTTCATAATGGTAATTATTTGGTTCTAATTGATTACTATTCAAAATGGATTGAGATTGTATCTATACAAAATAAAACAATTGCAGAAATTATTATTAAGCTAGAAGAAATTTTTTCAAGGTTTGGGATACCGGAAACAATTATCTGTGATAATGTCCCATTTAACAGTTATGAATTTAAAAACTTTGGGAAAGGATGGGATATTGAAATAATATTTACTAGCCCCCATTATTCTCAGAGTAATGGAATGGTCGAGAAGGCAGTTGGTATCTGTAAAACAATTTTTAAAAAAGCTTTTGAGGATAACCGCAGGCCTTCAATAGGTTTACTCGAATATCGTAACACACCAATTTCAGGATTAGGATTATCTCCTGCCCAATTAATGTTTAACAGGAGACTGCGTACAAAATTACCCATTAATAATAAGTTTCTTAATCCCGAACTCTTTAAAGATGTTAACATAGAATTCTTAAGGAGACAGCAAAAACAAAAACAATATTATGATAGACATAGTAAAACTTTAAAGGAACTTAAACAAGGAGATAAAATTGTTGCTCAAAATGTTAAAACTAAATTATGGGAACCTGCCATTATTCTTTGTAAAACAGAAAACCCTAGATCTTATAAAATAAAAACTAATTCTGGAAGAATCCTCATAAGAAATAGAAAGTTCTTAAAATTATCTAAAACTTCTCATCAATATTTTGATAACATGCTTGATGATCTTCCAGACAATAATGCTTCCTTTAATAATGATGATCTTCCAGACAATGCTTCCTTTAATAATGCCATATCTAGTCCAATAGCTAAAAGTGTAAATGTACAAAGAAATGTCATCAGCTGAACAGGCCGTATTGTAAAACGACCTCAATACTTAAATGATTATATATGTGATTAATTAATTATAGTTGTAATGTTTCAGATGAATAATGTAGATTGTTATATAACTAAGAAGGGGGATGTTATATATTTATGTTTAATGGAAAATACTTCAACTTTCACTTGACTAACAGTTGACGGTAACCCATTAACTGTTGGTGTTTGTTATGGCTTGGATGAAGATACTCGCTTGTCGGGTATGCGAACCAACGATGTATTAATAAAGTTATATTTTATTTAATATGTGTTTTTATGCGTAAATATGAAACATCAAGATGCTTCAAATCATCGCAGCTATAATCAAGAACTACAACAGACTATACTATATACATTTATATTACAATCCGTGCATTAGTTCTTAAAATATAGCTGTTGCGTAAATCGTAAAAAATGCAGCATAGCAGCGCCACCTGTTGAGCGATTTACACAAAAAACTGACCAGCATCAGTTTATATCAGGGACTACCTATGAGACTATACTATTTACATTTTTATTACAATCCGTGCATTAGTTCTTAAGATATAGCTGTTGCGTAAATCGTAAAAAATGCAGCATAGCAGCTCCACCTGTTGAGCGATTTACGCCAAAAACTAATCAGCAACAATTTATATCAGGGGCTTCCTAAATATCCAATTTTATTAAATTCCGTGTATTTTTTTCTTGAGATGGAGCACCCGCAAAATATATTTCACAGACAGATATTTTATAAGAATATGTTTTTTTGGAATCTCTAACCCCTAAAACGTGTAAAATCCGTCGAAAACCAGAATTCGAAAATTTATACAAATCCAATACTTTCTTCTTGTAAAGATAGCAGGAAATAAAAAACGAAATTGGTGTTGGTAGAATAAATTTGGTGCTCCCTCAATCTCCTCTGACGGGGCGACCCCCCCCCCCCCCCATTTCACACGGGCCTGAATTGTCCGGATGGAGAAGATGGGGATTTAAAAACAAAAGTTCCTGAATGAGCTAAGAATAATTTTGATTAATAGATTTATTTTTACTGCTCAGTCACAAATAAAAAATAAAAACAAAGTAAAAAAAAAAAAAAAAAAAACATACGCGAAATTAAAATTTACTCCAAAATATTTGATTAATACCTAATTTCTAAAAATCATAAGTCTATTTCTTTGTGATATTCAACTTACGTACAACAGTCATTTTAATCTGCGATATTCAATGATTTTAAATGGCCTGCCCTTTGGTTTTTATCAGAATGATCTCGTATTTTAAATGTCTTAAAAAAGAAAATGAAGCGCCGAATACCTTTAAAAAAATATGTAAGTTGTGAAGAAAACTTCAATTAACCAGATTTTCATTTCTACAACTTTCTAAAAATTCAGATTTTTTGTAAAACTTTTTTTAAAAGTGACCACTTTTTCCATTGAAAAGCATTGCAGAAGCATCGATTGACAGCCCAGATCACTGACTTTCTCATATACGTAGACGCCAAATTCCATTGTTATCTCGGCATGGTTTCGAATCCAACATTTTTGGCGAAAAGATGCTGTTTTTTGGCGGTGATCGCTTTATTGGCAACTTTCAGATTTCACAAAGAGAAAAGAAGAAGTGCTGTCCAATTCAAGACAAACATAGCAATATGAGTTTCGGCGGGAGAAAAACCGGTTTGGCGTGCTAAATCTGCCCTCCGTCACGTGACGGAAGGCAGACATGTCGGCCTACGAAAAGGTTGACATTTTGATGTCTACGTAGGTATTATAGGTCATTGGCCCAGATGCAGCAGTGTCGCCCCCTATCGTCAAAAAATCCGCATCGCAAAATTTTAACACTACTTTCCCCTCCTGCTTCTTACTCCGTGGTGTCAGATCTATATATTTAAAAGACCTGGTTGTTTTTTTAGTCATCAGCCCTGAGCTTTCTACTGGCCCGATTTTGATAATTATTTTTTTTTTAAATGAAAGCTGTTTATGTGTAGATGTGCCTATTCTGGATAACTTTTAATTTATTTCCATTTTTATATTTTATTTATAATTTTAAAAGCTTTTTCCTGACATTTCTTCAAAACAGTGGCAATAGGTTAATCTTTTCTCAATATAATAAAAATTTATTTTGCTTTATTACTTTCCACCAATCTGGAGCTTGATCTCATCGGTGAATGTTTAATCGCATTTCAAAGAAAAAAGAAATAATGGTTTTCGTAAAATTTAATCCTAATAAAATGATTGCACATAATTATTCACTAATCGCGGTACAGTACACAGATTATTTACTGAGTAATATTATTAAGTATTATGTAAATAAAATAACAGAAAATAAACTTTAATAAAATATAATATCTAAAGCGAAATTTGTCGATGGAGAAAATGTCGTCAATCAGAAGCTAGATTAATTTGTTCCATGAATATATAATATACATTACTATAGCTGTTTCAGAGATGATGTCATATTCACTGACTTTTATACCTGCATCTAAATAAACTGAACTTCTATTTATTAATAATTATTACTTCTATTTATTAAATTCTATTTATTAAAAATAAATGGAGATACAGCTTTGAAAAAATTGCATTTAAAAGTACATTTTTTTTTCTCTGTAAAAATTTAAAAGGTACGATGTTTAGAAGCGTAAAATTTGCAGTAGCGAAAATTGCATCGGAAAGTGTTGCACATTTTAATTTCTATTTGTTTCCTCAATTTTATGTTTTGTTGCCACAATTATAAAATTGGTACTAAAAACTATAAAAAAATTAATATCTCAAAAACAAATTGAGATAAAACTTTTAAACAAATTGCTTTTGAAATTGCATTTATTTCTCTATTCGACGATGTAAAAATATAAAATGTGCAATGTTTTGAAGTGTAAAATTTACAGTAGCCAAAAATTGCAAAACTGGAATTGCAGGGGAAAAGTGTTGCCATTCGCAAAATGACGTATGCGTTACGCACAGATTCGTTTGATCTTTATAATATAGAGATAGATTGTACAGTTACCAAGCGATATTTAAACGGAGAAAAAAATAAACTATGCAGATATTTTTGAATTCGTCTTCTGAGGTATTATATTAACTTCCTAAATAATTTGGCATTTAAATAATGTTCAAGGTTTAGAAACAGCATTAAAAAAGATTTGTAGCTGAAGTTAAGTCCAACATAATAATTTATGAGTTGTTTTCCTTATTTTTTGTGTATCTTCATCATGAAAAATTATGTAATCCCTATTTTAAGAGGTGGCAATTGTTTATTTCGCTCAGTATCTTATTGCGTATATAAGACTGATATATATCATATCTAATATATATTCTTTTCCGTCGAATTTCGACGGGTGCAGCTAGTGACTGTTAATTTTTCAAATTGCTTTTGATTCGTTTATCAGACGTTTTTGATTTTGATCCTTTTAAGCGGCGACTTTTAAAATTATTTAATTGTCATCTTCTTTCAATAAGTGTGCAAAGTTTCAATTTAATCTGATGTTTTAAAGAGAGTGAAAATAACGTTCGAAGATTCCGTTACATAAATGCATGCAGGTGAAGCTAATAATAATAATAATAATAAAAGCGTGTTGAAAAGCAAACGTTTCCTTCCTTACCTATATAATAGATCGGAAGGCGGTAGCATAGGTAATCATCTCACCAAGTTCACGGATAAAATTATAGGATTAGTTAAAACTCGATTCGCATATTAAAGCGCAATCGGTCTGCCAAGTGATATCTTGGTTTAAGACATCGAAAAACCCCATTTTAGTGGTTGACTCATAAGTTTATCATTATGTTTTCCTGCTCCCAATCCTCCATGTTTTCATACTTTTAGGTGCAGACAAACCTACGAGTCAACCGCTAAAATCGTATTTATAGATGATTTCCACCAAAATATGTCTTGGCAGACTGTTCGCATTTTAATATGCGAATCGAGATTTAACTAATTTTAACAGGGAAAGTTCCATGTAACAATGATGCAATAGATGAAATGATCAGGTTACGTGATAATTCATAAAACAGCTTGATAACCATCGGTTGCCACGTATGATGTACCAAAAATTCGTGTCTTTAAGTGCTTATAACATTTAAAATTCAGTTAGAGTAAATAATAATTATAATAATAATTTGACAATTAAAATTTTTTATTGAACATTGACATTCTAAATAAAATTGATTTAGAAAATCCGACACTAAAAATTTAGAAAATAAATAATAGTTAAAAAAAAAAAAAAAAAAAAAAAAAAAAAAACACGTTTTTATAGCAGATCGAACTAAAAAGTTTAGAATAATTTTTAATTATTGAAAACTTACCCAAGTTACCCAACAGTGATAGAAAGGCAATAAACTCGATGAAATGAAATAACTTTCAGGGGGCTTAGAAAAACAGTAAAGTTGTTAAAAAAATAATAATATTGATATTTCATTAGCAGCTATTTCTAAAACTTGACTTAGTACATAATACATAGCGAAGCACCCCACGCTTTTTGTATTATTATTATTTATTATTATTTATTATTATTATTATTATTATTATTACCTCTTTACTGTTTTTCTAAATCCTCTGAAAATTATTTAATTTTATCAAATTTGTTGCCTTTAGTCCGTTTTCTAATTACAGCTTTTCATAGGTCCGTGTGCAATTTTATGATTAAGTATCGTGAGTGGTCTCATTTTGTTCCTTATGTATTGTAGACTAAGAAAAGTGATGGTGGACATCCGGGACCCGCGACTGGGGAGGGGGAGGGGGAGGGGAAGGGTTGAAAAGTGCAAGGGAAAAAAATTCCATTTCATAAAAAATAAAGAAAATTATGTATAAATATTAATGTTTTAAACATTTATAGATTAGGAAAAACATTTGTGGATATCCGGGACCCGCGACTAGGGAGGGGGAGGGGGAGGGGAGGGTTTGAACTGTGCAAAAGAAAAAAATTCCATTTCATAAAAAAATAAAGAAAATTATATATAAATACTAATGTTTAAAACATTTATAGATTAGGAAAAACATCTGTGAACATCCAGGACCCGCGACTGGGGAGGTGGAGGGGGAGGGGAAGGGGAAGGGTTGAAAATTGCAAGGGAAAAAATTCTATTTCATAAAAAATAAAGAAAATTATGTATAAATATTAACGTTTAAAACATTTAAAGACTACGAAAAACATTTGTGGATATCAGGGATCCGCAAATGGGGAGGGGGAGGGGGAGGGGAAGGGTTAAAAAGTGCTTGGGAAGAAAATTCCATTTCATAAAAAATAAAGAAAATTATGTATAAATATTAATGTTTAAAACATTTATACATTAGGAAAAAAATGTGTGGACATCCGGGACTCGTAACTGGGAAGGGGGAGGAATTCGAAAGGGGCAATAAAAAATTCTGTTTCGAAAAAAATTATGCATAAATATCAAAGTTTAAAACGTTTATAAAATGAGAATGGCATTAGTGGATATTCGGGACTTGTGATTAGGGAGACGGGGGTAAGGGAAGAGGAGGGGAGGGGAGCGGGAAGTGTTGGAAGAGGCAAGAAAAAAAATTCCATTTAATACACACACACATATATATATAAATATATATTAGTATTTAAAGCTTTTATGGAATAAGAAAAGCAATAGTGGGCATCCGGGACCCGCAACTAGGCAGAGGGAGGGGGAGGAGAAGGGAAATGGTTGAAAAGGGCAAGAAAAAAAATTCTGTTAAATATATATATATATATATATATATATATACCGGGTGTCCAGTAAATGACTGACCCATTTTAAATGTAAATAACAAAAAAACTGTTTGAGATAAAAAGGCGCAGCTTGCTGTATTGTTATTAGAATATAAATAAATTGTAAAATATGCTCTTTGCTAATGTAATATAATAATATTTAAAATAATATCTCAGTCTCAAGACTGAGGAGGGGAAATATAATACAGATGGTTCAATCATAAATATTATTTTAAATCACCTTCCAACCAACGTACCCTATTTCTGAAGCTGATTCGAGAGTCGATTCAACATATAGATTTAGATTCGACAACGTATAGATTCAGATTCAGCAGAAAATCTCATATTTATGAAAATTAGAGTCATGTCTGTATTCAAACACCCTGTTACCGCCAGCGCGATATTTTTTTTCCGAAATTTGAACTATATTAACAAAGTACATGCTTAAAAATTTATTGATTTTCTAATAACAATACCGCAAACCACGCAACCTTATCTCAAACCGTTTATTTGTTATTTAAGTTCAAAATGGGTCAGTTATTTACTGGACACCCTGTATATATGTTATATATTAATGTTCAAAAGTTTTACGGAATGAGAAAATTATGTTCTCTAGGAGTCGAGGCAAAAGAGTTCAGAAAAGCTGAAGACCACCACGAAGCAACTTCGTGCTGCTTCAGTTCGCTATAAAAAAAGGAATGTTTCTAAAACCATGTCAATCCTTTTGCCTATGATGGGGACGAACTACTCAATATCGCTACAATGACTGTTGCACCACCTGATGTGAAACATGATGTAACTATAATGCCAGACATTGGTTTCGAAGAATACCAAAAGTTTGTTCAGGAGTGCATTATAAATGGAACAAAAAATTCCTGGGACCATTGATCACAAAAAAAAAAAAAAAAAAAAAAAAAGTGTAAAACAATGATAAAAAAGTGAAAGTATCAACTACAGAAAGCATTATAGAAATAAAGGATGACGAAAAGTTGTTTAATCGTCTTGTCGTTCTATGCCGCTCGCGTCCAGGGTTGGCAAGTTTTTGACAGTGGGCGGTTTTATCCGGTTAAAACCGTGGTTTAAACCGTAATGGCTAAAACCTCTTGTCAAAAACCTCGTCAGAAACCTCAAATACTACACTGATCTGTAAAATTTCACATTAAACATCTGTCACACATATACAACATTAGATGTAATATTAAAAATTCACTTTTACTGTATTGTATATTATCATTTCCGGAAAAAAAATCTCATAAATCTAAAAATTTAGCCTGCCTCCAAACTTGTTCAACTATGCATCTGCTATCAAGCCCTGCTAGCACAGCACCAATTGAGAGAGTATTTTGTAATTTTAGCTTCATGCACTCTAAACTCAGAAACCATTTGAATGTAAATAAATGTGCTAAATTGATTATGTGCTATAGGATACTGTGGGGTAAAATAGATCCAGATTATTAACTGTACAAAATCATTCTTTTCTGTTTGAACATTCTAAAAAAACAAAGTTTTATTGCAATTAAAGTAATTTAATTTTTTTGTAATTATTAAATTACAGTATAATTAATTTTAAATAAAAAATTATTTAAATCATTAAGACTTATTCAATGTTTCTGTCTTGTGTTTAAAATGTTTAGTGCAT
Organism: Maratus speculifer; assembly: GCA_964019185.1. Classification (NCBI taxonomy): domain Eukaryota; kingdom Metazoa; phylum Arthropoda; class Arachnida; order Araneae; family Salticidae; genus Maratus; species Maratus speculifer. The sequence continues at coordinate 1,687,734 of OZ025291.1, forward strand.
TACACGTTTTTGACGATTTAAGCCAGTTTTTGACGGTTTAAACCAGTTTTTGACGGTTTAAATCAGTTTTTGACACTTGTCATGTCAAAAACCAGTTTCTCACGTCAGAAACCCAACCCTGCTCGCGTCATGATATAAATTTGAAAGAATGTATCGGGAAATACGAGTTAGCTGCAGTTCCATGATCCTTATTCGCAAGCGATGGAACGATGCATAAAACCCAGGTCAAAAGTAAGCTAATCCCTCATTTAGAAGAACTTTGCACAAATGAACAAACAACGGACATTCTCAATACTTCTTTAGGGGCTAGCAGAGGTGCAGTTAAACTAAAATCCTCTGACTCTGATGTTGCAATCATGGATGGTATGCCAGAATTACATGTATTGATACCTTCAAAAGGCACTAAAACTGTTGCTGATTTGACAGATCAGTTCAGCGAAAAAATTTTAATCAAGTACAATGAATATTTAGAAATACATATCATATTCGATACTTATTTTGAGAATTCTCTAAAATAATACAGGCATGGTAACCCCTATTATATACAAAGTCGAAGAAAAGATGAACATGAAAACTGTTACCATGAAAAAACTTTTGTCCCATTATACAGATAAAGTTTTGCTTACTGTAATGTTATGTCAAAATTTGCTCAAAAAATCTACTAATTTAGAAAAAACTGTTATTGTTTCATATCGTGGCGAAGTCAAATCAAGTAAAACAATGGTTGAAGATATCAGCATTTCACAAGAAAAAGCTGATACAAAGTTAATCCTACACGCAGTACTTGCAACTCAAAGAGAAGCTCAAAAATTAACAATTTTTTCACCAGATACTGACGTTCCTATACTGGCGATCAATAAATATCCAGAGTTACCAAGTGATACAGCATTAGTCTTAACTGGTCTTCAGAAACGCAACATTTCTGTTGGCTTAATGTATAAATCTTTAGGTTAGAAAAGATCTGTTGGGCTTTATTGGGACTGCATTCTCTTTCTGGATCTGACATTACTCTTTCATTTAGTGGCAAATCAAAAACCAATTTCTGGAATAGCTTCATAAATGCTAACGACAAAATTTTGAAAGCACTTGCCGCATTAGGTCAAACAGATATCTTTGAGAATGAAACATATATTGGACTTGAAGAATACATATGTTCAGTGTACATGCCAAAATTAAACATTAAAACATTGAGTGAGCTAAGATGGTGGTTATTTACAAAAAAGCAAGCTGAAGGAGCAAATATGCCTCATGCTCAAACCACCCTTTACCCAGCCATAAGAAGAGCTCATTACCAAGCAATAATATGGCAAAAAGCACACATTTTAAAACCTAATATTCCATCCCCAACTGATTTTGGTTGGATGATAAAGGAACCTGTCAGGTGTGACATGCCATGTGCTCCTCAAGAACTGGTTTCATCGGTGCGTTGTTCGTGTGTCGAGTCAAGATGTGTAGCATCCTGTAAATATTCACAAAATGGAGTACCTTGTACTGAAATGTGTTCATGCTCGGGTGAGACTGATAAATGTGATAATGTTGGAGGCCTTGATGATGTGAATTATGATGACAGTAAAACCAATGATCCTACTTTGTTTTGAAGTTAAACTTTTACTTTCAGTTTAAAATTTGAAAGTTTTTACCATTTAAGTATATGATGTATAATGTAGAATAACAATACAAAGATAATAAAAAACATTTAGCGTTAAAAAATTTGCATCATTTAGTATTTAGCATCACTCAGTTCCTTTTAAATTACCTTTATTACATATTTTTCCCTTACACTTTTCAACCCTCCCACTCCCCTCCCCCTCCCCTCCTCCTCCCCAGTCGCGGGTCCCGGATGTCCACAAATGTTTTTCCTAATCTATAAATGTTTTAAACATTAATATTTATACATAATTTTCTTTATTTTTTTATGAAATGGAATTTTTTCCCTTGCACTTTTCAACCCTTCCCCTCCCCCTCCCCCTCCCCATTTGCGGATCCCTGATATCCACAAATGTTTTTCCTAATCTATAAATGTTTTAAACATTAATATTTATACATAATTTACTTTATTTTTTTATCAAATGGAATTTTTTCCCTTGCAATTTTCAACCCATCCCCTTCCCCTCCCCCTCCCCAGTCGCGGGTCCTGGATGTCCACAAATGTTTTTCCTAATCTATAAATGTTTTAAACATTAATATTTATACATAATTTTCTTTATTTTTTATGAAATGGAATTTTTTTTCTTTTGCACAGTTCAAACCCTCCCCTCCCCCTCCCCCTCCCTAGTCGCGGGTCCCGGATGTCCACAAATGTTTTTCCTAATCTATAAATGTTTAAAACATTAATATTTATACATAATTTTCTTTATTTTTTAAGAAATGAAATTTTTTTCCCTTGCACTTTACAACCCTTCCCCTCCCCCTCCCCCTCCCCAGTCGCGGGTCCCGGATGTCCACCATCGCTTTTCTTAGTCTACAAGACATAAGGAACAAAATGAGACCACTCACGATACTTAATCATAAAATTGCACACGGAATGTAATTAGAAAACGGACTACTTTCTATCTCTGTTGGAATTCATTTCTCAATAATTAAAAATTATTCTAAACTTTTTAGTTCGACATGCTATAAAAGCGTGTTTTTTGGTTTTTTTAAGCTATTATTTATTTACATTGTTTACGTTGTGATTGTTATTTGTTTGTACTTTAATGCTAATACGAATACAAAAACAATTTAAATAAAATTTTAAATGAAGCGACACTTCACATGACGATGTGATTCTGGATAATTTATATAATGTATGTGAGTAGTAGGAATCCTATTTTTATTAATCTTTTCAAATTAGTTTTTAAAACATGGGGGGAGGGGGGAAGAGAGAGACAGAGTTAGTCCAAGAGCCGACCGCACAAAACCCTATGTCATCGAGCACAAGAAAAAATCCTTTATTTTATGGAGGAGTAGTAATAGAGGAATCTAATGATGCATGTCTGCCGGAAGCGAAGTGGTGCATAAGCCAAAAATTGATACTTCTAGTAATTGTCTCGTAGGTTTAGCATTGTGTATGCCGTACTATCAAAAATATGAAAATATCGAAAACTGGGTGCAGGAAAACGCAATGCTAATCGTACGAGCAGTACGATAGTGGTGTAGTCGTAAAATAAACAGAAGGTATACGCTCTAAGCAGAGGGTATACACTCAAGACAGAGGGTATACCCTAAAGTGTATATATTGTAGTTTTTTTAGAAACAGAGGATGGTGTTTTTCAAAAAAAAAAAAAAAAAAAAAAAAAACTAGAAGGTATACGGCGTATGCCCCCGTATACCCTCCACTACAACCCTGCGTACGAGTCAACCACTAAGTGGTATTCATTTTTGGCTTATGCACCCTTTCGCTTCCGGCAGACATGAATCATTAGATTCCTTTATTACTACTCTTCCATAAAATAAAGGATTTTTTTCTTGAGTTCGATGACTTAGGGCTTTTAGACCGCAGATTTTGTGCAGTCAACTCTTGGACTAAGAGCATTATAAAAATTATATCCAAATAATCACACTAGATGGCAGCACTACAAGAACTGTATGGCAAATTGTTAGGATGACACTTTTGATTTTGCCGTGCACAGCTAAGAAAAAGTTGATACAGTTTTATTCTTGTGCATATTTTGAAAATTAATCAACGTATTCGTATTCATTGATAAAAAATGTATTTCTTTTTTGTGAATGTTACTATCACAGCATCGTTGTGATCTTTTAATGGGCGAGACATCAAAATTGCTAATCAATTATTAGCGTTTTTCAATCGTATCTGTATAAACAGAAAATATATTACAGTGAAAAAGAAATTATTATTATTATTATTATTATTATGAAAAAGAAAACATTCTATAACGGAAATCTGCCTGAAACGGTAGAATCCCGATAATACCGTGGAATTTCACCTGCTAATACGGAAAAAATTAGAATTGTAGTCTCCCCTCCCCCCCTAGCGATTATATTGTCATATATTTTTTTATTCTGCATATAATTACATATAATGTATATATTTCTTATAATATTTCTAAATATAATATTTTTTTCACATACATTTTTAATTCTGGGTATATATTTTTAATTTATTATTAAAAAAGTAGATTAGTCGTCTAATAGTAACATAGTGTGCTTAAAAAAAAAAAAAAAAAAAAAAAAAAAAAAGAGTCTCATTTAATTTTGAGTATTTTTACGAAAACAAAATCCCATCAAAAACATAAATGTGAAAGAATGCCATGTTCGTTAAAGGTTTTGCTAATAAAAGAAGTGAAATCTAACTGGAAACCAAGTTCTTTCGAAGCTCCTTAAATCATAGCTCCTGTCATGTGTAATGTTCTTCGATTGCTTAAAATGTTTTGTTATGTTACTTGCTATTCAATAGAGAGACTTGGCAAGTTCTCTCTTATTCAAATTTCTCAATTTAGTTGATCATAACTTAAAGTTAATCACTTCCTTAACTTATCAACACAACTCAAAAAATCAGGTTATGAGATTAATGGGTTTGAAGTAGAGATGGGCGATATTTAACGTATTAGGATAAATAACAATGTTATTGTTATACAGTTCATTATTTAATAACAGATTAACGGAAAGTCCCTGTTAAATTTAGAACACGATCCCAGCAACGTATTAAAAAATAAAGATTTGAAACAATCGTTTTTTAGAAGTATACATTAAAATTATAATAAAAATAAATTTTCCGAAATTTTTTTCTGCATTTGTAACAAAAATAGCTTAAAATTGTGCTTAAAAAGAATCATATTTCAAACGCTTATAGCGAATCAATGGATTCAATGAACTAGCCAACGATTGGATCTTCTCCTTTGAGCGTGTTTCCTAGCAGAGCTGTTTGCACTGTTTCAGTAGTTACGGTTTCCAAAGCCTTCGGTTCTTTCCCTCTAAATTCTTTGGCCATTCACTGGCCAGGAAAAATGGTTATTTTATTATTCTTTTTTGGCTGTCTTGTTTTTTCTGTTATCGCTTCTGTTATTTTATTCCAAGTAATCGGTATGTAACAAAAGATTGTTTTACTCTTCAGAGTTATAAAATCATGGATCGCGGTTAAAACTTAAAATAACTCTAATTTGTTGTGCCGATAAATTGAGTTTGTGGAACAAATTGAGTGGTATAGAATATTTTGCAACGAAAGTGAAAAAGAGTTCTCGCGTTTTTTTTGTAATCGAAAGGAAAATGAAAATGATTTGAATGAGCAATGGATATGGGCACAGGAATGGTTTTGTGTAGTGTAAAGGTGTGTTTTAATTTCTCGACTCTTTGGGCAGGGCGGAGTGAGGGGGGGGATAAACAGAGGGGGCATGTGCTTCGGGCAACAGACAAAAGGGAGGGGGCGGCGCTAAATGAAGATTTTGTTTGTCTATTTTACTCAAGTTTATGTTTAGCACGATATTGTTAAAGTAGTTCTGTCTGGAATTTACAAATGATATAGGATTATAAGGATTCTGCCTATATAATGCGGAATGTTTTTCTATTCTTTTCGATTCCATTTTCAGGGTTCTAATGAAACCATATTTGACAAGGCTGGTTACGTTGTTCAATACAACATATTTAATGATTCTGCTTTTAAAATGTCAGCTGTTTGAAACTTAGAAATATTACCTTTGTAAATTTAATTTGAGTAGGCGGGGATGGGGGCAAAATTCATATTTATCCCGGGTCAAAAAAAAAAAAAAAAAAAAAAAAAAAAAGACTAGTTTTAGTCCGTGCTTGGCAGATGGTAGTTTATTTGGTTTTAAATATTCGAATTCGGATGAGGATATTTCTGATACTAGTTTTTTTTCTAGTGAAGGGCGGGGCGAATGATTTATTATTATTATTTTTCCTTTTTTTCTTTGCCATTATTGAGTCTTAAAAAATGAGAGATGAAAGCTTATTACTTACCCATCATACATAGTATAGGGTAAGTCTTGCAATCGTTTTGAAAATCGAAAAATTTTTTTTGACGGATTTACACGTTTTAGATAGTGGAGATTCCGAAAAACATATTTTTAGAAAAAAAAATTTGCCGTCCGTCTGTCTGTCTGTCTGTCTGTCTGTCTGTCTGTAAACGCTCTATCTAACGAACAAATTGAGATAGAGACTTGAAATTTTGTATGTAGTTAGTATGTAAGAATGGGACGAACCCTATTTAATATCAGCAACCTCGATTATCCGGAACTATTTTTTTCGGACTCTCAAAAAATTCGTTCTGATGAAAGGTATATAAAAATTTTCGAATTTTTTTGTTCTAAGGAATGGACGTAAAAAGCAATAAAATAACACACATTTTGCATACAGAACGAAGTCGATCGGATTATTAGTTGCCGAGATATTTGTAATCTTGTTTTCCACATTCTTCGATTTTTCATGACCCTGTATTTCATTCAAATTTCAATTCAGAAGTATATTTTAATTGGAAATGAGACGCTTAATCCGACGCAGTTAATTGTTAGTTAATAGAATTATTATTTTTGGAGTTATAAGGATGTTTCTTTTACGCAGTTCGGTACTACTTGAGTAGTTTGGCGTTTTATATAATTTGCCGAAATTGGTACATCAGCAGTTCTTTAATATAGCATTACTATGTATATTAACAATATTTAAATTTTGTTTATGAATTGCAATGCATTGTATAAATAGTTTCACATGTTTTATTTTCATATACATATCCATGATGGGTAAGTATTACGGTGGCCCCCAACGACTAGTTTTTTTTATTTCCTTGTTTTTAATCTATTGAAAAAATTAAAAGAAAAGAGAAAATGGCATTTTTAATTTGTGAGGAGGCCGTAGCAAAGACATTCACCTCACCAAGTTCTCGGATGAAATTCCAAGATTAGTTAAATCTCGATTCGTATATTAAAATGCAATCGGTCTGCCAAGTGATATCTTGGAGGGAAATACCGAAAACCCGATTTTAGCGATTCATTCGTAAGTTTACCATTATATTTTTCTGCAATCCTTCAACCTGCAATCTTCTTTTTATTGTTATGAAAGCATGAAAGATTGGGACCAGGAATACACAATGGTAAACCTACGAGTCAACCTTTTAAATCGGGATTCCAAGATATGACTTGGCAGACAGTTTTAATATGCGAATCGCGATAACTATGCGAATGCGAACAACTAATCCTAGAATTTCATCCATGAACTCGCTGAGGTGATTGCCTTTGCTGTCACCTCCCGGTTAGTTAGTTTTAATACAATTGTAATTAATTTGAAAAACCTATTTGTACGTAAGAAATTTATTTGCATGAATTGAATTTGATTAAAAATGTATAAATAATGTTATCGTATTCTTGCCATTTCACTTTAAATATGCGTTCATAGAATATGACGGCAATTTTGTTTTTTTTAACAATCGGGCTTTTAAAGTTGTGTCTATTGTTATGCAGGGTACCACTTATTATTGTTTACCTATAGTTAATAACCATTAGTTTTAGAGGTGTAGTTCAAATTACAAAAATCTTTTACAGTTTGTTTTAAACTGCATTATTTTAAAAATCGATTTATGTTAAAATAATGCATTTTTAAATGGTTAAAAAATTCCGAATTTTATACAGTGCCTCGGTTCCATCATAAGTTTTATTTAGAAAATGTTCCTCCATGTTCTAACAAGTAAACAGTAAAAATTGATTCTTATATGATCAAAACTTACTGAGTTATGATTCTTTCAATTTTATGAATGTTCAATGTTTTATTCACAGCAATGGAAAATGTGTTTTTAGTGAAAATAATAATAATAAAAGAAAAAGAAAAGCTAAAAATGCATGAAATTTATACTATCATAATTAGATAAATTTTTGTTTTGCAGAATTAAAGTTTTTAACCACAAACTAATTTAATGGTGTAAATTCATAGAAAAAAAAATTGCGTCTAAAATTGCATCCAAAAAGTATTTCAAGCATTTTGCTTAAGCTTCTAATTAAAACATTCGTTGACATCATACGCAGCAATTAGTTATATGTTATAAAAATAACAGGTTCTTGGAACCTGTTATTTGTGCAAGAATGTAACAATGAAACCTGTTAATCAAAATTAACTATATTTTCCATCTCTAGCTTGAAGTTTCGCCTTGTAATGAAATGCAAAATTTACACGCTTCATTGTGGTCATTAAGTTTGAAATGGTACTAAATGACTCCGTAAGGATTCAATTAATAATAATAATAAAAAAATGGGCAGAAAAAATATTTTAAGGGCCGGGGTCCATAAAGATGCACCTAATTGTTAATAACTTGACTCCTTTTTATCAAACCTTCTCCGTTTTGAGAGACCTTTCTTCATTTAGCTATCCTCGCCTTTTTACTTTTCAGTTATGACCCTGGACCCTTGGGTCCGTTTCAGGGTCCCTTTAAGTTTCTGTGGTAAAAAATTGTTAATAAATTGCTTCCATTTAGTTTGATCTTCATTTTTGAGATACCTGTTCCTTTTAGATATTTTCAAGTTTTAACATTACACATAAGACTCTGGGGCCCTGGGCCCTTTGATCTTTTTGTGCGCCAAAGATTTTTCACTAAGAAATAAGAAAATAGGATAGGCTGTTGGAAAGAATATCAATCTGCAATGCTGGAGAGCGCATTAACTCAAAATTCATATTTTTTGAATTGTGCCACTATTGCTGCCCACGAGCGATATAATGCTATGCAGATCTGAAGTACTTTATGCGTAATTTAAGAAAAGTACTTTTTAAAATATTTTGTGTTAAACCACTTTAAAATATATTTTTAACAATTGCTTGCATTGAAAATAGCTGGAACTTTTTAATAATACAACCTAATGATAAGAATTTTTTGTAAAGTTTGTTTTAAAATGTTTAGAGAATATTGAGCTTTTCATACACAGGTTTTGGAAAAATATGATTTCGGCTTATTTAACAATTTATTTACAATTGAATAGAGCATATCAACAACAATTTAATTTAAAATAAAACATAATGTTAAAGAAACAATGTTTTAAATAAAAACTTACCTCTAAGAATTTGCAGAAAAATCTGATTTTGTATAAACTCTAAATAAAAAGAATATTACCCAGTTAAACTGATGGCATTGAGCTCACAGGCTACGCATACTAATTGTATATTACAGTCTTATATTTTCAAGGGTTAGTTCCGTTCGAAACACAGGGAGGGGGGGGGGAACAGCTCCATCCATTTCCCTGTTTTATACTTAATCACTGAACCCTCTAAAATAATCAGGGATATGATTTACCATGTAAAAATGTTGAAGAAAAACTGATAATTCTGCATGAAAAACTCATTTATATAAATTAAGAAGAGGGGCATGAATCCCCTGTTCCTCCTCTTTATGCTTATCCAATGAACACCTTATACTAATCACGGAAGTGCTTCATCAGAATAATCCTACATGTAATCCTATATCTAAATTTTGAACGAAAACTGATAATTTTGCATGAAAAACCCATTTATATAGATTAAGGGGAGGGGAAGTAGCCCCGTTCCCCTGTTATACATTTCGAATGAACTCCAAAAACTAATCAGGGAAGCGCCTTATCAGAATCTACGTATATCCAAAATTTTAAGCGAATCGGATGTTTTTATCATGAGTTATCACGTTACGCACATACAAAACGGACGGGCACATAAGCTCCCAGGCTTTAATAGACTGTGAGCTAAAAATAGCAAATGTTTCACGAGAAAAAAAATTGTTTTAAACAGTTTATAGAAAGTTAACATTTAAGGATGTCTGTCAATCAGATATCTTTCAGTCTTTTTCAGAATTGTGGGCTTCTTTTTAAATTAAAAATATTAGTGACCCAGTACTGGCACATGGCCCACTATGGGTGCATTTATGTTTTTTTTAAGTGATGAGTCTCACATTTTTAAATGTTCCCATAGGTTAACAGGGGATTTTGCGATTGGACTATTTCAGCGAAGAAAATAAAAATGATAAAAATTCTTTTATTTGTTGGTATTTGATGTTTTAATAAATCAAAACTGCTATTCGAAAATTCTGGTAGAGATTTGGGATAAAAACTTGCAATAACCCGGATCATGCCCTTGCCTCCAGGTCTGCACTAAAGCGTAAAATGTGATGAAACGTGTGAGAAATCGAAATTTAAGCGAAGAATCTGTCCATACCAACTAAAAATCGGATATATATTATTATTATCTTTTTAATCAAACGTTCATTTATCAAGCACGCACCCTTACAAACTCTCCGATGGCGCATTATTAGGCATTCTTTTGAATAAATCTTGCGAAAATGGGATATCATTAATTCTGCAACCCTGACTAATTAAGGACTTCTCCACAAAACAGGTACATCTCAAGAAACTTCGAGCCCATTGTTAGAATATTCGCAATAAATATACAAGCCTATGTTTCACGTGACACTCATAATTAACCCACGGATTTGTTAATCATTCCTAATATGTGAGAAAACGATATACATATGCATAAGGCCCCATTATTTATTGTTCTCAAGGTGTACTCTCTTTTTTTCTGCGTTGGTCACTTTCCTAATGACCTCGACGAACAGACGAGTGCATAAGGCGAGGGTGGGAGTTGCACAATGGTAACGTTAAAGTACGATTTTTGGACGTTGAAGTATGAGTTTTGGAGAGGACGTCAGTTTAGCTGACATCAACACTCTATCATAAATTCTGAAGCATGTAATCTAACAGTGATGTTATTAATTAAAACATGACATGCATTACGAAACTGGAATATTAAGCTTTACCCTTTAAGGAATCGCTTTAAAATGGATTAAATGCTCGTTGAAATTCAGTTAGAATCTTATGACAAAAGGCAGAGTGTTGATAACCACGTTCATTCTCTTTTTATTAAGTGTGTGCCGTAACGTTGCACCTATTGGTCGCCTGTCCGCCTGTCTGTTCGTCTATAACAGCACAAAACAAACCCAACCTAGCTAGTTTTAAATTTAATCTATATAACCGACGCAGAATTTTGCTGTGCCATTTCAAATTTTATGAAAATCCAATTAAAACATGACATGATTTACGAAACTGGAATATTAAGCTTTATTCTTTAAGGAACCGTTTAAAAATGGATTAAATGCTCTTTGAAATTCTGTAAGAATCTTATGACAATTGGCAGAGTGTTGATAACCATGTTCGTTCTCTTTTTATTAGCTGCGTAGCGTAATTATATACATAAGTACATAGCACCTATCGGTCGTCCGTCCGTTTGTCTGTTCATCTGTAATAGCGCAAACCCAAATCAGCTAGTTTGAAATTTAATCTATATAACCGACGCAGAATTTTGTCGAATCACTTTAAATTTTATGAAAATCGAATCAAAACCTCAAAAGATAAAAAGTTTAAAGTTTTCTTGTAAAGTTTAAAGGTAAAAATTTTCTTCATTTTATTAAATCATATCATACGACATTAATTCCTTTTACAATTCCGTTGATAATAGACAATTCCGGAGCGTATAATAATAATAATATATATTTTTTAAAGTATGCCAAACATGGTAAGTGATAATTTTACATTGAAAAATAAATTTCGCTGTCACATATCGACTTTTAACCCTTAAGTGGTGAGGCGGGGCGTATATAACTTCAAAATTTGATTTCATTTGAATCCATTAAAGTTTAACGAAACAAAATAAGAAATTTTCCTGTGAGTTTTGTATTATTTACTTGTAGAAGACAACAGAAAAAGTACTGTAAATGTACATAAATACAGTACACATAAATTCCCGTACTAAATATCACAAAAATTTTGTTTGCAAATATAGAGCTCCTATACAACTTCTCTGGGGTGCAAAACACCTCATATCACCAATTCGAGATTAAAATTAACAGTCTCCCAGGCTTTTGACAGGGATGCCTGTATCGTTATTATTATATTTCTTTTCTGAATAATGTAGGAGAGACTAGGGATGGTTGTATATGCGTGAGGCTTAACCCACACGTCCATTTTCACATTTAAATGTGTATCAGACTTTTATTGCTAGATGGTTATCAAAGCTAATGGAATGGTCAAACTGCAACCGTTATTTCATGAAGATAATTGAAACATGTGTAGACAGAATCGGGTGTGAAGAGTTTTCAACATAAAAAGTGAAGTTTTTAGAAATTTTTTCTAAAATTTTTTCAGATAAAATATGTCATAGAAATTAAATTAAGGAGGTTTTAACTAATGCACAAATATTGAGCTTTAATTCTAGGCATGAAGTTTGCACAGTAAGTAAGGTTTAAAATAACTATGTGCTATTCATTACGAAATGGTTATGTGGGGAGACTTGACTCAATCAATGTGAGGGAGGGTTGACCATGGTCAATGCTCACTTAATTAAGTGTTTTTGGAAAACTTTTTATTATGGGGTTTTTATTATATTCGGTATGTAATAAAGTGTTAAAGTTTATTTTTGTAAAAAAAATGCAAATTTATTTTGTACAGCTACAGGAGCTATACAAAGGAAAGTTTTTTTGGTGATGGTATTAAAATTCCAAATAAAACAAAATTTCCATAGTATTTCTATTTAAAGTTAAAGTTATAAGTTGAACTATAGATATATATTTAAAAAAAAAAAAAAAAAAAAAAAAAAAAAACAGCGGTTTGTGAGGCCGGTAATATCAGTTAAAGGGTAAAAGTATTATGGGTTATTTAAACTTTTAAACCTTGTAACATAAAGGTATTCTGGGTTTCTGAAACTTATTCTATTTGTTTAAACCTTGTAGCTTAAAGCTTTTCTGTGTCTTTTAAACTTATTTTATTTGTTAAAACCTTGCATCTTAAAGGTATTCTGAATTTTTTAAACTTTTAAACTTTGTAGCATAAAGGTATTTTGGGCTTCCTAAACTTATTTTACTTGTTTAAACTTTGTAACTTAAAGATGTTCTGCGTTTTTGAAACTTATTTCATTTGTATATTTGTTTATATTGAAATTTTGTGCCATAATAAACAAATATATATATAAAATAAGTTTAAAAATGCAGAAAAACCTTATTCTATAAGGTTAAACAAATAAAATAAGTTTTAATAATGCAATATTGCCAATATTTCAATATACAATACAGTATGTCAAGCCTCCCATATAATGGGTTAAATCTCCCATATGTGGGGAGCCTTGACCCATTATTTTCTCGTGTTCACGTGATCTGGTGATTAAAAGATCGATTTTACCGATTTTTTTTTCTCAAATTTCTTATATATTACACATACATCATAATTTTATTCTGATAGATGATTGAATAACGAATAGAATGATATATATGTTACAGGCCAAACCCGATTTTAGGCCAAACTAGATTAGCCTAGGCCAAACTAGCCTATCCTAACGCCCATCGGATAGACTAGTTTTTCCTAGGCCAAACTAGTCTATCCGAACGCCCGTCAGATAAACTAGTTTTTCCTAGGCCAAACTAGTTTGGCCGAACGGTCATTAGGAGAAACTAGTTTTGCCTGCTATTCATTGGTTTGAACTAGTTTATCCTAGGCTGATCTAGATTGTCCTAGGCCAATTCAATTTGGCGTGATTTTATTGAATTCAAAGACCGCCACGGCGCCAACTTTCTAGTTTGGATCTAATTTATCGTAAGCCGATGCAATTTGACACGATTTTAACTCACAGACTATCAAAGCCTGAGAGCTAATGTGCTAGCAGATTCTGTGTGTATTTATGTAACCATGTACGTATGTATGTATTTCTGTACGTACGTAATGCGATAATTCCTGATTGAAACATCCAATTTGCTTAAAATTTTGGACAGAGATTTATCTTGATAACGAACTTCTCTGATTAGTTTCAGGAGTTCGTTGGATAAGAATAAGGGGAGGGGTCCAAAAGGCCTAACCCCACCCCCCCTCCTTAATTTAGTTAAGTCAGTTTTTCAAAAGTATCAGATATTATTAAAATTTTAGGTATAAGATCATTTTGATAAGGCACATCCATGATTAGTTGTGGGTGTCCATTGTTTACGGATAAAGAAAGGAGAAATGGGGGGTGGTGGTAACCCCTTAATTTATGTAAATAGGTTTTTCACGGAGAATTTAACGATTTGCTTCAAATTTTGGATGTAAGTTCCTTCTGATAAGGCGTTTAGGTGATAAATTTTGGGGGTTCTGAGGTTAAATATAAAGTGAGAACGGATTATTTTTTTTAATCGGATAAAAACTTTGGGCTTTATGAAAATATTTTTAATTCGTAACAAATATTGGTTTTCGCGCACATCGCTTCACGCGACATGGTTCATATTATAAAACTAAACCCCTTTTAAAAATAAGAAAAAAGGCCTTAATAAAGCATGACGCTTGAAATTTAGGATGGGGAGAGTAGAGAAAGAGGAGGCTAGAATTTTTTTTTTTAAAGCTCAGCGTTTCTTAACGTTTTAGCTGCTAATTAAATATTACCATTATTTGAAATTTTTAGAAACATAATAAAACATGATTTTAAATATCTAAGAAAAAGGATGTCGCGTCAAATTTCGTGCTCGCTTCAGTTCTTGAGATAAAACACCTACAAAATTTATGTCACAGACAGTCAGACAGAGTCATTGACTCACAATTTGCAAAAAACATGTTTTTTGGAATCTCTGACCCCTAAAACGTGTAAATGCGTCAAAAACCGGAATTAAAATGTTTTCACGAATCAAACACTTATTGTAAAGACAGATGAAATTAAAATAAATAAAAGACTGAATTTTAAATAAACTTCGCATATTTCAATAGAGCTGAGCGGATTCGTTTGAAATATTTGGAATTTGAGTTTAAAATTGATTCATTTTTGAGAAATTAAATTTAAGTTTGATTTTTTTTTTTTTTTTGTGAGTGTGCCAAACAGTGGTTGGCATCAATTACAGCATGTCACATTGAATTGTCCTAGGATGAACTAGATTGTCCTAGGATAAACTAGATTGGACTAGGCTAAACCAAAAGATTGGCGTCGAAGCGGTCTTTAGGATCAATAAAAACACGCCAAATTCAATTGGCCTAGGATAAACTAGTTCAGACCAAGAAATAGCAGGCTAAACTAGTTTATCCTAATGACCGTTCGGTCAAACTAGTTTGGCCTACGAAAATCTAGTTTATCCGATGGGTGTTCGGATAGACTAGTTTGGCCTAGGAAAAACTAGTTTATCCGTTGGACGTGCGGATAGACTGGTTTGGCGTAAGAAAAACTAGTTTATCCAATGGGCGTTAGGATAGACTAGTTTGGCCTAGGTGAAACCAGTTAATCCGATGGGCATCAGGATAGACTAGTTTGGCCTAGGCCAATCTAGTTTGGCCTAAAATCGGGTTTGGCCTGTAACATACACTGGTGTCCAAAAGTTAAGCATAATTGGTAATTAAGTAAGTAATGAAAGAAATATAAATCGAAATGTGGTGAAACTCCCGGTGTGTAAACAAAATAGTACGCGTCATATATTTTCGTGAAGAGTTTTCCCCGAAATCGAACAGGGGACCGTCAACAAATTGAAAAAGAACGAAGATATTTTGGATAACCCTGTCAAAACTAATGTAGCAAAAGCGTTCAAACTGCGCATTATGATTAAGTGGCTTGTTGTGATGTACTGTGTTTATTTTTATAAGGATAGCATTCATACTCGTAGAGAAATTAAGGTTTTTATAAAAACAGTCCTAAGTTTTTTGCTTATAATTTGCAGAGTTCTTAATATAAAATAATGTTATTTTCTGAAAATATGAGAAACATCATTGTACACAATACCCTGTCATCAGAATTTAAAAATAATAAAAATTGTATGAAAAATGAGTAAATTTAGTAAATATTTTTTCATTGCGCATGCGTCAACGATATCAAAATTTCATTTGCATATTGTGTTAGCTAAATGTATAGAGTAACTTCTGTAAAAGTTTCAAAAACATAGCTTGAAAATTTTGAATTTTATCGTCTATAGAATCAACTCAAAATCCGTTATTCCTAAAAGGAAGCAAAATATCAGGGGTTATATCCAAATACAGTTGTACGTGCAATATTGTCTAGGCACGAAAGATAGGCTAGGTGATATATTTTCGCGAACATTTTTTCTCGAAGTCCACCAAATTGAACAAGCAAGCAAAATCATGCGTTAAGCATAGATTATAAAGCACTTTCCAACACTTCATGAAATCTTTAACAAAACTTCGTTATGATAAAAAGTTAATTAAATCCAAATGATTTTTTTTAAAAATCATCAGATTTTAAAACATTTACCTTTTATATAAACATTTTAATAAAAATTTTAATTTTTCTTAAGAAAGGTGTTATAATAAAAATAAAATACATTGACATGTTTCGGAACCGTCAAATAAGTTCCATAGTCATAATATAAATAAAACAAAATTTCAAAATTTTCAATACAAATGACACACGACAATGAGATATAAATAACAAAAAACACGCGCTCTATTGCAAAAAATTAAATTAAAATATAGACCATGATCTAAAACATAAATAAAAAATTTGTATTGACCGAGAAATATTTTGAAATTTTTTTTTATTTATATTATGACTATGGAACTTATTTGACGGTTCCGAAACATGTCAAGGTATTTTATTTTTATTATAACACCTTTCTTAAGAAAAATTAAAATTTTTATTAAAAACTTCGTTAATTAGGGAAATAAGGGTATACAGCCAAATATGTATTCCAATACTTTTGAACAGCCCTGTATTTGATCTGTCAGTTGATATACATATTATAAAATGGTAAATTTTGGTTTAGTAAGAAAAAAGCTTAAAATTTCTTTTTGAGCAATTGTACTAATAAATGGGAAACAGACTTGAAAACTTTTGTTCAGCCCTGTAGTTTACCTTGTACCTTTATTACACGTCAGTAAGAAGCTAAAATTCATTTTAAACTAAAACATTCTTAAAACAACTGAAATCTCATTGTTATAAATTATCATTCATAGGTGTCCATGTACACAATTCTTTGCGTTGATATTCTGCAAACCTTTCTTTGTAAATTGAATGCAGTTCAGCGTAAAAATGTATGCCTTATTTAAGAAACACATTTAAGTAATTTAGGCTCATAGTCAGTAACGTTGGCGAGCTCTTTTGGATAGCCCTGTATATCAACTATAATATTTATACACACCCTTATAATGTACAAAGATTTAGTGACACTTAAATGCGTATATCATAATTAAAATGTATTACATCCATCTATCAGCCATCATCGGAAACATACAAAATCCGTCGGAAGGAATATACTATTTGAAATCTTTTGTGTGTCCCTGTAAATGCAATGTACTTCATATTATGCAAGACAGTATCGTATAATTTATATTAAGCCTCAGTGACACATATCAATTTTGTTAACATGAAACAATTTAATATATTTTTTAAATGTCGCACACTATTCCCCCCATTACCATTATCAAATGGAATTCATTTGTGTGGCCCTGTAAAGGAATAATAGTTATATTTTCACCGCATATTTTATAGAATGCACATTTTAGTGCACCTCTTAAATGCATGTAAATTTTAATATGTATGACAGGGTGTAACATCTTTAAAATGCCTTTGAAACGATTTTTCCCCATAGGCCATAATGTAATGGAAAATTTTTGACTCTCCCTGTAAATAAACTAATCATGGTAGAAACTTCATTTTCAATAGGGTTCGTGCTAGGTTAAACGTCAATACCATGCAAAAATTTCAGGCAATTCGAGTATATTTACAGGTGTTAGAGGGCGGACAGACTGACAGACGGACAGACTGACAGACGGACAGACTGACAGACGGACAGACTGACAAACGGACATACAAACCGAATGCATAAGCACTTTTCAAACTTTTGGAAAGTGTTATAAATATTAAAATTCATTTGAAACGATTTTTCCCCATAGGCCGTAATGTAATGGAAAATTTTGATTGTCTCTGTAAATAAATTAATCGTGGTAGAAACTTCATTTTCAATAGGGTTCGTGCTAGGGTAAACCTAAATAACGTCCAAAAATTTCATGACAATCCGAGTATATTTACGAGAGTTAGAGCGCGGCCAGACGGCCAGACAAAACGAATGCATAAAGCACTTTTCAACTTTGTTGGAATAATTTTTTTGCTTATAATTTTCAGAGTTCTTAATAAAAGAAAATGTTCTTTTCAGAAAATATGACGAACAACATTGTACATAATAACTTGTTGTCAGATTTAAAAAATAATAAAAATTGTATGAAAAATGAGCAGGTTTACTAAATAATGTTGCACTGCGCATGTGTGAAACACTGCGCATGTGTGAGTGCAATAAAAATATAATTTGCATATTGTGTTAGCTAAATGTATAAAGCAACTTCAGTGAAAGTCTAAAAAACATAGCTTGAAAATTCTGAAAATTATCGTCGATAGAATAAGCTCAAAATCCGTTATCCCAAAAACGAAGCAAAAAGATGAGGGGTTCTATCCAAATATATAGTAGTAGTACATGCAATATTGTGTATGCTATATTGATACTAATCAATGGATATATGGATACAACCCTTCATCTTTTTTGCTTCATTTCGGGAATAATGGTTTTTGAGTTTATTCTATCGACGATAATTTCAGAATTTTCAAGCTATGTTTTTGAGATTTTCACTAAAGTTGCTCTTTACATTTAGCTAACACATTATGCAAATTATATTTGATTGCGTTCACGCATGCGCAATAAAATATTATTTAGTAAACCTGCTCATTTTCAAACAATTTTTATTATTTTTTAATTATGATTACTCTGTATTATGTACAATATTGTTTGTCATATTTTCTAAAAAGAATTTTTTTACATTAAAAACTGCAAATTAATAAGCAAAAAATTGGCAAAATTTGGGACTTTTTTTAATAAAATCTTTAATTTCTCTATGAGTATAGGGTAACATCTTCAGTGATTGGCAGGCACCAGTGATTGGTACATACAACAAAAATGTCCTAAAATAAGATTTATATCCTTCTTTTAAAAATGCAAGACCATATACCAATTATATGCTGATTTACCTTAAAGATTATAACTTTGATTTATGATACTAGATGACAATAGTGCCTCGGAAAGAGAAACAATTATGGCTTGTATCAAATTAGCCATTTTTGTTGCAAATGCTTCTTCTCTGGCTTAAGAAAGGCATGCATTTCCATTCATTATTATCTGATTTATAATATATTTAAAATTTTTTAAATTTTAATTGACAACAGTTTTGTTTAGTTGAAAAGGGCTACTTTAATTGTGTAAAAGTTTTTTTGACACAAATACTTGGATTTCTGAATTAATGATGGATGTTAATTAATGATTCTTCAGTTTTTCTAGTTCCAAGTAATTGGCACCTATGCCAATTACAGGGAATCGCAAGATTTAAGATTAAACCACTTATTTTGGCAGTACTTTTAAAGTTATAAGCTAATTTTGTTTAGCAATTGTTTTTATTTGAAAATATTAAGTATTTTTAGCAATTGGAATCCATTAAAAAGCTTCATATGACAATTACTGGGGACAGCATGACAGTTACTGGGTATTAATATAAATATATTGTATTTTTTAAAGTGTTCACATTTCAGACTAATATGCTGATTTCTTACCCTCAAAAACCTGAAATATGGCATATTCATCTACAGTAAATTAATTTAAAGGGATTAAACCCAAATTCTTGTATTCTAAAGAAGCACTGATGAATGCAATGCCTGCTGCACATGCTGAAAACATGAGTGGTCAGGAGTGCAGAAAACGTTTTTACCCCTTCTAACATTTCTCTTAATCGATATCACCAAGTTTTGCGATATGTTATAGGCCTATTAAAATTCTGTATTACTGTAAATATTAGAAATCCCCCCCCCCAAATTTCGCAACTTATGCATGAGTATATATGGTATATAATATTCTAAGATCGATTTTGTGAAGGTCGCTAGATGGATATTTCTATTTATAGCGAATTTTTTTCTATTTCAGGGAATTATGTAATTTATTGTTAAAGTGGAAACCAAACTCATATTTATCTGCATAATTCCTCCAGATCCTAGATCGATGGATTGGGCATATTCTACAGCCCCTGATTTTAGATATGAAGATCTAGAAAATTTAGAAACTATAATGTAGAAAATCTGAGGGAGAAATAATATATGATGATTTAATAGATAGTGACAATATCAATTTGGGTCTTAGGGATGATGATAAAGAAATCAAAAAGGAAATACATTTGTTGAAGGAACATTATTCTGCAATTTATGATAAACAATATTATATAGATCATATTATTGATTTAAATTGTGCAAAATCTACTGTTAACTTTTTATAAGAAAAAAGTAAAAACACATATTTGACCATCAAAGTCAGCTATAGCAAATGTAGAGAATAATTTCATTTTTTATGATCCCTTGGAATTATCAGGCATTTTTTTTCTACTGAGTCATTCATTATTTGAAAAATTAAAATTGTATACTGACAGATAAAATAGCATTAAATTCTATATTCCTATTTTTCCATGTAACATTTCAAATTATGTTTTTATTTTACATTTAAAAATACTATTTCATAACTGTTTTAAACAAGTGTAGAACATTTATTTCCAACATCAAGAGGTGTGTTTTAGCATTAATTTATATATGTGATGATTAATATTTTCAGAATAAAATTCTTACAATTAATATTATCAATCTATGCTATCTTACAACCAAAATTTTCTGCCTATATTATGTTATTATTTTCTATCATAGTCATAGAATTTCTCGTATATATTACCTAAAAATGCAAAATATAAAGTTTTTTTTTTCTTCTTATATAAACATGTGCCAATTACTGGATCACAAGGTGTCATGCATTAATGCTTTAGGTGCCAATTACTGGTGATTGCAGCAACTTTTTATAAATATATTTTTATAAAAATACTTTTTCAAATATTTTTGCTTTTAGTGGGCAAAATAGATGCATAGATATGCACTCTTTGCTTTAAAAATATTTGCATGTAAATATTTTATTTCTTCGTAATGAAAACAGAAGTAAGTTTAAAAACAAATTCTTAATGTGCCAATTACTGGGGATGTTACCCTACATGCTATCCTCTAAAAACGAACACAGTTTATTACAATAAGTCACTTAATCTGCAGTTTGAAAAAAAAAAAAATTCACGAAAATATATGACCTGTACTATTTTGCTTACATACCTAAATATTTCAGAATAATTCCTCATGTATTTTTCTAGATGTTCAATAAAACGTTTAAAATCGCAAGTGTCCGGTCATTAATGGCCCTATAATGCATGATTCTACGAACATTTAAGAAAAGGCGTATAAGCCACGTAAGTACGCTTAGAATGCTTATAAAGCTTCATCCTAGACAACTTTTATTGCATAAAATGTTGCGAAAACATGATCTACTGCTAAAGGTATCGTTTTTAGAGGTTGATAAATAATGTTTTACTCCATGAAAATCAGAATGCTTATGTTTGTATACATTTGTTGAGTTGAAAGCATACTCAAAAAAGCCCTTCTCTCGTTCAATGAACATCTTAAATCGTTGTTTGAATTCGGGAAAAATTTGTGACAAGAATACATTATTCTGGAGCGTACAATATCAAAGATGAGAATGCCAAAGAGGGTAATTAATAGTTTTCGATTGAGAAATGAGTTTTCACTGTCGCATTCCGGCTTCTCAAATTAGCTGTCTCTCTGGCTCTGACAGGGAGGTCTGTGGCGCTATTATTATATGTCACGCATGGTTAATACACTTCATAATATATGACATTGTTGTTAAGTGCGCCCGAGTTCTCTAAAAATTAATTAATGCTAATCACGGATCAGAATGCTAAACACTGGAAAGCAAAATGAGCGACATTTTTAATTTAGAAAGAGGTTAAGTTAAAGTTTTTCGAAAGGTTAATTTAATTTAACGTTCTGTAATATCCCCGAGTCTCTGCCTTATTAGATGATACTGGTTTTTTATTGAATGTTGCCACTTACAGTAGAGTCAAATCAGCTACCGGCTTTGAAGCATAGAAAATGTACCAGACAGCAATTTATGCCTTAGTTAATGAACTTACGAAGAAATATATTACAGTGAGGAGGAAGGGGGGGGGGGAAGAGGGCGGGTGACCAAACATTTTGATAGTACAGTCAGCTAGAAAAAAAAAGGACCTGTCTGTTAATTAATGTAATTAGTGTTCATATAACGTGAATGCCAAGGAGCATTGGACATCGCTTGTACGAGCTTGTTAATGTAGATTGGTCATTAACCCGTCTCTTCAGTTTTTGCGTACCCTTTAACCTTAAAAGTGATTAAGTGAATCGTTCACTTTTCTTCACTCAACTCAATCATCTGTTGAATTCTAAAGGATTATCGAATAACACCTATAGGACGTGGTATAATAATAAATCCAAGAATAAATAAATAAATAAAATCGAAAGTTTTCATTTACCTTTAGAATGATCAAGTGAAAGCCATAATTAATATATTTAAATTTAAATTAAACTATAATTAATAAAGAATAAAGTATTTTAACTAATTAAAAAAGAATCATATATATTTTAAGAGAATTGTTAAAACAGTTCGGAGTGAATATCCCAAAATGTTGAATTTCGGTCATCTGAGATATTGAAAATATCTATTGAAAACAATTCAAAATTGCAAGAGGTAAATTTATTTTCTGTTGGAGAATAAGATATTTTCCATGTAAAAGTGATAAATTTTGAAGAACTTAAATAATAAGTTAATTTTTATGTAATTGTATGTCATTTCTTGGCATATGTATGCCAGGATAATGACAATTTCACTGTAAAATATTTTTTCCATTCTTTTAAATTTTTTTTTCTTATTTAGATCTAATATTTAAATTGTGTTTAACAGAACATGTTTTCAATACAGTAGCTTAAATTCCATTTTAATATAATTACATAATATGTTACCTAAATGTACAGTGGTGGTCAAAAGTTTCCGTCCAGCTAAAAGTTTTTAGTTAATTTGTAAGTATACCCATATGAAGAGGAATTTCAAAGTGATATATATACCTTTTATTGACACATTAGTTAGGAACTTATTTATGGAATAACATATAAATATCAATAAATTTATTTGACAAAATTAAATGCAAAGGAAAACACACGTGCTCAAAAGTTTCCGGCCACTTTCGCAAGTTTAGAAAAAAATGGTATTGAAATAGAAAATAACAGTGATCAAAACATTTATAATTAGTATTTTATCACTATACCTTTAGTAATATATGTATTGCGGCGCAGCAACGTGACATGGATACAATCATTGGTTGAAGATCACCTATGGTACGTTTTTTCCAGACTTCTTGCAATTTTTTTAGAAATTTCGGCTGAGTCGGAATATTTACATTTCCGCACACGTTTACCAACTTATTTTCATAGATTTTCTATTGGATTAATCTCGGGCGTTTGAGCTGGCCATTTCAAAAGTGGAATTTTTTTTGTGCAAATGACATTGCTTATGAAGCTTGCATACATTCATTAAATCATTATCGTGTTAAAACAAATAGTTGCGACTCAAATTTTGACACTAATAAGGCAGCAAATATTCGTGCAAGATAACCTTATGCATTGCGTCATTCACCTTGCCGCGGATTTCAAATAACGGACCAACACTTTTTGAAGAAAATACTCCCCACATTATAACGTATCCTTCGCCATGCTTCATTGTAGGAAAACATATGTCGAATCATATCATTTGTTGTTAGGTCATCGGATGCAGTGTCTGTCATCACTCCTAAAAAAAGTTTGAAATTCAATAGATGGAAAACTAGAACTTTTTTCTAGTTTTCACTTGATCACACTTTGTGTTCCTTGGAAAATGCTGGTCGGGTACATTTGTATTTTTTTTACGTCTGAAAAATTTTCAACACCGACTCTTCCATAAGATTCTGCATCATATCATGCATCATATCTTGATACGGTAGGCCCACTTATTTTAACAATATTCTTATTCGTAAATTGCGAAATATTGCAATAGCATTTTTATGCGGGTCATCACTTGTTTTTCACCTCATAATTCCCTTTACAAGAATAGTAATTTTCTGGGGTCCCCCGGATGTCAGAAAGTCCTGAAGGCCGTGACCATCTTTATATAATTTTTAATTATCGTTTACAGTCAGTTTACCGATCGATAACTTCAAAAAATGTAATAGCTTACAAAAAATACTAAGGAGGCAATGACTCTGTATATTTCACTGTTTAATCAAACATATAAATAGCCAGTAGATGTTTAACAGCTGCTGATTAGACCTTAAAATTCCCCATTCACAGGGAAATGAATGGAAACCCGTTTACAAACAGATTGCCATTATATATATATATATATATATACGTATCATTTAATGTTTCGCAATCTTTTAAAATCCGATCAAATTAGCCTATTTTTAGAATTAGTGACACCTAAATGGGGTTGATGAGCGTAGCTCGTACGGGGTAGGGCCCCTAGTATATTAAAAAAAATATTTCGCTAAAATTGAAAAAGAAAAGTATCTTTTCATATTAGTTCGCAGAATCGCTTGCTGGTGTCACTATCTTTACTAAAATTCTTAATATGTACATTAAAGATAAAACCAAATCAATTTCGCTCACTTGAAACTGAATCAAACGAGGAGTTCAAAGTTTTTCTTCATCATAAAATTTCACACATAACGACTGGACCAAAAAAAAAAAAAAAGGATCGTAATTCCACAATGTCTAGTTTCATCTTAATACAGTTCAAACGTAATCATATATCCTAATAATGAAGGAAAAGGAAATTGCAATTAAGCTAGCATACGTGGGTGGTTTAATAATTAAAGTAATAAGACCTCACAGACACCTAATATTTTTCTATGGTTATGAAAAATTGCCAGATTTCATTTACATTCAAGACTGGCTTGATGTTATGGGGAAATTCTCTTTAAACCACTGCGGTACGAGTGAATTCGAAATAATATAATTCGAATACGCCCGAAATTGAAGTGGAGGAAAACAAATTTATATTTTAATACTATTTTGGAAATTCAGTCTAAAACTATTTCTGCAATGTCAATATAACTTTTTTGCATTAAAACGAATAGATAATATACTCATTAATAATTAAATAATAAGTAGTTTTTTCAATTGAAACAGCACCGAAAAATTGGCGGCAAATCACACACACACACACACAAAGTAAATAAATAAATAAATAAATATAACTTCGTATAAATAAATATAAAATCAGAAGAGTATACAGAACGTATTTGAGCTGAAATATATAACCACGTTTCTGAAAGGGGACAAGGTCACAAATTAACAGAAAGGGGAAGATGAGAGCTTAAAAAGAGTGCGACAGATGGCGCTAGATGTTAGGTAAACACTAATCACAGAGGAGCATATGCAGAATTATAAAGTGTTGCCACAATAATAGAAAAAAATTAACTAAAAAGAAAATACAAAAGAAAATAAAAGAAATAAATACAATAAAAATAAAATAAAGAAGTATATACAGAGAAATAAATAAATGAATAAAAATAAATATACAAAAAGTAAATAATAATAATAATAATAAAAGCGAGAGAGAGAAGCAAACAAACATTCAAAGAAACAAGGAATGAATTACAAAAGTATTTCCAAGCTGAAGAGAGAAAAAAAGATGATGAAAGATCATTAAGTTTTCTGGAATTTTTAAAGATAAAATAAGCTTCGTGAAAATACAAGTGAGTGGCAGAGACAGGAAACGAAATAATTCTGGCCATGGAGAAAGTGAAATAGTGAGTAGTTTTTTCATTAAAAATATTAAGAACTTTTTTTTTTTTTTTTGGAAAAATCGGTTCAACCCGATTCCGACGCGGAAGAGTCAGAAAATAAATCGAAACTGATCCGAGCCCGAAACTTTCAAAGGCAAAAGGCACTGAACCTCGGGTCGTGTCGGGTTTGGATAAAACAGTGTTACCCGATGCTATACAGGATTCTCGACTGGCTAAATCTGTTGGTTATTCAGATCTCAAATTTCACTCTATTACAAACGTGAGCTGTAATTCTGTAAAGCTGTAATTGACGAATGAGCTGTAATTCTGGATCTGCATATTTAAAGCTTCTAGAATTCGATCTATGTTAAATAAATAATAGATTCGGTAAATAAAAAATATTTATTTATTGAATTTCGAAATTCAAATCCAATAATAAAAATATGCATATTTAAACAAAAATATAAATTGTAATACATGATTTTTTTTTTTTTTTAATTATTATACAGAAATCGATTTTCAGAAACTTCAAATAGGCATATAAAAATTTACAGTTCATTTCTCTAAATGACTTTTGAGTATGCTTTCAAAATTGTAACTGTTCGAAAATATTGGTAGTCAAAAATTAAAAGTCTATAAGATGCGCAAAGGGGTTAAAAAACCTAGCACCCCTGAAATGAAATAAGATGAGACGAGCCTATTTTTTCTTCTTAGTTAAATTTCGCATTTACCGATAGGATGACAAAAAAAAAAAAATGAAAATGAAATTTCAGAATATCCTGTTTCGTGTCAGTGCAGTTAAAACGTAATTGTATATCCTAATAATGAAGAAAAAGTAATTGCAATTAAGTTAGCATTCGTGGGCGGTTTAATAATTAAAGTAATAAGACCTCACGGGGACTTGACGTATTTTTTCTTTTTATAACATGACAATTTTCCTACGCCATGAAATTAGGTTGATTGTATTGCTCTAAAGCATGAAATGGTATCGCTCATACCTACAAAACATCGATTGAAAAAATGGAGATATTCGAGGAATTAGGTCAAGCAAAGATGTTATCAGAATGGTATTTCAGAATAGTCATTACCATCCCTTTTACACTAAGGGAAATTCATGTATTTTGATACTAATGAGACTAATAATGGTGGTAGAAAGAAAAACCATGAATAAAGAATGTGTTTTAATAATGTTACAGTATTTTAAACATAATGAAATTTATATACATTATCGAGATGAACTAGATGATCATTATTATAGAATATGTTATAGGTTGCAGTTACAGTATACGTACTAGGGGAACTCAAAAGCATTCAGTTATATTATGGTATATGAAGACTACTTATTTGCGGCGTATTTAAATGATGTTGTTCTGTTACAAAGATAATGAAATTTATGTGAATTACTGAGATGCACTAATATTTGCTTTTGTAAAATAGGTGATGTAAACCATTAATAGCCATTTACCGAGTCACTCAAAAGAGTTCGGTTATATAATGCTCTACGGGGAAAAACTTTTCGCAGCGTATTTAAATGAACACTTTCTAGCATAATCAGAATACTGTGAAACAACTGTTTAGGGGGCACTCAAAGAATGATTTCACATTATGGTCTAAGGACAAAAACTGTTTGCAATGCATTTTAATGATGCTACATAACTTTAAACATGTTGAATCTTATTTGATACATTTGGAATCCCAATTTCAACTATTACCAACTCTATTTGGAAAAGTATTACCTTCTTTTGAGAAGCCCTGCATATATTTGCATATATACTGCATAATATGCTAAAATTTAGTCCAGTTTAGACAGGCATAACACAGCTGAAAATTTCACCCTCCTTGAAATTCGGCCAATAAACAGAAATATACTCTAATTCTTTTGCGCAGTACTGAACAAGGTGAAAATAATTTAAACAACCAAGACAAGAAATTGATTATAGATTAAATTTAAAAACAAATACCACAACAGAAAATACTTTTTCAGCAATAATCGTTCGTATGCATTTTTGTAATCGAATCACTTTGTCTGTTCCTGTAATTGAACGATTAAATGCTATACGCGCTCCATTCTACAGTAAGTTTCTTGTAGAGTAATATCAGTTTAAATATATTTGGAATATATTAAAACCATAAAAATACAACACAAACGATTTTTTCCATAGATCATAATGTAACGGATATATATATATATGCGAGTATTTATATATTTTAGTGTCTTTGTAAACCCTGTAAATACTATACACATTTCATTTTCCCTAACGAACATGCCATCATGAATCTCAATTCATATATCAGTTACAAGCACTGAGAAATAATGTCGTTTGGGTATCTAGAATCTAAGTTTTGGCTCAAGAAAAAGTAGACCCATCTCATCCTTATAAATTCTAGTTATTTTTGCAAGAAAACCCAGGAGTCTCCTACTAGAATTCAAGAGCTTTTTCTTATATTCTTGTGGTCATACTTTTTAAAACCTCTCTGCAAATAGATACGAACTCAAGAGGTTAGTTTTAATAACTATAATTCTAGTTTATGAAACCATTCCCGAAATCAAGCGACATTTTATCGCTACTGAAACGATTTGATATTGTTTCTTCATCTATAAAACAAGAGACTAGAAATTCTAGATCATTTCGTCTATTCAGCTTAGCTGTTTACTCTATCCACATAGTTCGGAAATCTATATTTCTAGTTTAGGGATTCAGAAAGTGACTTACTACTCATGCTATGTGAAGACGGTATTTTTTTTCTCAATGCGGCAATCTAAATATATTTACGCAAGTTAAATCCCAGACAGCAGACAGAAGGCCGGACAATTCGGATTCATAAATACTTTTTAACTATGCTGGGACGTGTTAATAAGAAACTGAAATTTTAGCAACTAAACTGTTTATAATTACTAAAAGCAATGAATTTTATCAGACGTTTTAGACGACTGAGGAAATTGTTATAAAGATACAATATTCCCTCGTTATATCGCACATATCTGGTGTCTCAAACGCTAAAAGGCCTACAAGGGTAGAAATTTTCAGGCCCAGGTCCAACACGATCCATAGAAAAAAATTGGCCAACCCGGCATAAAAATTAAAAGTTTGCCTCGAGTCTGTTCCGACATGCGCAAAAAAAATCTGACCAACCCAGTATATAAGTTAAAAGTCCGGCATAGATTTTTTATATCGACGTGGTTAAAAATTTGTCTTGTGCGATGAATTCTGACCAAAAATCTTACTTTAGTTTTTTTAAATGTCTCTATGCAAAATTTAACCAATTTTTTTGCATATTACTTTGAGTATACAAATTCTTTTGACCCTATACAGGGCTACAAAAAAATATTCGGATATTTTTCTGACCGTAACTGGTAAGTGCTGAAATTAGATACTCAAATGTATTATGCGCTTTCCAGATTGTTTAATTGGGTATCATTTTTCAATTTATTAAGGGGTGATGACATTTTATTGCAGTATTCTGAATGTGTTGGAAAGCTTTCTTAATTTATGCTCATTTGACTCATTTGAGCTCTATTGACTCATGTTTCCTTTTTTTAGGTGCTTTCGTAATTATGTAAATACGTAGCACCTATATTCGTCGTTCAGTCCGTCCGTCCGTTTGTCTCTCCCCATATAACGTAAAAACTACCCAACCGAATTGTTTGAAATTTAAAATATATAATTTTTGTATAATTTTATCGAGTCATTTCAAATTTTATGAAAATCGGATGCATAGTTTAGTTACAGGGACAATAAAAAATATTCCGTTACACGACGGTCAATGGTAAAAAATAGTTTCAAGTTCATTTTAATGATGTCACATTCTTCCGAACATAATGAAATTGATTTGAAATTATGAGGTATATATTAAAATATACATTCTGTACAATCTGTGGTGCAAAGAATATTTTCTATTAATTTACAGGTCCACACAAAAGTATTGCAATACATAATGGTATAGGTGTTGTTTGGGAGACGTTTTAATTACATTAAACTATTTTACATTTTATGAAATAGATATACGTTGATGAGGATTGCTCCAAGTTACTTTCCATATAATAGAAAGAAGAGGGGCACACAAAAGATTTTCGCTACCATTACTGTTTCCGAAGTATTGCATGCTATTACACCAAGATCTGAGTATTTTTAAAACTTTGCTATAGTGCGAACGCACCTCATTTTCTACGCTTGACGTGTAATTTCCGACTTGTTCATCATTAATGTTGTTTTATCTAAACAACATATTATAAAACAGGGGCATGCTGAGATTCTCTGATGGCATAGTGAAAGAATAAACAGGATTTTTTTTAATAGTGGCATCTAAAATCGATCATATCTTTTAAAAAGTACGTAATCGTTGGCATAAGTTTTGCATATAATACTCATTGTACATCTCATAGTGCTATAGATCTAGATTAAGAAAATAACTACATAGGAAAAAAATAAAAAAATCATGCATTAAGCATAGATTATGTAACACTTTCCAACACTTCTTGAAATCTTTAACAAAACATCATTATTTAGGGAAATAAGGTTACTGTCTATAGCGAAATATGTATTCCAATACTTTTGAACAGCCCTATGTTTCATTGGTTGACATATATACTATAAAATGAAGAAATTTAGTTTAGAAAGAAAATGCCTAATTGGTTGAAATTTCTCTTTCAGCAATTTATACTAATAGTTGTAAACATACTTGAATATATTTGTTCAGCCCTGTAGTATACCAAGTATTTTTATTATACGTGGCCATCAAAGTAAGTATCTTTCATAATTATTTAACTTATTTTTTTAATAATAAAATATTATGAGGATGTAGTTTATTCAATTGTTTAAAACCCTGATATTTATGATTGTATGAATTTAATTCTATTACTAATTGAATCGATACTTTAAGAGTTAGTGATTTTAGGTCAATATTTGTGATTCTAAATGACCAGTCCTTAAAGTATCAATGTCAGATACGATATTTTTTCTGTCAATTATGATGTCATTTTCTTTCTGCAAAAGCATTGATTATTTCTGATATTATTTTAGCTTCGGGTCTCAAGAGGTTAACATTTGGCAACACATAATTTCTAATAACTTGCTGGTACAAGTTGCATCAACTCAACTTTATTGGTGGAGTATTACGATGACCAAAAGCAACCGCCTTTGAATCCTTGAACGGGCTGACTCACTGCGCATAATTCACGGTGATCCCAGCAATCTTGTGATAACTGCTCTCGCGACCTCAGTCGAATGATTGGGTATCATTGATTGGAAGGATATCGCGAGCAATTAAAATCTGTCTCAAGACGCACTTCGTGCCGATAGTGTGGCGTGACCGGACACAAGGCAGCGGGGGAGGGAACTGGGATCTTACGTAAGAATGGTCAGCCTTCACTTCGAGAGACGACCAGCTTGTTGCCCCGAGGTGAATTCTTTTTCTTCTTTTTTTAAAAATCTTTGTTCGATTGGTGATTCACAGCAAATTTATTTCTGAACAGCAAAAATGAGGTTAAATACACAGTGCTGTAGTTTCAAAAGAGGAGAAAAAGAAAGAGAGAGAATTAAAAAAAAAAATGATTGAAGAGTGTAAATCAGGATCAAGTTCTCCTCCATTAATATTGCTGTTATTTTCACTTAATAGAGTAAAGAGAAAGAAAAGAGATGTAATGTGCACTAAAAATGCTTTGCAATGTGATGCGGGTTATCGCTCAAATTTAAAAGCTCTAATTCGGCCCAAACAAAACAAGCACGTGAAACAGGGACCAAATTCTTCGACATCACCCTTGCATTTTTACTCTAAATGAAAATTATCTGCTAATGTTTAAGTTGATTGTATTATGAATTAAAAACTGTATTACACTGTATTATTAGCTGACAAAGTGGGAGTAGAATTTTAACACTTCATATAAAATCAAGCATATCTTTTAGAGATATTTTGAAAACTAAGAAAAACATGGATATCCTTAAAGAATTTATATTAATTTACTGTAGAGGTATTTTGAATATAAGAATGCATCAAACGTCTATAGACTTAACATTACGCTGAGGAATTCGGAAAATGAGTAACCAGCAGTCTTAAATTGTGCCAGTAGGAATTCTAATCATCTAGGCCATCAAAGTTAAATCTCTTTTCACCTGAAAAAAAAAATGTCTTGCATCCCTTTTTCCTTCAAATGTATATGATCTTTTGCTCAGAGTCGCATCCGTTCTTTTCGTTTCTTGTTTCAATAAATGAAATCTGCACATATTCAGGCAAACAATATTTTTGCTTTCTCTCATACGACAATGTACTGTGTCCTTTGATACCATGCATTCAATTCGTTGAGAAACCTATCGGAGTGACATTTTTTGCGACGAAACAAGTCGTACGATCTTGCAGCTGAGTCTTTCACTAGTCTTTTTTGGTCTGCCAAATCGCTTTATTAAATTAAAATGGAAAGTTTTCGATAAAAATTTATAAACGGCAGCTCTATTACTCTCAATTTTTTTACATTTTTAAAAAACTGTTAATCCATTAGCTTTAAATCGTCGTATTTTGAAAATATCATCTTTTGAAATTTCAGTGTTTTTCAGCATCTTTGCAACAGAAACAAGTCAAACAACTTGGCTCGTTTGGGTAACTTAAGGAAGTTCGGGACACAATTTTAAAATAATTTTCATTTATTGAGAGAAAATTTTGAAATTTTTTGCGATGCTTAACCAAATCATCTGTAAACAAAATCATGTGATAAAACTTATCATATTTTTTTTAAATTAAAGTTTTTTAAACGTATTAAAAAAGTGGGGTAAATAAAAATTGTTGTAGCTTGAAATATTTTTTGTAGAATTTAATTTTTCTTTTATATAAATAAATAGAAGTATATAAGCTTTAATTTTGATTCAGGATTTTTCAAAATATTAATTTACATAAAAATTAAAAATATTTAAAGATTTTTTTATTTCCAATGCAGCAGGCGATGCAGACATACGTCGAAATATTTAACGTAAAAAAAAAGCATAACTTTAAATATACATATATATATTTAAAACTATATATATATATTTCAAATTTGCTGAATCAAAATTAAAGCGAAACAATTGAAAAAGTCATGTTCTAAGTTTGAACCATTTATCTTAAACGGTTTTTGAGTTATAAAAATTTAATAGGACAAATAGTTAAAAAAAAGTCCTTCCGGCAATGCCGGGAGGAAGAGGTAGCTTTCATATACTTATATATTTATTTATTTATTTTAAAGTAAGTTACATTGTTCAAAAATACTAAGCTCATATTAGTGGAAATAGTCTTATAAAATTAGTGATTTCATAAGATTGAATACTAGTTTTTGTCAAGACTGAATATTAATAGGAATTTTTAGAAATTAGTCATCGTTTATTCAACCTGATTTTATTTTAAGCGATTTAGAGAGTCACCAAATTCCACGATATCATAAAGTGTATGTCATTTTAAAGCAACATGATGGATCGTTCAGATCAGACCGTTTCAAAATGTCAGCCATAAGCAAAATTCAAAGTGCTATAACTCAATCATTTTTTAAGATATAGACAAAATAAAAAGTGTTCTGGAATCGTTGTTTTAAGTTTTAACACGTAAAAGAAAAATATTTTTCAACTTTTAATTTTTTCGCATTAAATTTTAAATTTTAAAATGGCCACCATTTTGAAACAAAATGGTGGATGATGCTGGCCAACGAACTCGGTCGAGATATTTGTATGTACTATGTACATATCAAGCTTCATTGAAATCGGTTCATAAATACCCGTGTTATCACGTGACAAATATCAGATCGTTTAAAAATGTCAGCCATAAGAAAAATTCAAAGTTCTATAACTCAATCATTTTGTAAGATATAGACAAAATAAAAAGTGTTCTGGAATCTTTGTTTTAAGTTCTAAAACGTAAAAGTAAAATATTTTTCAAATTTTGATTTTTTCGCATTTAATTTTAAATTTAAAATTTTTAAAAAAATTTAAAATGGCCGCCATTTTGAAACAAAATGGCGGATGATGCTGACCAACGAACTCGGTCGAGACATTTGTATGTACTATGTACATACCAAGTTTCATTCAAATCGGTTCATAAATACGTTAGTTATCGCATGACAAAAATCAGATATATATATGGTTATATATATATATATGTAATAAAATAAAAAAAAAAAAATTTTGCGCCATTTTTTTTTATTCTCTCTTAGCTTCAATTCTAAATTTGTGGAACATATTTCAATCTTAGTTTCGTCTTGTAACAGCTAAAATTCTTTTTCTTACTTTAGTTATTAATAAATTATTTCTTGCTTCTCAAAAAGGCGGGAAGTATTTCGTAAGCTTTTTACTTTCTGGCATATTCCTGCGATTTTAATTTAATTTTTTATTTTTTAACATCGCGTGACAAGTGTTACTACGCGTTGCTAAAGGGCTTAGTGTTCCGAGGAAAAAATATAGTTCTTGCCAGTAGACCGCCTATTACGGCCAATTAGAATTCATCATTTTGTCCGTTAGAGGCTCGAGTCCATCCTGATTGGATTTTTAAAATGATTGACGCGGAGTAGGAGGGCGCTAGTTTTGTCGTGAAAATGATTTTTTCATTTGGCTTTTCAGGAGAGTAGAATGCACCTTTTCTTTAAACTATCAAGACGCGCGTTTTATTTCTCCGCTGAATTAGAAATGTCATTTTTTCCGAGATTGTAGAACGCCGGAATGTTGCAGCTTAGTGAGCGAAGGCCGTAGTGATAGATGTGTGGAACGGTGATCTGTGGAGTAACTTAAGTTCGTGCTCTAAATAATAAAGAACTAAAACACTGATTTTCTTGCATTGTTATTGGAGAAACTCCTACGAGAACAAATCCATGGCTTATCCACTTACCAGAACGACTGCTCATCCCACTATTGAATCTTAGTGAATAGTAGTATTCTACAACCAACATGGTATTCTATTAGTGATTATGCACTATTATAGAACATCGTCCTCGTTTTATTACATTTTAGCCGGTAGGATGAAAAATGAACCGGCGTAAAACTTTTGAGAATAAGCTGCATGCTCTTCATACACTTACAGTTGTTCCTACATTTTTCCTGGTATTGTTTTCATCTTAACATTTAATACAGAAAAAAAAAATAACTATGATATCTTCCATCTAAATGGTATGTCCAAGACTGAAGATGGATGGGATCAGCTGCTGTGTGTTAATACTAATATTGTAATTTTGTTTCCTGCAATAAGACTCAATGTGTGTTACTAACAGTCAGAGTTTTTGAGATGTTAGCTGCACGCATCTTTAACCTCATCTGCGTCTACTTCCACCCATGTTACGACGAGATGGCCTGCATGGAAAAACATCTTCATGTGCATAAATGATAAACCTTTCAGCTGAAAAAAGATCGTCTTATAAAGTTTTGTTTGTAATTATGTGTGGTATCTACATCTACAAATATTTTAAATGTGAAATATACCTCGCATTCTAGTGAGAAACTTTTCAACTGAGAGATATGCAACCAAACTGTGAGATATGCAAAATAAAAATTACAAAAGATCACCTGCATGAAATCAATTCAACATCATTTTCTTTTATTTATTTATTTACTGCATTTTCTAGGTAAAAGTGCATAAATATTTTGATAAATTTTCATTTCATAATAAATGAACACCTGCTGTATGGTTGCGAAACTACGGTAGATTCCATCAGTAATACAAGATAATTGAAATTTACACCTGTGAGTCGTATCTACGAAGTTCTTTATTTTTGTTTAGTTTAATAAAAAATTAGGTATTTGAACAAGGCCACATCGAACATGTCTGTAAGTTATTATTTATTATTTTATTGTTTTATTGATTAAGAAATTTAATGATAATTTCTTTGTTTAAATTCTTGATTTTTTTTCTCTCTCTTTTATTACAAATATTAAAAAATAAATTTGTTCTTAATTTATAATTAGTTAAAATTTTCTGCTCATAGACATTTTATTTAGTTTTAAAGGTGTTATTTTTTTTTTTAAATCGAAAGATGGATTAATTTGTTGTTAAAAAAATACTCTGTTGCAAAATTTATTTTCCATACGTAAAGAAAAGTATTTTTGTTTTTAAAATTATTTGTTATTTCCCATGTATGGAAACCCGATATTTATTATTTTATTACTTATTTATTTATTATTTATTTATTTTTATTATTA
Source organism: Maratus speculifer (assembly GCA_964019185.1). Lineage (NCBI taxonomy): Eukaryota > Metazoa > Arthropoda > Arachnida > Araneae > Salticidae > Maratus > Maratus speculifer. The sequence continues at coordinate 1,723,477 of OZ025291.1, forward strand.
TTTATTGAGGTATTTGAAGTATAGTAATTGAATTTTAATAATTGAAGTATAGCATTTAAATATTTTCCATATGAATTATCCTTCTTATATGCTATTAAGATCAGGATTAGTAAAAGAAGAAAAAATGTCAGAAAATAAACTTGATATTGTCCCTTTTGAATTTGGGTTGGGCATGGATATATTTAAATGGTTTAAACATTTTGATCGAGAATGTTCGGTAGAAAAGAAAGATAATGAGTGGAAACATCAAAATATTTCAAAATATTTAAAGGGGGAAGCGCTAAAAACTTATATCAATGATTGTTTGGATTGTGCTACTTATGAAGAAATTGTCGAGATTTTAAGTGAAAAATTCATTCAAGTTAGAGTTCCAAAATTTTCTGAATTTACTTCCTTAAAGTTAAATGATCTAAGTGATTTGGATTCTTATTTTAGAAAGAAAGTTGAGATTGGAAGGCAACTTCAGCTTGAGGAAAATTTAATTATACAGGGATTAATTGATGGCCTTCAGCCGGAGTATCAAAATTGTTTGATGGTTAACCCTACTTCCAATACTCGTGAATGGTTTCGCATTGCTAAACAATTAGCAGCGATTCCAATTCATACCTCTAATAACGGCAATAGAAATTTTCAACAAACTAGACCAATGCACAATCCCAATCCTCAGCCCAGACATTGGACTCGACCTACTCCAAACAATCCATCCCAAAATTTTAATCCTAGGTTTTTCACTCCTAGAATGCCTGCAACTCATTATCAAAACAATTACCCTAGTCGTCCGTGCAGAGTATGTTTAAACAGAGGCATAGAAAATGCATATCATTGGGAGAGGAGTTGTATATTTAACACAAATTCCTGTCAAGCTCAAACTCCTGCTCATATTCAACCACCCCCTACTAATAATGTCTGACAATTATTTATCCCTGGATATGTGGGCAATAACAAAGTGTATTGTGTGGTGGATAGTGGATCAACTGTCTCAATTTTACCCCTCAAATTTGTTCGATATTTAAATGGTAATTTACATAATGTTACCCCTATTACTATCAGACAGGCACAAGGAACTCTTACAATTAATAAATCTTGTCGATTATGTATTAAATTTGGTAATATAAAGAGATATGTTAATTTTTTAGTAAGACAACTTGATTTGGACTATGCTATTTTAGGTTTACCTGATTGTGCCAAATTTAAATTAAAAATTGATTGTGCAAAAAGCCAGGTGTTACAAGACAATATTTCGTTAAACCCATATGTCAACATATCCAGTGATAACTTAGAATTGCTTCATTTTGATATTATAAAAAATGATACTACTGTGCAACCCGATTATGGAAATACCATAACTCCTCAATCCTTGTCGCGAACTAATAATGATGATTATAATCTATTGGGGTATCTGAATGCTATTCAAAATAAAAATGTAAGGGAACTTTTAAGGGATTATTTAGATATTTTTGCAAAAAATAAATATGATGTAGGGAGAATTAATATTGAACCTGAGCGTATTTATCTTAAATCTGACCTACCAATATCTTTGAGGCCTTATCGTACATCCACTGCTGATGAAAAAGAAATATCTCAGCAAATCCAATCATTATTAGCTGCTGGGTTAATTAAAGAAAGTTATAGCCCATACTCTTCTCCAGTTACGTTAGTAAATAAACGAGATGAAGGTAAAAAAACCCGAATGTGTGTTGACTACCGAAAATTAAATTCTATCATGAAAAATGACGCTGAACCTTTACCCCGAATAGATGAAATTTTAGACAAATTAAGTGGTGCCCAATATTTCTCTACACTAGATTTAGCCTCAGGCTATTGGCACATACCTATTCACCCAGCCGATTCCGAAAAGTTAGCCTTTACTACTAATTGTGGGCTCTGGGAATGGAATGTTCTCCCCTTTGGTGTAAAGGTAGGCCCCCCAATTTTCAACAGGACAATTAGAAGAATTCTTACAAAATATAAAATAGACTTTGCTTGTTATTATTTTGATGATATAATTATTTTTTCTAAATCAATAGATGAACATATACAGCATCTCATCCAAATTTTTGATTTATGCCGAATAGAAAATATTAAATTAAAATTATCTAAATGTACTTTTGCTCAAAAACAAATCAATTTTCTAGGGTATGAAATCCAAAATGGAACTTTAACTCCAGCTAATACTAATATAGAAACAATTAAAAAATTAAAACCTCCTACTAACACTAAAGAATTACAAAGATTTCTTGGTTCTATAAATGTGTATCATAAATTTATTGACAAATATGCTGAAATTAGACACCCCCTAAATAAATTACTTAAGAAAGATACTATTTGGGAATGGAATACTGAATGTCAAAACTCTTTTCAAAAATTAAAAGATGCCCTCATTGCTAAACCAATTTTAAAGATTTATGACCCAAGATTACCCCTACACATGTTTGTTGACGCTTCTCAGGTAGCGGTAGGTGCAGTTCTTAAACAACCCGACCATAATAACTTTTTACATCCAATTGCTTATTTTTCTAGAGGATTGAGAAGTTATGAGAAAAATTATTTCATTACCGAACTAGAGTGTCTTGCTATCATTGATACTTTAGATAAATTTTATCATTACTTTCACGGTGTGCAATTTACCATCCATACTGATCATGCATCTCTTGTTTGGTTAAAAAATGTCAAACATTTAAGAGGTCGATTATTTAGGTGGTCATTGAAGTTAAGTATGTTCGATTACAAAATAGAGTACTTAAAGGGATCTACAAATGTCGAAGCCGACATGTTGTCCCGAAACCCTATTTCTCATTTTTGTAAGCCCCTTACTTTTCTTCTTGACGTTAAAGAGATTATTGAGATGCAAGAAAAAGAAAATGTGTGTGGATCAAATTATATTAATGACAATGGACTGATTATAGTTAAAAGAAAAGGTTTTCGTAAAGTGGTAGTTCCCATGTCCCTAAGAAAAAAATTGCTTAATGTTGCTCATGAACAGTTTGGTCACCCTGGTGTTCAAAAAATGCAAAATTTAATTTCTCCTAACTATTATTGGCCAGATATGACCCAAGACATTACTAACTTTGTTAAATACTGTGATATTTGCCAGAAAAATAAAAAACCTAGACAGAAAAAATTTGGCTTATTACAAACTATGCCCACTACAGATCAACCTTTTGACTGTCTGTCTGTTGATACTGTAGGAGGGTTCAATTATTATAATTCTACAAAAAAATATCTCCATATTATAATAGACCATGCCACAAGATATGTTTGGGCATTTCCTTCCAAAAGTGTCACTACAGAAACTTATACAAATTGTCTGAAACAAATTTTCAATATCAAAATCCCTCAACAATTATTCTGTTTTAGTAAGATTTCAAGTGTACAGTCCCCTCAAAAAATACTTAGTGACAGGAATGCTGCTTTTACTTCTTCAAGATTCAAAAAATTCCTGCGAAATCATAATATTAAACAGCGTTTGACCACTGCCCATCATCCACAAACGAATGGGAAATGTGAAAGAGTAAATCAGACAATAGTAACTAGATTAAAATGTAAAGTAAACTCCACTACCTCTAAAATTCCCTGGACTAAGCTTTTAACTGAGGTAATTAATGAATATAATAATACACCCCATTCTATTACCAAATTTCCACCTGCGTACTTGCTTTTTGGCCAATTACCCTATGACTCCCCCTTACAACAAAATTATTATCCCCCTGTTCATGAAGCACTTAAAATTGCTAAAGCAAGAACTGATGAATTTCATTTAAAAAATAAAAGATATTATGATAAAGATTATATCGAACCAAAATTTAAAATAGGAGATCTAGTTATCTATGAAGAATTTCAGTACCCTAATACTAGAAAGTTGTCACAAGTATTTAGTGGCCCTTATAAAATTCTTAACAAATTATCCGAAGTAAATTTTGAAATTGATAGGCAAAACCAGTTCAAAAGTTCAGAAATAGTACATGTATCTAAATTAAGGCCTTATTATTCCCCTGATAAATTTAAATTAAGTCATGAGCAACAACCCCCTAATCAACAACAACAAACTCAGGTAAAAACTGTAGCTTAAACTATATCTCTAGTTTATCATTTTATAATTTTTTCTCTTAAACAGTAAATTTCTTTTCATATTTTAATTCAGATAATATCCTGTAATTCTCACAGAATGGCAATGATATCTCTTGACTGCAGCGAGAGTGTCACTTGTCTGGAAATTTTTATATTTGTTTATTTATGCCGGCGTAGACGAACAAAGTGGAAATTTCTTATTCTGTACTGAATTACTCTACTTAGAATATTTTTTTTTCTTTCTTTCAACTGAACCTATTTGTAATATTAAGTTTAATCTATCAATTATTAAATTAATTATTTGCCAAGTAACAAAATTTTTATCACTTTATTTTAATATATTTTTTTTTCTTTCTCTCTTTCTTTGCTTCTGCATTCCAGTCCAATTACATGTCAATTATAATATAATTTTGTTTCTTTTTCTCTTTCCTACTTGCATCTTGCAATGTTTTATCACACCGAGAGAATATTTATTGCGTAATTATTTGACATGAATAGATCTTGTTTTTTATTTTTATCATTTATTAATATTTCTTTTTAAGAATCTTAGTAGTTTAAAGGTCACGTGCATTCTCAAACATGAACAAAATTTTTATTTATCTTTATTTTATTTTAATTTATCATATTATATTTTAATTTTTTTTTTGTACATATTCCTACTTAATCCTGTACTCGGATTACCAGATTAAGTAAATGATTTCATAGTTGATTGCATTTTTTATTTTATTCCACTTCTCTCTATATTTCATCCCAAAAATATGAGATGAGATAAACGAGATTAAGTATTTAAAGAATGTCTTTTGTGATATTTATTATTACTTATTAAGAGATTTACTTATACCCATTATGAGATTTACTTATACCCATTATGAGATTTACTTACACTTATGATATTTATTATTATTGATATTTTTCCTTATTATGTTTCTTAATTATATTGTTTATTATTTACATTGTTAAATTTTATTATTACTATATTATAAAATGTGTTATTAATTAAAAATACAATTATAAAAGTATTTTCACAAAGATTCCAAAATGGAACTGTTATGAATGTTCAAGGACTTACTCACACAAAAACTGAACTAATATTATAATGTTAGCTGATGAATTTGGACAGTTAAATGAATTAGACATCCTTAAAATGAGGTAATGAACTATGCCATTCCAAATATGACTTTAAGAAGATTTTTGAAATAAACTTTTAAAAATTGATTTCTAGATTTGACATTGTTAAAAAAGAATTTAACGTTATTGTTTTTCAATTTTATGTTTCATTTTTATGTTATTACTATGGGTAATTGCTTATATTTTCAAATTACTTTATGATGTGTACTTTAAACAAGATTATATCTTGTATTTGTATTGAAGCCTATTTTATTGTATTTAAATTTGAAGTTATTCCACGCATCACCTTGGTGTTTTTAAATTTGAATTCTATATTTATATAAAAAAGAGAAATTAATTTAAATTTTTTTTTTTTTTTATTCAGTATCTAATTATTATTACTTATATCAACAACTTCGTGAGCTAAGTCTGCATCATCTCCCTTTCTGTGAAATTGCAGGTCTCAGACCTACTTTTTCACCCGTCTTTCTGGGAGGGGGGATTTGTAATAAAAAAAAAAAAAAAAAAAAAAATTGCGCCATTTTTTTTTTATTCTCTCTTAGCTTCAATTCTAAATTTGTGGAACATATTTCAATCTTAGTTTCGTCTTGTAACAGCTAAAATTCTTTTTCTTACTTTAGTTATTAATAAATTATTTCTTGCTTCTCAAAAAGGCGGGAAGTATTTCGTAAGCTTTTTACTTTCTGGCATATTCCTGCGATTTTAATTTTATTTTTTATTTTTTAACATCGCGTGACAAGTGTTACTACGCGTTGCTAAAGGGCTTAGTGTTCCGAGGAAAAAATATAGTTCTTGCCAGTAGACCGCCTATTACGGCCAATTAGAATTCATCATTTTGTCCGTTAGAGGCTCGAGTCCATCCTGATTGGATTTTTAAAATGATTGACGCGGAGTAGGAGGGCGCTAGTTTTGTCGTGAAAATGATTTTTTCATTTGGCTTTTCAGGAGAGTAGAATGCACCTTTTCTTTAAACTATCAAGACGCGCGTTTTATTTCTCCGCTGAATTAGAAATGTCATTTTTTCCGAGATTGTAGAACGCCGGAATGTTGCAGCTTAGTGAGCGAAGGCCGTAGTGATAGATGTGAGGAACGGTGATCTGTGGAGTAACTTAAGTTCGTGCTCTAAATAATAAAGAACTAAAACACTGATTTTCTTGCATTGTTATTGGAGAAACTCCTACGAGAACAAATCCATGGCTTATCCACTTACCAGAACGACTGCTCATCCCACTATTGAATCTTAGTGAATAGTAGTATTCTACAACCAACATGGTATTCTATTAGTGATTATACACTATTATAGAACATCGTCCTCGTTTTATTACATATATATATATATATATATATATATATATATATATATATATATATATATATATATATGTCAACATTTGAACGGAGGGTGGTTTTGGGGTCTGGGGGTCATGATCGGTGAAAATATACCAAAATTTTCCGGAAGTGCTTTCCTCCGGACGGCTGCAATAGGTAGCTTTTTACTTTTTGTAATGAAAGCTACCTAAAAATCATGAAGAAAAACGGATTTTTAAAAGAAGTCGTTTCTATAACAGCTTGAAATAATAACTCGTTTCTATAATTGCTTGAAAGCAAGATTTTAAAAACAAACCAAAACATAAAAATTAATATTTCTTGTTCTGATAAAGATAGATGCATGATTTAAACGTCATTTTAAGCAGAAAAAAAAAGGAATTTTTCATGCAGCAATTAAAATTGTAATTTAAAAAAATGAAGATTTCCGTGTCCCGGACCCCTTTAAAGTGTATTTCTGCTATTGTGCATTATTTTTCTGGATGTGTGCATTCGAAAAAGAAAAAAAAAGCATATGAAGCAATTAAAAATTTGCCTTTATATTTATGAGAAAACGTAATTTGTTATTTTTTTTATCATTCGAGTCGAAATTATTTTATTTAAATTAAAACAATAACAGATTCATTTCCTTGTTCCTAATATGGGGTATAAAATTTAATAATTGATACTGAATGAATAAAGAGCAATTTCGAAAACATCTGTGCCTTTATATTTATGCAATGAACTGTAGTTCTTATGTTCCTTTTTTTTTAAAAAAAAAATTATTATTTTAATCTTCCATTTTAACAAAAAACATATAAAGCGCACCGTGAATTTCGATCCGTTTTCTTGTAGCAAAAGTGTCGGTTATGCGTCGGATTATAAGGTTCTTCAAATGCACGGGAAATGAAATGCTTGATAACACATCTACAAGTCTAAACATTCCTAAAGGTGGCATCGCAGGCATCTCTCGGTAAACTGTTCTTTAACGCATTTATTTTTCGATCTGTAAGAAATTACCTTCTCCACTTTGATGTCCTTATTGCTGTATAAGTGGTTTTACAGGCGCATTTTTAAACGTCTTCAAAAGAAAAAAAAAAAAAAAAGAGAAAAAGGAGGTGGTGATGTGGCTATTAATTCGACACGAATGTTATTTTTTATGTATGTTCACCAACTACTCCAAAACTATGCAATCGATTAATGTGATTATTTTGTAATTGAAAAAGGATATTCTCGAATGGGTCCCACTTAAATTTTGTCACAATTATTCTGTACTTTTTCAGTAATTAAAATAAATAAAAATGAATAAATAAATAAAAATATATAAATAAATAAATATATTTGTTTAATTTTTATCATTCATTTTTCATTTTCATTGATTTTCCCAGCGCTATCCGCTTTTGTTTCTAGTATTGTTGTTAGAAAAAAAAAACCAATGTTTTAATGGTTAAAAAAAATTTATTAAGTAAATAATATGTAAAAAAAAAAAAAAAAAAAAAAAAAAAATATCCAAGATTTTTGCTCATTTGAAGAACTATATTTTTACGATGGAAGGCAGCTTGGACCATAGTCCATGGCAATTTTTTTTTATTTTAATATAAAATTAAATAATCGAAATCTTTTTTTTTTTTTTTTTTTTTTTTTTTTTTTTTTTTTGTAAAATTTAAAATTATTTTTAGTTTCTAATCTAGCTAATCTAGAACTGATCATTGAAAAGTATAATTCATTAATTGGTTGATCAAAAAGTGTCTATAGGTAAAATGAATGAACGCAATTTGCTGTATAAAGAACTCCCTTCATGACTTCATTTTTTAATAAAGCTATTTCAACCTCTTCAATTCCGAAGCTAAAATAGTAATACAAATACTTATTCATTGTTTTTTTCCCCAAACAAAATGACATCGTAACTGACAGAAAAAATATCTTTTCTCAAATGGATCCTTCAGGTACTTAGTAATTTAGGTTCAAAAATATCAATCTAAAACTACAACCCCCCTTTAAAACTTCATTTTAACTTTTAACTGATGTTACCACAGATCACAGTTTTTTTTAGTTTCTATAATTCAACTTGTAATTCTCAGTTTAACGGCAAACACTACCGACAATTTGTTTCATTTGGTACTTTAATACTATCACCAGAGACTTTCAAACAGGTGAATGTTTATTTTAACAGTCCTGTACAAGAAGTTTAGTACAAAAGCACCATTCTGTGAGTTGATTATGTCTTTTATATATCTTTTAATCTTGCGGTCTCACAGACTGCTTCACATTAATAATGTTACAATTTCTGTCATACCAGTTAATGGTTAATAACTATTAACCTAAATTAAAGCAATCACAAATTTAAGAGCTTTAAACAAGTAAATAATCTATAAATCCTCAAATTTTTTTTTAGAAAAAGATTTAAGTTAAATACTTATGAAAATTTATTATTTTCTTGGTCACCCTGTCTTTTGGTCATTTTTAGGCATTTTACAAACTCAGATGACAATAACATTTATTTTATGAGGGATGCAGATTAGATGTAGCCATTTGATCGTTTCATTTTAAAGCAAAAAACATTCAGCTATTAACCGTTTAAACGCCAATATTCCCAAATGGGAACATTGCGTTATTTGTAATACAAAACATATATTTTCCAACATAATAACGATGTCCTTATTTTTCCTATGAAACATACAGTTGATCTAAACTTTAACAAAAAGAAAAAAAAAAAGAAAAAAAAATGTTTAAGCATTTATTACAGGTATAAAGAAAATATAAATTCATTAATTTGCATAAAAAATATGTTATTTGTTTTTATCGTTTTCTTTTTATTACTTAAATTTGACCGCTAGGAATCTAAATGTTTTTGGAATTCGATAAAATACTCAAGAACAATATACAATAGCATGTAGCGGAAAATAATTTCTCATATTTGCATAGGTTGCCAATCAATAATCATGTTCCAAAATGCAAACAAAAAAAAAAAAAAAACTGCAGAAATATTTTTTTTTTGTTATTTTCTAAATTTGTATGCATATATTAAGATATTTGAAACTGTAATGTAGGAAAAACAAATTTATGATTACATTGGAACATTAATTCGGCGTCTAAATGGTTAAGAAGTGATGTGAAAATGCAAAAGGATCGTACATTTTCGTTTTTATAAAGAAAAGTACAAAAGTCCCCGACTGGGGACTCAGGGACCGAAGAGGTTAAAAATCCACTCCTATCACTAATTGTTGTATAGTAGAGCTACTGTAAGTGATCTCCATAACCGCATGATCGAAAGATAAAAAATGCTCGATTAATCCATAGGATATTGTTTCTCAACTAGCTTTATCCACAGGATTTTTATAATAAAATGTCATGTATTCAGAAGTCTCAAGCGATAGTACTAGGGCTTCAAACGATACAAGATTTCATTAGTAGTTAATCTTAAAATTACGAGTAACTGAAAATTTAAAAAAGGAGCTGTCTGTGAAACAGGCAACAGCAGCTATATTTTTAAAGAATCTGACTACAATAATCATTGAGGAATGCTTCATCTTGGAGAATAGCTTTTTGTTCCCTGATATAATTATACTTCAGACTGGATTAAGATAACATTTATCTGTTTTCTTATGAATGTCCCATTATATAGCAATTAGAATACAGTTGACTGTCATCAGTACAAGCTCTACAAGACCATCAGTATTCTCTATAATGACTAAATTTAATGATATTAAATTTAGTTTACAGGAAATTTAGTGAAGATGCTAAATAATTTTGTTACAATTTTTTATATCCAATTTCGCTCCAAGGGCGTGTCCAGTTCCCAATTTAGAGGGGATCATGGCACTTTTTAACACTTTCCAACAAAGTTGAAAAGTGTTTATGCAATCGGTTTGTCCGGCCGTCTGTCCACGCTCTAACTCCCGTAAATATACTCGGATCTCTATGAAATTTTTATATGTTACTGTTGTTTACCCTAGCACGAACCCTATTAAAAATGAAGTTTCTACCATGATTAGTTTATTTACAGGGATAGTCAAAAGTTTTTCGATACATTGCGGCCTACGGTAAAAAATTGTTTCAAAAGAATTTTAAAGATGTTACACACCGTCAAACATATTCATATTTACATGGTTTCGCAAAGTGCTGTAAAATATGCATTGAAAATAATAATTACTATTCATTTACAGTGCAACCCAAAAGAATTCCATTACACAATAATAAAGGGGGGAATTGTTAGCGACATATTTTAATTATGTTAAATGATTTCAAGCATCATAAAATTGATATGCGTTGCTGAGAGTTAATATTTAACGCATAATATGAAATGCATAGCATTTACAGGGCCACACAAAATATTTCAAATCTTATATTCTTATCCGAAGTTTTGTATATTATAGATGATAGCTGATGGATGGATGAAATATATTTTCAATTATGATATGCGTTTTCAAGTTTTACTAAATGTCTACAAATTGTATGGTGCGTATAAATGATATAGTTGATATACAGAGTTACACAAAAGAGCTCATAAAAGTTACTGAATGTGAGGATAATTAACTTAAAAGTGTTTTTTAATAATCTATGCATTTTTACGTTGAATTGCTTTGAATATACCAAGAAATGTTTGTAGAATATAGATAAAATGATATACTGGGTCATGCAAAGAATTAGATACATAGTCAACCATAATTGATAATTTCTGCAAGTGTGATTTAAGTATGTTTTAAGAGTGCTTTTGTTTGAACTAAATTTTAACAAAATACTGGCGTGTAATAAAGGTACTAGTTAAATTACAGGGCTGAACAAAAGTATTTAAGTATTTTCCATGTTTTAGAATAAAATGCTGAAAGCTAAATTTCAACCAATTAGGCATTTTCTTGCCAAACTAAATTTTCCCACTATATAGTATGTATATATCAACCGACGGATCAAATACAGGGCTGTTCAAAAGTATTGGAATACTTATTTGGCTATGGACCGTAGCATCCTATTTCTCTAAATAACAAAGTTTCGTTAAAGATATCAGGAAGTGTTGGAAAGTGTTTCATAATCTATGCTTAACGCATGATTTTTCTTACTTGTTCTTTGGGGGAGGGGGTGTCACATCACTTCATGATCAATTGTTATGTTGAAAGTTATTCTTAAATTAAAAGTGACGATTTTTCTGATACTTTCGCCAATTCATTTTCATTTCATTTTCATTCGTAAATACAAAAAAAAAAAAAAAAGCATTAATATTTCTAAATATATATAATTTACAGATTTCATTCCGATATCAAGAAATTGAAAATCTTTTCATTTTCTTATGAATGCAAAAAGTTATTCAGAAATGTTATTAATTTAGCATTTAACGATAACTTTTAGGACTTGACAGCCACAGAAATGTCGTCATGAAGGAGTAATTAGCAATCGCGTCCGAAAATTTAGTTTAAAATGTCAAATTTAATGGAATTTTTTGAAAGTTTTTATTTAAAAATGGAAAAACTTTTCAATAACATAGTTTAATAATAGGTACACTCGTAAATTTCTTGAGTTTAAAAATACTTTCAGAAATGTTTTAGAAATGATCTAGTTCTGATTTAAGTAGAGCTTTAAAGAATTAGAAAGATTCGCATTATTGGGGGGGGGGGGACAAGAATTTAAGATATTTTTAAAGTAATTTCTAGGATATTTCTGCAGTTCAAGGGCTGGGGGGGGGGACATGGCCTCATTAACGCCCCCCTTGGATTCGTCATTCTTTCACTCCAATTAGATAATAAAATTAATTGATTAATTAAATTAATATCTAATAAATAAATGAATTAAATTAACTAGATAATTAAATCTAATTCTTCAATTAGATTAAAAAAAATTAGATTGTAATTACAATTAAAACAATATATCATAGAAAAAACAATTTCGCCTGACGATCACATTATTTCAGAATTCTTTTAGATTCATTGCATTAATCTGCTGCAGAAGAGAATAAATTCTTTTCTCCCGTCTTATAATATTTCTCATAATTCAGTACTTCTGTTGTTATTTTTTATTTAATCATCTCTGGCTTTTTAGTAGCATAATGCTGGTAGTAAAATACTTAGGATTATTGTCAATAGATGGCGTTAATAATTGTCGAATGAAAAGAGAGAAGAGTGATTTAACATCGTGAAACAACGGGTTAAAACAAATACAACCAAATTGCGCTCTTCAGCATTATTTTATTCTTTATAATTAGTTAAAATTGTAACGACTGATTTGTAATATATAGTTCGATGATCAAATGAGAAATACGTCAGTTTGTTTTCTCTTTTTAGCTGCAAAGAAGAAATGAAAAAAGATGTTCAGTCAAGGGCGAATAATTTGATATTGTTTAAAAAAACCAATTAACTCAATAAAAGTGCGATCCGAATGAAATTAGCCACACTTTTATAGAGCGCTTTAATAAGAATTCTTCAACTAAGCTGTTAAAAAAAAAAAAAAAAAAAAAAAAAAAAAGATTAGGGACTAGGGTAAACAATACAGTTATTTGGCACCTAAAATACAACTTTTCTGTAGTGAGACTCAGTATGACTTAACTTTTATAGCTAAAGTAAAACCAAAATTTAATTTAAAACTATTGAAAAGGCTGTTTTTTGATAATGCACAGATAAAATAACTGAACCCAAAAGTAATTTTTAATTTAAAGTATAAACGAATGTAAGACAGAAATCATAGTTATTGACACCCTCCAAAAGTCATTTATATGAATACACACAAGAAATCTTTAAAGTATTTGTATGTACATTTAATAATTATTTAAATTATAATGAAATTAATTATATTAAATGAAATTCATATGAAATTGACTTATTTTGGGCAATTTTTAATGACAAATGACAGATATATATATACATATATGTATATATGCCATTACCTTTTTTTTTTTTTTTAACATGAAAAAAGTACTGGATTCGTGAAAATTTTTTACTTCCGGTTTTTGACGCATTTATTCGTTGTAGGGGTCAGAGATATCAAAAATGGCCGCAGGAATAAGAGCTCGAAAGCGCTAAGAAATTAAATAAAATGTGCATTTTTATTATAACTTATATAATTTATGTTATTATTATTGTCATCCTTAAAGATTAGGTGGGGCTTGTTGTTCTAAAGCAAATTGGTAGACCTCTCCATCTGGCCGAAACTGTCATTTTTTAAGTATAATGGTGAACTTTTTAAAGTTCATGTTACGTATTTTGTGATTAGTTTTAATTTTAATATACAGCTTATTTTCAATTAAAACATGAAACTTTTATAGTTTCCGTATAGATTCTACAATTTTTGATGAAAAGTACTGTTGCCTTTTGATGACTATTGGGTGTCGTTTTAAAACTTTCAAACATGATATGTGATCTCAGTAAAAGCTATATCAAAAGAATTAATTAAAAAATATAATTAATGCACCATTCAAGTATTACGTAAGCACATTTTTAATCATTTTGTACCCTTCTCTCCACCCTTGTAAGGAAAAATAAGCAAATGTTAGACCCCGACCACCCTCTTTGCTTACGAAAGATTTTATAAAATTCAAACATGAACATTGCTATAAAAAGTATAATCAGCCATAATTACATTATTAATTCAGGAAATTTACATAAATAGACATATACAACCCTTGGCAAAAAGTTTCTGATCATTACATCAACACTACCATCTTTTGTAAGAAAAAATTATTTATTCTCACTGCATAAAAATGAAACGACTATTGGCGATAATACATTTGTGTTACATATAATGAACAACAATATGCAATAAAGAAAAATCACCGTTCATCAATTTATAAACAGAAAAATTGTGATTGAAATTTAGGTACCAAAGAAAAAATTATCCGATCATGCTTTGACTTGGAAAAAAATAAACGATCACTGTAATTATATATTTCGTAAATCCACCTTTATTTCGGATGACAGTCGAAATTGTTAGTGGACTGGACTCATTACGATTTTTACACTCATTGGGAGCAACTTCACCCCAGCATTCCCTTATAGTTTTACCTAAGTTCTATGGCATTTGTAATTCATCGAAAATCGATTTTTCTTTTTAATATATTTCACATATTTTCTATGGGATTAAGATCCGGACTATTGGGCGGTCACGTCATGGTTTGATTTAATATATTACCTACATTTTGTAGAAATTTCTTCATTGATTTGGTGCGTTGGGGAGCTAATTGTCATCTTGAAATAAGAAGTCATTTTGATTTCAGAACTATTGATCGATGCTGAGAATAAAAAAATCCACTAAAATGTCAATGTAAACTTCAAAGCTTACTGTACGTAACACAATACACAACTTGCCGACGCCTTGTGATGTAATACAACTCCAAACTGCAAATGCAGGTGAAAATTTAGTCTTCGTATTGATACACTTATCATTGAACTTTTCACCAACTCTCCTCCAAACAAATGTTCCACAGTCATCACTTTTACCGATAGATATGCGAAATTCATTGCTAAAAATAACTTTATTTCATGTATCAAATGGTTAGTGCACATGTTTTTTACACCATTACAAGCGCTCTTTTCTATGCTTCTTTATCATGTAAGATTTTGTTTTAATTTTACAAGATTTAAATCTTGCTATATTTAGATGATTACGTACTGCGGTCACATGCCTTTACGTTATACTTAGACTATTCGGAATCAAGTTGTTTTGAGGTTGCTCGCCGCTTTCTTTTCGATATTTTCACAAGTTTTCTTTTCCTTCCTAGGTATTGACATTCGTGGTCGTCCAGTTCGAGGTAAATTTTCCACGCTATTAGTCAACTGATATTTTTTCCAAATATCGCATACTGTACTTTGAGCATAATTTTATAAATCAGCCACTTTCCATTGTGAATTTACTTCTTCTAATAATTAAATCATGCGGGTTTTTAAATCGCGAGACAGGTTTTTCACAAGAGTCATTTTCCAGCACTTCATAGCTGCTTTTGATCTCGCAACTGGAAGATTTCTTCTTTTAAATAGGATTCATATATCATACGCATGCGCAGGCACTCTAATCTATCTTCAATATGCAAATTTCAAACTTTTTTCCTCAGTGATCGATTACTATTTTCCAACTTCGATCTTGATCGGATATTTTTTTCTCACGAGGAAACATTTTTGTCTGCATTATAATTATAAATTATATGATTGCAATATTGAATTCACTTTTTATTTATATTTTGACATTCTTTCTTTTATTTGGCATATTGCAAAACGTTCCTATGCTCTTGAATCGCGAATTATACTCTTCGAAATACAAGACTCATAAACTTGATAACAGTGATCAGAAACTTTTTGCCAAGGGTTGTAGGAATTGTATCGAAGAAAAACTAAATTGGTTTATTATAGGGGTGTACAACTGTGGCTCTCGGGCCAAAAAGCTACCACTATTTCCATGTAAAATAATTTTCCTGATAATAATGACAGAAACTTGGCTCTGAAATAAAACAAAAACCACTTTTCAAATATTCCGGTGGCAAACAATTTTCTGTCAAAAAGGTTGTGCATCACTATTTTAATACACTGTTACTCGTAGCAAACAATTCACAGACTACAAATTAGTTTTTGATATATTATTATTTATCGCATTGAAGAGCAACAACAACAACAAAATACCCTAAGAAATACAACAGGCCTGAACTTATTTAGGAACATAACTAAAAATTTTAACAAGAATCATAGGAATATTATGTGTTTAGATGGCGTTTACATCTCTAGTCTGGTGTCCAATATCTTTGAATCCGTGTTTCTGCATTGTCTATTGTTACGTTTTAAATGTAGTGATGGCTGGAATATTCCCTTTTTCCAGTTCTTTTTTACCCCATATAATTTTTCTTCAATATCATTTGCATGCTCATCTAAATCATGTTTTTTTTTGCATTATGTTGTTAAGCTAAGTTACTTCATTGTCTAATGCTTAAGTAGGCATTCTCGTAACCCCCTCTCTCTCCCTTTTCAGCAAAAATAAGCAGACCACGGACCCCTTGCTGCTTACGTAATACTTAAACGACACCTAACGAACAGCTTTATAAAAATAAAAGATGTCATTTTTTAATATAGATACATTTAAAGTGTCATTCATAATAAATGCATCAAGTATCCTATATTTTATTTTTGAATGCGAAAGTTAAAGAAGGTGTAAAAAGAGGGATGGGTTTTCCGAAAGAATGCGTATCTAGGGATCGAGATAGCCTTGATTAGGCCTGAGAGTAGAGTTCAGTAGATTTCTTTTTAAAAGCATGGTATAGGGCAAAAAATATTTTAAGGTCCGTACAAAGTAATATCCATGACGATAATGAACGGTGATCAATGACTGATTAAAATGATGTGCATAGGTATTTTATTCGAAACTGAAAATCTTCAAATCTATCTATATTATAAAGGCCAAACGTATCTGTGGGTAACGCATACGTCATTTTGTGAATGATAACACTTTGAAACTTCTAAACATTGTACATCTTCAACTTTTACATCCTCGTATGGGAAAAAAAATGTACTTTTAAACGCAATTTGTTTAAAACTGCATCTTAATTTATTTTTGAGACATTACTTTTTTTGTAATTTTTAGTTCTATTTCACTAATGGTGATAACTTGAGTACTGTATTTCTGTAAAAAGTAAAGGGAAAATAGCAGATCACTGTAATTTTCTTTGGCTCTTTCTCATAGCAGCTGAAAGAAATAGTAATTAAAATTTTTGATACGTCCAAAATATCGTCTATTATATAACCCGGTAAATTTTGGTTTTATTTCGTTACTATTTATCAATAGGTGGTTCTTAGTTTATTACAAACTTACTCTACACTCGATACAACATTTTATCTTTACAAAAATGCATTTCAAATAATAGTTGTGTGACTCATTTTGTCCACTTTTATTTGATTCGTATCAAATAGCTGAAGAATGCAGATTTATGAAACCGTGTGTAAAATCACTTTTGGAATTTGGAAGAAACATAAATGAATGATTTCCGATAAAACAGAGCATTACAAACAAGCAAATAAAGGCATCTAGATTATTTATATTTATCTAGATTATTCAAAAAAAAAATTATTTATTCTTTAAAGGTATATAAATAGTTTATTGTCTGTTTTCAGTTAATACCAATCAAAACTTCAAGTTTTGAATTAAAATGATTTTAAATTTATCTAATTAAAATACCATTTTTTCAAAAGGTGAAACGAATAGGAGAGGTGCATATGTAAAATGGAGATGGTAAAAATTGTGTCGGGTTTAGATTTCACGGAGAAAAAATTCTATGACTCAGTCAAAATGGAGTAAATTTTGTTGTTTTTCATTTTGGAATACCAAGCATAAGGCTTTAATTGATAAAGTTATCATAATGAGAGACCTTTATTATATTTTATTTTACTGCTTACATATACGACTAAAGTTTAAATTTAATAATTTCTACAACTTAGTTTTATAGAAAAAGTATTTTGTCAACTTTACTTTAAATATCATTTGTTTAAGAGTTAGACTTAACAATATCACGTGCATTTTTTATTGAAACTAATTTTGTAGATTTATTATAAATTAATGAAACACTATTTTTTAAAATATTTTCTGTCGTCGAAATTCAACGGGTTCTACCTTATATTTTTTATGTGTAACAATCATATAATGTGCAGTGTAAGTTAGCAAAATGATATTTAAAGTCAAACGCTTGCTTAAATATATATATATATATATATATATATATATATATATATATATATATATATATATATATATATATATATATATATATATACATATATATATATTAGCTTGTATCCTATTATCTTTTAAAAGCTAAGTCCATTAACACAATCATTTTAAAAAAGCATTTAAACCTTTTTCTTCATCATTCGTGGTTTTATCTGAAATATTTCCCATTTGGCGAATTGTTTTTACATTTCGTTACCTTCCTTTAACTATGTGCCATTTTCGTCGGGTCACACCCTTTAAAATTGATTGCAGAAAAGCAAGCTTTAGCCATAATCTCACAAATTGACATGCAATTTCTTGTTTAAGCAATACCCTTTTAAAAAAGAGGGAATTCAAACAAGGCTAATCCACAAGAAACTGTGGATAGAATTTTAGATGAGGGAACTTAGTGCAAAATTAGTAGCAAATTCCAAGAAACGCGGTGGGCGTGGTATCTTTCGTCAAATAGTTTTGAACGATTACATTTTGGGAGATATAATTAGATTTTTAAACCAATCAGAAGTTCTTATTAATCACCTGTGCTACAAAACATTGTTGGTAATCAGTTCATAGGTACAGAAGTTGATGTAATGTTTGAAGCCATTTTAAGCAGCGACAAGGTTGTCTGATAATTTTTAATTTCATTTTTTTTCCAAGTGGGTGGGTACATTAATTTCGTGCAATTACTAACGAAAGTCTGAAATTTAAATACATCAGGAGATGCATATTGATTTGTAATTAACAAATATGTTGAACGGGAAATTATCTACAAACATCTAATATACTAAGCAAATAACTTAAGAATTTGCTAAGGACAGTCAGAAAATGATCTTGTTATCAGAAAGATCATGATTAAGTATTTTATTTGAGTAATGTGTATAATTATCACTGACACAAATTTCGTGATATTATTTTCGTAAATTGCAGAGATAAAATAATGTAAGTGCAATTTCTTGCTTAATTAAATTGAATATCTCGAGTAATTTATATTACGTGCTTGGTGCTTGGATGTTAGCAGTTTTTTTCTTTTTTTAACGACTAGATATTGCATAAATTATAAAAAGTTCTTGAAGCACAGTGTTACATTCATATTTCTTAACTTTTTTTTAACTGTTCACTGCATCACGTGCCATACCTGGCCAATACATAAAGGCATTCTAATTTTTATTATATGTCTTGTAATTTGCCAATACGATCTTTGTCCCTAATCAAGAACAATTCAAAAAATGAAATAACACTTACTTTGTTCATCTCAGATGACTGCATTAGACAAAAAGTTAGAGTTTGTTCTTCGGAAACAAGAAAAAAAAATGATTAAGTTATTAAGGTCACATTTACTTTCATTATTTTTACTGAATACTTAAAATTATTAATATAAAAAAAATTGCGGAGTGTTAAGTTGATGAAATTAATTAATTTAAACCCAATTAATTGCAAAATTTAGTAATACAATATTTGAAAAACATAACTGTGTACAGGTGTACCAACTCCTGTTTTTAGTTTTTCTTATGTTCTTTATGTATTTGCTGCTTATAAATTCCAAAATTTAAATAAGTTTTAGATAATTTAATTATCTAATACATTTACGCATTTTAATTTTGAAATTTACACCTCTCTATCAGCGTTATATTAATAAGAAATCTTCATTCTGTTTCTGTATAACCAGTTAAAGCCTTTTACTGGTTCTTTTGTGCGTATGTGTTTATCTGAACATTATTATTCTAATGCTTCCATTCCTCTGGGAACCTGTACAGTCTAGTTTATTCGTCTTCTCTTAGAGCATAAACAACGATACTTTCCTACTTTTCTGTCGGTAAAGGAAAAAAGTATCCGGAATTGAAAGCGACCTTAAACGGAATCTAATGAAAATAACTCCACAAAGGTACTATGTTAACCTTCGACTTCAGATAGACCATGCCAAAAGAATCATTGAAAATTTTTGAAATGCAAACAATAATTAATTTTCGAATGCCTTATGCCACGAAAATGGGATGTAAACGCAATAAGCGCAATCAATTCTACTGTGTTTTTGAAAAACAAGTTCTCGAAATGCATTAGAATAACTTCTCCATTTAGACTATTTCTCTGTTCAATCTAAAATACGATTGTAAAATATAATATAATAAATATAAAAATATAATATAATATATAAGATATAATTAATTATATCAAGTCATACATAAAAATAAATTATTTATTCGCGGTACTTTTACAATCACAAGGATTTGCTGAAAATAAATTACAAAAGGCGATTGATAGACAACCTTGTCGAATTATTTCATTTCAGATCATCCGCGGAACATAATTTTATTGCGAAATGCGGCTGAAAAAATTGTCTACCGATTGAAAACACATTTAATGAAACTGGAAAATTAAGAATTCTCAGAGCTGAGATAAAAAAAAATATCATTATCATAAATAAAACAATAATAATCCGACAAATAATATACAACTTAGTGAATGGAAGACGAAAACATCTTATCCGAAGAAGTCAATACATAATAATACAGAGTGGGAGAGGTAAAACTGACAAGAATTCTGATGATGAATTGGAAATAAATAATGTAGCTGTCATTTTTTTCTAGAAGACAGAAATTGGAAAAAAAAAAGAGACTAACTGGATACGGTCGAAACAATTTGATCTCCTTCCTATGTTTCATGCTAATTGCTGTCACCGTGATAATTTGGTTTGTAATTTTGAATCTCGTCCGAATAAGTTGTTGCTTGCCTATTTATCTAGAAACATATAGTGAGTGTATTTCTTTTACAGGTAATTTGTTGCTTTTTTTCGGAGGAAAGTAATCAATGGCGTGATGGAACGAATTATTTGATGATTATGCCATCGGTGTGGTCTATTTCGGTGGGCTTCTGTGATTTTGGGAAAACAATGAGGTAAATGAACCTAATGAAACCGGGTTTTAAGTGACGATTTAATGTATGATAAATAAAATCAGAAACTAAATCATTCTCTGATAAAACAGTTTTATTTTAATATTATTATGATAGTTCTTCGAATTATTTGCTCTGCCACAAAGCATGGTGCTACAGTTTGTCTCAAAAGCTCAAACACATTAAAATATGATAATAAAATTAGAAGGAAATATATCGAGTGGTTATAATATAAGTATCTTTATTTGGAGCTGTCTGTATCTTGAAGGTATAATCCAAATTAAACCAAAATCGGTGTACTTGTTATTCGAGGAGGAGGGGAGAAGAATAGAATAATAAAAAATGGATACAATAACCGCCAACAGATTGCGCTACGTGGTCTGGCGGTTATAATATCGTTTTAATCATCAGCAAAATAAAAAAAAAAATGTGATTTTTTGTCTGTAACGTTGCACAAGTATTCTTAGAACAACATTTCACCAATGCTAGATTAATAAGCTCATATTTTCGTACGGGGCGGCTTTCTCGATTTCCTGATTTGACGCTATGTGATTTTTAGCTTCGGGATAAATTAAAATTTTTTATGCATCTTGGAGGTGTCACAAACCTTAAAATTAAGTTGAAATTATTTGTCAAAAAGGTCACAGTGACATCTTTAATATTATGTGACATCACAATTATCCTCGCGACATCCATATACAGCTCATATTCAAAATATTAGAATAATTGAGAAAAAGTAATAAGAAAAAATTATTTGTCATTTATTTATTTTTTATACTAAGTAAATGCAATTAAATTTCTTATAAATTAAATCTGGAATGTTTAGATAAGATTTTAACGTTTGTAAAATATAAAATACAGCACAATAAATTAGGTATACAGCTTTCTTAAACACACCAGAATATTAGAATAAAATTTAGATTGGTTCAAAATATTAGAATATTTTATTTTACGCAACAATATTACCTTATGAATATGAAGTAAATGGTAGTTAATATTTTGTAGCATCCCCTTTAGCTTTCATAACAACGTACAATCGATCTTGCATACTATATACAAGGTGTTTACAAACATTTCTATTAATATTAGCCCAAATAGACTTTATACGTGCCACTAACTCAGTTTTACTTGAAGGAGGATTTTCTTGAAGTTTTTTTTCATTATACACCATAAGTTTTCGATGGGATTAAGATCTGGTGAATTTGGTGGCCAAGGAAGTACCTTAATGTTGCGTTGGCGGAACAAATTCTTAGTTGACACCGAGGTATACGGGGACGCTAAATCTTGTTGAAAGATTAAATCATCTTCAAATAAATCTTCTGATGATGGAATCATGTAATATTCTAAAATTTCTTGATATATCAGAGAGTTAACCTTTTCGTAGACGATGCATAACTTTCCAGGTCCTTCTGCACTCATACAACCCCAAACCATGACACTAGCAGCAAATTTTACGGAACGTTTAAGGCATTCTTTATCAAATGCTTCTTGCTTCATTCTCCAAACTCGAATACCTTGATTACCATATGAAACACAAAACATACTTTCATCACTAAATAATATATTTTTCCAATCTTCATTGCTCCATAAACGTCTTGATTTACACCAATTCAATCTTATACGCTTTTGTCTTGCAGTCATGAGAGGTTTTGTTTTCGGTACACGAGATTCAAATTTAAATTTATGGAGACGTTTTAATGTTGTCGATGTAGAAACTTCAACTCCTTCTTCTTTCCATTTTCGGTGCAAGAATAGCACACTTTTAAAACGGTTTTTCTTAACTATACGCTTCAGTTTCCTGTCATCTCTAGCAGATGTTTTTGGTTTTCGGCCACCATTTCGGCGATTATTTTGAAATTTTCCAATTTTTGAATATTGTGTTAGTATTTTACTAACGCTCGATTGCGAAGAATGTAAATAATTCGCTATAAAACATTGATTTTTACCGTGCCGATACAAATCAACCATACGAAGTTTAGTAGATTCAGGAATATCACTCACATGGCCCATTTTAAGACGAAAAAGAAACAAACTGCAAAAAAGAATACTGATTTTAAATAAAATAGCCTGAATTTAATCAATGATGCCACCAGTTAAGAATTGGTAATAATTAAAGGAGAATTAATGTGAAATATTCTAATATTTTGAACCACTTGAATAAATATTCTAATATTTTGACTTTTCAAAATAATTTTTTTTGCAATTAATATTTTCAAAAATGATATTAAATTTAAGATAACAAGTAAGTTTAATCAACAATAAGTTCTTAATAAAAATATCGTTTGCATATTTTCATTAAGAGACATTAAATTACCAAACGATATTTTCAATTTCTAAAAAAAAGGTAATTATTCTAATATTTTGAATATGAGCTGTATCATTGGTCGGTTTCATCCTAATTCATTTAATAATTAACGATGTCTCTCTTTTGGATTTTAACATCCTTGTTTTACCAATTTTTATTTATTTCTTTTTTTTTCCATCAAAAACAGCGACTCAGAATTATTTCTCGAACCAGTCATAAAGATCGAAAAAGCTTGAACATATAACCTTTTGTCATATGAACTTATATTTTAAAAATTTAAAATCCGTTTGAATACAGATACTAGCTGAATGTATCTGGCTATAGGACTGGAAAAAACAATTCAGATTGAAAATGAAATTAACACTCCGCTAATCGCATGTTTTTTTCAGACAAGTCAAGTCGCACTGTATCTGTAGGATGCACCAGTATATATTGTTAACAAAAATATTTAAAATACTCACAAATAATCTGTAACAATTCCCTATTTGAATATCACACTTGAGGCGCGGAAACAGATCTAAAATTCCCTCCAAAACAAAAAGGGAAGATAGAAGAAAAGAATTTTCTCTCTGATGTAGCACCACCTAGTTATATATATATATAAACGAAATAACAGTATATCTGCCAGATAAGGCGCGACTTACGGCATGTTAACGAATAATTTTAAAGGATGATTGGTCATTTGTTTATTTTAATGTATAAGCGTCTTTTTCCCCTTTCAGAGCAAAATTTTTTAGAAGAATGTTCAATGTCTTTTAATTTGATACCTCAAGTTACATTACATTTTGTAAAGGATTTTTTAATTAGTAAGCCTAAGCATTTAATAAGCTTTTCCTATTAATCATTAGCTGCTATGTTAGAAATTATCACATAACTATTGTTGGCGGTTTACAAGACCGTTTGATCGAAAGAGGAACAACAGACTCGATTCCCATGGGATACTGTTTTTGTACTGATAAGGAAGGTCTCCATTCTGGGCATACCCAGAAGTTTTTGAAAAAAAAAATACTAATTAAGCTATTTACGTATGTAATAAAGGATCAGTAAAAATTAGCGGCGGAATGACGGTAGAAATTGTGTAAAAAAATAAAATACTTTCGGATATTCGGCGTGAAAAGACGAAAGCGTCAAGCGATTTGGCGCGCAGCACTTTTCTTCGCCAAAAGCAAACGATTTTCATGTAACTGAAAATATTGGATGTTTGGAATGCGTGTTAATGGTATTTAATTAATTTAAATATAAATAGTGAGAGAGTTTAATATATTACATGCATATATATATATATATATATATATATATATGTAATAAAATAAAAAAAAAATTGCGCCATTTTGTTCTCGCTTAGCTTCAATTCTAAATTTGTGGAACATGTTTCAATCTTAGTTTCGTAATGTATTAAATTGTAACAGCTAAAATTCTTTTTCTTATTTTATTTATTAATAATTTATTGCTTGCTTCTCAAAAAGGCGGAAAGTATTTCGTAACCTTTTTATTTTCTGGAATATTCTCGGGATTTTAATTTTATTTTTTATTTAACATCGCGTGATCTGTATTAATGCGCGTATGTTAAGGGGCTTGTTATTTGCGAGGCAAAATATAGATCGAGTACTAAAGAGAGAAAATTATTTTTGTTCTTAAAATTATTTGTTGTGTATTTCCTATGTATGGAAAACTATGATATTTATTTATTTATTATTTACTTATTTATTTTTATTGTTATTTATCGCAATTGAAGTGTAATATTAAAGATAAATTTATGATAATAATGTATTTTAAAGGAGTATACAAGTTTGGTTGATAATTATTAAGTGAAAATAATGGATTATTTTAAGAACATTGAATTGTATAAATTACTTATCTTTGCTAATTATGAAGTATCATCCTCAGAATATTATTTTTTGTATGTTGTAAAGGGCTTCATGAACAGAATATTTCCGCCATAATGTTAATTTAAGCTTTATATTTGTATTTTTGTTTGATAGAATTTCTGGTGGTAGTTAGTTTTGGTTCCCAGATTCTTATAATTAATATAATTCACTAAGAAAAGTTGGAACAATTCGAAGATGCTACTAGTGTTCTATCGGATAAAATGCAATTGATATTTCATAAAATTTGGCTAATTTAGTAAAAAATAACCTGTGATATTTAAATTTCTATGTTTTTATTTGGAGGAATTTCTGGTTAAGGTTAAGTTTTAGTTCCCAATTTCTTATAATCATAGAATTCAGTAGGAAAAATGGAATTATGCTAATCTTTACTGGGATTTAACAGATGAAATAAAGTTTTGGAAAATTTGGCAATAGAATTTAATTATTAGAGTAATGATTTTTGAAATAAGCATTTTAATTAAATATAGTAAAGTTTAAAGATGTTATTTTCAGTATTTAAGCCTTTAAGATTGCTAAAGCAAGAACTGATGAATTTCATTTAAAAAATAAAAGATATTATGATAAAGAACCAAAATTTAAAATAGGAGATCTAGTTATCTATGAAGAATTTCAGTACCCTAATACTAGAAAATTATCACAAGTATTTAGTGGTCCTTATAAAATTCTTAACAAATTATCCGAAGTAAATTTTGAAATTGATAGGCAAAACCAGTTCAAAAGTTCAGAAATAGTACATGTATCTAAATTAAGGCCTTATTATTCCCCTGATAAATTTAAATTAAGTCATGAGCAACAACCCCCTAATCAACAACAGCAAACTCAAGTAAAAACTGTAGCTTAGACTTAATCTCTAGTTTATTATCATTTTATAATTTTTTTCTCTCTCTTAAAATGTAAATTACTTTCCATATTTTAATTCAGATAATATACTATAATTCTTACAGAATGGCAATGATATCTCTTGACTGCAGCGAGAGTGTCACTTGTCTGGAAATTTTTATATTTGTTTGTTTATACCGGCGTAGACGGACAAAGTGAGGATTTCTTATTCTGTATTGAATTACTCTAGTTAGAATAATATAATAACAAGCAAATATTAAGTCAAATTTTTTTTTATTTTTCAACTGAACCTATTTGTAATATTAAATTTAATCTATCTATTATTAAATTAATTATTTGCCAAGTAACAAAATTTTATCACTTTATTTTAATTTTCTCTCTCTCTCTTTGCTTCTGCATTCCAGTCGAAGTACATGTCAATTAGAATTTAATTTTGTTTCTTTTTCTCTTTCCTTCTTGCATCTTGCAATGTTTTATCACACCGAGAAAATATTTATTGCGTAATTATTTGACATGAATATTTGACATGAATTGACATGAATAATCTTGTCTTTTATTTTTTTTATTATTTATTAATATTTCTTTTTAAAGAATCTTAGTAGTTTAAAGGTCACGTGCATTCTCAAACATGAACAAAATTTTTATTTATTTTTATTTTATTTTATTTTATCATATTATATTTTAAACTTTTTTTTTGTACATATTCCTACTTAATCCTGTACTTGAATTACAAGATTAAGTAAATGATTACATAATTGATTATATTCTTTATTCTATTCCACTTCTCTCTGTATTTCATCCCAAAAATTCCTGAGATGAGATAAACGAGATTAAGTATATAATTTAGAATTTAAAGAATGTCTTTTGAAATATTTACTATTACTTATTGAAAGATTTATTTACACCCATTATGAAAGTAACTTATATTTACTATGATATTTATTATTAGTGATATTTTTTTTCTTTATTATGTTTCTTTATTATATTGTTTGTTTATTACATTGTTAAAATTTATTATTACTATATTAATATACTATAAAATGTGTTACTATATTGAATTACAAGTATAAATTATTTTCACAAAGATACCCAAATATGGAACTGTTATGAATGTGCAAGGACTCAGTCACATAAAAACTGAACTGTTGTTATAATATTAGCTGATGAAAATTAGACATTTAATAAAGATAAAATTAGACTCCTTGAAAAAAGAGGTGTGGACTATATCACTCTAATTCTGAGCCTTAGAGGATTTTTGAAATAAACTCTCAATATTTTTATCTAGAACTTTCTAGTGAATTTCTTCAAAGATTTGTCATTATCATGAATGAATTCAACGTTATTTTATTTTTATTTTTCATGTTAGTATATTAAGATTAGTTGTTTATATTTTCAACTTACTTCCTGGTATGTACTGCGAAACAAGATCATATCTTGTATTTTTTATTGATGCCTATTTTATTGTATGTAAATTTAAAGTTATTCCCCGCATCACCTTAGTGTTCCTAAATTTGAATTCTATATTTATATATAAAAAAACTTAATTTAATTTAACTTTTTCTTTTATTTAGTATCTAATTATTATTACTTATATCACAACTTCGTGAGCTAAGACTGCATCATCTCCCTTTCTGTGAAATTGCAGGTCTCAGACCTACATTTTCACCCGTCTTTCTAATTGGGGGGATTTGTAATAAAATAAAAAAAAATTGCGTAATTTTGTTCTCTCTTAGCTTCAATTCTAAATTTGTGGAACATATTTCAATCTTAGTTTCGTAATGTATTAACTTGTAACAGCTAAAATTCTTTTTTTTATTTTATTTATTAATAATTTATTGCTTGCTTCTCAAAAAGGCGGGAAGTATTTCGTAACCTTTTTACTTTCTGGAATATTCTCGGGATTTTAATTTTATTTTTTATTTAACATCGCGTGATCTGTATTAATGCGCATATGTTAAGGGGCTTGTTATTTGCGAGGCAAAATGTAGACCCTGCCCGAGGCCACGCCTGCTAAGACCAATCAGAACTGATTATTTTTTGACGTTGAGACTCGAGTTAATCCTAATTGGATTTTTAAAATAATTGACGCGGAGTAGGAGGGGGCTAGTTTGTCGTGAAAATGTTTAGTTCTCATTTGGTATTTTAGGAGGTTAGAATGCAATTGACTTTTAAACTATCAAGACGCCCGTTTCATTTCCCATATGGACGTAAAAATGTGAGTTAAATAGAAAGGTTAAATTCAGAGTATGCACAACATAAAATGTCAATATTTTGAAATACTTTTCTCAATTTTGGTAATAAATTATGAATATTTTATGTTGCTCAAACAAGTTAAATTTAGTGTTACTTAAACTAAGTATACAAAATAAACATGCATCTAAAATAATGAACAAACCGAAGGATTGAGATCAGATGGTTGAATTTGATCTATTATATGAAAAATTAATTTGTTATCAAAGCTTGTGAAACTGATATGAAACATTTCTTAATATATATTGTAAAATAAATAATTTTAAAAGAAATTAGCATTTTGAAATAGAATCAATTGAATATGAAATTTGGGGCCCCCTCTTTTCTCATTTTCGAGCCTCTTCAAAATTTTACAAGGGAAGCCTGCTTCTATTCGTTTATCAGGGTCTGGATAATACTCTCATAGCATGCATGGTCACAGTGGTCACATCACATCTGTGACCAAAATGCCATCACTCAGCGACGTCACATTGTGACTGAGATGTGACTTTCTTAAAAATCTTTAGAAAAATACAAAAATTCTTCAAAATATGTTATTTATTTTAAAAACACTTTTGTCTCAATGTCTCTTTTGTTACAGTTTCGTCACGATGTTAATGTCAAAGTAGTCACAAATGAACACATTTTTCACAAATTTGTCACACCATGACTTCACAAAGTGGTCACAATGTGACGTCACAAACGAGCTCTAAAACGGCCATAACGACTTCACAGTTTAGTAACTGTGACGTCACATCGACGATTGATGGTCACAAAGTCACAGTGTGACTTCACAACGACGTCGCAGTGAAGTCACCATGCCTTACGGGATAGTACTAGGCTCCAAACGAAACAAAGGTTTTATTAATACCTATAGTTAAACTGTGAAAATTAAAAAAAGCAGAGGCCGCTAAGAGCAGTTAATGGCAAAAATGGAAATCACTAACATTGTAGGAAACGGGCACAGGGTTTCGTTAATCTGACGAAACCTTATGTATCTCTGTCGTCTGTCTGTCTATCACAGAGTCTGTACACAAAAACTGTATGAATCAGAGATTTTGAAATCTTGTCTACTTACAGTTGAATACCTCGTGTAACACGACAAATCATAAAATTTTGAAAAAGACAATTATTTTAATTTAAATATTTTCTGCAATATTAATTTTTGGCATTGAAATTTTAAAAGGGAATCTTAATTTGAACTATTCGCGCGTAGCCATCATAGCGTGGACTGAAAGTATCGTGCTAGCAAACAAATGGTTCTTAGTTCGAACCCTGGTGCTGGAATTTAAAATTTTCATATTAAGATGGATTTAATTCGGAGAGATTTCGCATTTTTGGCCAATTTAAAGATTTATAGTATTAGGGTTTCGCTCATCTGACATACATAATATTTTTTGAAATTCAATTTTATTTCTATTCTAAAGAAACGTTGTGATTTATTAATGATTCAGCATTTTAAATTTCTTTTAATTTTCTTCTGCTAGATTTTTTAAAATTTCAGATTTTTGTAAAATTTTGAATTTTGGATTTTATTTAAGTAATTTTATTTGAACATTTTTTATTTAATTAAAATAAATAACTTCTTTTTACAATTATTTTAAAATTAAATATGTTGCTGCTACCATTTGTGAAAGAATTGAATAATTATAAATTAACAATTTATATTTTTTTAAGTAAAGAATTGATTTGAAAGAAATATATTAAACGAAAATCATTGTGCGATCTGCGATCACAGTTACCCACTTGTTTTAAAAGCTACTTTTAAATGCTTTAAAGCGCAAATTCAAACAAATATTTTGGTTAAATATATATTAACAGAATTCTAAAAATTAACTTAAAAAGAAATTGCATATTAGTAATTAATACCAAGTTTTATCGAAATATATTTAAAAATATATATATAGATGTAAAAAAAAATAAATAAATAAATAAATAAAAAATCACTTAAATTGATTTTTTTTAAATAGAGGTAATTGATATATATATTTATATAGTATAGTAAAACGAATATTCATTAAATTTTCAATATCCCCATAATAAATGTAATAATAATAATAATAATAATAATAATAATAATAATAATAATAATAAATAGAAAATGCTTACAATTTTTCAAACACACTAGTCATTGGAGACTTTTCATTTTCATACTTATAACAACAATGAATATAAAATTGTTACTTTATTTTTTTTTTTCTTTTTTACAGAAATATGAAAATTTAATTAAAGATTTTCCTTGCCTCCATCCTCGAAGTGTCTACAGTTTCAAAACGCGGGTCTTTAAATACACAATAAAACTGTTTTATTGAACTTTTATCCAGTGCACGAGTAGACTATTTAACTGTCAATCGGCAACAATGGACGAAAGAAAAACATTATTATGGTAATAACAGACTTCGGAGAACGATTTTTTGATAATGCCCTTTCTTTGATCACGGTTTTTATTGGAAACTTTTCCACCGCCCGACTAATCTTTAACCCCGCAGCGGCCTGTCTTCTTGAACTTATTCATTAAATAGAATCAAAAGATATAATAAAAGTTTTATTTATTTATTTTGATGAAGTTACAAGACAATGATTCTTACAAAGGAAAAAATAAATAAATAAAATAAAAATATCGCATTCAGATAATGCTATAATTTATTGGAGTATATGAATTTGCTGCCATATGAAGGTTGAGGGCGGTTTAATATGACAGGTAGTCTATTACAGTAAAAAATGTACAAGCTAAAGTTTGAAATACAAATACAAATGAATGAATAAATAAAAAAAGAAAAGTGCCCAGTTAAACTGATAGCATTGAGCTCGCAGACTATGCACATTAATTGTATATACTATACTATTATTTATTTCTATTATTCATAAAATAGAACTCACTCATTTGAAGCGAAACGGTAAATAATAAGGGAAGCGACTTATCAGAATAAACCGGTATCCCAAATTGAAACAAATTGAAAAATTCTCCATGAAAAGCCTATTTATCTAAATTATAGGTTAAGAGATTAACCCCCGGTTCTCTCTTTATACTTAATTAATGCATTTTCAAACCTGATTAGGGAAGCGCTTTATCAGAATAAACAGGTATATCAAATTGAAGCAAATCGGATAATTCTTCATGAGAAAACCCATATATATATAAATTAAGAGGGATTAGCCACAATTTCACTCGTTTTATACTTAACCAATGAACTCCCAAATTAATCAGGGTAGCATGCTATCCGGAAGAAATAATTTAAAAAACTGGAAGCTAATCGGATATTTCTATCAAGAGTTATCACGTTACCTACGTAGATACACGCAGAACCTGCGGGCACATTAGCTCCCGCAGACTTTCATTGCCTGTGAGCTAAAAGCAGATCTATAAAATAGGAACCTTTAGAAAGATTTAGCAAAGTATTGTTTAACAAGTGTTCTGCAGTATAGTATCCGAAATGTTTTGTGTGTCCCTGTAAATACTATCTTCTTTCTATTATACAGGAAGTAACTTGTAGTTAACCCCAGCAACGTTTATCAATTTCATAAAATTTAAAACAGTTTATTGTAATTAACATATGCCTTAACGATTTTCCCCCTACATCATTGTGTAATAGAATATTTTTGTGTGGCCCTGTAAATGAATAACAAATATTCTTTGCACCAAAGATTGTACAGAATGTATATTTTAGTACATAATTCATAGATGCATATAAATTTTATTTTGTTCGAAAGAGTATAACATCATTAAAATACACTTGAAACTATTTTTTCTCATTGGTTGTCATATAACGGACTACTTTTGATTACCCCTGTAATTGAACTATACACGTATTTTCATAAGATTTGAAATGACTCGACAAAATTATGCAACAATTATATATTTTAAATTTCAAATGATACGGTAGGATAGTTTTTGCGTTGTTATATGCAGACAGGCGGACAGACGGATTGAACGAAAACTATAGGTGCTACGTATTTACATAATTAAGAATGCACCTAAAAACAATCTATTCATTCTTGAGATATAGACATCGTGAAAAACAGCAGATAGCAACGACACTTGTTGAGCGGCATACATCGAAATTGAATAAGAATTTATTTATGACATAGTCTAATAGATTAAAAGTTTGGTGAAATTCCATACATTAAATCTTGAGATCTCTATCGCAAGACTAGTGTAAAAAGCAGTTTCGCAGTGCCACTTGTCCAAAATTTTATTATAATCTTTAGTGTTTCAGTTAATACTAATTTGATCTTTACAAACACTATATACTTGCATGTAAACTTTTAAATGTTCAACTTTTTAAAAGTGATGACGTTGATTTAAAAGTTCAATTTGCCGTAATCGGTGCTAGCTCACGTATACGTAATTTGATCTTTTAAAATTATACATTCTTCTTTTTTTTTTTTTCAGAGATTCAGTGTACTAAATTTGTTCAAAACCATTTAAAGACTAATGACGTTAAGTCTTAAGCTCTGCCGATTTAGTTAATTGTAATTTGATCTTTTCAAATTCCATACGCTTAATGTTTAAGGGGCAACACGATTTATGACATTTTAGTTACTGGTAACTGGATATGGGCTGACACATCACCTTTGTTACCATGGGACGGTTATTCATAAACATCAATCCTCCAGCACTTGTGTCGGATCATAGTGACCCACTTAATGGCTTAGTATTTTCATTCTCATAATAAAAATACAAACAGTGGATTAATGGGGCAAATTTTGTATCAGAACAAGAGTTTCAAAAATCGCTTTATCTAAAATTTTTAAAATCGTGTTTTCGCTACCAAGCTATTCTTTAGGTAAATCTGTATCGGATAAACACAACAATCTGGTGAAAAACTGTTTTATTCTGTGCTAGCTGCTCCACCCGGCATTGACCGAGCCCTGTTAAATGAACCTGAAATTTGTCTTGTAGTTCCTTTTACAGAGAAGGAGGGGGAGGTGGGCAGAGACTAACAAGTTATCAGGCCTGACTCTTGTTCAATTGAGAAGTTGTATACAGTCACTGGAAAAGTTTTTGAATTTTTATTTGTCTTACACTTTAAAATTTTTTATTTAAAATTTATTGATGAATTCAGTTAAGCTTTAATTATGCTTGCTTTCAATATTTAAAATTGTTATTTATCATCTTTAGACGAAAAAGTAATTACAAATATATCATAAATTATGATACTGAAAAAGAAATGAAAAATTGCAGTCAAATACTAAGGGGAACTGGGGCACTAAAAATGCATATTTAACCTTTAACCGGAATCGCTAAATTGTTCCACATTACTGGAATCTTGGGTCCAAATGGACTCTTTAATTAAAATCCAAGTTATTTTAAAATATATATGAAATTGCCACTTAATGGGTTATAAGTGCATTGAAAAAAGTTTCATATATTATATAAATCAACTTTTATTCATATATATCTTGTCGTTATCCGGTCATAATGAACCCGCGATTCCGGTTAAGGTGAAAATGTTTAATCGTAATCGAGAATAACCGCTGACATATACCTCAATTTCTAATTTTTCTGTCGACGTTTTCACATATTTTATTTTGTAAAAAATGTTTCTATCCCTCCAAACGTTTTGAAATTTTTGTAGGTGATGTAAATTTGGTCTATTGAGATTTTCTAAAAAGACTGTATTAAAATATGGATGTTTAGTTACTTTTGACGTGTAAAAAATATCCTCTCCATAAACCGTAAAGTGACCTTCATTTGATGGTCATTTTGAAAGATTTAAAATTCATATTTTAAAAAACTAATTGCATCATCGTTTTGAAGAATGTTTCAGCTTTATAAGTCTATATTTGGTTAATCAGTATCTTTAAATGTGCGTCGTAGAGGGGCGTTGTAATAAGGGGAAAAAACTTCCTTGGAAAAACAATTTGTTTTTTAAAGTTTTTCTTTTAAAGGATTAACTGCAACATTAAAAAAAAAATAATTACACTATATGAAACGTGAAAATCCGATCTTTCTCACTGTGTCTTTCAGTTTTAACTGTACTGAATGGTTTGTTCAATTTATATTATAACAACAACAACAATAATTATAATAATAAAACACAAATACTGTCGCAAACGTCCCCCCCCCCCCCCCCGTTTCGCTGCGTAAATGTGTTTGTGAACATATGCAAGCTTTTTCGTTTCCCGAACATCAAATAATTTACTTTTTGATAAGAGTGAGTCGTGCTTCGTAATTAATATCTCGGAAACTATTCAAAAAGTTAAAACTCTGAGCTTCAGGTTCATCAGGAGAGATATTGGACTAACTTTACAAAAAAGTGAGCTTCATACTTGCCATAGTTTTCGCTAGCTATTATAGAAATACACGCAGACAGATAGAGCTATTTTGTTCTTTTATTAGTATAGATTTCTGCTGTTGCAAATTTTTCATTTTCAATGGAAACCAATGGATGCAAACAGATATTTTTCCGGATTTTCCAGAATTTGATTTTCTGGATAATGCGAGTTTTGAAATTCACGTCCCTGGTTTGGTAGTCTCATATTTAAAGTAATGAGAATTAATCTTTTCTTAGACAATGTGAACTATTTTTTTTTTTTTGCTATCTTTTCTAACCGCAAAATTTTCACTTTAAATTTTCTGGTCAAACAGGAACAGACGCGACTGCTGGAGAGTTAAAATTTCTAACAAGTTAGGTATTTTAAATTTTACAATTAACATTCCGGTTGTAAAAGAGGTGATGTATCAGCTCAGCCCCAGTTACCTATAACAAAAATGTCACTAATCATATTATCTGCGAAAAGTTAAGTATATAGAGTTTGAAAAGATTAAATTACGATTTAATGAAGCTGCAGAGCTTAGTCGTAATTAATTAATTAGCCTTTTGATGGTTGTGAACAATTTTAGTTCACTGAATCTTAAATAAATAAATAAATAAAAATAAACAAAAGCATGTAAAGATCAAATCTATAATAATAAAGAGACAAGTATGTTTGTAGCGCTGTTCTGAAGAGACTGCTGTACGTAGAGTTACAAAATTTGGAGGGAAGGTACTTTTATACATGTAGTTTTGCACCTCGAAGCCCGATTTTCGATTTTTTATTAGATTTTTTAATAATTTTTTAGGTGATTTTTGGCGTTCTTTTTGCGGTTTTAGGTCATTAGTGAAAGGAATACGGTTTCATTTTTTTAACCCAATATAGATTTTTTTTTCTCTTTTCAACAAAGTTTATTCGGAATTCCTACATCGATTTTTAAATTTTTAATTAAATTTTTTATGTGTTATTTTTTTTGTATGTTATTTTTTTGTATGTTATTTTTTTTGTATGTTATTTTTTAGTGTTTTTTCACATTTTGCGGCTATTTTTTAACACTGATAAAAAGAAAATTGTTTCAAAGGTTTACCCTAATGCACGAAATTTTGTCTGGTACAATTATGAATTTGAATTACTTTTAAAGCGATTTTCAATGCGATTTTTAGCGATTTTTGGCAATTTTTTGCGTTTAGCATCAATTTCTCTTTTCATAGTTGTTCTATAAAAAAACTCGAACCGTTGAGAATGTAACAGGTAGTATTTTTTGGGAAATGTACCTAAAATGTCAAAAGTTTAGGAATCACTGTTTTTGAATAGCAATTTTATCAAATTGCTTGAATTCTTGCTTATGACCTCCACCTCCTCGAGCAATATATCTCCTGATAGTTTGTTTAACGGCGTTTTGTTTAGATATAGTTTTGATAAGAATAGAGTATGCTCTCTGGTGATGGAATATGGAACTAACAGAACGCGATTTTGTTAAAATTTGGAAATCTAACAATGTGATTTGTTTTTAACTTTAAGATAGTTACATGATAATACATGATAAAAAAAACTATAAAAAAAATAGTGTGACACATTTTAGGGTGCGAAAGGGGAGGGGCGCGAACAAAATTAGGAAATGTAACAAGGAGGTACGTTTGAAACTTTAAGAGAGTTTATAATACATAATAAAAATTGTAAAGTGCCGACGATGTTCTAAAGAGACCGTTGCACGAAGAGCTAGAAAATTTCGGAGTATGGTACCTCTATATATGAAGTTTTGAACCTCGAAGGCTGATTTTCGATTTTTTAATTTAATTTTTTGCGATTTTTAGCGGATTTTTTATAATATTTCGAGGCGATTTTTCTACATTTGCGAAAAGAATGCAATTTCAGTGTTTTAACCTAATTTAGTGAATATTGTTCTCTTTTCAATATAATTTATTTGGATTTCGAGCAACGACTTTTGGATTTTTAGGGAATTTTTTAATGCAATTTTTGATGTTTTTTCACATTTTGTCGCTATTTCTTGATGTTAATAAAAGGAATTTTGACTTAAATTTTTAGTCTAATGTATTTAAATTTGTCTGCTAAGATTTATGATTTTCAGCGATCTACCTTTTTTTTAAATTTTCTCGATTTTGAATGCGATTTTTGGATATATTTTGTGTTCTGCTTCGATTTTTTTTTGTAATTCATGAAAAATCTATGATTGTTATGTTTTACTCGACTAGAATAATTTTTTATTCCCAGGATGGATTTATATTTAGCGATTTTAATGAATTTTTCAATGTTTTTTTTTTTTTGTGGTTTTTTTTTAATCTCACGACTATTTTTTGAAATTCGGAAAAGAAATTAATTTCAAAATGTTACCCTCACTGTTTTAAAAATTTTTACGAATTTTGAAATTAAGCGATTTTTAGTGCAATTTTCAATGCAATTTTTTGATTATTTTATACGTTTTGCGCTAATTGTTGTTATTTATGAAAGTTTTCCAAATACGATGTTTTACCTTTATATACCCTAGTCTTATATAGTTAATCATTCCATTTATATCTATTTTTAATGCGATCTTTCAAGATTTTCTTCTTTTTGTGCCGATTTTTTATCATTTGTAAAGGATTTCCGATTACAGTGTTCCACTCAAATATAGTAAATTTTGACACCTGTAAATTTTAAATATTTAGGGGTTTTCAATGCGATTTTTAGCGATTATATGAATACAAGGCCATTTTTCGGCATTTCTTATAAGTAATTGAGTTTTAACATTTTAACTTAACGTAGAAGATTTTGTTCTCCTCGAATTTTTAGTTTTAGCGATGTTTAGCAAATTTTAGAGATTCTTTGCGTCGATATTTTGTCATTTAAGAAAGAATTCAGGTTACACTATTAATGCAAATTTTGTCCCCTGCTATTTTTAAATTTAAAGCAATTTGTAATGCATTTTTTAACACAATTTTTAAACGTTTTCGAGTCCACTGCGATTTTTTCACATTCGGAAAAGAAATTAATTTATAATTTATAGCTTAATATAGTAAATTTTGTGATTAAATAAATTTTGCGATTATAGTAAATTTAGCGTATTTTCGTGCTATTTTTAGCGTTTTTTTCTTTTTTAAGTTTTGTATCGATATTTTTTTAATTAATGAAAGCGTTCAGATTACACTGTTTTGTCCCATTATGGTAAATTTTGTCCGCAGGAATTTGATATAAATTTTCATCCTACTGTGGTAAGTTTAGTTCGGATTTTTTAATTTTACTGATTTTTAATCTATTTTTTAGTGATTTTTCAAGTTCCGCAGCAGTTTTTCGACATTGGTAAAGAATTTCGGTTTCTGACTTTAAGCATAAATAGTTCAATTTGTTATCCACGCTGTTTGAATTTTAGCAATTTTTAATGCGATATTCAACTTGATTTTTAGCGAGTTTTGGGGATTTTAGGTGTTCCGTGTCAATTTTTTGTTATTCATGAACGATTTCCGATAAAATGTTTTTCGACTGAATATTAAATTTTTACAAATATGATTTTCAAGCATTCAGCGATTTTTAATATAATATTCAATGTTATTTTTAGCCATTCTTTAAGTTCCTTGGCGATTTTTTGATTGCAATGTTTTATCTCTTAATAGAATTTTTGGCGTTTGATGTCTATATTTTGTTATTCATGAATAATTTCTGATTACAATCCCTTCTCCCGCTTTAATATTAATTTTTTAACCATTGACTTCCAAATATTTAGCGATTTTTAATACAATTTTTTAATTATTAATGAGATTTCTAGACATTCAGAAACTGAATTTGATTTGAAACATTTTGTTTAGTATAGTTAAATTTGATTGAAGTATTTTTATATATTTTTACAGTAAATTTTTATTCTATCGATTTTTTAATACATTGTGATTTTTAAGGGGACGGTGGACGTTAAAAATTTATTTTATTCATTTTTATCATAGTAATATAAAATTTTGTGCATATATACATTTCACCAACAGCATATAGAATACCTTCAAAAAATTTCCAACCATATTAAAATTTGTAATTTTTTTACAAAAATTTAAATTTTTAAAAGAAATTTTAAAATGCTCCTCGTGTTTTAATTTTTGAAATATTTTCTTGCTTTTGCATTTTTATCACTTAAAACTATATTATAAACAAATTTGTGCAAGATTTTTTAAATCTCTTGAATAGTTAATATTTTACAGATTTTTTTCTAAACTCCTTATCGATTTTCATCAAAATTTTGCCTTTTAATAAGTAAAAAATAAAATTTGACTATCTTAATGAAGACGAAGTTTAAAAAGCTTACACAATTTCTTTTTAAATGAAATCAGGATACTTCCTTATCAATTTTATAAATATTGATCCAAAATTAAGATGCAAGGAGCAATTCAAAAATCTAAAAACGCTGAAAAATTAGTTTGGAGAAAAACAGATTTAAAGTATATAAATTCATTTATCTTTTTTTATTTACTCCTTAAAACCTTCATAAATGATACTCTAATAAGAAAAAACTGTTTAGGTACTATTATACCCCAGAAATAGACCTTTTTTTCTGACGATTTTGCTATAGATGATTATGCTCAAATAAAGGTCCACTGTCCCCTTAACACGATTTTCAATGCAAATTTTGGACTTTCATTTTTTACATTTTTCAAAGGAATTCGATTTCAAACTTCTACCCTAATGGTAATTTGCTTTCAATTTTTTAGCCTTTTAGGTAACTGTTTTGCTCTCCTAGTTTGATCTACAACGATTTTTAATGCATTTTTTTTTAGCTTTTTCTTTGTTTGTTTGTTTGATTTCACAGCGATTTTTTCAGGTACGGAAAAGAATTCAGTTTTAAATTTCTTTGCTAATATGATAAATTTTCTCCTGTGAGATTTTTGCTATATTAAAGATTTTTATTGCGATTTTTTTCTCGCATTTCACTGCTTGCCATTTATCTAATTTGATTAAAAACTTTTATCCAAATAGAGTAAATTTTGAGTTCCGTGATTTATGAAATCTTTGCCATTTTTAATGCGTTTTTTGCGTTTCTTTGCGATTATCTTCGATATTTTAGTCGGTCAAGTTTTAACCCAATGTAGTATATTCTGCCCTCTTTTCCACAAAGTTTATTCGAATTTCGAAACAGAATTTTCGAATTTTGTTTTATATTTTTATGTGATTTTTAATGTTTTTGCGGTTTTGTAAGATTTTTCCACATTGGTAAAAATAATCCAGTTTCAATTTTCTAGCCCTACTCTTTTCGATAACGTTTAGACGAAATTCGTGCAGCATTAAAAAAAAATTTCGAGATTTTTATTGTGATTTTCCAAAGTTTTTTTTCACGATTCTTGCTGTTTTTTGAGGAACCCGAGCAACGCCGGGCAGGTTAACTAGTTACGAATAAATGGACTAACAAAGGTTATACAAATTGAACTTTTTTATCAATATCAATTTAAATAAGTTGAACATTTAAAAATTTACATGTTAGCATATAGCTTTTGTAAAGATTAAATTAAAACTAATTGAAATACTAAAGATTATAATAAAATGAGCTTCTAAATCAGCAATTTTAAAATGTTGAATATTTGAATATAAATTATGTTTAAGCGCATAAAGATTGAAAAATTACATTAATATAAACTTAAACGGCAGAAAATAAATTTATGCTTTTGAATGTTTTTGAGAATTTTAAACGGTTGAATATTTAAAAATTTATATATAAGCAATAGAGTTTGTAAAAATAAAATTACTATTAACTAAAAGAATAAAGATTTTAATAAACTGAGCGTCCAAATCAGCAATTTTAACAGGTTAAACATATTTAAAAGTTTATCCAAATGGCTTACTTGATTCTGTTTAGCATAATTTGATATCGGCTAACAAAAGTATGCATTGTTTGAAACTTTTTCGTCACAAGTCGCAAAAATAAATTTTGTAATTCTCCCCCTGTAAAAATTCTGGATTAAAAAGCTCATTTTACTATAAATTTTTAACCGACTTCCAAAAAGGAGAGGAGGTTATCAATTCAACGCGTATGTTTTTTTTTTCTTTTAATGTATGTTCACCGATTACTCCGAAACTATTAAACCAATTTCTTTTATTTTTCTTTTAAATGAAAGACGATGCTCTCGAATTGGTACCACTTCCCTTTCATCGAAATCGGTTCAGTACTTTTTTAGTAATTAGGCAAAAACTAATAAAATTAGTGATTTTTCGCTAATTAAAAGTGTTGAATACGTTCGCTGAGCGCAGTGTAGACAGCATTACCGAGCGGTCTAAGGTGCCAGATTGAAGTTCTATGTCTCGAAAGAGAGCGTGGGATCGAATCCTACTCCTGACATAATTTACATCCATGTAAAATTTACAATATTTTTTTTTTCGCATTGCAATTTTCATTATTAACCTGACAAAATTTACATCCATGGATAATTTACAATATTTTTCCGTATTATAATTTTTATTAACTGACTTCAAAAAATCGTTAACTTTTAACTAAAAAATGAAAAATAAACTTTTCTACCAAAAATTGAACCGACTTCAAAAACTACTACAAAGTGAAAAATAATTTTTTTACATAATAGTAATAAAAAATTAAATTAAGAGCATAGTATTTACCATGCGTATTATTATATTTATGCACATTAATTTGATTTTTTGGAGTCGGTGCCAGTCAAGCCAATTTCAAAAATTAAATTAAGTATCCAATGCAAAGCCTAAAAGAATAAAGGCTCATAAAATGAGTCAAATTAAAGAAAAAAAAAATAGATGCAGTCTGCACATCCGGAACTTTTCATTTATAAAATGATCTAAGCTTAATTAAATCCTATGTATGGTTTTTGTTCCTATAAAACTTTTTTTAATTTGACCAACCTTAACATTAAATATATCTCAAAATAATTATTCGATTTAAAAACGGTCTGCTCCAGCGTATTTATAAAACCTTTCTGTATAATACCGCCAATTTTTATACTTTTGTATGTAACAGCTCTTTTAATATCAACCTCCGATCACAAAAAATTGCTTTGTATTTCACACATTGTATGTGACAGCGTTGGTTTCTTTATTTTAGTATAGAGAGTTAACAAACCAAATATTTCTGGGAGCGGCGGGCGTTCCCACCCAACTACAAGACTTCTTTTAATAAAGTTTTTTTTTTTCATCATTATAATAAACAATTTTGCATAACCAATTTATAAAAAAATAAAATATTTCTTTGCAAATATGCTTGGAAAATAAATGCAAAATTAATAAAAGTAAAAAAAAAAAAAAAAAAAAAAAAAAAAAAAAAAAAAAAAAAAAAAAAAAGTTAATTTTAAATGAAGAGAAAATTTGTAGTTAGTGTTCAACGGAATTATTTCCAAGCAAAATCAGAGATGACGTTCTTGTATACAATTTTAATTATTACAACTTGTGAAAGACATTTAAAATTCCAATTAAGAATAACCTCTGCTTTTTTTTTAGTTTATCGTAATTTGATCTTTATAAACCTAATACATGCCTTAACAATAATATTTTAAGCATTCAATCATTTTAAATTGTCAACATTTAAAAACCTAATTTACTGTTTCTTCAATCCAAATCGTAATTCGATATCGGCTATTAAAAAAAATTAGATTATTTTTACAATTATTCCGTCACAAATCAAAATTATCCTTCCAGTCCACGTTAAGGCATTCAAACTGACATAAATCACCTAATCAAAATCAATCAATTACAACCCAATCGAACCACCTGAGAGAGCCGGGCGTAGGTGACGTCACGAATCTGTGATGTCATGGAAAAAGCCGAAAGGAATTTTTTTATTCATCAAAGCTGAGGTCGCCGCTAGGTTTTCTACTTTCTTACCTTTGCCGAACTGCCTCCTCATTCAGTTCGACGTTGATTCCACATTTCGATAGGATTGTGCACATAAAAAAGGAACATCTCCACCTTCTTTTTTTGTTTGTTATCTTCTTTTGTATAAGTTGAAAAAAAAAGAGGAAAAAATTCTTACATTTCGATATGTGGTTGAAGAAGAGTTGGGATTCCTCAACATAACTTGTATCTTGAAGCAGACGATTAAGTGATTTTTTTTCTTTCATCCACGGAACAGAAGCAATAATTTTTATCTGGTGGAGACCGCCGCAAAAAGAAAAATAAATAAAAGAGAGCGGGGCTGAATTTTTTTATTTTGTGATTTTGGAAAGGTATGAAGAGTTCGAATGTTGGCGGCGTGCGGGGTTTTATCGGATCGCTGACCTTCCTGGTGTGTCTCATCTCTTCAACAGATTCCCAAACGCCAAAAGGTAAGTAAATATTATGTATAAATGTTTGGTTAACATAGACATATAGCTGCCAACCTTTTGTTCTTACTTTTTAAATCAAATAACCCCAGAAAGTCTATTTAATAGGAGGTGTATTGTTTCTAAAAGGTCCTTCTCGGGCTCCATTAAGTAAAATTCTGGTTCAAAATATATTTATTTAACTTGCATGTATGCGTCTGAGAAGGAGAGGGGGGGGGGGTTGAGAAATGGGCTGGCAGATATGTTGGGATGTTTGTTATTTCAAATGTATTGTTCAGTATCAACAATTATTATTTTAAATGGTTTAAAAATTAACAGCTTAACTATCCTAAAATATTATCTGTTAAAAAGTTTTTTCTATAATTTCTTCAATTGTTTTGATAAAATTTTATAATTTAACAGAAATTAGCTATAAATTTGTTCAAATTGGTCTATGTATTGTACGCATGTATTATATCTATATAGAGTATATATGTGTTTTTTTCAGTTGCTTAATATTATATAAATCTATTTTTCAAGTAAATAAATTTTACAGATTAATCGCATCGAGTATCAACTATTTGTTATTATATAAATAGGAATATCGGAAAGGAATAGGATAGTAATATAGGATAATAATATAGGAAACATCTCAATTTTTATCGATTAGTTTTTGGCATTAAAACCGCAAACTGTGAAACTGTTTGCGGCAATAGCAATTTTTTTAAAATACATAAACATATTATATATGTTTATGCAATATCTTTGTTAAAAAATGATCAAAATTAAGATAAATGTTGATTAGTCAAGCCATAGATCATGTCTACATCTCTTTAATACATCATATGCCAATATGACAATAATGGATATCTTTAAGGAATTTCTTAAAATTATTTTTCAATTATTAGATTTTTTTAAATTATTAATCTATCAGTAGTATTTAGCCGTTCTCACAGTTGCACTTTCCAATATGAGTCAAAATTTAATTGTAAATAACAAATTTATTAAAACACCTGAAATTCTAGTAATGGATACACCCACAAAACTAAAATATACAGTTTTTGATTATAATTAAAACCAAAACTTAATGAAAGCTTATGTACCACTAAAGAAGCAAATTATTTTCTAATAAATTTAACAATCAGGATATCAATAATTAATAAAATATTTGAGAAATATTCTCTGGTTAAATTGTTGAGACTATCAGAAGATTTTGTATTTTAGATAGATTGTTTTAAATAGTAAATGTCGGAGAATTGTTATCAAATTGAGGCAGTGAGGCGTTTGAAGCTATAATAACAAAAAAAGATGAAAAAAGTTTTGGAATATTTGTGCATAGATTCGTATATTTCTCGTTAATTTTAACAGCTAAACTCCTTGAAGCCACTTAATGTATTTCTTATAGTAATTAGCATTGCAAATATCAAAGAAATGATATTGTGGGTTGAATGTTTTAAATACTAAATTCTTAAAAATAAAACTGCATTAATTGATGTTTGATATCGTTGTTCTGAAGATTTACTAGTTTCATTATTTCTATAAATTTAGTTATCCTTTAACTGATGTGACAGAAATTGTAACTTCTGTGAGACCGCAAGGTCGAAAGATGAATAAAACGCTTACTTAACTAATAGGATAATATTTTTGTACTAAACTCTTTGTAGAAGACTATTATAATTAATATTCGCCTATTTAAAAGTCTCTGGTGATTGTACTAAAGTTCAAAATGAAACAAAATTTCTTTAGTTCTTGTAGTGAAACTGAAAATGACAAGAATTGAAAACAGTCGTTAGAAGCCACCGTAATACTTACTCGTCGTGTATATGAATAATATGACAATGAAATATGTGTAAACTATTTATAAAATGCATCGCGATTTAAAAACAAAATTTAAACGTATATTTAAATATTATTGACATATATAGTAATGCTCTATTAATGAATTGCTGATGAACCAGTTTCGTCAAATTATACAAAACACCAAACTACTCAAGTAGTACCGAATTGTGTTAAAGAAACATCCTTATAAATTCATAAA
Source organism: Maratus speculifer (assembly GCA_964019185.1). Lineage (NCBI taxonomy): Eukaryota > Metazoa > Arthropoda > Arachnida > Araneae > Salticidae > Maratus > Maratus speculifer. The sequence goes on from OZ025291.1 coordinate 1,768,318, forward strand.
TAATAACCGTGTTAACTAACAGTTTACTGTCTCTGATTAAGCGTCTCATTTTCAATTGAAATATCTTTGAATTGAAACTTGAATGAAATACAGTTTAATGAAAAATCGAAGAATATGGAAAACACTATTACAAATATCTCGGCAACTAATAATTCTATCGACTTCGTTCTTTATAAAAAAAAAAAAAAAAAAAAAAAAAAAAAAAAAAATTGCCTTTTACGCTTTTTTAAAAATTCGTTAAAATAAAAAATAAAAAAAATAAATAAAAAAAATTCGAAAATTTTTATGCACCTTTCATCAGAACGAATATTTCGAGAGTCCGAAAAAAATAGTTCCGAATCAGTTAGTGATATTAAACAGGCTTTGTCCGATTCTTACATACCAAGTACATAGAAAATTTCAAGTCTCTACTTCAATTTGTATGGGAGATAGAGCGTTTACAGACAAAAGGACGGACGGCAAATTTTTTTTCCTAAAAATGTTTTTCGGAATCTCCAGGATATGAAACGTGTAAATCCGTAATTTTTTTTAGATTTTCAATTGTGTTAATAAAATGGAGTCTTTATATAATGGTAAGAGCTTACAACGATGCGGAAAGGAGTGTGGATATCATTAGATATCAGTAGCCTCATGGTGAAGCTATTTGAGTTTATTATTGAGATGCGTTTTTCATTAATTCATAATAAAATGAATTTTTTTAAAAAATTAATAAGAAACTTTATTTAACAAAATGAAAGAGTACTATGTAAAAGGCCTGTTTATAAACCTTTCATATATCCCCAATAACCGTTGTCCGTTTTGTATGTGCACAAAAAAATGTTTATACTTATTCTAAAAGTGAAATGAAAAGTCAGCATGCAATGTCAGATGTGGGCAAAACTCCATTCATCGTTATGAGCTACTCATTAGTTAAGAAATAGAGATCTTGACTCTATATATATAGATATATAAATATATACATACATACATAATATGAACGTCATTATAAGAGATCTTTTAGACATTATTATCTCATTAGAACTCATTGGATCTCATTAGATCTCATTAGAACATATTGGGTTTTGCCAAGAATTAAAAAAAAAATCTGAAAATTTGAATTAACTGATCTTGTTATTCGGGTTCTATTCTATTTATCTTTAAAAAAATATTATAGTATCGCTCTAAGTAGATTATTTGATAAAACTCAATACAAAAACAAATTTTTCTGGGCTCATTTTTTAAGGAAAAGCAATCAGTCAGACTAAATATAGGGTACGTGTGCCAGAAATGGACACCCTTTAGAGTTTTGATTTGAAAAAAATAATAATAAAAAAAAAATAAATAAATAAAAAATAAAAATAGAAATAAAATAAAATTTGGCTTTTATATTTTTTTCCCTAATTTCCCTTTGTATTTTTTATAATCTGGGTTATTATTGACACTCTTAATCAAACCAATCAGCAAGATGCAAATGTTTCGAAAATCCCCTGGTTTTTCAGCAAAAATCTTAATGAGCATGCTAAGATGGAATTTCACTTAATTTATACATTACTTTCTTTTCTTTCAAAATTCGCATGTTTTTGCTTTGGTAGCAATAGAAAAAGTTTGTTTTATATAATAATGACGTTTTAAAATTTCATTTTTTTTTTCTGGAAGTTAACTGTTAAAAGTAATGGATAATAGATTCCATCACTATACCGCAAGACATTATTTTTTTTTTTAATAACACCTGTAACCCCCCCCCCCTCTCTTATTGTCTAAAATATTTAATTAGAGTAATTCTCTGATACTTAGTATATTTTAGTTCATTTATATAAAACAGTTAAGGTATTGATCTTGAGATACTATTTAAAAATTCTCAGATATTGTATTATTGATATTTTATTTGTTGAATTTATTTGAAAACAACTATATTTTCATTAGTATGTTTTCATTTAATTTTGGGTCAAAATAAAATCATATAATCAGTTAGGAGCTGTGCAAATATAACATTATCATTTTAGGAGGGAGAGGGGAGTGTCTGGCGTATGATAGTGTAAGATATCTCTAAGGCTAGCGGGGATATCTGTTCTAATATAGATATCATTTTTGATACAATAAAGAATTTCTTTTATTTGTAACATGCTCTTTGCTATAAAATAGCATTTTTGTTTAGTCTGTTATCTATTTTTATGAAAATATACAGTTATTAAAATCAGTAAATTATTAAAATTCTAAAATATGGAATATCCCTTAGTCTTTTATACATTTTTAGCCTGTTTTCTAATTTTGAGGAAATAAGCTATTAAAATCGTTAAATAATTATAAAACTATTTAATTCCAAAATATGGGAAACCACAAAAATTCACATTCCTATTCTTCATATGACTGTACATATATAATGACGATTCGAGAAACCAAATGTGAAGCATATTTGAAATGAAGTTTGTGTTTACTATTAAATAAAAGAAAGAATCTTGTCTAATTGTTTTGTTGATGAGAATTTCTATCTGCCCTCCATCTCTCTTCCATTCCGGGCAAGTGCAACAGAACGTTATTACTGTTGTGTGCATTATGTAACAAAAAGGCTGTAATAAAATAATACTGAAGCTCAATAAAAGCTGTAATAAATAATGTTCAGTAGAAACTATTTCTTTTTAAGTGTAATTTGATATAGTTTTTTTTTTCATATGCAAAGTGATATTGACTTCTTTTCGTTTGAATCATAAAAATATGCGAAAAAAAATTTAATCAGTTTTGTATAGCACTTCGAACAAAAGAAGTAGATTCTAAAAATCAAAACAAATGTACATTTTGTTAACGATATCAATACGCGGGGGTGGGGTTCGAGGGATAACGTATGATATCGGAAGGGGGAGAGGGGGTACAAAATTACCAAAAAGTTTATAACATATTTGCCCCTTACGTAGAGTGTAATACTGGAGTTTTTAATGCTTCGATTTATTATTGATTAAATTTATTATTGATTAAATTTACATCTAAATTATGTAATACGACTTTGAGAATTGTCAAATATTGTTGCTAGATTAGTACAATATTAAAACTTGAATATAATAACTATTAAATGATTTTTAGAAATTCCTTAAGTGTGTTCATTAATGGCACATATATATCCTTTATATAATATAAATGAGGAATTAAATTTTTTTGCATGCAGATGTTTACAATGTGCCATTTAAGCACGTACTGAAGTATTTTAAGTCTTGCAAATGATAATTCAATATGATATCTAAAACAAAAAAGTATTTATTCGTAACTATTCAAAATCTCACTCGAAAGTACTTGTAGTAGGGCAATTCCATTTTGAAGTAAGCCAAAGTAGATAAAAATGAAAGTTGCATAAATTAATAAATATGAGGTTTTGGATTTACGAAGTGCCAATTTATCAGTAAAGTTTCTTAAGAAAGTTGAAGAAAAGTTTGTGTGGTCTTCAAATGACGTTTCAACGATTAGTAAAGAAGAAATATTACTGTGAGGACCTTCGTTCGACAACAGGGGAAGACTATTATTTGAACATAACTTTACACAGTATAACTTGAAATAATTTATAATTGTTTAATGCTAATAAATATACTTATATAAGCTTAACTGTTTCTGATTACTAGAAATGAGCTGTGATTATCATCTAAAAGCTTTAAATAAAAAATAAACATAAAAAGTTCGATAAATTCAGAACTGATACGTCCATTACTTCTGGTGATACGTCCATTACAACAAGTGTTTATATAAATGAAGCAATTTACCCCAATATTCTTATTCATAAAAATCTTATGAAGTCATATGTAATTATCTTACATTTGTTGGTTGAAATAAATCAATTTTATTGCATGTATATTTTCAAAAAATTACAAATATTTATAAAGGCATAAAAAGTAACATTCATTTGTGAGATACGTCCGTTACTGAACAACAAAAATTCTGAAAATCTTCAAAATCTAATTGCATTATAGAATCCTTGTTCTTCATAAAGTTCATGAAATAAAACAATCTGGCATATTTAATATCTTTGTGCGTTGTTTTATGTACCGACTGATACGTCCGTTACCGTGGAATTGTCCAGCAGTTATTTTGAAAAAACCCGCATATCTAGCAATAAATTTCTGAATTGATCTTGCCAAACGATGTCTTTCCCTCTCCTTCCCACAATTTCCAACAATAAATTAATGTTTCAAAAGTAATTAGAAGCTTTTAAAGATAGCCAACCATTAAGCGGTCTGTGAGATCGCTTCGACGAGCGATGAATAAAAGCCGGAATTATCTCGTAGGATAATGCTTTTGTACTAACTTTTTGTCGTTCTGTTTATCGTGCTAAAGTTCCAAACGAAAAAAATTTCGGTAGTGTTTGTAGTTAAACTGAAAGTTACAAGTTAAACCATAAAAATTGGGAAGAAAGAAGAAGAAAAAGAAAAAAAAAAAAAAAAAAAAAAAAAAAAAAAAAAAAACAGCGGTTTGTGAAACCGGTAACATCAGTTAAAGGTCAAATCTCCAACTTTTAAAAAGAATTTAATTAGAATGTGAATTTTATGTTAACATTATTAAAGAATCGGCGCTATTAAAACTTCTCATAAAAATACTAGTTGTAAAAATGAAACTTTAATGTATTATTCTAGAGAATTAACTTTCTATTTACTTTTTTTTTCTTGTTTACATTTTAGTTTTTTTTTTCGACACTTCACACATGGAAACCCAATATAAAAAATAAGTTAAATTCAGTCTTCAGAAATATTCTGTCTTAAAATTTCTTTAATTAGGAGGTGGGGGGCTTGAAAAATGAGATTTTGCTCATTTTTTGCAAAATTAAAAAGGTTTATAAAATCGCAACTGTTTTTTGAACAAATACAGATACATAGATTTCGCGTGTTTTTTTTTAATATTTAGTTTATTTATAAAAGTTTAGTACTACATGCATATATATTTTTTTTCGTACTCTACTTAATGTCGCACTTTCTGTAGTATTATTTAAATTTGTTACAAAATAGGTTATTCTGTATTTTGAGATGTCAGACTAACCAAATAAAGATTTTCCTAAAGCTCCATGTATCTAGCTATCACGATATTTAATTTGGCTGCAATTTTAACTGAAATAAATTGTGAATGTTAAAATAAAATTTATGAAGACAAAAACTTATTTTAAAAAATGTCCTGAAAATCATATTTAACTTCAGTCTATTAATACTACAAACAGTAAATTGATTTTCTGCAAGTTCAGTGTTTTTAGATATTGCGATATTTCATTTCGCTGCAATATTAACTAAAAGCAATTAAATTATTGTGAATGTTAAAATAAAATTTATTAAGACAAATATATTCCTATTTAAAAAATTCCTGAAAGCAGTAGTTAACTTCAGTCTGCCAAACTTAATATTAGAAACAATAAATGGATTTTCCGCAAGTTCAATGTTTTTAGCTGTTGCGATATTTCAATTTACCGCAATATTAACTGAAGTACATTAAATTATTGTGATTAAGTAAAATTTATGAAGACAAACTTTTCCGACTATTGTAGGAAATTTTCCTGAAAATCGTACTTAACTTCAGTTTAAAATTTATATTAAAAACAGCTATTAAATAAAATATAGTGTCATTTGCTGGTATACGTAACATGCAAGAATTATTTGATAGCAAAACATTTTAAAAGCAATTAACGGCATAATATGACGTTTCACCTATTTTTTGTTCTTTTAATATTTATAAATTCTTGAAATTTTGTAAAAATATGAATTCTTTCAAGGCAAACTCTACTATACACATAAAAACTATTTACTGAATGGGTTTTAAAATTAGGGAAGTCTGCACAAATAACTTTGTTGAACCAAATCTGTTGTGAAAAGTTAAAATTAAGTACGTAAAATATCTGTACTTAATAATATTATGTAAAACTCTTTAGTGACAGGTAACGCTGAAAATTCATACAATTCACAGTATCATAACTCTTTAATTTTGTCGTAGGATAGAGAAAAATTTCACTGCTTTACTTATTAAAGCAATGTGAAAGTATTTTTTAAAAATAGCTTATAGAAATCATTAAACGTATAAATATTTCGTAAATGTTTAAAAAATAGCTATTTAGACCTAAATGAATTATCAAATGAACATTTTTAGAACTGGAGCGATGTCTCTAAAACTAACGGTTTAAGTGTTGATGATAGGAGAACGATAAAGATGGGACACTCGGATTCTACATTTTTATTTTTCAAATTTCTACACAATGTTCACAGTCATGATTCTCTATTTGATTTTTTAGAGGTTTTTTAAATGATTGTCGTAATGAAACTTGAAGTATTAACCATATTTGAGTTTTTTCACCTCCTTCATTTTAATCGATTTGGGTGATCACCGATTTTGCCCTCAGTTTAAACTCTTTGCGCGATGCCAAACTTAGAAACATCATTGTTATCTACATTATTAATGAATTTGCTAATGTTAAATTTTCTTTAATTTTTTTAGTTTGCTATTTTAATTTTCTTGTAATTTTTCTTTTAATTTTTCTGTTTCAATAAAAACAAATCGGTTATAATAAAACAAGTTAAAGAATATAAAACCGCTCTATATTCCTAGATCAGATTATCCTCTGGAAAAATGCTATCTCTACCGAGATTGTCGGTGCTTTGCATTCTTAAATATTTCAAAGCCATATATTGTGAAAATCATTTCAAACTTTCCAGGTTTTCCTTTTCTCCCTGCTAGAATCGTAAATATTATGTGTACAATTAATTAAAAAAAAAACTTTGAGAAAAAGCTATTTAAAGAAATGTCTAAATAAAAACTGTATAATTAGTCTTTCTGTCGATAAATATCTATATTAAAGGCCAAACGCATCTGTGCGTAAGGCATACGTCAGTTTGCGAATGGCAATGCTTTCAAATTTTAAATGAAATTTCGGTATTGCAATTTTTACTGCTACAAATTTTTAAACTCCTAACTATTCCACATTTTTAAATCTTACACCCATCGTGTAGGGAAAAAAATGTACTTTTAAATGAAATTTGTTCGAAAGCTGTATCTTAATTTGTTTTTGAAATATTAATTTTTTTTAAAGTTTTTAATACCACTTTTCTAATTGTGACAACAAGAGAAAAAGAGGAAGAAATTGATTATTGTATCTTTATGTTGCCATTTTCTCATTAAAAGGGAAAATATTGAAATTTAAATATGTTATAAAACCCGGTGAATTTTGATTTCATTTGCAAAATTTGATTTACACGTAAAATAATACCAACAGTTTAATATCTGTTTCAGCTAATAACCATTGAGACTTCAAGTTTTGAATCAAAATGATCAAATTAAAATGCTAATTTTTCTGAAAAAGTGAATGCAGATACGAAATATGCATTGTAAATTTTGATATGATGAAAATGATGCCGGATTTAGATTTCACGGGGGAAAAATTCTATAATTGAGTCAAAGTCTAATAAATTTTGCTTTTTTTCATTTTTGAATACTAGCATAAGAACCTAAATTGTTAACTTTATCCTAATAACAGATTTTTATTTTTTACTGCTTACATGTACGATTAAAGTTTAATTTTAACAGTTTCGACAACTGAGTTTTATAGAAATAGTATTTTGTTAATTTGACGTTAAATATCGTTTGTGTAAGTGTTACACTTACCAATATAAAATGCAATTTTTACTGTAACTAATTTTGTAGGTTTACTATAAATCAATGAAACAGCTCCTTTTTAAACATTTTCTTTCGTCGAAATTCGACGGGTTTATTTAATGATTAAATTGCAATAGCTTTATTAAAATTTAAATTCCTCGTGCCTTGACACATTTTTATGCAGATTTTTCAAAGATTTAAAAGTTAAAAATGATGCATACAAATTTCGATGGCAGATGAACTATCGTAATCTGTTCTTGCTACTTATCACAGTTTACCACACTTTTAATGATATTCTTCCTCCCTCTTTTGCATTGAAGGTATGAGAATATTTTTTCGCTATGTTTAATAATATTGAAGTTTGTGTTTGTTTGAAGAGACCGTTGCGCGCATAGTTACAAGATTTAGCAAGAAGGCACCTGTATGTCTGACAATAATTACCGCGAAGTATTTTGGATTATTTCAGTTTACTTTTTATACTTTCCTTTTTTTTTTCTTTTTTTCTTGTTTTGCGGCGATTTTTCCACATTAGTAAAGAATTAGTACAGCGATCTTTTAATTTTTCAGGGACTTGTGACTTTTAGCTTTGTTCCATTTCCATAGCGATTTTTGAAGATTCGAAAAAAATTGTTCAGCCGAATATAGTTAATTTTGTCCTTTGCGATTTTTGAATTTTAAATACAATTTAGCGTTTTTACGCGTTTTGCGACAATTTTTTTCAGAAATTTTTCTATTACTGACGCAATTAAATTCAAGTTACAAGAGTGTCAAATCGGTACTATAGCAACATGAACGACGGTCCTGAATATTTGAATTTAAAAATGTCAGGCAACAATAGTTCTGCAACATGTAATGAAAAGATAATTTTTGAGTATTTAACGATATTAAAAATATGTATAATGTTAGTTAATGTTTATAAATAAAAGTACCAATATGAGAATAATTTTATTAAGAATCCAAACATTTTTAATATTTAAAAAACATTAATATTACGCTGTAAAAAAAAAACTAAAAAAGAAAAAATAAAGTATAGATTATTTTAAGATAATGATAGTAAGACCAAAAAGATAAAATGGAAAAACATTTTTCATGAACCAGTGAATTTTATTAAACAAATTTTAATTTTTTATTTGAGTTGCTTCTTGAACGACTCATTCTTTGATAGTTTCTGAAGTAATTTCTTATTTCAAATTGAGAAAAAAGTTTTAAGTTGAACTAATGTAAAATTTGATTGAAACATCAGTGAAAAACTGGCGATATTTTAGTAAAAATATAAATGTTTCGGAATGTTTCATGTAAATGTGAAACGCTTTCTAGGTGCGTTCGTAATTATGTAAATACGTAGCACCTATAGTTGTTCAGTCCGTCAGCATATAACAACGCAAAAACTACCGAACCAAATCGTTTGAAATTTAAAATATATAATTATTACATAATTTTGTTGAGTCACTTCAAATGCATTTTAATCGTTGAAATTTAAAATACATAATTATTATATAATTTTGTCGAGCTATTTCAAATTGTTTGCAAATCGGATGCATGGATCAATTACAGGGGTTATCCAAAGTATTCCATCACATTACGGTCAATGGGAAAAAATGTTTCAAATGCATTTTAATGGTTTTACACTCATTCGAATATAATAAAATTGATATGAATCTATAAAGTACATATTATAATATACATTTTGCATTATCTGTGGTGCAAAGAACATTTGTTATTGATTTACAAGGCCACACAAAAGTATTCCATTACACAATGGTATAGGGAGAACATTGTTTGGTGCACATTTTAATTGTAATTAACAATTTACAATTTTATGAGATTGATATATGAGGGATATTTTTAAAACTTCGTTATCGTACGAACGCACCTCATTTGCTACGCTTCACGTAGATTTACAACTTGTTTCAAAGTAATTTTACTCTTTGGAAAAAATTTGTCTATTTTGTACCGAGAAATTTATTCTTTAAAATGTTTTATATTTGTACGTAGTACTTATTTGGTTACATTTGTTAAGAAAAATATCCGGTTAAAAATGTTTTGCTTGAAGACGCCGGAAGATTGGCATCTAGGATTTCAAGATTCATTACACAACTTTTGCACGAAGCTGTATGCCAAATATATCATAAGACAAAATAAGAGTTTTATTTTAAAATAGAAATTAATATTCAATAAATGCTTCCCAATCTTTTTTTTTTTCATTCACGTATTTTTTTTTAGGCTTTTTATTTCAATTTCCCCCTTTTCTCATAAGCACCCCTCCCCCGTTCTATTAACTAAATAACAAAAACATGTTTTTTTTTCTCCCATTAGTAATTTTTATCACAACCGTATAATAAATCGATGCAAATTATACAATAGTTTCTAACATTTTAGTGACTTTACTAACCATTTTTATGATTTCCTCTATAACAGACATTTTTACGTACGCAAGGTTAAGAGCCATTGATTTATATCATTAAAGATACAGATCTAGACAAGGAAAAACTACATGAATCAAGAGACATTCTCCGATTTTAAATTCGAGATATAAAGAGACATTTGATTTAAGTAAAAAAACGAATTCATATAAATATTTTAAATTTGGTTTAATAAAACGCACTTAATCAAATATGTTTAGTTGTGATCAAAATTATTATAATCGGAAAACATGTTTACCATATGTGGCTTGTTATGTTGGTAATTCCAGTTTTCTAGGAATGATTTACCGAACTAATTTATATCATCTAATACGCAAGTTCGACGAATCGAAAGCATATTATTACAAAAATATATAATTTGCCCTCAACAAGATTGAGACATCGATCTAACACAAATTGAGGTAGAAAAATAGTGCATTAACGAGCTGAAATAGAATTAGATAACATTGTATACAAAATGTTCCTGGAGATTTAATTCCGTAGTTGTTGGGAAATTGTTCATAATGATCATGAAATTACCATTTCATGGTATTAATGGTTGTAGTTCTTTATATTCATACAACAATTGCAAAAACAAACAAATATGGATATCGGAGTCCACCTGATGCTGAACCGTTTATCTGGTTGATCATTGTAATTGTCCTTGTATTACGTTGTTTTTGTTTTTTCTGAAGGAACCTAATTTACCAGATTGGATGGTAGTGCATTAACTTCAACCTAAGCTATAATTCGAAAACAGACTTAAAACACTACTTTAGTAATAAAAAGCAAAAGAAAAAAAAAAAAACTTGAACATATTTCTTCAACAGCCCTAAATGTTTTTTATGCATCCAAATACTTGTATGTTTTATTAACATAATTATGTTTGATCTGTAAGACTAATCAAATATCTCGCTCACCAAGCCGAAAATGTTTAATGGCAACGTCTAAGATTTACAGCGTAGGCTATATTTCTACTGAAACAAAAGTTGTTGAAGGTTTGAAAGAGACTGAAATTGCCTGAAGTCTAATCGTGGATTGGAAACCCTTTAATTTGTTTAATACTGTTACAACTTTTTGCATTTGTTTTATAGAAATAAAAAAAATTAAGAAGTTAAAAAAATGCGGAAGTTCTATTATTGTACAGCGAAACAAATCTTCAAGAACTAATTTTGCCCTTTTTTTTTTTGCAAGTCCAAGTTACAAAATTTTACAAGTTATTTCTTTTTCGTTATATATAATAAATTTAAGTTCCTTAAAAGATATTACATAACTCCGAAATTATTTTTTTCTAGTTTGTTTTTCTGGTATAATTCGTAGATAATTTATTTCGTATTTTTGCAGATAGGGACATTAGCGAGATAGAGTAAATGGTTTGGGCGAGAAAAGGGTATTTGTTTTACATGCTATTTATTGTAGGAAGAACATTTAATTTTTTAAAAAATAAGTTGATATGTAGTGAGTTGCGTGAGTGGATATCTTAGCGTGCGCACCATGCACTTCCAATCGATTGATATCCGATAAATTGTCGGAGTCGGTTGCAATCAATTTTCTGTAAAGATTATGAAGTAGATAATATTGTCTGAAGTTTCAAACACTTTAAAGTCAAAAATCTGAATCAACAAAGTGGCAACCATTTGAAAAAAGTCTTTCTGACCCCCCTTTTTTTATTAGCACTTTCCAACAAAGTTGAAAAGTGCTTATGCATTGAGTTTGTCTGGCCGTCTGCCCGTGCTCTAACTCCCGTAAATATCCTCGGATTGCATTCCTTCATGATTACCTCCATGAAATTTTAGGACGTTATTGACGTTTATCCTAGCACGAACCCTATTGAAAATGAAGTTTCTACCATGATTAGTTTATCTACAGGGAGAATCAAAAGTTTCCCATTACATTACGGCCTATGGGGAAAAATCGTTTCAAAGGAATTTTAAAGAAGTTATACCCTGTCAAACATATTAAACTTTATATGCTTTTATGAGGTGAATTAAAATATGCATTCTATAAAATATAAGGTGAAAATGTAGCTATTATTCATTTACAGGGCCACACAAAAGAATTCCATTAGGTAATGGTAAAAGGGGGAATTGTGTGTGACATATCTTAAATATATTAAACAGTTTCATGTATAATAAAATTGATGTATGTCAATGAGGATTTAGTATAAATTATATGATACTGCCTTCCCCAATATAAAGTACATAGTATTTACAGGTACACACAAAAGATTTCAAATATACATTCTTTCCGAAGTACTGTATATGTATCCGGTGATACCTGATGGATGGATGGATGAAATGCATTTTAGTTATGATATATGCGTATAAGTCTCGCTAAATTTATGCACATTATATGGTGTGTGCAAATGCTATAGTTAATATACAGAGCTACCCAAAAGAGCTCGCCAACGTTACTGAATGTGAGCATAAATTACTAAAATGTGATCCTTAAATAAAATATGCATTTTTACGCTGAACTGCATTAAATTTACTAAGAAATGTTTGCAGAATATAGGTAAAATGATATACAGGGCCACGCAAAAAATTGTGTACATGGACACCTATGAATGATAATTTACAACAATGTGATTTCAGTTGTTTTAAGAGTGTTTTAGTTTAAAATGAATTTTAGCTTCTTACTGATGTGTAATAAAGGTACCAGGAAAAATACAAGGCTGAACAAAGTATTCATATAAGTTTCCATCTATTAGTATAAATTACTGAAAGAGAAACTTCAAGCTACTAGGCATTTTTTGCTAAACTAAATTTCCCCATTATATAGCATGTATATTAGCTGACAGATCAAATACAGGGCTTCTCAATAGTACTGGAAAACATATTTGGCTATATTTGGCTTTATATCCTTATTTACCTAAATAACGAAGCTTTGTTAAAGATTTCATGAAACGTTGGAAAGTGCTTCATAATCTATGCTTAATGCATGATTTTTCTTACTTGTTGTACTTTAGCGGCGCTCCTAAATATATATATATATTCATAAAAATGGCTGAAAGTGATTAAAGTTCAAATTATATTAACTTAAAGAGTAATCCATTTAATAGTTTTTGCTATCTGTAGTTTAAAAAAAGTTGCGTAAAATGTTTATATAGTGTTCCATAATAGGAGTAACCCACGGATGCATTGCGCTTAGAGATCTGCACGGGTCCGGGCTTGGCCCGTACCCGGCCGGGCCGGCGGAATCGTTTCGAATTTTCTCACGGGCCAGGCAGGGCCGGCAGATTTAGAATAGTTTTTTAACGGGCCGGGCCGACAAACAACATAAACGGGCTGGGCCGGGCCGGCAAAAAAATTGAACGGGCCAGACGGGCCGATAAAAAAAATTTCGGGCCTGCCGGCCCGTTATGAAAGTTTATATAGAGACGATAAAATATGAGCTATTTTCAATGAAAATGGTTTTAACGAGAATAAGTATAAATGTGGCCATACTAGTTTGACAGCATCAATATAAAAATGCACAATGTATCGGCATCGGAGAATTACATTATGTGTAACCGTTTTAATATTTTTTTAGCTGACTCATGCCGGTTCGAGATCACGCTTGCATTATTTTTCTACATATAGACAGGCCTGACCGGTACTAGACTTAATTATTGGCAGAAAACATGATTTGTAAAATTATTAACAGCAATAAAGAACCTTATGTTAGCTTAGTCTTCGGATATATACTTCTTGATGATTTTTAAATTAGTTTCTCAATAATGCGAAAGTTGACACATTTTCTGATTACTTTTAAATTGTAAAAGTATAAAAATGATAAACCTAACTATTGAAGGGATTTGGAATCGAATAGCGTTTTTCATTTTTGGTAAATAAAATACTTGTATAACCTTGTTCAGATATAATAGTTTCTCAAATGATTGCAGGTTTTTCTCCCTTACCTTGCTATTTCTTCCGGAAATTCTATTCAAAACGCTAATTATGACAGTATTTTATTTGTTTGCAGTATTCTTAAATTGCTTGTATCAAAAAATGGATAACGCCATTCGATTATATAGTTTCTGATTAAAGATATCTGCTAATCTTTTGCGTTTCTGAGAAAAAAAGTGAATTTAGAAATGTATCAGAAAGGAGCTTCTTTGAATTTAAGAATGAATTTAGATTTGAAATCTATAATAAAATGGTATAGAAATATATTTATAAATCTTCTTTTATTAAACAGCTTCAAAATTAACCATGTTTTTTAGCTTTTTTTCTTTTATTCTAAGCCATATTAGTTTTTTAATGAACCTTTATTCGAATGTTGAAAGCCTAAGAATCTAAGTAATCATTAATGTTGTTAATGTGTATTTGCTGTAAAATATACTGTAAAATCATTCCATAGATATGTATGCAGTATTCTTTAAAGGAATCTTAGTTATATGATAAAAATCTGAATTTTTTAGAAATCGTAGAAATTGTAACGGGCCAAAACGGGACGGGCCTGTTTTCGCTGATTTTTGTACGGGCCGGGCCTAAAATATAAAAATTTAAACGGGCCGGGCCCGGAAATTCCGGCCCGTGCAGATCTCTAATTGCGCTAAAGTATTAAATAAGAACCAAATAATTTCGAATTCGGCCAAACCGTTTTGAAAAATAAACAGGCTATAGGGATTGGAAAAATGTAAAAAATAGAATTTTGTTTTACCTAAGAAAAGGAAAATTTCCCTTAAATCTGTGTTTTCTTATGATGTGGCAGCTATACATTTAAATTCTGCCATTACTTATGTATATATAGGAAACAAAATCTTTGGTACCTTTTGGTTATATAAAACTTATATTTAGGGTAATCAATAGTACATCAGGGTTTGACATTTCAAGAATTCGTATAAAGGAGAATTTATGGTATCGTTTGGTTCACTTTTTTAAGGTTACCGACTATTTCTCTTAACTTTGCATGGAAATAAATGGTTCTTTACATTAGTTTGATGGAAATTGGCATAAGAAAAAACGAAATTGGTATTTCTTGTTAATTATTTGAAAGCCTTTGTTCTACAATGTTGAAGCTAAGCAAATGGAGTATTTTTTTCCAGTCTTAAAATTTGCAGCAATCATAAAATCAGTCTGTTTTACTATTGGGAGGGATTAGCTTTTGAATAGGTATTCCGAAATATGAATGTGTACAATGTAATTTTAAGGTATGAGAGGATGCATCCATTCAAAATAAGTTTTTAGTGTTCGACTCTGCGATTTAGTTCACCATCCATGGACTTTTAAAACACGAGAGGGTTCTGTTGTATTCGATCACCGAATCCTTACTAGATGCTATCCTTAGACTGAATCCCTACTACGAAAGGTCATAGGAAAAAGGATAGATGAATTATATCTTATTTTATAAATTTAGTTTCTGGATCAAAAGATATTCTGTAACTAGCGTTTAGAGGTCTTTGGATTTATATGGATGCAACAGTGGGTCTGTCATGCGGCAGTGAAGCATGCATCCTGAAAGTGGCCAGTTATAAAATCATGTTTAACTGATTTGATCGACGTCTTTTTTGATGTAATCTCTTAATCTACAAGTATATCTTGCTGATATGCACCACCGCCTTCTAGCATCTAGTATTATACCTGTCACTGCAAAAGTTGATCAGATAGTGTACGCGAAAATAAAATGGGAGGAAACTGTGATGTAATGAAAGCGTGTGAAGGGAGATCAGCTCGAAGAACTTGAAACAAATTGTCTATGCTGTTTACATTTGCTTGATCGGGCCTGAATTCTCATAGTGTATGTCTTTAGATAGATCATTTTCTCTTTGCAAACACTTTTGAGAATCCCTCCGTGACAAACGTCACGAGACATATAGATTGTTCAGAATACTTTATATCCTACCAGTACTTTTAAACAGAAAATTTGAACTTAAAACCATAATATTTCCTCGTTCAAATTACATTGCAAAAAATAATTGTTGATTTTGAAGTATAATGCTGGCAGCTGGGTTTCCAGTTTATGACTTTAAAATTTGCGGTAATAAACAGTAAAATTAGCAAGTAATACATATTTGAATTCATTTATACGATGTATATTACTGAATATTTAACAGTTATAAACTGGGGTCCCAACTGCCAGTATTATACAGCAAAATCAACAATTATTTTTTGCAATGTAGATAAAAATTTGTTTTCGGATTTACTGGTGAGAAATGAGCTCAGATGATAAAGGCGTACAGTGCGTTAAGAAATTAAGACCATTAATGATTTGGTGCGATTTTTCAGATATAATTTTCCAATTTTTAGCTCACAGGTTATCATAGCCTGAGAGCTTATGTGCCCGTCCGATCTGTATGTACGTTCGTATGTGCGTAACGCGATAACTCATGATAAAAATATCGGATCCACTTGAAATTTTGTGTATAGGTATATCCTGATAAGGCGCTTCCCTGATTAGTTTTTGGAGTTCATTCGATATGTATAAGAGGGGGAACGGGGGGGCTCATGTCCCTCCCCTTAATTGATATAAACGGGATTTTCATGCAGAATTAAGTTTTCGTTCAAAATTTAGATATAGGATCATTCTGATGAGGCGATACCGTGGCTGTTATTAGGTGTTCATTGAATAAGTAAGTATAAACAGGTGGAACGGGGGGCTCATGCCCCTCCCCTTAATTGATATAAACGGGATTTTCATGCAAAATTAAGTTTTCGTTCAAAATTTAGATATAGGATCATTCTGATGAGGCGAGTCCGTGGCTGTTATTAGGTATTCATTGAATAAGTATAAACAGGGGGAACGGGGGTTCTAATGCCCTTCCCCTTAAATTGTTTAAATGGATTTTTCAAGCAGAATTGTCAGATTTCGTTCAAATCTCTGAATAGTTTTGGAAGTTTAATGGTTAAGTATAAAAGAGGGGAATAACTCCTCTTAAATTATATAAATGCTAAATGGGTTTTTATTAAGAATTATCGGATTTGCTCTGAATTTTGGATATAATTTTTTATATGATAAAGCATGTCCTTGATAGTTTAGGAGGTTCAATGATTAAGTATAAAAAAGGAGAAAGGGGAGAGCTGTTTCCCCTTCCTAATTTTTTTTTCGAACGGAATTAACAAAAATACAAGGCTGTAATGTACAATTAGTATGCTTAGCCTGTGAGCTCAATGTCATCAGTTTAACTGGGCAATATTCTTTTTATTAGTGTGTGTATTTAAAAGTGATCGTAGAACGTTTTCTGTTATAATTGCTACATTAAAGTTTAAGCTACATTTTATTAAAATCTTCTAGTTGTTTTAAAGATTCAATAAGGAATTATATTACCACCTGAGAAAATTGGCATATTATACGTCACATCAGAATCATTATAAAGCAGACGCGTTTGTATATCGTCAAAGGATTCCCTCGAAGCAAAGGTACATTTTTAGATAGTGTTGTTTCAAATAATGTGTTAGTAACTAAGTATAAAATAGGGACTACACGTTCGAACGAACAATTCAATAATAGGAGAAATACTGTAAATTTGTTATGTTTACACTACATCTTAATAAACTTTTCCTTAGTTTGTCATTAAACTACACAAATTAACTATTCCTCAGATTTAAATTAGTGTTGTATACTTAACACAAGGATTGTTGATAGGGAGCCTTGTAAATTACGCGAAGTGCTATCTGTATTTTCTAAGAAACATTTACTGGCTGAATTTCTGCGATTGACATAAGAAGGAAAATTACTCTTTAAATTTTCCATATAATTTATAGGGCTCTAGTTATAGAAACTCCGAAGAAATTTTCATCTCTGAAATACACGTTAGGGTAGAAGTACCATCGAATGTCTGTTTCATATCAGATTTAGTTTAATAATTTACAAGAAAAAAAATTACTCATCTACATATTTTTAAAACTATTGTGAATTTTCTATTATACATGCTGCGATTACTCTTAAGGTTGCTGGTCGCTCGTGTTCCGATTTCCTCTCTGTAATGTAAAGTCTATGCGCGTTTGATGCATTTGTATATTTAAAACATCTCCTCTGAAAATTAAATTTAAAACTGCTTCTTTCAGTGTTATCATCTTAAAAGATGTCACTTTTTTAAATATTTAAAATATTTTTAAAATCTACGCTTAATTTTATACGAAGCGAAAAAATTTTACTTACAGTTCATCAGTTTTTAGCACAAGCTATTAAAACCTGAGAACTTATGTGCCCGTCTTGAGATTTGAGATATATGTATATTCTGATAATACATTTCCCCGATTAGTTTTTGGAGTTCATTCGATGTGTATAAGAAGGCGATTAGGGGCTAATGCCCCTCCCCTTATTTTTTTTTATAAATGAGTTTTTCATGCAAAATTATCAGTTTTTGTTCAAAATTTAGATATAGCATTCTGATAAGGCGCCTCCATTACTAGTATTGGATAAGTATAAAGAGGGGGAACGGGGGGCTAATGCCCTTCCCCTTATTTTATATAAATGGCTTTTTCATGCAGTTTTATCAGTTTGTGTTCAAAATTTTAGACATGATCATTCTGATGAGGGCATCGTTATTGAATAGTTTTGCGAGTTCATTGAATAAGTATAGAGGGAGACGGGGGCTAATCCCATACCCTTTATTTCGATAAATGGGTTTTTCATGCAGTATTATCAGATCTCATTGAAAGTTTAGACAGGATCATTCTGATGAGGACACCTCCATGATTTGTTTTGCGAGTTCATTGGATAAGTCTAAGAGGGAGGGGGGGGGAACCCCCCTTAATTTAGGTTAATGGGTTTTTCACGCATAATTTACAGTTTTGCTTCAAATTTTGGATATAGGTTAATTCTGATAAGGCGCTTCCCTGATTGGTTTTGGGAATTCATTGGATAAGTATATATGGGGATCGGTGGGATTACCCCTCTTAATTTAGGTAAATGTTTTTTCTTTCAGAATTAACTGACTTGCTACAATTTTTGGATACAGGTTCATAGTGATAAGATACTTCCCTATTTAGCTGTGGGGATCTTTTGTTGAGTATAAATGGGATACTTGTGATTACCCCCTTTTAAATTTGAAAGATGGGTTTTTCTGCAGAATTATCTGATTTGCTTTTAATTTTAGATGTAGGTTCTTTCTGATAAGATGAATCTCTGAATAGTTTTGAAAGTTTAATGGTTAAGTATAAAAGAGCATAACTCCTTAAATTATATAGTTTTTTATTAAGAATTTTCAGATTTTCTTTGAATTTTGGATATAGATTTTTTATTTGATCACGCATATCTCTGATTAGTTTAAGGGGTTCAATTATTAAGTATAAAACGGGGAAATGGAGGGAGCTGTTTCCTGCCCCCATAATTGTGTTCGAACAGAATTAACCCTTGAAAATATCAGATTCTAATGTACAATTAGTATGCGTAGCCTGTGAGCTCAATGCCATCAGTTTAACTGGGCAATATTCTTTTTATTAAAATATTAAATTAAACATAAATTTTAGAAATATTTTGAGAACTAAGAAAAAAAGAGACATCTTTTAAGAAGAGAACACTGAAAGAAGTTTAAAATATCAATTTCCCGATGAGATATTTTGAACATAAGAATGAATTAAATGTCCATAGACTTATCACTACCGAGAGGGATTCAAAACGAAAGTGATCAGCAGTTTTAATACAAAGTGTTGCTAAACGTCTGTGCCAAGCGACAATATTTAAATAAGTCTGTTAAAAGACTTTAAATATGATTATCTGCATATAACACGCATTAAAAGGCTATAAAATTCTATAAAGACGGATTTTATATAAAAATTCTTGGTCTAAAAACTGCTTCCCAAAGGGGGAGAAACACAATTTTCGAATATATCTCGACAAAGTAACATTCGGACATGCAAATTTTTTTCTGACCTTTAAAGAATTAATTGAATGCTATATACCAGTCGGAGCAACACAGGAAATTAATAATGCAAATCAAATTACTCTTGATAAACTTCAACCGTAACCATAATGTCCCCAATTACCTGTCGGATTTTGATTTTTCTTTCATTTTGAGGTTCACCGCAGTTTCATATATCCAAATTAAAAGTAACGGAGCTGTCGGGCGCCATTCTCAAAATCAATAGAGCGGCACACGATGTTTGAAATCTCGCTTGAGAGTATCTGCACTCAGCACAGCTCAGTGCATGGCTAAATTAAAACGCTTTTAAAGACGAATCTCTTTTTTATTCGAAATACTCTGATATCTAGAGATCGACTGAGAATTAGTTTTCGTTTTTGGAACAAAATTAGTTTCGTCAAAAATTTGTTTTCAGC
This sequence comes from Maratus speculifer, assembly GCA_964019185.1. Classification (NCBI taxonomy): domain Eukaryota; kingdom Metazoa; phylum Arthropoda; class Arachnida; order Araneae; family Salticidae; genus Maratus; species Maratus speculifer. The sequence continues at coordinate 1,788,504 of OZ025291.1, forward strand.
TTTGGGCCGGGACGAAATTTTTTGTATTCTCGTTTCTTCCTTTGGAAATTTTTAATGATTCCTTAATTTGAGCTGTATCGGTTTAAATGTGACACACTTTATACACTGTGAAGTTCATAGTAATAAATAATTATCAATCATGACGTGAGTGCAAATTATAAAGCAAGCAACGTGTGTATAGTTACTAAACTTTGAAGAGCTTTTCAAGTCTTCATTAAAAGTTGCAAACTTAAAAGTAATTGAAAAATTTTAATTTGAAACAGCAAAAGTGTTTGGAATACTCTTTGAGGAAATTCTAGTATAAGAGATGATCTAAAAAAAAATCATAAAAGATAAATCGAGATACATACATAAAATATTTAATTAGATGAAATTCGTATAGTAATAAAAAAAATCTGTGCTGTTGATATCTTCACTACATTTTATATGAAAATAAAAAGTTTGCTCAAAGGCATAGAGAGTCAACTTGGGACTCGCCTAGAATTAATTTTGTATATTTATCAATATACTAAATATAAAAAGTTTTGAACGCTTTCGACTGACAGAAATTCGGTTTTGGTCTTTACAACCAAATCAGTAAGGTCGATCCTTACTGATATTAGTTTGTCTAGATAGGATTTTCTTTTGTTTTCATTATATAAAAATTGGTGTAATCTTTAATAAAAAAAATAATCCATACACGATTAAAAATAAGTTCCCCTTTCTCCTGAAAATAACTAAAATTTCTGAGATTTTAAAAAACTACATATTTATTGCAAATAAATGAAGATCTCAGATAATAAAGATGGTGAGTAACAGAATCATCATTTTGACAAAACGAGTGCGTTTATTGTCAAATGCGCAGACGATGAACATGAAAATGAGCTGTAAAGTTCCAATCCAAATGTATCTAATATGATTTTCAAATGTCCCCTTTATCAATCAAAATGTCAGAGTATAAGGCTTTTTCACATAATTTGATCGATGACAGAGGGACCATTAATCATCTTCAATCACACGATTAATTTTTTTTTTTTTTGTCTTATACCAATTTTATCTGAGCCATTATAATTCTACGGATTTTACCGAGAATATTGTAATGAGAAAAACTACTGTTGGTGATTTAATTGTTGTCACAATAAAGTTGTATATAATCTTATCTGTAGCAAACCAACATAACAAATGAACATAAAAAGATATGCTGATAACAATGGACATTGCTGATATTGACTACTTAAAATTTTATAAAATGCATTGAAATAAAAAAAAAAAAATATTGGTTTATGCTGTCAGGGAAAAAATATTACCTATGTGATGTTAAATACTAAAAATGGTAACTTTGGCTTGGAATTGCCCTAAATTATCACATTTATTATTTTTTTAAGATTCGTTTATATTGAATTTTCTGATACCATATAATGAAGTGCTGTTGCATCGTCATTAAATAAGCCTATAAAGTTGAGAAAACTTATCCAATCAAGACTGCCAAAAGAAAAGACTAAGAAAACTTCGCAAACCAAATTTCCGATCTCATCTGTAAAAGTGTTAACCAGGAGTAGTACTTTGTCAAAACTTTGAATGTTATCGCTCTAAAAGACTTGTTAAAACCCACTGCCCTGATCTAATATTTTGCTTGACGAGCATTCATCATGACGTTAATGAAGAGGAACAACAATGGGAAAACACTTTACGTGTGAACTCGCAGACCACGTCGTGAAACAAAAAATTAACAAAGCTCGCGGAAGGAACAGTTATTCTATCTCACTTGCTGCGAGACAGTGCGTGACCGAGTTACTTTTTTATACTGTGTTTCATTGCGATCAGCCCCTTGAAGAAAAAGAGGTTCAAGGACACCCTGAAAATGTTTAGAAATATCCTGTACAAGTGCAGGGTGTAGGCTTGGGAAAGGGAGGGGCTTTAAGTACTCCCCTACTCATATGAAATTATGTTCGTATGCTATTTTATTACAGTTTAGCACTTTTGAGTTCTTTCCTTGCAAACATATTTTGGATCAGAGAACCCGTACGAGGCTTATTGCACCGTAGTATTTGAGATTTGCTGATACCTTCTTTTTAAAAATTAATACTAAACTAACTGCAATTTTTAACCCGTAACTAATATTGTAATACATTTACTGATCTATTCAACTGATAGTCATACAAAAATACTATTTTTCAAAAATCTTTTATTACTCAAAAAATAGGTTATTAGACCAGGATTCCAGTTCCACGCGAAAATTTCCCGACACCAATAAAGTATTAAACAAATAATGCGTTTTAGCGAAATGAGAGTATACTATGGTAGAAACCTTTCGTTTACTTCAATCATCATTCTGCGTTTTTCTTGTGCGTAGAAAAAAGGGATCTTGACATCAGAAATAACGTCAGGCTTAGGAAATGTAATGTCATTTGTTATAGAACTTTTTTTTTTTAAGTTTACGTTTCTTGTAGTAGTGAGATAATGTAAAATTGTTGCCTATTCCCATTCATTTGAATACAATCACTTTTCATTATTTGCCAACAAAGGCATGTTTGCCATAGACATTTGATGTAGGGCTCGTAAAAGGCATAGAGATGAATTTATATTTGGTAAGATAACGCTGCTAAAAACGGAAAATGCGAATCTGAAGTATGAATGGAAATTTCTATCGATAAAAGGTGTGAAAAAAATTATTTAAATCTGGTATTTTTTACGATTAAACTACAAAATAAGTTTCGAACGTGTTATAGTGTTTTAATTGGTTTCGCGAGCTTGCCTAACCCAAGCGAATCGTGGCGGTTGCTAATATGAATTTCTGTCATTCAATATCTAAAGAAAAAGAACGTAACTCTTTTCCTAGAACAATTTCGAAATTATATATATAATCTGTCTTTGGTAAAAATTACGTTTAAAAGCACATTTTTTAATAAAAAGATAGTAATCGCAAAAAAATGTTTTGTAGAACTAAATTGTATTTGACTGAAAAACTTAAAACGATCCCCTCCCCCTCAACCCTCCCCCCCCCCAAAAAAAATGCAAGCTCATATTAAACAATTTGGCAAAATCTCACATTAATGAAAAGTTCCATAAAATGGAGAAGTTTATTGAATGAAAGCATATTTTTGTCCTGTTTGCTAATTTCCCAAACTTTTGAATGTATAGAACACGTTCGTCTAGTTTTTGGAGCCGTATATTTTTAATTTTGGCCATTTCGTTTCATTTTGCGACTAGCTAAAAGACAATTTTAAAAGTTTGTAGCAGAATTTCCTGAAAATACTACGTATCAGTGGTTTGACCTCGCGCCTTTTTTTTACATTCAACGCATTTTTCAATATTAACTTACTGATAAATAGATCGAATTGGATCTGCCTACCGCAACGGCTATTTGACAAGTTGAGTGCATTGTGTGCATAAATAGTTCTGAATTTTTCGACAATTTTAGTTTTCTATGCAACTACTGTGCTGTGTATATTTGCGTAAGATTTTGACAAAATATTTCAAGTTAAAATAATCTTTCACCTTTTAGCTAATATATCAAGTTAAACATTTTACTTACTAATTTTAATTTATTTTTTCTTACAAAAAATCAGTTTAGCAATATAAACTTATTGCAAAATGAAGGTATTGAAAATAACGCTCTATCACGACTTGCGTTCTAATAAGAATTTCGAAAGAAAAAAAAAATACCACTATAAAAAAAGTGCATAAAATGTAGCACCATTAAATGCTGTTATTTGTCTAACTGGTTGCTGATTTTTATCTTCAATACTGTTTAATTTGTAATTTTTAGTTCAAGTTTAAATTGTAGTGGAATTTTATTTCATCTAGAGTAGGGGTGCACAACCTTTTCAAGAGAAGGGCCACTTACAAATATGTCGGGGCAGTCGAGGGCCACATCAATAACATGGAGATAATTCGATTTCGAAGGTGATCTGTGGCTTATAATCGGATAAAAAATAGGTTTTCAGAGGGAAGTTGGAGAATACCCCTTTAGGTTTCGCTTAACCAGACAAAATATCCTTTTTCAGTTGGTAAGGATACATCAGCAGTTTTTACGTTTGTGTATATAACAGACATAGCAAGGATTATTCTCAAGATGTATCAGTATTCCTTGACTTTATTAAGGAGAGTAAATTTTGTCTTATTAAAAGTGCTAAAAAACAAAGGTAAGTGGCTGGTGCCGAAAAAAATGTGATCTTTATGAATGAAGGAGAGGGAAGCGATCAATAAGATTTTTCCGTGTCTCATCACTGAAATTTCTGATTTTTCAATGCCCAATCAACAAAATTTTCATGCATGTCGACCAAATTAGGGATTTTTATGAAAGTGATCAACAAAATTCCCAATTTTTACGAAACTGATTGAAAAAATTCAATCTTTCTGTGCGTGATCAACAAAATTTGCGATTCTTATGAAACATATCAAGAAAAATCACAATTTTTACGAAACCGATCAACAAAATTTGCAAACTTTACAAGGCGGATCGACAAAAACATAATTTTTTACAAAGCCCATCGGCGAAATTCGCGATTTTTATGAAACCGATCGACAAAATTTGCGAATTTTACGAAGCTGATCGGCGAAATTTGCGATTTTTTTTATCGACGAAATTATCGATTTTTACGAAGACGATCGGTGAAATTTGCGACTTTTCTGAGGCTGATTGACGAAATTATCAATTTTTACAAAAAACGATCGGCGAAACTCACGATTTTTCTTCGCATGATCAATAAAATTCGCGATTTTTCTGCGGCTGATCGACGAAATTATCAATTTTCACGAAGCCGATCGGCGAAATTCGTGATTTTTACGAAGCCGATCGACAAAATTTGCGATTTTTACAAAGCTGATTGGCAAAATTTGTGATTTTGACAAAGCTGATTGGCAAAATTTGCGATTTTTACGAAGCCGATCGACGAAATTTGCGATTTTTATGAAGCTGATCGGCGAAATTCGCGATTTTTATGAAGCTGATCGGCGAAATTCGCGACTTTGCTGCGGTTGATCGATGAAATTATCGATTTTTACGAAGCCAATAGGCGAAAATCGCAATTTTTACGAAGCCGATTGACGAAATCTGCGATTTTTACGAAGCTGATCGACGAAATTATAGTTTTCTACGAAGCCGATTGCCGAAATTCGCGATTTTTATAAAGCCGATTGGCGAAATTCGCAATTTTTACGAACCTGATCGATGAAATTTGCGATTTTTGCAACGCTGATCGAAAAAATTCGCGATTTTTCTTCGCCTGATCAACAAAATTCCAGAATTTTACGCACCGGATAGATGAAATTCGCGATTTTATTTGAGCCTGATAGACAAAATTTGCAATTTTTCCGCGTGAGATCGACCAAATTCGCAAAATTCCTGTGTCCGACTGACAAAATTTGCCATTTTCGGAACCCGATCAATAAAACTCGCGATTTTCCGTGTCTGACGACGAAATTCGCGTTTTTCCGCCTTTAACTGACGAAATTCGCGATTTTTTCGTGCCCGATCTACGAAATTTGCGATTCCTAAATGACTGACGAATTTATATTTTCTCGCGATAAATTGACGAAATTTACGATTTTTATCTGCGAATTTTCCACAAAAATTGCAATTTTTTCTAGCTGTAAATTGACGAAGTTCGCGGGCCACACGTTAACCGTTCGCGGGCCACACGTTATTTGATCCAATCAAACTTTACTTCTTTTTACTTTCTTCTATCTTTACCAGAATAAAGTATTATATTCGACCATTTTCAAACTTTTGGTTTTCGTTGGAGTTACATGTTTTACGGGTTGGAGATCCCAAAAAATGTTTATACAAAATATCGATGTGTTGCCATTGCACCATCGGAAAATGTAAGCAGTTATGCATAGAATTGAACCAAAATTCTTGTATACGTTTTTGAGTATGGCAAGCAGGTCCTCCTTGAATTTGGAAATATTCTGTAGGAAGGTACGTGCTGTAAATAGTGATTTTTGTATAATTTTCTGGATTTTTCGTAGCTGTCCATCAAGCTACGGGTCCGTAAGTCCGTGAAGCTACGGGAATCCGCTAAGCCGGATATTCGCAAATAGTTAAGGACAATAGAATAAGGAAACTATTAAATTTAATAAATATTATGATCGAGATAATCTCGTTTTTACTGCGATTAATTGAATGAAGCAGAAATTTAAGATGAAAATCAAAATTCGTACAGCATTTGATTAATAATATTGAAGTATTAACATATGTAACTACTTTTTGAAATAATAAGATGTATATGAGAGAAGAAAGTTTTGGGATTTGCAGATCCAACTAACAAGTTTAAAAGTGCTAATGCATACTATGGGGTCAATCCATTTCAAGTGGTCCAGCACTGGTCGCTCGACTATTTTTAAAAAATCTGAAATTTTTTGTAAAACAACCCTAACATGATAGAAGTTCAAAATGACCGTTATTTTAATTCTACTATTTTTTGTTTGTGCATGGCGGCCATCTTTGTTTCATAGTGTGCAGCGATTTTCTCAGATACTAGGATACACAAAATTGTAAATATCTCGTCTTCTATTTTCCCAATTGAAATGGGATTTGCAGCATTTTGTTCAGAATAAAATAGGCTAAATATACAGTGATAGAAAATTTTTGAAAAATAAATTTTTACAGGTGAAATTTTAGCACAAAATGTACGATTTTTTCCAAAATCTATCCGTTTGCAAGAGGAAAATTTTCATGCAAGGGAAACTGTCAACCTTACACAATTTTTTCTACAAATAGGTCAAAAGTATGTGTACTCATACACCAAATCCCAGATCTGGGAGTTAATTTCTCTTTGCGAAAAAAATTCCGAAATTCGTCAAAAATCGCATTTTTTAGGCTTTGATATCTCTGGTGGGGCACGAGATAAAAATCTAAAATTTTGGCCTATGATAGTATTGTGTAGTAGCATTATGTACAAAAAATTTCAAGAAGGAGATTTGACTACAAGCTGAGATATGATATGCAAAATATGCGAAAACAATACTATCAAACTATTGTAAACCTACTATGTAATTGTTCAACAAGACTGTTAACCTTGCACAATTTTTTCTACAAATAGGTCAAAAGTGCGTGTACTCATACACCAAGTCCCAGATCTGGGAAATGATTTCTCTTTGCGGAAAAGATTCCGAAATTCGTCGAAAATTTCAAAAATCGCACTTTTTAGGCTTTGATATCTCTGGTGGAGCACGAGATAAAAATCTGAAATTCTGGCCTTTGATAGTATTGTGTAGTAGTGTTATGTACAAAAAATTTCAAGAAGGAGATTTGACTACAAGCTGAGATATGACATGGACAATATGTGAAAACAATACTGCCAATTTATTGTAACTTACTATGTAATTGTTCATACCTCCAAAACTTTAAATTAATTATTTATGGTATAAAGTTAAATGTTAATTACAAATATCTTTTTCAAATGCTTCTGTGTGATTTAAACAATTCAGAATGTATGCTAAGCTAATACACTATTTGTGCAGATGAACAAATCTACTAGAAATGCTATTGCAACAATTTTACTCGGAACACATTTCAGGAAAAGTAAATTACAGACAATGGATTACAACTGATCGAGTTGATATGGCTTCAATTATTAAACCTAGAGAATTTCATTCAAATAAACAAGGGATGATAAGATTTGGGGGCTTCAAATAAAATTTTTAGAAAGAACAGCCTGATGGACTGACAACAGTAACTGGCCGAACTCATAACATCTCTCGTAAATATTGTTAAGCTCTTTGTTGAGCATATATAGTATTTTGTAAATTAAATGTTTATTATTTAACTGTTTTCAACAAACGATATTTTCTATGTAAATATTGTAATAAAAGAGACTAATCTCATTTCTCCTAATGTACACGTAATAGCATTTTTTAACATTTTTTAAAGCACCGTATCTCAGCTTGTAGTCAAATCTCCTTCTTGAATTTTTTTGTACATAACGCTACTACACAATACTATCATAGGCCAAAATTTCAGATTTTTATCTCGTGCTCCACCAGAGATATCAAAGTCTAAAAAGTGCGATTTTTGAAATTTTCGACGAATTTCGGAATTTTTTTCGGAAAGAGAAATCATTTCCCAGATATGGGACTTGGTGTATGAGTACACACACTTCTGAACTATTTGTAGAAAAAATTGTGCAATGTTGACAGTCTTGTTGAACAATTACATAGTAGGTTTACAATAGTTTGACAGTATTGTTTTCGCATATTTTGCATGTCATATCTCAGCTTGTAGTCAAATCTCCTTCTTGAAATTTTTTATACATAACGCTACTACACAATACTATCATAGGCCAAAATTTCAGATTTTTATCTCGTGCCCCACCAGAGATATCAAAGCCTAAAAAGTGCGATTTTTGAAATTTTTGACGAATTTCGGAATTTTTTTCGCAAAGAGAAATTAACTCCCAGATCTGGGATTTGGTGTATGAGTACACATACGTTTGACCTATTTGTAGAAAAAATTGTGTAAGGTTGACAGTTTCCCTTGCATGAAAATTTTCCTCTTGCAAACGGATAGATTTTGGAAAAAATCGTACATTTTGTGCTAAAATTTCACCTGTAAAAATTTATTTCTCAAAATTTTTCTATCACTGTATATTTAGCCTATTTTATTCTGAACAAAATGCTGCAAACCCCATTTCAATTGGGAAAATAGAAGACGAGATATTTACAATTTTGTGTATCCTAGTATCTGAGAAAATCGCTGCACACTATGAAACAAAGATGGCCGCCATGCACAAACAAAAAATAGTAAAATCAAAAGAACGGTCATTTTGAACTTTCGTCATGTTAAGGTTGTTGTAAAAAAAATTTCAGATTTTTTAAAAATGGTCGAGCGACCATTTTTATATTTTCTGGACCACTTGAAATGGATTGACCCTATGTGTTATTCTTAGATATAGGGCAGCATAACTTTTTTTTCTAGTTATTGATTGATTGTTATATGTATAAGAATAGTACTCACCACCGAAAATCGCATTAAAATTAGAAACTACCTCAAAATAAGATATTCATTGAATGCAGTAAATCAACTTCTTTAAATACTGGCACAGAATACAAACTTTAATGAAACATTTCTTTAAATAGGCCATAAAAATTTAGAAACCACGACGTATTTTGGAAGAATCCATCTTTATTTTTCACTTAAAAGGTAGCTGTCATGTCCTTGCTCTCCTAATGGGAGCACACACTTTTAGACTGAAAAAGAAAGATTAAACATTTCAAACCGTGTTGCAACATCAGCTATTCTTATCTTGTACTTAAATGAGTTCCTTTCACAGCATCAATGAAAATATATAACCTAATCTGTTTTTGAGTATATTTTCCAGTAATTATCCAAATTATAAGTTGTATATAAATTTTCTTTTGTGCCCACTAATTGAGATTAAATATAAATTGCTTTCATTTTATACACATTGTTATCTGCGAAACAGTGTACATAAGCGTCATTACAGCATACCCGTAAGACATATATAAATGACTTTAATTGATCCTTTTAATTGAATTTTCCACATGAATAGAGTAGCCATTCCATTGAATAAGATAACATTGTTACTTTCTTCTTTCTATACAAGAGGAAAGTATTGGACTTGTAAAATGTTTAGACTTCGGGTTTTCGACAGATTTATACATCTTTGGTCCTAAAAATGGTTTGATGTTTTTAGAGATAATGTCTGTGAGTCTGTGTCCTTCTGTATATAACACACAATTTTATGAGAATTCCAACGTGCGAATTACCGCATTTAACTTCATGAAATTTCTCTTGAAGTTTTATCCTTATGTGACCTGGTGCTGATTAGTTTTAGGACATAATCTGAAAAGAGGACAAAGTGGTGACACGAATCGATAATTTTCCCGATTAATCGGGTGCTTCTATCTCCAGTTTGAGCACAGAATTCCTTCAACTCAAATTTAGAAACATATCATGGTAGAAATAGGTTCTCATTCATAGATGGATAAGTTTTAACATTAGATCGGAATTTACGATCTGACTAATAACAAGCCTTAGTTCGTTATAGAATCGACAATAAGATGCATTTATTTTTACTGTTGTTTAAGGAATGGTTTTTGATGAATGGTACAATGGAGAAAATTTAGATTTACGCGAAACCTTTCTGCTGGAACTTAAATATCATTGCATGTTAATTTGCTACCGATAGTAATAACCATAAAAAGGAAATGTATGGATAATTTTTAACAGTATTTATTTTATTAAAATTTATCGTCCTACAAGTACTTTTGTCTACATGTCGTAGGTTTGATTGAATTGAGACATTGTTCCATAAAAGAAGCAAACTGTCTCGTGTGCCTTGGAGAATTTTCAATGGTTTTCTTATCTTATTTGGGATTAAAGATCTGTAGTGGATGATAAAGCAATCAAGATCACGTCAGCAGAAAAACATACATACATCTAATATTCACCCTCCTCCATCTCTTCGAGAACTTCAGCTTGATTGATCATCGAAACAGGTATAAAAATAAAAATGGCATATTGTTTAGAGAACCTCACTTGTATTTACAACTGCGATGGAAACTCTTGTTTATTCATAAGCTCTTTTATCGTAAGCAAATGCGAAAATGTTTTTTGGTAAATAAGGAAATAAAATAGTTGTCTAATGAGTTTAATTTTAAGAAAAATTATTCAGGACATGGGAAATAAGTTTTAGTTTAACTCTAAAACACGAAGTACTTGTGTATAATAAATATAATTAAAAAATATACATTTATATGTGTATGATCTAACCAAAATCAGGAGTTCCTTGAGAAACTTTAAAAATTCAACATCATTCACTTAAATAACCGTAAAATTTAATTGAGCACTCTGAAATATGGGTATATCATTCTATTTACATATAAAAATATTTCAAAAACTATATTCATTAATACTTATGAAAAAGTCTTACTCCCAATGAGTGGGGTTACTTAGGTCACATGTATAAAACCAATATTTAGAATTCTGTGGTATGCCAAAACCTACACAGGATAGTATAAAAATCCACACACATCCAAGCAACAGTATGTATTGCAATTCTCAAAATACAAAAATAATCAGTTATACAAATTAATACTAAGTATGTATTAATCATTGAAATACATGCATACCTTTGAATCAGTTTGAAATCAGAATTTTAAAGCTTAAAAAGCAGATGTGCAATGTCTCCTAAAAAAAAGTTTTTAGCAGGTTGTGTAACAGCAATATTTTTAAAGGTCCTTCAATCGCATCATCTACAACGGGAAATACGAAATTTTCGTTAAGATTGAGTTATTTTTTTAATTTGCACTTCAATTCATATAAATATAGTAACAATATCATAGAGCAGTTTACTTTCTTTTACTGTTTTCATTGAAGGTAGGTTCAATAATCATGCAAATATCCGGTTTAACCCTTAAGTGATGAAGTGATTTCTATAACATAAGTGGTGTGATTGCGGTGTATGTAACTCCAAAATCTGACTTCTTATGCACTCTTTAGAGCTTGTCTAGTTGAAATAAGAAAATTTCCTGTGAATTTTGAATTTACTTATATAAAAACAAATGAAAATACCGTAAGTGTACATATAAATTCACATATCATCTAAAAATCACGAAGTTGTTTGCAATTGTAGAGTTCTTATGCAATCTCTCTGGGGTTCAAAAACACCCAGCCTCCCAAGTTGTTAAGGGTTTTGATTTTTCATTTTCATGGAGAATTTCTCTTTATTACTTTATGGCACATTAAGGAATCAAATTAGAATAAGATTATTGGTGCGACTACTTACCATTAACCACTTTAGCTATTTTTTGAGATGCTCAAATTACCCCAGTAATGATATAACCGGTCATAAAAAATCACAAATATGAATAGTTACCCGATCGAATGACTCCAGAAAATGAATTTGGGTGTTGGGTCCTTGAATATTATCTTTGTTAGAGATGAAGTAGTTAAAAGTTGAGTGAAACAACTTCATAAAACAAATGAATATTGGAGTTACATGTAATTCTCATAAATAGAAAAATCACACAAACAAGTTATTCAGCATAATTTAACTCAATGGTGTGTTAAAAATGAATTGTAAAATTGGAAGCTTTAATGCTAAATCAACATGGAAAATTATTTCCCAAAAAGTGGTTTACCCCGATGGCTCAAATAATCCTGATTAGGGTGTGTGTGTGTATAATACACACACACGCGCGCGCGTGCATGTATAGCTGATTTTATTAATTTCATTCAGCTATTCTCCTGACATGGAATCTTTTTAAAATCAAAATTTATTCACAAATAGTTGTTTCGTAGTTCTTTTGTGAAGTTACTTGAGTTTTAGCTTCTAGAAAAGAGTGTATTTTATTTTTATTACTGAATATTTATTATAAGACACTCTAAGCATGTGATAATTGAGAATTGAAATGTGCTCTTCTAAGAATTCGGCGCATTTCAAATAGGTCAAATTACTTCTAGGCTTTGAGTGAAACAGACGGGTTTGACATTTCGTTTGGGAGTAGCCAATAGCAGAAAGAGAAATCTACACTTACGACCTCGATAGCTAAGGCACTACCCCAGTAGCAATTTGCTTTCCACTTCAATGTCATGCTGTTTATAAAATGGAGTGGAACAAGCCAAAATGTTTTCGATCCGAAAGGAATGTTCTTGTTCTTTGAATATCTTGTAATAGACAACGTTACAAACTTCTTTATAGTATATTCATGTTCTTCCAACTCACGATCTTCTTTTCACTTTCTAAAACATGTTTTTTCAGCGAACTTTGAACTGCACTCGCCAAGTAATATTAAATTTATACATGAATTTGATATGTTCCATGAAAGTATTACTGTTTTATTGATAAATTTTAGCAAGAAACTTAGTTCTTCTTATACGCATAAGTTTAGAATGGTTAAACGATTTCCTTTTTTTTTTTTTTTTGTCTGAAATTATTTTTTTTCACGTGATTTCAGATAAGTATTAGAAAATGTTTTTGCCTTATCTGTTTAATCTCGCATTGTATTGTAATAAGTTCAGGTTGCAACAAAATTTGAATATCTTCTTTGAAAAAAACCTGCAATATTATCCTTTTTTTATACACGAACGTACCGTACACATTTCCTACAGAGCGATTCTAAAAACTCGAATTCATTGCAATGATTTCTAGAAATGTCTAAACTATTTAGATCCATGTTGAATTCATTTTTCTTTGAAGTAAATTTCTGCCAAACGGCCGTTGCTGAATAGAGGCAGTTTTTCCTTAGTTGTCTATGCATACAGAAAATCCAAGCATTTTCGAACAATCTCCTGATTTTATTATTGATTGTTCTAGAACGTAGACATTTGAATATATTTCGCTAAAATGTTGATATATTGCTGACAGTTCAGATATATGTATAGATTTAGACTGAGAAAGTGAAATACATTTCTGTATAACACAATACGGCTCTAATATCTTTAATATGATAAAAGTATCGCGCATACGTATTAAGCTCTGCGTGGGTATTTCAAAATTTCAAATATTTTATCTATGGTCTATTTTTTGAATTATTAATTTTAATTTTTAATCGATCATAAAGTTATAATAATTAGCCGGCTGTTAAGACTTTCATTTGCTCACTACTCTTATAAACATTGTTTTTCAACATTTTAATATACCTTTATAAAAGTAATCAAATGATTATACATTTCTGAAACGTATTTAGCATGTAAAAGTTGCCTGTTACAGCTATAAAGGTAAATTTATGCATCTTTAAATTGTCTACTTGAATGAAAATTACTTTTCACGGATTAAAAATGATAATGAGTTCGGTTTAACATGGAAAGTCGAGTAAACTATATATATATATGTTTTTTATGAAAATTTTAATGAAACAATTGCATGAAATTTATTATGAAATTTTAATTTGGAAAATATATATGATTTGTCATGTAAGAAAAAAAAATTGGTTGCCTGTAAAGTCGGTATACGGGCGAAAGTTTTACGTGACAACGACTTTGAGTTGTAAAATAATTTTAATGTGAATATTCATTCGTATAGTAGGAAGAAGGATGAAATAATAGTAACAATTTAAAACATTTATTTATACAAAGAATTATATTTAAAACATTAATTTATACAAAGAATCTCGCACTGAATTTCATATTAACAAAATTTTATTTTTACCTTTACACATACATACGTATTTATATACAAATATACATACAATAACTTGCAATACACTGTGTTTGTTAAACACATTTTACTTCATGTTTATTGATGTCAAATGTTGAATTTTGTAAACAGCATATTAAAGAATTTTTCAATGAGCAGAATATAACTAAAGTAAAATGGCTTTCACTAATCACATATCATTAATTTTCCATAATATACCACCGAATTACGAAATAAACTACACTTATTTTCTTTGTACTTTATACTAATAACTAATACATAACGTATTTCGTCTTAGTTTGATACTATCTAAAATTCCTATTAAGCACCGCCCCTTCCTTGCAGCGAATTCACATTCACGTTCAGAAAATGGTCCCACAAGTGACCGGAAAAAGTTAAGAGAAAAGTGAGCGCGTATCGTGAGCGGAGCGTAACGTAACGTAACGCAGTTTCTTGAAGTGTCTCCCGGCAAACCAATTTACAAGACGTTGTCACGTCAAAAAATTCTGTTTACCGTAAGTCTTTTAGCAAAATTGGTTCACATGAAAGCAGAATTAGTTCATTTAAATTTTTCTTCGGACCATTTGTTGCTTTACAATATGTTACGTATTCAACACCTATTTCTATCGGACTACCTACTTGTCTAGAGGTTAAGGAACTGGCTATTGGACAAAGAGTGCTAGTTAGGCTTGAATCCCGACTTGGACATGAATGTATAAGCTTAGATTTCCCTCTAAACTGAGATTTTGGTGGGTGAATTACATTTACCAAATTTGCCCGAGATAGCTGAGATGGTAGAGAATCTGTATCTTCAATCAAAAGGTCTCTGGTTCGAATCCAGTTCTGTACATTTTTTTTCGTAGTTGGGAATTTGGATCTCGTATAAAAAATATCTGTTTGAAAACCTGAAAAAAAGAAAAACTACTCCGATAGTTAAGCTTAAAGAGCGTGAATTGAAAAACACAAATAAAAGCAAAAAATGATTTTCAAACAATTTCTACAACAACGAGCGTGCAACTACGCACACACCTATCGAAATCGACAGATGTTATGCTTTCAAAGGAGAACATAGAAAATTAATGTGGAAACAAAGAAAAAAATATGAGTTATCATTTATTCTTTACTTGTGATAAAAAATAACACGAATTTCTTAAAACATGCTGCTTTAAAATGGAAAAAAAAATCAAATTCTTTGTTCGAGTTCGCGTTAAACGCTTTATAATGGTTTCTTGGAGATTCGTCCATCACCGCACGCCATCTAAATACTTCCAAATTATGTATTATTCATTGTATCGCGAAGAATTTTATCTGCCTTTTTTTTTTTTTTTAGCCATTGAACCTTTAATAAGTACGAGTTTGAGTACGAGGAGCAGACACCGCCAGATAAAGTGGTCATTTATAATCAGTTAAACATTTTTATTCGATCTATTTTATTTGGATAATTTCTTTATGCATCCTACATTGCTGACGGCTAACAGTTTCGTGCTCCGATCATGGTCTGCAAGCTATCATTATCTGCCCGGACTGGACACTGGCAGCTCTCCATCTGCTTATTTAGTGCTATCATTTGTTGCCAAAAAGGCACACGCCCTATCGCTTGGGTAACTTCAAAAAATAACACTCGCTGGCCAATCGCTGCTAGCTCCTAATTTGGAAATATCGGTTTTAGAAATACGGAATTCATTATTTTTGAATTCTTTACTATTTGGTTATGGTTATATACATTGCCTGGAAATGTTTAGGCTATTCATCTCGTATCATAGCAGGTGGCGTAGATAAAATGATGCTTAAAAAATAATCAAATATTCAGCACATTGTGGGATTTTAACTGTAGTTTTAACTATTTCCAGATAGACCCTACTAAGCATTTTTTTTTTTTTTTTACACTTTTAAACTTTTTTTAAACTTTATTTTAATTTTTTTGCTTTTTCAATTTAGCACTGTTATACATTTTCTGGCTATTGCTCTTTTTTCAAAATAATAGCTCTTGGAATAAAAAATATATTTTTTACGAATTATCAAATATTTATGCATTCTGTAGTATATTAAACCAGTAAGGTAAAGTTCTCTAAAGCTGACATCCAAAAAACAGTTACTAAAGCTAACATCTTTAAATAAAACAAATATTTAAAGCATTACCAAATTTCTAGATAATTTAGATTGAGGCTTTCGTTCTTCTTGAATGGAAGTACTTCTTAAAACTCATTCTTATATTATTTTAGGAAATTGGCAATGCTTTTTAAATATTTGTTTTATTTAAATATATCAACTTTAGAAACTGTTTTTTGGATGTCAGCTTTAAAGCACTTTTTCTTTAATTTCATTGTATTTTTTAATACTCATTTCCCTACTTCGTGTTTGAGAATTTTTTAACGTTGTCATTTGATATGGTTACTCATTTCTGAAAATATGCATTTTTCCAGGCTATTCACAGATCAAAATACTACATTGAACTTACGTTTTTCATCTTAAAAAATCTTAAGTATACAGTGATTACGGAATTTTATTTAAAGTTTGTGTTTCCTGAAAACTATTTTTTGAATAAATTTTTACTTTTCTTAAAAACTTCCTTACTTTGAGTATTGTCATACATTGTTCCGAATTACAATATTTTCCAAACTATATATATATTTTTCTTTTTGCTGCTAAATTAATATCGAACATTTTCCAGCAAATACATTCAGCGCACTATTATAGAACTTTACCTATGATAACAGGAACCTATCAGATATGTTAAACGTGTGTGTGTGTGTATATATATATATATATACATAATTCTCTTAGTGGAAGCAAACTATTATTACGCAAACTGTTCAAAAGATATGACCGTTTTAATTTCTTATAGTTCACTAATTGTCACCCTGTAGTTCAAAAACTTTTCGTATTTTTATGCATTTTCACTCCTGTTGCATTCCGAACGCAGAATGAGGAAAGAATTGTAATCAAATTTTGGTCAACGGTACTTCCGATTGATCTCCCATTTGCTGAATATGTTATAAACTAATGTCGAGAAAACTGTATAGATTTTCGTGCAAATCGATCGAAGAGATTCGGAATTTAAATCATTTAAAAAGAAGAAAATTAAAACCATATTGTGATCGATTTTATAGAAAAAATCTCAGAGGGAATATGACAGAAAATAAGTGACAAATATTACAACGATATCATCAAGCGTGAGTAAATAAATCATAGTGTATGTAAATCATGTAGGTATAAAGTCCGGGCCAAAATTTGAACCAGGGATACCTCAAAAAGAGTGGGTGAAAAAAGTTTTTCACCCACTTGGAAAATTTACATCCGTTATAATTGATTTACCGATTAAATAATCGTGTTATAAATTAATCTGATTGAATTTAGTATGCAGCATTCTCTGCAGTTCCATATACTGATCTTCGATTTATTCTGTTAAGCTGTTTAATAGTATCAGACCAGATTGCATGATCTTAAAGGTTAGTTGGGTGAATTAGTTCTCCAAAATTCGTCCGGGTATAGCTCAACTGGTAACAGCATTGGCGGCTTCAGCCAATACATCCCTGGTCCGGACTTTTGTCACCCACTTGGAAAATTTACATCTTTCATTTTTTTGCTTCATTTTCGGAAAAACTGATTTTGAGCTTATTCTATGGACGATCATTTACAGAATTTTTAAGCTATGTTTTTGAGACTTCTACAGAAATTGCTCTATACGTTTAGCTAGCACAATATGAAAATAAAATTTTAATTGCGTTTGCGCATGTGCAATAAAAATTATCTTGTAAACCTGCTCATTTTTCACAATTTTTATTTTTTAATTCTTATTACATTGTATTGTGTACAATGTTGTTTGACAAATTTTTGAATTTATATTAAGAACTCTGCAAATTTATAAGAAAAAAAATTTGAGACTATTTTTATAAAAACCTTTAATTTTCTTACGAGTATACATGCTATCCGCATAAAAATGAGCATAGTTTATTACAATAAGCCACTTAATAATAACCTACAGTTTAAATGCTTTTGCTGCATTAGTTTTGACATGGTTATCTATAAGATTTTCATTCATATTCAATTTGTTATCGATCCCCTATGGAGTTTCGGCAAAACATTTTCACGAAAATATGACCTGTACTATTATGTTTACACACTTAGAATTTCAGAATAACTCCTCCATGTATTTTTCTAAATACTTAAAAAAAGTCTAAAATCGCAAGTGACCGGTCACCTTTGGTCATGTAGTGTATATGCTAAAACCAGTGTTTCGAATTCAGTGGATTTTTTATTTAATTCGTATACTCCAAATTCATATCAGAAATTTAAAATAGCAATATTTACTCAATAAGACATTCCATATTTAAAGAAAGCGAAACTTTATAAAATTTTCTAATGATTTCTTACATTAGATTTAGCGATTAGATTAAGAACGTTTTCTACCATGGGAATTAGAGTATTAATAATACAATCTGAAGACAATCGATGGTTTTCTACCATTTTATTTGAAGAAACCTAATACACAGAGAATTTGATAATAAATGCATTTGACAAAAATGTAAGTTTAATTGATAAAAGTGGTTCAAAATGTTTTTTCTCAGATATGATCCCCTTTTTATCATCAGAGTTTTCAATTTATTAGGCAAAATGATATTTACCTGTATTGACATAATTAAAACTTACAGGAATTTTTTTTTTGGCATAAGGTATCCAAATTTTCGTTTTGCTGTGAAGAAATATGATGAAAATGTTTATTCTACTTGGAAATATCAAATAGGATTCCTGAATTTCAACCTCCAGCTTAACATGAAACGTGTGCTGTTTGCCCTTTCAGATTAAATTATATTTATTCAAATGTATATTTTGATTAAATATGCAATGCTTGTCCATAGAGGACGAACGTTGCATGTTTGATAAATTTGGATTTTGACTTAATTTAATTTGAAAGTGTAATCTCAAAATTCAGATTTTAAAAGATCCTACGTTTCGATAAGTTAAAAAGAGCTTTCTAAGTGCTTCCTGTGCATCTAATACCAGTTCACCAAAATGAATAAAGACCTTCCTTAAATATTGTGCTAGTTTACAATTTGAAACATCTGTCTTATTCTATTCCATCGCAACGCCATGAGAGTGTATTTAATTAAATTAGAAATTCAGTATCTGTACACAACTTATTACATACTTATTATACATTCACGCATTTACATTTTTTAACCATAAAAAATATCAACAAAAGTGCATCCAATTCGTACAGTTATTTTTTATTCATATTTTGCCTTACCAGTGCTTCACTTTCGAGATAAAATACTTTGCTTGGAAATATTTAAAATTGATATAGTATCTTCGTGCAATTCCTTCCGGAGGTGCAAGTCGCAAAAAAATTAGTTGCATAGATACATATTAATGAGACAGGTGTGTTTGCTGTTGGGTGTTTAAGACGTCGCGCTAAGTTACAAGGGTGTGACTTTTTATTACTATTTTGGTTTAATCTCGCGCCGGACTCTCTCAGAGATGGATCACTTTCTGAACGCGATCCCAGACCTCCAATTAAGTGGAATTATAATTCTCCTTTTTTTTGTTTTATGTATACACATACGGAGGCTGTGGAAATAGATGGAAAACAATATGTGGGTAGCGTTGGCGGCCTTTATGCCATGTTACCAAGAGACAAAGACCGCGATAAAATCGAACGCTGTTAAAATGTGTTTCAACTTGGAAAATGCGATATGTACACAAGATTTCTATCCTGTAAATTAGATTTATGAATGTATCGAGCCTCTGAAGATTTTTATCATCTATTAAAAAAAGAACCTTTATTTGGAATATTGTTTGTCATATTAGAACTATATGTTAAAGTTAAGTATGATTTTTATTCCGCAAATTTGATATGAATGTATAGAGCTTATGAAAAATTTTATCATTCTTAAAGAAAAGAGCTTTTATTCCAAATATTGTTTGTTATATTTAACTATGTTAAAAGTTAAGTATGATTTTTATCTTGCAAATTAGATATATGAATGTATAGTTACAAAAAAAATTATCTAAAAAAAAAAAAAAAAGGGCCTTCATTCGGATTGTTTGTCATATTAGACTATTAGTACGAGATCCGGCTGCAGAATCAGTGTACTCATCGAGTGTTTGCTGAAAACCAAATTTTTACACATATTTATGATTAGGAGAATTTATATATACCAGGTTGCCTATCAAAATGTGGCCGCTAGTATTTTTAATTAAATTATTAATAATTCATAATCCGTAAGAAATTTCACTGACTTGTTTTTTCAATAAAATGTTGTCTACTTTACGGCAACATCTATAAAGACTCTGAAAAATCATGGTTGTCGTTGCGCATCTGGCCGCACCTCTTCGCAGCCAGGTATACACAGGTATGATTTTGTTACATTTATACACCCACAACGTACATTCATAATTTATATATCAAATTAAAGCTAATTTTTTTCTGTTTATTATTATATACGGTTGCCTAATTAAATCTGGCCGCAAATAAGGGTTGCTGGCTGTTAAATATAGTAAATAAAAGCGGTGGAGTGACGCTGCAGAATCGTTTGTTTCATACACTGTTAAAAATCTGCTGCATTTTGTTGCAACGCACTCCATCGCTTGTATATAATATCTCTATTCCAACCAATGAGAAAGCTCCATTTCACGGCCAAGTAACCGTTTTCTATACAAGCAAGGGAGTGCGTTGCAACAAAATGCAGCAGATTTTTAACAGTGTATTTTTCAATTTGGAACAATTTTAATCAATTTAAATTATGTTTTAAATGATAAAATATATTAGTTTCATTTTGTTATAAGTACATATAAACGGATATGACAAAATTACACTTAAAGTAAAGTAAAAATGCAAAACTAAAATTACTTAACCTAAACTTATTTAAATAAATTGAACATAGAAAGTTTTTTCTTTAAAAAGTATTCTAAGTAGAGTTGCAAAAAGTCGGTTTATTCCCGTGTTTATTTCCAACAGACTAGGTTTATTCCCGGGTTTATTTCCAATAGACTAGGTTTATTCCTGGGTTTATTCCCAAAAAACCGAATTATTCCTAAAAATCCCGGGTTTTTTCCAGGTTTATTCCTAAAATCACGGTTTATTCCCGGGTTTAAACCGGCTTTTTTCTAACCTTTGCAACGCTAATTCGAAGCGTAAAAGCATATTTTCAAAATTTCGTTTTTTCGCCATTGTTCCAAATTGAAAAATACACTGTTAAAAATCTGCTGCATTTTGTTGCAACGCACTCCCTTGTTTGTATAGAAAACGGTTACTTGGCCGTGAAATGGAGCTTTCTCATTGGTTGGAATAGAGATATTATATACAAGCGATGGAGTGCGTTGCAACAATGCAGCAGATTTTTAAGTGTATGAAACAAACGATTCTGCAGCATCACTCCACCGCTTTTATTTACTATACACTGTTAAAAATCTGCTGCATTTTGCTGCAACGCCCTCCACCACTTGTATATAATATCTCTATTCCAACCAATGAGAAAGCGCCATTTCACGGCCAAGTAACCGTTTTCTGTACAAGCAGGGGAGTGCGTTGCAGCAAAATGCAGCAGATTTTTAACAGTGTATTTAACAGCCAGCAACCCTTATTTGCGGCCAGATTTAATTAGGCAACCGTGTATAATAATAAACAGAAAAAAATTAGCTTTAATTTGATATATAAATTATGAATGTACGTTGTGGGTGTATAAATGTAACAGAATCATACCTGTGTATACCTGGCTGCGAAGAGGTGCGGCCAGGTGCGCAACGGCAACCATGATTTTTCAGAGTCTTTATAGATGTTGCCGTAAAGTAGACGACATTTTATTGAAAAAACAAGTCAGTGAAATTTCTTACGGATTATGAATTATTAATAATTTAATTAAAAATACTAGCGGCCACATTTTGATAGGCAACCTGGTAGATATAAATTCTCCTAATCATAAATATGTGTAAAAATTTGGTTTTCAGCAAACACTCGATGAGTACACTGATTCTGCAGCCGGATCTTAGACTATATGTTAAAGTTGTGTGTTTTAAAATTAAAACGTATGTTGATAATGTTTGTTTTTGGCCTTCTTAAAGTTTACGTTATAATTTTTGACAGAATTGAGTTTTAGGTTATAATAAAAAAGCAAAGTAATTCTTAGAATTGAAACAAACCCTTTTTTTTAGCATTATCAATGTTTTTAATATTAGTATGCTTAAAGGAAATTAAAACGCATGGAAAATTTATTATAAAGATGTACATAATTAAAAAAAATTTGGTTTGAGAAAAAAAAAATAGACCTTAAATGCATTATGATATGTAGCATCCAAGCATGATTGCATTGTCATAGGTAAGGCAACATTTAAAAAAAATCCTTTAATAAGTAGTAAACCAAAACCAATAATTCGCATTTTTTGCTCAATTTTTGTTCTCAACGTCCCTTTAACCTCTTGAGGACGAGCGACATGTATACATGCCGCGAAAAGGCTTAAGAATTCTTGTTTATCCCCACCAGTAAAGTTTTACTGTGAAATTTGCCTTATTTAATTGGAGCATTTTCTCGATTCAATACGGCACAAATATCTGTTTTTAAAAACCGGTGACAAAACATTACAAGGTACCCGTCTCGAAGTATCACCTTAGAAAATAAAATTTTTCTTTTCTTGTGTACTCTTCTTAAGATTCCCCCCCACTCCGGCTGTCAAATATTTTTTTAAATATATGTTTGCTCCAATAAATATTTTATGTGTCAAAAGCAGACGAACTGTAAGATTTTAGTGTTTTTTTTATAAAATAAATATTTCAGAAATACTTTGACAACTTTACTCTTTTATGATTACACGGAAAAAAAGTTTAAAAATCTGATTCCCGGAGGATGTGTTTTAAATTTATGTATGAATTTCACTCTCATAGTGTTTAACATTAGCGACGGGAATTCGGAAATTTACTAAATACTTTTAACAATTTTGTTTTGACACAATAAATTTAAAATAGGGAGAATAATATATAATAATGTAAAAAAAAAAAAAAAAAAAAAAAAAAAAAAAATCCTGCCAATTATTAAAGCGGAGATTACAGTTAAAATTTAATCGTATCCAAAAAACTATTATAGTAATGAAGCAAGCATACTGTTTGCCTGAGGTTCGGGTAAAGATGTTAAAGGATTAACTAGCACATGAAGAACTGAAAAACTGACATTGTTTTGATTGCAGAAATATTAATTGCAAAATATATAACTAATTTCAATTTAAAATTAGAGAGTAAAAATGTAACGATTTTCAGGAAATATACATAAGTGATGTAAACAAGTGATGTCGAACAACATGTAAAAGAAACCATTCATGTTTTTCTTACAAAAATGTAAATTATCAAAGCATCTAATACATTATCCATCCATTGATAAGAATTTTAAATTGTCTGATCTTTTCAACTCCATACAAGGAAAACACCCATTAAGACTCATCTAAGCCTTAAACATTAGCTTTTTCCCAATGATAAAATTATTCAAGAATGCAGACAACTTTTATTTTAGCGCCATTTCACTAATTTCATTTTATACATAGACTGCCAGTTGATGATAAGTTTCAATATGTAAATTTGTATTATAGTGTATATTAACTTTGCGAAATTGTTTGTGCGAATTTGTGAAGCTACCGCGATCGACATTTGTCGAATTCATAATGAAGTTTTCTTTTTTATGTACGAAAACACATTATCACCGAATTAATCAAGGTGGAATTCAATTACAACAAACAAAATTGTCACGAAAATATCATTAGAATGCTCTTCCTTTCTATGTTTAAATGATGTTCAACCGATATGTAATTAAAGATATGAGGTTATGTCGCATAGTGTCAAACATTAGGTTATTCACGGAGGGAAAAAATAAAATCCTACAAGATGAATGTAGATTCTACCATTGCAGAATTCAGTTTCGCCTCCGATTAGAAAAAAAAATCGATAGAAGTTTTTTAGAAGGGCGACCCCTTTAGATTGCAATGAACTAACTTCATTTTTCTTGTGTTTATCAATATAATAGCAAACAGAACGGCGTGAAATACCCAATTGAATAGCAATTTCTCTCTGAGACATTGGAATTGCGGAATAATAAAGAGATACAATTTGACGTGCTACTTCTTCATTGACTAGATTCATCAAAAACGGATTTTTTCTCTAGTTTAAACGCTTTTTTATAGACTCTGAGAAAAAGGAAATGCATTTTAACAATAAAATTGTATGAATGTCTTGTTTTACCGGCCAGATTAGTCGTTGGGGGCCCTCGTAATACTTACCCATCATGGATATGCATTGTAAAATATCTGAAAATAAAATAAAATGCAATTTAACAATAAAACGAATGGAATCCCGTCGAATTCGACGAATGAAATGTTTAAAAGACCTGATCGATTTGGTTTAAAAAAAAGCAAAAGTAATTACATTATTGAATCAATATATAATAAATATATTTACAAAGTAAATGTCAAATTTGCCAGTTACAATTTTGCATTCAAATATTCGCACATCTACAGTTAAAATTCTAATATGAGTGCCGGCGAAATCCAGAAATTTTATTTTATATGCACTCACAGAAAAATAGCTTTATTTAAAAAGAAAAAAAAAAGTAATATCGGGTACTACTAGGTTATCCCATCGACCAAAAAATTATCGCCAAACTATAAAATCAAATGCCAATAATGGATGATCGTGAATGTCACATTCAATGACATTAAATACGATTCATGTGTTTAAAATGTCATTAAGTGATTTTTATTTCGACTTTTTATTAATATTTTTATTAATATTCTACTAATTATTTATTTTTTCGTTATTTAAAATAAAAATTATGTCAATATGTACAATTTGGCTATTAATGTGGCGATTTGTATAATTTGGCGAAATTGGTCGACGGGATAACAGAGTAGTACCTAATATCGTTATGAGTAAAAATACGATGTTTTAAATAGTGACGTCATTTTCTCTTCAAATGCTCTTTAAAAGCTACTGTTTATGAAAAAGGCATCCATAATAATATTGTAATTTTTTATCTGGATGACATAATTTTCCTCATTTGAAATTTCTCTTATTTTGATTTAGACATTAATTTTTATCATAAATTATTTTCTGTCATTTTATTTACATTATTAATATTATTTCTCAGTAAATATATGTATTTTTTAACTCAATTAGTGCATAATTATACGCAATCATTTTAGAAAATAAATTTTTATTATCGAGAGAAAAGCTAAACTGTGTTGCCACCATTTTGAAGAAATGTCATGGAAAAGCTTTTAAAATTAAAAATAAAATATAAAAATGGAAATAAATTAAAAAATAATTAAAATGGGCACAACTACAAATAAATAGCTTTCATTTAAAAAAATAATTATCAAAATCGGTTGACTAGAAAATTCAGGGCTGATGACACGACATTTTTAGCTTGTCTGAAAGAAATAGCATCGGATGCTAATAAGATTATAATTGATCTTAAAGATATAATACATTTATTTGGTGTTTGTGTTTTAAAACTTTTTCCAGCAAAAATAATTGTTAAACTTTAGATTATGCTCTATTTTATGCTGAAAATGAATTTTTAAAATATGAATGGTTTAAAAGTGTCTTTTAAAAATACTTAATCTATACTAATATTATAAAGAGGAAAGATTTGATTGTTTGTTTGTTTGAATTGAATAGGCTCCGAAACTACTTGACGGTTTTGAAAAATTCTTTCACCGTTAAAAAGCTACACTATTTCCGGTGAACATAGGCTAATTTTTAATTGATTTATTCAAATATTTTCCTTAATAATTCAAAATATCATTATTTTTCATACAGAATCAATTAAAATTTTTCCGATAAAAAATAACCATTTTCTTTCCCGTTGACAAAAAAATAAAAATATGGAAAATAATTTCTCCTCGGTAATTAATTTTTAGTTGAACTAGGGGGGGCCCGCCCCCCTGCTCGCTATGCTCGCCAACCCCCCGCGTAATCGCTTCGCGATTCCAAAATATTGTCTACCCCTGCTTGCTGTGCTCGCCAATAACCCATGGTATGAATAAGCAGTTGCAGACCTTTCAAATGATGTGTCAAACAATTGGTGTTGTAAAGAAATTACAAAATGCGCCCCCTCTGAGGGCAGAGGGGGGGGGGGGTTACACACAAGGTATCCATAATATGAATAAGCAGTTGCAGACCTCTCAAATGATGTGTCACACAATTGGTGTTGTAAAGAAATTAAAAATGTGCCCCCCCTGGGGGGCAGAGTGGGGGATGACACACAACACATCCATAATATGAATAAGCAGTTGCAGACCTTTCAAATGATGTGTCACTCAACTGATGTTGTAAAGAAATTAAAAATGTGACCGCCCCCCCCCCTGGGGAGAGCAGAGTGTGGGGGTGATACACAAGACATCCATAATATGAATAAGCAGTTGCAGACCTTTCAAATCTTGTGTAACACGACTGGTGTTGTAAAGAAAATAAAAATGTGTCCCCCTGAGGAGCAGAATGGGGGATAACACACAAGACATCCATTATGTGAATAAGCAGTTGCAAACCTCTCAAATGATGTATCAAACGACTGGTGTTGTAAAGAAATAAAAAATTTGGCGAAATATTACAGTTATCGCCAAGTTGACATCACTTTTGACAACTAATTTTGGTCGCCAAATTTGGCGATATATCGCCAAGTTGGCGACAAACTTGGCGATTGTTGGCGATGGTAACCTTTCCTCTCTTTATGGTAACCCATATGGCGATGCATAGACGGAGCCCTTTCCTAATTGGTCTATTCGACTCATGGAAGGAGTGGACAACCCGGATTC
Source organism: Maratus speculifer (assembly GCA_964019185.1). Classification (NCBI taxonomy): domain Eukaryota; kingdom Metazoa; phylum Arthropoda; class Arachnida; order Araneae; family Salticidae; genus Maratus; species Maratus speculifer. The sequence continues at coordinate 1,815,380 of OZ025291.1, forward strand.
GTTAGTTCCGGAAATCTTCCACATCAGCATCATTCCAGGAGTCATTCCTTTTAAGGCTAGTTTTTTTTTACTATAGAAGGACAATATCCACGTGAAAAATTAAAAAAAAAAAAATTCAAAGGAAAATAAATATGACGTCATTTATTATATTATCGGAAGTTTTGTTTGCACAGATATCATATACACACCGAGGTAACTAATGAACACTAAATTAATGTTATTTTGTCTGGCATGGCAACCCGACTATTGTTATTTAATTATTAATAAAATGTTTTTTATTTCCTTTCTCTTCTTTAAAATTATGTAAACTGTTTTGTTCTATACTTATTATTTAAATACTAATTGTTATTATTTTTTAAATAATAGAAAATAATTTAAATATATATATAAACTGGTATTCTAAAACGATTTTTCCGCCAAATTAGTCAAAAATTATCTATCATATAATTATCGATCTTTTAGATCATAAATCCGATTACAGAAAATTAGTCAGATTATTTAATTAGAAGTTATTAAATTTGTTTTTTTATTATGAAACAGACGAAGAAAAGAAAATTTACTATTGCTGCCCGACTGGAGAATTAACCTTGATGTTATTTTAAAAAACTATCGAAATGGCGAATTTTTAATTATTTGTTTACGTTTTTTTGTTTATATTATTGCAAACATTTTTCCACTTTTATACACGCATCACCTTGGCGTGATTTTTTTTTTTTTATGATGCCAATTTGGAGAACACTGCGTTTTCAAATACCAATTACATTTATATTACTCTTATTTATTTTCTATTATTTTAAAAAGGAAATAATAATAATAAACTAAGTCAATAAATAATTATGGAACAAAACAATTTATATAATTTTAAAAGAGAAAAGAAAAATAATGAAATAATTTACTCAAAAATAATCAACTATTACCGGATTACCACGTGAGGCATAAAATCTCAATTTGCTGCAATCGCGCCAACGGGATCCGTAGATGACACCTGCCCTACATATTATTGGCAATATTATTGTTTATACAATTTGTTTATATAATTTGGTAGTACTTGATAATCCCATCGACCATTTGACATTAAATTTGTTATACGTAATTGTTTCTTCATAAACCAATTTTAATTCGATGTTTATTTGTATTTCTATTAACATTTTAGTAATTTATTGATTCTTTGGTTATTTAAAATAAAAATTATGTCCATTTGTGTAATTTTGCGAAATTGATCGACGGAATAATCAAGTAGTCGAACAAAAAACTATCGTCAAGCTATAACATTAAATGCCAATAATGGATGATCGTAAATTTCACATTTATTTGAAGACAAACATGAAATAAGTCTGGTACATTTGTAATAATATCGTTTCTAGCACTTCTAATGTTTGACACTAAAAATCATAATGGAATCGATTACAGAAGGTAGAAAGATTTTATTAGATGCAAACTAAAGACTTATTTTTCTACAAAATTTAGTCATCAAGATTATTCTGATTTAACGGCTACATGTTAGCAACTGTTTTATAAAAGCAAGAGGCAGTGAAACTGTCTGTTTTAACTGTTTTAATGTTATTCAAATAATACAGCTTTAAAACATACTTTTTATGCTTCATTGTTCTACTAAATATATAAGTGAAACACCCTTCTTCGTCTGCCACCCCCACGGAGGGCATCCTTTCCTTAGGGCCTATATCCCACGTGTAGATAAATGGCCGTCATAAATACAAACAAAAACTTTTCTTTATCTGTCAATAATTCTTTACATTTTTTACTCTATGTATTCTTGCTGGAACAGATTAAGGTAGATAGGAAACTACAGTAGACCTACTAGAAGAGGACGTTTATTAAAAAATGTAACATGAAATGACATGTTACATGAAGTGATATGTTACAAAAAATGTAACATGAAATGACAAATTATGTCAACATGTATAATTTGGCCATTAGTTTGGCGATTTGTATAATTTGGCGAAATTGGTCGACGGGATAACCTAGAAGTATTTTTTTTTGTGTGTGTTATATAAAATAAAAATTACGTCAATATGTACAATTTGACTATTAGTTTGGCGATTTGTATAATTTGGCGAAATTGGTCGACGGGATAACAGAGTAGTACCAAAAATGCTTTTACAGTTGGACAGCTACACTATTTATTGTGAACATAGGTTATATTATATTTTCAAAAAAATAGGGATCCTTACTAAAATGCCAATAATGTAACCCAAGGTGTCGATAAATGACCTTAAAAATTCTTACAACACGTGCGCTGAGAACATTATTAATTATAAAACAAAATAATGTACTACTACTGATATACCAGCTTAGTAAGGTCTTCACTTGGCAGAATGTCAAGCCGATTCCATTCAGACTTTGGGGGTAATAGCCTATGAGGCCGAGAAATGATATTAAATATTGTTTTCTATTTTTTGTTCCGAGTGAAATTTTATTTTAAAATAAATAGATTGTGGACCTATTATTAGTTCTCGGAATAACCTTTCCAAAATATATATTTTATCCTACATTTTTGTGAATTTTAATAAAAACATGTCTGGTTTTTTTTTTACATTTATTTTATGGCTAAAATGCAGTTTTAACGACTGCTTGGCATCTGACTTGGCGGCTATTCAAGAAATTCGCCAATTCTAACAACCTAAATATTCAGGGCACTTGTGTGTCATATATTCACTGGGATTTACTTGGCGCCAGAATGGCGTTGTTTTGCTTAATATAGCAACCCTGATACTGTTTATTTTTTGATAAATTGTTTATTTACCTTAATTTTTTTTAATTATATAAAATGTTTTTTTGTTCTATAGTTATTAGTTTTTAAAATTTATTATATTTAAAAATTGTTTTATTTATTGTTATTTTTTTAAATAATAGAAAATAATTTAAAGATGTATATTTGACCAGTATTCGAAAATGAGGTTTTCGCCAAATTGACGTTGGAAAAACAATTGTTCCAAACCTTATAAGTATATGACATCTGCGCCATATTCATATCTAATGCATGCAAATAATATAAATAATGTACACAATAATGTAAAGAAACATATTTAAAAAATTGCTAATCTGGTATGTTTTAAAATCACGCCATGTTGCCGTTACTTCAAAAAAGATTAAATTGCGCTATATTGCAAGTGAAAAGTTATTAAGCTAAATTTAATAATCATACCTTTAAATCGTCTTTTTTAATATACTTGTCTTTTTATAACTTATTTCGTGTAACAGAATTACAATGTAATTTTAAAAACAGATAATTCAATTACAGAAACAAAAAAGTATTCCCCCTTCAAAAAAAAAAAAAAAAAAGCGACACATCTAGGGTTGTTTAATAAATAAACTCACCTCCAGATGGTACTAACTTCCCCATTTTTGACATGGACTCTCTCTTTTCGCCCATGCGCAGTTCTGTCCAGGTTCCTCTCAAACGTGGTTCATCAGTACTTTGCAATACGTATAATTATCTACAAAAAATGTCGCGACAGCATATGTCTGTTATAGTTACGTCACAATAAGAGTTTTTTTTTATTAAAAAAATTATTAAAATGCCGTCTCAGTAAAAGATTTTTATTTTTACCTTAGTATTAATCCTTATGGACATGGGACTGGGCGACTTGCTCTACCCGAAGCAAAGCGAGGGCGGGCCGCTAGTCTTTAATAACACTGGTTTACACGGTTTATATACTTTCGTGGAAATGAGTATTTTTTCCATAGATTTTAGTGAATTGAGTACGGAAAAATTGTTAAAAAAAATCTGTCACGTCAAGTTAAAATATTTATTAAATTTTTAAAAGAATAACATGGAATACATAAAAAGCAAAAAATAGAAATGATTGGCTTTACTTTTCTTTTTATACTTTTCTCGATTTATTTATTTTAAAATTGAGCAGCAGTAGTTCCCTAACCTACTTTTGTCAAAAATTTTAAGGTCTTGGTGAAAACGCTCGCTCTGTTCGTCACTCAGTTTTCTTTTAAAAAGTCCAGGTGTAAATTGAGGAAATGTATTTTCAGAGATATGTTTACACCCATTGCATGACAGCTTTTTTAAAAATGTAACAGCAATATTTGTTTCATAATTTTCATCTTTTGGTTTCCTAACAATCCATGAATGACCGTTTTTATTCCCAATGATAATGTGATGCAAAGGCTTTGTCCCAATATGCTCCCTTCTCCTGTACCCGATAATAGTTTTTTTTTTTTAATAGTTTACGATTTGCAAAGAATCTTTACTTGTTGATAAAAAAAGGTCAATTTTAGATTCAACGGAACAGAATGCATAATCAATTATCAAAAACTAAATTAAATGACAACCCAATTTTTCCAGGCTCTAAACTAATAACATTAAAATTTGTATCACCTTGTAAAGAATTGAAGCTGTTAATTTTTATTTCATTTAACAAAAATTTTGTCCCTTTTATTTTTATTACAAATCTTATATATATATTTTTAATGCCTCAAAATTATTAAAGATTTAAGAACTATATTGCAATATTACTTTTAATATTTTTTAATATCTGACAAAATTATATTTCTATTAAATTTGTGAATGAGCCCTAATTTGCAGCAAAAAATATGCTTCAACTTTAAGCAAGTATTACTCGGTCAATTTTAATCTTCTATAATAATAAAGAGAGAAGGATGTTTGTCTGTCAGCGCTGTTCTGAAGAGACTGCTGCACGTAGAGTTACAAAATTTGGAGGGAAGGTACTTTTTTACATGTAGTTTTGCACCTCGAAGCCCGATTTTCGATTTTTTATTTAGATTTTTTTAAATAATTTTTTAGGCGATTTTTAGCGTTATTTTTGCGGTTTTATCCCATTAGTGAAAGGAATACGGTTTCATTCTGTTAACCCAAAATAGCAATTTTTTTTTCTCTTTTCAACAAAGTTTATTCGGAATTTGTACAGCGATTTTTGAATTTTTAACGAATTTTTAATGCGATTTTTAGTGTTTTTTCTCATTTTGCGGCTATTTTTGGAGATAAATAAGACGAAAATCGTTTTAAAATTTTAGCGATTTTTAATGCGATTTTCAATGCGATTTTTAACGTTTTTTAAAGATTTTTGCGTTTAGCATCTAATTTTTTTCATAGTTGTTCTATAAAAAACTTGAGCTGTTGAGAATGCAATAAGTAGTATTTTTTTGTGAAATCTATCTAAAATGTCAAAAATTTAGATACCACTATTTTCGAATAGCAATTTCATAAACTATCTTAAATTCTTGCTTAAGACCGCTACCCCCTCGAGTTATATATCACCTGATAGGTTATTTAACAGAGTATGGTTTTGATAAAGTTTTTGAAGAATAGAGTGCTCTACCTGGTGGTGGAAAATGGAACTAATAGAACGCTATTTTTTAAAATCTAAAATAATAAAGAGACAAGTTTGTGTGTGTCAACGCTGTTCTGAAGAGTCTGCTGCACGTAGAGGTACAAAATGTGGAGGGAAGGTATTTTTATACATGTAGTTTTGCACCTCGAAGCCCGATTTTCAACTTTTTGATTAGATTTTTTTGATAATTTTTTTAGGCGATTTTTAGCGGTTTTTTGCAGTTTTATCCCATTAGTGAAAGAAATACGGTTTCATTCTTTTAACCCAATATAGCAATTTTTTTCTCTTTTCAGCAAAGTTTATTCGGAATTTGTACAGAGATTTTTGATTTTTTAACGAACTTTTAATGCGTTTCTTAGTGTTTTTTTCTAATTTTCCGTTTTTTTTTTTTTTTTTTTTTTTTTTTTTTTTTTTTTTTTTTTTTTTGAGATTGATAAAAAGAACCTTTTCAAACTTTTAGCCCTAAATGATTTTTAATGCGATTTTCAATGTGAATTTTAACGCTTTTTCAAGATTTTTTGCGTTTAGCATCTATTTTTTTCATAGTTGTTCTATCATAATCTTGAGCTGTTGAGAATGCAATAAATATTTTTTTTTTTTTTGCGAAATTTACCTAAAATGTCAAAAAATTAGTTACCACTATTTTCGAATAGCAATTTCATAAAATATCTTAAATTTTTGCTTAAGACCGCTACCCCCTCGAGTAATATATCACCTGATAGGTTGTTTAACAGAGTATCGTTTTGATAAATTTTTTGAAGAATAGAGTGCGCTAGCTCGTGGTGAAAAATGGAACTAACAGAACGCGATTTTGTTAAAATTTAGAATTATAACAATGTGATTTATTTTAAATTTTAAAATGGTTTACAATACATGATAAAAAAATGTAAACAAATAATGGTGTGACACATTTTAGGGTGCATGAAAGGAGGGGCGCGAACAAAATTAGGAAATGTAATAAGGAGATTTGTTTTACACTTTAAGGTACTTTATAATGCATGTTAAAATTTTTAAAGTATTAGCGATGCTCTGGAGAGACCGCTGCACGATGTTATGTATGAAATTTTACACCTTGAAGACCGATTTTCAGTTTTTTTAATTTAATTCGTATGCGAATTTTAGTGGGTTTCGAGGCGATTTTTCGACATTAGCGAAAAGGAAAGCGGTTTCATTCTTTCGACCTAAATTAGTGAATTTTGTTCTCTTTTCAATATAATTTATTTGGATTTCGTGCAACAATGTTTGGATTTTTAATGAATTATTTAATGTAAATTTTGCCGCTATTATTCGACATTAGTAAAAGGAATTTTGCTTAAAACTTTCAGGCTAATGTATTAAATTTTAGCTGTTAAGATTTATGAATTTCAGCTAATTTTAATGCGATTTTTCGAGATTTTTTGCGTTTGATGTCGGACTTTTGTCATTCATGATATATATTCAATAACAACGTTTTACCCTATTAGAGTAAATTTTGACCCCTGTGATTTTTTAATATTGATTTTTAATGCACTTTTCAATGCAATTTTTAGACATTTTTCGAGTTCTATGGTGGTTTTTTGATATTTGGAAGTAAAAATTGATTTCAAACTTTTAATCTAATATAATTTTAGAGATTTTTAACGCGATTTTTCAACAATTGTTGTGTTTCATGTCGATTTTTTATTATCTATAAAGAATTTCCTTTTACTACGTGATTATCCTGTCGACCAATTTTGCCAAATTATTTCAATCGTGAAACAAGCCAAATTATGCAAATAAATGTAATTTTTATGTTAAATAATGAAAGAAGAGATAATTTAGAAAAACATTAATACAAATACATATAAAAATAAGAAGTAAAAACCACTTGATGACGTAACAAACATATGTAACATGTTTAATGTCAAGTGAATACGGAATTTACGATCCGCCATTATTGTAGCTTAATCTTATGGTTTGACCCAGATAGTTTCTTGGTCAACCGGATAATCAAATAGTTCAGATTTCCGATTAGAATGTTTTATCCGTTTGATGAAATTCTGATTACTGCGATTTAAAAAATAACTAGCTATATTTAGTGCATTTTTCAATGCGTTTTTAATGAACTTTTTAATGCGATTTAGTACTAATTTTTTCGATCCCCACTACAGTGGTGTTTTAACAATAAAAAAATTATTTTGGTTTCAAACTTTTAGCCTAATATAGTAAATTTCACCATTTACCTTTTTTTAATTTTGTCGATTTTCAGTGTGATTTTTGATATATTTTGTGTTCTGCGTCGATTTTTTTGTAATTCACGTAAAAAAAGAATGGTTGCTACGTTTTATATGACTAGAATATTTTTTTTTGTTCATGGGATGTACTTACATTTAGCGATTTTTAATGAATTTTTCAATGATTTTGTATTGGTTTTTTTAATCTCACGGCTATTTTTTGAAATTTCGAAAAGGAAATTAATTTCAAACATTTACACTTCATTTACGTATTTTGAAATTTAGTGATTTTTTAATGCAATTTTTAGCAATGTTTTCATTATTTCTCACGCTTTGCGCCGATTTTTTCACTCGTATTTAAGAAATAATTCAGATTACACTATTTTACTCTATTAATGTAAATGTTGTCCCCCGCTATTTTTAAATTTGAAACGATTTGTAATGATTTTTTGAATACAATTTTTAGATGTTTTCGAGTCCACGGCGATTTTTTCGCAATTGGAAAAGAGATTTTTAAATAATTTGTTGCTTAATGTAGTAAATTTTGACATCAATGATTCAGATTTTTTGTGTATATTCATAAAATGTTTAAGTTTTGTGTCGGTATTTTTTAACTAACGAAAGAGTTCAGATTTCAATGTTTTGTCCCATTATGGTAAATTATGTCCGCAGGAATTTAATATAAATGTTTATATTACTGTGGCAAATTTTGTCCGGATTTTTTAATGTTACTGATTTTTAATCTGTTTTATAGTGATTTTTCAAGTTCTGTGACAGTTGTTGACATCGGTAAAAGAATTTCGGTTTCTAACTTTTAGCATAAATAGTATAATTGTTCTCCACGTTTTTATGAAGTTTGCCATTTTCTAATGCGATATTCAATGTAATTTTTAGTTAGTTTGGGGGATTTTAGGTGTTCCGTGTTGACTTTTCCTTATACATGAACGATTTCCGATTACAATATTTTCGACTGAATATTAAATTTTTACAGCCATGACTTTTAAATATTCAACGATTTTTAATATAGTTTTCGATACGATTTTTAGCCATTTTTTTAAGTCCCTTGGCGATTTTCTGCCATTCAGAAACCAATTTTTATATCAAACATTTTGTTTAATGTAGTTATGTTTCGAATGCAATGTTTTATCTCTCAATATGATTTTGCCGTTCCATGCCTACATTTTGTAATTTATGAATGATTTCGATCATACCCCCCCCCCCCCCTTCGCCCTGTTTTAATATTATTTTTTTAAGCATTGACTTCCAAATATTTAGCTATTTTTAATGCAATTTTCAATGTCATTTTTAGCCATTATTCAAGTTCCGTGGCGATTTTTTTACTTCCGGAAATCGATTTCGATTTCAAACTTTTTGGTTAATATGGTTAATTTCTTGATTACAATATTTTATATTATAACAGTGAACTTTATCCTAGGGATTTTTAAATGTTTTACGACTTTCATTACAATTTTCAATGCAATTTTTGGGCTTTCTCTGTCTTTTTTTATTTTAACAATTTTCAAAGGAATTCGATTTTAAATTTCTAGACTAATAAGAGTTTGGTTTCAAACTTTTATCCTTTACGGTAATTGTTTTACTCTCTTATTTTGATCTACAGTAATTTTTAATACAGTATACTTTTTTTGAGTCTACGGCGATTTTTTTTCAGATATGGAAAAGGAATTCGGTTTTTAATTTCTTTGCTAATATGATAAATTTTCTCCTGTGCGATTAATGATTTTTATTGTAATTTTTAAGTTTTTTTTCGTATTTCAATGCTTTTTACATTATCAAATTAATTAGATTCAAAACATTTATCCAAGTAGAGTAAATTTTGAGTTCCGTGATTTTTGAAAATTTTGCCATTTTTAAAGCGATGTTTACGTTTCTTCGCGACCCGCTTCGATTTTTTAGAGGTTGAATTTTTGGCCGAATTTATTAAATTCTGATCTCTTTTCTTCAAAGTTTATTCGAATTTTGAAACACAATTTTTGAATTTTGTTTTATATTTTTATAAGATTTTTAATGTTTTTGGCGATTTGTAAGATTTTTCCACATTAGTAAAAATAATCCAACTTCAATTTTCTAGCCCATCTCTTTTCAACGAAGTTTAGACGAAATTCGTTCAGCATTTTTTTAATTTTTAGAGGTTTTTACTATGATTTTTAAAGTTTTTTCGCAATTCATGCTATTTTTTGATGAACCCGGGCAACGCCGGGCAGAACAGCTAGTCTTAGAATAAAGAAACATTTTTTTTCCTTACTTGTCAGTATAACAGGAAAATTTTATTAAATACAACTTGCAGGACCGGGAGCCCGTATAAAATTTTAAATGTAGTAATTTTCTAAGAAATGTTTTTGTTGACTCAGATCGCTTTTAAAATATTCATTACTCCCATTTAAAACATTTTTAGGTGCATTCGTAATTATGTAAATACGTAGCACCTATAGTTGTTGTTTAGTCTGTCTGTTTGTCCATCAGTCCGCATATAACAACGCAAAAACTATCCAACCGAATCGTTTGAAATTTAAAATACATAATTATTACATAATTTTGTCGAGTCATTTCAAATTTTATGAAAATCGGATACATAGATCAATTACAAGGACAATCAAAAGTAATCCATTACATTACGGTCAATGGGGGGAAAAAAGTTTCAGATGCATTATAATCGTTTGAAATTAAAAATACATAATTATTACATAATTTTTTCGATTAATTTAAAGTTTTATCAACACCAGATGCATAGTTCAATTATAGAGACAATCAAAAGTATTCCGTTAGATTATGGTTAATGGGGGAAAAATGTTTCAAATGCATTTTAATGGTGTTACACTCATTCGAACATAATAAAATTGATACGCATCTATAAAGTACATATTATAATATACATTTTACTCAAGCTGTGGGGCAAAGAACATTTGTTATAGACTTAGAAGGCCACACAAAAATATTCCATTGCATAATGGTATAGGGAGAAAATTGTTTGTTGCGCATTTTAATTGTAATTATTTACAATTTTATGAGATTGATATGTGAGAATATTTTTAAAACTTCGTTATCATACGAACGCATCTCATTTGCTACGCTTCACGTGCAACTTCGAACTTGTTGCAATTGGAACTATGTCTATGACTAACGGTTTAGGAATTAGCCTTTGAACGTTGCGTCGTTGAGAGTGTGTAATATTTACATTTAATTCCCAAGGATGTTTTCGGTAGCTTCATCGCCCCGATCCCAACCCTTTCCGCTTTTCCAGATATAGGGAGGAGAGCATAGTTTTAAATTTTCGGCGATGTCTCTGGAGGGAGGGGGGGGGGGGAGGAATATGTATTTTTGAGCTTGGTGTTGCGAAAACCTTCACACGACACCCCACACCATATACTAATATTTTTAGTAACATAATTACTTTCTCTACATTTTCCTAAATACATTTGTGTATAGTTAATAATCTATAGCTATGTGAGTGAATAGCCAATTACTTTAATTTGAACTTTCAACATTCAATTAGTTTACGAGACAAAGGAATGATCTTATAATGTCTATTTTTACTTTTTAAGTTCTGTATCTTAAGATTTTAAATTTATAAATTCATCTCCCCCCCCCCCCAAAAAAAAAGGAGAATTATTTAAAAAATAACATAAAAATTTTGCATATTATAAACCCTATCGTTTTACTTTGATCAATGATAAATTAGAGAAGAAAATTGGCAGATGACGTATTTTCTAAAGATGGAAGATTCTGGAGGATAATGAGCAAACTCTTTACATGATGCCTCTGTGTAATTGCTTCATTCGCATTTCTTAATGCAGCAGGGTGAATCAAGCGCTGAAGATTAACTATGAAATCGCTCATTGACGACATAAACAGTTTCTTCAATCATCATTATCGGAAGCGCACTATTTTTTAAAGAAAAAGTATCCACTAATATCATAAATGGACCTTCCTGTATTTTTCACGTAAAAAAGAAGCGCATTATTGAGAGCTTCAGGGGAGGAAGGGAGAGCGAAAAAAATAAAATAAAAAAAATCGAGTCATCAATAACTTTCTCGTGATTAGGGAGATGACATGTAGGCCAGTTCAAGGTACCATCAGTGACCGTCCGATTTTGATTACGGTTCTCATTTTCGCGCGCTGCTTTCTTGGCTTCAGCTATAAAGAAAAAAGTAAAAGTGAAGGGCATAATTTTGCGATGAACACAGATGCAGCGTTTTTGTTACAGGTATTATACAGCACTTTTGATGGAAGAGAGATCGTATCTAACGTGGCAACCGTCAATTATAAGTAATTAGCAAGAATAACTTTTTTGAAATATTTTGATTTCACAAAAGTAGTATCGACGCTTTCATTCTTTTAACTGTGAAACAGCGAACAAACTTTAAAGATTGTTCTGTTCGTTTTTCTTACTATAATTTTTATCAGTTTAACAATGCATCTGATGAAATGATATTAAATATACTGAGAGCTGAGAACCAAATTCCACATTCATTTCATGAAAACATCGTATGAAGATAAGCTTATGGGTGCATGTCTTAAATTTACATTTGCATATATTTTGTATAGTTTTATCTATTTACTATTTATAAGTGTAAAATTCAGATTTACCAGTCTAAGGTACCATCAGTGATCGTCCGATTTTAATGACATTTCTCATCTTCGCGCGCTTCTTTCTTGACTTTAGCTACTAAGAAAACACAAAAATGTGAAGGGCGTAATTTTGCGTTAAAACAGTTGCATTGTTTTTATTACAGGCACCAAATACAGAACTTTAGATGGGAGAGAGATCTTATCTAGCGTGACAATGGTTAATTTTAAGTAATTGGGAAGAATAATTTTTTTTGCAAGATTTTAATTTTTCAAAATTATTGGACGTTATCATTTTTTTTAACATAAAGGTTATTCAAGATTATTTGGATTTCTCAAAGAAAAATATAACCTATGAAATAAAATATTTTTTCCAAGATTTTTTTCTTTTTTCTTTCTTTTTTTTTCTTTTTTTTTCTTTTTTTTTTTTTCAGGAAATTAAAATTACATAGCTACAACTCTTCCGTTTTTTAAATCAAGCGTATTTCAAAAAGAAATTTTATTTATAAATGGGAAGAATAATTACTACATAATAAATATAGCATCCTATTTAAAAAAAAAAAAAACTGTTTAAAAATATGCATTTAAAAAATCACTCTTTTCACTACAAAAGAATAAAACATGCTTAAAAAAAATACTAACCAACTTAAAGAATCAAGCTTGGCGACAACTTGGCACTAACGCATGTGAATACATAGTTTTAATATGTTTAGGATTTCAAAACAGTTTCAACAATGAAAGATGATTTGCGACAAATCATTTTTTTTAAATTTTTTTATCAAATCCCTATTTTTTCATAAAAAAAATTCTAATCGGAATTTAATGAAAATAAAATGGGACCACATGGGTATCTTATGCTTTCAAACAAAAAAAGAATGATCAATATCGGTTCATATTTAAAGATGTTATGAGTGAACAAGAAATACATACAGGTCGAAATCATAATCTCCTCTTTAAAGTCGGTTAAAAAGTGAAATCAATTGCGTATCACCGAGAAATAAGTATCATTGATAAATTTTAGCTTACAAATTTTGTGGTCCCATTTACATTTTTCCCATTGAGGGAAGGAGGAAACTCCGTAAGATTAGAAAATATGCATGCGTAATATATAAAAAATAAACAGACTGCTATGATGTTGCTTGAAGGCAAAAACCAATGACAGTCAAAGCTACATCCAAATGTATCAAACTACAGACACAATATAATCAAGATATTAAATCAGGAATCACGATTAAAATTTGATTCTTGTTTTCGTCTATCCCTTCCACGTGAGCAGTGATGGCCACATCTGATACCTTAATCAAGAATCCTCATTAATGGGACGCCCACGACAGGCAATAAATTTCGAAGCTGTTAATTAGGCTGATTTCGCTGCAAGGTAAAAACAAGAATAGTATCGGTATCGAATTATTTTTCGTTGAAAAGTTCGTGAGCAAAAGAGCATGGCTTTTTTTTTTCTTAAACCCTTTCGGGCAAATATTTTTAGATTGATCTAGACAGCAAATTGAAAATATTCTTCGTTTCACTTATCAACGTTGAAGCTGTTAATTAGACACATTTGTTCCAATGTATGTCAAAACTGAATCTTTGACAAACTTCACTTGGTCAAAGAAAACTCTTTTGGGCAAATGGTTTTAAAATTATGTTCTTCTTAAATTGGAATAATTTTAGATTATTTCAATAGCGATGTTAGTTGAAGCTGTTGATTCCACTACAATAAATGAAATGGAATAGATAATAAACTCTTCTTTTGTTAGTACAAAATTCGTAAAGAATTTTGTAATTTTAAATTAAGAAAATCCTTTTGGGACAATGTTTTTCGATAAATTTAATTTATAGATTTCAAATACTGTTTAGTCTTTTACTTTATATTGTATTCTATTCAGTTTTTATCTTTAAATAATCTCTATGAATATTCACCAGTCTCTAAAAGTTAAGCAACCAATACAAAATGTTAATTTTCGAACACAAAAGTTAATTATGAGTACTCTAAAAGAAATTTGTCATGAACAGCTGCAACAAATTGATTCCATCCTAGGTGCACAGCCTGCCGATGTGACGTCTCCTTGACATTATGTATGTCACAGTCGCTACTGTAAACTGAAATGATAAGCCTTTCATCAATCTTATTTATAATCTCAAGTGACAGTCATTTTATGACTCCAGTGAGAGGTCATCCGTGGTTGCTTTGTGATGATTCACCATATTTTACAATGAAGTCACCATGTAACTCTAATGAAATAGTCATTTGAAGTTTTTGTGGTAAAGTCACCATAATGGTTGCTTTGTGGCGAATTTACAATAGTCTTCAAACGTTGGTCAACTAATGGCCAACATTCAATGTCATTCTGATGTGACACGAATTTACAATTACAAAATGACGATCGAATGACAAAATGAATCGCAATTTGATTTCACTGAAGTATCATAATAATACGTGAAAAAATAATTCTGTCATTTCTCTTTGCAGCTACAAAATGACGACGATAATTTGAAATTAATAATGGTACTCATTTTTGGTTCAGCGAAGTGAATGCGACACTTGGGATCATATTGTGACGTCCAAACTGCCATCGCAGCGACTGGTTATGCTGTAAAAGTATACTTTCTACAACCTGACGTTTGTTTGTTAATTTGATTTTATTACTCAGAATTAACTTTCGAATTCGAAAACTAGTATTTTTTTTAAACTTTTGAACACAAGTGTAATTCTATTAGTTAATTGATTTTGATACCGCATGCTTGTAGTTAAGCCCGTATTTAATAAATCTGAAAGAGAAATAATTCACATGGCATTTATGGAAATTTACGTATATAAATAAAAGAAATTCCAATGGGGAGAAAAATTCCTTAGCTGTCAAATCCCCTTTTTTATAAATGTTTTGGCTGAAAACTTAAAACTCATGTTGTTTTTATGCGGTATTGATTTCGTTACCTTTTTAATAAGTAGAGTTTTTCAAAATACGTTTGACTTTGGAGAAAAAGAGGATAAATTAGCAGTTACATTACTGAAATTTAAAAACTTTATTTCGAACATTTTAAAGAAATTTTTAAATTATTTTTGTTTAATACATATTCGTCATAAACTCAAATAGATTTCTTTTTTTTAAGATGAATAAATATTGAATTATTCAGATAGCTACACTGAGAAAAAAATATGGTTCTGGCATATAGAATCTAAGTAATGGCTCTAGAAAAAATAATTCCATGTCATCCTTATAAATTTTAGTTCCATTTTTTAGAGAGTTCCAGAGTCTCTTTCTAGAATTCAAGAGCGTTTTCCTATATCTTTGCTGTCAAATTTATCTAAAAATCTCTTCAAATAGATGCGAACACAAGAGATTTGATATAGTAACTAGAATTATAGCTTAAGAAACCATTCCTAAAATCAAGCGATAATTTCTCGCTACTGAAACGGTTCGATGTCGTTTCGTCTCCTAGAAAGCAAGAGACTAGAAATGTCAAGTCATTTCGCCTATTCAGCTTTATTGTTTACCCTACTCGCATAGTTTGGACATCTATATTTCTAGTTTAGAGATTCAGAAAGTGACTAACTATTCATTCTAGGTGAAGGCGGCATATTTTTTTCCCCAGTGTACTTCATTTATGCATTTACTCATCTTTTATGTGAATGTGCACTAGTGCGGTAACTTAAGTTAGTACAAGTTAGGTTTTCAGAATTTGCTGAAACCGACTGACATGGTGTAAAATCTGACAAACTAAGAATTAATTATTGTCTATGAAAATTCTTTAATTTTTTTTTTAAATTACTCTAACAATTTTATGTTTAGTGAAATTTAAAGCCGCTTAAAATCAAAAAAGAAAGTTTTTGTTCTCATCTAAACATTTTGAGTAAGTCATTAATTCTCTGTCACGAACTTTTGAGTTGTAATACCAGAAAAATCGCGATCACTTAAAGAGGGATTAAAATGATGAATTATCGGGCTTTATGATATTCATTGTGCGATTACAAGATGCCAAGCGTTTAATTACAAACCGGTATTTCTCAGCGAATTACATTCTTCTCGTAATGCATGTCATTGTCCATATTCCTTAAAATAAATGACATTTACGAAAGTCATTACTCACGATCTAGGAGCCCACCCTGGAGTAAATGTCGTATAAATTCCATATATACCTTTTAAGAATGCAGGCTCCATAATTTTGGCAAAGTCGCCTCTGAGCGTCGTTTGTATATTCTAATCCGATAGGTAATTTCGGAGCTAACCACTTGCTGATGGATAGTAAGAACTCATTGTTTGGAATATTCAAAGCTTCGTAAATGAGAAAAATGAATCTAATGTAAATAGCTTCGTCATTAAGTCAGTTTGCGAAGAAACAAGAATCTGGCAAAGATAGAAACGCGAGCTGAGTTTAAATTTTTCGAGCGTACACGCGCGTAGGACGAAATGACATGTTTCTTCCTAAAATTAAGATCTTCTGTTGCAAATTTTGATAATTAGGTATCTTGTCCCTTCGAATCTAATGGCGGAAAAAAAAGTTTCGCCCTACTCGACTTTTGGAGAGTTTAGATTTAATTAATGATTTGAATCTGATGTTTTGACGCATCGAAATCTACGAAGAGGAGAACTACATCTGCCAATTTCACGGCGGGAAGTCTTGAAATTCGGGCGGTAGTTTCTTCAGGGGAAATTCTTGCTTTGGCTTGGTTTAAGAACGAAATTACAATGTGAAAATTATTTTTGAACGAAGAATTAAGCTTCTAGCGAGCGCGTTTTAAAACTTTACAAGTATTTCTTTTTCGATATTTCGTTCTCAGAAATGAAATTTTAGTATATTTTCAGTTTCTTTGCACACTTTGGCAATTTGTGGGATATGAGGGTCGTAATAAATTTCGGATTGCAAATGGTAAATTTAGTCATACATGAAGTCTCGAATGAAGAAAAGAAAACAATACAGGGCTGTCTCAGGAGACTATTTTTATATTCTGTTCGTACCAGTATATTTCTACTATAAATTTTGAAGTATATATCTTTTTTCAAATGTTAGCAACGTGTTGTAAGCGTTAAGAGCCCACAATAGTCACAGAAAAATTACTCAAAGACCCGGATGACCATGTAAAGTCTATGGGAGCGTTCTTTTCTAATATCTCGCTCAAATTTTAATATTTTTGCATGATTTTTTTGCACAAGATAGCTGAGGGCAATCCACAACCGGGCTAGTTTTTACTTTTTCAATTTTTGTTTCAGATTTTTTTAAAAAAATTACTTTAACTTTCAAAACTATCGTAATATAAAAAATATATAACCAAAATCGAAAAAGTAAAAACTAGCCCGGTTGTGGAGCGCCCTCAGCTATCTTGTGCAAAAAAAAATCGTGCAAAAATATTAAAATTTGAGCGAGATATTCGAAAAGAACGCTCCCATAGACTTTACATGGTCATCCGGGTCTATTTGAGTAATTTTTCTGTGACTATTGTGGGCTCTTAAGGATTTTTGTTTTTGAGAAGTGGTGCCAGTTAGAATTAAATTAGTCCCATGTGACAGTCCTGACAATAGGACAGATGAATTAATGAAATTTTGAGATGGGGTTTTAAGTTATGGAGCAGCACATACTTACAAGGAAGGTCTCCATACGGGCATACTCAGAAAAATCTGAAAAAAATTACAGAATGTTCTTCTCATATAGTTATATATGTTTAGAAAAAAAAATTCGGCGGAACCTCCTTATAACGTCCGTAAAAAAATAATAAAAATTTCGTTTATTTGGCGATTTACCTCCGGTTGGCGAAAAAACGAAATTTTGAAAAATACGCTTTTACGCTTCGAATACCTTTTAAAGAAAAAACTTTCTATGTTCAATTTATTTAAATAAGTTTAGTTTAAGTAATTTTAGTTTTGCATTTTTACTTTACTTTAAGTGTAAATTTGTCATATACGTTTATATGTGCCTATAACAAAATGAAATTAATATATTTTATCGTTTAAAACGCAATTTAAATTGATTAAAATTGTTCCAAATTGAAAAATACACTGTTAAAAATCTGCTGCATTTTGTTGCAACGCACTCCCTTGCTTGTATGGAGCTTTCTCATTGGTTGGAATAGAGATATTATATACAAGCGGTGGAGTGCGTTGCAGCAAAATGCAGCAGATTTTTAACAGTGTTGCACAAGCTACAACACCGCTAAAAATCTGTATCATATTCTGCAGCGTCACTCCACCGCTTTTATAGAAAACGCTCAATTCACCGTGCTATGGAGCATTCTCATTGGTCCAAAAGAGAGATATTCTATAAAAGTAGTGGAGTGACTTGCAATAAATGCTGCAGATTTTTAACAGTGAAGTCAATTAAAATCAATTTTCAGATTCGTTAAAATCGTCTGCTTTTGGCGAGGAAATGCACTGCTCGCCAATTCCCGCGTCGCTTTCAGCTTTTCACGCCAATTATTCCAAACTATTTTATTTTTTTACATATCTAATAATAATGCAATTCCGCCGCTAATTTTCACTGATACTTTATTACCTACATGAGTAGTTTAATTCGTATTTTTTTCAAAAAATTCCGAGTATGCCCCCAATGGAGACCTTCCTTTTAGTTATGTCATTATAAAATATAAAAGAAAGTTATTTTTTTTAAATAATTATATAAGGTCAAGTGCTATAAATCTAAAACCTCCAAAACAGTTCCTAAAGCAGACATCATTAAATAAATCAGATATTTAAAGCATTATCAATTTTCTAGCATAATTTTGAATTTTTTTTTCTTATTTAATGGAAGCCTTTTTTAAATCAGAGATATCTTGGATTTGGAAAATTGATAATGCTTTACATGTGTTTTATTCAATTCAGCTTTAGGACGCTTTACCTTAAAGGTTGTTTCTGTCGTGTTCCTGTCTAAGGACTGCGAAATTCAACGTACCCTTCCATTCCACATGTAGAATTTAAATTGCACTTTGAATTTGCTGTTTTGGTATATCGGAATCGACGAAGAGGATAAACTACTTCTGCTGGTTTCACTTCGGGAAATCTTGAAATTCGAATGATAATTTATTCTGGGGATATTCTTGTTTTTTGCTTTGCTTTAAAATGTAACGTTAATGAAAAGTATTGACAAATGAATGTCATTAATATTTCTTTAAGCAGCAATATTTATCAAATCAATTATTTCCAACAGATAATTAAACATTCTTCTTATTAGAATTTAAAAAAATATTTGCAGAATAGCAGTTGTTTGTAGACCTTTGCGTTTAATTTTTATAAAATGATAGTTTTAATTAACTCCAAATTGCAAACCGACAATTTAGCTCCACATACACTGCACGAATGAAAAAAAGACATGCTTGATGAATTAATAAAGTTTTTAAGAGCTTAAGGCTGCTGGCTACTCACTTTCTGAATTCCCCTCCGTAATGTTAAGTCGTTCTTATTTTTAAAATATATCCCCGGGAATTAATATTTTTAACTTCTTTTGGTATTTTTTCTTAAAGGATGTCATTTATTTCAAAATATTTTAAAAATCTTTGCCGAATTTAATATTTCATGTGTTAAAAACGGATGAACTGAAAATAATTTTCTAACACTTCATATAAAATTAAACATTGATTTTAGAAATATTTTAAAAAATAAGAAATGGGCATTCATTAAGAAGAGATCGCCGAAAGACTAAGTTAAAAATATTAATTTCCTAAGGAGATATTTTAAATATAAGAATACATCAAACGTCATAGACTTTACATTACAGAAGGGAAATCGGAAAGTAAATGATCAGCAGCCTTAAAGTTATTCTATGACAAAATGTAGGTATAACTTCTTTGTTATAAAAGAAATAGCTTTTTATACTGACCGTGTCCCTTTCAATCTAATGATTGAAAAAAAGTTTCACTCTACTCATCAGCCTGACTTTTAGAGTTCAGATTCGAGCCATTAATTAAATATAATGTTTTGACACGTCGAAATCTCCAATGAGAAGAGTTAAATCTGCCAATTTTCTGTCATGAAATTCAAAGGATAATTTATTCAGTAAGAAATCTTTTTTGGTCTTAATGTAAGAATGTAGTATCAACGAGAAGGGGTAGGAAATGAATGTGTTTTGAAAAAAGCTCTTGGGAATCGATGGTGTGTATTTAGGTACGTCTGTAATAAAACTGAAAACGATATTGGACTTTGTACATGACTGTAAAAAATATAACTTTAATTTGAAGGAGAGGGAAATTTTAAAAGGCATATTAAAAGTCCCGCTGATTTTCTCTAATTAACCTGAAAAATTAAATTTTTTTTTGAATTTTTGTGGATTATTCATAAAAAAATAGCCATTTATTTAGAAAATTATAAACTCTATATTCAAATCTGATAATCCCCCAAAACTAAAATTTCGAATTATATCGAATTTCGAATTATTTCGAATTATAATTAATAATCTTATCATTTGCAAATTCAATTTCTACAGAAATAAATATTTTAAAACAGTTTGATTAGCACATTTTTATGCAACTAAATAAATTTGCACTTTGGGCTACAAATTTAAAAAAATCTTTCTAAAATGAAAATTGTGCTTAAAATAAGATTATTTAATGCATTTTTGAATTGTTTTAAAGTTTTGACACTTTTTGGTAGGAAAAATTCGTAGTTTTCTACACAACAATATTCGTGGTAACATATCCGAGGACTTAAAAGAATTTTGATGCAATCCATTCTTGAAAACATCTTCTTGAAGCATGAATTATCTTCAAAACAACTTTTTTCTCATATTTAACAGAATAAAATGAGCGTAAATGAAAAACGTATTGTTAAAAGAAATTTATACCCACTTCAATCGTTCTACTCAGAGACATAAACTTAATTACAAATTTCATTTTCTTAAACAATAAAATATTGTCCGAATGAGCTCAAACAGCACTTCACAATATTGCTTTATGCTCGAATCATTTTGAAATGCTAAGCAATCATATGCACAATTCTAATTGATCAAATTCTCCATGAATGAAATTTAGACTCAAATTTGTTCATAACTTATCTCGATAATTAAACTCACGCATTATTTTGTTCATTTGTATCAATCAGTTACCACTATACTTTACACCGAAGAAAAATCAAGGCAATTTTTCTCCAATTTTGGGTTTAAAACTGTTTTTGAATATATATTTTTTGTTTTTTATTGATGCACTAACAAAAACCGCGACTTTGCAACGCGTAGTTGTTGAACTATGCCATGTGATATGTAAGTGCCTTGGATTAGGAGAAATATATGCTGTCGCGGATATTTTAAATATTACTAATTCATTTTTAGGAAACTTGTCCTGTATTTAGATGTACGTGAAATTTGAATCAATGAGAACCTCTATTCCAACCCATTTATAGCCATTCTCATCCAAAAGATAAATGCAACGCAGTCACCTTTGGAGCTCTGTTTATCAGCTATCGTACGCTTGAAATAACTTATAAAATCGGCTCAGTAGTTTCAGAGTACGTTCAAAAAACTTTTTTTTTTACAGAGTCAGCAAGATCTGTACGTAATACGACCATCTTAAGGTTTGAAATGTTTAAAATGGTAGCAGTAACTGATTAAAAAAAAAAATAAATTGAATAACAAAGCAGACACTTTCGACAATGATGCAACTCTTATGCAAGTTGTTCGAGGAATGCAGTAAAATAGACTAAACCAATTTTCTGACTCTTTGCCACTCGATTCAAGTGTTGTTTTTAGGATTTAATTCATTAGAAGTTGGACACGTTAATTGTACTGCCATGTTACCACCATATATCTTGTATATTAATTCACCATAAAAATCATAATGCCGTTAAGAAGTTAGAAAACATTGTTCTAGTACTTATAATCGTCACTTTTGTACTGCATAAGGCTAAATATGAAGTACTTCCTTATCTAGTTTGCAATGTTTCTTTATTATTAGCATTATAATTCATAACATTACTGGTATTTGCTTTTTATAAAAATTGTTTAAAAGAGTTTTAGTTAACAGTGGCATAAGAAAAAATGGATTTTTTTTATCTTTCAACTTTTTAAAATTTAAAATTTCATGGGAACCTACGTATTAAAAGTTTCTCTTTGCTAAATATAGTTTCTAGTCTGACAGTTTTAGAGAAATCACTGGGTAAATAAAAATGTTGAAAGTTTTCCTTCCATTTACCCATTGGAATTCTTATTTATATCTAAAAACTTTTCTTTAGAAGAATTGAGCTCTAATAGAATCTTGCATCTCAAATTCAAAAATTTCTAACCTCTATAATTTCAGAGTAACCACTCTTAAAGTGAAATTTTTAATTACTTCATTTTAAAACTAATTTTTAATGAAAATCCTTTGCGAGTATTTACGAATTAAAAATAACGTTTTTATCAAATTTCAAGTTCTTAGTCTCAACAGATTCTACCATATCGGAGTTTCAGAACATTTTAAATTCTTGCAATCCTTTGAAGACAGTCTGTAGAGATAAAATATAGTCTGCATTTAACCAGACATAGTCAGCATTATTGTTCAGAGAGAAATTTTGAAATCATTTCAGTAGTTCCAAATTAACCACGATTTTAGAAATATTCTCGCTCTTTTTCACCCCAATTACTTTTTTTGCGTTAGAAAATGCTTCTGAATAATCTGAATAAGCAGGTGCATTTTTAAAAAGTGTCTCCTGTGTCAAATTTCGCGTTTCTACTCTAACAATACAAAATAAATCATAGCAATTTTATTTTTAATTGTTATCATTTAGAGCAATTTCGGTTTATTTCACTTTTAAATTTCCAAGTTTCTTACAACCTTTTTTGCGAGCATTTAAACCATAAAAAGTATCTACCATGTCAAATTCCATATTTCTAGCTTCAATATGATCAAAGAAATAGAAATTTTGAGAACTTTTTAAATCGCTTTAGTAGTTGCACATAGTGATCGTGATTTTATAACATTTCCCGCCGAAATTTTATTTAAAATTTCGTACTTTTCAGAAACTGTTCTGGGGGAGCATTTAAGCCTTAAAATTAGGATTTATTTGGAATTATTAAGGCTAGAAACTTAAAATTTGACATGTCTGTTAGATTTAAGTTTCCCCTTTACTTCATCCTTTTTAAATTTTGACTCTTTCAGAAACCATTCATTAAAAATATTCAATTCTTAAAAGTAATCATGCCAAGTATCAAATCGTTAGCTTCGGCAGTATCGCAGAAATCTTAATTTTAGGTCATTTTTTTTCTTCATACTTTTTTAAATTTCGATATTTTTAGAAATAGTTCCGTGCGTGCATTTAAGTTTTAAAAGTAACCGACATGTTCTTCAAGTTCTTTTTAGGTTCAACAGTATTTTAAAAATAAAATTTTAGAACTTTTTTCTTCTGCACCCTCCTTAAATTTAAAACTTTGAAATACAATTCCGCGAGCATTTACTTCTTAAAAATAATAGCTGTGTCCAGTTTCATGTATTTATCCCTAACAACTTAAATGAATTTCAGTTTAAGAGGTTTTAAAAAATTTCTCTCTCATTTCAGCCATTGTAAATTACAGTATATTTTAGAAACTATTCTTAGCCAGTTACATCTAAAAAGTAATTTTTAGGTTTCTAGCCGTAACAGTATTGCAGAATTAGAGATTTTGGAACATTTTTTGTTCTCACACACCCTTAAGAAGAGTGGTATAAGCACATAAATTATAGTGTATGCTAAACAGACTATCCCCATCATTTTGACACCGTCGTTTTAAAAATCTGTTCGGTAGCTCCAGAGTATTAGCCCCAACAAACAATGAAAGAAGCGTTTCTTCTTTATAATGATAGTATAGATATGGAAAAATTTCATAACCATACCACTTTTTCTACACATTAATTTAAAAACTGTCTTGTACTACGAATTTTCATAACGAATCGCCAATCTAGAATGACGCATGGGGAGAAGCAACGCCAAATTAAAAGTCGGCGAGTTTGATTTAGACGTTTTATTGATGCAAAATTCTTAATTATGTATAATTCTGTGTTGCTCATGATAAATGCAGGAGGATATGAGAGAAATTACCCGAGTTTCTGCTTTAGGTTTAGAACAATCTAAAACACGAGTTTAAATCTCTAATTTTTGATTTATTCCATTGTTGGCTTGAGGCATCAATATCTGGGGAAAAAAAATTCCCCTTTTCTTCTCTGTTTTAATGCAATTAAATGATCGTAAATCAAAAATTTATCGTGAGAAGAAATCCACACCCAGTTGAGTTATACTACAAAACGAGCCATAAACTTATTTTTATTACATAATCTCCATTTCCCTAAACAATCAAATATTGTTCTCCAAACTACCTTCATTGGCATGGTTTCACAATATCCCTTATTGCCGAATCATTTTGAAATACTAAGCTGCCCTGCAACGGTCACGTATGCATCGATCTAATTGCTCCAAATGCTCCATGAATAAAATTTAGTCTGAATATGGCTAATAATGAGGTATTCTGATGGTTCAAGTCGCGTATTGTTTTGTACATTTGTATCAATCAATTACGCTATCGCTGTTTTAACAAAAGGGGAATTCATGGCAAATTATGCAGGCGGAATAATAAAACTGTCTCTGAAGGGAGAAGATACGTGAATGAAACCATAAAAAAAGGAAGTAGCATGGATGACTCACTTTTCAAGGATATGGGAAAGTGTGGAAACGTGACGCCTTTATTAAATCTCGGCTGTAAAACGGATGGTCTGATTTTTGATTTTTAGTTAATTTACATGTTCTGAATTGTTATGAAAGCCGTCAAAATGTATATTTCAACGAAGTTAACTTTTAACTGAGGTTAGCGGTCTGACATAGTGTTGCCACATTTGGTTGTTTTATTTCCAGAATTCCAAATTTTCACTACAAAGTATAATTATTTATTTTTAATTAAACTGCTGGCAACATAGATATTCTATAAATAAAAGAAGAAATGCTATTGAAATTTTTTTCTGTGAATTCAGAATTAACAAACCCGTCAGATTAAACACTGGTTTTGAGTCGCTGCAGTTTAATTTGCAATTTTTAATTTAACTATAAAAACAAGTTACGTTTTGTTTGGAGTCCTTGTACTATAGTTGTAATTTTAATTAGGTAAGTTTTAATTATAACAGATCGGTATATAAAGTTTAGATCAGAAACAGAAACCTATTTGTTAATGTGGTATTTTAGGTATTTTTGATCAAGCAGTTTAGAAAACTGTTCAAAAGTTGGTATGCGGCAATTTCTACCGCGACAATTAACGTTTAAAATAAAATTCATTAACACGAATAGTTCAAAGTTCTAATAAATTGGAATTGCTTAAATCTGATATTGAAAATAATTCCTATGAATTTATTTCCAGTATCAAAACAAAGTTTTCATAATGAATTTTGTTCTAATAGATAAAAAATTTATAAGGCTAATAATTCTAGTTACGTTCGTAATTATGTAAATACGTAGTCATTAAATAGTCGTCATTTAGTCCGGCTATCTGTCAGCATAACAGAGCAAAAACTACCCAACCGAATCTTTTGAAATTTAAAATATATAATTATTGCATAAATTTATTTAATCATTTTGAAGTTTTATGAAAATAGCATGCATAGTTTAATTACAGGAACAATCGAAAATAATCCGTTATATTACAGTCAATTGGAAAAAATAGTTTAGAGTTCATTTTAATGATGTTACTCTTTAGAACATAATAAAATTGAAATGCATCTATGAAGCATATACTAAAAAATACAATCTGTAAAATATGTTGTGCAAAGAATATTTTGTTATTAATTATACAGGGCCAAACAAAAGTATCCCATTGTATAATGGTATAGGGGAAACGGTATTTGGGGAGTACTTTAATAATATTAAATTATTTCAAATGTAATGAAGTTGTTATTCGTTGCTGAAGTTTAATACAAGTTACTTCCTGTATAATAGAAAGCAGATAATATTCACAGGGACACACAAAAGATTTCGGTATACTGTATCCGAAGTACTGCATACTATTACATCAAGATCTGGTTATTTTTAAAACTTGATTATAGTACGAACGCCTCATTTAACAGGCTTGACGTGTAATTTCAGACTTGTTTTCATTGGGTGAAGATTACTTGCTACATGTGTTAAAATAGCAACTGAAAACTAATGTTCAATATTTAAGTGCAATAACGTCGAAATTGTTTTGGTTAAAATTTAACTTATACGGAAAGCTATTTTTAAAAATATTTGAGGTTTTGGTAGGTGAATAGGATCAGAAATAGGTGGCAGAATTATCTAATAAGTCATATTTTTGTAAGAGCTTTAGTTATTAGCGACATTGACTTGACCTCTAGACTGGACATTTTTAGTTATGCTAAAATAGAATAATTCATTGAAAGTAACAGAATAGGGCAATGGAATTTAACTTTAAAAACTTTTAACACAGCCTACTTCATTTTAGAGTAAACTAAGTCTCTATTCAAAATTAATAGGTTGTCATTTCTGTGATAACGAGAAAAAAATATCGTTTACATCAAACTTAACTTTTTATACTCCATAGACTCTTTTATTTCTTAAGGATGATTACACGTAACGTAGAACATGCATGCAAGATATACGATGACACGTTACCGCTAATTTATCACTTATGTCATCACGCATTTCGTCATTAAACATTTGAAAGTGACGTTTTACCTATCTTTGAATCTATTAGAAAGTTTGTAATTTAAAAAAAACAACAACAAAAAAAAAAAACCTCTCGCCCGGAAGCGACTTCTAGTTTTTCTAAATGGTTACTTATTTCAAGTTGTTACTGCAACATGTCAAAAAGATTGTCTATGCCCTAGATATTAGTTCATCTTCCTCGCAGATTCCACGAGCATCGTGCCTCAAGGGGGGTTGATGCCAATTAAAAACCATTCAATTACTGAACGTATTTGCAGTTCGAGTTAAGAAATCTGCAAAAGTCTCTCAAGGTCTTTTTCGAATCTTCTTCTGCAGTGGGTTGAGAACATAAAAACTGAAACGGGGTCAGGGTTGAGTATGGACTTTTACCAACCACTTCGTCAGTTTTGAGAACAACTGGTGCTTCTGACCAATCCTTGACATCGTAATGGTCACACGACTCTTAAGAGCACTAGGTGTGTTTTGTATGGTTAAATGATTTATACACATCGTGGCATTTAATTATTTTATTTTTTAAAGAAGCTATGATTTTCGGTAACTGGAAGGATCTCTCACAAAGTTTTGAGATTTACAATAGTTTTGTTTTTATAAATTCAGTTCAGGTTAAGGACATATTGCTTTGAATAAAAATACGTGTGAAAATGAAATTACTAAAGCATGCAATCAAGAGAATGTTACATTTACAAAGAAATTAAGAGCCTACACTAGTCAAGTGAAGATGCTTTCACAGTTAATACTAACCTTTAACTGTACGTAGCGATTTTGCAGGCCGCTGTTTTTCAATTTTCAGCTTGACTTCTAATTTCCCGCTTAACTACAAATATCATGAAATTGTGCTTTTTTTGAAGTTTTAGTACTATTGCTAGACTTCCGAATAAGTGACTTTTAATTAAAATAGTCCCGTACACTAAGGTTTATTACAAAACTATATGACGAATTAATCGAACCTTTTTTTTAAATCTTTTGAATAAGTTGTGTCGGAGACCTCAGACGGTAGCTACGCAGCAATTTCTTTCGCATCAATTAAGAGTTACTCAAATTTTACAATAAATGTGATTAAAGCATTAAAGGTATGATGGAGATTTTCATTTTTTTTTGTTATCTTTATGCAGTAGTATATTTACCAAAGTACGGTTATACACACACATATTAGTTTAATGGCAAAGAATCGCCTTTTGAAAAAAACTCTAATCCCGGAAAAAAAAGATTGTTTTAATTTTGGGATGATAAACTTGAAAAAGGCAAATTTATTCCAAGACGCTTCTAATAAGAATTGGAGATCTGACTAAATATTTTTTAAAGGGCGTTAAAAGGTTTTTGCTATTTAAATTAAACTTAACTTGAAAACACTTCACTAATTAAAAAGACAAACATTGTCTAAAATTAAATTGCCGGTTTTCTAAATGTGCATCTCTTGCATTCCGATCTTGATAAATCAATTTTTCGGTGCAGCTTGTGAAAACGAAAGAATGCGGAATCCTTTTGTTGTCACGTAGATCGCAGTTAATTGGTAAAGTGTCAGATGCATGTTAACCCTTCGCAGTGTTGGCGTGACGACATGTCATCATCCTCTTCTATATGGAACCGCTGTCGCCGAGCGTGACACTCCTCTAAACAATCGCTCCTTGCACCTTGTCACACACTTCAGAATAATAACTGTGGCAGAATGTTATTTCGCTCATTACGAAGGCATCCGTACAGGGAGAAACGAGTTCAGCAGTCGCACCAGATAAATCTGCACCCAGTGTGCGGACGTGTTTGTCAAAATGGATACTGATTTATGTTTGCAAAAATAGAGACAATTTGACAGGTATCCATTTGTTAGAAATGCTATTCCATTGGATAGATTTAATAAGCTATACGTTTTTGCTTAACTGTCGCTTTGCTATAACATTCTCTATAACAAGCATTAAAAAAAATATATATATATATATATGCCTATCATATAAGTTCAGAAAAATTGTAGATTTCTTAACTCATGTTTTCTTTCAAATGTATCTTCTTAGAACGGTCTCATCATATTACCTCTCAACATATCGCCTATATTTTCTTCCTTTATGTATTTATATATACCTGTAGAGAATCTAAAAGGACCTCTTTAAACTAGCTTTAATTTTTCATGGAGTCGAATCCGTTCTTCAATTGCATAAATTATTAACACTATTTCTACCGGTGTCAAATAACACGCTATTAAAATTTTGGGTTTATGCTTATTTTGCTTGTAGTTTTTGAATATAATAAGCATAAAATATCTTCAATGCATTAAAAATAATTTGTAATTGTTTGTCTAAAAACTTCAAACGAAAAACTATTTTAAAGCCTTTTTAAAATGTGACATTTGACACAGAGTTAATGACGCAGGCTATAGTATTAAAAATAATTTTTTTTAATAAGAAAAAAGGAATTTTGTTAGTAATAAACGTCTAAAGATGAATACATGATGGTTAACTACTTAAGAGATCGAAACTTTCATGCAATGTCCAAAACACTCATTTTGGGGGATGTTTTTCAGGAAATTTTAAAACTCCTTTTTGTATTTTATCTGTTGCACTTTAAAGAATGCCTTTTATATTGATTCAATAAAGTTGGGAGTGCACAGTAGACCAGATCCCCGGAGATAAACTTTCTAGTATCCGTCCCTGCTGATTACCGTAACTCTGTCAAATGTTATCTGAGATTATCCAAAGCATAAACATTTTAATATGAACCCTTAAAACTAGAGATTATTCGTTCAGTTTTTGAAAAATTCATTTTGAACAAATCGTGGTCGGTCATAGCTAAAATACAGATTAAAAAAGAAAGACTATTAGGAAAATGACATTTTTAAAGGATAAAATTTTAGATTTATAAATTCTACATTTAAAAAAATGATTTTTACAATGATCAAAACGTGGCTTACGTAATAAGATATATATATCTTATATATATACATAAAGTACGCCATTTATTAAAATTAACATTCCTGGACCAATCGTAAACAAATATTAAATAAAATTCTAGTTTTTACAATTTTTGGTATTGAAAATTTTAAAACTTGTAAACATAGCACATTTTCAAGTTTTACACCGTCGTATAGGGGATAAAATTAATTTTAAACGCAATTGTTTTGAAAGCTGCATCTCATCTTGATTTGGAGTTACTAATTTTTTCTTTTTTTATACATTAAACTTTTTTTTTTTTTTTTTTTGTCATTGTGGCAGCAGACGTGTTCCATTTCTGGACATTAAGCATGGAACTAAAATACAAGGTTTCAGATATGTCTCTGATATCTCAAGACTGAAACCAAAAACAATTTTCCTAAAAGGTTAAACTTTGCCTGACGATTTTGATTGGTTTGATTTGACATTGCTTTTGAGGCCTTTAGCAGCTATGGCTTTCGCCTCGAATGATCCATTATAAACAGAGACAATTCAGAACAATTTTATTACGCATATCCATTACATATTTATATCACTACACAGGGACAACACACCATCCATGTCTTACCCAGATTCAAACCAGGACCCCTCGGCATGGCAGTAGCTGCCGCTACTGATCACGTCACTGGGGAGACTTACCTGACGATTTGTACTAGGGTAGATGTGCCAGTAATGGGCCACCTTAAGGAATTTCTCTAAAAAATAATTTTTTATTAATAGTTACAATTATTGTATTCCAATTTTTTTCAAATTATATTAATCTTTCAACAATATTTAACTAATCCCATAGTTACATTTCCCAATAGAAATAAAAATTTCATTTTAAATAATAGAAATATGTCTAAACACCCAAATGCCCAGTAATGGGCCACCTATGTTCCAGTAATGGACCGCCTATGTTCCAGTAATGGGCCACCCTACAAAAAATAACAGATAATTATTTTTAGGTGCGTTCGTAATTATGTAAATAGGTAGCACCTATAATTGTCGTTCAGTCCGTCTGTCTGCCCATCTATCTGTCCGTTTGTCTGACAGTCTGTCTATCTGTCCGTTTGTCTGTACATCTGTCTGTCCGCATATAACAACGGAAAACTATCCAACCGAATCGTTTGAAATTTAAAATACATAATTATTACATAATTTTGTCGAGTCATTTCAAATTTTATGAAAATCGGATGGATAGATCAATTACAGGGACATTCAAAAGGATTCCGTTACATTACGGTCAATAGGGAAAAAAGTTTTAAATGCATTTTAATCGTTTGAAATTAAAAACATATAATTATTGCATAATTTTGTCGAGTCATTTCAAATGTTATGAAAATCGGATGCATAGATCAATTACAGGGACAATCAAAAGGATTCCGTTACATTACGGTCAATGGGGAAGAAGTTTCAAATGTATTTTAATGATGTTACACTCATTCGAACATAATAGAATTGACATGAATCTATGAAATATATACTAAAATATGCATTCTGTACAATCTGTGACGCAAAGAATTTTTATTATTAAATTACAGGGCTACACAAAAGTATTCCACTATATAATGCTATACGGGGAAACATGGTTTGGTACGTGTTTTAATTATATTCAACTATTTCACATTTTATTAATAAGATATACGTTGCTGAGGTGCAATAAGAATTACTATTCCTGTATATTTACAGAATTTCAACCAATATACTGTATCCGAAGTACTATTTACTATAAAAGCAAGTTCTGAATATTTTTAAAACTTCGTTATCGTACGAATGCACCTCATTTGCTACATTTAAGTGCAATTTCCAACTTGTTCTTTTTATGTCTGCGTAAGTCGCATCTTCTTCTTCCTCAGAATCCACATTATCCTCTTGTATACGAAATTCGGCCTTTTTGAAGCAATTGTAAATTGTTTTTTCTTCAATTACCCCCATTGATCCCCTTCTTATATGAATAACTATTCAATTAACACTGTTTTGAGAAGGATGTTGAAAGGTGTGGGAAAGGAAGGGGTTGATGAATTTGTTGGACTTAAGGAACAAGAAAATTCAAGCAGAGGAGTAATATAAAAAAATCTCAGCACTGAACGATAAATTAGGAATAAGAGATGGAAATTTGATTTCATGTGATTTCGAAGTATTTTTTTACAACTGAAAAAAGAACATTTTATGAAAATATTCGTTATATGGAGATAGATATATCGCTGTATAGAGACTGTTTTTAATGTAATCATGGGAAAAGGGGACTATTCCTACTAAAAATTCGTTATATAGAGAAATTCGATGTATGGAGTTTCGTTATAGAGAGACTTGACTGTATTTATTAAGAAATTGTCTTTATTAAATTCTAGTAAGTAAAATTTAAGTATTAAATTTGTTTATTTAGTTTTCAGTTAAATCAAAATATTTTATCACTACTGAAATTACACTTTTAGTATTGGTCACTTGGGTGGCCCATTACTGGCAAATCACGAAATAAGCAATCCAGTAATGGGCCACCCCTCCTAAAATCTTAAAAATAAATAAAATTTTGTAAATGGCCATTGGTATATTAAATTCAATGTTTTATATTGCTAACCAAACAAAAACATTCAATTTTTACGGAAAAATAAAAAAGATATAAAACTAAGTAAGTAAAGTCTGCTCTTGGCATGTTCATTAAGATTTTCAGTGAAAAACAGAAAAACTGTGAAACTTTATTTTCTGCTTCCTAATTGTTTTGACGAAAAGTTTAAAAAAATAATCCAGCTTATAAAGCATGCAAGGTAGAGTTCAGAAAAAAATAATAAAAGCTTAACTATTATTTATTATTTTTTTATAAACCAAAAAGTGCGAGGTGGCCCATTACTGGCACATCTACCCTATATTTTGAAAATAACCAATCAAAAGAAACGATGCCTCTCTAGACAATATTACTCTTTTTAAAATTGGTTTAAGATTTCAAGAAGGTTGGTTGAATTTTTTCAAAGCTATCTGATAAAAAAAAAAAAACTTAAGAACAGGATTTTGAAATGTGATTATCTCATAATTAAGTTGCGATTTATGTATGATTGAACAAAGTAAATTAAAGCGGTTTTACTTTCTTAATTTTTATCAGATCGAATAGAAAATGTAACCGAATATTCTTTACTAACTGAACTGCAGGAAATATGACAAATGCATTTTTTGAAAATTCGTTGTTAGGTAAAACCCTTTTTAACGATTGCTAATATACTTCTTAATGTAGCTGGGTAATTACATACGAAATAATGTTAAGTGAATTTACGTTTTTGGGTGCAAGGTTATCACTAAAAAGTAATTATCTGGAGATATTTTAAACAATTGCATTGATTTAATGTTATAGCAAAACCTATCTATGGCTATACATAAGCTAGTATAAGATGTATTTTCTACTAGAGGGATGCATTTTGACATTGCACTTTTAAAAAATAATGTATAAGGAATTCATACAAGTTTCCCAACTGAGTGAAAATGTGTCCAGTCTGGGATATGAACAAGGCCTTTTAGATTTAGCTGCTAACGCTCTGCCGACTAAAATATATTGGAGGAATCCAGTCGACACAATCCACCTAGACAGTTTTTCGGTAATAGTAAATGGAGGGCGATGTATTTGAGTTGTGGTTTTGAGTTCTCAAGACACTCTCATGCCTGGCGCGAAGAAAGCTAAACATATTTCCACGAGAAGTAACGACAGCAGCTAGAATTGCTGATACATATTTTTGCATCGCCAAGCCTGGGAACAAATTCATAGGCTAACTTCAGATATCATTTCGAAGTTAGACCATTCTGACCATCCTGGTCAGAATGGTCAAAAGGCTTGAGACGAGCGAGCAGGAGTTGTTGCGAAGCCGAACGCAGTGGTCAATAGAATTTATGCGCAAAATTCATTAAAGTGAAATTCCCCTTTCTCCTTCTTAAATTTTTAAATAATATATTGTATTGATAATCCAGACCCATTAAACTCTTGTTTTTCTATAATAATTAGTGCCTTATTCCTGCTTTACATACAGTGAGCAAAAAAGTATTTGCACGCAGACGATTTTTTGCGTAAGTAACCCTAGAAAGCAAACTTGATTTTATTCTCTTAATTATTCATTTATTTAAATAAGAAAATAAAAATAACTACCCATAATTCCTTAAATAGTAATTACACATTTTAAAAAATTATTTTCTCATACCTAAAGTATTTGCATACGAAGCATTGACTGTCAAAAAAGGCATTAAATGTGAACATTATGCAAATGTTTAGCAAATCGGTCCTGCAGTACATTAGCCCCGCACTTTAAAGTCACGTAATGTATTAACTGGAGCAGGGGTACTGGGGAGTTTTTGTTCTAATGGCGCCGAATGCGTGTAAACTTTCTGTTGCTACCCGTGAGAAGATCATTTTTTTTATCAATTCTGGATTAAATTACCGAGGAATTGGTAAAAAATTAAATATAAACTTTTCTAGTGTTCGTTATGTAATTAGGAAGAAAAACGAAACTGGTTCGACGATAAATAAGCCGCGAACTGGGCGTCCAAGAAAGCTAAATACCAATCAAAGGAGAGTCATCATAAAAGAATCTTAAAGGAAAAAGAATTTCTAACAAATCGGAACTTAAGCAAGCTCTTAGGGAAGAATGGCTACAAATCAGCAGTGAAACATGTCACAAATTAATAGAATCAATGCTCAGACGATTACAAGTTGAAATTGAAGCAAAGGGCATGTATGCTAAACATTAGCACTGTTTTTAACTTATAAATAATTCTTCTAGTTCTATTTTTATTGCCAGTGTGCAAATAATTTTTGGCAGTACAAATCCTACTTTTCTATGTTTTCATATTTTGAATATAATTATTAAGTCAGTTATTAAATATGTTTGTTTTGTAAAAGTATTGGTATTTTTAATTATTAGTAGCTTTTTATTTATTTATACATATGGTACAACAATTTACCTGTGTGCAAATACTTTTTTTGCTCATTGTATATGACGCAGTTCAACAGATTAAAATTTCAGTTATAGAAATTCAAAAATTCTACGTGATTCCATACCCGACATTTAATCTATTGAACTACATGTTTAGCTGTGTGCTAAAGAATTAAAGTACAGTTCACATGGTTATTTTAAAATGCATCAAACATTGTGTACGAAAAATGAAATTACTAAAGAGAATGGCAAAATTACATTAAAAAAAGTAATTTAATGAAGGATATTTTAATTAAAAACGCACTTCACTTTGGCAAGTTTTTCTTCCAGTCAAAAAGCAATCAATAATTCAACAATAAATATCAAACATGTCCCCAGTTTTTTTTTTTTAATAATAGATGTTAATAAAAAAATTAGCTTAAGATGCAAGGATTTCCAAGAAATAGTTCTCGGCTTAATGTGTTAATAATTAAAATGCGATGAAAGCTTCACTTTTGAGATTACTATTCGCGAGTTACATGCTTAGATTTCTTTCTTATCGTACGAAAGTTTTTTTGATCTTCTGGTATTTGTAGACGACGAAGGTGTTACAGACAAGTTACTGCGAATTTGAAACAGTATCATCAGTATTATGTTTTACTGGATTCGCGAAAATCCGTTTATTTTTAAACTTTTCATTAAATTTAGTTCTTCGGTATTTCTGAATGTCAGTGATTTTCTCATTTTTATTTAAAAAATGTGTAAAAATACATTAAGATTTAAACCCCGGATAACATAACCTTATACAAAAAAGGAAAGTTGCTTACAAGATCTTTTATTTCCGTTAACTTTTAACTCTTTATTGGTGAGGTGGGGGTGTTTTGCAATTCAGAGAAATTGTATGAGAATTTCCCATTTGCAAACCAAAATTTTTATTATATTTAGATACGTGAACTTATGTACACTTCCAGTACTTCTTCAGTTCTTTTTACACAACTAAATAACACAAAGTTCTTAGAAAATACTTATTTTAATTCACTAAATTTTAAGAAATTCAGAAGAGATCAAATTTCGGGGTTATATAATTCCACTCCACCACACTTATGTTAGAAAAAAAAATCCTCTCACAACTGAAGAATTAACTGCTGTGACAGAAACTGTCGCATAACTACATGTTGAAACATGAATTAAAAACTCTGTTAATTCAAAGGAAACTTTTCTGTACTTAACTTTTATTTTATAAGATTATTGTAAATTAAAATTTATTTATTCATCGAGCGATAATACTAGGCTTCAAAACACAAGATTCCACTAGTTAATACAGTTAAGTTGGAAATTACAAGTTAATCTGTGAAAATTGAGAAAAACATTGGTGTGTGAGACTACTAATATCAATTAAAGGTTAACCATGGTAGGTCTAGTCCCCCCCCCCCCCTCGAATTTTGAGAGGCCCCAGAAATTTTTTTCTAGCTCTAATCAAAAGATTCTCTTTTATACAGGAACCCTAAACCGTGTCTTCAGCAATCAAATTTTTTAAATTAGACCCTAGTATTTGTTATAGTGCTTCCACATACCTTGTAGCATATACACTGCTCAAAACAATTAAAGGATATTTGAAGTTTTATATAAAATAAAGATATAAACGAAATTTTTTTTTGCCAAAAATAGAAGAAGAGAATCACAAATGTAAGTTTTTCTGGTTTTCAAACTGTGGAGTATGCAAATTTTGAGTTCGACGTCAAAAACGTCGCTTCAGCGGCAGCGAATGAAATTTGACTTTCAACTGGATAAAAGAGAATGAAGACAAGGATGATTGGCATTCAGTGATTGCTTTGTTTCGACGAGTACGATGTCTCTTCAAAGTCATTTGACAGATTCAGAAGCTTGGAGAATTGTTGGTAGGTTAGAAGGGGGCCAAACTCAAGCCGAAGTAGCGCAAGCCATTGGAGTGTCACAGTGTCATTTCCAGGATCTGGAACCGTGTTTTGGAGAGTGGATGTGCAGGCCAAAGACCAGGGCAAGGTCGTAGACGGGCAACAACGCCCAATGAAGATCGGTATTTAGCGTTAACAGCTCGGAGACACCAAAACACGAACGCTACTCTTCTCCAACACCTTCGCTCGGCTACAGGCACCACGATTTCAACTCAGACTGTCCGAAATCGGCTCCATGCTGTAGGTCTGTATGCTCGCCGACCGATGGTATGTGTTAGATTAACATCAAGGCATCGTCGCGACCGCAGGGAGTGGGCAACCGAGCATGTCAACTGGAGGAGAAATGAATGGAGCAATATTCTGTTTTCTGACGAGTCCCGTTTCTCTGTGCATCCGGATAATAGGCGTATTTTCATCTGGAGGGACCGTGGCAGTAGGAATAATCCTGCGTTCGTGCACGAAAGTGTCAGATTTGGCGGTGGAGGAGTGTTGGCGTATGGTGGCATCTCCATTGACGGGTGCACTGACCTCTACATCATTCGAGATGGAGCTCTGACTGGTC
The DNA here is from genome assembly GCA_964019185.1 of Maratus speculifer. Taxonomy (NCBI): domain Eukaryota; kingdom Metazoa; phylum Arthropoda; class Arachnida; order Araneae; family Salticidae; genus Maratus; species Maratus speculifer. Next base: position 1,852,338 of record OZ025291.1, read on the forward strand.
GCCGATATAGGGATGAGATCCTCAGACCTATTGTAGTCCCTTACGCTGCAGCAATCGGAGATAACTTCATTTTAATGGACGATAACTTCAGGCCACATCGTGCAAACCTGGTGGAGGATTTCCTTTTCGAGGAAGGAATGGTTCGAATGGAATGGCCAGCGTGTTCTTCAGACATGAATCCAATCGAGCGCGTTTGAGACGCTCTAGGAAGACGAGTTTCTGGCCGCCAACAACCCCCACAAACTCTCCAAGAACTGGAAAGAGCTCTTCTGGAAGAGTGGGGCAGAATACCCCAACTCGTCATTAATAGCCTCATTGAGTCCATGCCTCAAAGGTGTTCAACGTTACTGGCCGCCCGTGGAAACCATACACCCTACTGAAAATGATTTTCTTTGAAGAAAACACCTTTCCTTATTCTTTTTTTCTCATATGCACAAATTGGGTTTTTTTCCTTTTGTACACAAATGCGCAATAAAATGCATTTTTTTTTCTGCCAAACATGTGTAATTTATTCTCATATAACCTACTATGTCTGTCGACCATGTATCAATCAGCTAAAAAGTTTCCCAGATACAAAATCCACCTAAATCTGCAATATCCTTTAATTGTTTTGCTCAGTGTATTATATATGCTAGGCATTCAAATATTAAAGCTTGATATAAATCAAAACAGATTAAGCGCAAATGTAATGTCTGAGCTCAATCTTCTTTTAAATGATCGCGGTGAAGTACATTATGATAGACCTCTGAATGACCTATCAAACCTGATATTTCGCTTTTAAATGATTCTCTATTGACCCCATCAGCTAATAACTCCACTCATGAAGTTAATCTAACCCCTAGCTGGGCAGTTAGCACTTCGCCCGCATAGATAGTTATTGACCTGTCTAATTCTTGAGTTTAAAGGTACGGTTCAAGCTGTTTCGGAAAAAAATATATTCATGACTAAACTCGACAGGGGTAAAGTGTTTAGTCCGTGTCACGTGATATTTAAACGGTTTACAATTGCTTCTGTTGCAACTATTTCAGCCATTAAGATGTTCAAAGTCTTGAGGCAATTTAAAGGTGTTAACTATTTATATTCGATGAAATATTATTAGATATTTCTATTAAAATACTGTATTAGTCTCGAAGCTTGTTTACAGCTGTCTCAGACCTATATCGAATCCGGATACTTAAGCATTTGAGACTATGGTCTGTTTAAATATTAAAATTAGCAGTATTGGATGTTCCACTAGCTTATCCCCCACAGTCTTGATGTCGTCTGTAGGAGACACTAAAGAACATCCTTTAAATGAATTCGGATGCTTCTAAAATAATTAAAATTACTTCTATACATTTTTAATAAATGCATGCATATCATAAGCATTGATATATAGGCTGATACATCTTTTGGAGAAGTTTTATAGAAATTTTAAAAAGGTTTTTGTGGTTGATCGAAATATGATCTCTGGAGTGAGGAAGTTATTGCAAGCAATTTCATCGTGGTACTAATTCGTATGAATGTCAAATAGTTGTTACATAAATGCTTTTCGGCAATATTAAAAGAAACATTTTGTCAAGGTATCCGCACACCTTGGAAAGTGATTTTTTGATGTTTTCTTTTGTTATCCTTTTTTAAAGACATTACTTTATAACTTTGAAAAATGTTAGATTACCCAGAAATAATTTCTTAAAGAGGAAAAACAGTCAAAATATGTCATTGACATTTGCTCAAAACGTGATAACTCAAAAATAAAACAATGTATTGACTTTTTTTTTAATTAGATAATAAACAGAATACGTTTCTCTAGGAGTTAGACTACATACATTATAATCGCATTGCTATATCAGATTATTCGGTAGTTAAAGTACTAATGTAATGAAAAATTTGCAAAATCTGTTTCAAAGTTTTATATTTACACAGGTATAAATAACAAATTATTTAATATATTATCATGAGTGTAGTATGCTTCCTCAGAAGACATTTGTAAAAGAAGTACAGAAAATTTCGTAGCATTTTATGCATGTTTTTAAGATGTTTTGCTTATAGTAAAAATCTGGAAAACTTCATTTTGAGAAAAAGCTAAAATAACTTTAAACACAATTCAAAATCTGTAATGTATGTAATTTTAAACGGCTGTAACTCGGGTTCTATTTTAGATACAGACAAAATTTAAGCAGATTTCGATAGATAAAATATTCAATTTTAATATTGCGAAAAAGAAAAGTCTATTTTGATAGGATATTACGTTTTAAAGGTGTTCGAATACCTTAATGCTACAGTAAAAAATTAAAATCGGCATTTAAGCTTTAAACGTTTCAGGTAGTTCAAAATGTTTTTTAATACTTCTCTATGCATTTGTCCCTTGATTAGAGATTAACCTTAAACTGATGTTACCTGTCTGACAGACCACTGCTTTTTTAATTTTTTATAAATTAACTTGTAATTTTCAGTTTAACTAGAAACAATGCTGAAATTCTGTTTCGTTTGGAACTTTAGTACCATCAACATAGAATTTTAAATACGTGGATGTTAATTGTAACAGTTCTATGCGCAAAGTTTAGTACAAAAACGCCGTCCTATGAATAATACATGCCTTTTTTCATCTTTCGATCTTGTGGTCTCGCAAACCGCTTCACACTAGTTATAATTTTTGTCACGTCAGTTAAAGGTTAACACGTGATCTAAAATAATTAAAAATGACAATTGCGCAACAATTTTTTCCATTTCCTTGAACAGTTCAGATGCATAAAAACATCTTCTCAAGAATGTCAATTCATAAAAATGTCACTGAGAATGAACAGAAATGGTTAAGATTATCCGATAGTATAATTTGTTTTAGTTTCTGGTGTTTGACAAGGGATGTCCGCTTCGAAAACTCAGCTTTTGATTTAGAGTATAAGTCAATTCCGGTGGTAGAAGAGGTATCATGCAAGATGGGAAGTATTTTTATGTCCGTCACGATTGATTATCGCCATGACTGGCTGTAAGCAACGAGTAGATATCACGACGAATAGTGCCCATAAAAAATTTTCTTCGACAAATTGTTGTCGAATCCAGGTTTTTAACAAATATGGAAGAGTACAGTGGAAGAAGAACATAAGGTATCGAGCACAAGATTTAAAAAAAAAAAAAAAACCCTTTATTTTAAGGAAGAGTTGTAATAAGGGAATCGAATTATCCATGTCTGCCCGAGGCGAAATGGTGCTTAGGGCTGTTCTTAAATCAAAAAGGGCCACTTTGTGACACATGCATTAATTTATTTTTGTTCGGATATGCATGAAAATAGCAGGTGTTGTTATTCAGAAACTGTCTAATTGCACTCGATTCTCTGTCTTTTTAAAAACATAATAGATTTTTTATAACAAGTCTTCAAAGTTTTTGAAGACGTTTTTGAGCACATTTCCAGACGAAAGTAGAAAAACCAGTCGAAAAGCAGGAGAAAAACGGGTGATCAGGTGATCGAAATAGCTTAGAACTGGATAGGTAATTTAACTGTAATAAAAGGGAAAAATAAGTTCGATTCAAAATCGCTTCCATTGTCAGGCATTCCAATTCCACATCTTTGTGTTAAAAAATGAATTTGTAAATGTGTCAAAACGTTTTATGCTTGTTGAGCGGAGCAGTTAAGAACATCCTTAAGCCAAAAATTAATACCATTAGTGGTTTACTCTTAGGCTTATCATTGTGATTGCCGTTCAATCATTTCATATTTTTGAATGAATGGCAAGCACAATGATAAACCTACAGGTAAATCGCTAGTGGTATTAAATTTTGACTTATGTACCACTTCACTTCCGCCTAGATCCCTCTATTACTTCTTTTCCATAAAAAAATTTTCTTTCTTGTGTTTTCTTGGACGAATACTTTTTTGACAAAAATAACAAGTCTGAAATTGTAAGCCAAACGTGTAAAATAAGGTGCGTTCATATTAAAACTAGTTTTTATAAATAATCAGATCGCGGTGCAATAGCTATTAACATCTTATGCAAAAACGTGCGAATACAAAATTTATTACGGTTTTATACATTGAATTCAGTAATACGGAAATAATTTGGTAATATTTTAAATAGAACGTAATCGCCATGAGAACTTAGAATCATTACCAATCATGGGATATCGGTGAATTATAAGATTTATAAAAAATGAAGAAAACTTAAATTTGGATTTGACTTTCATAAAACTTGAATGACTCTACAAAATTCTGCGACGATTCTACATATTAAACTTCAAACCATTCGGTTAAGTAGTTTTTTGCGATGTTACATACAGGCAGACAGATGGACGGACAGACGACGACTATACGCATTTATATAATTACCAATGGTAGCTAAGGGGTAGATCTGAAAAGCGGTAGATCTGAAGACCTAACGATGTCCAAAAATGTAGATCTAGCATTTAGGGTAAAGTTTCTTTTTCTATTGGCACAATAAAAACAAGCAAGTAAAATAATTAAAAGGCATACAGTATTTTTTTTAAACGTGATAGAGCGAGCATTGTCCAGGCTAGTGTTTATCCTTGGCCCGTTGCCAGCAGGTGCGCATCCTAATTAATTGATCGCGATCGTCTGAGGATCCTTGAGTGGGGCCAAGGCCGCCCTCCGCTGATGCCACTCCTGACCGATCACTTTCTCTACCAGGGATGATGCTACAAGAGATTTATGATGATGACCCAGACAATCGTATATAACAAAACTAAGTTTTTAATTAAGGATGAGATGTTTATCTTCGGAAATTTGTTGCATAATGGGATTGGTTAGAAAAACAAGATCGTTTTCTACAATGTATAACATTTTTTAATTGTTTAAGTGAATCGATGGCAAAAAAAATTCATTTGGTATCGATTGTAAAAGTAATTTTTGTTATAACACTGGAATTTTCACAAACAACTTGATAATGAGGTTCTTAATTTCCATAATCTTTCCCAAAACTCCACTACTTTTACTGTACTTGCTACTTAGTAATAATTTTACTAGTTTTCTTAAAACAGTTCCGATTTGTTCTTGCTAAAATTACATGAAGGAATGGAAAACATTTATGTTCAATTTCAATAGTGAATTTAATGTTATTGTTCATTGAACATAGATGATCTGTAAATATTTTAAATTCCTCGATACTATACTGCTAAATTATAAAAATATCAACATATCAAGTCAAGTGTTGGACTATAATTGAAATGTGCTAAAAACTTCCGTTTCTGATGACGAAGAGTATATTCAGCTAATGAACCCAAAATAGAACCCAATGAGGCTTCATTATTCTATTAATAAAATTTACAATTATGTGAAATAGATATTAAGAATAATTGGATAATAAGTCCTCTTTTAACTGTTCATTTCATATCGTGCGTTTTTAGCATGTTTTGGCTGTGAATAACTGAATTTGCTTTTTTTTTTTTCTCTTCGTCAGTTTTCAGCTCAACTAAATTTTAGTATATGTCGCAAAGTGTGTAATAATATGTAAAGTCATATAGGCACGAAAAAACTTTGGATATTTTGTTGTCTACGAATGGAGGTTGGAGGAAGTGTTATTTAAGTAAGTTTTGTTAGCATTGAAATTTTTACTAGCTGCTCGCTAATAAGATTCTTAATTCTCAAAAATTTTAACTCCACTCTGTTGGTTCGAGTGGAAATTTTTTTCAGAATTACGTCACTGAATAATTTGATTTAATGACATCTGAGAAATTCAGTAACTTATTCTCTTTGTCGGAGCTTTCCAAAAAATGTTTGAAATTAAGGAAAGAACTTAAAAAGCGGTATTCGTGCAAAAATACAAAATATCTCACTCCAACTTGAATGCGATATTTTTCACAACTTTAAAATTTCCTTACAGTAACTCAGCTGTTTATAAAGAATTCATCTTGCTTTGTGTAAAATGTCATAATACTGTGCAAAGTACTAGAATTGCGCAACAATACGAATGATGACGTAATTTCAGCCACGTTCCGAAACATGGAAAATTATCTCAATATTTGAACGAGAATATTGATTTCTTGAAGCACTTGTTATAATTTTACCTGATTTTACATAGAGGGTAAATCTTTTAAAAATTTCACTAAACATCTTAAATACTCTTAAAGTTAATTCAAAAAATCTTATTTTAGTTTTGAGTAAAGAACTCGGCATTTTCAACTGAATAGTTGTATTGTGAAACAATGTAATGATGCATATATTGGTTGTCCTGATGATTGTCCTTTTTTCTTAAAAAAAAAAAAAAATTGGCCATTTTATACATGTTAGAATTAGTACATTTTTTATAAATATCATTCACAGATGTGACTTCTCAATCATTTTTGAACTGAATTAAAATTTATTCTGATAGCGACAGGATTTATACATGTACAAGATCTAAGATACTAGAAAAAAAGTTTACATAAAACGGTAAAATTTTTGACACTGGCGTCACTGACACTACGTCTGCGTGACATAGAGGAACAGTTGAATTACGTTTTATAAAAATGTATATATTTCTTTTACTAATCAATATGGAAAGATGAGATCAATCAGTAAAGAAAGCATAGTTACTTCTCTATTAATATAAAATACTCCCTTTTCTAGATTTATAAACAAGTGCTGAGTTTGATTTTGAAAGTAGTTTGAAAATTATTCTCATCTCCCCCCGTGCGTGAGGAAATTTGAATCAGACGACCGGGAGATAGGACACTATCAAAGGAAACCAGCAACAAAAGTTGTAAAACTAAAGTAGAAAACATTTTGATTCATGGAGATAAAGTATATAAAGTTAATAAAGAATTAACAAAGGATGAGAAATTTAACTAAAACATACTGTATTGCACATAATCCAAAATTTTTAAATAAATGATATGAAAACAACAAAAAATAATTTTTACTTTGAGCACGTCAAAATGTTCTAGTCGAAACAAATCAAATGTCAGGTGGAACTCTATTTCGCTTTCTGGGTGAGTGTAAGCCTCGAATGTATAGGGGAGACTGGGGTACAATGGACCACTTTTGTTAATTTTGACTGTTTACTTTTAAAATATTCATTTTTTCAATTAAAATCAAATGCATGCATGTTATCTGTATATTAAAGTTTAGATTACACCTACTTAAACATATCAATTATGTATACATTTTTATATATATACTTTTAAATAGCAAGTGACAAAACGGACCATTGTACCTCAAGGCCGGGGTACAATGGTCCACAGCATGGGGCTCTATGGACCATATGTAATCCTGAATAAATATATAAGTGTAGTACATGTTTTAATCATGAAAAACATAGAATATATAATAATTTGTTTATTCAAGCCTTAACTTCATAAATATAATGTAAGAGTAACGATTATTAAAGTTAGTAAATGATACATCAAAAGAAATTTGTGTAACTGAAAGCCTGCAGCTTTCTTGTGAAACATTTGAATCTGGCAGAATCATTACAATATCTTAAACATTTACAAAAGATTCATCAACAATATCGGAAAAAATAAATGCATTTTTGTCTGATTTTTAGCACATGGAAGTTACAAAAACAGGAATCATTTTTTCCCTCTTACTAAATCAACTAAAAAAAAATCTTTTTTTTTTTTCCCCCCCATAAATTCTTATTTTGTTGAATGTTTTGTAAATAGAAAATAAGTCAAAAAAAGATCAAATGAATAAAATATTTTGTTTACCGGCTTATGGTTTTTAATTTCGGTTAATTTTGAAATTTGAAAACATTATATAGATAATACTTCAAAAATGCATTACACATAATAAATCAGTTAATTTAAGTCAAAAAAAAATTTTTTTTTAATTCTTAATTTCACATACAATGTTTAATTTTAAAAAACAGAATACAGAACTGGGGTACAATGGACCTCCATATGTGACTTTGACAAAAAATCGATAAAAAATAAAAGAAGTTTTATATTCAATTATTTTAGTTAGAATAAATATAATATATTGTCTGATCTTTTTACTGTGCTGAGCAATGTTTTCCAAATTATAAATCTTTAATGAAAAAAAAAAAAAAAAAAAAAAAAAAACATATTTCACTGAAAATATATACTTCTGCCTGTCTAATGAACTATCACGAATAAAATGTCAGCTATGCACATGATTTTAAATTTCTATTCACCACTGCATGGCTGCCATATATGTACCAAAAGCTTCATAAACAGAAATAATATCAAAAATAGGGGGTGGTCCATTGTACCCCAGTCTCCCCTAATATGAAGTAACCATCGATCCAAAAATATGAAATCTGAAAATACCTATTGTGCATCATTTCTCCTTCATGGTCAAGGGCTCAGAATTTTCCCTATATCATGACTTCAGAGTATCTAAACGAAAAAAGATTTAGTAAATCAACAAATGATGGCATTAGTTAGTTTTACGGTTTTTTTTTCGAGCGTTAAAACATGAAACCAACTTTAAAGTAAAAAAATTCAGTTGTATATAAAAGTTGTTTTGGTGAAAATACTCAATGTTGCAAACTGCACCACCACGAATATTTTTGTAATGCTATATGGTATTTTATAAATAGTTTAGTTATGACAGATGTGCTGCTTAATCGATAATTGCTGTTGGCGGTCTTGCAGAGCGCTGGATTTTTAAATGTTCGCAAATTTTCAGTTTAACTATAGATACTGGTTAAATTTCGTTTTATTTGAATCCCTTTTACTTTCACTATTTTTAAATAGCTGAGTTTTATATATAATCCTGTAACACAAAGTTTAGTTCAGAAATGGTATTTTAAGAGTTAATGTAGCGTTCTATTTATTTTTTAGATAAAGCGGTCTATCACACTGCCCACGGTAGTCATGCGACATTTTTTATTATTCCGTTTACAAGTTGACTATCTTAATTATCTAAGTTGTCTTGTAAAATTTAGAAGTGACCATTGATTTCGAGATTTTAGTTGCAAGTCTGTTTTATTAAATATGCTAAATCATTAATATCAGTACTCATTTATAATAATGTTTGTGTTTGCATCTGAAATGAGTTTCTCATAGGATTATTTCTTTAAATGAGTCATATCTGTTTGTCCATCGGTATAAATATATATATTGCCATTCGTCGTTTTGTTCGTTTCAGTGATTAATAATTCATCTTCAGCAGTGGCAAGATCTTGAGTTATGCTCGCGTTTTATGTACCGCACCCGTACAATTTATGACCGAACATCATCTTCAACAGAAATTCGCCTAAATTGGACTCCCTCCCGTTGTGAGAAATGGAATGAGGAAAAAAGAATGCCCACCATATTAATAAATCATGAGATTTTAAAGAAGTAATAGTAGTAAGTCAGACCTGAATCCAAGATTACCCTGCATAAATCATTTTGTGTTTACTGGGTTCCGATGATCTCATTTGTAGATGGCAGCCGCTCTGAAGTTTCACCTCATGAGGTCAGAGATTGGAGATATAGATATCCTTCTCCCCAAATCACACTGATATTGCTATAAAACTTTATTTCAGTAACCTCTAACGTATTTTCTGTTAATCACGCAAGAAAATTCAAGATTTTTTTTTTTTTAAAAGGTCACAAAAACACGAAGAAAGTAACATTTCTTTAAAACTTTATTTGATTAATCTTTAACGGCTGTGGTTGATCTTGCAGGTATGTCTAAACTATTTTAGAACCTCAAAGGAGTATTTTAATAATCTACAGAGCGAACACGGCTGTTTATAGAAGAAATAAAGTTAAACCTGAATTTTAAAGTAAATTTTACATAAATTAAATACATTACCCGTAGCTTCCTGTTTATTTCAATACATATGTTTTAGTTAAAAAAAAAAGTACTTAAAGAGCATAAAGATCTTTCGCGCACATGCGCAGAGAGATGATATACCTTGTTAAAAAAATGTAACGATCTTTCATTAAAAAAAAAAGACAACAATGCATTTACAATCTCAATGATTTAGAATTTTTTTTTATTTAAATTTGTTGGATTTACTTCTTTAATTAGTTTTTTTCCATCCAAAAGGTAGGTGTGCTACCAAACATGGACAATAACATTGTCTTTTATGTTCGGATTTAGATAAGATGCCATGTTCAATGTTATGTTGTTGAATTTTCTCGCCCACATATTTACTTCAAAATAAAGTTCACTGAAAGAAATAGAAATGTTGCTCTGCTGCTGTTTATATTTTTACAGGAGATAGAATTAAAAATCTTCGGATCACCATTAAAATTGAAAAAAATTAGTAATTATAGAAACTAGCTTTACAAATTCATAAAAATTCATCGAATACATTTCAGAGTTTTTAATATACATACAGTCTAATTACTTAAGAATGCCCATCTTGCCATCTGATGCAGTGCATTGACCGTCTTGGAATTATTTATACCAGGGTTTGTATACATTAAGGAATTTAAGGTATTTTATGTTTTTGAACCAGAAATTTCTTAATGTACTGGTCGCTAGATGTAAAGATAGGTCCCCCCTCCCCTCATTAAATAATAATAGTATTTAATAGTACATAACGAAAATTCTGATAAAAGGTGCTTGAAAGTTCTTGAAGCGTATGACCCCTGTATACTTATAATAACTAGCAAAAGCCGTGCTTTGTTTGGATTCGCGAAGCATTATTTCATAAGATAAATATTTGAAAATAACATTAATATTTTATATTATTTTTGCATCTTTATTAAGCAAAAACTTTGTTTTGGCGTATTTAAATTTTAGAAATGTAAATTCAGCCAAATAATTAAGAATTTCCTCGGAATTTTTTATCTGTGATATAAGACTGGTATAAATAAAAATATTTTCGAAGCAAAATTTTACAAAATATTTTTTTAATTTTTAATCAAAAGTTTTAAAGATGTTTTTACATTTCCCAATAGCCTCTGGAGTTATCTGAAATGATTTGAAATAGGTATGTTTTCAATCTTTGTAATTCACATCAAATAATCTTTGATAGCAATCTTAGAATAATACATTCAAACAAAATATTTGGAAAAACATTAAAATCTACTCTCGTTGATACTAAGAACTATTAAATGTAATTTTTTTTTATTCTAATTTCTTCTTTTTTTCTGCATACCAGCATATGAAAATTTTTTATATTGTAAAATCTCTCGTAAGGAAATTTTCTATTGAATGATAAACCTTGAAGGAATTTCACTCTCGACAACGCTACGTGCGTTAAGCAAACTTGTGTCTCTTTATCCCCAATATCTACTACTGCTTTATCTGATGTCAAACCTTGAGATTTATGAATTATAACTGCAAAAACTGATTGCAAAGGAAATTGTTTTATTGAGCAATTTATGCTTCCATTTTTCCAGAATTTAATTATTGGGGGAATCGGTACGCACCAATTCTTATAAGTTAAATTACTGCAGTATTCAAATTTATCCATGATTATTCGCGGTATCTGGTCTGATGGCTTGCGATTTTCTTTAATACGCGCAACAAAGTCTAAAGTACCGTTCATCATTTGAAATTTCATTGAGATTTGAAATGAGATCATTTCAAATGATCATTGTCATTTTTTCTGACAAACTAGTCTCATTTCAGTTGTATTTCGATACAACGAATCTGTTACACTTGTAATACTTTAATAGGAGAATATAGACATACAAGCAGTAAAATAATTGGTCATGAGAATCGTGAGCAAATCCTGATGTACACAGACCCGGTGGTAAAGATGCCTAGAATTATCACTAAAGTATTGCTCTTTTAATTTTTTCTTCCCTCATTTTTTTAAAATTGCAATCAATTGTTATTATTATAGTTTTATCATCTATTTGAAATCAATCTAGCATTTATCTATCTTTAACATTTAGTTAAGGTTTACATTCTGTTAAACATAAATTTTGAAATTGACCATAAATGAAAACTAGTCATACGTGACAATCCCAAAACTTTCTTCTATCTCATGCATGCTAATAACTTCAAAATTCGCTATCGCAATGCCAAAATTAAATGGCAATCTATGTCCATTGTGAGGACTCCAATGATATAAAATTCCGTGCATTAGGTCTTGAAATAGGACTATTGCTAATGTCTGTAAAAAATGCAGAATAAAAATGCCACCTGTTGTGTGATTTACACCAAAATATAATCAGCTATAATATTTATCAAGGAGAGCCTGATTCTGAAGTTTGATCATAATTCGTTCATTAGTTCTTGAGTTAAAGCTATTACGGTAATAGGGGAAAATTCTGCATAGCATCGCTACCTATTTGGCGAATGTACCAAAACGTAAACAAAATCTCTCTACATCAAGGATTAACTGAATTTGTGCATTACGTCCTGCGATACAATTGCAGGAATCGTGAAAAATATAGCATAGTATCGCCACCTGCTGAACTATTTGCATCAAAATTCAAAAAGAATCTATTCATGTCAAAGACTAACCGAATCTGAAGTTGGTAAAAATCCATGCTTTAATTCTTAAGAGCTATTGCAGAAATCGTCAGAAAAGGAAGCATAGCAGCGCCATCTGTTGAGCAATTCATACCAATACATAAACAGCATTCATCTATGACAAGGACTACCAGAATCTGCAATTTGGTGAATGTTCGTGCGCTATTTCTTGATAGAGCTGTTGTGAAAATCGTTACAAAGGTAGCATAGCAGCACCATCTGTTGAGTGATTTACGCCAAAAACTAATCAGCGTTAATTTATATAAGAATCTACCAGAATATAAGATTTTATTAAATTGCGTGCATTAATTATTGTGATAGAGCACCCACAAAATTAATGTCACATACATATAGACAGACGGACAGAATCAGACTCACAGATATTTTGTAAAAACGTTTTTTGAAAGTTTAAATCCGTTTAAAACCGGAATTCGAAAATTTTCAGGAATTCAATACTTTCTTCTTGTATAGATCGAAGAAGGTAAAAATACATATCGCACGTTTACATAAGCGATCATTGCCAAGTTTCACATTGGGGTTGTCATATTTTGGATGAAAAATTTTCTTTGTTCTTATAGCACATGTGATGCAAAATCTTTCGATAATTTATAAGATTTTAAGAATTGGGATTGGTTCTAGCAAATGGCAAGGCCTATACTTTATTGATGTCGTTGTAAAAGCAAAAACTTTGTTATATAGAACTGAAGAAAAATCTTGAGTTTTTAAAAGGAAAAGAACAAAGGTTTTTCATTGGCTAAACTTTATGAGAGTATAGGACAAGCATGAGCTTTGTACTTGACTCTCTACTCACTTATAAAGGTACATTATTGTTATCTCTTGCTTCCATAGTGCGATATATTTTTCTATTAAGGTGATAACTATAACTGGTATCTTTCGAGTTATTATTTTCATAAATTGTGTTCAGAATATATATACAAAAAAAAATTAACCTATTAAAATGCGATAGGATAATTTTTATACAATTTAGTTTTCAGTAAAATTCTATACTATCATTTTTAAACCAAATTTTACTACTAAAAGTTTGGATAAAGTTGTAAAATTGCATTTCTTTATTTTGAAATAAATTTTTCGGCAAATTCTTGTGCAAATTAAACATTACAAAAATAAAATGAGTTGTCCCCTGAAAAGGTTAAGTGATACTGATTTTTTATCTCTACAGTGGCTGCTCTACTGTAATAATAAACCCAACAACCACGTTTGGGTGCCACCAGTTAAAATAAAATGAATGATACTGATCGATGCTCCCACGCAAAATGCAATGAGATTTTCCCACCTCTGTCCCTATTTGCAATTCCAGAATTGCTTTTGGTTAGGAACCACACCTCGCAGATGCAGATTTAACGTCCATGCCAAAGATTTTTTTCTTTACCCAGACACTAGGGATCAGAGTTCACTCCATGCCGGTAGTCTCGTGTGAAACGGTGCACTTAAAAGAAAGTGCTCATTATCAAACTATTTTGAAAAACATGTTACAGGCAAAATAAGTGCTTCTTTGTTGTGCAAAAACTAATTTGTTTGATAATTTATGTTCTACTTTTTAAGGTAACAATATGACTGTAGAGCATGAGAGATTGGTACACTTTAGGCTTTTTGTATTCCAAAGTACTTTGGTCCTCAAATGATGTGACAGAAACTGTCGTATAAATAGTATAAAGCAATCTCGGAGAACGTTTGATCCGAAAGGTTAATAAAAACCTTGATTACCTCATAAGATACAGTTTCTGTGATTAACTTTGTGCACATGATTATTTAATTAAATTTCATCTATTAAGAAGTTTTTAGTACGAAGAACGAAAAAAATCTCTGGTAAATCGAAACAAAATTTCACTTGTATTTACAGCTAAACTGAAAATTAAAAGTTAAAATGTGAAAACTAGTAAAAGCAGTGGTATGCGAGACCACTAACATCAGTTTAACACTGATGATTGGAGGCATATAGAAAATATTTTGTGGCCTAAACTATTTTATCAGTCCACAAGAGTTAAACAATTCATTGGACACATATAATGAAACACACAAACCTGCCGTTGAAATATAATAATATAAAGCCTGTATGATTTTCTCTTAAAAAAATAACTTTACTTTTTCTGATTGTAAGGTGGAAAGAGTGAATTCATTTTTAGTGTCTGTTTTAGGCAGAAAGAAAGATTATTTGAATGCGTTACTAAAATATTGAAATACTGCTGTAAAAATATTTGTAATCGGTTTGCTATTAAAATATTTGTATCATTTTAGTCGAATAAGATACAGAACGCAATTGTATGATCTGTATACTGTTGCACCATTAAAATGTCAGTAATGTCAATGCTATTAAACTCGCAAAAGAAAAATTCATTAATTTTCTTTAGAAATATTTAGATCTTAGTATTTCCTTGCAATAGCATTGGCATTATATTCTAAAATAGATTTTCGCTATTTTGGGGATAAAGTTTATTGACGAAACCAAAAACTCCCGCTGATTAGAAAACAGGCAGTTGTACAAAAATTACAGATAAAATGTCGTTTTATTATAGAAATTATAATTGAAAATGACATCGGAGTTTACTTTTATTAAAAGTAATTAGAATGTTAAAATGAGATAGAATATGGCAATTAAACAAGAAAAGTGACATTATTTAAAGTGTACCAGTTGTTAAACGTTATAAATCACAAAAGTTCCTTTAGTTTCTTAACATTAGAACTGTATTGGATAAATTATGAAGAAATTAACATTTGCAATTTAACACTAGCATTTATTGCATTCCTAAGTGTCAAAAACATTGAATTTTATTGCCTTAGTCAATAAACGTTTCTTAGGTAAAATATTTCCATATTGATATTAAAATTTTCTATTTGTGAATTAAGTTCTTCCAAAAGTGGAACGATATCATTTACGCTATAATTGCTCTACAATGACTGATGAATTTAAAGCAAATACGATTGTTGTTTTCTTCAATCAAAATATCTTGTCATTCTCGAACACACCTGATTGGCAACATCCAATGAGGAATTAATCCTTTTTATTGTCAGTTTTTTTTTTTTTTTTTTTTTACAGCGTGGGCATGATAAAATGTTACTTTTTTATTTTTTCATTGTATTCACATAAATACATTAACGGATAGCCATTATTCTTCTCTCTACGGCAACGTTTTTTTTCCTAGTTTTCTTTTTAACCAATCACATTGAAGAACGACAGTGAGTAAGCAGTGTGCTTCACAGATATCTTGTAATTTTCATATTTGTAATTAATCATCCAACAGTTGAGACTGCTTTATCATTCGATTGCAAAGCTTTTTAATGTTCTGGCTATTTTATTTCGGCTTCTGTGGAGAGAAAGATGCAATCGGCCACTCTAAGAAAACAAATTGAAGCGCAGATTAGATAAACTCTGTGATATGTACTACTTCTAAAGTTTCTAGAGATTAGCTGTTTCTTTCCTTCATAATGAAGTATTTGCGTGTGCATACATACATAATCTATTATCACAGAAAATTTATATGAAAGTAATTTGGTGAGATAAAAACGTCTGGTTGCTCGATTTAAGATGCTTCCGTAGGTTTACCTTTAAATGATTTTTAAATTAACAAGCATTTTCAATTTGCCTTTTATGTCAACTGAAGAAAAAATATTCCCCACTCCCTCCTTCTTTTTAACAGTTTGAGGATGTATTAGGCATTTGGATGTATGTACACGCAATTATTTTTACTGTCCAAATTTTCTTGGATAATTTTACCCTGGATTTTTTTTTTGTCCTCTTATTCACACTCATTACATGTCGGAGATAGAGAAAATGCTTTATGCTGAAAATCGCGTTTTGGTTTTATTAGTTCTATCGAAACCTACAAAATATTAATAATAAAAAGAGGGGGAAAAAATTGGATGTTAAAATAGCAATCTTTATTGTGTTATAAGTAAAACACTAATTTTCACTACTTGTAATAAATTACTACAGTTCCTCTAAAAACTTCGTGCGCATTCATAAGTGGTGATAGCATTTTCACTGTCGATTAAGCAGTAAATATCGAAAATTCACTGTCAACAAGAAAAATACTTCCCAACCTGACAAGGCTTAAATTATTAATATATTGCTATACAAAAAATGGTACTGTTAATGCCACTAGTTTGTGTTAAACGATTAGTTCAGTGCCAGTCATCAGTGACTGGTGTGGCACCCAACTTGTTAAGCAATGTGATTTTCAAAATCTGCTCTCAACTTCTCAACCAAAATCCGCTCTCAACGTCTTGCGATTCTCGGAGACTTTGAAGACATTTTAATGCGGCAACTTTCTACCACAGATTAAAATACTCAATTCAATTAATAATTAAAATTGGATTGGAACTGTAAAGTCAATCCCTACTTAGGTACCGTAACCAGATAGTCAAGGAGAGCTGCTGAGTTTCCCCCTACCCCTCAATAACTTCTTCGCTTTCATAATTTTTAAATAGCATATATATTACATTAAAAATGTATAATAGTCTGAAGTTTTTCGAGGCAGGAAGGGGAGGGAGACTTCTAATGACTAATAAACATAGAGAAATAAGAGTGAAGGAAAAAGAAAAAAAAAAAAAATTGCTCTCGCGAAAGAAAATTTCAACGCCCCTGCGGCTTTGCTGTCTGGTTAAGTTCGTCTTTACTTAGAGTACTATAGTACCGAGCTTAATTACGAAAAATAAATTGCTTAGTTAGTAAAGAAAAAAATTAGTTATTTAACACACTTGAAACTCCTGTCTCTATTGGGAAAACTGTAATTGCTTTCGAAATTGCTATTAAAAAGTAATCTCGCCAAGGATTATTCCAAGATAAATTCGGCAAATTTCAGAAACTCATTTCATTGTAATACTATTAAGCAACTAATTTTATTATCCAGTTATTGTAACACTGTCGCTTGTAACAATTTCCGTCTAAATAATTTGTTACATGTTTCAACGTTTTCCTTGCCAGTTTCGTAACATTGAAACTTTTATATTTGTCACGAATGAAATTTTATGAACTACTATTCGCATGAAATGAAATAAATAACACTGGGTAATTTATTTTCACTGCACTCAAAACTTAACCTTGAACATTAAAAAAAAAGGGGAAGAGGGAGGATTGATTTCAAAAGAAAATTTTTCTTTTCTTTTCGGAATTTTATTAAAAGGAAGCTTGAAATCAGAGTTGAAATATATATTTAAATATTTATTTTAAGGATTAAAATTTAGTTTCGCACTTCCTCAAAGTTAAGGATTAATTACAATATTTAGAATGCAATTTTGATTGTCTCATTGACCGCGGAATTTTTTTTTTACATTTTTCACAATTTGTAATTTTCAACTTAACTGTAGGGTAGAGTGGGGTAAAGTGGGACAGTAGGTTTTTCTCTATGAAATATTTTAAACATTTTAACAATCGTACTCAAGATGAAGCCATGGTAGCCAATCTACGG
The DNA here is from genome assembly GCA_964019185.1 of Maratus speculifer. Classification (NCBI taxonomy): domain Eukaryota; kingdom Metazoa; phylum Arthropoda; class Arachnida; order Araneae; family Salticidae; genus Maratus; species Maratus speculifer. The sequence continues at coordinate 1,870,068 of OZ025291.1, forward strand.
TTGAAAAAAAGTTGCTGATCTGTATATGTTTGCAACTGTATAAAGGAAAATATTATTTCAAGAATCAAAAGTAAATTTGCTTAATATACATTTTATTTCTGTACATTTTTGATGACTTGTTTATGTGTAGATGTAATAGTTTCCTTATTTATAGAACATTATACTGTATATTATCCATAATGTAAAATAATCGTAAAAGTAGCATTTTTGTTTATAGAAATTTAACACAAAAGCAGGAAGTGGGAAAGAATATGACATGTCTAGTTCCTTTTTTTTTATAAATAAGATGAATATAAATTCTTAACATGCAAACATTTTTAGAAGATAATATATTAATTATAACAATTGATAATATATTCATTTATTTCAAATGTAAATAAATATAATCAATGTTTTTTCTTGATATCAGCAATATATGACAATCCTGAATTTTCTGTCATGAAGGTAATGGAATTTAATATTGTAACACATACATTATCAACATACAATCTTTGTTCGATTATATATCTAGCCGACACTACACTATTTATGCTTTATAACGTTCTTTTATTGTTATCCCATACCTGCCTCTTAGTGGGGAGGTATGGGACACATTTTGAAACTTTAGTTTATTTAATTATAAAATAGCTTTTGCATGTTTTGTTTCTATATTGTTCAGAGAGAATAAAAAGTGTTTCACATTGCACTCTATCAATTGAAGCATTTGCTTTTGTGTCGAACAAAGTTGATATTCTTACTTTAAAAAAAAACATTATACACCACCCCATTTTTCCCTAGATACTATGAAAATTTTTTGTTTTGATCTCCAATACTATCGCTATAGATCTTTCAATATGTGAATTTTAAATATAAAACTTCTGTACATTGTTTAATATAGAAACGGCATTCTATGAATTCATGGAGCCTTTTATTAAACTTTTGATCAAGCGGTCTCGGAGACAGCTCACAAAAGTTATGTGACAATCTCTGTTACAGCAGCTAAAAGTTTAAAAAGAGAGAACGAATTTATATAAAAAATCTATTTTTGAAAGTCTGTTTACTAAAGAATCCACTACAAAACTCGGTGAAAGCTAGTTTTAATAGAATGTTGAAATGCTTTATAAATCATCATTATAAAGAAATTGTTGAATAAATAGGATCGTTGTTCTTTAAAAAAAAATTAGGTTGAGTCTGAGAAGTGTTATTAAAGAAAGGTCTGGGTTATTAATGAATCTAGTACGGCTTGGTGTTTAGCTCTATTATTTTTTCTGCTTTTACAAGCAAGTTTCACACTTTAAAAAACTCAAATGCGCTTAAAAAATAAGTGTATATTTTTACTTTGTAAATCAAGAAGTTATATACTATTATTTTAACACAATCAAACTGATTGGTAAATTTATCATACGAACTGATCACTTCCAACTGAGCGAAAAATTGCCCAAGTCAGGAATCGAACCCAGATACTTGGCTTACAAGGCCAATGCTTTACCTGTTAAGCTAACTGGGCGATAGGTAAAGCATTGGCCATGTAAGCCAAGTATCTGGGTTCGATTCTCGTCCTAGTCAATTTTTGGCTCAGTTGGAAATATTCGATTCGTATAAAATGTTATTACTCAAAAAACATTAAAATTTCTTGAATAGAGTTGCTAATAATCTTAAGCTCTTTATCCCAATTCCAAATCAATGACAATCTTGCTTTGAGGTTTACAATTAGAATTACTCTCTTTAATAATTTAAGATTGCAAGCATTCAAATAAAGTTTCCTACAAACTGTACAAGGCAAAAGTAGGTAGGAGCCCCCCCCCCCCCCCTAAAAAAAAGAGAGGAAACCTAGATTTCTGGCTTGGGCAATTTTTCGCTCGTTGGAAGTGATCAGTTCGTACAACAAGTTATACTTAATAAAACCTTTTATAGTTAAGAATGTCTGAAAGAGGCAGCAATTTGTAACCACATCTGAAATTGTTAGGAAGTACGTAAAATTTAGAATGGTAAGATATTTTTCGTTCTTTGTGCTCTAATTTTTGCATTGTTCCTCTAGTGATTTCACGGGTGTGTTAAAAGCGGGTAATTATCGTTTCCAAACCTTTTTGAATTTGCTTTCTTATTGTTCAGAAAATACATAAAACCATGCGAAAGGGTTTCCGTCGATGAAACAAATCCCTTGCAACCTATAGCTCTTGCATAATTGTTGGATGGTCACTTACGTATTTTTGCGTACGTTTTTTTCTACAACACTAAAATCGCATCTCTAATAAGTCGAGGAGTATTTTCATTCCTTTTTTTAAAAAAGTTTAAAAAATCAAGTAAAAAAACTCCTTAAAATATACATTAAAAGTATGTTTGCTTTTGTACCTTTCTTTGAAAATCCGAAAACTAAGAAGGGATGATGGAAGGAACAAAACTGAAATGAAATGTTTTAATACCTCTCCGGTAAGCCACTGACTAGATGGCACAACAAAAGTTTTTGAAACTAATGATGAAATGTTTGACAGGCAGGCATACATATTTTTCGCAGGAGTGTCTTAACGCACTTTATTTCTCCTGCCAATACTTCGTCTCAAGCAACGAGCAAAAATCGTTTGCATTCAGATTGCTGGTTTTTCTCTATTTGTCATTTACTTCTCATTCTACGAAATTTTCAGGTACGGCTGAATGTAGGGAGTTTTCTTCGGTTATTTTTCTTTTCAGCATGTCGCTTTATAAAAATTTCTTTGACAAATGTGTGATATGACGTAATAGATTAATTTGACGAATATATTGTGTGTAAAATTAAATGCTCTGTTCGGTGTTACGATGTGAGATAGCTCAGTTTTCCTTTGAAATTTTTTTTATAGTCAAAGCCACATGTTATTATTAAAGTATATGGGCCATTTTCACCATTCTCTTACATTTCATAGTAATGGACTTGACATTCCAAAGAAAACTATTAAAATGAACTAGCTTGTATATTTTCTAACTTAAATAATAATTTACATACCTTCTAAAACTATTTAGTAAACTTATTTAGCAGCTCACATTTCATCGCTTACAAATATGGTAAGACTTGACAAATAACGGACCTGACATTTCAAATAAAACTATTAGAAATGAACTAACTTGTATAATTTATAACTTAAATAATAATACACATACCTTCTGAAACTATTTAGGGAACAATATTTAATTACAAAAGTGAAAAATCATTATTTTAATATTAAAATTTACGGTAACAGATTTGACAATAAAAAAAAAAAAAAAAATAGTTGGATGTGCCAATCCCAAAACTTTCTTCTATCTCATACGTACATTTTAGTATTTAAAAAAAAATAGTTACTCATTTTAATGCTTTAATAATTTTAATTCAATACCATGCCAACTTTTATTTTCATCTTAAATTTCTGCTTCAATCAATTAATCGGAGTAAAAACGAATTTCCGTCTCTCCACGAGCCGATGGACAATAGAATAAGCAGATTTTTTTTTCCAAATTCAGGGAGGACCTAATTGCCTTACCCAAAAAAAAAAAAAAAAAAAAAAAAAAAAAAAAAAAAAATCATACAAAAAAATTTAGTTCAGTTCTAGAACTAACTTCATGCACTTTTATATGGTGCAATAATGAAAATGGCATAATATTCGCTATTGCAGCGCCCCCTTCCGGCGTATTTTTTTCAGATTCAGAGCGATCCAACTACCCATAACCATACACTTACACAAAAAATTTCGTTCAATTAGATGCATAACTTCATGTACTTTTGGTCGGTACAATATTGAAAATGGCACAAAAATCACGATTGCAGCGCCCCCTTTCGACGGATTTTTTTCAAATTCAGGGAGGACCAAGTAGCCATAGTCATGAACTTGCACAAAAAAATTTGGTTCAATTCGATGCACAACTTCATATACTTTTGGTCGGTACAATACTGAAAATGGCACAAAAATCGCGATTGCAGCGCCCCCTTCCGTCGGATTTTTTTCAAATTCAGGCAGGACGAACTAGGCATACACACACATACACAAAAAATTTGGTTCAATTCGATGCATAACTTCATATACTTTTGGTTGGTACAATAATGAAAATGGCACAAAAATCGCGATTACAGCGCCCCCATCCGGCGGAAGATTTCAAAACTGAAGGAGGATTTGCTTACCACAGCCAAAAACATTCACCAAAAATTTGGTTCAATTCTATGCATAACTTCATACACTTTTTGATGGTAGAATGGCGACATACATACAGACACGCATACACACAGACACACACACACACGGACAGACAGACATTTTCTAAAAACATGGTTTTTGGAATCTGACCCCTAAAGCGTGTAAATCCGTCGAAAACCGGAAGTCGAAAAAAATTTCGATTACAATACTTTCTTCTATTGAAGATAGAAGAAAGTAAAAAATACCAACTTTGAAGAAAGCGGATTCTTGCCACTATTACATTGCTTCACAATTGAAGAGTAAAAAATGGCAAGTAGTAGTATCTCTCGAACAAGATGCAAACGTAGACCTTGCATTTCGTATTTTCCTGAAGACGCCCGCAGAAGACGGCGCGAAACGTTGAAAGTTTTATTTTATTTTAATATGTGCTAATGTATATTAAAATTCCTGTTTTGTGCACCACTGAGCAATGTGTTATTAGTTAAATTTTATGGTGCAACTGTCCTATATATATTTATAAAAAATGGCAAGTAGTAGTTGCGTAAATAGTTTAACTATATCACTAAATATTTGCTGCTAACTTTAGGCAGAATTAGGAACCTATTTTGGCTAAAATAATCGCAAGGTAACGGACTTAACAAAAGCATGGGATAAAAAACTTTTATTAATTTCTTAAAGAAAATATCTTTTATAATATTTTTTCATTAATATAGAATACTAACAGTTCATTTTAAAAAATAATTAAGCCTTTTTATTTAAAAAAGTTAAATTAGATTTAAAAAATAAGTTAATTACATAAAACTTGGAATGAAACAGGCATTTTTGCTTAGAATCGCAATTTTTAAGATTTATATCTCCAAAATATTTATTGATTTTTTTTTTTTTTTTTTTTTTTTTTTTTTTTTTTTTTTTTTTTTTTTAATTTTCCGTGTTAGAAATTTTCAATATAATCTTCTTTAGCTAATGCATAGCTGAAATTAAACTTTAAATATTAATTTATGTTTAAATTTTCTTTTTACTCTTGGACAGCATATGTAAGCGAAATTTGAAAATGGCCCATATGTCTATCTTAGTTAACTTTCTTTTAAAGCTTTAATGATTTTGTTAGTTTTTAGACATCGAATTAGTGATGTCTGCTTTTATGATTTTAAATAAAAATATGAAACGTTCGTGTTTTCAAGTTGAGTTTTAATAAGCTGGTATTAATGGCTTCCTACACTGCATTTTTACCCTGCTCTGGCCAGAATTTAAAAATTTTTTAATTTCGCCGAATTTTTTCTCAGTGTTTACCACCGAATTAGTAGGACAGCAGACTATGTAATCAATATTCGCTATTTTGCAGTTGGTGTTTCTCATCGAGACATATCCCGTTGGTTGTCTAAGGATTTATGTTTAATATGCATTATGGTCCTAGCATGGATGATAAAAATACTGTAGTCTACGCATTAAAGAATAAATTGATCAGTATACAATCATTTGTGCACCTGTATCTTTTGATAAAAAATGAAACTTGTCAATTTTGTCACGAATTTGGAGAATGGAATGAAGGAAATTTGCTGTTAATTGCTGACCTTGTCGAACTACGGAACATGAGGCATCATTAAGATTTTTATTTATTTATAGTGCAGTGAAATCCATGCACATGGATATCTTCTGCCGGATTTCCATTTAATACTAAAGGATAAGATCTGTTTTATCAGCTCTCATCAAATTCATTAAGCTACTCTTCTCCTATTACACGCAATTAGTTGCGTGCCTCATTAGACCGTATATTGATATTTTTTGATTAATAATCAAACCAAAAAGGATTAACCCAAAGTCTTGACATTGTCTTGAGATCCGATAAGTGAATGACGGATACATTATTATTGTTAGATGGCTCGCTCGATAGCCACTAAATCGTGAAGCTTCTCTCAAAGTATCTGCATGTCTCCTATTATTTATTATGTGCTTTTCTATAATTTATCGAACTCGTTTTTATCGCTACAAAAATTGAATTGTTTTATTAGCATTTTAGCTAATAAGTTATATTAAACATAAGACGTATGTAATAAATATAAAAGATAGCATTTCTTTTAAATATTTTATGTGCCTGTATTCCATTAATTTTGTGCGTATGTGTCTCTTTTGTATTTCTTTTTAAGTGGATATCGCCAATAATTTTAAGTTTTAATTGAAGTAGATAGACGAAATAGCACATTTTGATAATGTAAACTGCAATTTTACTGTACCAAAAGTTTTTTGGAATAGCGATGTGAAGAATTTAAGAATTAAAATAAGCAGGTGCTTCATGCAGAAAATTTTATTACATTTCCTCAACGTCCAGGAAGATGTATATGAAAGTAATAGAATTCAATAAATAATCCGTATGAACTTTTATATTATACTGATGAAACTTTATTTTTTATAGTCACAAATGGATTCACGTCAGGAAACACTTGTAGATTTCTTTTGAAATTTAAACTTTAAGAGTGCAAACGCATTTCTCAACCACAAGAATCATATCGTAAAAAATTAATTTTGCGTTTTATTACAATAATAGGTCTGTCATAGGTGTCTTTCTACACTATTTCATATGCGTGGAAAATCACATTATTACACTAATATGTCCATTTATAACAACAGAAGAAAGGATGAATTATGTGGGGTGGTAAAATTACCAAATCCTCAATCTTAAAAAAAAAAAAAAAAAAAAAAAAAAAAAAAAAAAAAACTCATCCTGTATCTTCATTTTTAAGGGTTTTATTCACGATTTCATTCCTGCATGCAGAGTCAAGTATTTTATAATTTCATGTTTCAGTAAAATCATGGAATTTTTTTTCGCCCTTTTTGTAAAATTTACTTCTGTTAAGATGTGACTTTTTCTTGCTGGTGAGCGACATGTACTATTCTATCACAGGAAATATCAATTTTTCATAAATAAATTTTTAAAGAGATGAGAAGGGGTTGAAAATTCACAGCATGATAGTTTTTGTTGAACTTCGTCGCTGACAAATTTATTGTTTATTTTCCATGATAGGTTCAGTGTTTGTACACATAAGGAATTAAAATTAGTACAAGAATTTTTTTATTAAAGTGTTACTTACCTTAGTTAATGCATAACATTGCTAACTTCAAATGTAGTGACCGCTACATTAAGAAATTTCGGGTACTAAAATGTTTAAATTTTTCAAATCCTTATGTGCTTACAAATCTTGTAAGTTTCAGCTCGAATTCTTCCAATCAGAGTACTCTAAAATAATTGTTCTCGGTTGTCAGTATCTATAATATAAAGGCCAAACGTATCTGTGCGTAACGCATACGTCATTTTGCGAATGGCAACACTTTTCCCTGCAATTTCGGTTTTGCAATTGTCACTACTGCAATTTTTTAAAATTCTAGGCATCACACATTTTTAATCTTTACACCATCGCATGGGAAAAAATGCACTTTTAAATGCAATTTGTTTGACAACTGCATCTATATTTGTTTTTGAGATATTTTTTGTAGTTTTAATACCGTTTTTCTAAGCGTGGCAACAGAAGTACTCCATGTGTATTAAAAGCAAAGAGAAAAAAAGCCGAAAACAGCTGATTACTTTCTTTATGTTGCCATTTTCTCATTAAAATTTAAAAAAAAAATAAAGTACGTGCCGTGTCAAGAATCTGTTATAATAAAACCCTGTGAATTTTGGTTTTATTTTCAAAATTCCATGAATACTTAAAAGAATATAAATACTTTAGTGTCTGTTTCAGTTAATAACACCGAAAATCATAGTTTTGAATTAAAATGATCTTATTAAAATACTGTTTTTTTTTAAAAGATGAATACAGACATGGAAGGTGCATATTTAAAATTTTGATACGGTAAAAATGGTGTTGGGTTTATATTGCACCGGGAAAAAAATCTACGATTGGGTCAAAGCGGAATAAATTCTGCTTTTTTTCATTTCGGAATACTAGCATAAGAGCTTTAATTGATAACTTTATCATAGTAACAGATCTTTACTATTATTTTTTACTGCTTACATGAACGATTAAAATTTAATTTTAACAATTTCTACGGCTGAGTTTTCGAGAAATAGTATTTTGTTAACTTTAAGTTAAATATTTTTTTTAAGGGTTAGACTTACCAATATAAGGAGTATTTTTATTATAACTAATTTTGTAAGTTTATTAAAATCAATGAAAGTTATTTTTTAAACATTTTCTTTCGTCGAAATTCGACGGGTTCTGCCTTGTTTATATTAATGTTTAAAATACTTATAGTAATTATTGACCAAATGTTCTGCATGTTTCTTATATTTGGTGGATTCCATTCAAACTTAAAAATATACAATCTTGCAGCATGCAAATTTCTATTGAATTAAAAAAAAAAGACTATGATATATATTTCGGATCTATGTATGTACGTTATTAAAACTTTCGATATCGCCAGAAAAAATGAAATATAGTTATATCGGGTAAGTACGTAGGCGAAAGGGTATCGTCCAAAAAAGTCCAATAGTTGCACAAGTTCTTGTATTTGAGTTCCACCATTAGCTGTTTAAATGTTTCACTCAGTTAGAATAAATGGTTTCATCGATCAATTTTTTGAGGACTATTTAATTTTTTTTAGCCCGTAATAGTTAAAATTTTGAAAGTATTTTATATCTCATAACGGATATTTTTTATGTATAACTATGTCATGTCATATTTTGGTGTTACATAACTGGGCAGAACAAACTAGTTTAATTTTGCACTGAAAAAGGTGGTGTCGGAATAAATTGTTACTAAGAAAATTTCGTAAAATGTTATTTTGTCCTAATGATGATCAATAGTTTCACGTAATATGCGAATTGACAAGATATGTTTGAGTCGAGAAATTGTGTGCACTTTATACACTCCGATTTCATATTTTGCAAATTCCACGAAGTTTCATTGCAATTTAATATTAATCCCGACTTTAAAGATTTTATTGGTGAATAAGTACAATAATCCCTTAACATTCGCAAGGGTAAGGTTCCGCGTATGTCAAAACTACGACCGCAAAACTATTTTTTTATATTCTGTTCGCACCACTATTTAAAAAAATATTACTTTTCTTGAAAATGTTAACATGTATTTTTCTTTTTAAAAAAGTGATGCGAGTATTGAAATGTTCCGCACTTTCTATTTCATGAGTAATCTAAACTCGCGAATGTTAAAATCGCGAATTACTGCACATTAATGTATTAAAGATGTATAAAAGTAAAACGATCACATGATACTTCAAAATCCTACCGGTGTTTCTTAAGTTTGAATTACGTGTAATATCATACGATCTGAAATACATGCTATTGTCTCTCGCTTGTTTCCAGCAGCATATTCGCAGTGAAAATAGTTATTCTGAAGACTGAAGGGGATCCCGCAAATATGAGCCATATGCTGAACATTTGATGAATCATCTGTAAACAGTAGTGTAAAATTAGGGAACAATTATTGTTAGACTGCTCCAATGGATCTGATATCTATCGTAGTAGATACAATTAGAAATAAGTACGTAATTGATAAACACAATATTACACAATGCATTTTCTACAGTTTTGCTTTTGGAAAACCTGCTAACAACGCCGACTATATACTACCGGCCGAGCCATTTCGTGAAAACCGCCGACAAAATGAAGCTGGATTCAGCTTCAAACCCTGAACCACTTCATTGAACCACGTGTAAGTCCACGTGACGCAAACCCTGCCCAAATTAGCATTGAATAAACTGCTTTCTGTTCTGTGCACATGTTTGCACACGTGTCATTGTTTTGGTTCAGGGTTTACATGATTGGCATTGGTCTGAATAACTTGGGCAAAGTATCAGCGTCCTTTGGCGGGAGATTTCATACATTAATCTCAAATAGACAGGCCTTTAGATCTAGTGGGCCATGCTGCTAATGAGGCAGTCTGATATCGATCAAGTTTTAATAGTACATGCGATTACAGCTTTATTTTCAAGAATTATCTAAATTTTTCAATTACATTGTTATTACCTAGACTCGGAGGCTGAGATTAACATTAAAAAAAATTTAATGGAATGTGTTGCCTTTTTTGTTCTTAATTTTTCTAGTTATATTTTTCTCATTTTAATGAAACATTTTAATAAAATTTTATTTTACTTAAGAAAGGTGTTATAATAATTAAAAATAAGTGACATTGACATGTTCGGATCCGCCATTATAAGATCCATAATAAAAATAAAAGTAAAATTTCAAAACATTTCACGTTCAGTACAAATGCCACGCTACAACGAGATCTAAACAACAAAAATCACGCACTCTATTGTAAAAAATTAAAATAGACCATGATCTAAAAGAATTTCACACTTGGTTCATCCCATTCAAGCTCTCACGAGGAATTTATTCATTAATTCTAATCATAACTTAGGAATAATAAAAGAAACGGTATCATTGCAAACAAAATTTTTACGCTTATAAATTTCAATGGACTCTTGTAATAGACTCACGACAACAATTTGATATGAAACATAATTTGCTTTCACTAAACAATGAGGGGAAATATTTAAATATTTAAATGAGGGGATAAAAATCTTGTTTAGTGAAAGCAAATTATGTTCGATATCAAACTGTTGTCGGGAGTCTATTACAAGAGTCCATTGAAATTTATAAGCGTAAAAATTTTGTTTGCAATGATACCGTTTCTTTTATTATTCCTAAGTTATGGTTAGAATTAAAAAGTTCCTCGTGAGAGCTTGAATGGGATGAACCATGTTGGAAATTCTTTTAGAGCATGGTCTATTTTAATTTAATTTTTTACAGTAGAGCGCGTGATTTTTGTTGTTTAGCTATCATTGTCGCGTGTCATTTGTATTGAACGTGAAGTGTTTTGAAATTAAATTTTTATTTTTATTATGATTATGGATCTTATTAGACGGATCCAAAACATGTCAGTGTCATTTATTTTTAATTATTATAATACCTTTCTTAAGTAAAATAAAATTTTATTAAAATGTATATATAAAAAGTGAATCTTTTTTAAAATCTGGTGATTTAAAAAATCTATTGGATTTAATAAACTTTTTATCATGTATTTTTCTCTTTTTATTGTTTCTAAATTTGAATATAACGTAGAGACTTAATAAAGTTCAAACTCTCTAATCTTTGGGGTCATCCGCAAATATAATCTCAAATAAATATTATGGTAATTTTTTTTTCAAATTATTCTATCTGAGTTATAGGGAATTCGTGGACGCTAAACATGTCGAAAGTTAAATCTCTGTTTTGATAAAATAAACAAGTCATCATTTAATATCGCACCATAACATTAATATCAAACTCATCACATTAAAATTATAATTTCTGTGTGATTAACTTTGGGATTTGGCTTTTTTTTTAAATTAAGTGTAAATGATTTAATAAATTGCTATGAACTGATATCGGTCATCTCATGAAATCGTTTTGTTTTGTTCTTTTAACCATTATGTTTTCAATCCAAATGTAGTTGTAAATTTCAACGATGTTCTCCAAGCTTTCAAGATCTCCTTATCTTCCCACACCATTTACTTACTGCCATGATTTATGACGTTATTTCTCAGAAGCGTTTTTAATGGTCTGAAAAATGTATTCTTGTAAAGATCATTTACGAATAGAAGTTCTCTTGGGCGTTTATTCTATTAACATCACGTACGATTTGCGCAATGGAAACATTTTTCTTATAGTATTTTGCGGTGCATAATGGAGTGATAAAACATTTATCCCAGTTTAATATACTTAGAATGAGTTATTAGACTTATATTCGGCATGGTCAGAAAGGCTTGAAATGACATTTCGAACCGTATGGCATCAATATACGTTTGCTGCCTTTACCTTGTTTGGAGAAAGTTATTGCGTAGAGATCAAATGTCACAGATGTGGGGGATATTTTCTTAGACAGCGTTATAGTGAGACATGAATGGGAGTGGTATGGTATGATATGATAAATGAAAATTTTAAAATTAAAATGAAATCCATTAAAAAAGGATTTGAAGTTTAAAATGATTAGATTATTTCGTGAGTTCTAATTGTCCAAGGTCCGCGAGTATCAGTGGCTCAAAACATTTTCGATCACTGTAAAATGCATCATTATGTAAAATCTAAGAAAATATCGTGTTACGACATTAAATAAGGATCAACTTTATTATGAGAAACTTTTATCATTTTGAGTATACTTATTGATAAAAATTGTCAAAGCTAAGGTAGCTAGGCTCCAGTATCACTCTCACTACCTCTCCATTCAAATGAATAGATTGTCCTATAATGGCGTATTTTTTAGTTACGTAAAATCGTTTGACTTCTGTATCTTTCTGTTGCTTTCCCGCTGAAGAGGGGGAGGGGGATATACATGGCCAGAATTAGAAGAAGGGTGTCAAGCTGAAAGCAATTAGTCCTCCACATCTCTCATAGAGGGGTCGTCTATTGTATACAGCGGTTTAAATATAGAATGCTGCGCATCTTTTCTTTAAAAAATATTTGATAGCTATTGTTCATTCACATCATCTCCCCATTCAAATGACTAGATTGACAGGAAATGCGTCCGTTAATGGCGTATCTTATAGTTTTTATTCCTACTATTATTAGAAGAAATGTTATGGCAATTTTAATAAACATCAAAATGGCTGTTTTTTGTGAATTTTCTATTTTTTTAAGTGTTTTTATGAAAGAACATCTATTAGGGTTCTAAATCCGTTTTAATTTATCAGTCTTAATATATAATTTGGGATATTTAGGACTTTTACCTGTATTCGAACAATTAGGAGTATCAGTTGAACAAAATATGATCAAACTATTTTAAAATTGATGATGAGCGAATAAAAAATTCAAAACGTCACTCTCTATCCAATGCAAAACTTACCAGTAAAACAAAAAAAGCTACTAAGAAGTTAAATGGTTAAATATGAAGTTAAGAATGGGTTAGAATATAAATGTGGTGCATTTTAAGTGTATAAATTAAACATATTAGATTTTTACAAAAAAATTTATGTATGCGATTTCTGGAAAATTATTTTTTTTCGTTATTTCTATATCCGCTAAACTTTATTACTTAAAAAGTTCTAAAGATATTTCAGTGAAACTTGGTAAGTATGCTTTCAGTATCACTCCCTATGCTCTGAAATAGGATATAAGCTATATGTGATAATTTAATTATTTTAAAGGCACTCAAATATGAAAAAGTGGTAATTTTTACTAAAAAAATTGACTTTTTTACATATTTTGAAAATTTTTGGTTGTTTTTGAAGATATTGTAAAACTCCTAGTTCAGTGCACAGATAAGTGTAATAGAAGTATGCAGCATAAAGGAAATTGAAATACATTTATTTGGGTTGAGTGTACGCTGTCTGGCGTAAGTAAGAAATTCTGCTAGAAAAACTGTAAAAAACCCCAAATTTTTAAAATATGAAAAAGATATTGCTAGGATTTTATGTTTTCTTATCATTCTGTAATACAATAGAACTAAAAATTATATTTTTTGAAAACTGTCTTTTTTTTTTTTTTTTTTTTTTTTTTTTAAGTACTCCTCACATAGGCAAATAGATACCTTAAAAGTCCTAACAAGCAAAACCAGATGATATATCGTGGCATCTGTGAATTAGAATTGCGTCAAAATTCTGGAACATTCTTTGAATGAAATATTATACTAATAATGAAATTTCGAGTTTGACATCTCAACAGAAAGTGCTTTTTATATCTAAACTATGCGTTTCTTGATAAACATTATTTCTGTATCTCGGATTCTATTCGGTAGACATGTCTCAAATTAATAAGCTATTAACCACTTCGCGACGGGAACATTTTATGAAATTTTTAATGTTTTGTCATCGGTTTTTAAAAACAGAAATTTGTGCCCTATTCAAGAAAATGCGCCGATTAAATAAGGCAAATTTTACAGTAAAATTTTACTGGTGGGGACAAACGAGTATTCTTAAGCCTTTTTGCGGCAAGTATACGTGTCGCTCGTCCCCGAGGGAGGTTAAGGTGACTTTCAAAGTTCTTTTTATAGCTTAACAATGAGAAACTTTGACAGATTTGTGGATTCAATTGAAAACATGGCCACTTGCAGGCATAATTTCTGAAAAGACAAGCTCGTGTGTTCTCACTTTGCCTATTTGCTCATTTCAACACCCCCCCCCCCAATATGCTCGTTCTAATTATACCTTTTGATACCCTTTATTGTGTTTTCAAGCTACATGTCTCATAAAGGTTTCTTTGCAAAGAATGTGCTGCTCGTAATAGGTCGAATATACACTGCTCAAAACAATTAAAGGATATTTGAAGTTTTATATAAAATAAAGATATAAAGAAATTTTTTTTTGCCGAAAATAGAAGAAGAGAATCACAAATGCAAATTTTTCTGGTTTTCAAACTGTGGAGTATGCAAATTTTGAGTTCGAAGTCAAAAACGTCGCTTCAGCGGCAGCGAATGAAATTTGACTTTCAACTGGATAAAAGAGAAAGAAGACAAGGATGATCAGCATTCAATGATTGCTTTGTTTCGATGAGTACGATGTCTCAGCGAAGTCATTTGACAGATTCAGAAGCTTGGAGAATTGTTGGTAGGTTAGAAGGGGGCCAAACTCAAGCCGAAGTAGCGCAAGTCATTGGAGTGTCACAAAGTGTCATTTCCAGGATCTGGAACCGTTTTTTGGAGAGTGGATGTGCAGGCCGAAGACCAGGGCAAGGTCGTAGATGGGCAACAACGCCCAATGAAGATCGGTATTTAGCGTTAACAGCTCGGAGACACCGAAACACGAACGCTACTCTTCTCCAACAACACCTTCGCTCGGCTACAGGCACCACGATTTCAACTCACTGTCCGAAACCGGCTCCATGCTGTAAGTCTGTATGCTCGCCGACCGATGGTATGTGTTAGATTAATATCAAGGCATCGTCGCGACCGCAGGGAGTAGGCAATCGAATATGTCAACTGGAGGAGAAATGAATGGAACAATATTCTGTTTTCTGACGAGTCCCGTTTTTCTGTGCATCCGGATAATAGGCGTATTTTCATCTGGAGGGACCGTGGCAGTAGGAATAATCCTGCGTTCGTGCACGAAAGTGTCAGATTTGGCGGTGGAGGAGTGTTGGTGTATGGTGACATCTCCATTGACGGGCGCACTGACCTCTACATCATTCGAGTTGGAGCTCTGACTGGTCGCCGATATAGGGATGAGATCCTCAGACCTATTGTAGTCCCTTACGCTGCAGCAATCGGAGATAACTTCATTTTAATGGACGATAACTGCAGGCCACATAGTGAAAACCTGGTGGAGGATTTCCTTTTCGAGGAAGGAATCGTTCGAATGGAATGGCCAGCGTGTTCTCCAGACATGAATCCAATCGAGAACGTTTGGGACGCTCTAGAAAAACGAGTTTCTGGCCGCCAACAATCCCCACAAACTCTCCAAGAACTGGAAAGAGCTCTTCTAGAAGAGTGGGGCAGAATACACCAACTCGTCATTAATAGCCTCATTGAGTCCATGCCTCAAAGGTGTTCAACGTTGTTGGCCGCCCGTGGAAACCATACCCCCTACTGAAAATGATTTTCTTTGAAAAAAACACCTTTTTCTTATTCCTTTTTTTCTCATATGCACAAATTGTGTTTTTTTTCCTTTTGTACACAAATGCGCAATAAAATACATTTATTTCTGCCAAACATGTGTAATTTATTCTCATATAACCTACTAAGTCTGTCGACCATGTATCAATCAGCTAAAAAGTTTACCAGATACAAAATCCACCTAAAACTGCAATATCCTTTAATTGTTTTGAGCAGTGTATATAAAGTAGAAACATTGTGTCAAATGGTATATGCCAAAATATACGGTACTTTAGGTACTTTTTATTGTTTCCATTGATGATTTCGGAGGATAATCTTGCTTAGTTCTACATCTTGACGCAAGTCAAATACATTTAAACCTTTGACGACTAAAAATATGTTCAAAAATATAAATGCAACAATTATTTCATTGGAAACTAGATATTATAAAACAAAAAGTTAAAGCATCAATGATAGCACATATAGTTATAACTATAGTTGATTGTTTTAATTAGCTTTTATAAAACAATGCTTATTAAAAAAATGTTCAAAAGTTACTAGCAATAAATCATAGGAAATGTAAATTATTGCACTGTAGCAGGATGGAAAAAGTACGCCCTATGGCATGTACTTTCTGTGGGCAAAGGATCAATTGAAAATTAAAACACTCATTACGGGAAAAAATAAATTTTCTGGTGTTCCTGTAAGTACAAGCAGATGAGTTTTGTTCGTTAACATAAAATCAAAACATTTACGTATTTTTCTTCATTAAACAATCCCTTTTATTTTAAAAAAGAAATGGAATTTTCCCCTTCACTTTTATAGTTTCCTATTAAACCAATTTTTGCTTCTTATTTTTTTCTTCTTTGATCATAACTCTTATTTCATGAATTCATATTTAAGCTCCTTTCAAACTTTTTCAACTATTTTTTTTCTTAGTGCTATGTATTTTATTAAATTGTTTTAAAGATGAGAGAGATTGCTTTCTTAAAATGGAGGGCAATAGTTGCGCTTTTATAACCATAAATGTATACAATATTTCATCTTAAAATTTTAAAATATGAAAATAAAGGTTGGAGAGTTTCTACAATGACTTAAGTCCACACTAGTCACTGGGAAAAACTAAACTGCTAATGTTAAGTCTATGGAAGCGTTATTTTCAAATATATTGCTTGAATTTTTCGATTGAGTTATCCAATGAAACGAAATGTCATTTAAAAAAATTGAAATGCTAATGAGATATTAAAAAAAATCGACGGTTAACATTAACAATTGCATGTTTTTGCATGAGTGAAGAAAGCTGTTAATGAATTTTGATTAACTAGCTGCACTCATTGCTAAAAATTAAGCAGACTGTGGTAAAATGCGCAATAATTGACAAGTACTGCTCTGACATAAAATGCATTAGGAAAGTAGCAGATATGCTTATGCATCAAATAAAATAGAGAATTACGAAGAAAGATGAAAACAGAATTGAATTTTTATAAGTTGCAAGTTGAAGTCATGCTGGAGTCATTAACAAAAACATATTTAAAGCCAAAACAAACAAAACCGATATCAATAGAATTTATAAGCAATCCTCACCTACATACAAAATTTGCAGCGCGTGACCATGCTTTCTGCGAGATTATCAACCACCATAGAATCAAATAATTGCCATCCATCCTATAGAGAAGTTTGCAACTCTGTAAGAGAAGCTAGGGAGGATGGGGGACGTGTATACATTGCACGGCCGAAAATATTCCAAAAATTTCAACGTGATTACGGTAGAGCGAATATGCCGCACGCGTAACCCCTTCACCCTCCAGGCAATCTTCGACGAAAAGAGCTCTATAAGAACGCGCATTAAAATCCCTTAAATGAAATAGGACAAACTGCTGTAGCGTAACTATCTCACAGTGGCGGCTAAAACTTAATCCGGATATCGGAAAGCCGTCATGTAACCCCGTCCAAAGATCTGCAGTTTGGTGAGATATCCTAACGAAAATCCCTGCAATCATTGTGCTTCCACCTCTGGGGTGTCTTATTCGGTGCTGTTCTTGGGCCTGATTGCATGTACCTATTTATCTCCAGATCATTACACGTTTGTCAACTGGTTGCAGTCCAAATCTAAACTCATTCGTGAACGTAAAATTACCCTAAGTAGACACACTTCCAATTGATATGTTGCTGACACCCCTTTAATCGTGACTTCTGCAACCCTCTGGATTGGGCAGATATAGAGAGAAACGCAAACTCGGGGTACCTGAGCATACAGTCTATTTGCATGTAGGTTTCAGTGCTTGATAATGGCAAATATCACCTTGCTGATGGACGCTGCAACCATAGATGTCACACGTATAGAGGTAACTCTTAGATTTCATTTGGCCTCAAAAGCAATGTATTATTCGCGGGTTTCGTATCCGTTAGATTTCAAGCCACAGGTCTTAAATAACTGTTTGGAGGGCTTGGAAATATTTCTGTAATCTTAAATTATTCGTCCGGCGGCGCGGTAACACTCGGAATCTTTCACTCGTATTCTGGAAGACATACATCTGTCCTGAAAACAAATTGTTCAAAAGTTCTAAACACACATGAGCACTTATGTGCAATTTCTGTAATTCTTTATAAATGCTGACTTCTTTTATCGTTTTCTGCCTATTTCTCGACACGTAACCGTGATTGGCTGTTGCAATATTTCCATACTTCCATCTGATTCTGCAACATATCCTATTCAGATTGGCTTCCGGAAATTGTCCTTTGCGTGTTTAACTATTGACAGCGAATGCTTATTTCTATTTTGTTTCTGTAGTAATTTTAAGACAAATTGTTATACAATTTCAAATATTTCTTGATGTGCATATTATATGAACATTTTGTTAAATTAAACTTTCTAAATAACCCGGTTTTTATCGAAACATCTAAACATCCTGACTTTTACAAAATTATTAAATAAAAATAGTAAATTTTGATTCATAAAAACACTAAATTCTACATCTTTTTTGACTAATTTAACAATACATTTCTGTAAAAAAAAAAAAAAAAAAAAAAAAAAAAAATTGGGCAGAAAAATACGAATAAATGAAAGCTTAAAATGTAAAGAAATTCATTATTTTTATTGATACATCTTAAGTATCAATAAATAGCTGCTTTTTAGAACTGATTTGGAAATAATTACTTATATTCAATTTTTTTAGCATTCGAAAACTAAATCTGACTTTTTATGGGGTGAGGAAAGTGTGGCTCGAAGAGATTCTGTATTTTGGGGAATACTTTTGTCTCCCGATTTGTTTATTTTGTTTTACTGTTCCCATGAAGGGCTTTTTGTATAATTTTTTTTTACTAGATGTTAAATTATGTAAATAAGCAAGTATGATTGATATTCTCTTTCCTTATTGGGTTGGGTACCAGTTACATAAGTGATCGTGTTAAACAGAACCTTTCCTTTACATCTTATTTAAAATGCACGATTCACTTTATTTCCTGAACATATGTTTATCCTGGGTCACAAATTATTAATAAAAAATGCAATGCTTTACTAAGGTTCATAAAACAGACATGATTTTTACTTGCCCTTACATGTAATCAATTACCTTCAGCTTCCACCCTCTGTTGCAATTTTTCTCTTTCAAGCTTTAATGACATGGTTCACATCTTAGAACAACAATTCCTGTTTTTTTCTCTCTCTCAACTCTCTAGACATTTCTAATATCTTAATTTGAGGTTTTCCGCTTCTTATTAATGTTTGTATATAACTCACTGGTGGGTGTTGTCAAAAATAATTCCGATGAAAAATGGACTTTAGATAAATTAACTTTGTAATTGCCTGTTCCAAATGAATTTGCATGAGAACGATTTTGAATTAAGGTTTTCTTAAAGCATTTTTGAGCAATTTTTTCTTTTTTTAATATTAGGCTATAGCAAAAGTGTTTCCGTGAACAGTTTTCAGGACTTAGCTAAAAGGTTGTATGCCCAAGGTGCTATCCACTTTTTGTGGTTTGTAAATTAGATATCTGATTGTTTTCGGAGAGTTGCGGTCATTCTGTTTACAAAATGTAAACGAAGTTTATACTTTTTGACTAACTGGAGGAGACCTAACCGATATGAAGAAAAGAGCTTCCTAAGAAACTGAATTTTCAGAAATAACTGTCGAAATTTTTTCATTGTCATTTATTATGGAAAAAAAATAATTTTTCCCCTTAAAATTTAAAGTACCTTACCTTACTTTGGGAACTTTCTCTTCGTGTAAAAATTATAGACAGTGTGATTCAAAACAAATATAGCGATTACAAACAGCTGTAACTATTTAATCAAAAAAAATATCGAAAAGATGTACACAAAATGAAAAAAGGAAGCTAAAAATTTTGTTTACATACTTTATAAACATTCTATATCACTGCCCTTAGTCACACGGACAACATCTAAGCGGTTGTTCATTTCACGCCATGCATTTAGAAGCATATGTGGGAGAATATCACAAAATGCTACAATTGAAATCTGTACAATAAAATTTCTATTAAACGTTATATTAGGAAATTTTCCTCTTTTACATTCTAATAAATATTCCTAGAAGTATTTTCAAGAGATTACATTTATAAATACACGAAGTAATTGACTCAATTTCCGATTGTCATTTTCCTGGCATGTCGCACTGTGTTGTGTGCAAAGTAAGACTTTCTATTTATATTGTACAAATATATTTTTCTAGTTTAATTTTTAATATTTTAACCTTATATAACATATGAGGAAAGTGATAAATTTATTTTTTTACAAATACTATTCATAATTAGCACCGAAAATGTCATTTGAACATTATCATAATATTGTCACTGAAAATGAATGTCATTTTACTCGCCTGCTCATTTTAGTCCTTTACCAGGTATAATGATGATTCTTCCGAGTAATTCTTCTTGTTCTTGACATATAGCTCTAGTTTGAAGTAGTAAAGTCACAACTACCAGAAATATCTTTTAGATATATATTTCTAATGCGTTTAAAGTCTTTGTAAAAATGGAGTATTCTTTTATGTCATTTTCCTGGGTCCAATAAATTACAAATGAAACTAAACATTACAGTGAATCTGCCAACTATATATAAAACACGTTCCTTTAAACAAAATTAAAATGTTAAACCTTAAAGAAATACATGGGTCATTCCACGTGAAATCAACCAAATTAAAGAAAATGTGTTGCATCATAGTCGCAGATTTTTTTTACATTTTTATCATAGACAGACATAGTAGTAAAACCCTCAAATCTGAAATTTAAAAGTAATTTTTGCAATATTGGCTAAGATATAGCCATTTGAAAACTGACCATTTTTGCTAAATGGCGGCCATCTTGGAATCTTATCATTATCTGAAAGAGATCATAACTTGACAACTAAGGGCTCAATTTTTATATATCTGGTATCAATTTGAAGCTATTTGTACAAAGTATGCAAATTTCACATCAAAACAATAATAAATTTTCATTTATTTACTTTTTATTATGGTCGAACTGAAAATATTACCCCAAAAAAGGGCTGACTGTAATGGCCCATAAAAAAAATGAATCATCATGAATTTTTCTGAAACTTGGTAAAAACATTGCTCCATCTGTGGGTTTTAAATAATAAAAAAATTGGAGAGGTAAAATCTTTTGTTTAAAAATAAATGATTTTTTACACATAAGGTGTCATTAACTAAATAATGATCATTTTAGAATCTGTAACTATTGCTAATTTAAGAAATAATGGTTAAAATAATTTTTTGTAACATTTAAATTAATATATTGTGTGTTTATTATATAATTCAATAAAGAAATATCAGTTTGCAGCTATTTACTAAATATTCATATATTAAAATACAAGTAAATTTTCATTTCTACAATGCTTTTTATTTCATTTAAAATATGAGAATATGATTCTCTAAACATATTTACAAAAATATTAAATACCTTACTATAATAGACTACAAGAAAAAAAAAAAAAAACATTAATATTTCCCTCTGAAATATTGGAGAAATACTAGCTGTAAATCACAGTTGAATTCATTCAATTGTGTAATTTAAATAAAATAAAAAATTATATAAATTATGTAATGTATATATAAATCTGGCCACAAAATGTCTTAAATAGGTTCTACGCACAGGGGAGAGTGGAAAGGAATATGACACTTTTTACAATTTTTTTTTTTTTTTTCCCCCACAAAAACAAAAATTTTGATTTTTTTAATACAAAATAAAATACTTTCTAATGTTCTTGAACAATATCTCTAACAATTCTGAATCATCCTTCCAGTGATGAAGATACTGGAATTTGATGTTGTAACACAAACATTATCAACCTATAATCTTTGTTAAATAATAAATATAGCCAACACTAGAATAATTTGTTTTCTTTAATACATTGTTTTATAGTTGTCTCATTCCTGCTTGTTAGTGCAGAGGTATGGGACACGAAATTTAGAATTTCTTTAATTATAAAATTGTTTAGCTATATTGTTCAAAAAAATAGAAAGTATTTTATTTTGTATTCAAAAAATAATTTTTTTGTTTTTCTGTGTAAAAAAAAAAAAAAAAAAAAAAAAAAAAGAAAAGAAAAAAAAGAAAGAATGATTTTTTAATTTTTGTAAAATGTGTCCTATTCCTCCCCACTCTCCCCTATACATAGAACCTATTTAAGACATTTTTTTCCATTTAAAAAAATAATATTTATGTGGTCAAATTTATATATATAATTAATATATATATATTTTTTTTTTATTTAAATCCCACAATTGAATGAATTCAACTGTGATTTACAGCTAGTATTTCTCCAATATTTCAGAGAAAAATATTAAGTTTTTTTATTTTTTATTTATTTTTTTAATGTAGTTTATTATAGTAAGGTATTTAATATTTTAGTTTATTATAGTAAGGTATTTAATATTTATGTAAATATGTTTTGAGAATTATATTCTCATATTTCAAATGAAATAAAAGGTATTGTAAAAATGAAAATTTATTTGTATTTTAATATATGAATATTTAGTATAAATAGCTGCAAATTGACATTTCTTCGTTGAATTATATAATAAACACACAATATATTAATTTGAATGTTAAAAATTTTTATTTTAACCATTATTTCTTAAATTAGCAATAGTTACAGATTCTAAAATGATCATTATTCAGTTAGATTCACCTTATGTGTAAAAAATCATTTATTTTTAAACAAAAGATTTTACCTCTCCAATTTTTTTATTATTTAAAGCCTACAGATAGAGCAATGTTTTTACCAAGTTTCAGAAAAATTCATGATGATTCATTTTTTTTATGGACCATTACAGTGAGCCCTTTTTTTGGGTGATATTTTCAGTTTGACCATAATAAAAAGTAAATAAATGAAAATTTGTTATTGTTTTGATGTGAAATTTGCATTACTTGTACAAATAGCTTCAAATTGGTACCAGATATATAAAAATTGAGCCCTTAGTTGTCAAGTTATGGTCTCTTTCAGATAATGATAAGATTCCAAGATGGCCGCCATTTAGCAAAAATGGTCAGTTTTTAAATGGCTATATCTCAGCCAATATTGCAAAAATTACTTTTAAATTTCAGATTTGAGGGTTTCACTGCTATGTCTGTCTATGATAAAAATTTTAAAAAAATCTGTGACTATGATGCAACACCCATTGGTTGAATTCATGTGGAATGACCCACATATAAAAGGAAAATGCGCAAAATTTAAGTTTAGTTCTTTTTTACCACGCTTTTATTAACTTCACCTGTATGTTTGTGAGTTTGTAACTCTCCTTATTTTATATATGTTCACCGATTACTCCGAAGCCATGCAACCGATTAACTTGGTTTTGTATTAAATGAAAGACTATGCTCTCGAATTGGTACCACTTCAGTTTCATCGAAATTGGTTCAGTACTTTTTTAGTAATTAGGCAAAAACTAATAAAATTATTAATACTCAGTACTTTATTTCGAAATTCCTGTAAAAGTTGAAAAATTTTTAAGAAAATTATTTTTTGATTTTTTATTTGGAGTAAGCTAGGTACGTACCACATTGCTTAAAATAAATGGGAATTGCAATTCTAAAAAGAATTTATATAATATAGCGGAAAAAATATATAGTGCTTTTAAATTTTAGAGTATAAATATCTCAAAGACACGAATTCAATATGGACGAAATTTGTGATACATCAAAACACTGTTATAAAAAAAAAATTTATAAAACAAAAAATAATCCTTCTACAAAGATAGTGTTTTTCTTATCGCCGGAGGTGCAAACTATTTACAAAACAGTTTTTAAGACATGAATAACCTTTTTGTGCATAAAATAAATTTGAGTTGGAATAAGAAAGACAGCACATAGAATTTAGATTATCCCATGGACAGGCAAGCTGCCTAAGTAGTGTTCATTTTCTGTAACTAAACCCATAATCATCTGTTAATGCAGTTTGGTCAAGGTTTTAATGGATTCCTAAATTATTACCGTTTCTATATATCTACAAAAAAGAGAGAGAAAAAAAAAATCTGGAGCTTCTTACATCGATCTTTTTCGTTTCGCAGATTTAAATCTAGACTCCTCTCTACTCCTATGTAATTTTCTTTAAACATAGCTTTTAATGGAAAACAAATAGCTGCGTTTCCATTTGTAATCATATTTTTATAATGAGCATTTAGAGATGGAATAAAATGAAACGAAGTAAGAATATCAAACAGAAAAACATTGAATTAATGCAATTTCTTCCTTCCGGATTCTTTGGTTTGGCATTTTTTGCTTTAATGGTTACTATCGGTGGTTCTTTGCTTTTTAACTGGGAGCGTTTTATTTCGACATGACGTTAATACACCTTTTGTATTGCATATTGGCAGATGATTCTGGAATTTTATTGTGTAAAATACAACCATAAAAATTTCCATTAATAATGGTTAAGTGTTTTGGAATAGCATTGGTGCATTAAAAGCAAGGCATTCGTATGGAAATTGGCATGTACATTCGATATCAAAATGATCGACTAACCCATTGGTTCCCAAACTGGAGTACGTAAATATATCTGTAATCGTTGAAATCACTAAATTAGTTGGTAAAGTCTCAGAAATGACAATGAAATTTGTAATGATTTATTATGATTCTGTTAAAATGATTACTAATGGGAAAAAAATATTTTGCATATTAGCTTAACATATTAACGAGAAAATTGTAATTGAGATTCAGTTTAGATTATCAAATTTCTAAAGGAGTTCTACATTACTTTCACTTTTCTAAACCCATTGGAGATTTATATTCAAAAACTCTTATTTGTTGTAAAACAATTTGCGGACATACGACGACACATTTAACTATTAGTGACAGTTATTTATCATGCATTTAAAGTACTATTTGCCAACCAGTGTCCAAGGATTAATTGCATTTCTATCCTACGTAACTTAATAAGCAGGGATTAAAAACTAATACGAGATTAATAGGACAACAATGTCTTTTTGAGATAGGTGGGCTTAAAACGATGAAGAACAAGATCAAAAGTTTGCACTATGATGAACGAAGCGTTTTATCATATTTAAAAATCTGGTTCAGACGTTCGAAGAAATTTGCCCTTTTAATGTTTGAATTTCCAAATTCTCTCAGGCATTTTCTATTCGTTTGGCTATTTTCGTTTTTTTTTTTTTTTAAGATTTTTTCTTAAAGAATTTTTTTTGGTATATTTCATAACAAATTCTACCTACTGCAGTCTTTACCATGGTGCGACTTTTTGAAAGATTCCTTCATAATTTTTCATTATATGACTTCAGAAACCCAAAGCCACGCACATCTAAAGGGTTTATATAATATAAATGTGATGAAAACCAGACTATGAAAATATAGGCATATTTTAACATTTTGAGGCTCTTGGATTTTTTTCCGCTATTTTTAAAATCGATCCATAAATAATATACAGGGTGTTTCTAAATTCATGGTACAAACTTTAAGGGGTGATAGTACACATCAAGACAAACAATATTAAACAGGAAACTAAGGGTCCCAAACGTCTTCCGAAGGAGATAGGCGCCATTAAAGTTTACCGTCCAAAAATTCAAATGATTATAAAAAACAGAAAAATTGGTCGATTGATTTGCGGTTTTCACTAAAATTAACCTCTATGTCGGCATTGTCTTGAAAATAAATCATAAAGATAAATTTCAAAAATTGTCGATAGAGGGCGCTTTAGACTTTGGAGTAACCAACAACTATATTTTTTACCGTTATTTTTTGCATCTCATCAATTTTTTTAGAAGCTTAGACATAAACTTGAATTTTGAGCTCAAAATCTAAATCTCTGGGAGTGGTTAAGTAGCGCAAACTGAACTGTAGGGAGAGGTTCAAATTTCAAATGATTATAAAAAGCGGAAAAATTGGTCAATTGATTTGTAATTTTCACTAAAAGTATTCTTTATGTCAGTATTATCGTGAAAATAAATTATAAAGATAAAATTCAAAAAATGTCGATAGAGGGCGCTTTAGACTTTGGAGTAACGTACAACTATTTTTTACCGTTATTTTTTGCATCTCATAATTTTTTTTTTTTTAGAAGCTTAGACATAAACTTAAATTTTGAGATGAAAATCTGAATCGTTGGGAGTGGTTAAGTAGCGCAAACTGAACTGCGTTCAATGGGGGTGGGAAGGTTCAAATTTCAAATGATTTAAAAAAACGGAAAAATTGGTCGATTCGTTTGCCGTTTTCGCTAAAACTGTTCTTTATGTCAATATTTCCTTGAAAATAAATTTTAAAGATTAATTTCAAAAAATACCGTCAGAGGGCGCCTTAAAATTTAGAGTAACCAACAACTATTTGTAACCGTTATTTTTTGTATCTAATTAAATGCTTGCAAATGCTTAGATTTAAATTTTGAGCTCAAATTCTGAATCGATGGGAGAAGTTAAGAAACGCAAACTGAAATGTGTTCAGGAGTTGAAATGTTACCCTCCCCACCCCTCGAACACATTTCAATTTTCCGCTACTTAATTGCTCACAACGATGCAGATTTTGAGCTCAAAATTTAACTTTGAACATTTACAAGCATTTAATTAGATACAAAAAATAACGGTTAAAAATAGTTGTTGGTTACTCTAAAGTTTAAGGCGCCCTCTAACGGTATTTTTTAAAATTAATCTTTAAAATTTTTTTTCAAGGAAATATTGACATAAAGAATAGTTTTAGCGAAAACGGCAAACGAATCGACCAATTTTTCCGTTTTTTATAATCATTTGAAATTTGAACCTCCCCACCCCCATTGAACACAGTTCAGTTTGCGCTACTTAACCACTCGCAACGATTCAGATTTTAATCTCAAAATTTAAGTTTGTCTAAACTTCTAACAAAATTCATGAGACGCAAAAAATAACGGTAAAAAATAGTTGTACGTTACTCCAAAGTCTAAAGCGCCCTCTATCGGCAGTTTTTGAATTTTATCTTTATAATTTATTTTCAAGATAATACTGACATAAAGAATAATTTTAGTGAAAATCGCAAATCAATTGACCAATTTTTCCGTTTTTAATAACCATTTGGAATTTGAACCTCCCCCCACAGTTCAGTTTGCGCTGTTTAACCACTCCCAACGATTTAGATTTTGAGCTCAAAATTTACGTTTATTTATGTCTAAGCTTCTAAAAAAATTGATGAAATGCAAAAAATAACGGTAAAAAATAGTTGTTCGTTACTCCAAAGTCTGAAGCGCCCTCTATCGGCATTTTTTGAAACTTATCTTTATAATTTATTTTCAAGTCAATACTGACATAAAGAATAGTTTTAGTGAAAACCGGAAACGAATCGACCAATTTTTCTGTTTTTTTTTTATAATCATTTGAATTTTTGGACCGTAAAATTTAATGGCGCCTATCTTCTTCGGAAGACGTTTGGGACCCTTAGTTTCCCATTTAATATTTTTTGTCTTGATGTATACTATCACCCATTAAAGTTTGTACCATGAATTTAGAAACACCCTGTATATATATGCATGTATATGTATGTATACTGCAATTTTAACAAACGGTTTTGGTCCCTGGAGTAAAATAACTGGCTTTATCTCTAATCTAAATTTAGAAATTAGCACTTCGAAATCTATCCCTGCCTGAAGTCCGAGCCGAAAGGGATTTTATTTTTCATTTTACTATGGTTCAATGATTATCTTAAAAAATATGCATAATGCCATGACTGCCTTTAAGTTAAAAAAAAAAAAAAAAGTTGTAATGCATTATTTTGCTGTGGGATACCTATGATGGTAAAAAAACAGCTTTCATTGCGCTTGTACAGCTCATATTCAAAATATTAGAATAATTGAGAAAAAGTAATAAGAAAAAATTATTTGTCATTTATTTATTTTTTATGCTAAGTAAATGCAATTAAATTTCTTATAAATTAAATCTGGAATGTTTAGATAAGATTTTAACATTTATAAAATATAAAATACAGCACAATAAATTAGGTATACAGCTTCCTTAAACACACCAGAATATTAGAATAAAATTTAGATTGGTTCAAAATATTAGAATATTTTATTTTACTCAACAATATTACCTTATGAATATGAAGTAAATGGTAGTTAATATTTTGTAGCATCCCCTTTAGCTTTCATAACAGCGTACAATCGATCTTGCATACTATATACAAGGTGTTTACAAACATTTCTATCAATATTAGCCCAAATAGACTTTATACGCGCCACTAACTCAGTTTTACTTGAAGGAAGATTTTCTTGAAGTTTTTTCTTCATTATACACCATAAGTTTTCGATGGGATTAAGATCTGGTGAATTTGGTGGCCAAGGAAGTACCTTAATGTTGCGTTGGCGGAACCAATTCTTAGTTGACACCGAGGTATGCGGGGACGCTAAATCTTGTTGAAAGATGAAATCATCTTCAAATAAATCTTCTGATGATGGAATCATGTAATATTCTAAAATTTCTTGATATATCAGAGAGTTAACCTTTTCGTAGACGATGCATAACTTTCCAGGTCCTTCTGCACTCATACAACCCCAAACCATGACACTAGCAGCAAATTTTACGGAACGTTTAAGGCATTCTTTATCAAATGCTTCTTGCTTCATTCTCCAAACTCGAATACCTTGATTACCATATGAAACACAAAACATACTTTCATCACTAAATAATATATTTTCCCAATCTTCATTGCTCCATAAACGTCTTGATTTACACCAATTCAATCTTATACGCTTTTGTCTTGCAGTCATGAGAGGTTTTGTTTTCGGTACACGAGATTCAAATTTAAATTTATGGAGACGTCTTAATGTTGTCGATGTAGAAACTTCAACTCCTTCTTCTTTCCATTTTCGGTGCAAGAATTGCACACTTTTAAAACGGTTTTTCTTAACTACGCTTCAGTTTCCTGTCATCTCTAGCAGATGTTTTTGGTTTTCGGCCACCATTTCGGCGATTATTTTGAAATTTTCCAATTTTTGAATATTGTGTTAGTATTTTACTAACGCTCGATTGCGAACAATGTAAATAATTCGCTATAAAACATTGATTTTTACCGTGCCGATACAAATCAACCATACGAAGTTTAGTAGATTCAGGAATATCAATCACACGGCCCATTTTAAGACTAAAAAGAAACAAACTGCAAAAAAGAATACTGATTTTAAATAAAACTAGTACCCCAAACCCGGGGTTCCCGGGTCACAGAGTGAAGGTGAAAATTTTTTTTTTAATTTAAAATTGAAAAGTCTAATAATGTTTTCCTACGTAATATGCTTTTTAAACTGCCAACTAATTCCAAACAGCAATTCTATATGAAACATATTAATTATGTAATCATATAAAGCTTTGAAAATTATTGATACTTCCCTATTAGATGCAAGATTGAAGTTATTAGCCAAAGATTTTGCCAAAGAATAAAATTGCATTCTTTCATTTTTTAAAACCAAGAAAATATGACACACAGATATTCTTTAAAATGCATTTTTGTAAAAGTAATTGATGTATATTTTGTAAAGTAAGCTTGTAACGAACTCAAAGTAATTAAATTGATGGATAAAAACAAAATAAAACCAAAAACATTCACCGGGTTTTATAGCTGACGATATTTTGACATTATTTTTAATTACTTATTTTTTTCTGTTGCTATGAAAAAATGGCAACAAAAATGTACAATGTTCTGTTATTTTCCATGGAGAAAAGAGGTAGATGGAGGTGCAGTATGAGATTAAAACGGTTTGGCGTTATTCTTCCATTTTAAGTCTCTTATTCGGCCCAGACAAAACAATCACGTGGAACAGAAATCGAATTCTTTAACATCATTTTTTCTCTAAATGAAAAAGATCTGATTATATTTTAGCATTTCATTGTATTATGAATTAAAACTGTATCGCTAAAGCAAGCGGTTGCGTTTGATGCAATGCAGCGAATTTTAGTGTTACATTTTTTGGCTAAACATCCAGCTACCAAACTGCATCTTTATTCATTTTTTTTTTTTTTTTAATCTCTATGGCTGTTTTTCGTTTATTTCCCTCATGAATGCGATCTCAAGTTGCCACCATTAGAGAAATCGAACTGAAAACTACAAAAAAATTAATATTTAAAAAACAAATCGAGATACAGTTTTCTAACAAACTGCATTTAAAAGTGCATTTTTTTTCTCTATACGATGGTATAAAGGTTGAAAACGTGCTACGTCTGGATATATAAAAATTTACAATAGCGAAAATTGCAAAAGCAGAATTTCATCGGAAAGTGTTGCCATTCAAAGCATGACGTATGCGTTACGCACAGATACGTTTGGCCTTTATTATATAGATAGTCTGAATTTAATCAATGATGCCACCAGTTAAGAATTGGTAATAATTAAAGGAGAATTTATGTGAAATATTCTAATATATTGAACCACTTGAATAAATATTCTAATATTTTGACTTTTCAAAATAATTTTTTTTGCAATTAACCTTTTCAAAAATGATATTAAATTTAAGATAACAAGTAAGTTTAATCAACAATAAGTTCTTAATAAAAATATCGTTTGCATATTTTCATTAAAAGACATTAAATTACAAAACGATATTTTCAATTTCTAAAAAAAAGGTAATTATTCTAATATTTTGAATATGAGCTGTAGATAGAAAGGGTGAAAAAGTAAATTTAAAAGTTTATAATTTTTGGCCGGTTTCTTTTTTCTTTTTGAAACATTTATGCAGCGGGAAAGGAGGAGGGATGCACATTTTATTTATTTATAATTTCTAAATGTGTTTTCTCAACATATAATCGTAATTAATATTAAATCATTAATTGATAAAAGCATATTTCTGAAATACATTACATTATATATTTTTTTTCAACGCTTTAGTGTTTAAAATATTTTAACGTTATTTTAACAAACATACCTTTGCTTGTAATTGCTTGATTTGATACCTAAGACAGACTGTGAAAACGACGAAACAGTCTGTAGAGCATTATGTTCTACCCGGTTTACTTTATTAAAGATTAAATAAAAAAATTGCAATGATTAGCAGGAACTGAATCTACGTAATACGCGACAAGAATTTTGTAAATGTTGGCATAACTATTGTAAACCATGTACAGTTATAATGAAGAATATAAGGCGATCTATATCTTGAGCCCGGATAACGGAAAAATGCTTAAAAATTAACAATTAAATTCTAAAAATATAATATTGTTGTATTATCATTTGAAGAACACCTGTTTGTAATTCTAGGCTATTGGGAAGTGAAGGAAAAATCGATTACAAATTTCAATCATCCTGTACACAAGAACCAAGTTAGGTTGAACAAGAGTGTAATAAATACATAGTAAATGGGTTGTTGTGACTTTATTACTTTCATAAAAGTAATGTTTGCGTTGCTACGGCCGTAAGGCATTTTTCGAATAATTCTCCTTAATCTATTTCTGTCATGACATTGTAAATTATATCTCGTATCCCATCTGACTTTCACTGTTAGCACTTGGTTTTTAGTGGCTAATGATTTTAACACCTTACCTCCGTTGTTTTTTTACTTATCAGTATACACAGAAGATTGATAGAAAAGGTCCGAACAATGGAAAATCAGCGTATGATTGGCAGCCCGGTGTTGATGAATGAGATTAAAGAGGTGGAGCCACATATTGAAATCGTGCTTCGACGTTTGAGGTCTTTAGGGCTTGTTATTTTATCAGCCGAAAAGAATTTTCTTGTTATCTCCGGCGATTTGCAAAATATTGATGACCACCTTTGGGAGAGTCTTTCTTTTTAATCTTTTCAGGTTTTATTTGTTCAAGCTGCAACAAGGTCTTAAATGTTCCATGTATGTAGCTTTTGAGGGATTTGCAGATAAAGCACTTTTTTTTTTCAAGATAGGTTTGTTTCGGTAAATAGTTTATTTAAAATAAACTAGCATAACTCACGACTTTGCTCGCTCTCTAGCCAAAATATGTCAAGTACTAGTTGTATGCCTTTTTCATAATTGTATAATTATATAAGAGAAAATTCCGAAATGACGAAACCAACGTTTGACCAAATTCATTCTTATGCTGAATTAAGGAACGTGAGCATTAACTTAACGAGTAAAACTATAATTTCTAATAAATGGTAATTTAGAATGTATTTTCACATTGCGCTAAGTTAATTTACAATTTCCAATATTTTTAGAAATTGTTCTCGGAAAGCATCTGCATCTTAACAGGAACCATCACGTCAAAAAAAAGTTCCGCGTTATGCAAGATTGTAGAAATTGCAGATTTACTAACTTTTCTTTGTTTCTACATATTTAAAAACTTTGGTTTAATAACTACTTTTGGTCTATTTTGTATAGTATTCAGTAAAAGGAAAAGGTTAAAAATGCACTGGCATCAGCTCATATCTAACACAGGCTATAGTTTAGTGAGCATTTCTCAGACTACGTCCATGGTTCTCGATTGACAAATTGAGTAACTGTTCCTATCATTTTTTCGTTTTATATAAAAATGTTTAATATTTTCTGAAATGATATTGATTAGTTTTACGAGAAAAAAAGAATTTATATTGGTTCATTTACAACAACTAGTATTAAAAAATGCTCTGACGAGCACCCAAAAAGGTTAATATGTTTTAAAGTATGAAAAAGTGTTTGACAAGAGCTTCTAATGGAGAATGAGAAAGGACAAGGGGTCTCTTCTTGGCTGCAATTCACTGTCAATGCCAAATTTGAAAAAATCATATTTGAGCTTTTTCCATATAAAAGAAATTTGTGTAATACTTTCTATCTTTACTTTTTAGTAAAACTTTCAATCGTGCTTTACATGTTAACTGCATTGTTGACTCTGCACTGCAACTGCACTACAAATCAATTTTCTGTGCTGTTTTACATTGCGACAGTTTATGGTGGGACTGCGTGAATGTGATACGCTGCAGGCAGTGTTGAATGCAGGAGGTGGGCCGGGGGGACATTCCCTCCCGAAGATATCAAATGCTCCCCCCCCCAATAAAATTTGAGATTTTGTGTTTTTAATGGTAAAAAAAAGTATAATCTCCTTAGAACTCTATTGTGTCCCCCCCCCCCCCCGAAGCCACAGAAGACCCTCCCGGAGAAAAGTGTCTGAATTCAACACTGGCTGCGGGAACTATGGTTTTTGGCCCTATTTTGCTTTACATTCATGTTTAATCACGCGGTGTCTTTTCTAATTATGCCTTTACACTACACAATTTTATCGTAACAGTGACTGATTTCTTTTATATGGAAAAAGCGCAAATATGATTTTTTCAAATTTGGCATTGACAGTGAATTGCAGCCAAGAAGAGACCCCTTGTCCTTTCTCATTCTTCATTAGAAGCTCTTGTCAAACACTTTTTCATACTTTAAAACATATTAACCTTTTTGGGTGCTCGTCAGAGCATTTTTTAATACTAGTCATTTAAATTTTTTGATAAATATATATTGAATATAAGAAAACCTCAGTTGCTTTTAAATATTCCCAGTACTTTTTCTTATTTCGCTCAATGTTGAACTATTTAATCAATGAGCAAAAAACGTGGAAAAAACGAAATTAATTTTTATTTGTTCGAACAGAAATTGACAAATTCAATTAATTTTAGATAATACATATTTTGTAGAAAAATAATGCCAATAGAAATTTTTATTCTTTTCGTATAGGATTCGTTGTATTCTTATCTACTTGTTTTAAAAATCAGATGTTATAAATATCAAATATTTCCGACATTAGCGCGATTTTTGTGATCATGGCACCCAAAGGTCGCTAAACATAATTTTAAATTCAATGCACATAAAAACGAATTTTCCCATTTAAATTAAAAAAAAAATTAAGTAAAATATTTTTATTTCTCCTTCCTGATATCTATTGGAATAGCTTATTCCAATTATTGAATGATATTCTAGGACATTTTCAGGAAAATTATTCGTTAAATTATCTTCCTTGGAGAAAGTCGCTCGAAATACAGCCTTAATAGATTTACGTCAAACCAAGGGCGAAAATATACTGAAATTTCATTGCTAGTATTATTTGTAAAATTGACATTGAAATCACCAGCTGTAATTAAATTTTTATGTAATATACAGTGGAAGTTCACGATCATAATCTATTCCTGTATGTGACTTTCTGTATGTGGTATAATTTTTTTGGGCGCTATATCTAAAGAAATAATGCATGGGATTAAAAAAATTATATTCAGGTAATCCCTGATATAAATGATGCTGTTTACATTTTGATTTAAATCGTTCAACAAATGGCTTAACCGTGTTGCATTTTTCATTATTTTCGCAATAGTTCTATCTCGAGAATTAACGCACAAATTTTCATCAAACTTCAAATTCAGTTAATCTTTATATGTATGCTTTGTTTATGTTTTGGTTTCAATAACCCAACACATGGCGCTGCTATGCTGAATTGTTCCGATTACCACAATATCTCTATCGTAGGAATTAATGCACAAATTTTCATCAAACTTGAGATTTAGGCACACTTTGATTTATATTACTAGAAGGGCCCCGCCCCCCTGCTCGCTATGCTCGCCAACCCCCCGCGTAATCGCTTCGCGATTCCAAATTATTATCTATCCCTGCTTGCTGCGCTCGCCAATAACCCATGGTATGAATAAGCAGTTGCAGACCTTTCAAATGATGTGTCACACGACTGGTGTTGTAAAGAAATTAAAAATGTGTCCCCCTGGGGGGCAGAGGGGGAGGCGACACAAAAGGCATCCATAATATGAATAAGCAGTTGCAGACCTCTTAAATGATGTCACACGACTGGTGTTGTAAAGAAATTAAAAATGTGCCCCCCTGGGGGGCAGAGTGGAGGATGACACACAACACATCCATAATATGAATAAGCAGTTGCAGACCTTTCAAATGATGTCACTCAACTGGTGTTGTAAAGAAATTAAAAATGTGACCGCCCCCCTCCCTGGGGAGAGCAGAGTGTGGGGGTGACACACAAGACATCCATAATATGAATAAGCAGTTGCAGACCTTTCAAATCTTGTGTAACACGACTGGTGTTGTAAAGAAAATAAAAATGTGTCCCCCCTGGGGAGCAGAATGGGGGATAACACACAAGACATCCATTATATGAATAAGCTGTTGCAAACTCTCAAATGATGTATCAAATGACTGGTGTTGTAAAGAAATTAAAAATTTGGCGAAATATTACAGTTATCGCCAAGTTGGCGTCACTTTTGACAACTAATTTTGGTCGCCAAATTTGGCGATATATCGCCAAGTTGGCGACAAACTTGGCGATTGTTGGCGATGGTAACCTTTCCTCTCTTTATGGTAACCCATATGGCGATGTATAGACGGAACCCTTTCCTGATTGGTCTATTCGACTCATGGAAGGAGTGGACAACCCGGATTCGTTAGTTCCGGAAATCTTCCACATCAGCATCATTCCAGGAGTCCATCCTTTTAAGGCTAGTTTTTTTTTTTTTACTATAGAAGGATTGCTCATTGCGTGTTTTGGGTAAATCTCCCAACAAGTGTCGTATATATGCTGTATTTTTCCCGATATCCGCAACAGTCCTATTTCAAAAACTAATGTTCGGAATTTCATGCCTTTAGAATCCTCACGGTGAGCATATGATTGTCATTTGATTTTGGCACTGTAATAATGAATTTTGACGCATTAAATGCATGAGATAGAAAATAGTTTTGGGTTTGCCACATCCGGCTAGTTCTTTATGATCGGAGTAATCGACGGTTCATCTACACCGTATTGTTTAGCTATTTTGATTACACTATCATCATTCTTAAGTTTTGTCACTACTTCTTTTCATAATTGATCAGTAATTCGCTTAAGTTTCTTACTACTGCTATCACTAAACACTTTTTCATTCTTAGAAGTCATAATAAAGGCTAAAATTTTCGCAAAACTGATTAAAATTAAAGCAATAAGTTAACTTTTTTACTGTACTGAAAGTCACAAAGCACTCTGATACGCGCACTTTACTCCAAACTTGACTTATAACAAGAGTTATGTGAGGGTTGCCAACTGAGCTATTCGACAGTTTTGGTCGCGAATCGAGTTATTTTATGCCGAAAGAGTAAAATTTTGATCACTGAAGTTGGTCATAAACCGAACTTGTCAAAAACAGAGGCGGCCGTAAACCAAGGTTCTACCGTTTTTGGACCGATAAGTTTGCAAATATGGCATTATTTATATATTCAGTGGCGTATTATTTATATATTCAGTGATCATAATGCAACTTGGCGATTTTAAAGAAGAGTTTGTCAATAACGGAAAATTGAGAATTTCTATTAGAAAAATGAGGATAATTACTATAATTTTTATGCACGGTTTTAAGTAAACTCGGATTTTTTTCCATAATTTTAAATTCAGTACATTTAGAAATGGAAGGGAGAGGGAAAATATATCTTTGCAATGCTTTTTCAACAATATCTCAAGCAAAAATACTTTTAAATGCCAATAATTGCTGATCGTAAATGTTACATTCACTTCACACCATCACAAAAGTTTTTTGCATCACCATGTGTTTTTTCATTTGATGCTTTCTTGGCATAGATGCCATATATGCACGACATTGTGCGATATTCTTCTGACGCCAATTTTGCAAAAGCTTAGTTTTCAAACTTCAATTACATACATATATATTAAGGTACTACTTAGTTATCCGGTCGACCAATTTCGCCAAACTATACAAATTGCCAAACTCATAGCGAAATTATACATATAGACATAATTTTCATTTTAAATAACATAAAAAAATAATTTGTGGAATCTTAATAAAAAATACAAATAAAAAGTCGAAATAAAAATCCCTTAATGGCGTTTTAAACACGCACATTGTATTTAATGTCATTGGATGCGACATTCACGATCATCCATTATTGGCATACAATATTATAGTTTGGCGATAGTTTTTTGGTCGACGGGATAACCGAGTAGTACCTCTATTAACTATTTTCTATCATTTTCAAAAGAAAATAATAATGAATAAAAACCGGTGATAACTGATTATCCCTTCGACTAAAAAAATATCGCCAAATTATAAAATTAAATATCAATAACGGATTATCATAAATGTTACATTCAGTTTACATTAGATAGGTTACCCATGTTTGTTATGCCATAATGTGATTTTGAATTAAACTTTTTATTTGTACTTTTATTGATGTTTTACTAATTTATTCCTTCTTTCGTTATTTAAAATAAAAATTATGCCAATATGAATTACATTGTGAATAAATTGATGATTTGTACAATTTGGCGAAAGTGGTCGGTGGGATAATCATGTAGTATTGAAAAGTTTAATTAATAACTACAGAATGAAATGATTTATAAAATTTAACAAAATTAAATAAAGGTAAATATATATATATTAGCCCGGTTATCATATCAGACAAAATAACAAAATTTTCGTGCCAATTAGGTACCCTAATGCGTATTTGACATCACATCCCCATTTAAAATCAATTAAATGCTATTTAAGATATGGACAGAATGTGAAGTTTTTGTTTTACTCTATATTTTTTCCTTATGTAAATTAGGACGTTATATGATCATAATTAAACTCTTACATTTAGTTCTTGAAGAGAAATTTTGGTTTTCCCAGATACTTTTTTCCAATGTACATGTTTTTTTTAACCATTTGAAAAATGGTTGTTGTTTTCGGGAGAATGGACCCGATGATGTTACCACTTTTGAATGATGTTACCACTTTTGAATGATGTTACCACTTTTGAATTTAAATTAAATTCTTTATTTTTAGAAGAATTTTTATTTGAATTTAAATTAAATTCTTTACTTTTAGAAGAATTTTTATTTGAATAGTAAATTAAAATGGTTAAAATCATTGTAATAAAGGAGAAAACTAACAAATTTAAAAATGGGTAGACGGAAATTAACAGATACGGAAAAAGCCGAAGCCAAAGAAATGAATGAACGTGAATATCGCATTCAATGATATTAAACACAGTCAACATGTATAAGTTGCTTATTAGTTTGGCGATTCGTATCATTTGGCGAAATTGGTCGACGGGAAAACTGAGTAATACTGTATTTGGTTTGGCGCAAAAACGTCTTTCAATGCAGAAAATGATAAAATCAAAAGATTATTGAGCCGCTGAAAACCAATTACGTGTTGAAAGGCGATCACGAAAAAGGAAGCAATTTAATGCCGAACCGATTAATTGTAAAACATCATGTCGCCAGGGCGACCAATCCACTAGCCATGGCGTTTTACTATCGGTCGGTTCTAACCAGGAAAATTTGAGTGCCAATAGTGATTCTAACAAGCCGGAAAATGTTATAGCTATTACTCTTGATTTTCCACCACCTAAAAAGAAAACTAAAAAGCAATCGGCTTGGGAAAAACTGGGAAAAAACTTTTTTGATTCGATGTCTGATGGACCCATTCACAGATGCATGTGCTGCGATCGATTTTGGTTTAAAACCTCCATCACCAAAATTCTGCTCTGTAAAATCAAACAATATATGCCAAAGTCTTACAAGTATAACAGTATATGCCAAAGCTGTATTTTAATAATGATTACTTTTGCACCAACAATGTTAAATAGTTTGAAATGTTTCTTTCGTCGCCAACTTTTATGCTTGGCGACAATAGAGTGATATAACTTAAACGAACCGTACCTTCAAATTGCAGCATGTATAAAGTCATTTATAGCAGTGGCACGGATAATACACAATAAAACAACTGGTATTTAGCTTAAAATGATAGATGAATGTATCGAGTGAAACATTTTTCAAATGGTTGGGGTAATTTCTTAAATTACAATTTTTTTTTTTTTAAAGAACTGAAATTGAAAGCTTCGCAATAAAAACAAATAACCATGTTTTTCACGTGATTTGTTTAATTTCAATGAATTATGATACATACAATACAATTTTTATATTAAATTTAGTGGCAATGAATAAAAGAACTACAATCGCAACAGCAAAAAGTGATATTCAACTGGAGGTTTAAGACAAAAATTCGATTTTCTCAGGTACCGTCAAAAATACAAAGATGAAAAAAAAACTGTTCTGAGTTTTATCAAGACGATAAAAATAAGCCAAAAACGAAGTTAATCCATCCATAAGATCGCTAGCTATCGCTTGTTGAACTTTTCGTCTTAATTTTTTCGTTAAAAGTTAAATAAAAAACTACGGTAAACTACAATAGTTTTTTTAATGCTATCATTTTATTCGTCTCGTCGAGTTCTATCGTTTAAAAAAAATATCACTGTCGTACGTCAACTGGTTCGTCAGAAATTTCAAAAAGACGTTTGCACTTTCTATTTCTTAAACATATTATACCAAACGCTACCGCGTTTGCTATGATAGACGACAATCTTAAAAAAGGACCCAATTCTTCCCCAATTCAGTTTTCTGAAGATACAACCAGCAAAAATCTCATGAAACTCTGAGGATGCA
Organism: Maratus speculifer; assembly: GCA_964019185.1. NCBI lineage: Eukaryota > Metazoa > Arthropoda > Arachnida > Araneae > Salticidae > Maratus > Maratus speculifer. The sequence goes on from OZ025291.1 coordinate 1,909,535, forward strand.
GCAAATGAAAATGCACGTATAGACATTTACAGTGTTTCAAATTCATCAAGTTTTTGATACCGTAGAAGTTTTACAAAATAATGCGTAGCGATTCATCATTCTGTCATTTTCAAAACAAAAATAATATCGCAAAGTTGCACGGTCTACGGTACATTGATCATTCAGTTTTTCATGTAACGCACGTTATTTTTTTTTACTTGGATTTTTATTTCTATTTTCTGGAATCACTGAGCAACTCGTGCAACAGTTTTGGTAGGCTGAATGATTTTGTATCGTTACATATTGGATTTTTACTTGATAAAATCTCTGTTTCTTTTATAATGGAAAGTTTTGATGATCTACCTACCAAAACTGTCGCACGAGTTGCTCAAAGGTTTAAAAAAAAAATAGAAATAACTCTAGTTAAAAAAAGTGCATCACATGAAAAATTAAATGATGGCGTTTCAGTTTAATGTATAGTAGACCGCACAACTTTGGAATATCATTTTTAATTGCTTTGAAAATGACTCGGTGATGAGTTGAAACATGTCAACTGCTAAATAAAATTATTTTTCTGTTTTTAAAAATCTTTCTTATACCGTTTTAGCAATTAGAATGTATTAATACAGCGCATTATTTTGTTACATATTAGCATGTATTAATTTAATCGCCAATTTTAATTTTTCATTCTTTTATACAAAATGAAGCTTCCGTACATGTTTCTACTAAAGTGTCAAAACCTTCAACTGATTTATGAAACTTTCAAAAATCGTTGTCTATCAATTGATAAATGATTACGCCTTAATTACTCGAAACTCATATTAAAATACTGATATTTATGTTTCTGCGTATGTAAATACACTTAACTACATGTAACTTATTACATTAAAAAAAATTAATAAGATTGTCTTTGGTTTTAAATAGCTGACCATTCTTTGCGACTCGAATGATTTCTTGCAATTTGATAAAAAAAATAGGGATAAATCATCGATTACTATTCGTTGATTTCATTATATACCTACATATTTGGGAGTGGTTGCTTTAAATTCATATCGTCCACCACTTTGGTACGCCCACGGAAGACATTTTTGTTCTTCGAATGTCATATTGAAAAAAAAGAAATTGTCATCGCATACCAAAGTTAATAACGTTGTAATAAATCATTTTGGGATCACATGGACACGCGCATTCTAGAGACTACAGTAGATTTCACCGATGCCAGTCTACCTTATAACATTCATCCTAAAAATGTTTTTTAATTTGATCGATCGAAATTATGATATGAACATTATAACGCTGTCTTCCTGAGACACTTGACATGGAGGGCAGGTCCTTATTAGCAGCAGAACGGCCGTGAGCGGTCATTTTGACCATTAGCATATGAAAATATATTTCAGTTTAAAGCTGAAATTTCATTATAAAATGTTTTAAAATATACAAAGAAGAAAAACTTTAAATAAAAATGTTTAACTGTTAAATCGAAACTCTGGTATGAAGTGTTTTTATGTATCTTGACTAAAATTTCTGGCCATTCTAATGTTAACATAAAGCATGACTGTACCAGTGTCCTGCACATGAAATTTTTAGATAACACAGCAATTTTCAGTAACGTCTTGATACTTTTGAAAGTTTAATGTAGAAAAAAAAAATAAGTTAGAATTGTATATTTTAACAATTGAATCCTATAAATCCTATAGTTCAATTAAATTTTTTAATATAAATTTACAGGGCATTTTCTCTTTATCACTGACCAAAGCTCACTCATAAATAGTTTTAGAAGTATAGTTAAAAGCTCGTTTATGACAATAGTTATTTTTTTTTTCAACTGTGAAATAAAACTTTTTAGGCGGTATCTGTTTCATAAAAATTATATTTAGAAAACTATCTTTGCTCCAATAAATAACAGTTAGCATTTCATTTTTCTGTGATCAATACTTACCAAGTTATTAATACTTATGAATATTTAAGAGTTTTCTGGCATTTTATATATAACGTGTTTTTCAAGCTCCAGAGAACTCTTCATAATTCACATTTCATAATAGCTGGGGCTCACAGCCATAGTAGACAAAGTCCATAAAAAAAAAGTGCATAAAAAATCTGTTATCTACTCTCACAATGCACAAAGTCTATTTTCACATATAAATGCACACATATATGAAATCGCATATTAAAATACGGTAACTACTTTTATAAACTAATCACTTTTTTAAAAGGGAACGTAAATACATTAATATTATTAAGTATCTATACATATTTACTTCATGTTTCAAATGTAAGGTCGGTGTTTGTTACTCCATCAATTTTTCAAGAATCGGGTAATTGGGAAATGAATCAAAGTTAACTGGACCATATGGGATTCAACTGCCCCAAAACTTACATATAATTTTTCTTACTACGAGAAATTAATTTTTGTATTGTTTTGCTTGCAGTAAAGAAAATTATGTATTAAGATAGCATAGTAAAATTTTTGAAAAGCATGTCGGTGGGTTATTATACCAAATATTCTTAATTGAGGTAGCTAAACCTCGAAGCTTTTACGATACAGTTGAAAAGGGGTTTATAAGACATGATTTAAAAAAATAAAAATCCATCGAAACCAGTTCAATATAGTTCTGTTTGTTATAGAAACATGGTTATATTCTCGATAGATTTATTGAACTTATCAAACTTTCCTTGAGATAAATAAGAAGAGATAATGAATACTTAAGTAATTACGTGCCCGTTTGTTTATAGATTTATCTCGTTTATTTTCCCCCCTAAAATACTCATGTAACTTTCATATTTATTACCGATACTAAAGTACATATGTTCTCGCATCATTTTTGTTCTTTTTTTGTATAAATAAATCTAATATTTTCAGATTTGGTGTTTTTCTAGACACTTAGACAGCAAAGGTTTCCCTTACAATGCTCTATACTTTATATATAATTTACATGATTTACCTGGTTTAATTTTTTAAAGTTTACACATTTTCAAACATGACCCCATACCCATATTAAATGTGTGGAATATAAATCTGCCTCATGCAGCTGCTTCATAAAAATGGGTAATTGGACTCGTGTAAAAAGAAAGATGATGTGTTTATGTATGTTTTACTTTTTGTCATTAAACAGTAATTTCGTAAATTTCTGCCTGATAGAGGAATCAACTGAATTCATTTTACAAAGTTTCAAACTAATTTAACATTATCTTTTGAAAGCTGAAGGGCTAGAATTTTCAGAGTCGCATTGTAAACTCGTGGCCAGTTGCTCCACGTAACCTTACATATTGTCCCAACGTCAGAGAGATAGTGGAAAGGGCTTAATAAAAAGAATATTTGGAGTGTATATTAGAAATTCTAAAATCCATACAATTGAGAATCTGAGGTCTTGCTAATTTTAGATCACTTAGAAGTATCCATTAAAAGTTCTTTTGTATGAAATATAAAAGATATCTTTTAGGAAAAAAAAAACTTTTTATTTTTTTATTTTAAACTGACTGATGAAGAAATAGGAGTTGAAAATTTACCAACTGAGCAAAAAAGTATTTAACCAGAAATCGAACCCAGTATCGTGTTTGCGTATCGCGTGAAATTTTCTGCCGATTGAACCATCCAAAAAACTTCTGCTGGACATAATTCGCTTGAATATCTATGCTATTCGTAAGGTATTGGTTTCAACTCCTATCTTAGGCAATTTTTTTCTTAATTTGAAAATTTTCAATTAGTAAGAAAAATATTTAGTAAATAATAGTCTGAATTGAGTATTAGGGCACTGAACTATCTTATTCATTATTCACCGACTTTTTTTTTTAAAGATGAATTAGCTGTAAATAAAAGAACATGTACACGATACATTAAACTCCTGTCACCTGAAGCATAATAGTAGGGTTTGAAATGTCGTAAAATGTAGCTCCAGCTGGACTGACGTGCTAAGTTTGATATTTTTATTTTATTCTGCAGATTTTGACATGTAGATTTCAAATATCTTAGGTGCCATTTTTTCCTTACCCTTTTTTGATGTGATTTTCAAGATGGCATCCAAGATGGCTGCCATTTACTATCTCCTTTTATATTTGTAGCATATTATTGACCAGTATGTCAAATTATATGTTTTCGGGGTCAAGAAACACAAATCTATAATAAAATTAGGTATAAATTTAGTTTTTCAAGTGTTTTAAGTGATAAGATGCAAATAAATCACAAAAATATGGAATCCATTCTGTATATACTAGCGTTTTATTAACCAGTTATACACAACAAAAATTTTTAAATGAATAACATCAATTAATTGAAGATATTGAACGGAATTATAAATAAATAAATAAATAAATAAATAAATAAATATGTACATACACAATACTAGGATGTTACGTATCCTCTTTTGAATCATAACTATGGCTGTGATGACTTTGACAGTCCTTTGCATTGTCGTAGTCATTGCATTTGCAAATGGCAGTACAAACCAGAGAATTCTTTTAAGCAGTAACAACTTTACACGTTCTCTTACGCTCACATTTCACAAGTTCAATAACGCCTTTGCGCCTAGGTAACTCCAGGCATATGACTGGAGAAACTACTGCTTTTCCATTTATTTCCCAACCATTGCCAATAAGTCGAGGTATATTGTAGGTCGAGGATTTTTCTAGCCTTTTCCACTGGTGCAAATTAAGTTGGATCGCATAATATGTGGCTTCAGTGCTTTAAGTGTGGGTGGTAACGTCTTCCCTTTTAAAAATTTCAATTCTGAAAAATTGTTATTTTAACTCTGAAAGCTTGAAAATTTACTATTTTTTCAAATATGTCAAGTTGGTGAATTTTTCAAACAACGACAGATTGGATAATAGATAAACATTAAGTTTTTCATGATCTCGAAAAGCTTTTACACTATTGTCATCACACTATAGATTCACATACACTTTTCTCCACTTGTGTTTTGAAATACGCATAAATTTTCCTCCCCAATCTCCACCGGTATACAAATGTAAACCTTGTAAACCTTTACTTTTATGAGCACCTATTGCTCGACATCTTTCATTAATATTAATTTTTCTGTGTATATTGCTTCAACCAGTGACAAAATTGATTTCACTGTCTACTAGATGACTTGAAACCGAGCCAATCAGCAATAAGAAAATGTCAGTATCTTGCGAAAATACATCGATCTCATAATTATCATGATGGTTCAAGATATCAAATACATGAAGAGATATAATGGTGTCTGTTTTTTCATGTGTATAATCACATAATTCTGAATAAAAAACATTCGGCTGGTCACTGTATGCCTTACTGTCAAAAACGACAACAAATTTCTTCTCACTAGCAGCAAAAACCTGTAGTAATTTATCCCCGAAATGTTCAGTTAGCTGTGATTTTGTCCCATTTTGCGAAAGAATTGTCTTTTATGGCACCAGCATTATATTGGTATTATTTGTAATAGTAAAGCTAATAGATTCTGTCATTCTTAATGTTGTCTTACGAGTTTACTCTTTCAATGAATGCTCAAGGTAATGGTCAAATATGATTCTCCCCTCGGTGTATCCATTTGTCATTTTTATAATGATCACGATAAAAGCATTTGCAAAGTCTTCACAGTTTTTCACGGCAGGTATCTTTTTTTATTGATAATACAATTGCCATTCCATCTATAATACACAGTTTTTCTATTAGAGAAGCAATTGAATATTCTACTGTTTGAAGTACGGGATAACAATTATATTGCTCTGTTTCTGCAATAAATGAATTTTAGTCAGATGGAATATGAAGATATCTATCAGAAGAAAATAATGATCTTGGTGTTACCAATAACTTGTAGTTTATGCATCTTTTATGTTTGTGGACATTTGATGTCTGGATTCCATAACAATAATAAAACCAGCAAGAAGTTGCCTATCTTCTTGAATTTAAACCAATTTATCACCAATCTTAAATGCAGTCTTCTTGTTACAAGGATTGAATGTTTTTAATTTTTTTCATTCGACGCTAAAGTGACAATTTAGCGTATTTACTCTGTAGTTTCTCTCTTGTAAATTCTTTCAATTCCAATTGGCTTTTTTGGTCACAATTCAGAATATCATCCTTCACAGATGCTAAAACTTTCATAGGTGACACAATATTCATTAATGTGGTATTATCTTGGAAAGGGTTTCCTCCAAAATGATTCCGAATACGCTCCTTGACGATGGCTGCATTATGAAATATCCTTAGGGACTTGAAGGTCTAAAGATGATAGTGTTTCCTGAGCTGGTCAGAGATTTTATTTGGACACTTCTTTTTAAAGAAATTTGAAATAATTCGTAATACGTCTGATACCCACAAGAAATACTTTTCGAGGATACTTTCGTTCTGAGTTAAATAACTTCACCAATGCTCTTCAGTTTTTGATTTTTTGTTCCAAGTTCTGGTCGGAAAATAGTTACGTAAATGACACATTAGATTTGGATCCTGCAAAACAACCTGATTTAAGAGAATTCCATACTTCTAAATATGTTATTTTAAGGACCTTCATCTGTGCTATGCATACAGTAAAGTGTCTAGTATATTGAAATAAGTCATGAGCAAAATAATATTTGATTTCTTTCTATAATGACGCGACATGAAATGCCCAGTCACCTTGACGAGTGGCACGGATGAAACGTTGCGAAGACAGAAATTGGTTCATATACTATAGTAGGAATTTTGCCATGTCATCACTGCTTTCTTTAATATGTGGAAGACAATCTTTCACAACTACTGCTTTGATAACCTCAAACGAAATTGTAGCTTCAACTTCACAATTGTACAATTTTTCACGTAGTGAATTGCATTTTTCTTGCAGAGAAATGTTCTCTAGAGAATGCGACAGTACCTCAAAAAGAAGCTCGTAGCATATCAAAAACACTGTTATGTGAAACTCAAGCCTCTAGTGTATTTTTCACCTCCAAAAATCTGAAGAATTGTTGCAGGAAAGTACAGATAAATTTCAGTGCATATGAGATCAAAGCCACTACCATCAATGTATTTTCCTACTGCATGGGGATATGGAACACAAACATGAATCTCTTCCACTCGGAACAGCTATTTTTGATTGCCGGTAGATAATTGAATTTACAACGTAGACAGAGTGGAGCTAACTGTGACAGCGAATTTTGCAGCATATTCTTTCAGTTTTTCGAGATTGTCTATTCCAGGTTTTTGACATAATTATCCACCTTTCAAGCACACTAAACAATAATTGTGTATTCACAACACTGTCACTCTTATAAGTATCTTCCAGGGAACAAATAGTTTTCACATATGCAGCAAAAGAGAAAACAAGCAATATTAGTAATTTTGAAGTAAATTTATAAATAAATAATAAATAACGTAATTTAGGCTTATTTGTATTGTAGATTTGTATTTCTTGACCCCAAAAACATATAATTTGACATATTGGTCAATAATATCACACAAATATTAAAGAAGTCAGTAAATGGCAGCCATCTTGGGCGCCATTTTGAAAATCACCTCAAAAATGTGTCAGAAAAAAAATGGCACCTAAGATATTTGAAATCTACCTGTCAAAAGCTACAAAATAAACAAAAAATATCAAACTTGGCACAAAAATCCAGCTGGAAAACATTTCAGACCCTACTATAAGCACTAAGTGAAGTTTAATTCTGCCTAAAATCATTCTTAATATCCTATTTTACTTAATTAAAACTTTAGTTGCAAAATTGTGTTTTATTTATAAAGTTAAATATTTGGTCAGCGAAGTTAGTTGTCACTTTCAGAAACATTGAAAATGATAAGCATCAGCGAGTCCGGCTTTGAGTTGCGGTTTGACTGAGCCCACTTTATTAACAAAATCAACTTCATTAGCGTTTTGGAGATAGGTATTTTTACTTCTGGGAAGATTAATTTTGCAATTGAATAGGACTTCTTTAATCAAGCCAGTCAAATTAAGGCAATGTCACTTCGTTTTTATGTTTCATTTTCATTATTAATGACCCAAATCATTTACGACTGATCGATTTTGCTTCTTTCTCACGTTCTATTAGGACTCTTCGATAAAGAAACTGATAAACAATCGATAATCAATCAGTATTTTATCCTTACCACCTTGGAATCGATGATTAATTGGACATCAGCGGAGATGAAACCACAACAAAATCGCACTTCATTCATTTAGCTGAGTGTAAATGGTGAAACTAGTAGTATTGTGAATTTCTTCCTTTGTTTCATTATTTTTCGGTTACCTAAACATTTAGAATTGTTTCTTTGTGAGAAATTTCTAGTTGAATGTAGGGTTCAGTGATTTTATGAATTTATTTTAATGAATGTTATTCGAGAGGTTAAGCCATTTAATCACATTTTGGTTTTTGAGTCTATTATTCTTCTTGTGAAACTTCTTTATTAAGATCGTAAAAGTTATGTCTTGTGGATAGTTTCTGGATTATTTAAAAGAGCAGTTTTCTTCCAGTTTATATGACCTTATCTAATTAGAAATAGCGTTCTATATTACAAAAAATATTATCTTGATACCTTTTTAAGTTGTAATTTCTGAAAAGTGAGTTTTCAATTGTGGTAATGCGTTTTTAAATTTAACTGTTTTTTTGCTTACTATTTGGTTTGTATAAATTCTACAGATCGTATGCTTACAGCACAAAAGAAGTAAGATTCCGACTGGAAAATTGCAGTAGGGCAATTTTTAATTGTATTATGAGTTTCTTAAATGAATTAAATTTTTGTATGCTATGCAAGTAAATATCGCTCACCCGCAGAAAAGTGTCATATCTCGCAAAATTTCATTTTGCGTTTTATTCTATTAATTGGTCTGTTATGGATGTGTCTTGCTACATAAAAAGTCTCATAAGTGTATTATAAGGAAAACCACTTTATTATGCTATTTGTTCAAGAGTGATCACAGAAGAGGGGTGGATTGTGCGGGGAGATAAATTTACCCAACCCTCTAAACCGCATCATATATCTTCATTCTTAAAAATGGCTGCGAGCGAACAGCACTAGTTTTTATTACACTAAAAGAGCAATAAATCTATCTTTGTTTTCGTACGGAACAAAGGTGAAACCTCTTTAAATGATTTTTGAGGGACTGACCCTACCGAATCGACAAAGGAAGGGAAAGTGTATCTCGCCCCCATCTTCAGTCGTAAAGCTGTCAACTGATTTCGAGTTCGGTTTCTCTCTTGAAGTTCAAAAAAGTTCACTGAAAATGCACTTTATACTTCAAACTGCCGACACGAATGATCAAAAATAGCGACGCCTGAACGCAAGAAGTTAGTGCTATGTGTGTGGCTATGTCTAGGTTTTGTACTTTCATGCACTTTTTTTTCTTCTTTCAAAGTTAAGTGGTATAATTTCATGCCCCAGAAATATCATGCAAAGTTTCTTTTTGCTTCTCGTGTAAAATTGAATCCTATCAAAAACATGAATGTGAAAGAATGCCAAGTTCGTAAAAGGTTTCGCTAATAAAAGAAGTGAGATCTAACTGCAAACCAAGCTCTTTTGAAGCTCCTTAAATCATAGCTCCTGTCATGCATGATATTCTTCAATTGCTTAAAATGATTTGGTATGTTACTTGTTATTCAATAGAGCGACTTACAAGTTTTCTGTTATTCAAATTTTTCTATTTAATTGACCAGAACTTAAAGTTGATCACTTAATTTATCAATATCATAACTTCAATGTAGTTATTCGAGCACTTGATTGACTAGAACTTTGCCAATCAGATTCTAGATTAAATTGTACTCTTACTCAAACATTAAAGTTAGGGACTGAAAACTTGCCAAGTCGCTCTATTGAATAACAAGTAACATACCAAATCATTTTAAGCAATAGAAGAATATTATGCTTGACAGGAGCTATGATTTAAGGAGCTTCAAAAGAGCTTGGTTTGCAGTTAGATCTCACTTCTTTTATTAGCGAAAACTTTAACGAACTTGGCATTTTTTCACATTCATGTTTTTGATAGGATATCATTATTTTTTGCCAAATAAGTCGGTATTTGTTTCCTTTTTGAAATAAATTGGCTTAATATTAAATTAGTTTTATTTAATATTAATTAATCTTACAGCTTTTTCCTTCATTTATTCACTGTTTCTTTGAGTCAAATTTAAAACTTTTAACATTAGGACTGCTTATGTTCCTTTAAATTCCACTAATAAGGATGTTTCTTTTATGTGATTGGGTACTACTTGATTATCTCGACGACCAAAAAAGTTTGTCTCCAACTTGGTGATATATCGCCAAATTGACGACAAAAATTACCGCCAAAAGTGATGCTAACTTGGCGCTATTTCTGGTATTTCGCCAAATTCCCATAGACTCCCATTGTAATCTGGTAATTTATCCAATACTGTTGTTAGAGCAAGGACTGCCGCCATCATTTTGACTTTTTTTTTTTTTTTTTCTTTAATCGGTTCGCTAACTTTCCAATATTGTTAATATTGCTATTTAAAACGTTTTTAGAACGCTTTTCGCGCATTTTTACCCCTTTTAAATTTTGTATTTGTTAACAAATGTTCTTAGTGATCTTTTATATCTTATAAGTAATGAGCATGCCAAATTTGATGTTTCTAGGCCCTTAACATACAGACATCGCATTTTTGGAATTTTCTTTGCTCTTTTAATTCCTTTGGATTAGTGGCATTGACATAAGATATAGCCTGTATTGGAGCAAGGAATGTCACTATCATTTTGATATCATTACTTTTAAGATCGGATGGTTGTTTGCTGAGATTGCTTAAAAATCCCAATTTAGAACAGTTTTAGAACGCTTTTCGTGCATTTTCACCCTTTTTGAATTCTTTATTTTTTAGCAAATGCCCTTAGAGATCATTTTTATCTTATAAATAATTAACATGACAAATTTTGTGCTTCTACGCTCTTTAGTAAAACAAAAATCTCTCATTTTTAGAATGTTTTTTGCTTCTTCACTCTCTTATGATATACACATAAAATATAGCATATACTTGAACCGGGGTGAATACCATCATTTTGGTACCATTAATTTTGGAATCGGTTCATAGTTTCAGAAATTAGCTCCGATACTTGCCAAAAAAAAAAAAAAAACGCCAACTTGGCACTATTTCTGATATTTCGCGATATTCCCGTAAACTCTAAAATGTCAAACTTTATAATTCTAGCCCCTTAACATACAGACATCGCATCTTTAGAACGTTTTTGTTCTTTTACCCCCTTTGGGTTAGTGGCATCGACATAAGATATAGCCTATGTTGGAGCAAGGACTATCAACATAATTTTGATATCATTACTTTTAAGATCGGTTTGTTGTTTGCTGAGATTGTTTTAAAATCGCTATTTAGAACGTTTTCAGAATGCTCTTCGCAAATTTCCACCCCTTTTAAATTTGATATTTTTTAGCAAATGTCATTAGTGATCATTTATATCTTATAAATAATTAACATGACAAATTTTGTGCTTCTAGGCCCTTCACTAAAACAAAAATTCCATTTTTGGAATGTTTTTTGCTTCTGAACCCTCTTTTGGTTAGTGGCACAGACATAAGATATAGTCTATGTTTGAACCGGGGCGAATACCATCATTTCGGTTCCATTACTTTTGCAATTGGTTCGGTAGTTTCAGAGATAAGTCCCGATACTCGCCAAAAGTGACGCCAACTTGGCACTATTTCTGGTATTTTGTGAAATTCTCATAAACCGCCATTGTAATCCAATGATTTATCTTGTAACAACCATTAATGTTTAATTAATGGTGATTTCTGATTTTTTCCTATTTATAGATCCAATAACCTACCTCCACACCAAATTTCAACTTCCTAAGTCACCTGGAAGTAGTCAAACATTTCTATGAGTGAGTCAGTGAGTCAGTGGGATAAAAAGTGGTTTTCAGACGTCAATTTCTCGTGAACGGTAAAAGATTTTTAAAAAATTTATAGGATTCGGAAATTAGAAGATGGTCTTACACGACACAAAAAATTGCAATTGTGTAGGTCAAATAGAATTTAAGTTATTGAGGGGTCAAAAGTGGCCCGAAATGGTTCGGGTAATATAACCCACGGCCGGTGTGTCGACTTTTACTTTTTGAATTTGGCTGACACACTGCCGTGTGTCTAGATTTCATAAAATTGTTGAATGTGTTTCGTATTCCAAACAATTTTTCAAATTATTTCCTTAGATAAGACATCTTTCACCTTATTAAATGGCGACGCTTTCTTACAGTATTCTGAATATGTTTCAAAGTATTTCATAATCTGGTTTGACGCATAATTTTTCTTTCTTGTTTTAATTTATGGACAAAACATGGAATCTTGTAAGTAGGAGAATTTGTGTTGAGTAAAGGGTTAATTAAAAATAAGACAACGTACATATTGCGTTATTTTACTTTGTTAGTTGATCTATTTCTTTTCTCTTAAACGGGCAAGAAATACTCTAAACTTTAATGGATTTATTTTTTTATAAATTGATTTCAAGATCGCAAAATTCTAAAATCCACAAAAACCTTTGATTCCACTAGCTTTTCTGAATTAGTAGTGCTTAGGATGTGTAGTAGCCGTCTTTTGCAATCCCAGCAGGATTACAATTTGCTATTATTTATACATGTAATTACATTTTTGTTCAAAGATGTCTTTATCCGAAACTTTTTTAAAAACTGTTTACTGCAAACAATGCCATCTTGAAAAAGGGAGCACTTTTTCAATCATTTAATCCGTAGTTATAAAAATACAAGGTAAACGCTGTAGGCTTACACCATATGCTAGTGAGTATATACGCTATATAATTGAGAAGCAGATGCTATACAGAGGTTCTTTTTTTAAAAAAAATCTAGAAAGTATACTGCTTACACCACCTTTTTATACCCTTTGCTGTAACCCTGACTTCGATGAGACTTATCAAAGCGAGTACTCGGGATATGAAGAACTACACAAAATTTATCGGTCATTGTTAAGGATCAATATTTAAAAAATATTTAAGTTTTCTAAGGCGCATTTGATGTAAATTGCTAAAAGTTTTCTTAAAAAGTATTCCAATAATTTCAAATAATGCAATCGTCTCAGAAATGATGTAGAATATGTACAGCAATGAGCAAAAGATAATGATATTATACACCACCCAGATAGCAAAATAAAACTTTGCTCATCATGATATTCGAAGATATCTTGAAAAAAGGCATTTTCAGAGTCTAGTTGATTTTTGTTTTGCAACTAATGGTGCCTAGCGTCAAAAATGTGAAGAATGTCATTTTATAATTTGTGGATCGTGTAAAAAATTTTGTTTTACTTATTTCTATATTAATTATTTCTGAAATGAATGCGTTGTTTTAAATTCTTCGAATATTTTTGAATAAAAATTCTAGTTATTTTCCTTAGTTGCATCATAGGAATTTCAAAAACATATTAAAAATACTAAACCTTGACTATAGTTGATAAAATTGGTATCATTCTTCATCATATCATAAATACTCAACGATGAAATTTTCATCCATGACGAATGTTTGCCAATATGAAATAAATCAAAATTATTACTGATGCTACTTTGACTCGGCATTATCAGTAATCTGGTTTCCGTTCTTTTCAGAATCACGTGGTGCATGTGACGTAATATGAAAACAATACCTCACTGATGCGTCAGCTACTCGCGGTAGCAAAAATTGGCTTTTCAAGGACAAACATCTTCTCTTAATTATCACTTCATTGGACACTCAACGGCCCTTATCTAAGATTAGTAACTATGATAAAAGCCACATGATTGTCTGTCCTTGAAAAGCTAATTTTTACTATCGATAATGGCTAATATAACTACCACTTTCATTATCTGTATCTCATAATATGTAGTACATACCAAAATCATCGATGCTAAAATAAGTTGCCTCCCGGATTAAAAGGTTTTTTGTAATAGTTTAGAAAATATAAATATACATATAAAAAGAAAAAAAATAAACTTTTCTTGATATTTGAACAGTTTCGTATTCAAATTACGCATTTATAAGAACGAAGTGGAACCCGTCGAAATTCGACGAAAGAAAATCTTTAAGAAAAAACTTTCGTTGATTTATAATAATCTACAAAATTACAGTAAAAAATACATCTTATATTGGTCAGTCTGATTCTCAAACAAATATTATTTTAAGCTGAAATAAACAAAATACTATAAAACTCAATTATCCAAATTATTAAACCATATCCGAAATTCACCAGATTTTACGACAGGCAATATTTTAAAAATAGTATTCTCGCTTTAATTTTTTTACAATCTTAAGAGAAAATGGAGTGATTCTGTTGCCATAATTACAAAATTGGTACTAAAAATTATAAAAAAAAAATGTAACAAAATTTAATTACGATACAACTTTGAAACAAATTTCATTTAAAAGTACATTTTTTTTTTTTTTTGTCTATACCGTGCTGTAAAATTTAAAATGTATGATGTTTAGAAGAGTAAAATTTGTTGTAGCAAAAATTGCAAAACCGAAATTCCATGAAAGTGTTGCGCATTTTAATTTCTATTTCTTTTCTTAAAGAGAAAATGGAGTGATTCTGTTGCCTCAATTACAAAATTGGTATTAAAAATCTCAAAAATAGAGATATAGCTTTCAAATAAATTGCATTTAAAAGCATTTTTTTTTTCTCTAAACGACGGTGTAAAAATTAAATGTGCGATGATTAGAAGTGTAAAATTTGCAATAGCGAAAATTGCAAAACCGAAATTGCATGGGAACGTGTTGCCATTCACAAAATGACGTATGCGTTTGTGACGTATGCGTTCACAAAATGACGTATACGTTTGGCCGCACAGATACGTTTGGCCTTTATAATATAGAAATATCCAAAGTTGTACCGTAAAGACGAAAAAAGGAAATAGCTACTTATTTATCAATTTTGAAATTAAAAAGTGGCAACATGCTGAGTGAAAATGATTGGCTATCTTTACTTTAAGTTCTAGAAACATGTGTTGTGCAAACCGCTGAACAAATGAGGTTGCAAATCTAGTTTTCGAGACTAATTACTTTTTTTCTCTAATGAGCATGTTTTTGATGTATCCGCAGTTGTGTTGGCTTTATATAGCACTGTTTTTAAAGAAATGTTTAAAAAAAAAATAAAGTGAAAAATAATTTGATCTGTTACCCAATGAAAATAAAACATTACGCATATTTCAAGTGACACAAAGCAAACACTGGATTTTTTGGATAAAATACTATGACAAAAAAATAATGCATAAATAATAAGAGAGAGAAGAAGTATTCCAAATCTGTTTCTTTTTTTTTTTTAATTTCTCCCATTCCTTTTCCTAAAATCAGTTTCCTGCTTCTTTCTCTATTTATGTTGCATGCGGAGCAATATCAAACAACAAAAAGACATAATTACAAATTTGTAAATTTTTTTTTTCAAATTTTAATTCATTGCTTATGAATTGGTTTGTATTTTAAAAATGGGTACTCAAATTAACTAAATTCAGCTGAAGACGCTTTCGTAGTTATTAAGCATTTTTACATGATGTTTATTTCAAATATTTTTCTTGTATCCACTTACTGCTAAAATAAAACTTTAACCCCTTGAGGGGCAAGCAACTATGTTTCTGCAATATTTTATTCTCACCGGAATAATCAAATTTTATTTTTAAATGAAATGCAATTTTACAATATTTTGTCAGCAAAGCTAAAAGCATAAAATTTCGTTGTGGTGTGGTATAAAGTATATTCCACCGCTTCTCAAAGAGTATAAGCTGTTTTAAATATATAATTAAATGTGTATTATACTTAAGAAATACAGGGATAGATATGCCTCAATTCCTTTTTAGGTGCGTTCGTAATTATGTAAATACGTAGCACCTATTGTTGTCGCTCAATCCGTCCGTCTGTCTGTCCGTCCGCATATAACAACGCAAAAACTACCCAACCGAATCGTTTGAAATTTAAAATACATAATTATAACATAATTTTGTCGAGTCATTTCAAATGTTATGAAAATCGGATGCATAGATCAATTACAGGGACAATCGAAAGTATTCCGTTACATTACGATCAATGGGAAAAAAGTTTCAAATGCATTTTAATGGTGTTCACTCATTTGAACCTAATAGAATTGACATGAATCTATGAAGTATGTACTAAAATATACATTGGGTACAATCTCTGATGCAAAGAATATTTATTATTAAATTACAGGGCCACACAAATGTATTCCACTACATAATGTTATACGTGGAAACATTGTTTGGGGCGGGCTTTAATTATATTAAACTACTTCATATTTTATGAATAAGATATACATTAATGAAGTATAATAAAATTTACTCCCTGCATATTTACAGGAACCCAAAGACTTCGATCACTATACTGTATCCAAAGTACGCTCTACTATATCAGCAAGATCTGAATATTTTAAAACTTCGTTATCGTACGAACGCACCTCATTTGCTACGATTCACGTGCAATTTCCGACTTATTGTTTCCAGTAATAGGTGAACTGAATTAGCTGGAGTTATGAACGTGATGTGAAGGTGTAATAAAACTTGGTATACGGTACCCGAAAAGGTATGAAAGTCCTTAAGATGTCGCTCAAGAAGATCCGGATGATAATGCTTAGTCTACGGGAGAGTTATTTTCAAATATCTCGTTCAAAATTTAATATTTTTACATGATTTTTTTTTTGCATAGGATGGCTGAGGACGATCTACAGTCAGGCTAGTTTTTACCTTTCGATTTTGGTTACATATATATATATATATTATATTATGATAGTTTCAATTTGAAAACCAGTTTCAACTAGTTCCGAGATTTAAAGTAATTTTTTAAGAAAAATATGGAACCAAAATCGAAAAAGTTAACTAGCGCAGTTGTAGATCGTTCTCAGCTATCATATGCCCCCCCCCCCCCAAAAAAAAAAAAAAGTAAAAATATTAAAATTGGAGCGAGATATTTGAAAGTAACGCCCATAGGTGTTGCTTTTAAATGTGCGCTTATAAATAATTGCTTCTATTTTATGTTTTGTAACATTGTAGTCTTTTTTTGACTGCATTTACTCTGTTGGAATACAAAGATGGTAAACTGTAGTAGGCCTGCCAAAAGAAGGCGTGTATTACGGAATATAGAACGAGATTACATTTGAATTACCATAACTGCACATGGTATCGAGCTGACAGGACCTATATAGTATTCAAGAGCTAAAAAATAAGGAATCAATCTGGTATTTAGATACAATGGACAGTTTCTGCAATCATTGTTATTCTTTCTATTTTAGTTTAAAAAAAAGGAGACCAGACAATAATTTTAATTCCTGTTTTCATAATATCATTTTCCTATTAAATTTTATTGTAAATAGTAAACTAGAAGTTTTGTTCATCGCATTAAAATCTATAATGCTAGATGGCAGTTTTCATAGATATGAAAAAAAAATTCCGTATAAAGGCCAAACTGTTTTAACATAATAAAAAAACAAATTTTACTTCCACTAAATGAGGATCTTTCATGCTGGCAACTATATATTTTTAGATTCGATGACAACTAATTGTTGACTTTGACCGTCATAAAAATAAACATTCAAAAATGGAAACAGATGTAAATTTCCAAGTGGAATGAAGTCCGGGCAACTATTGAACTGCATTGGCTGAAGCCACCAATGCTCTTCCATCTGAGCCATTTCGGACGAATACTGGAGGACTCATTCATTCGACTAACATTCAACGATCACAAAATCTGGTCCGATATCTTTGATCAGCTGCAAAGAATAAATCGAAGGTTATTATTGGATCTGCTATAAACGCTACATATGAAATTATGAGATTAATTTATAACTAATTAATAGGGATTTCTTCACCCACTTGGAAATTTACATCTGTTATGATTTATTATACCGATTGAATAATTGCGTTATAAATTAACCTAATACCAAAAATGGTATTGATAGTTTTTCACTACATTCCGGCTGGGATAGTTTTGCAGAATATTTTTTATTCCTGTGCACAAACCAATCGAACTGTAGACGAAGATATGAATTTCTTATTGGTGGGAAAATTCCCGGATCTGAGATTCGTCGGCCGCGTGCCAATAAATAAGCCGAATATAACAAACTTATTGACTCATTAAAAAAAAAAAAAAAAAAAAAAAAAAAAAACTTATTTGAATGGGATAGGAATGAAAGGAGAACACTCCGCTTCCCTCAACTAAACACTGCAAGAAGCCACTCTACATGCAGCTAAAAATTAACAGCGAAGTTTCCAGTCATTTGATTATTTTTATAGAAAATTTTACATAACCGTAATTTAAATGTAATCTGACCATGTTATCGCTCCTATTATAGTCAGAATAAAGTTAAATTACGGGTATATAAGTTTTCTTTAAAAACTGTTGAATGACTGGAAACCTTGCTGCAAATTTTAAGACAGAAGGTGGAGGTGAATGAATTATGGACATTTATGGCACTTCGAGAAGCAACCCCAACAGGCCTATAGTTGGAGTATAATTTTTTTAAATCGAAAAAATATTCTGCTTGAATAGTATGCGTTCTTCGTTTGAATTTCACATGTGGACAACAGCTAATAAATCGGAAACGCCGTTTTCCCCACTACGTCTGCGTGATTGCAAATCTGACTAAAACGGGAAATTTGACTTTCTTCCGAAAACTTTCCCAGAAAGGACTGAATATATTCATGAGTCGCTTTCACTCTCGTTTGTTACGTAATCCAGCCAATGGGTTCTACTCTGACAGTGCTTAACGAGAGTCCGAAACAGGTTCAATAGCTGGCTTCAAGGACTGCTCATGGAGTGCGCTTCGCCGCCGTCACGCGACCTATCGTGTGCTTACAAGTGTTGGATAGGCAGGCACACGATATCGGAATGCCGAAAATTAAAAACTGTTTTTAGTCTGTTGGGACATATTTCATTCATCGAGCCAAGGTGGATCTTATCGCGACGAAAGAAAGCTTCTAGTTATTTTAATTGTTGCTGAAATTATTATGGTTTCGAATGAAATTATTGGTGGCAAAATATAAACGGAGACATTTTTAATCAAATTGAAATTTGTATTTTTTTTTTAAATTCTATCTTATTCTTACTGTTTAGATTTTATTTTCTATTTTATGCAGCTAATTATTCTTTTATAAATAGGTAGTTATATATAACACTAGCTATTTAGTATATATTTTGTAAAGCACCAAATATTTCGGTAAGGATGACGACCCTCAAATAACATGGTCAGTAATATTTTAACTTATATTTGTTGCATAAGACAGTACATAAATCATCTGCGAATAAGCTTAGGCGTACATAAGCGCCATCTTTAAACTACCTTTCGAGTGCATGTCGTAAAGAATCTTTTACATTTCTGGTACAGAATCTTTGGTATCTTTACTTTACTTTAAAATTGGGATATTTTAGTTTTCTTAATTAGCATATTATATATATAGAAATTGGAATTAACCCTCCAAAATGATTTTTTTTTTACTCCCAGAATATCAGCGTTGCATAATCAGTTTTTTTTTAAATCTAGAAAACGTTTAGGTTTTTTAACTTTTTTTTTTGCGTCAAACGTTATTTTAAGAAATTTGACTGATTTCAGGCTAGACAAGTTACGTACTATTTATATTTGTCAGTACTTAAACGATCCCAAATTATATAAGTGATCTTAGCTGCATTTAAATATAAATAATCCTCTTTTTTAAAAATATAACAATATTCATAATAGTGATTTCAGGTAATAAATATCGTTTTTGTCAAGTAACTACAGGAAATTTAATAAAGCTGAAATATCCAGGAAAGTCGGTCTTCATGAGTTTTTTGTCTCGGACAACGAATGCACACAATATATAAATTCATGTTTTTAAATAACAATTTTAGAACACATTAAGATACTTATATGTTCTAGAGAGCGACTTCAGATTTTGCAGGGTTCAGTTAAATTCAACTATTTTATATACTTACATATATGCATATTTTAACGCCTTTATTTCGCTTATAGTTCGTTACCTGTAATCTGCGGGACATCTGAATAGAGTATAGCACTCGTGCTAATTTGAGTTTTTTGTTTCTCGTCGCTTTTACTCGGCTTCCTCATTTTGTAGCAACTAGCTGATGGGCTCATTGGATTCACTATTTCAACAAGTATACTTTGTATTGAAGAAGCTTTCTATCGCAACTATACAGCTACCAATTGATGATAGAAGTTGTCTGTTTGTGTATGAATGATATAAATAATAATAAAAAAATGAATGAGGTAATTATCAAGGCATTTACGTGTTGCTATTCTGAATGATATAATAATAGTAATAAAATGAAATAAATGTTAAGGTGTTTGCGTGTGTGTGCATACCTGAACGCGCGCGTGTATGTGTGTGCGTGCCTGTATGTAAATGATTCGGTGTGTTGAAAGATAAAGAAAAAAAAAATAAAGATGTAAAATTTCTTATTTGCGACGATGTTTATTGTCATGTATTGCTGTTTTATTCTCGACATACCTGCCCATCGACGCACTTAGTACTGGTACTATGTGAATTTTTTTTTCTTTATTAAAGAGTTGTTTTTATCTTTGTTGGTAAAACAAAAATTAACTGAGAAGAAGAAAAAAAAAAAACAAATTACGCCAAGGGGTTGAGGAAGGATAATTTTTCGTAATCAAAGTATTACAATACTCTTAACGTAGTGATTTTCATACTTTTGTGCCTTCGTAAAATAATTGTGCGTGGTGCATACATTATTCCCTTTACTTGTGTCACAAACAACAACAAGAAAAAAGATAGAAAGAAAATTTTACTTTACATTATGAATCATTTTGCAGAAAATTCTACTCCTGAAGCGTAAAAAAAAAAAAAAAAAAAAAAAAAAAAAGTTTAAAACCAGATAATTTTATAGTAATTTTCGCAATTTCTTTAATTTTTTAAAATTCACATATGTCGCATGGTTTTTCTGATTATTACTTGATCTATTTTATAAATATTTAGGGGGTAATTTCCATAATATTGTAATGAATAATACAAATGAACTATTTTTAGTTTCATTCCCCTGCTTATTAAGTTAAGATATAAAATTTAAAGTAAATATCTTTTTTAAAAATGTTTTAGGAGTATGAAGTAAAAACTTACTTTTATAAAATAAACTTTACATCAAGACTTTTTACTTTAAATCAAGAGTGGAAAATAGATAACGTTTATGTCCAGATCTAATTCAGTGAGAATATTTCAAAATTGATCAACAACATTCTTCACATTCAACTCTAACAACTGGAATTTTAAAGCACTGCATGTTGTCTTTTTGAAAATTTTTTTTAGGTGACTAATTTTACTATATTTTTGAATTATTGTACGAAATGTTAGTATAATGGAAATTCAAATGATGCTTGTAACAGTAATTTAAGCATGATTAAATATTTTCACAATAAAATTTAAAGATTATATAAAAGAATTTATCAATATAAAAGTACATTATTGAATCATTTATCACGTTTGCAAAATAAGTGAAGATTCTTACAAAGGGAATAAGGCGTAATATGTAACAGAAATATACTTTTGAACCTTTGTGAATTAAATAATAATAATAAATCTTATTTCTAATGTGTTTTAATATGTAAAATATTGAATTAGAAAAATATATTCTATCAAAAAGTAACTGGCATGTACCGGAAAAGTAACATTTTTATAAAATAAGCTAGATTTAATGCATGCTTTGCATGTACCAAACTTTTTAATATTACGTGAGCGCTTCTTTTATCTAAAACTAAAATTGAGAAAAGTGAAAAACTTTTTAAACTGTTAAAATTATTTAATTCAGTTTGAAAAAATAATTTATTAACAATTTAAGATTTTTTATTATCTGTGATGATTTTACTGAAATAGGACTTTGTAAAATAATTTGTTGAATTTTTGGGGGTACTGAGGATTTTAATACTGTAAAATTTATAATTAACTAGTAGAAATACCTGTAATCGTTAGGTGATGCCCTGTGGAGAATGTCTTGAATGCGCATGAAATAGATGAAAATTTGTCGTGACTAATGAGTCTCATAAATTTCTTGTCCATTCGACAATTTATTATCTTAAGAAATTAATATTTCAAAAAGTATCAT
This sequence comes from Maratus speculifer, assembly GCA_964019185.1. Lineage (NCBI taxonomy): Eukaryota > Metazoa > Arthropoda > Arachnida > Araneae > Salticidae > Maratus > Maratus speculifer. The sequence continues at coordinate 1,931,502 of OZ025291.1, forward strand.
TCGTAGTCAGAGTGATGTTTGTGCGAAACTCTCAAATTGAGTTTCTTCATTAAATGCCATTGCGAATGAAAATGAATCTAAACCATAAATTATACTGCTATGTTGTTCTTTTAGAAGCGTGTCTTATTAATAGCTACAATTTATTTTCCACTTGTATTCATTATTAATAATAAATACAAGTATAAGAACAAGAAATAATGTATTCATTATTTCTTGTTCAACATTTGTAATGTGTTACAATTCTAAAGATTATTCGTTCTTTTAAAGTATTCACAGCAGTTTGGAATTTGTGTAGTTTTGTTTTGAACAATCCTGCTTTCTTCTGAATATTAAAATCCTTTGACAGTCTTGAAAAAGAGCAAATTTGTAGTATTTTCTTTTAATTTTGTTTTAAGGGGGATCCTATACCTGTCATTTTGATACAAAAATGATGCCTAATTAAAGATTTTTATTTCAAAATGTGCCTTAGAAATTTTTGGAACATTCTGTTCAAATTTCAGAATGGTTCGATAAATAATAGAGGAAATATACCCAATACCTGTTCTACATCCCTTTACATCCCTACACTTTTCTTGCTCATGCGACAGAAAAGTGACACATCTCGACAATAAGAAACTTCATTGGAGAGGCAAAAGAAAATTTGGAGGATTTTCCTGTATCGGGACATTCCATGTCGACTCAACACACTCTATAAACCTAACCATCTCAGATTTTCATGAAATTTAGCGTAGGTATACTAATTATGTAGAACTTGGAATAATACCAAATTTCTTTGCGATATGTCAACTAGTTTTTAAATTATAGCATATAACGTTTAAAAATTTTTGTCTAAAAATCGCAAACGGAAATCTTTTGAATGACTCTAGCAGCTCTCCTAATTGAGTTAGAGAAATGTGATTTTACAGCATTTTTCATGCTATTTCCTTTGATATCCAACATTTTATAGGTTAACACAATTTTTGTTGGTCAAAATTAAAATTAAAAATTTTAAAGTACATATTTAAAAATTTTGAAATTAATTCCATGAATAGTTTGTATTCTTGTAAATCATTTGGTAAAATATAAATTTGGAATGACAATGGGTTCATTGTTAAAAAAAAAAATAAAACTGGAGCTTGTTTTTCATTACTTTCCTGTATTACGCGGAATAATTCAAGAATCTTAATATTTACCTTTAATGTGAAAATAAATTTTAGCATTAACCTTGATAAAGAATGCAAGAATGAATCTAAAACAATTAAATTATAGGCTTATAGAAATCTGTGAATTAGTTATTGAGATATAGCTGTTGCGTAAATAGCAAAAAATGACACATAACAGTCAGATATGTTGAACCTCATTTTCTTTACTGCATCAAAGTATATATATAAAAAATCTTTTAGCAGTAGAACGATGCAATCAGTTTCTCAACTTAGGATGGATAAACGCAAAAGATGAAATAAAATAAATTTTCAAGACTTACAAAAATATTCAGGAGAGTTTAAAAGCATTTCAACATACCCACAGACATGGATGTAAAAATCTAGACATCAGCAGTCTCTTATCAGTAAATTTTATTTGTTTTATTTGCTTATATTTTATTAGAACTCTTCCAAAAAGTTTGGACAAAAAAAAATAACGATTAAAATTTAGTGGTGAAAAACAACCCACTAGCTCATAGATTTTTATGTCCCTGCCCAGATATGCACGTTAGATGCTTATAATTACAAATTTGTATATTTGCTGTGTTGCATACTTTTCAATAATGCATTTTAATATGAAAAATAGACATTTTGCAGGTAGTTTTTTAATCTTTTTGTATAAATGGCACATTAATAAATAAAAAACATCATTATACCTCTAAAGTTATAAAATCTTTCACCCGTAAATGTCTGCGGAACTTGAAGTTTTGTCATTAAAAAAACTTATTTTTCCAAAAATATTTTTAAATATTAATTATATTTTTCAATTTAGATTTCATATAATTATGCTTTTAGTTTAATGTTAATGTACTTTAATTTTGAGCATGTTTTGTTTTCTATTGATTGTTTCTGGTTTCTTCCACTGTCCTGGAAGAAACCAAAACTTGCGTTATACAAACTACTATTTGTAGCAACATTTTTATTTGTTAAAGAGTATTATTGACGGATTTACACGTTTTAGGGGTCAGAAATTCCCCCAAAACATGTTTTTACAAAATGTCTGTCTGTATGCGACAAACTTTGTGGGTGCTCTATCTCAAGATTTAATGCACATAATTTAATAAAAACTTATATTCAAGCAGTCCCTGTCAAATTTATCTCGATTAGTTTTTGGTATAAATCTCGCAACAGGTGGTGCTGCTATGTCATTTTGTATGATTTACGCAACAGTTATACCTCTAACTAATGCATGGATTTCCACCAAATTTCAGATTCAATTAATCATTGTCATGAGTGGATGCTGTTTGCATGTTTGTATAAATCACTCAACATGTAACGCTGCTATACTGCATTTTTCATATTTTTTACAATTGCTCTATCTCAAGAACAAATGCACGGAATTTAATAAAATTTTATATTTAGGTAGCCACTAATATAAATTGACGTTGATTAGTTTTTTGTGTAAATTGATCAACAAATGGGACTGCTATGCTGCATTTTTTTCGATTTATGCAACAGCTATATCTCAATAACTAATTCACGGATTTTCATAAGCCTATCATTTAATTATTTTGGATTCATACTTGCATTCTTTTTTAAGGTTAGTGCTGAAATTTATTTTCAAATTAAGTGTAAATATTAGCGTTCTTGAATTATTCCGCTGACTACAGGAAAGTAATGAAAAACAAGCTCCAGTTTTAATTTTTTTGTACCAATGAACCCATTGTCATCCCAAATTTATATTTTGTCAAATGATTTACAAGAATACAAACTATTCATGGAATTAAACGCAAATAAATGGCAATAAAACGCAAAGTGAATTTTTGCGAGCTGCGTTACTTTTCTTGCGGGTGAGCGATATGACTTCCACTACGCTATTTACACACCCTAAAGTTTCCGGATAATCGCTTATATTTTTCTAGATATTTAACAAAAGTCTAAAATCGGGAGTGTCCGGTCACCATTGGCCATACAGTGTATTAACACCGGTTTGTCAGAGAGAGGGTTAAAGGTTTGCTGTGATAGTATAACAACTTGCGCAACACTTTGAATCACAATATATAATATGAAGTTTAAAAATTTTCAGTTTACTTAAAGGATAATTAAAATAATCAAATAGAGATGGTAATATTATTTTATTTAACAATCTTGGTACTCCTCTGAGAATATTTATACAAATACACGATTTCGTTTAAAAATGATAGAGCCAATAATTATTGCAGTTGAAAGTAGTAGTTTTTTTGGATTAAACTATTATTGAGAGAAGATATATATTAATTGCAGTCCATTTATTTTATTATTCCACTGTGTGTTCATTCTTCACTTTTCATTTTTAATTAGAAAATTAATATTAACAACTCTGTTTTAATCGCCTTTTAAGTGAAACGGAATATTTTAAAGTTCATATCGTATATTTTGTGTTTTTTAAACAAGTGGAAAACTGTGTTCCGTCATGTTTTTATTTTTACTTTCTTCTATCTTCAATAGAAGAAAGTATTGTAATCGAAAATTTTTTAGATTTCCGGTTTTCGACGGATTTACACGTTTTAGGGGTCAGATTCCAAAAAACATGTTTTTACAAAAAATCTCTCTGTCTGTGTATGTCGCCATTCTACCATCAAACAGTGTATGAAGATATGCATAGAATTGAACCAAATTTTTTGTGAAAGTTTTTGGCTATGACAAGCAGGTCCTACTTCAATTTTGAAATATTCCGCCGGAAGGGGGCGCTGCATTCTCGATTTTTGTGCCATTTTCAATATTGTACCGTCCTAAAGTATATGAAGTTATGCATCGCATTGAACCAATTTTTTTGTGTAAGTGTATGACTATGGCTAATTGGTCCTCCCTGAATTTGAAAAAAAAATACGCTGGAAGGGGGCGCTGCAATCACGATTTTTGTGCCATTTTCAATATTGTACCGACGAAAAGTATAAATTTATACAACGAATTAAGCATTTTTTTTTTTTTTTTTTTTTTTTTTTTGTGTGTAAGTGTATGGCTATGGCCAGTTGGTCCTCCCTGAATTTGAAAAAAATCCGCCGGAAGGGGGCGCTGCAATAATTAATTTTATGCCATTTTCAATATTCCACCACCTAAAAGTGTATGAAGTTAGTCCTAGAACTGAACTAAAATTTTTTTTATATAATTATTTTTTGGTAAGGCAAATAGGTCCTCCCTGAATTAAAAAAAAAAAAATATATATATCTGCCTATCATTCTTTTGTTTATCGGCTCGTGTAGAGACGGAAATTAGTTTTTACTCCGATTGATTGAAGCAGAAATTTAAGATGAAAACCAAAGTTCGTATGGTATTGAATTAAAATTATTAAAACATTAAAATGAGTAACTATTATTAAAATGTACGCATGAGATAGAAGAAAGTTTTGGGATTGGCACATCCAACTAGTTTTTTATTAACTTTGAATTAGTTTCCTTATCTTCCATTGTTAGTCATAATCAAGTTTTGTGACAATTGTGTACAACATAATTCATAAGAAATTAAGTTTTAATTTTGTAAAAGAAATTGGAATATTTCTTCCTAAGGTTTAAGGGGGACTTTGTCAACTTCATTTGGGAGGGGGGGGGGGGGAGGTCGAAAATTTCAAGTTTCAAACTTTTAGCTAACCCCTTGATGGTTGCATTAAAGTATGGTTTAAAAATTCAAATTCATTATTGCCACCACTTTTTCAATATATATACAGGGTGTTTCGCTACCAGACCGACAAATTTTGAGGGATGGTAGTACACATGAAGACAAACATAATTAAATAGGAAACCATGGGGCGCGAACGTCTTCTGTAGTAGCTAGGGGCCATTAAAGTTTAGGGTCCAAAACTTCAAACGATGATAGAAAACGGAAAAAAGGGTCGGTTCGTTTGCAGTTTTCACTAAAATCATTCTTTATATTACGATTTCTTTAAAAAAAAAAATTTAAAGGTTACTTAAAAAAATTATCGATAGAAGGCGCTTTAGACTTTAGAGTAACGAGCAACTACTTTTTACCATTATTTTCTGCATAGGGTTGAAATTATTCTAAAGTTTAGAATTTAACTTAAATTTTAAGTTCAAAATCGGAAACATTCGGGTCGGGTAACAAGCAAAAATTGAACTGTGAACCGAAGGGGAGATTTTAAACGCTCATAAACATTGGACAAACAAATCTATTTTATTGCGGTTTGCGTGTAGGTCATTCCCTTGGTAATTATTTTATTCAAAACGACGTACAGCTTTGGTGTCCTGATTTTTTGATAGAAAGCGCTTCCGACATATCTCCGACATTTCTATGGCATTACTCCTGGGTGTTTTACTACAGACCAACATACTTCCAGGAAGTGTTAGGAGTGCGAAGACGATTCAGAATTACATAGGAATGTAACGTTGAAAATGCCTTTTTTGTGAGTTGCGGTTAAAGGAAGCAGAGAAAAAAAAGCAACAGAAACAGCAGAGAAAGAACAACACGTTAATGTGACAGAAAGCAGTTTATTTAAATGTTTTGCAACAGAAGGTGTCCGAAATTACGACCAGAAGTAGGTCGGCATGCTTGACAATGGCGTCCCATGGAATTCCTTACGCTTTAAAAGATTCCTGACATCTCTGATAGCTTTCTGTCAATCTACAGAAATATTAGATGCGAGGTCGTTAATTGATGGTACGGGAGTCTCATACACCCAACATTTCATTTGACTAAAGCAGAAGAAATCAATACATGATAGGTCCGGCAATCTGGCAGGCTACTACGACCCATTGCCCAGATGTTACTTTGAAGTATCGGCAAACGTCATTGGTAAAATGTCAAGGAGCCCCATCGGGCTGCTCATCTTTCAAATACTTCATTCTGCTACCTTTGGAGCCGGTTCGCGAATGATCACTTCAAAGTGATCGCTGTTCACACGCATTACCGTTGAGCGTCATCTACCGCAAGGAAACCACAGCGCCATCTGCCGCCGCTGTCAAACTTGCCGGACTATTTCTGGTCGTAATTTCAAACACCTTTTGTAGTAAAACCTTTAAATAAACTGTTTTCTGTCACATTAACGTGTTGCTCTTTCTCTGCTGTGTCTGTTGCTGTCTTCTCTGCTTCCGGTAACCATAACTGGCAAAAAAGGCATTTCCAACGTTACATTCCTATGTGATTCTGAGTCAGCTTTGTGTCCCTAATACTTCCTGGAAGTAAGTTGGTCTGGTAGTAAAACACCCATGAGTAATGCCATTGTAATGTCGGAGATGTGTCGGAAGCGCCCTCTATCAAAAAATGAGGACACCAAAGCTGTACGTCATTTTGAATAAAATAATTACCAAGGAAATGAATTTCACGCAAACCGCAACAAAATAGATTATTTTGTCCAATGTTTATGAGCGATAAAAATCTCCCCCTCTGTTCACAGTTCAATTTTCGCTAGTTACCCGACCCCCAATGTTTTCGATTTATGGCTCAAAATTTAAGTTAGTCTAAACTTTAGAATAATATCAACCCCATGCGGAAAATAACGGTAAAAAGTAGTTGTTCGTTACTCTAAAGTCTAAAGCGCCCTCTATCGATAATTTTTGAAAGTAAACTTAAAAAAAATTTTCTAAAGAAATCGCAATATAAAGAATGATTTTAGTGAAAACCGCAAACGAATATAGACCCTTTTTTCCGTTTTCTATCATCGTTTGAAGTTTTGAAACCTAAACTTTAATGGCCCCTAGCTCCTACAGAAGACGTTTGCGTCCCATGGTTTCCTATTTAATAATGTTTGTCTTCATGTGTACTATCATCCCTCAAAGTTTGTCGGTCTGGTAGCGAAACACCCTGTGTGTGTGTGTATATATGTAATATGAAATCATTTTTAGGTTTATCCCGATTTCTATTCAGAAATTAATCGCAATCAATGTGTCTAATTTAGCATTGCCCTTGATAACGAGCTAAATACCACATTTCCAATATTATTCCAATTTTTGTCAACTCCTCTGTTTGATATTTGTCATTGACGAGTTATTCCACATATTGATGTTGATTTGTAGTATTATCTAATGGTTCTATATATATATATATATATATATATATATATATATATATATATATATATATATATATATATATATATATATATATATAATATTATTCATCTTATTTAATGACAAGTAAAATGATACCACAATAAAACAAATTACACTATTTTACAAAACTGATGGGAATCAAAGAATTCTGAATAAAAGACGTGAAGCTTACAGCTCGTGAATGTCTCGGGTGACGATTGTGGTTAAAGTATATTTAGACATATGTCGAAGTTGCATAAATATTTGATGATTATGAAAAGGTACCTGTATTCAACTCATTCTTTTCTAATGTATCAAAGTTGCAAATTTCTTTAAATCCATTTTTTTTTTCAGTTTATGCTTATATTGATGTATTGAAGAAAATCAAAGCTAAAACTTAAACATATTTTATACTTTTCGATTGACTCGCTATAATTTATGGGCAATCCTTATGCATTTCATAAAATGAACGATTGAGATTTTAGAAATATAGTTTATATAAAAAATATTAAATGACGAATAAATAATTTTTACAATATTTTTGTATAAATCATATTTATTTTTTCTTTTAATTATTTTTATTGGAAATCCCTGTTGTAGAATACAATTGTAAGAAAAGAATGCAAAAGAAAATAAACGTTCAAAAAGTTCTAAACTAAAGAAAGAAGCACAGTTTAAAAATTTCTTTGATTTCTTTAATTGTACCACAAAAATTGTACATTTTATTGTTTAAATATTTCATAAACACATTTAATATTTCAAAAAGGTAATATAAAATAAGTTTTCCCATGGCCCATAAAAAGAAACGGTCTATAATTATCTGGTTAAATATATAGCAAAAAATACAGCAATGTTTCAGGTACTTCTCAACATAACCACGGGAACTGCAACACTAGTCATAGCCTAGTGTAAATAAATGAGTGGCTATGTAGTAGTATGTAATGTAGTAGTACATGCAATATTGTGTATTCTATATTGACACTAGCCCCTCATCTTTTGTTTCATTTTGAAAACAGATTTTGAGCTTTTTTCTATTGACGATAACTTTTAGAATTTTTAAGCTATGTTTTTGAGACTTTAACAAAAGTTGCTCTGTACATCTAACAAACACGTTGTGCAAATTACTTTGATTGCATTCACACATGCGCAACATTTAGAAAACCTGCTCATTTTTCATACAATTTTATTATTTTAAATTCTAAATACAGGGTATTGTGTGCAATGTTGTTTTTCATATTTTCTGAAACATTTTTTTTTTCTTTTTTTATGAAGAACTTGACAACATTTGGGACTGTTTTTATAAAAACCTTAATTTCTTTACGAGTATACATGCTACCCACATAAAAATGAACACAGCTCATTAAAATAAGCCTCTTAATCATAATCTACACTATGAGTGCTTTTGCTACATTAGTTTTGACAGGGTTATAAAAAAAAAAAAAAAAAGATATTGGTTCTTTTTCAATTTGATTTGATGATTGTCTCCTGTGGGATGTCGAGAAAAAAAAATCTTCAGAAAAATGTACGACCTGTACTATTATGTTTACACACTAAAGTTTCAGGATAATTCCTTCTGTATTCTTCTAGATATTTAACAAACGGCTAAATCGCAAGTGGCCGATCATCTTTGGCCACATGGTATGTATATATAACGTCAGTTAAGAGACTGTCCGTTTTACTGGAGCTTTTACTTCTGCTGCACATTATTTCGAGTGGCAGAATTTTCCTTGCATGTTTTTTAATGTCTTTTAATCTATATATTTTTTCATGTTATACAAGTTGTTTAGGTTCCATTTCCGCTTTAAGCAGGTCTCGTATTGAAAAGAAAGTAAATGACAAAGGGAGATCGTATTAATTTTTAAAGACCAAGACGTCTTCCCTTCTTAATAAAGATGAAGTTTTAACAAGTTTTATAACATTTGGACTGTTTTTGAAATAGAAAATTTGTTTTTTTTTTCATTCTCATCATTTATGAACAATACTTATTAAATTTTATGTACTGTAACTTTCAAACTATCTTGCCCAATAAGCCATAAAATCTCGCATGAACCATAAATTTATTTCACCTATGCAATAGGTAAAACCAGTTTGGAGCTCGCAATGTTAGTACTTTATTCATTGATTTCAAAATTTCAATTAACTTTGTAAATATTTCTTATTACTTAACTATCCCGAGTGGTTAATACGGGTCTTTATAACTGCCCACGAATTGAATTGCATAATATTTGCATTAATAAAAGAACAAAGAAACGCTTACAGTGATAAAAAAAAAAGTGTTGAAATGAATTTCATTCTATTAGAATAAAAATTTAAGTGCTTGCTGTCTAACTTTAACAACTATCATCTATACACAAATTATGCGGTATTGCAAAAGATTTGGCGAAATGTTTTACTGTCAATCTGGTATTTCGCCACAATTGCAAATAAAGAATGAAATTTAAGTTCCTGTTTAAGGTTTTCATCGAATTATACGTATATTTTGACGAAATAAAAATGTGACAAATTCCATGAAAAACTGTTTCGCTGCCTGGAAAACCTGCCTGTACATAATTTTTAAGCAACGTTTTTAATCCTTGCAAAATATTTATTGATTTGTTACGAAATAAGTAATTCTATGAAAAACACCATCCGGATGTAGCTGTCATTTACATCAATTTTACTTTCCTTTGAAGTGCCCTCTTATGATAATTTCAAACTTCACTTTGAATAACGAACGTTAATAGAATATTTGCATTTGTAACCGCATTTCAATCGACCAGTGCAGTATTTGTTAATATTCGTTTAATATGCTTAAGACTGTTCTCAAATCTAAACTAGCTACATTCTGACACATTTTTGAATTCATTTTTGTTTGCAAATATATCAAATTGACGGTGCTCTTAGTTGAACTGTCAAATCAAACTGTTATTTTCACTTTATCATAGATGTAGGTTAAAAAAAAAAAGCTATCGAAATTGGCATTTCGAACCGAATTTCTGGACATGACATTTCGGATTCAGTACTGCATCCTATGTGTTTTCTGAGTTAGGGATGATTGCTGAAAGATAATTTGTAGTTGTGGTACGCATTTGTAACTAAATTTTTACATATGGGTGATTCTACGATAAAAGGTTTCAAGTACATAGAGGATACGGCCAAAAAGAAAAGTTTGAGTTTGATCAAAAACCTTTAAATTATGATTTTTGTCCTATTTATTTACCTTTTCATGTATGGGCAAGTTACTTTATACATATTTTATAACTTTTTGCAGTTATCTTGACAGGGGAAATACGGCAGGGGTGAGACATTTTCATGATAACTGAGTGAATTAGTTTTTGGGTTAATTGCATATTTCACTTTAATTATTACTGTATGGTTTAATTAGGGCAGTAAATGCAATTGAATTAAATGAATATTATAAATTTTATGACTTACCAGGGGAGATACATGATTAACTTGCGAAACCACTACACCGCACGGTCGCGTCGCAACATCTAAAAATGGCGGCGCTTAAAGGCTTGCACGTTTAGTATTGCTAACTTCAAGCCGATAGATGTCCTTAAACGCTACTTCCAATATAGTCATCCTTGAATTTATGTTTGTTTCAGCGGAACGAAATTTGACAGGGTAGATACACACAAAAAAAGCGGGACAAAAGTTAATTCTAAAAATTTTTTGAAATTAACGAAATTATTTTATATTTTTATTTTATAATACGTAAGTATAATTACTTAAATTCCAATTAAACATACTTTAGTCCAGCATCTGATGGAAAAAATATGTATTGTTTGAAAGTTAAATTAAAACCATCAAGGGGACATGCCAGGGTAGACTTTTTTTAGACTTTTTAAGAAATTTCAGAAAAATGTGTTTTAATTAGGCATTCAATCGTGATGTTATTTAATAAAGTATATTAAGATGATGCGATTCATTGCAAAAAATAGCAACATATAGAATATAAAATCTGTTTTAAACGGACTGCCGTACAAATTACCTCTTATCTTAGAATCACCCATATACAGGCTTATGCAAAGAGCTGGATGTGACCATCTATGAATAGTAATTCTTGGAATGTGAGATTTCGGTAGTTTTAAGCATATTTTTGTTCGAATTAAACTTTAGCTTAATATGCGGCGTGTAAAGTATGTAGAGCTAAAATCCAGATATCATATACAGAGCCGCACATTAGAATTAGAGTACTTTTCTGTCTTTTTGCGGTAATTGTTGAAAACTGGTTTTCTAATGTTTTATATGGTTTCTAAAATGTTTATTTAGGTATTTTCTTAAGTTTACTAAACATTGAAGTTTTGTTAAAGTATTCTGAAAGTGTTGAATGTATTTCATAATCAATGTATAGCGTATGATTTTTCTTGCTTGTTTTAATTTAAAATCAAAATTATCATTTGGATTTACTTCAAAAAGTGGTCACCAATTATTATTTTAAGTTTTAAGGCTGTTTCCCGTTTTTAAATGTGTTTTTTGCAATATCTTTTGAATACTCCTGCTTTTTGAAGTATTTAGTTATCATCCCAATTTTTCTAGCAATTAAATACATAAAGACAGCAAGACTTCCGCCTGTTTAAAAAGGGCGACCAATTAAACGTTTAAAATATACAACAAAATATTACTGCTATGTTTTTAGAGATTATAATACTGGTGGAAAATATGAATGACTCATAGTTGTCTTATTATTGTCCAAATTTTTATAAGTGGGATGTCGTATCAAGTATTACATGAATTTAACTAAAATTAAAATTGAGAGGGAGAATGGAAACATTAAAATTTGCCCTGACCCTAAGTTTTTTGCACCGGTTGGCTCAGAAATACCCGAAATAACTTATTTTATCTCTCACTATTTTTACAATAGTGTTCCTGATAAATTTTTAGCAGAAAATTTCTCGTAATTACTGTTTGGGAAAGGTAGTAAAATTTTTTGAAACACGTGTTATTCGAATTATTTACGTATTATTCGTATTATCGTACGCCTATTCCTATTACAAGTGGCACACGTGTTTAACGCTGAAAATCAATGGATTAAAATGTAATCACTGAGCTAATTAAAGTTATAAACCTTGACAATTTTGCAACGAGAGTCTTTTACTGAATTTTGATTTTTTTTTTTTTTTTTTCCTCAGCAGCAATTAAAAATAAAACTTTTGCCTAATTCAATCGCAGGAAATACTGTAATGAAATAAGGCAAGATTTACTGGTATTCTGAGTACCCTGTAAATCAAATATATACACATGACAGTCCCAAAAGACGAGTGAACCTAAGTAAGATACTCGTGAAACTAACAAAGAGAATGAATTCTTTCTGGGCTAATTTTTTTGTTGCTTCTTTGTGATGAGTCCATAATTCTTGTCTTTCATAATTTTCTGAAGCTGAATGCTCTGCATTCCATACTAGATTTGTTTTTAATTTCGCTAATATGTAAATCTTGGGCAATCAAATTGTCGGACTGGCTTAAACGGAGATCGCGCTCATTTGCATCGACAATAATTCATTACCTATTACGAATATGTCCTCTTCATTAACTCTGTGTTTTCGTCAACTCATCAAATCGTACCTCCAGGTTTATTATTTCTCCAAAGTGACCGCTTATTCTTTTTTTATAGAAGTCTCTGCTTACGGCTTGTGTGTAATAGTCCCTGCATTTAGATTGCTTATTAGAGAAAGCGTCTCAAATATTTTATCCACTTGTTCAAGACACATAATAAAATATAAATAAGAAAAAGGAAGAATAGCCGGCGTTCCACCGATTCAGGCTTATTAAACATTGTCGCATATTTGTGTTGTAACGTTTCAGAATAGTGTCTAGACGTGAATCAATTTTAATGACCTATGATTTGAGACTAGTTTTAATACCGATACAAATTTACCTCCGTTAAACAAAGAAATAATTGAAACAGTTTATTTTATTTGAAAGAATTTTAACTTTACACATAACGAACGTTATTTCAATTCTTAATTTTTAATGTCATTTAATTGCTCAACGATTTGATAATTTAAAATGTGTCTTAAAATAATGCAGAAAACATTTTTTATAACGAAATTGCTTTATGTAGTACTTTAGATGCAAGTACTAATAAAATTTAATACAGTCTGTTTATTAGAAAGGTGATATGCAATATTTTATTCCCTCGTTAAAACACAATCTATCACTTGATTTATTTATATCTTGCAAAATCATGGATGCTAAAATTGATCACCAAAATACAATATTGTTTCTCTGATTAATTTAAATATCGTGAATATGAACAGGAAAAAATATTAAAATAGCAGCATTTAAAAAAACACTGAAAGAGTTTTCTTTCTAATTTGAAAATTTATCATAAAATAGGATTTCGCGTTATAATGGAGTTTTAATAAAGAATGAGCTTAAAATTTTACATGTATTTTTTTTTCTTTTACTATGTGACATTGTACCGTAACTATCAAATGTCTCTGCAATCTTTAAACAACTGAAAGTTTTGAACTTTACATAAAATCAGGAAACCTATTTTGAAAATGGAATTAGATGATTGACAAATATACTCAAATAGGTGTTGTATAAATTTGGAAGATGAAAAAGAAATATTATATAAGGGTGAAATACGTTCTTATTTAGACATTTCTCCTTTTTGAAATTTATAAGACGGTTTAAATAAAATTTTATTACCGACCACAATCTTACCTCATACAGTACGTCACAAAATTGGCAAGCATAGTTGCCAACATTCAGATATTCTTTCGCAGTTCGACCAAAGTTAAAATCTTTTTGCTTGTACCAGAAAATTTATTTAATAAAATATATTGCTATGTGTGTTATACTTACTTTATTTCGTTTTGTTTCGATCTTTCTGAATTTTGATTCGAAGCATGTTCGACTTGGATCGGACTCTGAAAGAATGTAGAAATGTTGGCAACATATGTCTCAAATGTGCAACTTTCTATGAAGTCACGCCATAGTAAAACCCTTCCACACGCCTGTTAGACAGATAATTCTCGGAAGTATTGATATACCGCCGTTAGATACCACTGGTAAATTGCTCATCAGTATATAATCTTTCCAAAAAGTTTTGAGTTCTCACTTTCTCATTTTATTTATAGTTTAAGTATTTAGTGACATAAACATGTTGTTGAAAATGTATTTTTCATTGCAGATGGAGAGACATTACAAATGTACACGAAAACAGAGAAGCAGCGGTATGACGGATGGTACAACAATCTGGGACATCCAGACTGGGGATCAGTCGGTATGCAGATGATTTTATATATTTTTTCCTCCTTAAGTTTATTTTTGGACACAATAAACTAAAAATATGTACAAAACACCACTTTTTCCGAACTAAAATGTTCGCCTTAATTAATCGATAATTTTTTGCTTTTGAATAAAGCGAAGATTACTACAGGTATAAAAAAAATCGATCTTGTTTACCATCCATTTCACTTTTTCGTAAATTCAGAATAAAATAATGCTCTAACGTCGCTGTGGTAGAAATATAACTTTATAAAAACATGAAATTAAAAATTACATATATTTATTCTGTTAACTGTATATGGTGTTTAATTTCGAAGCAATTTGACAAATATTAAGTATTTTACTTTTTGTATCCCCCTTAGAGATACAATGTTAAATAAATTTTGAGTAAATATTTATTCCAATCAGTGCTCAGAAGACTCTACAGATAATCTTGCAAGAAGAATTAAATTGAGAAGTTTTATGAGGCACAGATTTATGGTAAGTCAAAGATTATAGATGTCCGCAGACTGGATACTCTCACGAGTTGGGTTCCAAAAACCATACCTACCACCAGTGGCAGCTCAGGGTTTAGCAGATCAACTCACTGCGACGGACTTGCTAATAAGGAGCAGCCTTTAAGATCCTGTAGATTGAAGGGGGTTTGTTCTTACGGGGGACTAATTTTTGAGTACCCACCTAAAATGATATATTGCATTAAGTTTTGAATATACACACACATACGGACTACCTTGCTATTGAAATATTGGTAGACACTTGACTTGCGGTCTTGCTTCGGTGAGCGCACAATCTTCTAAGTACGAGTTTTAGAATTTTTCACACCAACTGATGCGGTATGGTTTATAGTTCGTGCTGCACTTACGGCTTAGAAGTCCGTAGTAGTACTTGCTCTTGTAATTTGAGCAGTTAAGCTTTAAAATGCACGCTGTCTGTTGTGACATAGTGATGTTCCTTTTTTGTATGAAATATTATTTAATAATCTTTTAAAATTAAAGAGTGTTAACTTGATCAAAGTATAAAGTTGGACTCTCGAGTCCAGTTTAAATAACTATTTTATCTCTCTCGCACTGTCCTTTTGTTGCGATTACGTATTGCTTTGATCCGTTTCATACGTGAAACTCTTGCCTAAACAACTATGTACAAAATTATAAATAAGATTCATCTAAATTTAAAATGTTGCACTAGTTGATTTATTTTTATTTTAGGAAGTAATTTTAGGTAACACTGGTGTAATTTTTTAGACTACTAAACCTATGTATACAGATTTCCCATTTTACGTATCTTTTTCAAATTGTTGTACTTTTCGAAAGTCAACGGAGAAACCTGTTTGGACAATAGAGTACATTATTTCAATGAAAATCAAAGATGACTGGCCACTTGCGAGTTTCGATGTTTTGTTAAATATCTTGAAAAATGTACTAGGAATTATTCTGAAACTTTAAGTGATTAAATAGAATAATACAGGTCATATTTACGTGAAGATCTTTTTTTTCTCGAAAAACTGCAGGGGACCGTCAACAAATTGAAAAAGAACGATATTTTGTATAACCCTGTCAAAACTAATGTAGCAAAAGCTTTTAAACTGCAGATTATAATTACCTGGCTTATTGTATTAAACTGTGTTCATTTTTATGCAGATAGTATGCATACTCGTAGAGAAATTGTTTTTATAAAAGAAAAAAAAATTTCAAGATTTTTGCTTATAATTTGCAGAGTTCTTAATATAAAAAAAATTCTTTTGAAAAAATGTGACAAATAATATTGTACGTAATACCCTGTAACCAGAACTAAAAAATAAAAACTGCAGGAAAAATGAGCAGGTTTACTACATAATGTTTCATAGAGCAATCAGAATGTAATTTCCATAATGTGTTAGCTAAATGTATAGGGAAACTTTAGTAAAGGTCTCAAAAACATAACTTGAAAATCCTGAAAATAATCGTCAATAGAATAAGCTCAAAATCTGTTATTGCTAAAATAAAGCAAAACTATGAGGTATTATATCCAAAAATGGTGCAATATTGCGTATGCTATATTGACTCTAATCAATAGATATATGGATAAAACCCCTTATTTTTTGCTTCATTTTGGGGATAACGGATTTTGAGCTGCTTCTGTCGTCGATAATTTTCAGAATTTTAAAACTGTTTTTGAGACTTTCACAAAAGTTGCTCTATACCTTTAGCTAACACATTATGCAAATTATATTTTGATTGCGGTGACGCATGCGCACTCGAACGTTAATAAACTTGCTCATTTTTCCAACAATTTTTATTGTTTTTTAAATCTGATTACAGGGTATTATGTACAATGAGTATACTTGCTATCCTCATAAAAATGAACAGATTATTACAATAAGCCTCGTAACCATAATCTGCAGTTTGGACGATTTTTCTTCATTAGTTTTAACAGGGTTATGCAAAAGGTCTTCGTTTTTTTTTAATTTGTTGATGTTCCTCTATAGGGTTTCAGCGAAAAATCTTCACAGAATTATGACTTGTACTATTATGTTTACACATTGAGTTTCAGAATAATTCCTCATGTATTTTTCGAGATATTTAACAGAACGTGTAAAATCGCAAGTGGTCGGCCATCTTCGGTTATATAGTGTATTAGTTTATTTTTCCTTACGCTTTAAGTTCTCCGAAATGATCGTATTATTCTGTTTCCAGAGAGCCAGCTGACCCGCAAGACGCCCGCTTTCTATTCGGACGGAGTGTACATGCTGGCTGGCGAAGGCCGACCCAGTCCCAGAACTCTCAGCCAAGCTCTGATGCGGGGAGAGGATGGATTGCCGTCCTCCAGAAACGCCACTGCTCTCTTTACCTTCTTCGGTGAGTAGAATGTATCGCAGACAGTAAATGCAAATAAGTTCATATAATTAACTGATTGTAAAATTAAAACTTTCGATAAATGCCACAAAAGAAAACTTTTAAGTAAAAGTGCCAGTCTAATACCACAGTTATTGTCTTAGGAGATATTTATGGGCACACAAATTGCCCCCCTCCCCCCCCCCAAAAAAAAACCCCATACACTTTAACTGATTAAAAGCTTAAGTCTATTTTCAGAAAATCCATATTTTTGAGCTTTATGGATATTTGTTAGTGGTGAGACTGAAATTTACTTGCTGTTTAAAATGCGTTCGATGTTTTGACTTTGCCAATTAGAGAATAATTTGCCCGACAGATGGGACGCAGACTAGCCTTAATTATCTAATACACTTAAAACCCAAGCTTTAACAAGGTATCTTAAGTTTTTTACTTTATTAAGTCTAGTGTTCCTCTTTAACCCTCATAAAGTGTGCATCTCGCATGTTCGTTATTTCCAATATACAGAACATCCAGGTTTCAAATTACTATTTTAATTCAGATAATGTTCATTTATTTAATTGGAACGTTTGAGAGATTTAACAGAACAATAAATTCTCGAAGATAACGATGGTGTGCAAAACGCCACAGACTTAAAATTCGGACAAAGACTTTTGATTCGAAAGAGATCACAAACACCTTAGCAGGGTTAGGGAATGACACGACTGGGGACGCATCGACCACTCACATTAATTTTACTCTAACATTTTAAATTCACCTATTATACGTAGCTAAATCCTATCCAAAGTTTCTAATTACTTTAAATAATGTTTAATGCAACTGCGCAAACACTTCAAGTTAGAAATGTTTTTATTTTAAGCTCCCCGAAAAATTGCACTTTTTATATAAAAAACTCTAAATCCTAAAATACTCGAGAGATTTCTGTAAAACATTTTTGGTTGTAGAGTATAAATATAAGATCCTATGCGGCAGACAGTTAAAAAAAAATAATTAATTTTAGAAAACAAAATTTAAAAAATGATTTCTGAAAAATTATTCTAAATATTCTATATCTCTATTCTAAAATTTCTCTAAAATAAAACGTTTTAGTTACAGAGAAAAATCTGTCTGCCGTAAGTCTTGAGTATAATCCAGTTAATATGGAATCAATTTTCATCAAAATCGGCAGAGTAGTTTTCGAGGAAACGGGTATAAAAAAAAATCCCATTTCCTTTGAAATTGCATTCAGTCTTGTCTTCTCTTAATAGAACAGCACATTTTAAAACACACATGTGCGGCTCATAAATAATTTTATTAAATGCAAGTTTTTTTATACCTTTTTATATAAGGTATTTCATTTCCTTTGCTATATATATATAAATAATACTTCACTGAGTTACTTATAAAGTTACGCTCATCAACGCGCAGGTGGTTTTTAGTATTTTTTCAAAAGGACTCATTGAAATACTCTAGGGCAGCCATATTCAAACTTTTTTCCTTGTGAGCCGCTAACATGTGTTACGATATTACGCATGCCGCAACGCACTTATACTGTAAAAATGAAAATAATTAAAAAATACACATGCATTATTTAAATTATTCTCCAGGGATCGTACACTTTCAGCTGAAAAAAATATTTTTATGAGGAAGAAATACTTATAAAATCGCATAATTGCCGAAGGAGAATTTTTCTCTAAGATAATACTAATATTTAATTGAAATAAAGGGAAAAGTGAGGGAAAATTCTCTGACCTGTCGGAATCCTGAAGACTTAAATTTAAAACCATGAAAAATAAACTTGCATTCATATAATGTAATGTAATCATTGCTATAATATAATGAATTATGCATTCAGATTTCGTAAAACAGTACTAGTGGATAAAAGTTAAAAACAGTTACTGTGAACAAGAAAATTATCGGCTATATTGAGGGAAAATAACAAGCCTTTAAATATTCTTGTCCTTCTGTTGTACGAAAGTATTATAAGAAAGTTATATAAAAGTGTAATTTTCCCAAAAAAGTTTAAGTGTTTTATATAAAATTGTAATTTTTAAAAACCTATTAAAAACAACTTTTTCGACAAAAGCAAAATTTTCTCTTGAAGTAAGTTTTTAAACTAATCTTTAGAATTCTGTTTTGATATTGTAAAAAGTTTCATACAAATAACGTTCGTGCTTTGACCGATATACGTATTTTTTTTCTTAGAAATACTGAACTGAAATTGGATACTGAATACATACTATGACTTCCAAAGCAACCGACAAAGAAAAATAATTGAGTTTATTCTAATTCATTAATTGCAGATCGTGTATAAACAGTTCAAGTAATAGTTTATTCAAGGCTCTAAAACAGGATCATTTGCATAATTTATGTATGCTTGTTTCTCTCTTCTGTATTTAACCTGCTTGATAGCCATTTATGAGCTATTACATGAATTTAGAGGTATAAATCATAGGAGTGATTTAGATTAAAACGGATGTTACATAATGTTTTCCGTTTGATTTCAGCATATTTTAAACGCAATATCTGGAGCATCAAAAACACATGCCTAGTTAAATAGTCTATTTAAACAAGTATTGACTTTTCTGGATGTTATCTTGGCATATTATATAGACAAGATATTTCGTGTTTGGCTCAAGATAATGAAAGGAAACGTCTTTTTATGTTTCTTTGGCAACAGAAAAAAGTTTCTGCTTCGCCAACAAGAAGCATTCGATGCTATCAGTCTAAAAATACATCCCCAAGAAAATTCACAGTTGTTCTTTGTTTTTAGCTGAAGAGATCAAAGATATATCATTAGAAGATCAGAGATATTACTTTTGTGCGATTTTAATCTATAAATTCTTGATAAGACGCTTTCTTTCTTTCTTTTTTTTTTTTTTTTTTTGATTGAATATTGTTCGATACTTCTTAAAGTAGCAATTTAGAATTTTATTTCTTGTCAATAACTTCTTAACAGCAAATATTTTTCCTGTTTTAAAGTTCATTTAACTATCAAATTTATAGTATTTCGTTCTCTTGTATTTTATTTAATTGCAAAATATCGTATATTAAATGATACCGAATTTAAATCTCTCATTTATTTTATCTTTTTTGGAAAAACTTTATGTGCATGATTTATTTTTAAAACTTTCGGATCTGGTGTACTATTAATTGTACATGTCTTTTAATAAAGTATTATTTTGCTTTAAGAAATACTTTTACTACTATTTGCATGTAGTAATGTTAGTATGCGTCTATGCATTTACTATATGACTTCATTTATGTTTAGGCATTTAGTAATAATAATTGTTTGCTTAATTCTCTTTGTGCTGGTTACTATTCTTTTATTTTAAACACATATTTCACTTATTACATTTAAAACAAAAGTTATTTCATTGAAAAAATTATCTGCAATAAAGTGCAAAAATTATTAGAAAGCTGCAATATAAGTTAAATCATATTGTTATACAATATTTTCTAAACATCTCCAAAGAATCTTCCTTAGCCTGTTGTCATATGAATATGAATGAAGTAGCAAGCAAAGCAACAACATTCGTTATCTTTCAGGTAATGAAATATTTCTTAAACACTAATTAATCTGTATGGATAGCTAGTGTTCATGTTGTTAATGTAAAAGTATTTTTTCAAAAACTGAAAAAGAAAAAAATCGGACCCGAAAGGGTTATTTTAACAAATGTTCCAATAAAATATAAACAAAGAATTTGAATGACCAATTGTAGGCTTTATAACAGTTTTTGTCTTTTCTTCAGGGATACGTGATAAAGAGTTATACATAATTTTTTTTCATCAAATTATAATTTTAGTTCTTTCGACAGTGCTGTTTTTGCCTTTTTTGCATAATTTTAAAAGAATCATTTCTAAGGCAGTGGGAATTGTATTTTAATCTATAAATTCTAAATTTGTACCGTTTTTAATCATTTTGTTTTTATAATGTACGTGATGAAAAGCATTTATTATCAAATCAACTCGTTTTTAAATTCTAGTGAAAATCATTTCAAAATTTCAGCTAGGGCACTGATTTGCCTTAGAGAGGGTTAGTCGCCAATTATGTTTTGTTATAAAACAATAAAAATAATTACATAAAAGTTACATGTAAACCAGTTTTGTTTTTTGAGTATAAATTTAAAAAAAAAAAACGTTCTTGATTTGCGAACAAAAAGCATTCGATGTTATCAGCCTAGAAATGATCTCTAAGAAACTTCACAGTTTCACTTTGTTTTCATCTGAATAGATCAAAGATATATTATTATAGAAGATCCGAGATAATATCGTTGTGCGATGTTCAACTTATAAGTTCTGAATAGGAAGCTTCTCTTATATAAATTTTATCTTTTGATTCGATAATACTCGTCACGCCTTAAAAGGTTGTAATTTAGATTGTGCTTCTTGTCACTACCATTCTGACAACAGCAGATATTTTGATGGACGTTTCTCTGAATGTAGGAATTATATAGCTTTTGTGTTAGTTGTGTTTTGTTTTTATTTGCAACATATATTGGGGTCAAATTACACAAAAGATATAGAATCAGGTCTTCATTGAGATATTGTTCTTTTGTAGAAAGCTGCAATTGCTTGTAGATAGTACGTTTTTTTTAAATTTTGTAATAAAATAGTCTTAGAAATATATTTTTGCAGGAAAAAAATTATTTTGAATAATTATAGTCATAAACTTATAAGAACAAATTAACCAATTTTTTTTCGAAATGTGTCCATCCTCGGGAATAAACTACATCGAAAAGTACAAAGTTATGACAGTAGCCATCGACATTAGATATCCCTCTCAAAAGGGCAAATTAGAACTTGATAAAGAACACTTCGATTTTCGACAAATTCTGATCGCCAAACATCTTGGCGAGTCTGTCATTATCTTGCTAATGTTTAACATGTCTCACTGATCTAATTGAAGTCATCCAGGTGAGTATTGCCAAGTTCTGGAATATGGGTTTACCACAACTTGGACAAAAACTTTCGTTTGAGCACAGTCTCAGCATGTGATCGTTTCATGCGCTACCGCTCTCATATTGAGTGATTCTCGTGATGTCTTTCTGACGATAACAGACGATTTGATGCAAATTTCTCTTATGAAGAAAATGCAGTATCATTCAATGTCCCCCCCCCCCCTCTCAATTTCCACATAATCTTGTCTCAAATTAGAACGAAATCAAAACCATAGATTGGTTTGATTTCAAAGGCTTTATTCCGTAAAGGACAATTATATATTAAGCAGGTTTACTGTTTAAAACTCGCATGACATTTTTACCAATAAAAGTAATTAATAAAAGATTATATGAAAAAAATGCATAATTGTGCGGCAGGTATTTGAGAATATACATCATAGGTAAAATATCACCCTATATATCGTAGTTATCTTTTTCTGTTACATGTAAACATGCCGGAGCCTAGACTGAGGAAATGAAGATGGCTCACTGATTAAACAGCACTTCAATTTAGAGATTGTCACATTCTTGAAATTCATCCAGTAATTCGTCTTTAACCCTTCACTGCATGATTTTTCCTTCCTGAATGAAAAATTTTTGATTACTTTAGATAGTCACAAATGCAGGTAAAATAATAAAAAAAATTCTGACTTCATATATATTTTTTTAATATGGATTTTTGTGGTATGCGCCATATGTGTTCCAAAGCACACAATGAGATTTTCATTTTTGTACCAAATGTGGCATGAAGCTCACAATACTGGTATATTACATATACAAAAATAGTATAATGTGTATTAAAATTTTACTGCAGGTATTTAACCCTATGAGGGGTAAGAAATTATTTTTCTATAATGTTGAATTCACACGTGAATATTCGAAAAAAAAAATTAAAACGAAGAAATAAATTTTGAAACTTTTTTTTCTCCTAAGTTAGAAATATAAAATTTAATTAAAAGCTTTTGCTGTGAATCTTGATTCAAATCAGGTGGTATGTAATATATCCCACTGCCCTGATGCACTCTATTAGAGACATTAATTCAAAAAAATTATCACGGCCTTTCACGCCTTTGGGAATTTTTTTAGTATTGTCTTAAAACGTGAAAATTGTCGGATTTTTTTTTTTCAAATTCAATGACATTGTCTCGTTAATTGTTTGGTTTCCTAAAACATCACTCTAATAAATATCCGTAATGAAAACTTGTAAAGTTTGAGAAAAAGCCTTTCCTATGCTGTATCTAAGTCTCTCTTCAGAAATAAGATTAAAAAGTTTTGGCTAAAAAAAAAAAAAAAAGGGCGAAAACTGATAGGGAGTCTCCAGAGTCATAATTTCAAAACTTAACCTTCTGACTGCCGCTGGCTGATTTTTTTCGCACACTAACCTTCAGGTTTCACTGCAGCATAAGCAATATTTAAATTAATATAATTCTACAAATAAAACCCAGTTTTGAAAAATTAAGTTAGGATTAATACTCTCAAAGATTATACACCTATACATAATAACATATTTTGTATCAGGTTGGAAAAAAAATCTTTTTTAATATTTTTAATAAATTACAGAGAAAACATTACAATTTTACCCTTTTGCCGAGCAGTCAGGGGATTAAGGAATTGCTTCCTCTATATTTTATTTGCGCTTTAGATATGTCTTTCCTTTGTTACTTTTTCCTATCAACACTGGGTCCAGCAATGATACCTGTAGCACTAAAGAATAAACAATCTTTCTCTAAATTGATGCTTCTCATTATATACATTCAGTATTGAATTCAGTGTCAGGGATAGGAGAGCATTCGTAGAACATTTACATGTAACTACACTGATAACTTGAAAATTTGTTTAGTTTAGAAATTCAATCCAACCTCCCCCCATATACACTCCCGGCACATAACAATGACTGGCCAGCGGAAAAACGTCTGAATTCAATATTTTTGAATTTTACTTGTTGATTTTAACTTTTATATAGTAATTTTTAATGAAATTTAAAATTACTTTAATATTAATTACGAAAATTTATTTCCTATGACAGTTGAACCCAATTTCTTGGATCACATTTGTTGCAGTCAATGTCTGATTCATATGAAGAAATAGCATTTTCAATTATTTTTAGCTGGAATGTATGTTGAATCACCCCAACTATCATCAGAAACTCCAAAAGACTGTTCATCATTATCAGATGCAAATAATGCATTGATTTAACCTTACGTTAGCCCTTTGCGCTCCATTTTTTATTAGAATATTTTATGAGCGTTATGCTTTATGTTCCATATATGGCACAAACACAAAAACAAGATTTCAAGATGATGTACTGAAATATTTTAGTTTTAAGCAACCTTAATTACAAATATTATGATATACTTGAATGTCTAAAATTTTATCTTGCGATACTTTCAATATTTTGGGGTGGAAAAGTTGAAACAAATTCAACTGTTGTGTACGATGCAGACTGGAAATTTTTACTTTCTTCTATCTCCAACAGAAGAAAGTATTGTAATCGAAAATTTTTAGACTTCCGGTTTTCGACGGATTTACACGTTTTAGGGGTCAGAGGTTCCAAAAAACGTGTTTTTAAAAAATGTATGTCCCATTCTACCATCAAAAAGTGTATGAAGATATGCATAGAATTGAACCAAATTTTTTGTGAATGTTTTTGGCTATGGCAAGCAGGTCTTCCTTCAATTTTGAAATATTCCGCCGGAAGGGGGCGCTGCAATCACGATTTTGGTGCCATTTTCAATATTGTACCCACCAAAAGTATATAAAGTTATTCATCGAATTAAACCAAATTTTTTGTGTAAGTGTATGACTGTGGCTAGTTGGTCCTCCCTGAATTTGAAAAAAATCCGCCAAAAGGGGACGCTGCAATCGCGATTTTTGTGCTATTTTCAATATTGTACCAGCCAAAAGTATATGAAGTTATGTATCGAATTGAACCAAATTTTTTGTGTAAGTGTATGACTGTGGCTAGTTGGAACTCCCTGAATTTGAAAAAAATTCGCCGAAAGGGGGCGCTGCAGTAGCCAATTTTATGCCATTTTCAATATTGCACCACCTAAAAATGTATCAAGTTAGTCCTAGAACTGAATTAAATTTTTTTTATATAATTATTTTTTGTAAGGCAAACAGGTCCTCCCTGAATCTAAAAAAAAAAAAAAATCTGCCTATCATTCTATTGTTCATCGGCTCGTGTAGAGACATTCGTTTTTACTCCGATTAATTGATTGAAGCAGAAATTTAAGATGAAAACCAAAGTTCGTATGGTATTTAATTAAAATTATTAAAACATTAAAATGAGTAACTATTTTTTAAAAATATTAAAATGTACGTATGAGATAGAAGAAAGTTTTGGGATTGGCATATTCAACTAGTTTTTGAAATAAAAGCCTTATAACTAGTGAGGTACTGCCCTCAAGTGAGAAACTGGTACAAAACTCTTCGTTTGAATTTTTTACATATGCCACAAAGCTCAGATAACCTAAATTTGAGATCCTTAAGAAAATAGAAGGGTTTTATCTGTATGTTCCACACATGGCACACCATGCAGTGAAGGGTTATAATAGAGCTTAAGGCTGCCAGGTATTATGTGGCAAATGTTTCATGCAGGAAGCGACATAGTAAGCAATGTGAAATCAAGACGCCGGTATTCGTCAGTCAAGCCGTTGAAAATTGTTCGAAGAAAAAAAATCTGTGTCGTTCATGAGGATCTTGATTAGAGATGAGAAGAATACAATTCTTTTCCAGAGAATCAAAAATAACGTCTGACTAGAGACAAGCATCTTCTTAACAAGCTGAAACATCGAGAGGTGTCGAGAATAATTTTGTTTCTTTCCAATCGGATCTTTGTCTAGGTAAAGAAAGTGTTTTTTTTTTAAAAATCGATGGTGGTGTAAAATGATTAATGTAGAGATTGAAAGTCATGTGCAGAAAAATTCCAGCGTTACTGACTATTCTGGATGGTCCTGAGAAGCGAGAAGGCTATTTCCTGCCTCCACTTTTCGTCCTTCAAGTTGTCAAACTCAACGCTGTTGTTTATACCGAGGTGTTAAATCACTAAATTTCTTATCAACACGTGATAAATCGTATACATTTTTTACAAGACTCTGAACTATTCCACACAGCCCATATAAACCAAATATGAAAGGCTGAAGTTTTCATGGCAATGTTATCCTCAATTTGTTAATCCCCCCCCCCCCCCACCAGTTATCCAGATTTAACTAAATGGCTTTTTAATGTGGCGCAGTTTACAGGGCCTTCAAAAATCATTCGCACAACAATGTTGCGGCTTTCAAGGCAGTCTTTTTTTTATACAGTGGCTAATGTTTCCAATACTCATCTGGTTATTACCTGCAGTCAATTTCAACAGTATGTAGAGGTGGTTATTGTGGTTGGTAAGGGTTTCAGTGAATGATGTCCTTTAGTATGCGTGTGGTCACCTGTACAAAATGTTAAAATAAATGCTTTATATTTAGTTAGTATTCCTGTTTGAAATAAGTTATCAATTTGTTCTACAATAGCTGCTACACCTTCTAAAATGTATTAAGATAATTCATTTGATATGGTTTTCTTGGAAAACATTTCTAGACTTAAAAGCAAAGAACATTTGTGGAAGCTGAAGGGCATGTAAAGAGCACTTTTTTGTGACAATTTTATATAAAATGCTGCACTACATGCATAATATGCCTTTCCATAAAATCTTAACTGAAATCTTTCACTTAGTTTTGATTATCCTATTCTTTCCAAAATATGTATGTACAATAACTTAAAACAAAGAATGGATTAATAAAATCAAGTTCTCATCCAACCGGTCTACATGTTTGATTTTTAATAACCAGTATCCATTACAAATATAATCGGAAATTGGATGATGAAGTAAATAATTAACCAAGAGCATATCTCAAATGCATTCATTTTTTATTACTTACGAGCATAGATGTAATAGTAAAGCAAATGGGTAGGTGTACGCGACCATTGCTGGTCATCACACCGTGCTCTGATCGGGGCCGCCACGGCGCTCAAGAGCCCCACTTTGGCCGTCTATCAATGATCGGGGCCGCCACGGCGCTCAAGAGCCCCCCTTTGGCCGTCTATCAGATATGCACATTTGCTGAAACTCACGGACCTTGAGAGGCGAATTCCAAACCATCAGATCACTTCAACAAGGGGTCGCGACCTCCCCTAGAAAAGCCAACGACGTTGGTTCTCATCGAGTTGAAATAGATCAACCTCAGCTTGAAGATTCCTTACCTACACTCAGTCAACTTAGAACTTCAGCGGGGGACTGAAATCTGGCCCTGCGTTTGATCTTCTGACACCTCACACTTGGCACAACATCACCGCTGCCGCTCGTGCTCCTAGGTTTGAGATGGAATTCTGGATGCGTTATCAAGACTCCTCATGAGCAAGAGGGCCCGCCAAGCCCCGTCGACCCCACCCTCAACATGGGCTATGTTCCCTGAAATAAAGACAACTCACACATAATTTCAAAACTCCTTTTATTAATAAGACTACAAAACAGAGAACTGTTGATCAGGGTGGAACCGCAGGAGCGGTTTACATCTAGATTAATAGGTGTCTCCACACCGGTATTCGCATGTTAGACTAAAATAGGAATTAATAATGAATATAGTAACTATTTACATATATACAATAAGGTACTTGCCCTCTTTTGCCATCACTTAAACCATTCCATTGAGCACAGAACACCCCCAGAAAGACGACCTTCAACTATGAGATTCCTCCACGAGGGAAAAGGTAGACCTACCAAAGGTGAGGCTCTACCTCCTTCAAGAAGGACTCGAGAGCCTTCCTGAGCTTTGGAACCACAAAGTAGTTCCGCACCGAGAGTAATGAGAGTCTCGGACAATGACGTTCCCTCAGTGGCTGAGTTCCCACACACTCCAACAGAATGTGACGACTGGATGCTGGAGCAGGAGATGAACAGAACGGGCACGGACGAGGCAAGGGTTTGATCCGGAAACGTCTGTAGTAAGCCGGAAAAGGGCCGTGGCCGGTTACCACCCAGTTTATAAGTGGAGATGTCCAGGCGCGTCTCTCTGAAACTCGCGGTATGATTTCGAAGACGCTTCTGCCCAGAGCCTCGCCTTCCCACCGGTCTTGCCAGGTTCTAATAAATTCCTGGTGTACATAGTGTTTCACAACACTCGGTGGAAGGCAAACATGGGTGTCGGTAACATCAAGCTCAGTTCCTGCTTTTGCAAGTTTATCTGCAGCTTCGTTACCCCTGACGCCAACGTGCGCCTTAATCCAAAACCACTTAATCTCCAGACCCTCCCTCAGCTCGTGTATTTGTACCACAAGTGGATTCTGAGGATTCGCGAGCGAAAGCGCATACAGAGACGACATTGAGTCCGTGTAAATTGAAAAGCTCTCATACAGTGAGCCACACAGCTCGATTGCCTTAATTATTGCTGTAAGTTCCGCCTGAAAGACCGTGGCGTACGGTGGGAGGCTGTAAGACCTCTCCACCACCAATGCCCCATTTTCATAGACTGCGAACCCCGAACCGACACCTGATTCGGTTTTGGACCCATCAGTATACACCGATGTCCCCTGGTCCAATTCCACACTTTGTATTGAAGCTTCCCTCCAGTCGATGGATGGAGCCCTCGCCGGGTGGTATCTGAAATGAGACACTTTCCTTTCTACTTCGTCTGCTCTAAAGTGAATCGGACCGTAGTCCAAATCACAATCTAATCGGAGGATGCGTGCGAGAATGCACTCCTTCTCGCATTGTAGATCCAGTGGGAGGCACCCAGCCAGGACTTGTGTGGCTTCCGTGTTTGTGGTACGAAAGCACCTGGTTATTGACAAGAGGGCCGGTCTCTGCGCGGAGACCAGTTTTTCCCTCATGCGTTGTGTACCTGTCCACCAGAAACTACTTGCATATGTAGCTATCCTCTCGATTCCCAGTTTGTACAATCTCTTCAGAACACACCCACTCAAGCCCCAGTCCCTCTGACTGAGGTAGCGTAGGGATCTAGTGTAGTTCGCAATCGTTGCCTTAATGTACGCCACATGTGCCATTCCATTGAGTTTTGCGTCTACCATGACACCGAGGTATCTGGCAGACTGTACTGACTGAACGTTTCGTCCCAGAAAACGTATACGTGGAGCAGTAGAGGGGTTCCTCTTCTGTCCCATCCGTCTCATCAGGCGGAAGTAGATGGAAGTGGTTTTCTCCGGAGAGAAAGCGAGCTTGTGTGCTTTTGCCCATTCTGCAATTCTGCTTAATGCTTGTTCTGCTCGTCTTCCGCATTGGTATGCGTTCGGACCTTCAATGAGAAGTGCAAAGTCATCCGCATACGCAATCAGCCGCGCAAACCTCCCCAACTCCAGCTCTAGGAGTGAGTTTGCGACCAAGTTCCAGAAGAAAGGTCCGGAATTAGAACCCTGTGGGCAACCCACATTATACTCATGCACCATAGAAAAGATTTCAGTTCGGTATAGTACCTTCCTCTCGGACAGAAAACTCTTCACCAGATGGAAAAGGTTACGAGGGCACCCCATTTTTGCTAGTGCTTCAAAGATCGACGGCCACCACAGGTTGTTGAATGCTCCCCTTATGTCTAACATGATCATACAACAATCGTTATCTCTCCTATGACAGTCATCCACTGTCTTTCGCACTTCATGAAGTGCGTTCTCCGTGCCTACACCAGGAGTAAACCCAAATTGGTTCTCGTGAAGAAAACCTGTCTGGCATGGTAAGCTAACCTATTAGTCACCAGCCTATCAAGGATCTTACTCCAAGCAGGCAACAAACAAATGGGCCTATACGAGCTAGCAGCCGAACGATCCCTGTCGCACTTATTGAATAGAACCAGTTCTGCCGTTTTCCACGATTCTGGGAAAACACCTTCCTGCAGGCATCGATTCAAGATCCCTCTAAATAGGGGTTTGTTTGCCCTGAAGAGCATCTCGACTATCTCGAGAGGTAATCCATCCATTCCTGGTGCCTTGCCTCTATTCAATGACCTGAAAACCCCTTCAATCTCCTTCAGAGTGAATTCCGGGTCGTCATCAGCGAGATCGTGCATCAAGTCCTCTGTATTGAACTGAACAGGGCGGTTATCTTCACCTTTAACTACTGGGAAGTGATAATTAAGCAGTTCATCTATAGTAGAGGAGAAGTCCGCGGTTTTGTTACCACTCCGATCGATTCATAGGCTGGAATTCCTGCTTAAGTGTGCTAGTCACTCAGCGGCCGAATTTTCCTCCGTGATGTTAAGTCTATGTGCATAGGAATGTATTCCTATATTCAAAATATCTCCTTAAGAAATGAATATTTTTAAGTTTTTTCAGTGTTTTTTTCTTAAAAGATGTATCTTTTTTTTTTTTTTTCTAAGTTTCCAAAATATTTCTGAAATCTATACATAATTTTATATGAAGTGTTAACATTTTACTTCCAGTTCGTTAGTTTTTAAAACATAAAATATTAAATTGAGCCTAAATTTTAAAAATATTTTCGTAATTGAGAAAAGAAAAGTGTAAGAAGATAACACTGAAAAAAAAAAAAAAAAAAAACCTTAAATACTTTTTGAATATAAGAATGCATCAAACGCCCATACACTTAACATTACCGAAGGGAATTTGACAGCTGAGTGATTTAACTCCTTCCGGCAAGCGTCATTTAACGGCATTTTAATTTTCTTATATCTTATTATTATATCTTATATTCTTATATCTTATATCTTATATCTTATTTCTTATATCTTCTTAATCTTATATAATATTTTTTAGCCTTTTTTAATTATATAATTCTAAGATTATATAAGGGAAAGAAGACAAAAATATTTTGGTAAAATAATAATAATAAACGTATGCAGACTTTATGGAACACATGCAATACCTTTATTAAAGAGATTAAAAGATGACTAAGCATCAGCAGTGTTGTAACATACTTTTATATTTTATTTCATAAAATAACATAAAATAAACTGTTCTGAATGATGTGGGAAAAAAAAATTGTTTTAGGCTATCATTTTCCTTTCGTGCTTTAAATTATTAGTTTCGCATTTCATTCATATTATGAAAGCTATACTGCAAATAGCAATTCTACGTTAATATATACTTTAAGCATCTTTAGCAACAAACAATAGTATTCAAAGGTAGCTAACGATTAGAAACACGCATATTAGAAGGCATGTAGCTTGTGTTATTAGAGAGAGGCTGTAGGTATTTCCACTGCTAGTTGGGAATTTTCCGGTGTATTATTTTAAATTAAGGGCTTTGGATGGAATCAGATTTGAATGTCTATTAAAGTACTTATTCATTTTTTTAGAAACGCCTTAATGAAGAATAAGTGTAAAGCAGTAGTTGATTTGAGAAAACATGGTGATTTGCTAAACTGTCCAAGTTGAAGAGGAGAGACGGGTTACTTACAACATGTGTTAATGGGTATTGTTTAAGAAATATAGTACGGCTATTTATTTTTTTAAAATGAAAAGTAGAAACGTGCTTTTTGTGGTAGAATGCGTATAAGAATTACATACACCAATTGACTTGAAAATATAAATTATTGGAGAAGACTTCTAAGACTTTGACTTTTTAAATCTTCAAAAAAAAAAATCAGTTTTTGAAAAATAAAATGAGTAATTTTGCACACTTTTAAATCTAAATATCAACTTTTGATGATGATATTCTTAGCAATATCTACTAATAGTATAAATAATAGATATTAAATTAATAAGTTTTTTAATTAAGAAAGAATTTCATAAATTGCACAAATAATTACGTATACCGCATTCAGTAGTGACTTATCAATAAAAATAAGGAGAGCCAAATGGAATTCAAACTATAATTTATAACACTGTTTGAATGAACACTGAAGTAGCTTTGGAAAGGGGGTCCATGATGTGTCGGTCCATGATTCCATAATTATTTTGGCATACATTGTTTGAGTGCAGAACTCGGTACGCCGCCGTTCGCGTATTTTAAGGGTAAAAGATTACAATTTATAAGAACAAATTTTTTTCAAATTCTCATTCACTGGCAATTTCGCGACCTTTACGCTTGATTGGTAAATGAATTTTCACCAGTTTCGTTCTTTACTACTGTTATCCAATACTTCCAATATCTGATTCATATTTATTATTTTTTTTATTGAGATCTAAATTGTTTGTCTTTTATTTTTTTCAGGTCAAGTAGTCACTTCAGAAATCTTAATGGCCAGTGAGGCTGGATGTCCGATCGAACTACACAAAATAGAGATCGACACGTGCGACGATACCTACGACAAGTCATGTCGTGGCCACAGGTACATGCCTTTTCACAGAGCGCACTACGATCTAAGGACAGGCCAGTCTCCAAATAGTCCAAGAGAGCAGGTAAGAATTGCAGCAATAATAAAATCTTTAACGCCAAAAACAGTAAGCATCTTGTTTACATTTGTTTGTTTTTTAAGTGCAACTACTTCGGAATAATCTTTGGTTTATGTAATTTCAAATTCTATCAATGAACAAGGCGAAAACTACCGTTTAAAAATGGTGGTAAGCAGGATTAAGAATGTGCACTGCCTACTATACGGCAAGTATACGTGACACTCGTCGCAAATACGTTAATCCATCAATATGAATTTGCTACATTATGTAAAATCTACTAACTTTTTGGTTTTCTAAACTTAAAAATATTCTCCGAAAAGTGACGGGTTGGATTTTCTAGTTGTCCCGTGTCTTTAAAAGAATAAAGTACTTGGAAAATTTTAGATTTCCAGTTTTCAACGGATTTTTGTTTCAGAAAGTCCTGAATACGATTTGACTGTTTTTAGAAAATATCTATACTATATATGAAACTCAAATTTTGTAGCTACTCTATTTCAAGAACTAATGTGCGAAATTTTATCAAACCTCAGATTTTGTTAAACCTGGACATGAATGGGTCTTGATTAGGCTTTGTCGTAAATTGCCCAACAGATAGTGTTGCTAGGCTACAGTTTTCATCATTTTCACCATAGCTTTATCTCAAGAATTAATGTATGAAATTTCACGAAACTTCATATTCTGTTAGACCTTGACATAAATAGATCCTTATTAGATTTAAGCTTATACCTCCTAACAGGTGACGTTGCTATATTTCATTTTTGATGATTTCCGAGAAAGCTATTTCTCAAGAACAAATAAATTAAAATTTTATATTTATTGCTGAAGACTTGATTTATATAGAAGCGGTAGCCAAAATATACTAGTTTTTATGGAGTAACCTTTATAACAAAAGTATTTTTTTTTCTTTACTCATATATTAAAAAATCTTTAGGCTAGCAATGGCAAATGTTGAAATTTCTGAAGAAAATCGAAATTTCTTCAAAACTTTCTATTAAAGTTTAAAAAAAGTAAACTTTTAAATGTTTAACAGATGCTCTTCTATAATACCTGAATGGGATTTATCTAAGTGAAAAAAAAATAAATAAATAAATTTTCTTCTCTTAAAATTACTTCAGACGTGCTTTAAAAATACGATGCTTTTCGTGATCTATCGAAAATGTGTTAATACATATTTCACAATTGGAGGCGTATATTCCTTGAATATACGACCACATCAAAGAACAAACGTAAAACTGCTCATTAATTAGAAAATTTGAAAATTTTTGTAGGATAAGATAATTATGTAATTTTTCAGACTTTGAATCTCTGAGATAGAATACTTCTCGTGCCACTGATTAAGCTATTCAAATAAAATGCGCATTTATCATTAGACGGGAATACTAAAAGAGAGAGAAGGAAAAAAAAAGGGTAGCTTTAAGAGATGAAATTAGTTATCGAATACCTATTAGTCGTATGTCCGAAAGCATCTTTCATTGAGTGATATAGTTTTTCAATGGTCCTGTTCTTTATTTAGATTTGTAACCGGTTACGCGACATTGATATTCATTCCCGCTGTTGTTAAAAAATTGCAGGCGGCTAACCGGTTAATTCAAAGGGACACTGTTTTAAGCATTAGGGAAATAACCTTTCTGGAATCGGATCGCGATCCTGTGCACGTGATTAGAGCACTCTTTTATATAAATTGAATGTGTTATGAGAAGTCAGCATGAGTTCCTAATTACCACCTGAGGTTTCCGGGATAGGTAATATTTTTTATCGGCTGATATACAGAAGGAAGTATTACGTTTCTGTCGGAACTACTTGTTGAAATTCCCCTAGGGTAATTGTGGAACACTTTTTTCTGAATGTTCGAAATAAATTTCGGTCGATGAACGCTTTTGAGATATCATTTACTTGAAATGAGTTTTTGCAATATTCTTTTGGCTGGGTACGGCTAAGTTATTCAGTAAATAACAATACCTGCTTTTGATTAAACATTCTTAGTCCTAATAAATCTTTTTCGTATTTCATTTTAATCATGTCAAATTTGTTTCAGCACTTATAACACATGAATTGAGGTTTAAGGCTTTTTTTTTTTTAATTTTCTGTAATATGTTTATGATAACATGCGTATCTTTTTCGGTAACTATATTTAGAACATAAAGCTTGCGGAAAATTTTTGGTTTCTCATTTAAAAATAGAGAGATTGCTCACACTTGTTTTAGACTATTTTGTTTCCTTGTTCTTGAAAAAAAAAAAAAAATAGAAATTTAGTTTTAGAAATTAAAGTTATCATATGCTTACCTGAAAATTTTGTTTGAATGGAAAATAGAGCTATAGCTTCCTCAGTCCTGATGTCGCCTGTAGGGGATTATATAGAACACCCTATAAATGAATTTAAATACTTCTAAATTTTTAAAAATTACTTCTATACATTTCCAATACATATATACATATCCTAAGAACAGATATATAGGAAGATGCATCTTTTGGCGATGTTTTACAAGAATTAGAAACAGGTTTTTGTGATCCCGAGTAACATTTGTTTCAGGATTGAGGAGGATTAAAAAAAAATCTTAAGTTCATTTGTTTAGTTTACGTGACTGGGGACTTTTTTTTGTAAATTAAATGTGTTATGAGAAGTCAATATGAGTTCTCAATTACAATCTCTGATTTACGCGATGTGTATTTTTTATAGATTGCCACAGAAAATTATACTATGATAATGTCTGAATTATTTAAATTTCCTCTTGAATAATTTTAGAACTTTCCAATTTTCAGAATTAATTTCGGTTATTGGACGTTGGAATATCATTTTACCTGAAATTAGTTTAATTTTTTTTTGGCGGGGAGGGGGGGGGGGGGGCTAAATCCCTTCTTCAACCATTTCACTGGTATCCGTTAAGTTATTTAGTGCGTTGTGTAGCAGTGTGTGGTTTTGTTTGAATACCGATAATTTAATGCTTCTTATTTGTATTTATTCCAGTTTAATTTTGACAAAGTTCTTTTTTACCTTTTCCATACACAGAAATTCAGTTTCAAGGCCTTTTTAGTTTATTTTGCGTGAAGAAACCAGTTTCGTCTCACTGTCTGTCAGTCTGCCAGAGTTCGTTCTTAGAGCTGTGTATGTACAAGTTAGACTTGGAATTTTGTGTACTTGCAATTGAATATACCCCTTTTCGCATGACAAATCATATATTTTTTTTCAAAATCTGAATAAGCGCATAATGTTAATTAAAAACCATTCATTAAGATAACATTACGTGAAATTTTACATACATAACAAAAATCTCAATCTCAAAAAAAGGAATCTAGTGTTTCAAGAAATCCGAGATTAGGATATTTTAAAAGCGTAATGAACTTTTTAATATTGCATTTGTCGTTGTGAAATTAACACACTTATGTATATTTTTTAATGCTGAATTCAAATGTGTAATCCTTATATCCTTATATCTATATATATAAAAGAAAGTCTGGATTTCGTATTAATCACAGCAGAAAAAAATCTACCGAACCAAAAATCTTGAAAATTGGGTTAAAAATACTTCTGATAACATCGAGTGCCGCTAAGAAGGGATTTTCGAAAATTCCACCGCTAAGGGGGTTAAAAAAAGGAACGAACTTTTACTAAATTCCTTAAAAATCAGCTTTTGTAGTTATTTTTCAACTGATAACATATTTTAGTGTATTTTTTTATGCTGAATCGAATGGTACCAAGCAAATTCTTTTAAGTTCAGTAGTTCGCGAGATACTTCACATTTTCTTGATTTGGCGGTGTCTTCGGCGCAAAAACCTGAAATTTTAAATCCTTATCAATACTAATATTATAAAGAGGAAAGATTTGATTGTTTGTTTGTTTGTTTGAATTGAATAGGCTCCGAAACTACTCGACGATTTAAAAAAAATTCTTTCACCGTTGGAAAGCTACACTATTTCCGGTGAACATAGGCTAATTTTTAATTGATTTATTCAAATATTTTCCTTAATAATTCAAAATTTCATTATTTTTCATATACAGAATCAATTAAAAATTTTCCGATAAAAAATAACCATTTTCTTTCCCGTTGCCAAAAAAATCAAATTATGGAACAATAATTTCTCCTCGGCAATTAATTTTCACTTGAACAGTATCCACGTGAAAAATTAAAATAAAAAAATTCAAAGGAAAATAAATATGACGTCATTTATTATATTATCGGAAGTTTTGTTCGCACAGATATCATACACACATCAAGGTAACTAATGGACACTAAATTGATATTATTTTTCCTGGCACGGCAACCCGACTATTGTTATTTAATTATTAATGAAATGTTTTTTTATTTCCTTTCTCTTCTTTGAAATTATGTAAAATGTTTTGTTCTATACTTATTATTTAAACTTTTTTCACTAATTGTTATTATTTTTTTAAATAATAGAAAATAATTTAAATACAGGGTTGTTATAATTAAAGTTCGCCTATTCTGAAGGCTCTAGAGCCGGTTCTATGGCTCCAAATGAAAAGAAATTTCACTAGTACGTAGTTGAAGGGATGCGCTCTACGAAAATCGAAAAAAAAAATAGTTAAAATTTTTGTCAATAGGTGGCGCTGCGGAAATATTTAAGGCGATGTTTGCAGATTCATTATATCAATTTCAGTCAATTTAGACAAAGCGCACAAATTTAAAAGTTTCAACAAACTTCGACGAACTGCGAATTATTATAATTAAATATCATCTAATCAGACAGCTCTTAGAGGCCTATGACTCCAAACAATTAAAAAAAAAAATGAATATCATTTCATTTGATCTAATCTGCATCAACGAAAACAAAACATGTCGCTCGGCAGCGAGGAAATAACGAAGAATAACACTACGCATGCTGAATGAATCCTCCACCATTTTCAATAACGCATTCCATTCTCAGAATTGTGCTTTCTATAGCATTGCGTAAACTGTCCTGTGAGATTAAGCGAATGCGAAGTCTAATACTGTCTTTCAAATGAGAGATTGTCTGACATCTGTCTTTAGATACAGAATCTTCCAAAAATCTCCACAAACAAAAATTGCATGGTATTGGCGCTTAAATACTGGCGCAGCGCCACCTATTGAAAAAAATTTGAACTAATTTTTTATTCGATTTTCGCAGGGCGCATCTCTTCGACTACGTACTAGTGAAGTTCTGCTTCGTTTGGAGCTATAGAACCGGCTCTAGAGCCTTCTCAATAGGCGAACTTTAATTATAACAACCCTGTATATATATGAAACTGGTATTCGAAAACGATGTTTCCGTCTTAGTGTAAAAAATTATCGCGTGCATGACAACTGCGCTGTTTTGTTTATGTATTAAGGACACTTTAAGATCATAAATCCGATTACGGAAAATTAGATTATTTAATTAGAAGTTATTACATTTATGTTTTTTATTATGAAACAGACGAAGAAAAGAAAATTTACTATTGCTGCCCGACTGGAGAGTTAACCTTGATGTTATTTGATTTTATGCTTAATGTTATTTTAAAAAACCATCGAAATGGCGAATTTTTAATTATTTGTTTACGTTTTTTTGTTTATATTATTGCAAACATTTTTCCATTTTTATACACGCATCACCTTTTCGTGATTTTTTTTTTATGATGCCAATTTGGAGATCACTGCGTTTTCAAATACCAATTACATTTATATTACTTTTATTTATTTTCTATTATTTTAAAAAGGAAATAATAATAATAAACTAAGTCAATAAATAATTATGGAAAAAAACAATTTATATAATTTTAAAAGAGATAAGAAAAATAATAAAATAGTTTACTCAAAAATAATCAACTATTACCGGATTACAACGCGAGGCATAAAATCGACACCTGCACCTAAATATTATTGGCAATATTATTGTTTATACAATTTGTTTATATTATTTGGTAATACTTGATAATCCCATTGACTAAAAACTATCGCCAAAGTATAAGGTTAAATGTCAATGGATGATCGTAAATGTCACATTCATTTGACATTAAATTTGTTATACGTAATTGTTGTACGTCATCAACTTATTTTAATTCGATGTTTATTTGCATTTCTATTAACATTTTAGTAATTTATTAATTCTTTGGTTATTTAAAATAAAAACTATGTCCATTTGTATAATTTGGCGAAATTGATCGACGGAATAATGAAGTTGTACCCTTTATTTGTTTACATTCTATATGGATATTTAAATTGTTAAAATTAGCTTACATATCGGGCTACCGCCAACATACGCCAAGCAGTCGTTAAATCTGTGTTTTAGTCTAACTATTACTAGCAGGGGAGACCGAGCTTAGCTCGGTCAAAATTAACTTTGTGTTCAACTCGATATAGTATTTTCACTGTGTCATTAACTCTGTATTATTACTGTAAAACATGTTTATAATAGTATTATTTAGAAAAACAATCAATAAGAAAACTATGTTTTTATGCGCATATTTATAAATTTTATTTTATTTTAAATTTTACAACGAAAGGACATCGATCTAAATCACTTTTTTAGCTCGACTCTGATTGGTTTAACCATGCATCTCGAATCCTCTTAAGAATGTATAAAAAAATTCTTTACATTCTGAAAGACAATATATTTTGCTAGATATAGCCAAATTTGGAGGCATTCTTTCATTTAGCTCTAAATAAGTGTTTTGGTTGTCGTAATTTTTATAGTCGATTTCTTGGCCATATGTCGCCAATATTTTGTCAAACATCACCAAGTTATTGGCTTTTGCCATATTCTCGTGACCCTGACCCGTATTACCCAAAATGAGTCACTAATCAAATTTGATCAAGCATGTGACATAGCTCAATCATCTTCAGGTAATCAAAAACAGTAGAATATAAAATTGAATCAAAATCGTTCAAGCCATTTTTTAGGTAAAATTAGCTTGGCAGCATTCAGCAATGAAGCGAAATGACCCACTAATATAATTTTGTTTAACATGCGACTCAGCCCAATAGTCTTCTCGTGACAAAAAACGTTTTGTTTCAAAATTTAGGTAAAATTGATTGAGTCGTTATTGTATATAATTAGAATGACCCTAGCTCATTAAGACCCAAAATGACCCACTAATAGAATTTTCGCGAGCATGTGTCCAAGCCAAATGGTTTTCTCTTGCTCAAAAACGATATAATACAAAGTATAGTCAAAATGGTGAGTACCATTTTCTATATAAAATTAGCATGACCCATCATGACCAACAAATGACCCTTATAATCGAAATCTCTTAAACGTGTGGCCTAGCTCTTTAGTTTTAGCATGCCGAAAAACATTAGATACTAAATTTAGATAAAATCGATTGAGCTGTTTTTTAGATATAGTTGGTTTGACCTTGACTCCTTATAATCCAAAATGACCCATTGATCGAATTTTCACAAAAATCTGTCCTAACCCAATGATTTTCTTGTTACCGAAAACGATAAAATACAAAATTTAATCAAAATTGAGCGAAACGTTGTCAAGATAAAATCAGAATGACCGAAAAGTGGACCAATCGAAATTTCTCGAACATGTGACCTACCCCAATGATTTTCTCATGCCAAAAATATGTTGTATACAAAATTTCGTTAAAATCGACCCACCCATTCTTTAGATATAGCTTGACCTTGACCCATTAAGACCCACAAATGACCCTTATAATCGAAAGCTCTCGAATATGTGACTTAGTCCATTAGTTTTCTCGTTTCTAAAAATTGTTACATGCAGAATTTCGTTAAAATTGATCCTGCCGTTCTTTAATTATACATAGCTTGACCCAGACCCTTTATGATCCAAAATGACCCATTAATCGAAATTTTTCGAACATTTAACCTAGTCCAATGATTTTATCGTGCCAAAAAAAATGTTGCATACAAAATTTCATTAAAATCGATCCACCTGTTGTTTAGATATAGTTTGACCATGACTCATTATGACCCATCATGACCCACAAATGACGCTCATAGTCGAAATCTCTCAAACATGTGATTTAGCCCATTAGTTTTCTCATGTCAAAAAACTGTTACATACAAAATTTCGTTATAATCCATCACGCCGTTCTTTAAATATAAATAGCTTGACCCGGACTCTTAATGACCCAAAATGACCCATTAATCGAAATTTTTCGAACATGTAACCTAGTCCAATGATTTTATCGTGCCAAAAAAATTTTGTATACAAAATTTCGTTAAAATCGATCCACCTGTTCTTTAGATATAGGTTGACCATGACCCATTATGACCCACAAATGACCCTCATAGTCGAAATCTCTCAAACATGTGATTTAGCCCATTAGTTTTCTCATGTCAAAAAACTGTTACATACAAAATTGCGTTATAATCCATCACGCCGTTCTTTAAATATAAATAGCTTGACCCAGACTCTTAATGACCCAATATGACCCATTGAAATTTTTTCTCGAGCATGTAACCTAGCCCAATGTTTTTCTCGTGCCCGAAAACCATAGAATGCAATTTTTAGTCAAAATTGCGTGAGAAAATCTCTAGATAAAAATAGCATGACCCACAATGACCCCAAAAATGACCCACTAACCGAATTTTCTCGAACATGTTACCTAACCCAATGGTCTTCTGGTAATCCAAAACGATAAAATGTAAAATTTGGTCGAAATCGTTAGAGCCGTTTTTTAGATAAAAATGGCTTGACCCATAATGACCCAAAAATGACCCAATAATCGAAATTTTTCGAACATGTGACCCAGCCCAATAGTTTTTTCGTGCCAAAAAACGATTGGTTACAAAATTTCCTTAAAATCGATCCAGCCGTTCTCTAGATATAAATAGCTTGATCTTGACCCATTATGACCCAAAATGACCCAATAATCGAATTTTCTCGAACATGTGACCTAGCCCAATGGTCTTCTCGTGCCCGAAAATGGTAAAATCCAAATTTTTGCGAAAATCGTTAGAGCCGTTTTTGAGATAAAATTTACCCACACACACACAATTTTTGCTCGCATTATAGTATAAGATATCTTTTTCATCTGCAGTTATTTCACTATCACCGAAAAAGCAATATTTTCAATGTGTCGGAAAAATCATTATAATGAAAAAATGCAATTGAATTGCAATTAATTTATCATTCATTACAATTAAGAAAAATTGTAAGGAAAATAAATATACTTTAAAATTGATTAAGAAAAAAATATACATGAAATCTCGACAACTGAAAATTTAGTTTTTCATAATTACGTAGCAGTTTTAATTAACGATAAGCCCTATCAACAGAACTTCGTCAAATATTAAACTATTAGACAATACTTCATTATCCCGTCGAACAAAAAACTATCGTCAAGCTATATGATTAAATGCCAATAATGGATGATCGTAAATTTCACATTTATTTGAGGACAAACATGAAATAAGTCCGGTACATTTGTAACAATATAGTTTCTAGCACTTCTAATGTTTGACACTAAAAATCATAATGGAATCGATTACAGAAGGTAGAAAGATTTTATTAGAAACAAACTAAAGATTTATTTTTCTACAAAATTTAGTCATCAAGATTATTCCCGATTTATCGGCTACATGTTTGCAACTGTTTTATAAAAGGAAGAGGCAGTGAAACTGATGTAATTTTAATGTTATTCAAATAATACAGCTTTAAAACACACTTTTTATACTTCATTGTTCTAATAAATATATAAGTGAAACAGCCTTCTTCGTCTGCCAACCCCCACGGAGGGCACCCCTTTCCTTAATGTCTATATCCCACGTGTAGATACATGGCCGTCATAAATACAAACAAACAAAAACTCTTCTTTATCTATCAATAATTCTTTACATTTTTTACTCTATGTATTCTTGCTGGAACAGATCAAGGTAGATAGGAAACTACAGTAGACCTGCTAGAAGAGGAGGTTATTAAAAAATATAACATGAAATGACATTGTATGTAGGCTACCAGAACTACACATAGTGCAAATTCAGATGTTGGGATTTTAAGAACTAAGAAATGATAATGTACAATCCGAAAGTTAATAGAGTTTGATAATCACTCTCACTAATCATTGCAATGCCCTCTAACAGGGCCGGATTAAGGGGGGGGGGGCTATGGGGGCTGCAGCCCCGGGCCCCAACAAGCCAGGGGCCCCCAAAAGTGGCTTAAGTTGTACCAAAGTTTTGTTAAAAAAAAATTTTTTTTTTGTATTTTTTAAAGAAAAAACGGGAAAAAAATTATTTCTAAAATAATTAAACTACAATTAAATGACGAGAAAAAAAAAGTTGTGTTTCAATATCACTCTTTCCCTTTGCAATATTGAAGCTTCGGAAGTCCATTATAACTGTTGCTAACGTTGTTTTTACCCTCTTCTCCGAGACTTAAAGAAGAAAAACACCTTATTCTATTTCTCACTTCTACTTCCTAATCCCAAAGTTTTCCCAAGAAACTGATAACGAGGAGAGGACTAGGACCCCCTGCTGTCGACACTTCCGAACTTGCGAATGACATCAACAAGTATCTTTAAACATTTAGCATTATTTTCGTAAGTGACTACATCGAATCGCAGGGCCGTAGCGACATCCCCCTATACCACCCATTTGGGGGGGCCGACGAAGCCAGGGGGCCCCCTAATCGATTCTATCGACCTTTTTACCGAAGTTTATTTGTTTTGAAAATGTAAGAAAATACTTCTTTTAAATGTTTTTATTTTTTCAAATTCTTCTTTTCTTATTCAGGGACATGCCAGACAATTCCCCCAGGTGCCTCTTTTTTAAGCTGCCCCCCCCCCCCCAATAATCAGGATTTTCATTAAAAGGTGTCAAATGCTTAAAATGTTCTAAAAGTGACCGAAATTCATACGTTTTCAAACACTTACGATGGGAGTGTGGTTCCCCTTTTCCTCTCTGCTTCTCCCTCCACATGCGCAGACAGGGCCTGACTAGACTAAGGCAGGGGCATGAGGGGCAATTGCCCCGGGCCCCCGGCTTAAGGGGGCCCCCCAAGGACAGATAAGTTTTTCGTTAAAGCAGTGTCAAATGATAAAAAATGGTCAAAAGTGACCAAAATTCTTTTTTTTTTTTTTTTTCAATTTTAAGGTTCTTTCTTCTCCTACCCACTCTGTTTCTGTACACAATGCCTCCTTAAGGCCTCACATTTATCCTCATATTCATATAATCTATAATTTCTTGAAGTTGTCTTTCTTCTGCTTTTATGTATATAGATGTGAATAGTACTTGGTACGAAATTTATGTACACATACATACAATAGTTATGAATTTCAGTTTTAGTCACGTGAGTATAATTTACGAACAATTTTAAGATAGAAGGGGGCCCCCTAAAAGTGTTTGCCCCAGGGCCCCCCACTGTCTAAGTCGGGCCCTGTACGCAGAAAATAAACTATATCATCAGAAAACAAATTATTAAAATTTTATTACAACCAGGGCCCGACTTAGATTGTGGGGGGCCCCTTTCTACCTTTTGAATTTTCTCTTGAATTATACTGAAGTGT
This sequence comes from Maratus speculifer, assembly GCA_964019185.1. Classification (NCBI taxonomy): domain Eukaryota; kingdom Metazoa; phylum Arthropoda; class Arachnida; order Araneae; family Salticidae; genus Maratus; species Maratus speculifer. The sequence goes on from OZ025291.1 coordinate 1,975,378, forward strand.
CTAAAACTAACTTTATACTAATTGTCTATTCGCATTTGTGTGCAGAATAACTCAAAAAAGATAACTTTAAGAAATTATCGAATAAATTTTTTTCTTCTGTTATAGAAACATAAGGTTAAATGTAAACCATTAAAATATAAATACAACTCTGATGTAGCTGTTACATCCAGGGGAGGGGGGGGGGGGAAGGAGAGATGAGAAAAGAGCAACAATAAACCTAAAAATCTTCTTCTTCTATAATAATAAAGAGACAAGGATGTTTGTCTGTCAGCGCTGTTCTGAAGAGACTGCTGCACGTAGAGTTACAAAATTTGGAGGGAAGGTACTTTTTTACTTGTAGTTTTGCACCTCGAAGCCCGATTTTCGATTTTTTGTTTAGATTTTTTTAAATAATTTTTTAGGCGATTTTTAGCGTTATTTTTGCGGTTTTATCCCATTAGTGAAAGGAATACGGCTTCATTCTTTTCACTCAATATAGTATTTTTTTCTCTTTTCAATAAAGTTTATTCGGAATTCGTGCTGTGATTTTTGGATTTTAAGCAAATTTTTTAATGCGATTTTTAGTGCTTTTTCGGATTTTGCGGATATTTTTTGACAATAATAAAAACAAAATTGATACAAACTTTCTGCCTAATCAACTAAATTTTGTCTGCTATAATTTTTCAATTTCAGTGATTTTCAATGCGATTTTCGATGTGATTTTTAGTGATTTTTTTTATTTTTTATGCCTTTAGCATCGATTTTTTGTAATTTTTGTCAAAATTATAGTTTTTGGTATGCATCATGATCTTATCTATTCTTGAATTGCATGTAAGAAAAGCAAAAAACATAAAATTAACGAATGAGCAATAAAGGTATTAGGATATTCACAGTAATCTATAATAATAAAGAGACAAGTTATGGTGTTTGTCAGCGCTGTTCTAAGAGACCGCTGCATGTAGAGTTACAAAATTTGGAGGAAAGGTAATAGGTATCTCTATACATGTAGTTTTGTACCTCGAAGCCCGATTTTTGATAAGAATTTTTTAATTTAATTTTTTAGGCAATTTTTAGCGCTTTTTTTATATTTCGAGGCGATTTTTCCATGTTATTGAAAGGAATACGGTTCACTCAATATGTTTTTTTTTTTTTCTTTTCAATAAAGTTTATTCGGAATTCGTGCGGTGATTTTTGAATTTTTAGCGAATTTTTTAATGCGATTTTTTGTTTTTTTTCGTATTTTGCGGCAGTTTTTTGACAATGATAAAAACAAAATTGATTCAAACTTTCAGCTTAATGAACTAAATTTTCTCTGCTATGATTTTTCAATTTCAGTGATTTTTTCATTGCGATTTTCAGTGCGATTTTCGATGTGGTTTTTAACGATTTTTTGTGCGTTTAGCATCGGTTTTTGTCAATTTTGTCAATATTATAGATTTTTGTACGCATCATTGCCTTATCTATTTTTAAATTGCAAAATTGTTAAAAAGGCAAAAACCATAAAACTAATGAAGTAGCGGTAAAGGAATTATTTTGAATATCCACAGTAACCTACACTAATAAAATAACTAAACGCACTGTCTGTGTGCATGTATGTTTTTGTGCGATGGCTAGCAAAATCTACAGCACTTACGAGGCTCAAAACTTTCTTAAAAGTAGCCCAGTCTCTTCTGATGGATCTGATATTGAGATTTTCAAAAGTCTAATTATTACTTGAGTAGTTCCTTTCCCGTTTCCCACTGCAGTCCTTTTAAACATTTTTACCGTTAAATATTCTTTGTTGATTTTTCAAACCAATTTTTTACACAGTTAGTGGCCGTGTATTTCAGACAACGTAATTGCACGTATTTCGAGTTAGAGACAAAATCACAAATTTCATGTTCCTTTAATATTATCTCGGAACCGTGCAACGCCGGGCGGATCAGCTAGTATATTATAAATGTGAAAGTGTGTCCGAAAATTGGACTGAACTTGGCCTCAAAACGGATAGATTAATGTCTTTGAATTTTTGTATATAGATAGATTATTGACTTGAAATGAACATAGGCTAATTTTTATTTATTTTATTCAAATATTTTTCTTAATAATTCAAAATTTCACTATTTTTCATACAGAATAAATTGAAAAATTTTCCATAATATTTAATCATCTTTCTTTTTTCGTTGCCAAAAAATAAAAAAACCGGAATAATTATTTATCTTCTGTAATTAATTTTCAACTGAAAGATTTTCACGTGATAAAACAAAATGAATTAAATAAATGGACCCTATTCTGTTTTTCGGTTCGAGGTTAAAACCGCAATTTTACCAATTGTGACGTCAGAGGAATACTGTTTTTCTTCTTATATCAGGCAGACGATTATGTAAAATTTCTTTTACACTTTGAAGACTTCACAAGAATATAACTTCACACTTTACAAGAAAATAAATATTTTAGTAGTTTTTCCAGATATTAATCCGTAATCAAAATGAACCTTTTTTCTTTCTTTCGGTTCGAGGCTACATCAATACAATGATAAATACTGAAATTTACAACAATATGCTTGCAGTTAAGTATGATTTGCATCACATTTGTTGTTCATTTACACAGACGCATAAAAGATTTTGGACCTGTGTCCAGATCTCAGATATTGTATCCAAAGTATGGTCTATTAGAAAAGAATGCTGAAGAGCTTTTACAATTATCGTATGTATTTTAAGGAAAACTAATGCATCCTGAAGTTCAGCTACATTTAGTATAATAAGAGATGTTTGTAGAATTTGAATAAATCATCTATCGGATTATACAATAAACTGGGTATATGGTCACCTGTGCAATAGCGATTCCCGGAAATATGAATTCAATAATTTTAATCGGGTTTTTTGCTTGAATAATTTAAGCTAAATATGCGGCCGTATAAATATTTGCACGTAGTATACAGGACTGTAAAAAAGAATCCAAGTAAGTTTCTGTCTATTATTAGAAATTGCTAAAGGTGAATTTTAATCTTCGTTACACTTTTTCTAACTAAGCAAAATTTTAACATTGTATTTAGAATATTTACAAACACATAGATCATATACACAGCTGAAGAAAAGAATGGGCCGGCGAAGTTATGTATTATGGAAATGTTGGATTTTTTTTATTACCTAGATTAGACATATGATTTTTCTTTCTTTGATATGGAATTCTGAAATACACTACAACATGATTTGTGTACAATTGGGGTGCGTTACAGTTGTTCTACAGTATAAGTGGTTGCAATTTCATTTTCGCGATTGCTCATATTATCTAACACATTTCCATTTTATTTGACCGAGTTCTTTAAGTCCCCCATAAAAAAACTACTGCATAGCCTCCTATAAGATATGTGTTATATATATTTTAAATTATTATTAATGAAACGTTTTGTTTAACTAAAGCGTTTATCTTTTTTTTAATGCTACGTGAACGACGTCACGGGTAACAGCTAGTCCTTATATCTATATTAATAAAATAACAAATCGCTCTGTCTGTGTGTGTGTGTGTCTGCGATAGTTCGCGAAAACTACGGTACGTACGAAGCTCAAAATTTTTCTGAGAGTAGCCCAATATCTATCCTGATGCACCTGACTCTCAGAATTTCAAAATTCTATTTATTAACTGAGTAATTAATTAAATTCCAAAACTTACTCTCATAAAAAATCGCTTTTTTTTTAGCTTTTTTAACTTTTATTCTCTTATGGTTGGTTGGTTGCATAAAATTTTCGCAGAAATAATTTTAAAAACTGGGACTGACCTTTAAAATTCATAGACTGGCAAACTGTCAGTTTAAATGAGGAATTTTTTTTTTTTTTTTTTTTTTTTCACAGCTGCTGTACACCATGGAGGAAAAAGATAGGTGGTGGCGAAGTAAACCGAAAAAAAAAAGGTTTGCAATATAAAACCATTTATCGTTGAAATATTAATGTCTCAAAATAAAGCACGAGGAAGGAATTTTGTATTAATAAGACGGATTGGAAGAAATGAATTACAGCTGAAGCATATTTTACGAAGAAATAGTAATTTTTTTAAATGTTTTTTTCTATTATATTATTTATTAAATTATTAATTATTATTATATTATTAAAATAAATGTTTGCTTTTAAAATAATTGAAATTGGAAAATTAAAAATAATTAAATGTCAAAACAAAATTAAATAAAATATTGAAAACATATGATTTGAAGTAAAAAATTGTATTTCTAAAAGTTTTCTCTTTTTTTTTTTTTCAGAAATTTTTAATACTTTATAACGTAGATGAAAAATGTTTATGATTTAACAACATATTAATAATTCCATGTCAATATATAAAATATGGTGATGAAAAGATTCTTTTAAAATCATGCATGAGCACTTAAATAATAATATTAATCTAAAATCTAGATTTCAGAGTGCAGACGATTTTAAGACATTAACGAAAGAATGTTGATTTTTCAAGCAAAGTCTTAAATGTTGCTTCTATATTGATATTTCAAAGTCATATGATAAAAATAATCAAATATTTCTTGCCTATGATTGATCTAATTGTATCTTTCATGCATTCTGATCGTGTATTACAGGCAATAATGGCACAAAACGTTATTTTTTAAACGAAATTTTAGTCATCTATTCAATAACAGTTTAAAAGATAAAAACAATAACAAAGAAATACTGGTTTAAACCAGTTTGAATTGATCAGAGTTTCAAAGCACATGGTTTTTTTTGTGCTTATTTGGACTTAATGTAGCGGATTTTAGAGTTACATTTTTTGCGTCACCCCAAGACATTATACTGCCACTCTATTAATTTCTTTTTACTATATGGTTGTACGCATATTTTTGGCATTTCGAACATTAGAATATATGAGTTATTAGCTGTGTTGCAGTAAAAAACATTACACAACACTTTTCTATGAGTTTATTTTTTTAATCATTGATTAAATTTAAATGTGTTCTATTCAATTTAAAATTGTAATATGGCTTTAATTTGTTTTTAAACCAAAAATAAAATAGCTGTTTGGCGTACAATTGTTTGTATCCGCAAACGATTCATTCACCATAATAAATTATCAAATAGCAAAGTAAATTATCTATCAGAAATAGCCATAAAAAGAATAGTAGCAAAACTGATTATAACCTTAATGTTTAGACTAATATAAACATAACCCGATGCCAACCAGAAAAAAAACAGACAACACTCCGATCCGTGATACACAAAATTTCCGTGAGTATAAACCCGACCCTGACCTAAAAATTCTGTTTGGACAAAACTATGGATTTGATAACTGACCCGAACCAAATCTGAATCCCGCAAAAATGTTCAAGTGAAGAATAACCCGATTCAAACAAGGAAAAATAATTTTCGTGGGCATGAAAACTGACCAGAACCTACTATTTTCTTTAAAAAAACCCGAAATCTGAAACCGATAAAAATATTCCAAGAGAACTATAACCCGATCCCAGCAAGACTAAATACTTTCCATGGTCATAAACCCGACTCAAACTTAAAAAACTCCGTTTGAAAAATCCTGAACTTTGACCCAAACCACATCTAAATCTGACCAAAGTATTCGAAAGAACCATAACCGGATTCGAGTAAGACAAAATAATTTCCGTGGACATGAACCCGATACGAACCTAAAACTCCCATTCAAAAAAATACCTAAAATTTGAATCGAACCAAATCTGAATCTAACAAAACTATTTCAAAGAAACGCAACCGGATCCAAACAGGTCAAAATATTTCCATGGATATGAACACAATCCGAACCCCAAAAATTTCTTTGAAAAAATCGCGAACTGAACGAAATCTGAACTTGGCAAAAATGTTCCAGTGAAGCATGTCCTTATTCGAACAAGACAGAATTATTTCCGTGAACATGCAAGAAGACCCGAACTCAACAGTTATATTTCAAGAAAATATCTGAAATCTGAATTGAACCAAATCTGGACCTGACAAAAATATTCCAAAGAACTATAACCCAATCCAAGCAAGACAAAATAATTTCTATGGACATAAACCCAACTCGAACCTAAAAAATTCGATTTGAAAAAAACTGAAATTTGACCCAAACCACATCTAAATTCGACCAAAATATTCGAAAGAATCATAACTGGATTCGAGTATGACAAGATAATTTCCGTAGACATGAACGAGATCCGAACCTAAAAATTCTATTTGAAAAAATACCTGAAATTTGAATCGAACCAAATCAGAACCTGATAAAAAAATATTCCAAAGAATCGTAACCGGATCTGAATAAGGCAAAAAAATTTCATTCACATGAACCGAATCTGAACCTAAAAAATTTCTTTTAAAAAATCACGAAATCTGAACTGAACCAAATGTGAACTTGAAAAAAATATTCCAGTGAAGCATGTTCTTATTCGAACAAGGCAGCATAATTTCCGTGAACACGCAAGAAAACCCGAACCCAAAAATTCCATTTGAAGAAAAAGCCGAAATCTGAATTGAAACAAATCTGTTCCCGACAAAAATATTCCAAAGAACCATAACTGTATCCGAGCAAGGCAAAATAATTTCCATGGACATGAATACGACCCGAACATTAAAACTCAATATCAAAAAATACCTAAAATCTGAACCGAACGAAATCTGAACCAGACAAAAATGTTCTAATGAATCATAACCAGATCCGAACAAGACAAAATAATTTCCATGGACATGAAACCAATATATGGTTTAATAACATGTAGGTTGCAGTTACATTACGGTAAGTCTTTGATTATATTTAATTTCCCGTTAGGTTACAGTTAGGTCACGGTTAAGTTAAAGTTAGGTTGAAGTTAAATTGCATTTATGTTATGGTTAGAATAAGGATATGTTACAATAAAGTGAAGGCTAGGTTAGATTTATGTTATATTTAATTTACGGTAAGGTACTGTTAAGTCAAAGTTAGGTTACAGGCAGGTTATGGTTACGGTACAAAAGTTTACGGTTAGGAATTTATCCATAGAGTGAACATTACGCATGATTTGATTAAAAATAACACTTATTTTTGTTAAATGGCTCTGAAATTATAAATACTACTTACCAACATTTTAGCTACCAGTGAGTATCGATTTCATTCATGGTATAGTCGGATTTAAGAGTGATATAATTAGTTTGAAATTCAAAATATTTCACTTGGGATTTTTATGTGAAAAAAAAATAATTAGTTACGGGACTTAACAGTGATTTTTGATAAATATCAACACTTTAACACGAAAATCACGCAGTCGTTGGATACATATTCCCTCCCGCGTTTCTCATCGCTCATTTTGAGTATTTTTAGAGCTTAACATTAGCTGATTTTTAAACCGATTTTTCACACAATCAGTGGCCACGTATTTCAGACAATGCATTTCTGCATGTTTCGAGTTAAGGATAAAATCATACAGATTTCAAGTTCGTTTAATATTATTAATACGGACCCGGGCAACGCCGGGCGGGTCAGCTAGTATATTATAAATGTGAAAGTGTGTCCGAAAATTGGAATGAACTTGGCTTCAAAACGGATGGATTAATGTCTTTGAATTTTTGTATATAGATAGATTATTGGTCTGAAATGAACATAGGCTAATTTTTATTTATTTTATTCAAATATTTTTCTTAATTCAACATTTCACTATTTTTCACACAGAATAAATTGAAAAATTTTCCATAATATTTAATCATCTTTCTTTTTTCGTTGCCAAAAAATAAAAAAACCAGAATAATTATTTATCTTCTGTAATTAATTTTCAACTGAAAGATTTTCACGTGATAAAAGAAAATGAAATAAATAAATGGACCTTATTCTGTTTTTCGGTTCGAGGTTAAAAACCGCGATTTTACCAATTGTGACGTCAGAGGAATACTGTTTTTCTTCTTATATCATGCAGACGATTATATAAAACTTCTTTTACACTTAGAAGACTTCACAAGAATATAACTTCACACTTTACAAGAATATGAATATTTTAGTAGTTTTTCCAGATATTAATCCAGAATAAAAATGAACATTTTTCTTTCTTTCGGTTCGAGGCTATAAAATTCAACTTTTTACCAATTGTGACGTCACAGGAATACTTTCCATTAAGAATTTTAAAAATATCAATGCAACGTCATATCTGAAACAAAGTATAAGTTTTTAAATTTTCAAAAGTTTTTTTTTTTTTCTTTTTTTCGTTTTACGGAAACTACCCCCTTTTTGACACTTTCTAACATGGTCTAAAAGTGTTTACGACTTCAACCTGTCTTATACTGGATGCCGAGTTCCTGGGGTCTGCCGTCTGTTTGTCCGTGTTTCAACTTGAGTAAATATAGTGGGATTCATTCAAAAATAATATGCGTTATTCAGATTTGCTATAGCATGTGCAGCATTGAAAATGAACCAGGTAGCAATTATAGCTGAATCACAAGAGCACTCAAAAGGAGACTTTACATTATGATATACGGCGAAAAAATCATTTGTGGTGTATTTTGATGATGTTACATAATTTTAAATGTAATGAAATTTACATGCATTTTTAAGGTTCACAAGAACATGGTTACTATCGAATATGTTAAGTATAATACTTATAGTGTGCGTACAGTGAGCTCAAAAGTATTTCAATATATCATAGTCTGTGAAGAAAAACCATTTGCAGCATATTTTAATAAGGTTATTTTATTAATGTTATTTTAATAATATTGAAATTGATATCAGTTTCTGAAGTGCACTAAAACAGGATTTCTGTAGAAAATGGGGTGAAAATGTTTAACATTCTTTTACAAGATCACAGAAAAATGTTCTGTAATATAATAGTCTACAGAGAAAAAATATTCCCAGCGTATTTTAATTGCGTTGCACTATTTCAAACATGATGAAATTAATATACTGAGATAATCAATACAATGATAAATACTGAAATTTACTACAATATGCTTGCATTTAAGTATGATTTGCATCACATTTGTAGTTCATTTACAGAGACGCATAAAAGATTTTGGACCTGTGTCCAGATCTCAGATATTGTATCCAAAGTATGTTCTATTAGAAAAGATTGCTGAAGAGCTTTTTCAATTATCGCATGTATTTTAAGGAAAACAAATGCATCCTGAAGTTCAGCTACATTTGATATAATAAGAGATGTTTGTAGAATTTAAATAAATCATGTATCGGACTATACAATAAACTGGATATATGGTCACCTGTGCAATAGCGATACCCGGAAATATGAATTCAATAATTTTAATCGGGTTTTTTTCTTGAATAATTCAAGCTAAATATGCGGTCGTATAAATATTTGCACGTAATATACAGGACTGTACAAAAGAATTCAAGTACGTTTCTGTCTATTATTAGAAATTGCTAAAGGTGAATTTTAATCTTCGTTCTACTTTTTCTAACTAAGCAAAATTTTAACACTGTATTTAGAATATTTACAAACACATAGATCATATACACAGCTGCAGAAAAGAATGGGCCGGCGAAGTTATGTATTATGGAAATGTTGGATATTTTGTTTTATTACCTAGGTTTAACACATGATTTTTCTTTCTTTGATATGGAATTCTGAAATGCACTACAACATTTCTGTACAATTGGGGTGCGTTACAGTTGTTCTACAGTATAAGTGGTTGCAATTTCATTTTCACGATTGTTCATATTATCTAACACATTTCCTTCTTTAAGTTCTTTAAGACCCCTATAAAAAAACTACTGCATAGCCTCCTATAAGATATGTGTTGTATATATTTTAAGTTATTGTTAATGAAACGTTTTGTTTAATTAAAGCGTTTATCTTTTTTTTTTTTTTTTTTTTTTTTTTTAACTACGTGAACGACGTCACGGGTAACAGCTAGTATATTATAAATGTGAAAGTGTGTCCGAAAATTGGAATGAACTTGGCTTCAAAACGGATGGATTAATGTCATTGAATCTTTGCATATGTATAGATTATAGGAGTGGAATGAACATAGGCTAAATTTTATTTATTTTATTCAAATATTTTCCTTAATAATTCAAAATTTAATTATTTTTCATACAAAATCAATAGGCATTTTTCAGATAAAATTTAACCATTTTCCTTTCCTGTTACCAAGAAAATAAAAAAAATGGAATAATAATTTTTCAGCGGCAATGAATTCTTAAAAAAGTTCCACGCGAAAAACTATAATAAAATAATTTAAAATAAAATAAATATGACGTCATGTTTGAAATAAAAATAAAAGGTGTATTTTTTATGGTACATTTAACAAGGATATTTGTTTAGTTAATGGGAATTTTTGTGTAAAATATGGCGACATAAATTAAAAGTAAAAAGAATGAAAAAGAATTATATTTTTAATAAAATGGTTCACTTATGAAAATGTGACTTCATAGTTGAAATAAAACAGGTACTTTATAGTAGTCGTTAAAAATACAAGGGGTATGAATATCAGAAGCTAATGGAGCGAGATAAATAATGACGTCATATTTAAAATGAATCAGAAATATTTTTTACTTATATTAATTAATAAGTTATAAGTTACATACAAATGAATATTTTTTTTCAAAACTCATAATTATCAATGGAAGAATTTTTTTGTGGGGAAAAGGTGGAAAATAAAACTACTGATTAATATATTTTTGGCTCGATTTTTTAACACTTTCGAACAAAGTTGAAAAGTTATTATGCTTTTGGTTTGTCTGTCTGTCTGATCGCTTTCTAACTTTAGTAAATATACTCCGATTTCCATGAAATTTTTGGACGTTCTTAACAATTACCTAGCACGAATACCTATTAAAAATAAAGTTTCTACCATGATTAGTTTATTTACAGGGATTGTCAAAAAATTTCCTTACATTACCGCATTATGGGGAAAATCGTTTTAATTAAATTTAACGATGTTACACCCTGTGAAACATATTCAAATTTATATGCATTTACAAAGTGCACTAAAATATGCATTTTGTAAAGTATGTAATGAAAAGGACACTTATTATTCATTTACAGGGTTACACAGAAGAATTCCATTGTATAAGAATAAATGGAGGAACAGTTTCCGACATATTTTAATTATGGTAAACGATTTCATGTATAATCAAATTTATATACGTTGCTGAGGCTTATTGTAAGTTATTTTATGCATAATACGAAGTGCATAGCATTTACAGGGACACACAAAAGATTTTAAATAATATATATTCTATTCGAAGTACTGTATATGATGGATGATGACTGTTACATGGATGAAATGCATTTTGAATTATGATATGTGCTTTTAAGTTTCGCTAAATATATGCATATTAAATGGAGAGTATAAATGGTAATAGTATAAATAGTTAAATTTAGATATACAGGGTTACGCAAAAGATCTCGGAAAGGTTACTGAATATGAGCGTAATTTACTTAAAGGTGATTTTTAAATAAAATATGCATTTTTATTTTGAACTGCATTTAGAAAACTAAGAAATGTTTGTAGTATATATATAAAATGATATACAGGGTCCCGCAACGAACTGGATACAAGGTTGTCTTCGGATGATAATTTCTGGAAATGTAATTTAGGTAATAAGAAATATTTTTGTTTGAACTAAATTTTAGAAAGATACTTTCGTGTATTAAAGGCACTTCGAAAACTACAGGGCTGAACAAAAGAATTCAAGAATGTTTCTATCTATTAGTATTAATCGCTTAAAGGAAAATTTTAACCAGCAAACAAATTAGCAAATAGGGATTATCAGAAATTTTTTACCATAAATTCGCGATAAAAAGTTAATTACACGTGCTTTTTATCATCAAAATCTTTTGCTTGATTGATCAATTATTTCTTCTTTAACCCTTTAATTCCCATGCTAGAACACGTTCTGGAAATTATGTAGTTCATTTCACACCAGAAAAATTCAATGGTTAATTTCGTTTTATTTAAATACGGAATGTTCTGGTATTGATTAAAGCAAATATTGTTGTTTTAATTTTCTAGTGGGAACTGAAATATACGAATTAAAATATCTCGGGCGGTTTGGGATCCAGAGGGTTAAATGTTATGTGAACGAAGTCACGGGTAACTGTTAGTATATTATAAATGTGAAAGTGTGTCCGAAAAATTGGAATGAACTTGGCTTTAAAACGGAAGGATTAATGTCTTTGAATTTTTGTATATAGATAGATTATTCGTCTGAGATGAACATAGGCTAATTTTTATTTATTTTATTCAAATATTTTTCTTAATAATTCAACATTTCATTATTTTTATACAGAATAAATTGAAAAATTTTCCATAATATTTAATCATCTTTCTTTTTTCGTTGCCAGAAAATAAAATAACCGGAATAATTATTTCTCTTCTGTAATTAATTTTCAACTGAAAGATTTTCACGTGATAAAACAAAATGAAATAAATAAATGGACCCTATTCTGTTTTTCGGTTCGAGGTTAAAAACCGCGATTTTACCAATTGTGACGTCAGAGGAATACTGTTTTTCTTCTTATATCACGCAGACGATTATATAAAATTTCTTTTACACTTAGAAAACTTCACAAGACTATAACTTCGCATTTTACAAGAATATAAATATTTTAGTAGTTTTTCCAGATATTAATCCGTAATAAAATGGTCATTTTTCTTTCTTACGGTTCGAGGCTATAAAATTCAACTTTTTAACAATTGTGACGTCACAGCAATACTTTCCATTGAGAATTTTAAAAATATCAATGTAACTTCATATCTGAAAGAAAGTATAAGTTTTCAAATTTTCAAAAATTCTGTTTTTTTTTTTCTTTTTTTTTTTTTTCGTTTGACGAAAACTACCCCCTTTTTGACACTTTCTAACATGATCTAAAAGTGTTTACGACTTCAACCTGTCTGTACACCGGATGCCAAGTGCTTGGGGTCTGCCGTCTGTTTGTCCGTGTTTCAACTTGAGTAAATATAGTGGCATTCATACGAAAATTATATATGTTATTGAGATTTGTCATAGCATGTGCGACATTGAAAATGAACCAGGCAGCAATTATAGGTGAATCATAGGAGCACTCAAAAGGAGACTTTACATTATGATCTAAGGTGAAAAAATCATTTGTGGTGTATTTTGATAATGTTACATAATTTTAAATGTAATGAAATTTACATGCATTTTTAAGGTTCACAAGAACATGGTTACTATCGAATATGTTAAGTGTAGTACTTATAGTGTGCGTATAGGGAGCTCAAAAGTATTTAAATATATCATGGTCTGTGAAGATAAACCATTTGCAGCGTATTTTAATAATGTTATTTTAATAATTTTGAAATTGATATCAGTTTATGAAGTGCCACTAAAACAGGATTTCTGTAGAAAATGGGGTGCAAAGATTTAACATTCATTTACAAGATCAAAGAAAAATGTTCGGTAATATAATAGTCTGCGGGGAAAAATATTCCTAGGATATTTTAATTGCGTTGCACTATTTCAAACATGATGAAATTAAATTACTGAGATAATCAATACAATGATAAATACTGAAATTTACTACAATATGTTTGCAGTTAAGTATGATTTGCATCACATTTGTTGTTCATTTACAGAGACGCATAAAAGATTTTGGACCTGTGTCCAGATCTCAGATATTGTATCCAAAATATGGTCTATTAGAAAAGATAGCTGAAGAGCTTTTTCAATTACCGTATGTATTTTAAGGAAAACTAATGCATCCTGAAGTTCAGCTACATTTGGTATAATAAGAGATGTTTGTAGAATTTAAATAAATCATGTATAGGACTATACAATAAACTGGATATATGGTCACCTGTGCAATAGCGGTTCCCTGAAATATGAATTCAATAACTTCAATCGGGTTTTTTGCTTGAATAATTTAAGCTAAATATGCGGACGTATAAATATCTGCACGTAATATACAGGATTGTACAAAAGAATTCAAGTACGTTTCTGTCTGTTATTAGAGATTGCTAAAGGTGAATTTTAATCTTCGTTATACTTTTTCTAACTAAGAAAAATTTTAACATTGTATTTAGAATATTTACAAACACATAGATCATATACATAGCTGCAGAAAAAAATGGGCCGGCGAAGTTATGTATTATATAAATGTTGGATATTTTTTATTACCAAGGTTTAACACATGAGTTTTTTCTTTGATATGGAATTCTGAAATGCACTACAACATAATTTCTGTACAATTGGGGTACGTTGCAGTTGTTCTACAGTATAAGTGATTGCAATTTCATTTACGCGATTGTTCATATTATCTAACACATTTCCCTTTTATTTGATTGAGTTGATTAAGTCCCCTATAAAGAAAAACTACTGAATAGCTTCCTATAAGATATGTGTTAGTTATATATGTTTTAAATTATTTTAATGAAACGTTTTGTTTAATTAAAGCGTTTATCTTTTTTTTACTGCTACGTGAACGACGTCACGGGTAACAGCTAGTTTAGATTATATAAATCTTAGCAACTTTTGTATTAAAGGGAAAGGGAGGAGGTTAAACTACTTTTAATTAAATACCACAATTGGTCAACATGACAGATGTTGTTAGGATAGGGATTAGGGGGCCCAGTGTAACCTGTTTCCAATTACTCAGCAGTTATAGTTTTGATTTCATTGCAGTCTATTCTAAACATTTATAATCAACTTAACAATCATCAGTAAACTTTTTACTTTAATAATAAAGTAAAATATGAGTAGTACATATCATTCTTTTCAAATAATTTGTTTTATTTCATTTCAAAGTAGCTCTGGTTCTATGGGTCATATAATAACGGAGTTTAGTTCATTTATCCTGCTATCGATAGTATTTTAATTCTACTTTTTGCCGATTGCCTTCCTATCTCTCGTTCTAAATACTCGATTATGACGGAGTTTGATTCATTCAGCTTGATATACAGTTGCTCCCAAAATTGAGTATACACGAGCTGATCGTTTCTAAATTTGTGTGTACAACAATCAAATTCATAAGAAAATATTTAAAAATATTTTAGATAATAGTGTGTCTAGTTCTCTAACAATATAGCAAGAAAAAATCCAAATTATTGAAATAGCTTTTATAAAAAAATTTCAAAGATAGTACAAAGCAAAGTCAAAATTGAGTATAGTTTTATTAAATGCTATGTAACAATTAGTACTTTGTAGCATATCCATTTGCTCGAATAACAGCTCGTATTCGTGTAGACATTGATTCTACAAGAGTTTTTGTGGTTTCCACTAGAATTTCAGCCCACTCTTCTTTCAAAACACTTTTCAAGTGCTCCTTACTTGAAATGTGATGCTTTTGGACCGCTTTCTCCAAATGAGACCACAAATATTCTATTACATTTAAATCCGGAGACTGTGGGGGAGTATGCTGTTGCTGGCGACAATTATACAGAAGCCACAACTTCACAATTTTAGCCTTATGCTTAGGATCGTTATCCTGCTGGAAGATGAAGTCCGATTCCAAACCTAGTTTGTTGGAGCTAGCTTTAAGATGATTCTTAAGAATGTTTAGATATAACATCTTGTCCATGATTACAAAGATAAACACAAGTTCTCCAACTATACCTGCAGCCATGCAACCCCAAACAAGGACAGATCCACCACCATGTTTGACCGTCGGTATTGTATTCTTAGGATCCAGCTCAGTCCGAGGTTGCCTCCAAACTTTGCCAACCCCATCGGATCCGAAATTTGCTTTCATCACTAAAAATCACTGAATTCCAAAAATCTTAAGACTTAGAGATGTGATTTTTAGCAAATAAGTCTCTTCGTACGATTAACTTCACTGATGAGTGGCTTTCGCCTAGGTACTTGACCATTATAGCCTGCATGTCGTAGAGTCCTGCGCACAGTTTCTGCAGAACCATTTGTCTTTATGACTGAACTTACAGATGCAGCAAGTTTCAGGGCACTGTTCATTGGATTTTTCTTCACACTGCGAATAATTTTCTTTTTGCTATATCGTTGAGGATTTGTTTGCGTCCTCTTCAAGCTGTATTCACCACTGTTCCAGTTCTGTGGCATTTTTTAATGATTTTTTGAATACATCCATGACTTCTGACAATCAAAGAAGCCTTCAATCGACCATTTTATAACCAAATTCTGCTCTTCTATTGAAGTCTCCTTCCGATTGTTCCTTTAGGATTAATTTGGCACGAAAATTGTTACAATGCAGAACTTTATAAGAAATACAACCAACAACAAAACATTTTAAGTAAAAAGTGATTAATACGAATTTATTCTAGTGTATACTTAATTATGTGACACACATTTCCACCTTATATTATATATGGAAATTTTTTATGCTGATTTCACCTCAATATTGTGGATATTTCGCAACCTTTTTTTAGAATCTATATGCAGTAATGTCTAAAAAACTTATATTCCGTTCATACAAAATTTTAGCTTTTTATAGGTAAAATTCAAAGCGAACACCTAGTGTATACTCAATTTTGGGAGTGACTGTAGATAGTCTTGCATATTTTAGATCCACTTTTTATCACAAAGGAGCACAATCCCATCTCAGGCTCTATAGGCCGTATTAGTATGGACATTGGGTCATTAGATTAGATATCTATAATCTGACACATTTCAGTCGCCCACCAAGGGCGCTATATAGGGTTCTATTGGCCCAATTACGAAGAGGTTTTCCTTATTCAACTTGGTAGCAATGGCTTCGTTCGAAGATGGTTTGTTTAGAACAAGAGACATGCCTGGTGATTCAAATTAGAATTCACATATTTTGTTTAAATTATTTGTCTTGTTTTTAAATTTGATTGCAAAACTTCCTTTTATAATAATTTTTTAAAATTAAATTTATTAGTGCAGCTATCTATGAAGCAATTTAATAATTATAAATTAACAATTCGGATTTATAAATAAAAGTATATGTTTTGGATTAAAGAGTTGATTAAAGGATTAAATGTTTTGAAATATATATTAAATGAAACCCTCTGTGTGATCTACGATTACACTTAACCACTTGCTTAGGATTCTTTTAAAGATTATTTTTCGGTTTTTTTTTAAAATTTCATTAAAAAAAAATTCGATGCCATGTTACTTGGGGGGAGGGGGGGGGGTAGAAAAATATCGCCCATTTTGTGCCTTGTTCCGTGATTGAGAAACATCTAAAAAAAAAAAAATCAATGCACTACTGTAAATTGCACTAACCGAAACCACACTATACGATGGATACATGCTTGTAGAACATTTAAAAACAGTGAAGCAATGTAAATTGCTTTAAGGAGCTTACCAATTAAATATAACTTCATACCCAATCTATAAATGCAACGACTATAAAGGCTGTAGTTACGTCCAGCATTTCAAATATATTGAGCTGTTGGAATATAAAATTTATTGCTGGCAAATATAAATGTTCTAAAATAATTCGGTAGACACTTGCCATCTAAGAGGAATTTTAGTCTAAAATTACCATTAAATTGTTAAGTAGTGTTTCGCTATAATTTTCTGAGCTTACAGTTAAAAGGTACGCTATAAAGAATAATTTCTTCATTTATTTTTCTTCATTTTTTAATTTTAAAAGGACTGGAATTTGAATGAAACTTTTATACAGCTCTATTTATATCTGAATCTGTAAACAATTGTATTCACTGGTTTTCAAAACACCATCTCTGAGTTTTATTCATATATCCAGAACTTTGAACGATTTATTCTTGTCACTAAATTTTCTATTCAATGTATTTGTGTCTCTTCTCAGGCCAGATTTTTTTCTATGGAGATTAGCGTTATCAAGAGAATTTTAAATATGTAAATTTTTCTTTCAAATATAAAGATGCCGTTTTTGTCATTTATTTAAAGTAAAAAGAAGGGAAATTTTTTTAATGCAAATTGTTCGCACTTAAGCTATTTTTACTTACACTGCTTTTCCCCCTCACGAAAGTATAATTTTGAGTAAAACTTTTGCCCTACTGATGAAAAGATACATCAACTATGAATTTAACTTTTAACAGAACTCGAATCAGATTAAAAATAATTTGACTTTCGCAGTCTCATTATATAATTATAGATTTTGCTGATTGATTAGTCTTTCTTGAGCTTTGTTCCTCAATTTAGCACGAAACTTCAGTTTTATTAAATTATTCTATTTATGACATTAAAAAATCCGCTTATTTAGAACATAAGTTATCGAAACATTAACCTATCAGTTCAATTGAAACATTAACCTTTTAATTCAATTCATTGTATCTGAAAGATAGATTTGTAATTATGGTTCAAATGTAACGCCTTTAATTTTAGAGACAATCTTAGACTTCTTTCTTTCATACCAGATAGTATACGTCTGCTTTATAATGGTGACATTTCGCTTCCGAAATCTTTTACAGGTTGGCAAATATGAATCTTCGTTTGTGAAGAACATTACACGTTGTGTTAAAAAAATACTGTAATATTTAATTAATAGATATTTTGCATAACATTATTCGTTAATGCGTTATCAATCAGCAATTTAATTTGATATTTAATTTTGAAATAAATGATGTTCCACAATCTTTTAAAAGTCTGTGTTCAGATGTTTTTAATTTTATTCATCAACATATACAACGTATACAGTATATTAAAATATATTAATATTTTGGCAATGTTCCAAAATATTTCTTTTAACGCTTGCTAACATTTTAAAAATGAAATTGAACGTGGGTAATATTCAGAATACGACTTTAGCCTAAGACATTTATAACATAAACGCGAGTATGATTTTCACGGTTAGCAATCAATTAATAATAAAAAAAGCTTTCGTAATTTTGAAAACTTAGTTTTCTGAATAAATTTCACCCTTTGAAAACTTTCTTTATATTCTATAACTGCCACCAATAACAGTATACATCAATAACAATAACTAATGATAATTTTATTAGACAGCCTCATATACGCGATATATAGGTTACTTTGAATATTTCCATTTTCTTGCCTAATTTTTTTAATTGTGAATTTTTCATTGGTTAATCCTTAAGTAGTCAAATTTTTTTTTCATAACCTAAGTCGTTAGAAGGGGTGTACGTAACCCCAAAATTTGATTTCTTGTGCACTCCACAATATTTAACGAATTAATAAGAAAAATTCCTGAGAATTTTGCATTATTTACTTGCATAAAATTAACTAAAAAAGTACGTAAAATATACTTGCATATGCATATTTGCCAACCTCCTGCTTTTTTTAAATTAACAAAACATATTTTAAACCAGGAATTTTATTTAATTAATGAAATCATGTATGTTTCAATTATCTGTCATGTAAAAAGTAAAAGCATTTAATTTAACAGATTTTCTGGTTGAAAGTGGGTTTTTACATTTAAAAAAAGCGGGAGGTTGGCAACTATGCATATGTAAGTGTACAGTCCATCTAGTAAAGTAAAATATTCCCGAATTTAACCCTTTCGGGTCCGAATTTTTTCAGTTTTTAGAAAAAATTACTTTTATGTTGATAACATTAACACAGCTTCCATATAGATTAATTAGTGTTTAACGAATATTTCATTGTCTGAATCTTAACGAATGTTGCTGTTTTGCGTACTATTCAATTAATATTCATATGCAAATAAGCTAAGGAAGAATTTTTGGGGATGTTTAGAAAATATTGTATTACAATAAGATTTAACTTATATCGCATCTTTAATACTTTTTTCGCTTTATTACACATGATTCCTTGAGAAAAGTAACTTTTTTATTTTAAATTTAATAAGTGAAATATATGTTTAAAATAAAAGATTCGCAAACGGTGCAAAGATAATTAAGTAAATAACTATTACTATTACTAAATGCCTAAACATAAATGAAGTCATATAGTAAATGCATAGACACATACTAACATTATTACATGTAAATAGCAAGAAAAGCATTTCTTAAAACAAAATAATACTTCATTAAAAACCATGTACAAATAATAGTACACCAGACCCGAAAGGGTTAAATTTCTCTAGAATTTCTTTCTTTTATTTCAGGAATTAAATTTCTCTCTAAACTCCACCTCAAGGGCTAGTTGTAGAATATCTCTGATTAAATTGGACAAATTTTCGTGAAAGTACCAGCGGAAAAAGTTGAAAGTTCTTGAAAGTGCACTCGCCGCGAAGAAGTTATTCTGCATGTGGTGTTCCAACGTAATTCCCGCTCAATACATTTAGAAAATATCTAGTGTAACCAGGCATTTCTTAACTCATGATACCCAGGCCAAGGCTGTTTCTTAGCATTTCGTTTGATGACCTTCTCATAAACGTAGACATCAAAAATCTCAAACGTTTTTCTTATGTAAATATTTCAAGTCGCGTAATTGAAAAAAAAGTGAAACACGACACAAAGAGAGCTTCTTGATTTCTCAATCAGAATACATGAATGCTTATTTTACACCACTGAAAGATTATAGTTGCACCACCAGAAGCGACAGGATTCGATTAAAGATTCATTCCTTGTTCAACATTTAAAACAATCTTTTAAAAGCAAAGTCGTCCATTCTTTCATCACCTGTTTCTTTAGATAAACTCTCTCGGTTACTTTTTTTTTCTCAACCACATTAAAAACCTGTTCATTAACCACGGTCACTTAATTCGATATCACTCAGAGCAAAATTCTGCATTTTGGTAATCTCATATGCATAAACACACAGCAAAAAGAAAGATGTCCCGAAGGTTATGCTTTCAAAAGAAATAAGGCGATAAAGGTTTTGACTGTTTTATCTCGGAAGCTGCTGAAAGAATTTCACTTTATGTTGCTTTCAACTGTAGAAAATGCTTTTTTCTGTTTTCAATAAAAGGGGGGTACCTATTATGTTGGTGCACGAAGTTCGACTTAATAGCTATTAAATGGCGAATTGATTAGCTTTGATATCGACTCGTAGCAAAATGAGTCAAAACGTTCCTTTAGGCAGTCAAATTCATCACGTTTTTCGATAACATTTTCTTTTATTTTGTAAGAAAATAAATTTACTCAAGATTTTGACATATACACGTGCTAAATATTTTATACTTTGTAGTAGAATCTGTTTTCGTCTTTAAATGACCCTCTTCAGTGTTTTCAAAATCAACCTAAAAGTTCAATTTTCAAAAAAGGCAAGCTCTATAAAGGTGATTTAAAATTGTTAATTCTAATATTTATAGTTACAGAAATGTTGTTCATCAAATCATGTTTAATAAAACCAACAGAACATGATTAATAAGCTTCACTAAAATAGATTTTCTTTTAAAAGATACAATGTAATAATGCTTTTGATTGTTTTATCTCTGAAGCTGCTGAAAGAGTTTCATTTTGTGCTGATTTTTACTTACCCATCATACGTAGTATAGGGTAAGTCTTGCAATCGTTTTGAAAATCGAAAAATTTTTTTGACGGATTTACACGTTTTAGATAGTGGAGATTCCGAAAAACATATTTTTAGAAAAAAAATTTTGCCGTCCGTCTGTCTGTCTGTCTGTCTGTAAACGCTCTATCTCCCGAACAAATTGAGATAGAGACTTGAAATTTTGTATGTAGTTAGTATGTAAGAATGGGACGAGCCCTATTTAATATCAGCAACCTCGATTATCCGGAACTATTTTTTTCGGACTCTCGAAAAATTCGTTCTGATGAAAGGTATATAAAAATTTTCGAATTGTTTTGTTCTAAGGAATGGACGTAAAAGGCAATAAAATAACACACATTTTGCATATAGAACGAAGTCGATCGGATTATTAGTTGCCGAGATATTTGTAATCTTATTTTCCACATTCTTCGATTTTTCAGGACCCTGTATTTCATTCAAATTTCAATTCAGAAGTATATTTTAATTGGAAATGAGACGCTTAATCCGACGCAGTTAATTGTTAGTTAATAGAATTATTATTTTTGGAGTTATAAGGATGTTTCTTTTACGCAGTTCGGTACTACTTGAGTAGTTTGCCGTTTTACATAATTTGTCGAAATTGGTACATCAGCAGTTCTTTAATATAGCATTACTATGTATATTAACAATATTTAAATTTTGTTTATGAATTGCAATGCATTGTATAAATAGTTTCACATGTTTTATTTTCATATATACGTATCCATGATGGGTAAGTATTACGGTGGCCCCCAACGACTAGTTTTTATTTTCAGGGATAACTAATTATGTTAATACATGACACCAACTTAGATTATTGGTTAAGTATCGATTACATCCTCATATGGATGCCAGGTTTTGAGACTTCGGCACAGCAAACATCGACAAAACCTAGGGGTTGACCTTTGTACTGGTACTCTCGTAGATGTCTAGTTAGTTTATTTTTAGTTCTTGGTGTTGCTTAAATAATGCCTTTTTGTCCAATGAGTTACTGTCGTAGTGACCAGACCGCCAAAGATTTCGAGGTAAAGTGGTATCAAGCTACGTAGTTACGTGTGCTTGCGGTGCCGTCTATTACTTGGCATTAGGTACTCGAGGCTTCGTGCAGATTATTCTGTGACAAGTATCATAGATTATTTCACTAGATTTTCTGTTCTTGAGACTCTGTGGTCAGTTTAACCCATTTTATGTTCTTTAAAGGTTTGATAGAAAAGCTCAGTCAACAAAAGATTATTCTTCCTAGTCGAAGCAATAAAAACATGACAAGAAAACTCCTCTTATATTCGTCGCATTCTCTTCAGTGCGACAAATGAATTGTCACACGAAAAATCATCTCCTGTCATGTAGTTTCGAATAAAACTTAAGAGTGTCTGCATGTTAACACACTACTAATGACACCAAATTGAAGGGTTTTGGAGCGTAATTATTTAAAGCTTATGATCTACCTCTATCGCGTGCAATTCAAAAATGAAAGGTTAGCTTATTTAAAACAATTTCAAGTACTTGTTCAGTACTTGTTTCTGCATAAAATTCAACGATAAAATTTAAATTTCACTAGTAAATCAATACAATAAGAAAATTAAAATAAAAGTTTAACAGACATGTAATCGAACTATGTGTCTAAACCACTGAAATTATCAGAATCAAAAAGGCTATTTCAAGTAACGCGTCTTTGGCTGTTTCTTCCCGGCATGCGGCTGATACAGAAGTACGGATTTTAGTAAATTTCGAAATGTTATTCGAATGTATTATATATAGTTCAGTCATATTAAAATGACCACCTTGAGATTTTTTTTTTGTTAAATATCTGGGAAAAATACACGAGAAATTATCCTGAAACTCCAGGTATGTGAACAAAATAGTACAAGTCATATTTCCGGGAATATTTTTTTCCGATATCCCACAAGGCACCGTCAACAAATTGAAAAAGAACAAATATCGTATGGTCAAAACTAATATAGCAAAAGCGTTCAAACTGTTGATTATAATTAAATGGATTACTGTAACAAACTGTTCGTTTTTATGAGGATAGTATGTATACTCATAGAGAAATTGAGGTTTTCGTAAAAAGTTCCCATATTTTGCTAAGTTTTTTGTTTATAATTGTCTGAGCGTAGCGAAGTCTTATACTCAGAGTACGTAACGATATTAAAAGTCAAAAAAATTCTTTCGTCAAGCAAATCTCAAAAAGTACTTGTCGGATTTCGATTCTGTTTGTACCAGAAGGTACCTATGAAGGTAATCTGGTAAATGCACCCACTTTTAAAAATTAATTCCAAATAGTTTAAAAGTTATATTAAAAAACTGATAAAAAGGCACAATTTATTTGCATACGTCACAGAAATTTGGTGTGCGTGACTTTCACCGGCTGGAATTTTCGTAGATAACCGAATCAGTACATGGAGTAAATAGTAATCATTTACGCATTCAGAAATATTGAATGCAATAAAACATTTTAAAATTTAATCATGCAGGAAAATAAAACTGTTATTTTTTTATATTTAAGAAAAATGTCATAAAAACTTTGATTTTGAGATATTGTGATAATCTCTTAATAGCATTTTTTGATCGCTAAAAGAATGTTTTATATATTTCACGTGTGAAAATTAGAAACAATTACGTTTTTAAATAAAAAGCTTCTTTTATGACATCATTTTCCCTTTATATTTATTTTTATTGCATGTTTTCTTTTAACTTATATTTTGTTTGTGTGTGGAAGTTAATTCTGATCACTATTTTTTCGGCACGGATACCACAAGCGCATCAGATTTGGCGCAATTTTTTTCAAAGCCCACTTGGCGAAAACTCCGTTTTCAAATAACGCTTACATACAAATTTTTAAATTATTTTCTATTTTCAAAAAGAACTTATAGTAAATAAAATAATAATAATAATTAATAACTATAAAAAGAAATATTTTATATAATTTAAAAAAGGAAATGAAAGTAAATAAACATTTTATGAGTAAATAAACAAATAATAAATAAATAAAGCCGGGATACCATCTCAGGTAAAATAATGCCATTTTGACGCCAATTATGTACCCTGGTGCATATGTGACATCTTTTCCCATTTTTCATCCATTTCCTGTTGGCATACAACTTTGAAATTTGGAATATGTATGCATACCTGGGAGCAATACTGGAATTAGACATTGATTTTTTTTTTAAATTCGATCCAAAAAGGGGCAACGGGGGCTATTTTTTAAAGATTTATACAATTTATACTGCATAAAGAAGCCGCTTACCTATTTTTATATACAAGAAGAAGTAAGTGGTATGTAAAAACAATTATAGTATACATAAATAAAATACTTGAGATAATATACTAGAGATATAAGCACCAGGTTTGGCGAGATTTTTTATGCCAATTAGTCGAAAACATTGTTTTGATTACCAGATACATATAGCATGCTATAATAACACGTTATGTAATTATTTCAAAATGAAAAGAAAAAAGGAATAAACGAAACATTTTCTGTTATTAAAAAAAATGAAATAACAATCAATAAATTATAATATTTTTAGAAGAAACAATTTATTATAACATTTATATTATAGCCAGCATGTTAGGCAACTGAACGCCATTTTGGCACCAATTAGGTACCTCGGTGTGTATAGGGCATATATGTGCATGTGCCATATTTATTTGTAAAACTGAGCATGAACGTTTACCAAGTGTTTTTTCACATTCGCTTATATCTTTTTGCAACATAGCTCACCTTTCGAAGCCAAAACTGCACAAAAGAAAAAAAAATCGATATTTTCAGTATATATATATATATATATATATATATATATATATTTAATGTAATGCGCATTTTGTAATCAGTAGGCTCGATAATCAGACCTCGTTTTTTTGCTTTAAAAGATGATATTTTATACGATGTCTTTTTAGGATTCGTCGTTTTCCCATATTTAATAGTATGCGTCTACTCGTTTTGTAACTTTTTTTTGTAACTTTCTTCTTTATTAACAGCGACATTTGGATTTCCTATTTAAATAAAAACTCTTCTAAATACAAAGAATTTTGTTAAAATAAATAAATAAATGAAATGCGGACATCTATTGCTCAAAGCACAAACTTTTTCCTATTGAGTTAATAAAAAACAGTAAAAACATAATTTTTATGATAATAAAAAGGTGACTTATGTAATAACAGAGTCATATATTATGTACGTTATGGATTAAGTATGAACATTTCTCCACCGTTTATAAATAATAATAAAATAAAATGCGGACAGACCAAAGTCTATATTTGACTGAAAACAATAACCATTTTCTAAATGCTTTAAAAAAATGGCCAATGAAAAGTGATATTTCAAAAGTATTATGAAATTAGTTAAAAACCATTTATTTTAAACTAAATGAATAAAAGATTTATATTTTTAATGAAATAAATGGGATTTGAAAAATTATTGGAAATTTATCACCATAGATGTATCAATATTACAATCAGTACCTTGTATGCAAAATGGAACAATTAGCAATACTTTTTGTACCCGAAAAATGGTCGTTGCTTTTTTTAAGGTTAAAAAGTAGATTACGAAATATTCCTATACAGAGATGCGAAGCCCTCGCTTATTGCATAGCAGAATTTTCTTATAGGAAAAGTTATTTTTTAAATCCGCAAAATGTTCCAATTTTGTAAAACATTTTCTGTATTAAAATACCGGTATCCAAAATGCCGGAGACTTGGCAGCTCTGCCTATAACATTTTTATTAATCACGGTACTTTTTTTAATCGGATTCTAATTTAGTGAAGACAACGTTTTTTGGTCAAAAGCAGCTTTTTTCCACATGTGTAACTACGATACAATTCCTTGCTGCTGAAATAAAATGTTTTGACTTATGCTAGTATTGCTTCCTCTTATTTATTTATTTGAATTTTAAATAAGATGACTCAAAATCGTGTTTTTTAAATGTACGGAAAAAATGCATTTCGAGAGAGGGCGAAAAGAACAATATTTGGCGATTTATTACCTGCGTTTGGCTAAGTGTCTTACTACCTTGTATTTAATACTCATCACAATGCTTCGCTGTTATATGGACTTAGGCGCTTTTATAAAAAGTTTGACGTAATTCGGGCTTAAGAAAGTGAGTTTTTTACTGAATAATATAAATAAATGAAAAATGAATGCTAAGAAATACTAATAAAAGAAAAATGAAGCATTATATTGATCTATGTATATTTAAAAATGCATCTGCTAGCACTAATTAGATAATTTATGTGTATATATAGGAGATAAATAGCTTTTGATTCTGTATTTCTATGCTATAAAGCATTAACGTTTGTGTGTTTTTCGTTATCATTGGGAGTACCTAGCCGATTTAAAAAATAATGTGGACAGTAATCACCATCAATGCACGAGTAAAAAAAGTTCTAAAATTGAGAATTCTTTGATGTTGATATGACTAAAAATGTATTTTTTTTTTCGGTGGCAACTTTTAAAATATAATATTCTCGTTATGAACGATTTCTAAAACATTCGACAATTTAATTTCACAAATTAATTTTTTTTTCTAGAAAAAGTTTTAAACCCAATTTATTGAGAATATTGACATTTCTAGGGTACTGTTGGGGTCAGAAAATATAACTTTGGCATCACAGTAACTTATAAGATGTAAGAGCTCGTTTAGGACAAATTTTTAAAAAAGAATTCCTTAACTCTTATCGACAGCCTCATTGCATCCGTGGAAAACAGATATTCAACATTATAAACTATTCGGACGGATTTCACACCATATAAAATACACTCCATTCTCTTCAAACACAATAGTTTGTGTTATTTATAGTTTTTCAAATCGGTGCGAAGCTTCTGTTTATGCTCATGACATCATTTTAAAGAGTTATATTTCCAATATAGGAAAATTTGGTGTTTTATTTTCTGTATTACTTTTAACATTTAACATTTTGCATTTTTCCAATTTTATATCCATGCATGGTTTGCTTTTCTTTTATAAAAATAGTATATGCAACTTTATATATAAGATTTTGTAATTCTATGATTCAATATACTTATTTTCATCATATTTTATCATAATGAATAACCAATTAATGGTACCTCATTTTCTTTACTTATCGCAATTTATTAAATGTGCATTCTCAGCAATATCGCTCAGACTAATCCCTCTGAGGGAAGTCCTAGTTTGTAAAATACTTAATATTAAAAAAGCTCTTTTCAGAAAACATCACAAATAATATTCATAAAATCCTGTTATCAGAATTAAAAATATGGTATGAATAATGAGCAGGTTTACAGAAACATGCTTTACCGTGCACGCGGGAAAGCAATCAAAATATAATTTGCATCATGTGTTAGCTAAATTTATTGGGCAACTTTTGTGAAAGTCTCAAACATATCTTGAAAATTCTGAAAATTATCGTTGATAGAATAAGCTCAAAATCCGTTCATCCCAAAATGAAACAAAAAAGGAAGGGGCTGTATGCAAATGTAGTAATATGTGCAATATCTGGTATGCTATATTGACACAAATCAATCGATATATGAATACATCCCCTCATCTTTTTGCTTCTTTTTGGGAGTAACGGATTTTGAGCTTATTCTATCGACAAATAATTTTTAGAAATTTCAAGCTAGGTTTTTGAGAATTTTACAAAAGTTGGTCTATACATTTAGCTAGCTCATTAAGCAAATTATATTTTGATAGCTTTCACGCATGCGCAGTGAAATTTAGTAAACATTCTCATTTTTCATGCAATTTTTATTCTTTAATTCTGAATACAAGGTCTGGTGTACAATATTTTTTTGTCATGTTTTCTGAAAAGAACTTTTTTATATTAAGAATTCTGCAAATTACAAGTAAAAAACTTGGCAAAATTTGCGACTGTTTTTAATAAGAATCTTAATTTCTCTACGAGTATGTATGCTATAGTCATAAAAATGAACAATGTTTATTACAGTAACCCATTTAATGATAATCTGCAGTTTGAACATTTTTGCTACATTAATTTTGGCAGGTTATCTAAAACATATTCGTTCTTTTTAGGTGCGTTCGTAATTATGTAAATACGTAGCACCTATTGTCGCTCAGTCCGTCCGTCCGTCCGTCTGTCTCTCTGTACGTCTGTCCGTGTCTGTCTGTCCGCATATAACAACGCAAAAACTACCTAACCGAATCGTTTGAAATTTAAAATACATAACATAATTTTGTCGAGTCACTTCAAATTTTATGAAAATCGGATGGATAGATCAATTACAGGGACATTCAAAAGGATTCCGTTACATTACGGTCAATAGGGAAAAAAGTTTTAAATGCATTTTATTCGTTTGAAATTTAAAACATATAATTATTGCGCAATTTTGTCGAGTCATTTCAAATGTTATGAAAATCGGATGCATAGATCAATTACAGGGACAATCAAAAGGATTCCGTTACATTACGGTCAATGGGGAAAAAGTTTCAAATGCATTTTAATGATGTTATACTCATTCGAACATAATAGAATTGGCATGAATCTATGATATATACTAAAATATGCATTCTGTACAATCTGTGAAGCAAAGAATTTTTATTATTAAATTACAGGGCCACACAAAAGTATTCCACTATATAATGCTATACAGGGAAACATGGTTTGGTACGTGTTTTACTTATATTCAACTATTTCACATTTTATGAATGAGATATACGTTGCTGAGGTGTAATAAAAATTACTTTCTGCATATTTACAGAAACGTAAAGATTTCGACTACTATACTGTATCCGCAGTACGCTCTACTATTTCAGCAAGATCTGAATATTTTTAAAACTTCATTATCGTACGAACGCACCTCATTTGCTACGTTCACGTGCAATTTCCAACTTGTTTCAATTTGTTAATGGTCCCCTATGGGGTTTTATGGAAACATCTTCCAAAAAATATATAACCTACATTAATTTGTTTACAAACCTGTTTTTTCAGAATAATTCCTCATGTATTTGTCTAGATATTTAACAAAACGACTAGAATCTCAAGGTGGTCACATTAATATGACTGAATTGTGTATATATGTAGTAATAAAAAAATTTTCGCCTCAGTTCTAAATTATTTCCAAGTTCTTATAATATTCAACTTTTCACTTTTCTTTTTTATAATATCTTAATATATTTATGTTAATTCCATACTTTTAATCAATGTTTTCTTTGTTTTTTTCTAAAAAACATTAATTTGTCAAAGCATTTCTTTTCCTAAAATCCCATTATTTAAATTCTTTTATCTTTTGCATAACATCTTTGTACCGGGTGGTTATAAAATAAGTATCCCTATTTGGAGCTGTCTGTATAGCTTGAAGGAATAACCCGAATGAAGGCAAATTTTGTACACATACTATTTGAGAAGGGGGAAGAAGACTGGAACAAACAAACAAAAAAAATAATTGCAATAATCGCCAACAGATGGCGCTTTTGTGTTTGAAATGTAATGTGCAATAGAACAACAAAGACATAAGGCACAATACCGGATGGCATACCTAATTTATTGGAAATTTTCGCAGTGAATGGGGTTAAGATTCTTTATGGCGGTGCCGATCAAATTCAGGTTCCACATGATCATTGTGCTGCAAGACACAATCCAGGCGGTGCACGACGTGCTCAATTGTGGAACAGTTTTAAATTTAAAGCGCGATCTTGTAAACTCAGAGCCATGTCGTACAACATTAATGGCAGAAATGGCCACGTTTTGATTTTACTAATGATTACAACGGCGTTTGCACCGACAGCATCCGTAGCGCCATCTGTTGCCGATTATTGTAACTATCTTTTTTTGGTTGCCCCATTCTTCTTCCCCCTTCTTGAATAGTATGTGTACCGATTTTGGTTTCATTCGGGTTATTCCTTCAAGCTACAGACAGCTACAAATAGGGATACTTATTTTATAACCACCCTGTATTCATATTCTAAAAAATCATTCGATTGCCCACAATTCCCTTCATGTGACGATCGACCGAATGGCATAACTTTCCGACAATCTGAAAGAACTTTTTCGCGGGGGGAAATTTTTTTATTGTTGAAATCACTATTTCTAAATTTGTAATTGGTAACTTTGATCTTAGTCATAAAATCTTGTATTCTTTCGCAAAGTTTGATAAAATATGGTTACATTGCCTTAGGTGCATTATTTCCATAATAAAATGAATGTCAGCTGGTTAGAAGAAATTATCTGGTGAAGTTTTCTATGTTAAATAACATCTTTTACTTATGATGACTGCATATTACGACATTAGTGGAATTGTTTGCCAGTGAAGTGAAGTATGAATAAATGCAATTAAATTTATTCGACGCTTCTGATTACTTTAACCCTTAAATGCATATTGTATCATTTTCGATACCATAAGTGTTCCCTATTTATTGGGGGGGTTTATTCACATAATCCGTATTCTCACCAGAAATTTAAAAGAGCAATTTTCACTTTACTTAATGACAAATCATTCGTAATTAAATAAATAAAAATTTACTATTTAGATTTTTCTGGTATGAATTCTCATTCTTTGAATTGCGCATTTTTTGGAACGCGTTGTATCCTATGCATTTAAGGGTTGAGTGGGAAACATGTCAAAGGATATTATTTTTTGTTTTACTACCCGGTGCCACATGACTGCGAATCTACGAGTATACCTGGTGGAGTTTTCTGAATACGTGGTATGATTGAGAGCAGATATTACATTCGATCGACAAAATTCTTCATAATTACGTCAGATGTTTCATGTATATGCATAAAGCAAAAATTTGATTGGAATTGCACCCCCTCCCCTCTTCAAAAAAAAAATGTAAAATTTAAAGTTTAATAACATGTTTTAAATACATAAAGTATTTTATTTATGAGTTATATTATGAAACACACAGAAAAATACGAAGAACAACGTCAGTGCGATATAATAAATTTTTCGCTGTCTCAATAATGCAGTTTAAAAAACGCAATGAATCACTCTTATATCGCAAACATTAATTTCCTAACTGCTTTTCTGACTTGCAATTGATGTATTATGGGAAGTCAAACAGGACATTTGCTCTATCCTACGTAAATTTGGGAGGTGATCTATAGTTACTTTGGTTCTTTTTTTAAACACTTCGGAATCATTTGTTTTATTAATCAGGATCAAAGTTCGACACTATCGATATCGAGATCTATTTAACCTTATGCACCCAATTTCTAACAAATATTTTTCTAGTTTTCATAAAGTAATAAGCCACTCCCCTCATTCCAAAGGAATTAAAAAGCAATCTGTTTTTGAAAGTTAGATCCAGAAGTATGATAATATCGATTTTTTACTCGGAGAAGAAAAAAATCTTGAATGTAGAATTTCTCAAGAATTATTGTTCGATTATTTGATATTTGTTAAATTTAAATTAGGTGTAACATTTAATTGTGCATTATCTATGTTGCATAACTATTAATACTGCCTATTTTATCATTTTTTCCCTTCCTTTTCACAATATTTTATTTGCGAGTACTTTCTGACACCTACTTTTTATATAACAGATTAACACATTGTAATAATCCGCTTATTTTAATTTCTGAAAAAAGGTGAAAGATAAAGTCCTTGAAAACAGTTACGAGTTAGAAATTGCACGTCGAGTAAAACAAATGAGGTGCATTTGTACTATAAGGAGTTTCTAAAATATTCAGATCTTGGTATAATAATATACATATAAGAGTACACAAATCTTTTGTGTATACCTGTAAATATTACATGCATTTTATTATGCAGGAATTGACTTGTACTTAACTTCAACATCATCATCAATTTTATAAAATGAGAAATAGTTTGATATTATTAAAACGCACTCCCAAAAAAATATTTGATCCTATACCTTTATGTAATAGAATACTTTTGTGTGGTTTTGAATGATAATTCAAAATATTCTTTGCACCACAGATTGTACAAAATGTATATTTTAGTATATATTTCATAGATGCATATGAATTTTATTATGTTCGAACGAGTATAACATCATTAAAATTCAATTGAAACTATTTCCCCATTGACCGTAATGTATTGTAATACTTTTAATTGTCCCTGTAATTGAACTATACATTCGATTTTCATAAAATTTGAAATAACTCGACAAAAATATGTAATGATTATACATTTTAAGTTCCAACGATTCGGTTAGATAGTTTTAGCTTTGTTATATACGGACGGATTGAATAACGACTATAGGTGCTATGTGTTTACGTAAGTACGAACGTAGCTAACAATTTTCTAAAAATGCACGATGTGTGGTGTAATGATTTGAAACGCCATCTAAAGACGTACCAATGGGACATGGGGGAGATCACGAGGAACCTCCTCCGAAATTTCTGCCAGGAATACTCTAAATATGCCATTAAGTGGGCAGTTTAACTTTTTAACAATTTTTTTTTAATAAAAAAAGTTTCAAATGTTGAACTCATTGAATTTCAGTGTTCAACTAAAAATAAATTTTTCAACACAAATTTTTCTTTAGTTGCATATTTAATTAAAATTGCTTAAAAATTTAAGAAAATTTTAATTTTTTAAAAATTTTTAATACTTTTTAAAACATTAATATTTTTCACTATTTATTTTATTTTATTTAAATTTTCAAATGAGTATTGCACAAGACTGCACATGGATTTTTAGATACATGTATTATTACTTTTAATTCATTTATTTACATACGTTGTGCAAAACGACGAATTCAACATGTCGCTACGTTTACGGTACATTTCGCCGATTAATCACATATTTAATAAAGAATTTAAAATAAATTTAAATATCCTATATCAGAAATAAAACACAAAAAAAAAAAAAAGTTTTACCAATTTTTTAAAATAGGAAGATCAAGAAAATATCGTAAGAGAAAAAGCCGTTCAAAATTTTCATTTTTGTGGAGAATTGCGCTGAATGCATTAACCCTTTTGGTTCTAATGTACTATTAATAGTACATGTCTTTTCAGTATTATTTTGTTTTAACAAATATTTTTGTTATTGCTTACATGTAGTGATGTTAGTATGTGTCTATACATTTACTATATGACTTTATAAATATTTAGTAATAACAATAATAAATATTTGCTTAATTGTCTTTGCACCTTTTGCGGTTCTTTTATTTTAAACATATATTTCACGCTTTAACCCCTTCGCGACGGGAGCCTTTTACGAAATTTTTAATGTTTTGTCACCGGTTTTAAGAAACAGAAATTTGTGTCTTATTGAATCGAGAAAATGCTCCGATTAAATAAGGCAAATTTTACAGTAAAATTTTATTGGTGGGGATAAACGATGATTCTTAAGCCTTTTTGCGGCACGTATTCTTGTCGCTCGCCGCCAAGGGGTTAAATTTAAACTAAAGGTTACTTTCCTGAAAGAATCGTATGTAATGAAGCGCAAAAAGTATTAGAAAGTTGTAATATCGATTAAAATTTGTTGTAATATAACATTTTCTAAACATCTAAAAAAACTCTTCCTTAGCCTATTGTCTTTTAAATAGGAATTGAGTAGTAAGCAAAACAGTACTATTCGTTATTTTTCAGACAATGAAATATTTGTTAATTTCTGATTAATCTATTTTTATATCTAATGTTCATGCTATTAACGTAAAAGTAATTTTTTCTGAAAATTGGGGAGAAAAAAAAAACTGCAATATTCCGCATTATACTTGTTGTATGGGTAAACATGAGGGGTCAAAATATTCGCAATTAAACAGCCTTTCATTTAAGGGGTAAATACCATTTTTGAAGAATTCAAAAATCGATTTTTCTAAAAGTACCTTTTAATTAAATATGGTTCTTTAGAAACGTTTAAAAACAAACTGCATTCAAAAATTAGCATTAGAAGAGAAGTTATGTTTAAAACACTTTGAACTTTTCCTACATAATCAATGGGTAATTTTAAAGTAAATTTTCTCAAAACAGTGATTTCACTTATAAATCATATATAGTATAAAGTAAATCTTGCAATCATTTTGAAAGTTAAAAAAAAAAAAAAAAAAAAAAAAAAATTGACGGATTTACGCGTTTCAGACACTGGAGATTCCGAAAAACATATTTTTGGGGGGGGAAAATGCCGTCCGTCTGTTTGTCTGTGTGTGTGCCTGTAAACGCTCAATTTCCCGGATAAATTAAGATAGACTTGAAATTTGGTATGTACTTAGTATGTTATAGTGGAAAGAAACCTATTGAATATCAGTAACCTCGATTATTCGAAACTATTTTTTTCAGACTCATGAAATATTCGTTCTGATGAAAGGTTCATAACTTATCGAATTTTTATATTTTAAGGAGTGGGTTTAAAAGATAATAAAATAACACAAATTTTGCATAAAGAACGAAGTTAATCGGATAATTAGTTGCCGAGATATTTGTAATCCTATTATCCACACTCTTAGATTTTTTTGTGACCCTGTGTTTCATTTAAATTTCAATTCAAATATATATTTTAATTGGATACGAGACGCTTAATCCGACGCAGTAAACTTTTAGTTAATATGGTTATTTCTTTTGGTGTTTTAGGCCCCACCAGTGGCCGAGAGGTTTGGACCTCTCAACTGGTAGACGGCAGGTGCTGGGTTCGAACCCAATCGCGGCTGTCGGCCTAACCGTTCGGAGTTTTCCGTGGTTTTCTTCGAACCTTGCGTAAATACGGGTTAGGTTCCCTTAGAAAGACTCCCACGGAGGGCACTCCCCTGGTCCTATATCCCATTAGCGTAGATAATCGGACGACAAAAATCAACCAACCAACCAACTTTTGGTGTTTTAAGGATGTTTCTTTTACGCAATTCGGTACTGCTTGAGTAATTTGGCGTTTAATATAATTTGTCGAAATTGGTTAATCAGCATTTCATTATTAGAGTATTACTATGCATATTAAAAATATTTAAATATACTTTTAAATTTTGTTTTGGAATTGCAATGCATTTTATAAATAGTTTACCCATGTTTTATTTTCATGTTTTATATTATGCATATCCATGATGGGTAGGTATTACGGTGGTTCCTAACGATTAGTTTATAATAGCGCGAACGATTTGTGAAAGACGGTTGCCTAGAATTTCGCAAAATGTTTATTGAATATATAAAACGTATAGAAGCACAAATGACCATTATTATGTTTCTCAAGTTAAAAGTTTAGAGTTCAACACTATTTTTTTATTTAAAAAAATCAGATATTTCGAATTTCTTTTAAATATTTTTTTTTCTGGATCTAAAAGTTTAATTTTTTCATTGTAGGTCATTTTGAAAACATATCTGTACTCATTAAAAATCATATAAAAAAACTGGTGGAACCAGAGAAAAAAGTAGAGCTCAATCTAAAAAATTGTTACTGTAAAAATTGTGAAATATTTTCAATCTAAAAATGTGCGTAGAAAAGAAATGGAATCAGATGATCTCTAAAGCTCATGAAATAACCCAAATTTTTGTTAGCTGAAAATGAGGACTGAATTTTACTGGTGCCTTAAACTCAATCAGGGAAAAAGTCACCTTTAATTTAACATTCCAAATGTTTTCATAAGTGCAAGATCAAAGTCCCAAGTAAACCCAAAACCTTGATCAAATATACGATTCAACCATATACTAAATATGTGTTCGGACATACTTATCTACATCAGTTCCTCAATAACCTGATTATATTAATGTTATACTTTAATTATTACTTCATTGTTTATATTCGCTTAGCGTTATGGAGCTCAACTGATTTGAGACAACATAACAATATATTATATTGACTACTTTGCTCAGTAATCATTTTGAGTGGATAATAGTATAATTCGGAATATAAGGCACCAGTAAAGCTCAGTCCACATTTTCAGCTAACAAAAATTTGTGTTATTTCATGAGCTTTAGAGATCATCTGATTCCATTT
The DNA here is from genome assembly GCA_964019185.1 of Maratus speculifer. Taxonomy (NCBI): domain Eukaryota; kingdom Metazoa; phylum Arthropoda; class Arachnida; order Araneae; family Salticidae; genus Maratus; species Maratus speculifer. The sequence continues at coordinate 2,011,391 of OZ025291.1, forward strand.
CTTTTTTATGCATATTTTAGATCGAAAATATTTCTCAATTTTTACAGTAACAATTTTTTAGCTCTACTTTTTTCTCTGGTTCCACTAGTTTTTTATATGATTTCATAGCTTTTTCAGATCCTTTCAGTAACTTTATCAATCATTTCAACTAACAAATCTGAACTATTATTAGCATTAGTTTAAAGTTATTATTAGACATTAGTTTTGTGAATTACCAGAAATAACGCCAAGTTGGCGTCAATTTTGGCAAGTAAATTTAGGCGCCAAATTTGGCGATATATAGCCAAGTTGGCGAAAAACTTGGCGACAGAACCGTTCCTTCCCCGATTGTAGTGCCACTCCAGTTTCGCGGTATCTGCACAGATTTTCTTATGATCATATGTATTTACACAGATTTTCATTGCTTCATTTTGAAATCGTTATTTTTTAATGTATAGAATAATTTTTTTTCCAAATTAATCCGTTTCAATTGAAATATCTGCATTGTAATAATTGTTGTTACGATGTTGTTTTAATACATATTTAGTTAGTTTATATATATGTTTATGAAAAATATATATATTTTCTCTTTCGAATGACGTCAGTTTCAAAAATGCAAAAATCTAGATCAGAGAATCAGGAATTTTATTAAACTATCAAAAAAAAAAAAAAAAAAAAAATACACGTGTTAACATTTCTTTTTAAAATTATTGAACTGTTTTTTAGTTGGTGGCAACTCGAAAGCAATAATTGAATTAGCAATTAAAAAGGAGTCATTTCTATAATGTTAAATTATGGAAGGTATAGCAATAGCGTTATGTAATTTTTAAGTGGGTGCCATTTCCTTAATTTTTGATATTTTTTTTTACCGGACCTTCGAAAGGCCCATCCCTAACTTAAAAGCTTTCGATCAAGCTATTACACGTCGCTGAATGTTTCCTGGTTCGGGTTATAATTGAGTTGTTTGTCTTTTTTTTCTTGTTTCACGAGCAAAAAATGACAAAACAGGGGTTCTGGATCTCCGAAACTAATCGGTGGATCTGAATGAATTTTTGTAAACTTTGAGATCTAGAGTAGGACACTTCCCCATTTCAATTTCGTTGCGATCCGATGATTAGTTCCAAAGTTATAAAGAGGCAAACTTTGGACTTCAACATTAGAGATGCACCTGAGCTCTACTATACACTACTATCGTGCTGTATGATATATTGATTTATTTTAGCCATTCAAATTTGAAAAATCACGCGCGCAATGCATGAAATAATTTTTTCGCAAAAAATGTATTAAAAAAAATTGATAAAATAAACCTTTCTTAATGTAAGTTTTCAATTCTATAATTAAAAGTCAATTAGATAAGGAGTGACTGCAATTCTTAGAGGTCCCTTTTTCATGTATTTTATCATCTCAAAGGTTACCCGACCAATTAATATCAAAATACAAATCGAAACTCAATTTTTGGATCCATTTTGAGATAAAACTGTGCCCTTAATTATCGATAAAGATTCAAAAATCAAAACACCTCTCAATGCAAGAATTATCTTTATTTGATTCCACTAGTATTTTGAACAAATAAATGCAATTTTTAAGAAAAACTTTAAAATTCATTCAAATGCTTTTGGATTAGGATTCTCTAAAAGCAGAATATCTGAAAAATATTCTGCAGAAGCTTGATATAGATCGTCAGGCTTGTTGAAATTCTTGAAGAATGCGATGAAAATCATTTAAAATATGCATACTATTCAGATTGTATTGAGAAAACATTTTTTTTTTCAATTAAATACATGAAAACAGATGTACGAAATGTAAAATATTGAGTTGGTAGACACTGAAGTCAATACATCTTCAAAGAAACATTTGAGATTATAATTTTATGTGCGCTAAAAAAAAGCTTAAATTTCCTTATGTAAAATTTGCTCCACTACATTTTTAGCAGGCTGAAAAACTTGTCCCTCATAGACGTACATTTTCCAATGTTACATGATCAAACTTAAGTATTTTCTGTTAAAAATTACATTTAGCTTTTTGAAAAAAAATATATATCAGTTTGTAAATAAAAATCTGGGGAATACAATGATATCCTGTTGACTTACAAATATATAAAAATAAAATACAAAAATTCCTAAAGTTGGAAAATCTGTTTCGGTTTCGCCTAGGAGTCTAGATACCAGAATTATTCAGTGGAATTTCTCTTCTTATTTAATCCCAGAAAAAGTTTGCAAATTCAACGATTTAACACTATGATTACGAATTCAGCATTTGAAACATTAAATAGAAATTTCCTAATCTGAAAATAACTGTCTTGGAGTGTACCCACAAAGGTTTTTTATGCAAAATTTTGTATATTTATTTTTCTGAATAGACAGAAGAATTCAAAGCTATTTTTAATCCTCCTCTGAATATGACAATACACGTTAAACTACGGTCAAATATTTCGGTAATACTAATTTCAGCCTTGGTTAAGGAAAATTCTTATGAAATTTTGATTGATTGCAATCTCATCGTGACAGAATCGGCGATAATTAACAAGGTTATTTTGTTGCTTCCCTGTTCCCAGAACCTTTCTACTAACTGGGAATTTCCCAACCTTATTTTAGTCGACCTTTGCTCATTTACCTACCCATGTTCTTCGTGTTATTTGTGATGACTGACCGACCGGACGGGGCAACAGTCGTGAACAAGCTTCGTGGCCGAAAACAAAAAGAACCAAAAGCAGCAAAATTAATATATAGCCGGGTAATATGCGTGAACTCAAATAGGGGCTAATCACTGAACCAGAATTTAGCTATTACTGGCTAAATATAATTATTTTATCACGTTGCAGCGATCTCACTCGATGCGAATTAATTTTTATTGATCATATTTTGGATTACAAGTTGCATGCAAGAGAATTTAATACTTGACAAATTGATCTCGAAAGATTTTTTAGTAAGTTTATTGGATTACATTTTAACTCGGAAATGTCTGATCCTTTTTACATCATTAATTAGAAATTTCCCGGGAATTTTAATCTCATTAAAGAGGCACAACAGGACCTTCTTAAAATTAAAAAAAAAAAGATTTCGTATATTTTTTTTCTCAACGATATGCAAAAAATACCTTTCATATCTGCATTATTCTTGAGTATCATACATAGGTGCTAAGTATATTTCAATATTTATAGATATCGAAACTTTAAAAAGGATTCTCTCAGATCAGTAAATTTAATTTGCGTGGATTGTTATTTTTAAAGTATGTAATAGACCGGAAGGTGACAGCTCAGACCATTACCTCATCGAGTTCACGACTGAAATTCCAGAATTAGTTAAAACTCTATACACATATTAAAGCGCAATCGATCTGCCAAGTAATATCTTGGTGGAAAAGACCCAAAAATCCAATCTCAGCGATCAACTCGTTCCAAAAGCATGAAAAAAGGGAGAATTCGAAACAGGAAAACACAATGGTAAATCTACAAGTCAACCGCTAAACTTGGGTTTTCAGGTATTTTCCAACGATGACAATCGAAGTTATTGGTAAATCCATTGCGTTTTAATATACGAATCGAGTTTTAACTCATTCTTGATATTCAGCTATGAACTCGAGAGGCGATTGCCTCCCGATCTATGAGCTATAGCTTTAAAAAATTAACCTAATGTGCTTTTCTTTATAAGATACATGCTAAAACCAAAATAATTAACATATTTTAGTTATTTTTTTACGCTTGAAAAATGTAAAAAAGAATTAAATTTTTATATATTTTTAAAAATGTTTCAGATAAAATTAATTTTTAAACAACTTTTATAGCATATTTTTTAATTTTGAAGTATGTGTGTTATGATTCTGTTTTGTTCAAGGATTGTTTTCTATATGCATAATTTAGAATGTTATCATGCGCTCATCACTTAATGATTTATTTTATACATTAGTAAGATGGATTTATAGATTTCACATTTAAATATTTTGCACATACATTTTTTTTGATAATGTAATTAAGAACCTATAATTAACTTTAGGCAGAAATGGGGCGGGAAAAGTCTTAATTGTGCATTTATATTTTGGTACTTTGAAAAAGGTGATACTTTTTATCGCTTAGATAAACTGAAAGACCCTGTGTCCCCGTTAAATATATTGATAGAATGGTGCAATCATTTAAAATTTTATTGAAAAATAATCTTAATATTTCGCTGTTTGCGATGTAGTACAATAACTAAATATATATAGTTTTTAATGTCTCTTTAAAATACTTTTTACTAACCTCTTTGAATCCGGAACTTTGTTTTAAACATCCTACTACTGTCCATTTTTCGTGAATTGGTGTATTTTGAAGCTCTTGCATAAGATTTAGCATCAAATCTTCTGGAGCTAAGTTTCATGCATCAAGGTAAAATTTTTGGGTCATGTTAAAAATTGAGATATATTGCTCTATATACATTTGAGGCTTTTTACGGAGACAACGGATAGTATATTAAAACTTTCCAGGTGTCTTTGTAAATATATATATTAGAAGACAACAGCACAAACAATAACCTTGTCGAGTTTATGGCTGAAATTCTACAATTAAAACTCTATCCGCGTGTTAAAACGCAGTCGGTCTGCCAATTCATATCTTGGTTGAAAACCCAATTTTATCAAATGACTCATTGATTTGACATTGTGCTTTCCATTCGCAGTCCTCCACGTTTTCATACTTTTAGGTGTAAGAAAATACAGTGATAAACTTACGAATCAACTGCTAAAATCGGCATTCCAGGGGTTTTCTACCATATGACTTGGAAGACATATTGCGTTGTAATATGAGAGTAAAGTTCTTAACAATCTGGAATTTCAGCCTTGAATTATATGAGGTGATTGTCTGTGCTAGTGTTTCTCAATCTAATAAGACAAAAGGACTATTTTGAAAAAATAAAATAATATTGTATACTCGCAGAACAAATTTTGTGGAAAATCTCTTTTCACAAAAAATTTGGCTCCTCAGATGAGCAGTTTGTCAAATTCGAAGCCATTCTGCTGAATCAGGTGGTGTTTGAATTTACAATACACCTCTGTAAATAATAAAATATATATATGACTTAAAAGCATACTATTAAATAGTAAGAAAATACTGTGTATATATTGCAAAAATTTCTTAGCAAAGGCCTATTGTTACAAAACTTCGTGTCCTCCTCCCCCCCCCCCCGCTTCCAGGAGGATAGACAGATAAAAAATCAAACAAGCCCTTTTTGAAAATTTTAATAAAATTTACACTGAAATTATACCACGAAAATAAATCACCCCCCCCCCCTCCCAAAAGAAGGAAGCTATCTTTATTTAAAAGTTGTGCCTAAACATTCGTTCAAAAAATTTCAGCATACAGTATTCTTCAACTTTTTAACTGTTGTTACCGGTTTCATGCACGGCTCATTTTTTTAAATTTTCAGTTTGACTACAGATACTATAGAAATTCCGATCCGTTTGGCATTCTAGTGTTATCGTTAGGGTCTTCTGAATAGATACGTAAATGCGACAGAAGTGATGCACAAATGTCAATGCAGAAAGAATATTCTACGCACTAATGTAACCTTTTTATTCTCTATCGAGCAATCGAAGATCGCTTAAGATATTACAGGAAACACTTTTACGACACTAACTGAACATAATAATTAACAATTCTATCTAAATCAGTTTCTAAATGTGTTGTGCCAGGAAAAAGACTGTGCAAAAAGCGTCGTTAAGAATTGCATAATTTTTCCAGAAATGCAGTTATTGATATTTATTGGTAAAATTAGTCAACTCACAGTAATCTCCTGCATCTTTACTTTCTCCTATCTTCAGTAGAAGAAAGTATTGTAATCGAAATTTTTTTCGACTTCCGGTTTTCGACGGATTTACGTTTTTAGGGGTCAGATTCCAAAAAACATGTTTTTACAAAATGTCTCTCTGTCCGAGTGTCTGTGTGTATGTCGCCATTCTATCATCAAAAAGTGTATGAAGATATGCATCGAATTGAACCAATTTTTTTCTGTAAGTGCACGGCTATGGTTAGTTGGTCCTACCTGAATTTGAAAAAAAAAATACGCCGGAAGGGGGCGCTGCAATCGCGATTTTTGTTCCATTTTCAGTATTGTACCGACCAAAGTATATGAAGTTATGCATCGAATTGAACCAATTTTTTTTTGTGTAAGTATATGACTATGGCAACTTGGTCCTCCATGAATTTGAAAAAAAAATCCGGCGGGAGGGGATGCTGAAAGAGCCTATTTTTATGCCATTTTCAATTATTGCATCACCTAAAAGTGTATGAAATTAAGCCTAGAACTGAACTAAAATTTTTGTGTCCGATTATTTTTTGGTATGGCAAGTAGATTTTCCCTGAATTTGGAAAAAAAAAAAATATATTCCTATCTTTCTATTGTCCATCGGCTCGTGCAGAGACGGAAATTCGTTTTTCCTCAGATTAATTGACTGAAGCAGAAATTTCAGATGAATGTCAAAGTTGATAGGGTATTCAATTAAAATTATTAAAGCATTAAAATGAGCAACTATTTTTTTTAAATATTAAAATGTACGTATGAGATAAAAGAAAGTTTAGGGATTGGCACATCCAACTAGTTTTTTCTATAAAGCAAACTATCTCTTATTTCCTTTTTAAAATTGTGTAATTTTAAAGACACCGTGTAGGAAATGTTTTGAAAGTGTTTTACATGTGTTGTTTTTTGTTTAATGCTTACAATGTGTTGTTAATTTGGTGACAGTGCTGTGCATTACAAGAAAATATTTTTAACATCAGTATTTTTAAAATACATTTCTAGATAGCAACACTTTCGCATCATATTAAGAACACATTTTTAGATAGCGAAACTTCCGCAAAATATTAAAAACACAATTACAATACTAAAAAATGTTTTGTATATGAAGCTTTCTGATTCACAAAACATTAATGTATTATAAATTTGGGAACAAAGTGTTCTAAAATGTGTTTATTTTTGTGTTGAGAATTTGCAGTGTAGGCGACATATTCTGTGATAGTACTTGAGAGATAATTGCTCAAAAATAAATAGATTTAGGTCATATTGGCGCGGTAAATGCTTATTCTTAACTTTAATTCACCCTATGTTATCCGATATAGTGTCCGGTGCACAGCACATGTATGAAAATAGATCTTAATTGAAAACTAGAAAAGATTTTTTATATTTTCTCTTTTCTTAGAATGGCTAACAATTGCACTATGTTTAATATTTTGATATAAGCTGCAGTCCCGCGGTCAATCGCGAAACATTGCACTATTTGCAACAATCTTTTTTTACCAACATTGTTTCAACGTTTAAGCACTTAATTCCCCCCCCCCCCCAAATCAAAATACTTTTCCTTAAAAGGTGCTGACAACCCTACTCACAACATAGTTGCTGTAAATTGTACAAGCTGGTCACTAAGAGAGCTGTAATTTTTTTTTTTTTAAGTCTGGGGAAAAGTCATGTTCTATCGGCTGCGTGGTGTATGTGACAAAAAGAATTTGATGTTTACTTCACTTGTTGCTTGAATTATCTTTAACAGCATCCATTCTTGAAAAATTACAATATAAAGTGCAGGAAAGTAACCTTTTTCGTGTTCGTTACTATTTGCTGTAAATTTTATTTATGTGCAGTTTTAATTTCGCTTTAAACTTTAGTTATGAATTGGCTTCAAAGAAATATTGAATGGAACATTGTTTTATGTGCAAATTGTTCATCTTTTGTAATTGTATGCATGCAAATTTTAAAATATTCTTACTTCAAAATTACGTTATAATCTATTAAAAATCCTTAAACTGGACATGCAGTTTTCAAAATATATATTCTTAAAAATGTAATTTTTGCTAAATCGTAATACTAATAATATAAATTCTACATAAAAATATAAGAATTTATATTATAAAAAACATTTTGCTTCTAAGACGTTGTATAATAACAAAAACATTTAAATTATATTAAAACATTTTTATTAATAAATTTATGAATAAAAATGTTTTAATATAATTTAAATGTTTGTTATTATACAACGTCTTAGAAGCAAAATGTTTTTTATAATAAATTCTTATATTTTTATGTAGAATATATATTATTAGTATTACGATTTAGTTATTAGTGAACGTAATCAAGACTTATTTAGTGTTATTTTTCACATTCGTAATTTTTGCTGTTTCATCATGTAAAAATTGAAACTGTACGATGTGTAGTAGTTCGAAAATTCAATTCGTTGAAAGCAAAATTTGTTAATCGGGCTTACGTCCTAGTCAATATGTCACCAGCGTTACTCACGAACATGTTTTTTTTTCCTTTATAATGCAGAATATAACATACTTTTTGATAACCTCAATAGGACAAAATATAAAAATTCAACAAAAACGTCAAGATGTACTCAGCCTCTCTTTTTAAGGACTTGAAGCAATAATTTGCATATTTAAGGCGAAATCGCAAATTGGACTTGATGAAGTTGTTTTTTAATTTTATTATGTACTATTTTTTCTGAAGTTCATTGTTTTATGTTTGAAAATAAAGAAAAAATTTGAGTGAAACTTGTAGCAATTTTCACAAAAGCAACTGTTGAAAGTTGATTAATCTTAAAAAGAGAGGGGACAAATGTCTGAATCAAGCAACATATTCAGTGGTGAAAGGTAAACTTTTCTTGTATTTCCAGAAATGTTGCTTAAAATTATGTTATAAATGAAGTGTTCGGATAATAAAAGTGATATGGGGCAAAAGGAAAAAATACTTATTATAATTGTAGGTAATAAATCAATGCCCCTCTACCGTAAATTATTATTTGAAAAAAATATTGTACTCGGAGAATTTAACGGACAAAATAGGCATTTAATAATAAATGCAAAAGGATATTTGGAACTTCATAGCTCATTTACTTATGATGATTGTGTTGAATATGAATGAATAGAACTGTAGTTAATGAAAATAATCCCTGACGAAGGCTGTGGATACAGGCCGAAAATATTCTAGAATTAAAATAAAATTTATATTTTAAACTTGTGTATTATTTATCAACTATTAAGTGAATCGACAACTTTTAAAATCATATTGTGTAATTAGTTATCATTGATAGTTTCCTCTTTATTAAACGCGCTACATAATTAAATAGTTTAAAGAAAGTGTAAAAACTAAATTCTGTAGCAACAGTATTACAATTCTGATCTTTTGTCAAAAGTAGAATGACTATGTAGAAAGAGCTTCTCTTTAGGGACTGCACTCGCACGCTGTCTAGTAGATGGTGCAAATGTTCTTGAGTGCTGACTTCAATCTCATTATTTACGAAAAAATCCCCGGATAAGAAATGTGGTGATGAGAAGCCTGACATGTGGTTTGACTATTAAAAGCTGCTTAGGGTAATTACGACAAAGTCAAAGGCGTGACTTGGAGTTCCAAGACTCTGCATTTACAGAAAGAGATCTCTTAAGCAATTTCATGGATATTTAAGACCTCTGTCTGGGATGACTCCTGAATTCTAATTCACTTCTTTGAATGAAGTGAATTAACCAGTCATTGGCTACTGTGTATGCAGAGTTTTTCATTTGTTTAGGAGAGTGGTAATTATATCTCCAAATGTGTTTTCAACGATTATATATATTAAAGACTGTAGAAATTTTTTTGAATCTATAATCACTAACGTTAGCGAATGACAGCTTTTTCAAATAATTTTGATGTTGAAACATGAAGTATAAAAAAGAATTTAATAGTTTAAGTTTGATTGTATAATTTTTAGTTGCGAAATTGCAGGTGTTAAATTCCGTTCATTCGCATTGCTATTCAATTTCATTCTCATTTTATATTTAAAGATATGCATTTTTCTTTTGCCATTTTCGAATCTTTCACATTTTAAAAGCTAAACATTTTCGTCTATTTCATTCCAGAATCTCTTGCCATCCATCTTGAATTCTTGATTGACTTCATTTAAGAGATGTCTTTTTTTAGCAGGCGGTTCACTCAACAACTTATAGAAAATCCAAAGTTAAAAACTATCGTCATCTACATCTAGACATAAATGCTATCCATCTTTCCTAAGTAATCGATTTTTTGATTCCTTGCGTTGCATAATTACAAGAAAATTATTGGTTAAAATTCTATCTATAGATAAATTTGATGAATAAGATAAAATATGCCTTTCAATTTTTGAAGTTAATTACAAAATTAAACTTTTTAATGCTTTGTTTTTTGCAGCCGGAAGGAATATTAAGGATGATCAATGATGCTATTTGAAACGTTGAAGTTTTAGTTCTTTACGGTGTCTAATATTTGTTTTACGAAGAGTTTACTTTTATTGCTGCGTTAAAAGGTGTTCTTGTAATCCTCCATTAGAACAACACAGTCAATTATCCTGTTACAAATTATTTAATCCGATAGAAAATATACAGTCAAATAATTAAGACAAACTATTCATGTAGCAAACAATTTAGTTTATCTGTTCATAAGAACAATTAGAATAGCCGAATAGTGTAACAAGCGTAAGTGTGTTAGTCTACTATGTAAGCATGCCCATAGCTGACAACTTTTTCTTTTTTACGTGTTAAATAATTATAATCAGATAAATAATTTAAATTACTTGCACTAGAAGTATATTTAACGAAATATTTCTATTTGTCTTTGTAGTAAGTTATTTTCTTTTAGTATAATTTTTGGTTTTATTGGATTTGAAAGGAGGCGAAAATCGGAAGGTGGCATACATGCAATCAGATTGCTCCAGTGGAAAATTGAACCCTGCCCCTGCTTAGTGAAACGGGAGGCTCCTTGTGCTTTTTTAATTCTGATATAGTTCTGGAGAGAGCGTCACATATTGGCAACCAATTTCAGCGATGCTGATTTAGTAATAGATAGATTTGATGTGATAATAATGAAACTGCCAATTATCTGGTTCGCTACCCGTGGCTGCTTCTTTAGCAACATCGTACAGTCCACTTCAAATTGAAATCAATGACAACCCTATAACTAATGACTTATCCAAAAACATTTTTATAGAGTTGTTATTCCTTTTAAATTTTCGACGGTCTGTGGGATGCCTCCATGGAAGCAGACTCCGTTCTCGCTATCTAATTTATAACTACCTTATATACCAAAATAATCGACGCTAAAATTAGTAAGAAAAATATGTGAAGATGCATTCCTGATTGATATTATTTAAGAAAAATGTTTCTCTTATTGACGAAAAAACTTGGCGTAACAGGGATATAAATGTTGTCTGACAATCAATGCAGACTCGATCACTCTTTGAATCAAAATAAATCTTTTTTTAGCACTTTCCAACAAAGTTGAAAAGTGCTTATGCATTCGGTTTGTCTGTCAGTCTGTCCACGTTCTGACTCCCTTAAATATTCCTAGATTTTATTGCAATTGATAAAGCTTATTTAAGTTCACCAAATGGTGTTTGATATAACATATGAAATATATAAGATTAATGGTCATTAACAGGGACTCTCAAAAAAATTCGATAATATTATGGTATATTAGGAAAAATTGTTTGGAGCGTATTTAAAAATAATACGGCATTTCAAATGTATTCAAACTGATATAAATTACTGAATTTCACTACGGTCACATTAAAATAGAGCATTCATAGCATTTTTTATTAATTTACAGGGACACACAAAAGAAAGAAATCAATTACAGTACTGTCTTTGCGTAGTAATTAGTAGAGTACATTTTAAAATTTGGTATGCGTTTTTAAATTTAATTTTTTTGTATATTGCTCTTTATATATAAATTTTATACTTCATATACAGGGCTGCACAACAGTATTCACATATGTGAATTCTTATTAGAGAAAATTGCTGGAAGGAGAATTTCAACTGCAAAAAATGTATATCTTAAATGAATTTAAATTTTGGAATGCATGTTGTTAATATTTACAAATCTCTACCATATGTAGGGCTGCTAAAAATTTTGGATAATTTTCCAATTGTAGATGGGACTCGGTGAAATGTAAAATTCGGTGAATTTCATATTTTAATTTTTTTTAAATGGTGCAGTTTTGTTAATCGCTTAAACGGAATTTAAAATGCGGAATCATTAATAAATCCAATAGATTTTAAAATAGAAAGAAAATTGAATTCCAAAAAAATATGAATGTCAGTGATTAAAAAATATATTAACCCATAATTTGGCAAATGATATGAAATTTCTTTTAATTAAATCCATATTCATATGAAAATTTCAAGCTTCAGCATTGAAGTTCAAACCAAGAACCTTGGGTTTACTAGCGAGGTGCTTTACTTCCAAGGTACCCGAAGAATATTGAAATTAAGGTACTCTTTTAAAATTTAAATCAAAATGAACGACTGATATTGAAAAAGTTTATTTAATTAAAATAATACATTTTCAAAATTTTATGATTTATCGTGTGACACGAGGTATTCAGCTGTAAGTATGCAAAACTTGAAGTTTCTGACTTATACGGTATTTGTGTGCAGACTCTATGACGGACAGAGCAGCGAGACGAAAAAAGTTTCGTCAGATGAACCAAAACAGCTACAAACAAGTTGGAAATTGCACGTGAAGCGTAGCAAATGAGGTGCGTTCGTACTATAAGTTTTAAAATATTCAGATCTTGCTGATACAGTAGAGCGTACTCTGGATACAGTATAGTGGTCGAAATCTTTGTTTTCCTGTAAATATGCAGGGAGTAATTTTTATTATACTTCATTAATGTATATCTTATTCATAAAATGTGAAGTAGGTTAATATAATTAAAACACGCCCCAAACAATGTTTCCCCGTATAACAGTATTTAGTGGAATACATTTGTGTGGCCCTGTAATTTAACAATAAATATTCTCTGCATCCCAGATTGTACAGAATGTAGATTTTAGTACATACATCATAGATTCATGTGAATTGTATTATGTTCAAATGAGAGTAACACCATTAAAATGCATTTGAAACTTTTTCCCCATTGATTGTAATGTAACGGAATACTTTTGATTGTCCCTGTAACTGATCTATGCATCCGATTTTCATAACATTTGAAATGACGCGACAAAATTATGTAATAAATATACGTTTTAAATTTCAAACGATTAAAATGCATTTGAAACTTTTTTCCCTATTGACGTAATGTAACGGAATCCTTTTGATTGTCCCTATAATTGATCTATCGATCCGATTTTCATAAAATTTGAAATGACTCGACAAAATTATGTAATAATTATATATTTTAAATTTCAAACGATTCGGTTGGATAGTTTTTGCGTTGTTATATGCGGACGGACAGACAGATGGACGGACTGAGCGACAACAATAAGTGCTACGTATTTACATAATTACGAACGTACCTAAAAAGAAAAAAAATTAGCATTTTTATTATATTTTAGTTTACATATTACCAAATCTCGAAGCTATTTCTACCATACGCTTTTAAAAAAATATTCTACAATTATTATCGGTTAAATATACGAATGAAATTCCATCTAAAAAAATGCACCGATACCTTTGTATGACATCTATATTCTAAGAAGTATGAAGTCATTGACATCAAAGTTATTTAATGTCTTATTCGGTGGTGATGAAAAAAGCATTTCTTGTGATTAATTCCCAATGATAAGATTAACACCATTGGTTGTTTATCACTTGAAGCGGACCTATGAATCTTTATCACGCGATAAGAAATCTTTGCCATCAGTGTAAATCAATCCGATATTTATCATCCGGGTATCAAATGCTGCATTTTTTTCACCTTATCCCTAATCAACCGTTGACATTTGACTTAAATGTTGTTGTTTTTTTTCCTTTGTATCTTCTAATCCAAAAGTTTGCCACTCAATCCTTTGGGTATCCCTCATATTTCACATGCAATCTTTAAATCGCATCTGTCAATGATAAGCTCGTATTTTGTGGAGGATTGTAAATAGTTCCTTTTTTTACGTTGCATGTCAAATAAGGTTTATGGGATTATCTTCCACATGTAAATCAAATGTAGCTTTATCGGTATTGTTTGATGATGACCAAAGGATACGTTGGTATTAAGGTGGGAAATGAGATAGGATATTGTATTGTTTTTTATCTCAATCGGAAATCAGGTTATAAGCCGATAACAGGTTTCTCTTACTCAATGTTGGTGGCAGTCTTCAGCCTTTTATGCACTGACAGTACTTTTAAGTATCATTATCCTTCTCATTATCGGTGTTGCCTGTAGAAGACACTGAAAAACACTCTTTAAATAAATTTAAATGCTTGTAGAATTGTTAAAATTAATTCTAGGCAAATTTAGTAAATGCATGCATATTATATAAACCTTGATATTTAGGTTGGTAGGTCTTTGGAGATGTTTTATAGTAGTAATTTTAAACAGCTTTTCGTGGTCACTCGTAATATTTTTCACAGGGTGAGAAGGTTAAAGAAAATTTAATATCGAATTTATTCAATCCGTTTATTAATAAATATTACTTCAGTTTGTTTGCTGAAGGTGTAGTTGAGGAGTAAATGGAATAGATATCTTTTACAAACTGAATTACTTTAAATATCTAGGTTAAGGGGGATCAGGTTGAGCAGCCGGAAAATGACTAAAATTTGACAATTACGAAAAACACTGTAGTTTTAAAACCAATTAATAAAATAATTTTTTTTTCTATACTTTCATAAATACTTATGGTTTAAAAAAACATTCAAATATATATTTAGCAATATTAATTAGTTAAATTTTAATGACAAAATTGACGATTTAAAAATATGAATTTTTAAATATGCATCTTGCGCGCAAGATTAAAAAAGTTCTATTGCAGATATATATTTAATATTGCATTTACATTTACTTATATTACTATATTTTACACTAAACCTAAATTTAAAAGTATATTCAAATTCTTTTGCATAATTAATGGCATTAATAATCACATTTATTAAATTTAGCTAAAAAATTACTTATTTATTCAATAAAAAAATTTCTATGACTAAAATCAGACTAAGCTGAGGTTCAGCTTAAATGTACGCATGACAATTAGTAAAATGAAAAAGTTTCATGGTTCTATGATAATTAGTTTTTGAATGAGAGCGCGCGCAATGCCAAAAAACACAGTTTTGAGAAAAACGGCTTCAAAGTTAATTTTATAAATTAACTGCAAATTTTACAACGATGAGGATTGCTTATCATGCTAAAATTCGCCAGGGGCATAAACACGTACTTCTTTAAGTTGCAGAGCGTCATTCGCAGCTTTTTTGGTCATTCGTTTGGCTCTAAGGGCTTCAAGTGTGCATGTTAGTGATCGCTTTTCTGAGCGACCGGAAAGTGACAATAATTTGACCACTACTAAAAATTTTGCAGTTTCAAAACCAATTAATGTAATACAACAATTTTTTTTCTATACTTTCATAAATATTTATGGTTTAAAAAAAAACATTTAAAAAATATATATTTAGTAATATTAAATTTTGACGACAAAATTGATGTTTAAAAAATATGAATTTTTAAATATGCATTTTGAAACGCAAGATTTAAAAAATTCTACGGCAGATATATATTTAATATTGCTCTTACATTCTTTTATACCGCTATATTTTACACTGAACAAAAATTTAAAGGTATATTCAAATTCATTTGCATAATTAATGGCTTTATCATATTCGTTAAATTTAGAAAAAAAATTACACTTATTTTTTTTCAATAAAAAAATTGTCAGTGACAAAAATTAGGCTAAATTGAGTTTCAGCTTACAGGTGCACATGAAAATTAGTAAAATGTAAAATTTCCTGGTTCGGCAATAATTAGTTTATAAATGAGAGTGCGCGCAATGCCAGAAAATAGTTTTGAGACAAACGGCTTCAAAGTTAATTTTATAGACTAACTTCAAATTTTATAATAATGAGAAGTGTTTATCATAATAAAATTTACCAAGGACATAAACACATCCTCCTTTAAGTTTCAGAGCCTCATCCGCAGCTTTTTTAGCCATTCTTTTGGCGAGCGAGCGAGCGAGCGAAATGTAAACAAATGATTAGCGTGGAACAGCTGTTCTGGGTTGAAGGGAATCCCCAATTTTTTTGTTGTGTTGTCAGACGTTTTTAGTGATAACTCCCGTTCTAATTAGATTTTTTTTTTTAAATTTTGCAATGGATTTGAAACATTTCAAGGAATCCAATTTTCTAGCTTTCCAATCTCTAATTTTTTTCAAAAATCTATTTTTTTTTTCATTTCAACCTGATCTTCCCCCTTAAATGAAGTGCTATATACAATAGAGATAATATAGAATTGCTACATCGTTGCGAATTATGGTCGGACTTATCGCTTTGAGCAGTTCTTTGCACTGTAGAAAGGTCATATGTGCCTCTACATTTAATTATGCGTGCAGTTTTTGTAGCGATAAAGTGCTGGGTTTTTACTTTCTCATCGAGAGAGAGAGTTATGTGATATTAGTTGTCATGAGAACCCATTTGTGGACAGCTTCTTACCCGGCACAATCGAGAATCATAGTCATATCAACATGAGTCTATTTTACTTTTTATACAAAATACTTTGCTCCATCAGATTTAGAAGAGGCAGCAAAGAAGACTAAACTACTTTTTAAACTGGTAGATTTCTCAAAGTTTATATAGCTGTTACTTTTCTCTTATTTAAAGTATTATATAAAAATTTACTAGTACAAAAAGCTTACCATTTTTCAAACATAATCCCAAAGCATTTATTAACATTGGTTTTTATAAGATTTGGGTGATTTCTATAACAGTATTTTGTTAATTAAGAGCCATTATTTTGAAAATCAGACAAAATGTGATAGTTGTATTTTTGAATTTTGCTTGATTTTTTTTAAATGTTGAGATAGATCATATTTAATGAAGAATGTGCAATTTTGAAGCCTGAAAAAAGTTCCTTTTTCCTGTAGAAAATGTCAAAGTTCAGAGCTATGAATGCCATTTTTCATGAAAAGTGAAATGCTAGTATGTTTAGAGTCTATATCTCTGGTAAGCAACAATATCCCAAAATTCTTTTGGCATAATAGTATTTGTAAGTATAACACTACCTGCTTATTAAAATTTGTTTCCATGGGCATTGTTACTTTACATTGCTATGTTGCCACAAAATACAATCAATAACTTTTTTGATTATTTTCGGCACTTATCTTATTTAAGCAATAGTATTCCAAACTTTTTCTTATAGAATATGAAAGTGCATTGCTATGACAAGTTAAATAATATAGTACTCTGCCGGGATATTGTTGCTGTTACAAGATATAATTTGTTAATTATTCAAAATTTTCAAAACTGCAATATTTAAATTAGTTCTGTGTCAAAAAAAGTCACGGTTGAGCAAAACAAATATCATGCAGTAGCTGAATATAAGTACAAAAACATGGAAAAGAAAAAAAAATTTCGAAAATTTTCAAACAATGTCGATGACCACACTTCTTCCCTATCAAAAAATGAAAAATCCTATTTATCTTTTCTCTTTATATTTTTTCCTATGAAAATATATAATATCACTTTTTTCTTTACACCACCGAAAGAGAAATGGGAGATTTCATTTTCTCTTAGGGGGGAAAATGTGATATTGGAACACATTTTGCTTTTCTTGTAACTTTTGTCATTTTTTTACAGTAAAAATATCACGAGGCCCCACTTTTTCTTTTCAATGATTTTGTACATATGTCAATTACTGCATGATATATTTTGTTTTATTCAACTTTGACGCTTTTTGAGATAGCATTCATTTAAATATTACAGATTATGAAAATTTTGAATATTTAACAGATTATATCTGCTAACAGCAAAAACATCTCGGTGCAATACTATAATTTAGTTTATGCTAATAGTACACTTTCAAATTCTATAACAAAATGTTTGGGATGCTATTGCTTAAATAAGGTATTACGTGCAGGAAATGGACAAAAATGTCATTTTGATTGTACTTTGTGGCAACATAACAATGTAAAGTAACAATGTTTCATGAAAACAAATTTTATAAGCAGGTAGTGTTATAAGGTCTGTCTCAAAAGCTTAAGCACAAGCATAAAATGTTGATTTTCAAAGGATTTTAAAAAGCTAGAATGAAAAACATGTTTTTATTTGCACTTTTCGCAACATTATGTAAATAAAACCGAAAGCAGAAAAAAAATAAATTGCATAATTGTAAAAAATGTTTAAAAAAACTGTCTCAAAAGTTTATGCATAACGTCAAAAACAACCTGATTTATAATTTTTACAGAACTTTTTATTTACAAATTATTTTTCCGTGATTTGGGATTAGTTCAAATAAACATGCGTCCATCGAAATTATTAATTTTTGTAGGGTTTCTGGCGGCAAAGAGTATCATGCTTTCGCAATGTCCTCTTAGATTTTTACAATAGTCTTACTGTTTTCCATTGCCGTAAACCTGGTGGATTAAAATATCCCAGATATTCTCAATGGAGTTTAAGTCTGGTCTTAAAGCTGACCAGTCAAGAACTTTAACATTTTTCTGAGAAAGACAAAGTTTTGTAGAATGTGATACGTGGATTGATGCATTGTCTTGTTTAAAAGTCCATTCAGGACCCCCCAAAATTTCGCAGATTAGAAACAAATGTTTGTTTAGCGTCTCTTGAAACTTTTTTGAATCTTGTCTTCCTTATAGAAAAGCCATAGAGGTCCATATGCCCCCCAAACCATGACTGATTTATCGCTTTGCTGCCTGCTGAAAAATGCCCTTGGATTCTTTCGTAAATCATGCCAATGCGCGTTCCAGCCACCAGGGCCATCTAAGTTACACTTTTTCGCATCTCTGAATAAAACAGTAAACCATTTATCCCCGTAGGACATGTGTTTTTTAGTCCTGTTCATTCTTACCTGTTTGTGATATAATTTGAGGAATGTTTGCGAGCCATTTTCTTTAGTATGATGTTATCACACTCTTTAATACGTCTATGTACAGTGTCTTTGGACACCTGTACACGGAGAATATTTTTAATTTGCCGTATGGACATATTTTATCTAGATACCAATCTCCGTATTCTCCGAACACTTGGAACAGTCGTCATACGTGATCGTCCACATCTTGGTTTCCGCTTAAGGCCCCTGTCCCTGCTCGTGAAGACATTCGCGAGCTAATGCTATTCCTATAGGGATGCATTTTTATAATAAATCTTTCGCATTTTGAAATTTTTAAATAATTTTGCATTGGATAGCTGAGGTTACTTTCAAGATCGCTCCCTGACTACTTTTTCGATTTTGGACGCAGATATTTTTTATAGAGTGACTTTCAGAACCGGTTCAGAATAATTGAATTGAATCATAACATAATTGAATGATACCGATATTTATTTGATTTTTGACTACAAATAAATTACACAAAGCATTTATAACCTGTTCATGAGTTCCTATACTGGAAATTTTATGTTATTCCAGACTGTTATTTTCAATAATTCCATCATCACGATTTTACACGGAACAGTTTTTTATGGTCGGGCTCGTGAAGAAACTATTATTTTTATTCTCACGATTTTATCACCTTTTAAAATCTTGAAACGTAAATTAAAATATGAATGCATGGTGCATATCAATTCTCAAGATGTAATGCTTCATCTATATCACGAATACCAAAAAAGGTAAACCACGTGTTACCTTTCAGACAACACCAGCACAAAAAATTTCGCTTTTATGTATTCAGGAAAAAATTTGAACTCTAAGTTGCACGTGAACAGAATCTTAAGTCTTCTTTCGGCAGACTTCTTTTTTACTTTCAGTGAAGTTCATACAACTGTCTTACATACAAGTGAGTAAGTGTGATCTAAGATAGCACAGAGGGTTTCGTTTAATATTTCTTTCAAAATTTTTCATCCTTTTTAATTAATAAATGTAATTCGTTAATATTTATTACATCCTTAACTTTTCAATAGAAATATAGATGGCAGTACCATTAAATTTAATAATTTTTTTTTTACAATCGGACGATATTTTTTAATCAAAATGAAAATATTCAAGAACTGCGTTTCAGGTATTTGTAACAGCATATATTTGTATATTTACTGGGTGACAAGAAATAACTTGGACACACATGATACATTATAACTTTAATGCTAATGAAAATATTACGACCAAGCTTCAAAATAAATATGAATACATTATTTCGTCTAATATATTTACAAATTTTCAAAGTGGCTACCTTTGGCCTTAATACAGAGCTTTAAACGTGTCACAAAATTTTCGGCTATGGGCCGCAACTCACTTTCTGATATTTTATCCCATTCCTTGCATAAGGATTTCTTCAGAGATGCCAAAGTTTTATGAGGTTTAGCACACACCCTTGTCTCTAAGATGGACCTAACAGAATAATCCATTGGGTTCAAATCTGGGGAATACGGTGGCCATTCTTGAGCTCCAATGAAGTCAGGAAAATGTGTCTTGCACCAATCTTGAGTGCCTTTAGCTCTGTGTGCAGGTGTGGAATCCTGTTGGAAGGTCCATCTTTTGTTTCCAAAGAACTTTTGTGACCAAGGTAAGACAACATCTTCCAAAATGAGTTTGCGATATGTTTGTTGATTAATCTTTTATCCCTTGATCAACAAAAATAAGTGGTGTTTTCCCAGTAGCACATATCCCACCCCAAACCATTACAGATTTGGGTCGTTGACGCCGTTCAACAATGCAAGAAGGTCCAGGTGCTTCTGCTGACCAAACTCTATCATTATGGCTATTGTGTGCTTGTTCAATCGAAAACAGTTTCTCATCTGTGAAGACAAATGTTTGCCATGATCACCTGCGGCCCGCTTTAACAGTTCTTTACACCTTTGAAGTCTTATGCGTTTGTTCTCTGCTGTTAGCTTTTGAGCCTCTTTCATTTTGTAAGGGTGAAGACCAAGCTCTACTCTTGCCATCAAACGTGCGGTTTCTCTGTTGATCTTCGTCTCTCTAGCAACCTTTCTCATTGAAATCCTAGGATTTCGGTGAACTCGCTTTTTGATAACTGCACGGTTTCTTGATGTGTTAACCGTGCGCTTTCTTCCTCTTCCTGGCCTGTAACCATCATGCCCGAGTTCTTTAAACCTTTTGATTGTGTATGAAACCGTCTGCTAAGGCACTTTCAATCGTTGAACAATTTCACATTGTTTCATCCCTTGCTTATGTAATTCAAATATGGCAGATCGTTTGTTAACCATAATGGTTATCACAACTAACTTCCTTACACCTGTTTATTAGCTTTCTAGAATCAATTCCCTATGACAATAACTTTATAATTTTAGTGGTAGTTACAGATTTTTGGTTTCAAACTTCGTCCAAGTTATTTCTTGTCACCCTGTAAAAGTCATATTTAATTACATGAATTAATTTTAGATAAAGCAAACCCCCTCCCCTTAAAATAACAACAACAAAAAATTACAAAAATCATTTTACTTAAATATACCGGGCATTGAAATGTAGCCATTTTATGTTTCGCAATTTTTGAAGAAAAAAAATTTTTGAATTGAAAAATATTGATAAAACAATTCAACTTTTGGACTTAAAATTACAATACAAATTCTGTAAAATGGAATCAGAAAATTAATCAAATCTGAAACCTTTTTATTCGCATTCAAATGCATTACCACGGAGGCATCGAGCCTGCTCGAAAAAGAATGTGACGAAAAGACCGAGGCTCTGTTTTTAAATCTAAACAGCAAAAATCGTCAAATATCATTAAATTAATTCACTTCATTAAAGTAATTTTAGACTTTTTTTTTTTTCAAAATTTTATTTGTCGAGTGATTGGAGATATTTAAGCTATAAGTATGCAAAATTTCAACTCTCTAATTTATACAAATTCTCAGAACGAACCCTGTCACGAACAGACAGAGGAACACACACAAACAAAAGCACTGATCATTGTCATCATTAAGTTTGCCACAAGAAAATATTCGTTCATGCCCAGTTTTTATTTCAGATGTAAAATTATTTCGCAGCTTTTTCACCCATTGTGTATATAAGTAAAGGAGAAGGGTTATAGCGGTGAGTAATTCTTCAATTTTTCATCATGAAATTTTTTTATGCTGTTTCGCTTAATTTTCCAATATTTCTTTGCTCGAAGTTCAGTTAAAATTGCATTTCTGAAATCTTTTGTTTGCGTCGTCTTTCAAATAGAGATGAGTTTTACTTGCATACGTAAATTTAAAGTGCGTGTGTTTTTTCATAAAAATGTTGTTGTAAAACTAATTGATTTAAATTTCCTTTCCTTGTTTAAGAAATCCACTTCATAACTCTTTATTTTACGTTACTTTTTTAGTTTAAAGTAAAAGTCCATTAAAATGTTTTTGTGCTCAGCCCATTTCTTTTGGGAAAAACTGAAAAATACGAAGAAGCCGTTTAGAGGATTAATTATGTTCCTCCAAATTTGAGTGTAAACTGAATCACTTGACAAATCTGAAAGTAAATATTATTTTTTAAAAGTATTTTTGAAGTCTAAAAACTTTTAGAAGCAAGTAGTTACAGGTTACAGCCCATTAGATTTTAGATATAAAAGTTTTAGTGCGTTACAAAAATAAATATTTTCTCAAATGGGTGGGAAAGGTGACCCTTGAGGTTGAAGCGAAGACCATTTCGATCTTGGAAAAATTTTACAGATTTCAATAAGCCGATTAATACATTTAAGAATTACACTAATCAAATATCTAAAACACAATATGGAAGCAGAAAAGTATATAGACTATAGTTTTGAATAAAAAAGAATATATTTTATAAGAAAAAAGTTTAAATATATGTAAAAATTTTGAAAGATACCTTTTTTTTTTTAAAGTACCTTTTTAATTAACAATTGAATAGATAAAGCACCTTTCTAAAAATTTGTGTACTTAAGATTTTACAAGTAATTTAAAAAATGAGCGATGCCGGGTAAAGCAACAGTTTAAAGCTTTGAACTTTTGTGGAGGATGCAGGTTCGAGCCAAACGTCCGGCAAAATATTCTTTGTAATATTTTTTCTGCTAATTTATTTCAATAACATATTTTATTCGAAAAAAATTATATGATAAACTAAAAACTAAACTATGTGTAAATTACTTAATAATGACGACAAAAAGTACTTTAGTACTTTCAACTGTAAACAGCCATCGACCGAGAATATAAAATGTAAAATTAAATATAAATATTAATAATAAAATAAAAGCGTCTCGAACAGTATTTATTTGCTAATTTATCTGATTTTTATTTCATTATTATAATTAGTTGATTGTTTTATAATTGAATAAAATTTAACATTGAACTGTATTTTGAAAGAAATAATTTGATATTCAAAATATTTAAGCTAAAATATTTTGCATGTATTTATCAATTAAATAAATTGAGATGATCTACAAATATTTTCTAATCATTATCAAGAATAGATTTATATGCAAGTGTGTGTCGGAAAGGAAAATTTGCCATTCTTTTCCGTAAAAAAAAAGACAAATATTCATAGAAGAACTTTAAAAGTAATTATCTCGATGTCCATGGTTTAGTATTTAAAAATGTATAAAAATTTAAAATAAAATTAAAGTAATTAAAATTATATAATACGTTAGGTGCATCAAGTTCCGAATTTAAGCTTTCGAGAATGAGAGTGATAAAACTAAAATTCATGGAAACTTTTAATAGTTGTCCATTAATAGTTGTGCAGTTAAAAAAATAAATAAATAAAATGAAAATATTTTTTATTTTTTAGAAAAAAAGCCCGTAGTATGTAAAAGTAATTGCTCTACCCAATTATTTTTAGGTATATTTTTGATTAAAAGCAAGCATACTTTATTTTAAAAAAATTTCACTTCATTGAATGGGTTAGACTGAAAATAGCATCTATTTCTTTAATGAAATAGCTTATGCAATTAAAATAGCAAATAAAGCTTTTGTGCACAAATGTTTAAGGATAGAGAGCCAACGAATATAAATGCACAAATAAATTATGAGAAGGTAGCAAATAGCTATTTCGAATCTACTAACGAGATTCTTCATCAGTGCAAAACTCAGCGAGCTAAAAGTAGCAAAACTGAGCGAAGAGACAGAGAGACGCAGGCTTATATACCCGCTATGGGAACAATCCCGCCTAAAGGAAAGCAACCAATGAGAAGAAAGCAGCCAAAACCAACTGAGTGGACAAGTAGCGACATCTATCGGAGAACAAGCAAAACAAAAACTAAAAAGCGAGTGAAAAAAAAAAGTATTAAATTAACGATTTCCAAATACTTGGAAAATAAGGAGTACTAGATAAGTCATTGACTAAGGAGTGAGAAATTTTTATGATGTGGTAAGCTTCCCAAAAATCAAGATCAAGAATAGAAGGACATTTATGGATGATATTGGCTGAAGAAAAGTTAAACTTATGTTGAGAAGACCAACAACGTTGAGCAATAGAGGAACGTTTAAGCTCCTGATTTTTGACATACCTTTTGTGTTCCATTAAACGAAATCTGAGAGCAAGTTTAGTCTGACCAATATAAGAAAGACCACATTGGCAAGAAATTTGGTAAATACCCCAGTTATCTAAGTGATCAATGGGGTGCTTAAGATTTAAAAAAGCAATTTTATTAACAGGAGAAAAATTACCATTAGAGTTATTACCATTAGATTTTATTAACAGGAGAAAAATTAACATTAGAATTAACAGGAGATTTTCTCCTGTTAATAAAATTGCTTTTTCAAATCTTAAGCACCCCATTGATCACTTAGATAACTGGGGTATTTACCAAATTTCTTGCCAATGTGGTCTTTCTTATATTGGTCAGACTAAACGTGCTCTCAGATTTCGTTTAATGGAACATAAAAGGTATGTCAAAAATCAGGAGCTTAAACGTTCCTCTATTGCTCAACATTGTTGGTCTTCTCAACATAAGTTTAACTTTTCTTCAGCCACCATCATCCATAAATGTCCTTCTATTCTTGATCTTGAATTTTGGGAAGCTTACCACATCATAAATTCTCACTCCTTAGTCAATGACTTATCTAGTACTCCTTATTTTCCAAGTATTTGGAAATCGTTAATACTTTTTTTTTCACTCGCTTTTTAGTTTTTGTTTTGCTTGTTCTCCGATAGATGTCGCTACTTGTCCACTCAGTTGGTTTTGGCTGCTTTCTTCTCATTGGTTGCTTTCCTTTAAGCGGGATTGTTCCCTTAGCGGGTATATAAGCCTGCGTCTCTCTGTCTCTTCGCTCAGTTTTGCTACTTTTAGCTCGCTGAGTTTTGCACTGATGAAGAATCTCGTTAGTAGATTCGAAATAGCTATTTTTGCTACCTTCTCATAATTTATTTGTGCATTTATATTCGTTGGCTCTCTATCCTTAAGCTTATGCAATGCATAAATTTGCGACGATTTCAGTAATTTTAACGCAACTAATTAAAAATTCACGAAATTTTTAAATAATACAATAGCATTTTTTACCATCAAATCTTGACGGGTACTATCTAGTTTAAGGTTTAAATTCAAAGAAGCTAATTTCTAGCATATTTTTAAATTCTAGTTTGGATACACATGAAATTTTCAAGTGTTATCAGAAACTGCAATAGAAAGACGTTTTCCATTTTTTTTATTAAACTTAAAATATCTTTCTGAAAATGCTGTCAGAATGGAATCAAACCCCAAATTTCTAACGAGACGCCGCAAAAACGGAGGAAAACCTGTAGTCACGTGCCCATAGTTGCTTATAAATCAAGAATATATATGAGGATCCCAGAAGCCAAGGGGTATAAGTGACAAAATTGAAAAAAAAATAAACTAAATACACAGACGACCTAAAAATATGCTTTTTTTCATTTCAGGTAAAGAAATATAAGTGATTTTCTTATTATTTGCTGAGTTATAGAGACAAACCACTTTTTTCGAAAAACAAACACTGTTGAATAATTATACATTTAAAGAAAATTGTATTTTATTATTTAACAGTTATTGAAATAAGAGTTCAAAGACCAGAATGCAACAAGCAGAAATTTCCTATTTCAATCCACTCAATTGTTATTGATGTTCCAATTTAACATCAATTATCTTTAAACTCAATTTACTCCAAATCGAAATTTTGTCACTTGTACCCCTTGGCTTCTGGGGTCCTCATATACAACTTATTTAGATTCCAAATCGCTTCAATAGTCGGACCTGCCAATTTTATGCTGTTTTTTACATTTAAAAATGAGTTGGAAAATGTCAGTTTCTCGATCTGAGCAAGAGGTTTGAGAACTACCTATTGAAAGCATATTAAATTAAGCGCTTCGTTCTAAGTTATTAGTATGCTAAGTATTTCAATATCCATCTTGACTTGAATCTGATAGGAACAGTGAACTTTCACCAAGCTTTAGGTACATTGATTGAGTGCGACTACTTTTGTCTTTAAATGTAAATTATCACCAATATCATCTTCAGCTACCGTAAAAGCAAAGGTGTGGTTTAAATGATGGCTGCAAGTTTCAAGCATCCTACGTCTTTTTCAAATTTTCCAGGAAGTATGAATTAACAATGTTCTTCTTTTTAAAAATAAGGTGAGCTTCAACCGCTCACTAATCCGTAGCTTCTTTTTATATTTGACAGTCAAAAAATGACGGATTGTGTTCATTAAAATAAATGATGAAGACAAATTGCGAAAACTTCAAATGAATAACTCTGCATAATACCTTTT
Source organism: Maratus speculifer (assembly GCA_964019185.1). Taxonomy (NCBI): domain Eukaryota; kingdom Metazoa; phylum Arthropoda; class Arachnida; order Araneae; family Salticidae; genus Maratus; species Maratus speculifer. The sequence goes on from OZ025291.1 coordinate 2,037,868, forward strand.
GAAAAACTAGCAGAATCCTATGAATATTCATTTTACTCGGGATTACGAAGTTCCCTGCTGATTCGTAATGAGTTATTTTAATATTACCTAAACTTTAATGTATGGAATACGTTACTTTTCTTATTCTTTTGTTTATTGCAAGCATGCTTCGCCCACTACGCTGGTCGCTTTTTAAGCTTGAGTCAAATTAATTATATCACTATATTTTACATTGTGTTGTCTCTTGTAACTGTTTAGCTACAAATTCACACAGATGCGCTAGAGCAGGGCTGTCCAACTTAGACCCGCGAAACACCAGAAAAATTTTAAAGAAATTTTAACCTTACTAAATCTCTGAATATCACTGATTCAAAAGCGCCTCACCAGTGGCGACAGGTTCTGACCTCTCGACTAGTAGACGACAGGTGCTGGGTTCAAATCCAATCGCGGCCGTCGGCCTAACCGTTCGAAATTTTCGTGGTTTTCTTCGAACCTTGCGTAAATACGGGTTAGATTCCCTTAGAAAAACCCCCCATGAAAGGCACTCCCACCCTGGGCCTATATCCCTCGAGTAGATAATCGGCCGACACAAAATAAACCAAACCACCGATCAAAAAGCTCTTGATTTCTGTCAGAATTTTTTGGTAACTGGCGGGCGAAAAATTGGGCAGCATTGCTCTACAGTATATGAAGAGGATGGATCAGTTTACGTTTTGCACTTTGAAGAATAACCATTCTTTTACAAACTTCAGTATTATTTTAAGAATAATTGCCTGGAACCAAAGAAATCTTTTGCATTTAAAAAATTAATTTTTAAGCTGTTTCTGCTACGTTTTCTTTCATACTGTTAAACTTTCTAGTTCACAAAGAAATTCTGTTACTAAAGTATGCAAATAATTGTTTCACACCAGGATGTCCGGAAATCAATTTTATAAATTATTGAAAGCTTTTCTTCACATATATTACAAGAAAAATTGTTTCAAAGTTGTGGTACCAATATGGGAATTAAAGATTAAGTGGAGCAGAAATTGACTCATTATGCCAGAAAGGTCATTTTGTCCGTTTGTACCTCCGTCGAACACTACAAGATTCCAGCAGCCATCAAAGCCCATATTATAATGCATGCGCCACCATGTCCTACATTCGCTTTTATATTTTCTGATTTTAGAGCAATGTCATTTCTTCTTCATACAAAGCGCCGACCATCCGTTCCAACCAAATTTCGACTCATCTGTAAAATTTTGGAAAACGCCTTTGGGTTTCCAACCTAGCGCTTAGCAAGACCTTTTTTTACATTCATCCTCATCAGTTTCGAAAATAAAATAATAATACAAATACTAATTGTTTTTCACAAACAAAATTACATTGTAAATGACAGAAAAAGTATTTTATCTGAAACTGATCATTTAGACGTTTAATGATTTAGGTAAAAAAATGGATCTAAAACTACAAACCCCTTAAAACATTGATTTAATAACCATTAACCTAAATTAATGCAATCGCAAATTTAAGAGCGTTAAAAATCGTAACACATTGCAAATAATCTACAAATCCTCAAAACTAAAAAAAAAAAAAAAAAAAAAAAAATTAGTGAAAAAGATTAAAGTTAAATACTTATGAAAATTTATCATTTTCTTGGTCACTGTCTTTTGGGCATTTTGCAAGCTCGGATATAAATAACATTTGTTTTATAAGGCAATCAGCTTAGCATATAGGGCGAATCAGCAGGCATTTATCCGTTTGTTTCCTACACAAAAAAACATTCAGCTATTAAGAAATGATGTAAAAGTGTAAAAAAATCGGACATTATAGTTTTTATAAGTAAAAGAACAGAGGTCCCCGAAGGGGGACCCAGGGACCATAGAAGTTATGGCAGACAGGTGCATTTTCTTTATTTGCGATGTCCATGTTGTATAGTATTGGGAATGTAAAAATAAATTCTTACTCTGTAGATGTACATTCATAACAGATTATTCCTAAAAACCTCTTGTTATATTTATAGTAGAATTTTTGGATTCGCTTTTACAGGGCTTAAAATCCATCCATATGCTTGAAACGAGGAAATACTGTTAGGCTTATCACTTTTACTGGGTCTTTGAAAAACCTTACTTTTTTTACGTATTTATCTGATATACTGATGAATATGGCTCTTGATATGAAGCGATTTTATTTGTTTTAGAGTCAATCGCCTAATAGGTGACGCTGCTATGCTGATTTTTTTTCCCCCGATTTCCTCAATAATATTATTTGAAGGACTAATGCGCGAATTTTTATCAAGTTTCAGATTCAGGTTTAACTTGATAAATATTATTACCGATTATGTTTTGATGTAAATAGCTCAACGGGTGGCGCTTTTATTCTCCATTTATCCCGATATTCGCAATTGTCCTATTTCAAGAATTAAAGCACGGAATTTCATATCATTAGAATCCTAACGATGTTCACAGATTGGCACTGTAATAGGGAATTTTGAAATATTAACATGTATGAGATAGAAAAAAGTTTTGAATTTGACACCTTTGACTAGTTTTTGTTTGAATGATGCTATAATTTATGTGGCAGTAAAAGGATATTCTTGTCTCTTCCACTTTTAGAATATTCAAAAAATATTCTGTCACTGATAATACTGCCAAAATAGATTGTATTTTCTGAACTTATGCATTGAACTACTTTGCAATGGTTCTAGTTCTAAATTTTTCAAAAACACAAAATTCACTGTACCCTGTTATTGATAACTACTTTGAACCATTGGATAGGTGGAGAATCAACATATATTAATTATCATAGACTGTTAATAAATCGCCTATTTCTGATACAATCCCTCATAAAGATCTGAACCTCACTGGATTGAAATTTGTTTCATACAAATTGTTATTAAAAAAAATATTCTTAATCCCAGTAAAGTGGGTAGCCAAAAGGAAAATACGAGACTTATCTTCATGGATAATCTTTCGTATCAGGTTCATTTCAATTTTATAGGGAGTTCTATTACAGCTTTCTTAATTAAACGCTGAATAATAAAACTTGGCCCAATTGTGGTTTATACCCCCATTAGCATAACAAAGAGGCTCAAATGTTTAGTTACGTCTCTGCAGTTTTTATTATTTGGAGGTGGGGACATCGTTAGATAACATTTTCATAACTCCCACACCCTTTGCTGCTCCGTAGCCTTTGTTCTTTTTATGGGGTCTTTTATTATAAGTCAATTTGTTAATGCCTGTTTGCTTTTCTGGTTGCTAGTGTTGAGATAAATGCTCTTTAACGTCAAGGAACGGTTTATTATTGGAACAACCTGGATACATAACAGGGATGAGAATTTTATTCATATCTCCCCCCCCCTTTTTTTTGTATAAAGTTTGAGTTACGTTTAATGAGTAACGATCCTATCTTTTGTTGCAGGAAATGAACTAGCATAGGAGTGTTCAATGCATTAGCTTCCTTGTGCCGCATTTGAAGCCAAAAAAAAAAAAAAAGTTTCAGGCCACGTTTCAAAGGGAATTTATTTATCGGACCTTAAATATATAATCTAATAGTAAAACACCAAACCCGTAGAATCATCCCCCACCCCCATTATTGTGTTAAAACCCATCAGTGAAACAGACTGATCATCAAACCTTTACACTGTCAAATCATTTCAATACCTTTGACTGTATGGCAAACATACTGATAAAAACCCACAAGTAAACAATTAGTGGGATTAATTTTTGGCAGAATGTATCGTTAGATTCTTCTATTACTAATCTTCCACAAAATAAACGTTTTTTTTTCTTGTACTCGATACTTCAGGTTTTTGTGCTGTCGGCTCTTGGACTATTTGTTTTTGAATAAATAACTTTCATTTTATTTTGTCTGGTTGTTTCAAAATAGTTAATTTGAACTGATGAGGCCTTGTGGTTACTTGTTGGAACGTATACTGAATGTATTTTTAATATTTCCAATATTTTAAACTTTTATTTGTATAACATTTTATTTTTCAAATGTATGTGTGTCTTACTTTAATGTTATTTAGTCAGTTGATGTATGTATGTGGAACACTGCAAGTTCATTTTTTCAAATTGATGACTGTGTAACTTAACATCTTTTTATCTATCGAACTCTTAAATTGTGTAGTGTCTAATAATGTTTTAAAAAAATAATAAAGCATGATTTGATTGAAACAGTGGATTGCAAGAGCAAAAGCTTTTAGCATGCGAAATTATTGAAATTAAAAAAAAAATAGTTATGCTATTTAACAGACCACTGCTGTCAAGATTCAAATATCCTTAAATCAAAGGAATCAATTACTGATATAAAGGCAGCGTTAAACAGGTGATTAATCTTTAAAAATATACATAAAATTTTGGATTGTCTTAAAATAGGGCACCAAGTGTTAAAGAACCTAGTTTTTGTAAAAAAAAAAAAAAAAAAAAAAAAAATCATGCATTTTTTTCTTTTTGGCTGTTTTAGTTTTCTGACGTTATTTTTCTATTGTCATGTTTTACATAAAATCTGTTGCTCCTTAAAATTCAGATTCTCTCATATTACTAGCTTTAAAAACTAATACTAAATCATCCATATGAAAACGATAAAATTTTAATCCAGTACTTGTTTATTGTTTACGGCATATTTCGATCAGTACTTCAGCAAAGGGTTCATTATCATTGCTTAACCCCTTCGCGACGGGAGTCTTTTACGAAATTTTTATTATTTTGTCACCAGTTTTTAAAAACAGAAGATTTTGGCTTATTAAATCGAGAAAATGCTCCAATTGATTAAGGCAAATTTTATAGTAAAGTTTTACTGGTGGGGATAAACACGGATTCTTAATCCTTTAAGCGGCATGTGTACGTGTCGCTCGTCCCCAAGGGGTTAACATCGCTGCTGCAAATCAGTTTGCAGCTGGATGTGGAAAGTTTTGTAGATCTTTCTGTCGATCAACTGATGCATCAGCAAAACCTTTATACCCATCAGGTATACACTGTTCAATTTTGTTTATTTTTCTGTCGATCAAAGATGCGTTACTGTTAAATTGAATAAAATAAAATGATTAGACCACAATGTTAAATTTTTAGGGTTAGTTTGAATTTATTGCTCTAGTAGCTGAAATCATAAGTTAGTGAAATCTTGCTCGAAAGTTTCGCGACCCTCTTGAGCCATAGCTCCAAATGTTTGAATAGGATTTTGCCGGAAAAAATGGCTCCCACCATCACTAAATGTTTCACTCTTAACTCTTTGCTGCAACTCTGATAATAGTCAAAGTATTACGACAAAAATTTCATACATTTTTCTTTAGCTTTTATATCATTTTATATTAAGTCTTTTTACATTAAAAATTTTGTTGTTCTTTCTAGCGTTTTTGCGAGACCTTTCATCATTATTCGAAAGGACAACGAAATTTTAGAATTATAGTATTAAATGTTTAATACAGATGTTAATGCTGTTTTTAGGTGCTTTGTTTACTAGTTCCAACAAGAATATGTATTTTTAAATGGTACCATCATGGTTTGTTAAACAAAAGATTCTTTAAGCTATAAAATAGTACTTTCAAAGACGAGCGTTGTCATTTTTTGTGCAGTATGAAATATTTGTGTCTCTCTTGAAGATTACGTGATAATATTGAGCTTTTTACGTATGTTTTATGGAAATGTTTCTAAAACTGTTTTCACGCTGAAACTTTCAATAGAAAACAATCTAATTTAAGCCTCAATATTCATTTCATGTAGGACCATCGTGCTTTGTTCAGCTGAGGGTTCATACTCAATGAACTGCACTACAGTCAAACTAATTCTGACCAGTCAGGATAAAGTGGGAGAAGAATGTGACAAATGCCAGTTTGCAACCTACACCACCTTAACTTTGTGCAAAGGGCAGTTGCGAATGAGTGTAATTGTGGCGGACGTCTCCTCTTCTTAGCTTACACGCTCTTGAGCGATCGTCTCGATTTGCTAATAACCCAAATAACCCCTCTTCTGTTTAAGATCGATTTGAGGCGGATGACTTCGGAAGCGTTTTTTTTGCCTCTCTCTGACGGCAATCGCTTTATAATTGAAGTGCTCCAGCCGCCACAAGAAACCAGATCGAGTATAATGTTACGTCGGGAGACTCTTTTCGCATGGCATTAAACCATCGCACGTGACCTGATCATTAATGAAGATCAATTAAGCATTGTTACTCCTTTTTCATCCTTCTCCTTTTGTCAACGTCTGAAAGTATGGTGAAGAAGATACTTCTTTACTTTCTTGCATATTAGTTCAAAGGAAAGCAACGAAGGTCTTGTTTGAAAATCTTTGGTTTTTTAGGTACAAAATAGATGCGATGAGTAATTACATATATTTTTCATAAATTTACTTACTTTAAATTTTTGTTAAAACTTGCTTATTTTAGCCTAAATTTTATTTCAGCTCCCACAATAATTTTCCTCCGAAAGAAAAGATATTTAACGTGTGCCTTCACAACTAGAATTCTTTTTAGATGATTATTCATCCTCATAGTATATAAACAAGAAAGAGAAAATCATGTTTTAATCATAGATTATGAAGCACTTTCATCCACATTCAGAATAATGTAACAAAGCTGCACTGTTAAAAAAAAAAAATGCACTTCATTTCATCATAAGAAAATGCAGAACTTTTAGTTGTTCCATCTACAGTCGGAAAATTATCAGAATTTTTTAGCAGCCCTGTATATGATAGAGATTTGTATCTATTAACAACATTTATTCCAATATTTAGTTTACTTACGAGATACGTATAATTCAGTTGAAAATTCCCCTTCAGCAATTTCCTCTAATAAGGAGAATGGTATGATAAGACTTTTGTGAAGCCCTGTATATGAGGTATAGAATTTATATATGAAGAGTAATATGCAAAAAACTAATTAAATTTTAAAAGCGCATATCGAATTTTAAAACGTATTCTACAGCAATTATTATGCAAATACAGTACTGTAAGCGATAGCTTTTGTGTTTTTGTAAATTAATAAAAAATGCTAAAAATGCCTGTTTTAACGTGATCGTAGTGAAATTTAGTGATTTAGATGAGTTGCAATTCATTTAAAATAGGGCAATGTCATGAAAATACTCTCCGAACAATTTTTCCCATGTACAATAATGTAATCGAATTCCTTTGAGTGTCCCTTTAAATGAACCATTAATCGTTCATATTTCATATGCAATACCAAATGTGATTTAATGACCCTAAATAAACTTTATTAATTGCATGAGAATCCGATCATAATTACAGAAGTTGATGCGTGGACAGACAAACCGAAATCATAAGCACTTTTAAACTTTTTTTTGGAAAGAGCTAAAAAGATTAGATTTTTCTTTTTGTCAGTAGAAATAATTTTTGGTTCTTAGTAGAAATAATTTTTCAGTTTAACTTCCTCATTATATTATAAACATTTCCAGTTCCTGTGGTCTGTTTTGTCTTTCTTATTATGTTCCGAAAACTTTGCTCTTAACGTATGGAATGGCATTCGAATTCTTTTTCGCTTGTGTTTAACTTCTTTTGCGTGCTATGAAATTCAAAATTCTGTTAATTGTTTAAAGCTTAACAGATAATGTTTACTCATGTCATTCATTTTCCAGTGCTCCTTTTTTTTTCGCCAATTGTGGGATGTCAATGTGTGTATTACAGAATGATTAATTTAAATCCTCGTCCCCGCTTTATGAATGCAGAACGATGAAAAGCGATCTTTACAAATGCTTTCGGACGCTATCTATTTCTGTATGAAATGTTTAATTTTATTGTAAAAAGTGATGTAAAAGCATTTAATTTTTATAATTTATGATAGCCTACAGCTATTTATAAACTCCAGTGAACGCATACATACACGTCGAACCTGGGCATCTTCAAATATTTTAAAGTTCTGACCAATACCATAATAGGAAAGAAATGTTAATTAATATGCATTGAAAAAAAAATGAAATTTTTGTAGAAATATGGCGTGAAACTTTCACTTACAAAAAATCTTTTCAGTATTTATTAAAGTAAATACATTAGATATAAACCTGTACCAAATTTCTACACTTAAGTATTAAATCTACATCTAATCATCTCTTTAATGTGTATCGATGTTTTTATTTTTATTTTATTGCTTTGGATTTTTCTTGTAGATCAACCAGATGACGAGTTGGATTGATGGCAGTTTTGTGTATAGTACCAGCGAAGCTTGGCTTAACTACATGCGATTATTTCGAAATGGTTCGCTGAAGACCGATTCTAGCGGCCTTTTCCCACCTAGGAACACCGCCCGGGCGCCACTTATCAATTTTCCACCAGCAAAGTATCTCAGCACCCTCAGCCCTGAAAGAATGTTTCGTAAGTCTCTTTCCTTCTCTTCTTTTTTGTCAATTATCTTTTGATTTTGCTTTTCCGATCCACATTGCGAATTCTCTTTTATTTTTTGAGTGTAAATCTTTGGATATTTTTTAGCCTCGTCAATAGTATAACCTCTTTTTTCTGTGATCTAAGTTGTATGTCCTGTAAACAGGGTGAGTCATAAATATCGAAACAATAGGTTATCTCCTTAAATATTGCCTCTAGACCCATACTTCCAATTGCAGAAATTCATAAAAAAAGTGAAATTTCTGATAAGTTGCAACTCCATGGGGGGGGGTCTATTTGAAAAAATACGAAAGTTAAATTTTTATACGGCCCCCGTTGAGCAAAATTCCCAATTAGGAAATTATTCCTTATCCATTCCTAAAGTGAACAAGAAAAATTTCATGTCCGTATCTGAAAATCTGACAGAGAGATATTAAAATCCAAAATTCGTGACTTGCACCACTTTACCATGCCTGTAAATGAAGAATTTTCTACTTGTTTTCAAAGCAAATGAGGGATCGTCCACAAATTATAACGTATTAAATGTCGATTCAAGTCGATTCCGTATTAAATGTCGTTTTATTTGGACATAATAAAGCAGCGTATTGGGTTAAATCAAAACTTGTTTTCTAAACATGTTGATCGTTAGCACTGGAGGTCTGCATGGATCGAAATATCTAGGTCCGGTCCCAAACCGACCAATAGGGAAAAAAATTCTGGAAAAATGTTAAAATCCTAATCCAGACCAGCCTGGAAAAAAGTTTAAATCATAGCCCGGCTCAGCCGTGAATTTTTACATAGTTTTTTACTTCAGTGTAGCTAAAAATTGTTTCGCGGGGAGCAGTTCTGACCAAAAATACTTAATTTTTCGTTTTTTTATATTTATACTTTTTATTATAAAAGAAGCGCCAAAGGCTGTGATATATTTATTTTATCAATGAATCTCTATTTATATCTAAATGTTTCACTTATATTTGTAAGTTGAATTGAAAAAGGATTGAAAAATGTTATGCAGTAAAACCTTTTAAGACGGAATCACATAGGAAAGAAAAAATACGTAATAGACAAATGCCCTTCCTAGGAGGGTTAAATGGAGTTTATTTTTTATCAGGTATTATTGTATTCAATTTGCATGGATCAACATATTTTTTGTTTAAGACAGAATTCAGTCATAGGCAGATTTTTTTTTCTGGTTTTATTGTTTTTAATTTTTTTAGCATTTAAATATTTATTTTTAAAAAAAAATAATAAATTTTAATGTTTTTGTAAAATAAAAGCAATTTTACAATTTATGTGGTTTTCGTAAAAGTTTCGATTAAACCAAATATTACTTATTTCATGCGCATATTAGGTCAGTTAGAGACAATGATTTTAATACGGATTGTTTGAGACCGGGATTGAAGCTTTCGTCCAGTGCAGACATTATTAAAAGTTAAGAATTGTTAAAGAAAAAAAGTACAAACTTGAAACATGTCATTTTAAATTATTTTACATTAGGTTTGTTTCGGGCAAAAGTGAAAAATTATTTACTTTTGAAAATAAGATTTTTTTTTAAAGTTACATTATTTTTTCTATAAATATTTTTAAGAGTTCTAAAATTAATATTACAACAACAAACAAAACTAAACAAAACTAAGATAAGATTTTCATCTTTAATTAAATGGAAAGAAATTGAAATCGGATAAATAATGTTTGGAGTTATAACGATTTTTAACTATCCCATTTAGACCAGTACTAATCGTATGAAATTTTTATAAATTTTATGATAAATTTTAGGATGTGATTTTCTTAGCAAATTATATGGCTAACCATCACAAAAAAAAAAAAAAAAAAAAAAAAAAAAAATTCAAAAGATAGATTTTTTACACGTTTTCTAGAATTGTTAAAGTAATATTTTTTTTTTTTTTAATTGCGCGCATTTCAATTTGTGCCTAATCCCTTAAAACCTGATGAATTATTCAAACGGCTATAACTCTGCGAGTTTTGAAGATATGAAGATGCAACTTTTTGTGGATTATTCAGGAATAGATAAGGAAAGTTTTCCCAATTGGAATTTTTATCCTACGGGAGCCGTATAAAAAGTTAATTTTCGTACTTTTTCAAATAGACCCCCCATGGAGTTGCAACTTATCTTATCAAAAAGTTTACCTCTTTTGATGAATTTTTGCGATTGGAAGTATGGGTTTAGGGGGGCAATATTTAAGGAGATAGCCTATTTTTTCGATATTTATGACTATCCCTGTATAAGTTTTCATACTTCACTGCATGAGAAATAAAGTAATTATTTGTAATGTACTGATAAACGTTATAAATAAGCATAAAACGAAAAGCCGTTGATGTACATTTATATTATAAAATCTACATTTTTTTTCTTTAACAGAAAGATGATCTAAATGTGATTTCTTGATATTCGATTTAACGTAAACCCGTATTCGTGTAAAAGTTTAAAGTTCGGAAATCATTAATGACAAACTGTCAGAATCATGACATATTTCCTTGTAAAATATAAAAACTACGTCAGCACCAAATTCTAAATATTGTTGATATGTCTTCTACGTCGAAGAAACGAATGTATTAAGAAAATATTCTTTTATCAATGTCTTTTTCTATATTGATGCAGTGGCTCAGCCAAGGGGGTGGTTTTGGGGTTAAAACCCCTCCCAGAGCTAAGAAATATCGTTATAATTGCTGCTTATATGAATCAAAACCAAACTTAATATTTAAATGTTTTGGCACATTTCGGAATCCGCCGCTTTATTGATTCAGATTTTATTTAATAAAATGATTTAATTAATTGGTGAAAATTATACTTAAAATTGTGAAAGTGCATATTACATGAATCAGTTAAGTAAAAATTGGTTATTTGAACTAAGTCGCTTTTCTTAGACGCATTATGCTAAAAAAATTATGGTTTCCTGCCACACAGATGCTCTTTGAGTTTAAGTATTATACAGTGAATATTCTAATTAGTAGATACTAATTCTATTAACCGGCGATTCAAATAACTGGCAATTACCTTTATCAGAAACTCAACGCCCCCCCCCCCCTCTAGAACCGAATTCTGGCTGCGTCACTGTATTGATGTATACAGTCAATTAATATAGAATATCGGCATTCCTATTTATGTATTTACTATTTAACCATCGCTGTACAGAGTTATTCATAATTCCTTCTGGAATTTTAAAGTTCTACATATATATATATAAAAAAAAAAAAAGACTAATGCAACAAGAGAGATATTTGAAAGACTACAAGAACAAATAAAGTTTTGTTTAATAACATATAGGTGTTCTATGTGTGAACCCTTGGCCATACGGTATACATCAATGCTATAGTTCCTGTCACATGATACACCTCAAGATGATAAAGTCAACGTCTTTGAACTTATTGTACCACACATGAATTGCTTTGTGAATCTGTCCCTGTGTTTGATATTTGGTACAAAATGCTTACTGTACCAATACCCACTGATACAGATGATTTTGCTAATTTTAACACACAAAACGCTTTCTATTGACCTGTAAACGTCATTTTTATTTAATAACAGCCTACTGGCAATTACCAATAAATTATTATTTATTTCTATATTCTTTCAAATGTTCTATTTTGCTGTATTAGTCTTGATTTTTTACTGCAGCATTTTTGAAACCCAGGAGGGAATTATGAATAACCCTTTACTATTCGTATTTGAACAATTTAATACGCTCGTCACCCAGCGTATTCAACTGAGATTCTCGTCGAGCCCTAATCCGGTCGCTCGCTGGAACACCAAAACGTAAACAGAGACAGGGCTGCCGCAGACGGCTATTTTTCAATTCTAATTTACACTACATTTTCAAAACAAAAATATTTTACATGCATTTTGACAAAATTTGCAAGAGAAATATTCTACAAAATGTATTTTTTTAAAATATTAGTGCAAATAGAATATGAAAATAGTCTCCTGTGGCACTCTATATCAAAGCTCATTATCGACATTGTATAATGCAATATGCTTATCCTAAACATAAATTAATGTGTATGTTTATATAATGTGTATGTATGTAATATATGTTAATGTTTATATTTTTAGTATTTTTGTTGCATATCCTCTAATTATATTTTGGTACTTATTCCATTAAATTACTTTTAAAAATACTTTTAGAATTATAAAAATACCATTTAAAAATACTTTAAAAATTACTTTTAGAATTTTATATCCTGTATTATATATATACACATTTAATCTCCAACTGCTAAAACACTAAAGCATGTTTTAAAACTTTTTGGCATACTCTTGTGTTATGACTATGCTTTATGTAATGTCACAAAGTTATCCGCCGCCTCTTTTCCTTGTAACATTGCGCCACATTTTGCATAACCCCTAACCCTCTCCTTTCCTAATAAAAAGCAATTTAATGGGTGAAAAAGTTAATAAATGTTTGAAAATAAATATTTCCCCTTTTCGAACTAAGACCTATTTTGAAGACTATATTTGTAAAATTACTTATTCAAGAAAAGGCTTTTTTTAAAAATAGGAAACTGATATTTAGCTTGATAAAATAACTTTCTACAACTGGAATCATGGACACATTTTCATTTTTAAAGGGTTGGTGAGATGTAAAATAGCATAGCTTCTTTTTATCTTATGGTACACACCTGAAAAGCAATTATTGCAGATTTACTCTTAGGTATATTTTATAACTATGCAAATTACTCATGAAAAACGTCTAAGTCTGAGAATGTTGAAATAGCAAAATTACTATGATGCAGTCTCTGGGATCGCTTGATCGAAAGATGAATAAATGGCTCGATACACTCAAAGGGTACGGTTTCTATACTAAATTTTATATACGCGATTATTATAATTTAAATTTAGAAGTCTCTAGCGATAATTTTCGATCTTCAAATTAAACTGCTAGCATGGAAAACAAGCAGCGGTCTGTGAAACTACTAACATCAGTTAAGGTTCAAAATGTTTAATGATAATAATTCAGCTCCCATCTGATCAAGTTCCTTAGCTTCTGTATAGTTTTTTTTTTTTTTTTTTTTTTTTTTTTTCTGGGGAGGGAAGGGGAGATGACATTGTTGGCTGATGCATTCTAATATTGGGGAAACTCCTAGAGGAGCCGATTACAATCTTTTTCCCTTACTTAGTCTGCCTAAATGGCATCCCTGGCTGTGAAATTTCTGAATAGTAAGTTATGTTTCTACTTGTTTCAGTTCTAGGAGATCCAAGATCCAACCAGAATCCTGCTTTGCTAGCATTTAGTATCGTATTCTACAGGTGGCACAATTTTCTGGCCGAGCAAATACAAAAGGAGCATCCGGACTGGACCGACGAAGATATTTTCCAAAGAGCAAGGAGATGGGTGATCGCATCGTTGCAGGTAAAATTAAGTTTTTATTGAAACTCAAATGAATAGAGCATGGAGTAATAAACATTATATCAAGAAAATACTCCTCTTTTAATTGTCCTTTTTGGGCTTAAACCATTTCTAGTTATTCAGAATTTCTAGCTATTTGACCTTCTTAAAAATTGGTAAAGGTAAAATTAACACTACTTGTATCTTTAAAATGGTCATAATGCCAGTATTGGCAATCGATTACAAAAATGTAGTGAAAAATAAATTAATGAATTAGAAAGAAATAGAAAGTGATCAATAAACAATGATTTCCCTTTGCAACAATATATAAACGGGCGATTCAAAAGAACAAACTTTGATGCAAATAATTATTTGAATTAAAAGAAAAATATTAAATTTAATTTCTTCTAAATCCATGCCTCATGTCCATATAGCTTAAAGTTCTATATTAATACAATCTCTCGCAGTAGGTTCAATTAGGGAGAAATTTTAAACATTCAACGGAAATTTCATCTTTTATTATAAATGTACAAGTTTTACGTATCCTTTTGTTTCTACTATTTTATGATCAGGAAATTTGAATTGTAGTCGTAGATAAAGCGAAAGTGAAACTCACGATTAGTCAAGGAGGTAGAAATCTAGTTTCAAGCCATCTTTCTAAACATACTGTTGTATGAATCTCTTTTTTGCTCCACAATTTATGAAAAAAACACCACCGGCAATTAGGCCTTTGTGTATTGGCTTCTTGGAAAACTCCTATAGGTGTAATATCTTATCAACATTTGCTGTTATAACGAGATGCTTTAAAAAAATTCGAATTTCCTCATGCGGTCTTATAACAATAATAATAAAAGAAAGCATTAAAATTGCATTTTAACTTTTCACAATGAGCACCTAAGAATAAAAATTATTTATGAAATTTTCAACTTATTTCAAAAACAAACCCCGAGAGACCTTTTGATCCCTTTTTCAGAATCGAATGCGTTTTTAACACTTTCCAACAAAGTTGAAAAGTGTTTGATTTCGGTTTGTCTGGCCATCTGTCCGCACTCTAACTCCTAACTCCCGTAAATATACTCGGATTGCCCTGAAATTTTTGGATGTTATTGACGTTTACCCTAGCACTAATCCTATTACAAATGCTATTTTCTAGCGTAATTAGTTTATATACAGGGGCAGTCAAAAGTTTATCATTACATTACGACCTATGAGGAGGGGGAAATTGTTTCATATGAATTTTAAAGATGTTACACCCTGTCAAACATATTAAAATTTATATACATTTACGATGGGCACTAAAGTATGCATTTTGTAGAAAAAAAAAAGCTATTATTCACTTACAGGGCCACCCAAAAGAATTACATAACATAATGGTAAAAAGAGGAATTGTGTACATATTTTAATAATATTAAACTATTTCATATATAATAAAATTGATATATGTCACTGAGACTTAATATAAGTTATACGGTATAATCATGTAAAATACGTGTGCAGCATTTACAGAAACACACAAAAGATTTCAAATAGCATAGGTTTTCCGAAGTACTGTATATGTATCCAATGATACTGGATGGATGGATGAAGTTAATTATGATATGTATTTTTAAGTTTCACTAAATTTATGCATATTATATGGTGTGTATAAATGCTATAGTTGATACACAGGGCTACACAAAAGAGCTCGCAAACGTTACTATAATGGACTATAACTATAGTGGATATCAGTGTTTTTTAACAAGGGTATGCATTTTTACGCTGAAATGCATTCAATTTACTAAGAAATATTTGTAGAATAAGGATAAAATGATATCGAGGGCCACACAAAGAATTGGATACATGGACGCCTATGAATAATTTCTGAGAATGTGATTTCTGTAGTTTTACGAGTGTTTTAATTTAAAATAAATCTTATGGCTAATGGCATGTAATAAAGGTACTAGGTAAACTGCAGGACTGAACAAAAGTATTCTAGTATGTTTCCATCTATTAGTATAAATAGCTGAAAAAGGAATTTAATTTTCTAGGCATTTTCTTGATAAATTAAATTTCCCCACTATATAGTAAATATATCAAATCAACGGACCAAGTACATGGTTGTTCAAAATTATTGGAATACATATTTGGCTATAGACAACTTTATTTCCTTAAATAACGAAGTTTCATTAAAGATTTCAGGAAGTGTTGGAAAGTGTTTCATAATCTGTGATTAACGCATGATTTTTCTTGTTAAATACTTAAACAATTTTCTTGAAGACTTTTTTGAACTTTTTAAATATAATTTAGTATTACTAACTGTATTAAAAGAAAGCACTGTTTTACTAAATTGCCACAAAAATCTGGTTACATTTTGAAACACCTAGATCATGGAAACTGATTTGACATTCGAAATTTTTTTCATTTAATTCATGGAAATCTGATCGGTAATGCTTAAAAAAATCACTAATGAAAACTGTCAATGACTTTAGGTCGATAATTTAAGCATCTTAATTTCATGGGCCTCGAAAATACTCATAAAAAACTAATCTTTTGATTTACTGTCGTACCTGAGGTTACAGTGTATTCTTTATATCCACGCAATTGCACAACAAAATGTTTTTTAATCTATATAAAGTTTTATAGTGTTACTTTAATTTTCGGAATTTTAATGTTCGGAAGTTACACATTAAGTGAAAACTTTATTCAAAGTATGTAATTAACCTTTCGTACGCTGTGCAACACTAACTAGGACAAGTATGTTTTTCGATGATATGTTTGTTATTGAAAAAAAAAGTTCTTGGTAAAATATAATTTATTAACATCTGTCTCGGTCTTAATCCTTGTAAAACAAATATAATTAGGGATCTCGCTGTGTATATATATATATATATATTAACTAGTTCTGTTTACGTGGTGGCGCTGCTATGCTGAGTTTTTCCAGACTCCTGCGATACTCTATTTCAAGAACTAATTTACGTACTTTCATCAAACTTTCAATTCAGGTATAGTTTGATAAGTACTATTGCTGTGTATGTTTTAATATAAATTTCCCAACAGGTGGCTATTTTATCTTGCAATTTTCCCGATATCAACAATAGTTCTATTTCAGGAAGTTATGCACGGAATTTCATGCTTTTTTATAATCCTCTCGATGAGAATAGATTCATTTAATTTTGGCACTGTGGTAGGGAATTTCGAAGTATTAACATGCATGAGATAGGAGAAAGTTTTGGGATTGCTACACCCGAGTATTTTATTAAATGACGTTTGTACTTTACCATTATTTTCTAATTGTAATTTTATTTAATCGCATAATTAGTTTATTGGATTAAATAAACTCTATTACTATTCGGAAATAGCGATAACAAAGAGAATAAATGTTGGCATCTGTGTCTATCGTTCTCAGACACACCCATGTGAAATAATTTCTCGATTAATAGTCATATCTCAGTTTAACTTAATGAAGAAGTTAAATCTTAGTTAATCTCTACACACCATGTAAACAACATTTTTATTGCTTTTATATTGAAAAAAGAAATTTTTATGCTCGGAAGCTACCCATTAAATGAAAGCTTATTTAATTAATATAATTAAACTTCTTTTGGTAGTGCTAGAGCAATGATAACAAGTACTGAATGTTATTAAACTTGTTTCTAAAAGAAATGAATACTGAGTAAAAAAGAGTTTATTAACGTCTATCTCAATCTTAATCCTTGTAAAGTAAACTATAATTAGAGATCCCTTTGAAGAATTATAATAATCCTGCTTTTAAGTGACGGTTGCCCTTTTGTTGCAACACAAATCCCAACGCATTAAAAGAAAGTTTCGTAGTTTCTGCCGAATGACAATAATTATCCGAGAAATTAATTTCTCCAAAGTGAAGGTCTTGGGGAAAAAATCCATACTTACCTTATCAAGACAGTTGTTTCAGGACAATAAACAATAATTTTGTTGCAATGAATTTATCACCGTTGATTTCTTACTTTATTAAAGTTTCATAGTGCCAAATAGATGTCAAGGGAATAAAATATATAGGAAGGTAATTATTAATATGCTGTAGTAGAACAGTGAATAAAGCTTGATTTACGTTACATTATTCGCATAATTTGAATGGAATTAGTGGAGCCCGTGAATATACCTACCACTTACAGAGGGAAAAATATATTTTGCAATTGAAAAGAAATACTTTAATCTCTTTGAAAGAACTCTCACGTAACTAATAAATAGTGAATAGAATCAAAGGGTAACGATTTTGCACTTTTTTGCATCGCTAGTGTACATTTATGTCTATTTTCCTGGTCCGTATCACCAAACGCGCATACAACCCTAGTTTTTTTATTATTATTATTATAGGATTCTAATCAGAAATCATGGTGTTCATAAATGATGACAAATCGATGAAGACGTGTATGATACTTTTAAACGTGAAATTTTGCTACTTAAATAATTAAAACATAAAGCTATTTTAAGTATTTTTGTCTACCTAAAATTTATCTATTGCAATACATAATCTTTTATTTTTATATATACATGAAATAAAAAAGAAAAGCATGCGTCAAGCATAGATTATGAAACTTTCAAACACATTCAAAATAATGTAACAAAAATGCACAGTTTAATAAGATGAAATAGGAAGTCTAATGGGACCATTTTACACATAATGCCACTTGAAATTCCAATTTCAGCCATTCTCACTCACAGTCGAAAAATTATCCGAATCCTTTGAGCAGCTTTTTATATATAGATTTATATCTATAAATTACAGTCGGCTTTCGTTAATTCGAAATCTGATAAATCGAACGTTTGCTTAATTCGAACTAAACATGAAGTCTCGGAATGTTCAATGACAGAATAAAGTTAAAAATTTCCAATTATTCGAATTTATTCTCTCTTGACTTCGTTTAATTTGAGCTAAGGAGAATTCCTTTTTGTCATTCTCCTTACTTTCTCATGAACTTCAGATCATTGAAAAAATTTCTTTTTTTTTTCGTCTGTCAGAATTGTTCTGAACTAGTATGGATATAATCCCATGCATTTGATATCCGCTTTTTTAATGTCCTGTCTGTCCGTCATCGAACAAAGAACTTAACTGTTTGTTACAAATAGAAAAATTAGCTAAAAAGTAAAAAATGAATAAATTAAAAACAAACAATTGATAACT
The DNA here is from genome assembly GCA_964019185.1 of Maratus speculifer. Classification (NCBI taxonomy): domain Eukaryota; kingdom Metazoa; phylum Arthropoda; class Arachnida; order Araneae; family Salticidae; genus Maratus; species Maratus speculifer. Next base: position 2,056,638 of record OZ025291.1, read on the forward strand.
TTTTCATAGTGATAATTCGTGTAGATAATTTCTGAAATGTTCATGTAATTTCAAGTAAGAAAATTCATAGAACAATGAATTTAAATTTTAAAATGCAGTTGTTTTATACTGTATTTTTTGGTTTTTTATTTATATTTTAATATTAATTTATGTATCTATATCTTTTAATTTAATATTAAGTTATATTCTTACTATAACAGCGGAAATAAATTTAAAAAAAATACTGTAACATTAATTCCTATGTAATACGCCCTTTTTCAACATCTTTTTGTCACACTTTTAATAATTCGAACTTTGAAAAATTCGAATATTTCTTGTGGTCCCGACGAGTTTAAATTAACAAGAACCGACTGCACATGCAAGCAAAAAAAAAAAAAAAAAAAAAAAAGTTAGGAAATGCATACTACAGTTAAATTACTCTACAACAATTTCCGCTAATAAGATTGATAAGTGAATTCTTTTATGCTGTCCTCATGCGATATAGAATTTATATACTAAGAGTAACATATGAAAAAAAATTAGTTACATTTAAAAGCGCATACTGTAATTAAAAAGGTATGTCCAACAACTGTTGCTCAGACATATCTGTAACCGTTTCGCTTTGCATGTCCCTGTAAATTAACGGTAAATGCTATGAATGCCTTATTTTTCATTATTCATTTTTAGGGAAATTTAGTGATCTAGAACAATTTCAGAATCTTTTCAAATAGAGTAATATCATTAAATTACACTGCGAACAATTTTTCCCCCATTGATTGTAATCTAACGGATTTATTTTAAGTGCCTCTGTAAATAAACGATTAATGCTACACTTCCCATTCAAAATCGAACGTGCCATGTTAAACATCATTAACATATATCGATTGCGTGGAAATTAATCTGTTTATGGCCGTTAGTGTGTACTGACACACTAAATTAATAAATAATTTAAACTATGTTGAATAAGAGTGCTAGAAGTTTTTTGTGGTAACAAAAAACTGATAAATAAAGGGGTACTTAAGAAATCATAAAATATCAAACAAGGGGCACTATATAGTGTTTGGCCTGTACTGTATAGAAGATCGCAAATTGATGCGACATAGCGTTTCTCTTTTATATAATTGTACATTTTAAAACAAATTTCCATTAAATATCTTCTATTTTCATTTAAATAACTTTAAATGATGGTAACTACAAACAAAATGTAGTAATTATATCGCTCACCTGATAGTCGTAATCATGATAGCAAGAAAACAAATTAAGTGGAAGTCTATTACATGCATTTTTGCACTTTAAACATCAAATGTCGCAACTCATTTGACATGAAAGTAGTCTTTTTAAAAGATCTACAGAAGTTAAAACTAAAGAATTATTTAAAACTTTCATTTAAACGACTATCGAACGTACACTATATGACCAGAGGTGTCGTCCACTCGTGATTTTTAAACGTTTTGTTAAATACTATTCATTTAAATGTTTAATTTCTTGACGTTAAAAATAAACAAAGGAACATTTTTTAAATTTTCTTAAAAAAAAAAAATAGTCTTAAAATAAAGAGGGCAATTTTTACTACTTTCTAAAAGTTTAAATGTTCATTATATTTATGTGTGTATAATGCGGATTTAAAAAGATGTAGGCGCGTAAAGAATACTTTTGTCGGTTATATGGAACTTCTTATACTTCACACAAAGTCTCTAAACGCAACACATATCTATTGTGATGGAGATCTATGAACATACTTGTAGCAAGTAAAATAAATAAAATTGCACTCTTTTGTACCGATGTATTAGCTTGAGTGTGCATTATAGTATGCTAACAAGCATATTATACGTAAATAAATATGTCATAGTATAAACTGTATAAAACAATCCACGATTTCTTGTGTCGATAATATTTTAAAACAAAGTGTCTTTTGAGAAAAATGTACAGATCGCAGATACTTTAGTTTTATAATATTTTGAAAAAGGGACGTTACTAGTTAATGTTAAATTAAGTTCTATGGGGAAAATTGTCGATCTCGATGTCTGTAGAATTTTACACGTTTTCTTCGTTAAAATAGCATTATAAATCTCTTACCCGTACAAAAAATCGCACAGATCCAAAAAAATTCCTTTTGTGTATTTATAAAGTATAGGTTTGACTTAAGGACGTCTTGTTATAAAATAAATTTCATTGTAGTTATCTGGGAGGGGGGGGGGGAAGCTAAATTACACAATATGTCACTTTGTCACAACACAAGGGAATACATTGTGCGTGAATTGTGAGGTTAAATTTACTGAATCCTTCCTATATTTTCTACGTCTCGATTTTTAAGTGTTTTACACTGTTCTACAGATACATGCAGACATAAGTGCTATAATAGTTTTACAGTGAAAGAACAAGGCCGTTACCGGGAAACCTCAATCTACCTTTTTCTTAGTAACGTCATGAACCCCCTCTAGACTTCATCCTCCCTTACTAATATCTATATTAAAAATTTAATGAAATATTTTATAACGGGTTTATGTGTGGGAGGGTAAAGAGAATCCTGCCTTCTAACTCTGCTTGTATTTATGTACCATTAAAGTACAGGGGGGAAAAAACAAAGTTGTGATCTAGCCCCAACAAAAAAGGTCAAAGCTCACTCTGACTTTCCACAGAGATTTAGGGCCTGGCAACAAAACACCAGTTTACTTTTACCGCGCCTCTAAAATGAAGTATTTTGGAATTGTAAAATATTTTCTTATTGGTGAACGATATACATTTTATTTTAATTTTTTTTTTCTTTGTCAAGAGCGGGATGCGAATCATATGCAAATAAATACGGTGTTTTATCAGCTTTAAAATACGATTCTTATAAAAGAATTTCTACGAAATTGGGGGGGGGGGGGGAAACTTGCGTATATCATTAATATGTAAATTAATCTGGCAAGCTCAGGATCCTTCGCCAATGATCTCTTTCTCGAACACGTGTTAAAATGATATCATGTTTAATATCATTTTTAATGGTGTACATTTCTCCAACCTTCACATACTAAAAAGACATTAAATTATGAAGATGAATGGTGTGTCACAGGTTAAATTATACCCATCAGCTCCAAAAACCTTTTGTTGGTTTGTTTTCTGTCTGCCGAATGATCATTTCCTACGAATCGCGTGATCGCAGTGGTATTGTGCAATATTTAGCAAACAGCCGCATGAATCGATCAATCCAGTTGCTGCAAAATCTTTCAGCTGCTTTGTCGTGTTCCCTCCTTCTGCTCAGAATAACCCTGAACTGGCCGCACTTGGATATGTGGGTCAGTGGACATGTTGCAATTGCCTTTTCTATTGGTAATAAGTTTTGAATTCGCTACTGCTGAAAGAGAACCGCCTTTAGGTGTGGTTTGCACTATTTATTAAAAAAAAATTCAGAGTAAATTTAATTTTATCAATTAGTTTTCGGAGTGTAGCATCTTTGTTTGCAGGGGTCAGCGAAAGCTAAACTTTAAAAAAGTTAATTTTTTTTTTTTATCATTTGGATAGCTTTGTTAAAATAGATTTTATTTTTTATACATGTCTTACAAATCTTGAAACTTCCAATTTTAAACAAATTTTTTTTAACCATTATTCTAGTTGTCTAATGTATAGTGTTAAAAAAATCAACCGGAAACTTTTGAACAAAGATTTTATAAATATTTAAATAAGTATTTTTTATACCTGTTGAACAAAAAGTAAAAATTTATTCATACTGGTTTGGAGCTAGGAACTGAGATAAATGACTCTAAATATTGTATCATAAATTAAAAACACCCAAAATAATAATGTATTTTATGCTACTTTCAGTTGGAGGTTTGAATTGAAGTTATTGCTATTTGAATGTTTTCCCATTAGATTTTACATCGGATGGCAGTTTAAGCTCGAAATTTACTGTACAAATAGATGGATTATGTTTTACTTACGCACTCATCAGAGTCAATAGGATAGTTAATTCTTCATTAGAATTAATTAAAAAATATATCAATTTTAGACAAAATTGTTTCATCGTATAAATTCCGTTATATGAAGCAGCGGCATTTGTGGCATGAATTCTTCGGAATAATTTATCATTCTTTTTTTACTTTCTTCTATCGTTACAAAAAGAAAATACTGGATTCGTAAAAATTTTTAATTTCCGATTTTCGACGGACAATAAAGAAAAACATTATTTTTCTTAAAAAAAAAAAAAAAAAAAACTATGGTATGTTTAAATTCACAATGAGAAAATTAAATGCCGACATTTTGGTTGACGAATATTTTTGATTTTCAATACTACCGATGTCCAAGCAATGCAAAGACGATTAAAATATTCTAAGCATTGTATACATTAAGAAATGGTAAGTACTCAGTATTTAAGTATAAAGGGAAGGGAAAAATAGTTTTACTTTAGTGTCTACTTATTCAGACACAACGTTAAAGGATATTTTGAAGAAGCTAACGTCACTTACGAAATTTAAAAACATATTTTTCTGAAAGTAATTCAAATGCAAGCAAAATAAAGTTGTCGATGTTTCATTAAACTTAATTGAAATGCCTTATCGTATTGTACTAACATGTTGAACACATGTAAAAGGGTAGTCCAGAACATGTTGGTCATAGAGACAAATTGGCTCTCCGCTATATTTTTCAAACTATTTAGTAAATGGTACTACTAGCAAAGCGACATGCGTATTGTCATATCTTTTATTCGCAACTGTTTCATCGGCGAAGAAGCATTTAAGAAAAAAGCCACTTCATTTTTTTTTTTTTTTTTTTTTTTTTACTCAAGTAAATCTTTTTATATACTGATGAATAGCCATTTTTGATTTGCTTCTAAATTAATTTTACTTTAGTGAATATTAGTTTAAAAATCTGTTGTTTAGAATCTATTTTCTAATTACTAATTTTTAAATATATTAACAGAATATGTTGATACGACGATCAAAAACAAACTGACAATATGGAGGCATATTGGCCCATTTAATCTGGGGCATGTTGACCAGCAATCAGTTCTTTTCCTACTCTCGTAAGTCTATAAATGTAATGAAAATAAGATTTATGTGTTACTGGTTAGGAAGGTATTCACTAAAAAATAAGAGTGGTTTCAATGTACCAGAAGCAAACGTTTAACATATGAATCGCGTGTCACCAGAAACAGGATATTCTAAATTTCAATTCATTCTGACGATGAGAAAGATTTCAATGAATGCAGTAGTTAATCTGAACAAAATGTGTTTTTGTATCCATTGTATCTTAAGTAGTAAGAAAAAAAATTGAAGTTTTAATGATAAAAAAAAAGAAATAAATAAGCCAAGCCCCATCTTACCTGTTGAATTTCATCCTTCTCAATTTTTAAATCTCCTTAGTTATATCATACTTTTTGGTATATTTATGCTTTTTTAGTTTTTCGGCTTGTGTGATGTAAGACAGGCTGTTAACCTTTCTACGTCATAAAGGTATATCTTTACTTCGTTTGTATAATTCTGTAAAAGAGTAAAGATAATTTTCAGCGATCCAGTATTTATCCTTTTACTAATGGTGTGAAATACCGCTGCTTTTTTTTAAACTTTGCCGTTTAACTTGTAATTTTCGATTTAACTACAGAAACAAATAAAATTTTATTTGATTTGGACGACCTGGTACTATCACGAACGATTTCTGATCAGATAAACTTTAATTATAAAAATCATGTACGAAAAACTTTTGTACAGAAACAGCATCCTATGAGTTAATCGAAACTTTAATATTTCGATCAAGCGATCTGTGAGACAGCCCACAGTAGCAGTACGCCAGTACCTTTGACAGTCTATCAGAGTTAATTTTCTTGGTTTTTAAGCGTGATTGTACAAACTGACCTGGTTTGTTGTACTAATCAAAGTTGTAAGCAGTTTTACACATGTTGAAAAATACAGACAGAAACTTTGTAGATTTATTTTTAGTATTTTCGGTTTCACCTACAATAGCTAGTTTTACTACATTATTGATGGCAGACAAAACCGTATTCTGTTAGATAAATATAGGACCATGTGACTAATCGATATTCACAACAAACATTTCTGGCATGATCGTCACGGATTTCCGCCTTCTCGAGGTGTGGTTAGAATGTCTTCCAGGTCCAGATAGTTAGTTCCTCCATTAATTGCTCCCTTTTCGAGACTGTTGGATTTCATGCTTTGCGCCGACCTCCGTGCGAAGATAATCGTTAATTGACGGTGGTACGTTGTGAGGTCCGGCCGATTACTCTCGCTTGAGCACGTCACGGTTACGAGACTGTGAATGATTTGCCCGATGCTTCATCTGCCTACTGTGAAAATGATAGTTTTGTAAAAGACCCCAGATCATAACAGATGAACACGATCATAACAGAATTGTTTACATTCTTTTTAACAATCTTAAAAATAAGAATGTATGCAATTTAACAATATATTATTTATATTTTTTATGTAGTTGTTCACCAGTACCTTTTTTAAATGGATACTCCCATTTTTGAAATAATTTGTTAGAACGGTTTTCTTTTAATGACAGTGTTGCCAATCGATTGCTTTTTATTTTGTTCTATCTTCAATAGAAGAAATACTGTAATCAAAATGACTTCCAGTTTCCAACGGATTTATAGGTTTTAGAGGTCAGAGATCCTAAAAAAAAAACATGTTTATACAAAATGTCTTTTCGTGTGTCGTCATTGCACCATCGGAAAGTGTATGCAGTTATGCATGAAACTGGACCAAATTTGTTGTGTATATTTCTGACTGTAGCAAGTAGGCTCTCCTTTAATACCAAAAAAAAAAAAAAAAAAAAAAAACCTGTCTGAAGGGAGCGCTATAATATCGATATTTGTGACTTTTTCATTATTTTATCATCGGAAAGTGTATGAAGCTATGCATGGGATTGAATTAATGTTTTTGCGTATGTTTTGAATGTGGTAAGAGATTTTCCTCGAATTTTACAAAATTCTGCTAAAGGGGAGCGATGTACTAGCGATTTATGCGTCATTTCCATTATGGTATTATCGAAACTTGTATATAGTTATGCATAAAATTAAATCAATTTTGTTGAATATGTTTTTGGCTATGGCCAGCAGGGTCCTCTTTGAAATTAAAATATTCCGCCGGAAAGAGGCGCTGTAATATCGATTTTTGTATAATTCCTCCCCTTTGCGGCTCATACAGCGACGAGAACTCGCGTCTCGCTAAGCACGCATCTGATGTACAGCAGAAAAGCGAAAAACTACTGATTTTTAATGAATATCATAGTCCACATTAATTCGTTTTTACTCCGATTAATTGATTGAAACAGAAATTTATGATGAAAATCAAAGTTGGTGTAGTATTGACCTAATATTGAAGTGTTAACAAATGCAATTATTTTTTTAAAATATTAATATGCATGTGGCAGAAGAGTTTTGGGATTGGCACATCTAACTATAGTTTTCTAATAATTCAGCTTGTTGATTGCTATTACTTATTTTCGCCTCAGTTTATTCTTAAATAATGAAAGTATTGCAATTTTAAAAAAATCGCAGGTTAAACAATTTTAAATTTTTAAAAGCGTAGTTGAGTGGCAAAATTGGTCGAACCATGTACATGTTATTGGGAATAGAAGCTAGCCTCCTTGTCTATCCGAATGGGCTCCAACTTTAGCGAGAATAAGTCAGTTTTCAAGCAATTTAAATATATTAAGATGCACGGTAGTAACTTATATATTGAAAATAATTGTAGAGTAAACGGGAAATAATGCCGAAATTTTATATTGCTATCTGGTAAAGAGGGTTTTCAAGTTAAGAATGGTGTGCCAATAAATCGAAATTCATAATTTTTCACTTAGCAAGCACTTTTAAATATCTGGTAAGTCAAAAAAGTGTTTTTGTGAATTAAAATCCTAATTTGTTTCTTAATGCTGATCGAATAAATATGGAACTCGAGTCGGTTGACTAAACTTTTTGCTGGCCGGGTTGATTTTGGTTGGCTCGGATTTACCCGCTCTTCCCCCCCCCCCCACCAAAAAAAAAAAACCTGAATTTTTAGTCGAAATGGGAAGGGGACCAGAATATTAACCCCTTAATCGTTGTTTCCATGACCCTTTCGGGATGGACTCCTCATATCTTTAGCTAATATTTTATAGTTTTATTCTTTGATTTTGTCGCTTTTTAATGCTTAAGCACTCAATAAATAACAGTACTTAATAAACTTTATTTTACGATCAGAATGCTTAATTTTAAGAATTTCTAGATGTTGGACGATGTATGTGAATAATGAAAAATTGATGACTTTAGCCTATTTTTCCGAAAATTACTTTAGGATTAAGGAGTTAATGAGTATGTATGTGTTCAGCTTCATACAAAAAAAATATAACATTGTTAAAAAGTTTATGGTTTCTGTCTGCTTATTAGTTTGCTCCTTGATAACTCCCGCAAAAAGCATCCTATTAGTAAATTTCTCAAACATGCGATGTAATGACATGTAATGTCATTAGATTATTCATAGTTGTCATTTTAGGTAGACTTCGTATGAAATACTACTTATTGGAATCTGTGGCGCAGCCAAGGGGGGGATTTTGGGGTTAAAACCCCTCCCAGAGCTCAGAAAGATCGCTATAATTGCTGCTTATATGAATCAAAACCAAACTTAATATTTAAACGTTTTGTCGTATTTCGGAATCCACCCCTTTATTGAATCAAACTTTATTAAATAAAATGATTCAATTAAATGGCAAATTCTACTTAAAACTGTGAAAGTGCATATTACATGGATTAGATAAGTAAATATTGGTTATTTGAAATAAATCACTTTTTTTGAGACGTATTATACTCAAAGAATGATGATTTCCTGCCCCACAGATGCTCTTCGAGTTTAAGTATTATGCAGTGAATATTCTAATTAGTATTGATTCTATTAACCGGTGATTCAAATAACCGGCAAACATCTTCATCAGAAACTCAAAACCCTCCCTAGAACCGAATTCTGGCTGCGCCACTGATTGGCGTCGTTCCCATGTTGTAATTTCTGAAACATTTTTGCAGATCTACATGGATCATGTCTCGCAGACCTAAAAACTACCATCAGTAAAAATCTTTATCTTTCTATCTATTTATATAACTTTTTTACGGACACGATAACTTCTATAATTCTGTTCCAAACTCTTTCAAACTGATACATAAAATCAATGGGCATAAAATCTCGGTCAAGTTCGTTAATGGGCAAAATCGGACCAAGGAGGTAGAAATAGGAAGGGTTTTTGTGAAAACAGAAAAAAATCTCATAACTTCTTAGTTTAAAAAGTTATCGAATCAGTTTAAAGTTTATAATATTTCTAAAGAATGAACCAAAAGTTTATATATGATTGATTTTTGGTAAAGTTAAAAATGGGCTCAAGGGGCGAAAAAATAGGGTTTTTGGGAGGAAAAAAAAATAACTTCGTCAATTCTCAAAATAGCCAAATCCAATTAATTTTTTTATATATGTTCTTAATATTACCTAAAACTTTTGTATTTACAAGATTTTGATAGGACCAAGTCTTCCAGCAAAAAATTGAAAAACAAAAACAAAAAAAGGGGCGGAAATTGAAAAAAAAAATCTATGAATTCGTCATTTCTTAAGATATCAATTCCCATTAAATTTATTTTACATCTTCTCAATAATATCTACAATTTTTATGTTGACAAGTTTTTTATAGAATCAATTCTTATAGACAAAATAAACAAAAATAGGATTTGAAGAAAAAAAATCGTCCAAACTGCTTATATTTTGACTAATCATTAAATTCATTTTCAATTTTAAACGCATCCATATGGCAGGTTCTCTCATTTAAGAGCTATATAATGGGACACATTGGCCAGTTTTTTGATAAAGTTAGATTATATTTCAAAAAAGGCTTTCAACGTAGACATTTTGAAGAGAATTTCCCAAAGCAATAGTGTTTGAAAAATTGAGGAGGTATTCAAATAACAAATTGCTTATTTTCTGACTTTTTAAATCCATTTTTGCTCTCAAAAGTATGCAATTGCCATGTTCTCTTATTTAGGAACTGCATAATGTGCCGTATTGGTCATTTTTTTTTTTTATAAAGTCAGAATACATTTCGAAAAAGGCTCTCAAAGTGGGCAATTTGAACAAAATTTCCGAAGCAATCGTGATTAAAGAATTCAAAATGAATTCAAATAATAAATTACATATTTTATGATTAATTTTGAAATTCAGTTTTGCTCTCAAACGTAATCAATTGGCAGTTTCTCTTATTTAGAAACTGTATTATGTGCCGTATTGGTTTATTTTTTCATAAAGTCTGAATCTATTTCAAAATATGCGTTCAAAGTGGCCATTTGAGCCGAATTTCGCTTAAGAGGATTCTGATAAAAACGAGCACTTACAGAAAAAGGAAAAATTGCTTAAAAGCAGCTAAATAAAGTTGCTAAACTGGGTTTATTTCTAGCCATATTAAATTTTTTGTAGTTGAAATGAGCACTTAACTTCCAAATACTCCGTCTATAGGCCAAGAATATAGGGATTTTTACTATTCATATTTTTAATGTCAATAAATTCAAATATTTCACAGGTCTTTCGTTGGAATACTTGAAAATTGAGGCGTCAGTTTAACAAAAAATACTAGACATTGAGACTCGAGTGGTTTATGCATGCGGTTGAATAAATAATTTTTTAATTGACCCTTAATTTTCAGCTGTAAAAGGGAAAAGCAAAAACTTACTGCATAAGCGAAAAGCATTAGTATGCATACATAAGTGCAAAATTATATCGAAATAAAAATCTATAAATAATAAAACTTTTTAAAAATATGAAAAAGTCATAATTTTTAACATTGGAGCGAAAATTTTAAGTTTTTCTGTAAATAACAATGTAGCACGCTAATATAAATAATTAAAATGTTTGGTCAACGTATAGATTACAAAACATTAAAAAATTTCTAAGATGAGATTGTGGAGACTAGAATCTTCAGTTTTTAATTGAAACATAATTGAATTTTATTATATTTTCTGGTGTGTACCGATTTCACATTAACCTGTAACATCAAATGTATGATTAAAACTTAACCTTATTAAAACTTTCGCTTAAAAAATAAAATAAATAAAATAAAAATAAAGACTCCAGGCAAATTAATGTTTTTAGAATTATCAGAAAGTAACTGCAGTTTTTGTCTATAGTTTATTTTACTGCTCAAAGAAAATGTTTACACATAGCGATTTAAGTTACCTTCAAATACGTTAATGCACAATTATGCAGGTTGGAAGAAGGCCACACCCTGCAAATTATACCACCAATCATGGTATGAATATGTGGCTAATAACAATAGATTAATTATTACGCGTACTAATTAAAAAGTCATAGGTTTTTTTATGTAAAATATCTTTTTAAAAAAAATGCATATTTTGAAATTTTCGGTAAAAACATGAATTGCAATATTTTTTTTTTCTTTAACAGAAATCGATTTTTAGAAGTTTCAAATGCGTACAAATTATCCTTGCCAGAACCTAATCAATTTTTTCCAATAGCTTAAAATATTTTCCCAACAAATGTTTTCTGTTTTTGCATATTGTTTTCGAAACGTTTCACAAGCTGCCGAATTCTGACGATGAAAAATGTGTTTGTTTTTACCAAATGACAGCTCACATTTTTATAGTCTGAGAAAGCATCAGTCTCCATTATAACAAGATCCCTGTTAGGCTTGCACTACGCTTAATCCACTCTTAAGTTGATAGAGGCTTGGTCCTAATTGCGCCGCCATAATTCTTTAATAACTCTTATCTTCAATCAAGAAGCTTTACCAGCTGCATGTGTACCGAGATTTTTGACAGGCTTTTAAAAACAAAACATAGCTTCGATCTGCAGTGTTGGTGCAGAATGTGGCATAATTGTTAGCGATGCAAGAAACTGAGAACCTGCCGTAAAATTGCATCATTATCTCCGTTGATGATAAATAAAAAATTAGGGATGGGTGTTTAGGAAGAAGACCTACAGATGAGAACCGATAGAGGGGTCTGATGCCGGGGACTAGTGAGTTAGCTTGAGATGTATGGTTCATGTCTGCAGCTGCAATGTTTGGTCGATTACTGGGACGCTCTAGATCCCTATCTGGAAAGGGGCATGGCTTTTGCCGGTCTGGAGCCGTAATCACAACGTGTTACTGCTTATGACGTGATAGTTGTGGGAAATGATCCTGGCACGTCTGTAGAAATCTTCCTGACGCATAAATGGCAACCGAAACGCGATTAACCATGCCGGTTGCATACAAATGAGCCGAGATTTTGTGTGTGAGAGAGAGCTACCTGCAGTCTCGGTCTGACGGGCATAAACTGATAGTTCCTTGCTTTCTATCAATTAGTCCCGATTACTTTCGTCCGATCTTTATCGGAATGCCGGAAGGATCAACCTTAGACATACACTTCGTCCGTGTAAATTTCCTTAATTAGCGGTATTTGCTGCATAAAATTAACGAAGGAAAACGTGATAATATTTTGATTATTCATCAAAGATAATGGAAAGTTACCCATCTTTTTTGAATGACTTGTTGATGTTTGTGAAGTACAAAATATTCAAACCGAATTACAGGCATAATCGGACAGTAAATATTGCAATAAATTAAATGCTAAGTTTAAGTATTTTTTGCTCTTGTCAGACTATGAAATTTTTCGTTAGTTAGTATTGACGAATGATTATTTGTAAATACCTTGCTGTTGCTATTTAATGAATACTGAAATATAATTATTCGATGAATATAGAAAAGTAATACTCATTTTTGAAGTCTAAGTTACTTCGCTTGTAAGAATATATAATGGCAGATTATACAAAATTAAAATTTTATTTAAATTAAACAGTTTAGCAATATCTTTGGCATAGTAGGAAATATGGTCATAATAAATATTTGGAAATATTTGCATATTTCATGATAAAGGTCGGTCTATATATCTGTGGCGTAGTGTAGGAATATAGCACTTTATGCACAAAAATACCATCGTGTCCAAAAAAAAAAAAAAAAAAAAAAAAAAAAAAAAAAAATCATCCAAAACACAAATAGATTGATGCGATTTCTTAGATAATTGAATATAGCTAGTATATTCCAATCTGTTAAGACATTCATTGGGCTCGCATTTAAAATGGAAATGTTAATATTTTAAAAATATTTTTTAATAGCTAAAAGAAATGTAAATCATGAATAAAATAAGGACAATAAATTAAGATAATATTGTGTGAATTGCTTAAACGTAGTGTTTAAGTTTTCAAACTATATTCAATATACTAAGATATGTTCGTATAATAAATAAAAATCATACAGAGCCGTGCAAATAACTGGATCTATGGGTGATAATTCTGGAAATGTCATTCCGTTAGTCTTAAGAATATTTTACCCTTGAATTAAATTTCAGATTGGTATGTGGCATGTATAAAATACCTGTAGATAATGTACGGAATTTTATAGAAGAAACAAAGTACGTTACCGTCCATTGATAAAAATTGAAAGTGAATTCTAACCCAACTATGCGTTTTCTTACTAAATTTCAAGAACCGAAAATATGAAATTAATATTTCCCAAATATTTAATAATCATTTACTACAGAAATATCCCTATTCTTAATAGCTGACTCTCCATGATAGTGTGATTTCATTTTTCATTACTTGGATACCTGAGTAAACAGCGTAGTTTTAAAATATTTTTGAAGTGTACAAATGTGTTTCATAATCTGTGCTTTGGAGCATGATTTTTATTTCTAGATTTTCTTATAAATGTAAAACATTTGAAGAATACGCGGTAATTATTTTATCGTGAAATACCGCGATTAAGTAATACAATGTAGAAAAAAATCCCGCTGCATGGTCTTTGTTACTCTACAAGGGACAATTATGTTAACCATTATCTGCTCAATAACAATGCCGAATTTGCATGCCCTACGAGGAAAAAGAGGTGCGTTCGTTCTATAACTTCTGAATATTTATAAAATATCTTAATATTTATATTTTGGTACAATAGCTGTTGCACTCTTGTACAAAAATGTACGCATACAAAATTTTTACGCTTTTATGAATATTAAATGCAGTACTAACGAAATAACTCCATCTTAAGTTTGACGTCATTTCCATGGTAACCTATATTCATTACCTATCATGAGTTATCCTATCATATGTGATAATCAAGTATGACAGGATTTCAGAATGAAAAAACCTTTTGTTAAAGTTTTTTAATTTTGATAGGATTTTCATAAAATTTGAAATGACTAGACAAAATTCTGCAACGATAATTATATTTTAAATTTGCACCGTTCTGTTTGCTGGTCTTTTCGCTGTTGTATACGGACAAATAAACGGATGGATCAGACGACGATTATAGACGTTACGAATGTACTTAAAAACTTATCTCTCTCAGAGGAAAACTTTATTATGGTCAAGACAGAACAATCAATGTATTATTAAGCGATCAATAATTTTAAGCGACGTCATGTAATCTTCTACCTCACTACAGAGAAAGAAGTCTGCTCCATTCTTAAGTCAGTATATTTAGCTAACTTACAGGGTGTTGTAAACGTGCATGTTTTCTCGATATGCTTCATATAAATATTTTGAACGTGCGCTCAAGAGCTTTAGTGTCGAACTATACTGTAATATTAGTGGAAAATTTCAACCAAAGAACCTTTTATTCAAATAAATTTTTGATCGACTGATTTGTCGGTCAATTAAAATGACAATACCGATTCCGAACGGCACAAAGACTTATGCGCTATTCGTAACTATGTTGACATCTTTTATTACGTGTAATTTTTGTCTTAGTTTTATTAAATGTTAGTTTAGTTATTATTTTTTTAACGCAATTACAGCTCATATTCAAAATATTAGAATAATTACCTTTTTTTTAGAAATTGAAAATATCGTTTGGTAATTTAATGTCTTTTAATGAAAATATGCAAACGATATTTTTATTAAGAACTTATTGTTGATTAAACTTACTTGTTATCTTAAATTCAATATCATTTTTGAAAAGATTAATTGCAAAAAAAATTATTTTGAAAAGTCAAAATATTAGAATATTTATTCAAGTGGTTCAAAATATTAGAATATTTCACATTAATTCTCCTTTAATTATTACCAATTCTTAACTGGTGGCATCATTGATTAAATTCAGACTATTTTATTTAAAATCAGTATTCTATTTTGCAGTTTGTTACTTTTTCGTCTTAAAATGGGCCGTGTGAGTGATATTCCTGAATCTACTAAACTTCGTATGGTTGGTTTGTATCGGCACGGTAAAAATCAATGTTTTATAGCGAATTATTTACATTGTTCGCAATCGAGCGTTAGTAAAATACTAACACAATATTCAAAAATTGGAAAATTTAAAAGTAATCGCCGAAATGGTGGCCGAAAACCAAAAACATCTGCTAGAGATGACAGGAAACTGAAGCGTATAGTTGCCGAAACGTCAGTGAAGGCTTACTTTGGAGACACGAAATTTTTTTGTGTCTGTCAGTCAGTCTGTCAGTCAGTCTGTCAGTCTGTCTGTTCCGCGATAACTTCCGTAAAAAGCATCTGATTGGCTTGAAATTAAGTGGGTATGTTAGTGAGGCACTGGGATTAAGCTGTATAGTTTTTTGTAAGATTTGGTTCATTCGTTCGAAAAATACAGAATATTTTATTTTGCGCAATAATGCTTTTCTATGGCAAATCCAATGATTTCCATTTTTTTTTTCTTGAGAGAAAATGTCACATTATGATAAATGGATGCTGAAATTTACCGGTTAAATTATTCGTATCGTTTTAAAAAAATTTCTATTCATTTGTCAGATTTTTAAAATTATTACTGTAAATTTTGGAGATTTTTTATAAATGTATTCCAATAATATAAACTAATTTGTTTTAGAGACTTACTTATTTCAAAAGTATTTATTTCGTTTTCTTTATTTTCTTTTAATGGTTGCTAAGCAACCACTCATCCTAATCCTTATTTTTATCTAATATATAAAATTCTCGTGTCACAGTGTTAGTTGCCATACTTCTCCGAAACGGCTTAACCGAATTTGATCAAATTTTATGTGTATATTCAGTAGGTCTGAGACTAGGTTATCTATTTTTAATACCCCTAAGTGTTAAGGGTGGCCCCAGAGCTGCTAGAGCGGACCAACTTAATGCTGGAATCTGTCGTAAGCAAAAGGCGGGGTCAAGGCATATGCCATCTAGCGGCAGGGGTGCATAACTAGAGGATGACGTGGGTTTGACGTCATATATGCGCAGATGTTTATTATCTCCATATCTTTTGCGCATATTTTCTGAATTTTCTCTCAGTCATGACAAATTAATCAAGTCTACGAGGTTTATTGCAAAACATTTTTGTTATAGTTTGTTTCGATAAAGTCATGTACATTTAAAAAAATAGTCACAATATCATTTTAATTTTATTTTAGGAGAAAAAGTACTAATTAGTACTCATAAGTACCATATCAAGCTACGAAAAATATTGACTTTTACCCTAAAATTAAAATAATAATGAGACTTTTTTTAAATACACATATTTTTAATTAAAAAGATCTGTGTTTTTAAAAAAAGTCTCATTGTCATTTTAATTTTAGGGTAAAAGTCAATATTTTTCGTAGCATGATATGGTACTTATGAGTACTAATTAGTACTTTTTCTCCCAAAATAAAATTAAAATGATATTGTGACTATTTTTTTAAATGTACATGACTTTACCGAAACAAACTATAGCAAAAATATTTTGCAATAAACCTCGTAGACTACATTAATCTGTCATGATTGAGAGAATAGCTTGAAATTTATGAATGAATTTTTAATATGAAATCTCAAAATGGCTTTGTCTGTTAAAAAAAAAAAAAAAAAAAAAAAAAAAAAAGTCTAAGCAATGATTTTAGGAAAATTGTCTAGAACGTTAAATATTTAAACAAATAAATTAACAATATTTCTTTGTTTAACAAAACAACATTTAATACATACATTTAAAATTAAAGTTATTCCGAATATACGTATAATAAAATAGGTTTTTAAATTAAAAGAATGAAAAGTTTGCAAGTTAAATAATAAAAGTCGATACGACCAAGAAAACATTGGATTTTTATCGTCTGAAATTGGTAGGGGGAACTGGGGTACATTGATACATGGGGCACATTGATACACCCCTTCTACCGCTCACAGGGTCATTACAGGAAGTTTCACAACAGCTCTAAAAGGTGATGCTAGTGTATTCAACTACATACAGAAAATCTTGGAATGATTCAGCAGTTTGATGAAATGGGACGGCTGATTTATTGTTTTTGTTGTTCAAAAGTAAATTTGAGTTGTACAATTGAAATGCTATTATACAACTATTTCAGTATTTTCAACCAAAATGAATACTCTCCCTGGTAAGTACAGCTACTCTTTATTAGTTCCTCATTATTTATTGTTAGATATATTGTGAAGTGTTGGATTTGAGACTCATTTTATTCAAAATCGCTGTATGGGGCACATAGATACAGTTTATAACGGGGCACATTGATACAGCCTAAATCCTTTAATAGTTCATATTTTCATTATCTTTTATTATTTTTTTTACCATACACTCCTTAATCCAACCTTTTTTTCGCGAAAAATTTCTAATATTAGTTTTTATTGAAGTGAAATAGCTCTAATTTCTTTATATTAGAACATTTTATAGTATTTTTGAAAACAGAAGACGTAGGAACTTATTCAGCATCTAGTGCTAGTAGAACTAATAAAAGAAAAGGACGGCATTCTAGCAAATCTCGAATTTATATCGATTCTCCAGAGAAAAAATTATTTTCGACATGAGAAATGTTAAGTAAGAGAAACAAACTGCAGAAACGAAAATGATACTTATATTATAAACAGAATTTTTAATATAATTATCCTTTATTTTCTGTTTATGAACCTATTTATAAACAGAAAAACTGGTAATTTTTTCATCTTTCATAAGAAAGAAGATAATGCTGGGGTTGAAGTGCTAGATATGACAAAGTTACCACAGCCAACAATCAGACAAGAAACAGCCAGAACATCAGGTCATAATATATTTAATTTTGATTGCTTTAATATTGCTTAAAAATAAATAATTGTGGGTGATTTGAATTTTTATAAATAAATATAAAATGGTTTTCTAACTCATTTTTTATGCAAAATATGCATTGGTATTATTTTGTCGTCATTTTTCTTAAACGTATCAATCTGCCCCGGGGATGGGGCACATTGATACAAATGACTTTTTTTGATTTTTTTAAAATTACATGCAAAAATACTATATAAAACAATGATTGTACATTTTTATAACATACTACACAAGTTTTGCTGTCACCTCATGGAAAAAAAACTTGAATTTTCTCCTTTCTTGACACCAAAAAAAATCTTAGAAAAAAACTGTATCAATGTACCCCAGTTCCCCCTAAATAAAAAATGCAGCTTGTTGTAAATAAAAGTTGAATATTTTATTTAGAATTAAATTCTATACATTTTTAAATATTGCTAAATATTATATTATCATATGAAATACTACGGTGTATATCATTTTGTATAATTTAGCTCATCAAAAAATTACTAAAATGTGACACTATTTCAAAATTCTGCATTTATATAATAAGTACTTACAAAATTTAATGAGTCATCTTTCATTACATTAAAAGCGTAATTAAAATCGAACATATTTTAATCAGCGATATTTGTATCGCATAGTTAAATGATATTTCATCTTAGTATATTTTATGTTAATATTTAGTCGTACTACACTTATTTATTCTATTTTTATTTACAATATTTCAAACCTAAAACTTATTCTACGAAATATTTTGAAGTAACATTTTATAGAAACAAAAAAGTTTTGTTGCCATTCACACAAAAGAAACTGCCATAATCCTCTACTTAATAATCCTCTAGTTATGCACCCCTGCCACTAGATGGCATATGCCTTGACCCCGCCTTTAATCTTGCGGACAGCTCTTCCATAGGAGTTGGAACGCTTGAATATATATGCAGTTTTGGGTGGCCCACCCCATAAAAATTTCTCCGAAACGGCTTAGCCGATTTTGATGAAATTTTCATACTATGACGTCATAAGCATTAGTGTCCATTCATTGTTGAAATGCTTTGCGAATTATTATCTTTGTGGTTTAATATTTTTCACCGTTCATGCTAATGAAACTTCTGCATTTGTTTTCTTTATGAAGTCGGATAGTAAGTTGTCAACTTAATTTTAATTGAAGTTATCGTAGAAAATATGTTTATTAGAATGTAAATTAGAAATAACGTTTGATGTTAAAAAAATATTTGGCACAAATGTCATATCGGCTTTGGCGCGATGTTTTTTGCAACTATTTGTTGATAACTTAATTTTTGAATATCAGTTACACACATATTTAAAAATTATTTTCTATTATTTGAAAGAGGAAATAATAAATAAATAATATTTTATACATTAACTATGTAGAACAAAACCATTTATGTCATTTTAAAAAAGAAAAAAGAAAATTTCTCATTAAATAAACAACAATAGCCAGGTCACCATGTCAGGCAAAATAGTGGAAATTAAGTATCTCGGTGCGTATATTATGATTGAGACACGTAATTATACAAGTAAAATAAATTGCAGCAAAATTCTATAATTTTTGAAGTGAAAACTTCTTTAGCGGCGCTGAGCACTTTTTGTATGGGTAAAAACTTCCAAACTCGCGTCACGGTCACGTGATGCTGATCGAAAAAGCGTAAGATCGAGGGGAAGGGAGATGAACTAGTATCTCCCACTCTTTCTACCGTGCCTGAGTGTGCTGCTCCGTTTCGGCGGCACAGGGCGCTTGCGCGAATGTCTGTGTGTGTTTTTTTAAGTTATAATTGTATTTAAGTTTAACAACTTATACTGTTAATAGATGGAATAAAACGTTATGAAAGAAAAAGTATGACATTGTGCATTGATTATGCTGCAGTTTCCAACTACTTTTTTTCATTTTTTTTATTGTATTTAAATAATAACAACATAAATTGATACCAAATGGAATAAAAAAGTTAAGAAAAAACATGACATTGCACATCAATTATGCTGTACTTTCAAACCATTTTTTTCAATTCCTTAAATTTTCAATTGTATTTAAAGTTTAACAACTTACATTGTTATCAAATTGAATAAAAAGTTAAGAAAGAAAAGACATGACATTGCTCATCAATTATACTACACTTTTCAACCAATTTTTAAAATTATAATTGTATTTAAAGTTTAACAACATATACTGTTACCAGAAGGAATAAAATGTTAAGAAAGAAAAATATGACATTGTGCATGAATTATGCTGCACTTTCCAACCACTTTATTCAGTTTTTTTAATTTTTGATTGTATTTAAATAGTAACAACATAAATTGATACCAAATGGTATAAAAAGTTAAGAAAGAAAAACATGACATTGCACATCGATTATGCTGCACTTTTAAACCTTTTTTTTATATATATATTTTCAATTGTTTTTAAAGTTTAACAACTTATATTGTTATCAAATGGAACAAAATGATAAGAAAGAAAAGACATGATATTGTACATTGATTATGCAGTACTTTCCGACCAATTTTAAAAATTGTAATTGTATTTAAACCTTAACAACTTATACTGTTACCAGAGGGAATAAAAGTTAAGAAAGAAAAAGTATGACATCGCGCATTGATTACATTGCACTTTCCAACCATTTTTCTCTCTTTTTTTTTTTAAATTTTTGATTGTATTTAAATAGTAACAACATAAATTGATACCAAATGGAATAAAAAGTTAAGAAAGAAAAAACATGACATTGCACATCAATTATGCTACATTTCAAAACCATTTTTAAAAATTTTAATTGTATTTAAAGTTTAACAAAATATACTGTTACCAGATGGAATGAAAAGTTAAGAAAGAAAAATCATGATATTGTGCATCGATTATGCTGCACTTTCCAACCATTTTTTAAAAAATTGTATTTAAAGTTTAACAACTTATATTGTTTGATTACTATTCAATTTGTTGCAAGTTTCAGAAGATACGGTCGTCCAGCAGCAGGAGTAGCTATTTATAAAAGGTTGTTTGACGTAATGGGCATATATTTCCACAATTCATATGAATGAGCATGTGAGGTATACCAGTATGTTTAGTAGTAATGTTTTTGATATCAGTGATATATGTGTTTGTTGTTGCCACTCTGAAAATGAAAAACTAATTGTATTGGTTGCCATTTATATTTCACCGGATAAGTCTTTAAGTGCAAATGAGATTTTTTGTATGAAAATTTATTTATTTGTTCTAAAGAGGCTTCTGCATTACTTCAAGATAGAATTGGAAAGAGATTTGATGATTTGCCGATGATTTTGAGTAGGGATTTCAACATCAACTTTGTGGATGATGAAAATCTACAATTAATTGAATTTTTAAATAGAAAATTTGATTTAACAATGACCAACCATCGCAATCTTAGCACAGAGAGATAAAAAATTACAATTGATGCAGTCATTACAAGATATTTAAATAGAATTGAATCAAAATTGTTTGCTATATATTTTAGTTACCATAAACCTATAATATCAAATCTAGAATATAATGATAATGATGATGATGATGATGATGATGGAAGAATTGTTGAAATGGGGAAGAAAATTCATAAGTTTTATGGGTATTTATTTCAAAGAATACCAACTGACGATATTTTATATTTCATGCATTTGTAAATTTATGTTTTAAGCAATAGATTGCAATTTTTGTATGTAAAATAATATGCATTATTTTTCATGTACAATAGCGCATTAAATGAAAATTGTAATATAATTTTTGTAGCAGTAGTTTATAATAATGAATAAAAAACACTTCATTTAAAAGTATTTTCTGCACAATAAAATATGTCCAGACGACTAAAAAAATACACACATAATTGTTCAAGTTTTCACTTCTGTCGGCACTCCCGGAGTGCCTTTTTTTTTTTCTTTCCAAGGATCTATACTGTAAGATTTTTTTTTTATTTAGTTATCGTATTTTAAATGAGCTGAATTAAAGATGTATGTATATTTTAAATTTATGTGTTTTAAATTAAAGTGACGCATTTTAAATTAAATGAGTGAAAAGTTTATATTTTAAATGATATGGTGGCGATGAAAGAATGTTTGGCAATTTATCAGCTGCACTCAAGTAACATATAAGAACCGAAATAACCGTTTGTCACATAAAAAGTGAAGCGGGTAGACCGGAATTGTTGATGACAGTCACATGATTTAGGCTTTTATTTTATAGATTTTTGATGATTATTTCATGATTAATTGTTAATTACATAACTTACTTAGCCACGTTTACTTAAATAAGTGCTTTCATATAACCTCCAAAGTACTCAACGCGTGTGACGAGCTCCCGCCAACAACGACTATTGTGTTACACGGATAAATTATTCTTATAAATTTATTAGTTTTTATTTATTATTAACTGATTGGAAAATAGTTACTATCCACGGCAGAGAAATGGGAAATCTAAAGTACACCTGAATTTTTTTATTCGATGAATTCCGCAACTTATTTTATTTCATTCATTTATTTTATTCATCCATGTTTAATGTCCAAAAATGGAATATTTCTGTTGCCACGATGAGAAAAAAGTATTAAAAAGCTACAAAAATTTTAACAACCTAAAAAAAAAAAATAAGATATAGCTTTCAAACAAATTTCATTTAAAAGTACATTTTTTCCTCTATACGACGATGTAAAAATTGAAAATGTTTAAAGTTTAGAAGTTTAAAAATTTGCAGAACCGAAAACTGTAAAACCAAATTTTCACTTAAAATTTGTAAATTATTGGTACAGAAATAAAAATTTTTAATCCATGGCGTACGTAATATAGGACTCTGTTATTACGAAAACCAAGTTTTGATCATCAGAAAAATGATGTTTCTTCTTATTACTTTTTTAAAATATATAGATTTTTTTTAGGTACTACTCTGTTATTCCGTCGACCGATTTCGCCAAATTATACAAATTGCCAAACTATTAGCCAAATTATACATATTGACGTAATTTTTATTTTAAATAATAATAACAATAATAATAACAAATAATTAGTAGAATATTAATAAAAATACAAGTAAAAAGTCGAAAAAAAATCACTTAATGACTATTTAAACACGTTTATCGTATTTAATATCATTGAATTGACATTTACGATCATCCATTATTGGCATTTAATCTTATAATTTGGCGATAGTATTTTGGTCGACGGGATAACAGAGTAGTACCCTTTTTTACAAGTCTAAAATTTTAGTCTTTGAAAATATAATTTTCCAAATAATCGTTGTAATTTGATAAATCACATTTTTTTTTGTTTATTAATTTGTTTATTATTAAACGATACTATAATAAAAATATTAAAGTCAGTGGGTGCAAAATGCAGTGAGAATCATTCTAGAGAAATATTGTGAAAGGTAAATAAATTAAGAAAATAAAATATACTAAATAATATTAATTATTGTATGCATGTATATGTATGTGTATATATGTACAATCAAAGAATATATACATTATTATTATACTGTTTTTCATCATTAAGTAATTCAATTTTTTCTGGCTTTGAGGCAACTTTATTGAATGAAAGTAAAACAGCTCATCAGAATTTAAGCTGCCACTAAATATTGCGGCGGCACTCTATTACTTATCCTTTCAGATTCGTGATTTTAGACAAACATTTCCAGTCATTCTACGTTCAACGTATGTTGATGAAATCAACGTCTGATTAAAATCATCGCCATTGTAGCGTAATGTTTAAAAATTGCAACTAAAAGTAAATATGCGCATTCAAATGCTTCAAGATCCATCCGCTGAAACATTCTCAAAACAACTGTTAGATATAGGCGATGGAAAAATTACTTTACATGAAACTGGATGCATAAAATTACCGACCGCTTTTTGAACAATCATTCATTCGCAAGATGCTCTCATTGATCAGATATTTCTCGATGTACACACACAATACATTAATCATGAGTGGCTGGCTGAAAGAGCAATTTTAATAGCAGTAAAATGTGGACATCAACGAATTGAATCTGAAGATACATCAGTTGTTGCCGGGAAACTTAGTGACATACAAATAAATTGATTGAGTTTGCGATGCTACCGAAGCTATCCAGCAGAGTTTTTAAATTTATTAAATTTACCAGGCATGCCACCACATAATTGACGATTGAAGGTTGGATCACCGATTATTTTGCTTCGTAATTTAAACCCACCACGTCTGTGCAACTGCACGCGAGTTATTAAAAAATTAATAAATAATATTATCGAAGCCATCATTTTCAATGGCAAATTCCGAGGTAAAAATGTATTGCTATCACGAATGTCTATTATACCCGCAGATGTGCCAAATCAATTCAAACGTCTTCGATTTCCAATTAGATTGGCATTTGCAATGACTATCATTAAATCTCAAGCCAAACAATGTCTGTTTGTGGATTAGATTTGAGCATACCATATTTTTCACACGGGCAATTATACATGGCATGCTCTCGATTGGGCAAACCATCCAGTTTGTTTGTGTTGGTTAGTGATGGAATGGCAAAAAATATTGTACACTCTACGTGAAGGGATTGATACAGTTTTTGAGTAAAATTATCATATTTAGCGATGTACATAATTATGTACTTAGAATAAATTTTAATGAATTAAAAATATAAATGTTTGGTGTTTTGTTGTTTTTATATTCCGTCATCGTTCACGGCGCTCCATGCCTCTTCCACTCATTTACCACATCCTCGCACACTTACAATAAATTAAACATATTTTTTTCTAATATAATAATCCCTAGAAATAATTTATATGGCAAAACAACGTTTGCCGGGTCTTCTAGTAATGTTATAAATTTGAATGCGTGTAATTATTGAAAGCGAAAATTTAAATTAAGTCAACGTCAAAACTGATGAATTAATGTCTTTGTATCTTTGTGTATAACTATAACATAGCCCAGAAAAGAACATAGGCTATGTTTTATTGATTTTATTCACATATTTTCCTTAATAATTCAAAATTTCCTTCTTTTTCATGCAGAATCAATAGCGATCTTTTAGATAAAATTTAACCAATTTCCTTTATTGTTGCCAAAAAAAATCAAAATATGGAATAATTTGTCAACGGCAATAAGTTTCAATTGAGCAAGTTCCATTCGAAAAATTAAACTAAGAAAAAATAAATATGACGTCAGAATTAAAATAAAAATAAATATAGTACTTTGTTAAATATTAAGCACGGAAATTTGTTTGGATAATAAGAATTTTTCTGACAAAAAATGGGGGCATAATTAGAAGTAAAAGAAATAAAAAATAATTATATTTTTAACAAATATTTCACCTGATAAAATTTGACGTCATAATTGAAATAAAACAGATATTTTATAGTAGTCATTAAAAATATAAGAAACATGGATAGCAATAACTCATGAATAATGACGTCATTGCCGAAACTTCAGTGAAGGCTTATTTTGGCGACACAAAATTTATTGTTTTCCGCCTGTCAGTCTGTTCTGTCTGTCTGTCTGGCCGCGATATCTGCCACAAAATGCAATCAAAACTTCTTTTTTTCGGAAAAAAATTGTAAAACCCTAGATTACTGAGTTTACACTTTCAAAAGTTCCTGATATATCAGATTTAGGTGTGAACAGGTATGTAGAAGTATGAGGATAATGAAAAATGCTTATTAAAACTGTTACTTATCCTTATAAATCAAAATGTATAAAGAAATACAAGATATACGATAACCATTAGCAAATTGATAGAAAGTTACAAACTGAAGTTTAATGAGACTACTGGGGGTTCAGGGGGGCTCAGCCCTCCTGAAGAAATCTACTATGTCATATTCAGAATATCCTAACATAACTAAACTTTAACGCTTTTGTTGGCTGAAAACTTCTTATTCTTATTTTATTCTTATAAATAATTACGTAATTTGAAAATTTTAAATTAGTTTCTAGGAAATTGAATATTACCCAAAGTGTGTTTTAAAAAAGAAATGATGTGCAAAGCTGACGTTGAGGCTCTTGATCTGCAGATTTACTAGTTAAGAAAAACCGTTTTAAAAGTGTCCGATTCTTGCACCGAAATGGAAAGAAGAAGGAGTTGAAGTTTCTACATCGACAACATTAAGACGTCTCCATAAATTTAAATTTGAATCTCGTGTACCGAAAACAAAACCTCTCGTGACTGCAAGACAAAAGCGTATAAGATTGAATTGGTGTAAATCAAGACGTTTATGGAGCAATGAAGATTGGAAAAATATATTATTTAGTGATGAAAGTATGTTTTGTGTTTCATATGGTAATCAAGGTATTCGAGTTTGGAGAATGAAGCAAGAAGCATTTGATAAAGAATGCCTTAAACGTTCCGTAAAATTTGCTGCTAGTGTCATGGTTTGGGGTTGTATGAGTGCAGAAGGACCTGGAAAGTTATGCATCGTCTACGAAAAGGTTAATTCTCTGATATATCAAGAAATTTTAGAATATTACATGATTCCATCATCAGAAGATTTGTTTGAAGATGATTTCATCTTTCAACAAGATTTAGCGTCCCCGCATACCTCGGTGTCAACTAAGAATTGGTTCCGCCAACGCAACATTAAGGTACTTCCTTTGCCACCAAATTCACCAGATCTTAATCCCATCGAAAACTTATGGTGTATAATGAAGAAAAAACTTCAAGAAAATCCTCCTTCAAGTAAAACTGAGTTGGTGGCACGTATAAAGTCTATTTGGGCTAATATTGATAGAAATGTTTGTAAACACCTTGTATATAGTATGCAAGATCGATTGTACGCTGTTATGAAAGCTAAAGGGGATGCTACAAAATATTAACTACCATTTACTTTATATTCATAAGGTAATATTGTTGCGTAAAATAAAATATTCTAATATTTTGAGCCAATCTAAATTTTATTCTAATATTCTGGTGTGTTTAAGGAAGCTGTATACCTAATTTATTGTGCTGTATTTTATATTTTATAAATGTTAAAATCTTATCTAAACATTCCAGATTTAATTTATAAGAAATTTAATTGCATTTACTTAGTGTAAAAAATAAATAAATGACAAATAATTTTTTCTTATTACTTTTTCTCAATTATTCTAATATTTTGAATATGAGCTGTATCTTCCGAATGTCAGATAATCTATCTTTATCTTTAGGTAGCTTTCATTACAAAAAGTAAAAATTCTACCTATTGCAGCCGTCCGGAGGAAAGCACTTCCGGAAAATTTTGGTATATCTTCACCGATCATGACCCCCCCCCCCCTCCAGACCCCAAAACCACCCTCCGTTCAAATGTTGACATATATGTATATCTGATTTTTGTCATGCTGTAACTGTCGTATTTATGAAACGATTTGAATGAAACTTGGAATGTACATACAAATTTCTCGACCGAGTTCGTTGACCAGTATCATCCGCCATCTTCTTTCAAAATTTCGACCATTTAAATTTTTCAAAAAAATTTTAAATTTAAAATTAAATTAAAAGTTGAAAAATATTTTTTTTTATGCGTTAGAACTTAAAACAACGATTCCAGAACACTTTTTGTTTTGTCTATACCTTAAAAAATGACAGAGTTATAGCATTTCGAATTTCTAGTATGGCTGACATTTTGAAACGATCAGAGTTTTGTCATGTGATAACACGCGTATTTATAGATCGATTTGGATGCAACTTGGTGTGCACATAGTTCATAATGAGGCCTAGACAGAGTTCGTTAGCCAGTTCCATCCGCCATCTTGTTTTAAAATGGCGGCCATTTAAATTTTTTAAAAAATTTTAAAATTGAGAATTAGGTAAGAGAAATTGAAAGATTTTTGTTTTATGCATTTGACCTTGATACAAAGATTCCAAAGCATTTTTTTTCGTCTACATCTTAAAAAATGGCTGAGTTATAGCACTTTTAATTTTTAGTGTTGCTCATATTTTGAAATAATCTGATTTTTGTCATGTGATAACACGCTTATTTATAGATCTATTTGGATGTAACTTGGTGTGCACGTAGTACATAATGAGGCCTGGACAGAGTTCGTTAGCCAGTTCCATCCGTCATATTGTTTAAAAATGGCGGACATTTAAATTTTTAACAAAAAATTTAAAATTTAGATTTAGGTACAAAAAATGAGAAATTGAAAAAAGATTTTTGTTTTATGCATTTGACCTTGATACAAAGATTCCAGAGCATTTTTTGTTTCGTCTATATCTTTAAAAATGGCTGAGTTATAGCATTTTTAATTTCAAGTGTTGCTCATATTTTGAAATAATCTGATTTTCGTCACGTGATCACACGCGTATTTATAAACCGATTTGGATGCAACTAGGTGCGTGTATAGTACATACTGCTGTTTGGATCGAGTTCGTTGGCCAGTTTCATCCGCCATCTTGTTTCAAAATGGCGGAATATAAAAAAATTTTAAAAAAAATTTTACATTTTAAAATTAGATGCAAAAAAGTTAGAAATTGAAAAAGATTTTTCTTTTGTGTGTTTCACTTTGATACAAAGATTCCAGAGCATTTTTAGGTTTCATGTATATTATGAAAAATTGCTGAATTATAGCACTTTCAATTTCCAGTGTGGTTGACATTTTGAAACAATCTGAAATTTGTCACGCGATAATACGTATATTTATTAACTGATTTGGATATAACTCCGTGTGTACATAGTACATACCAATGTCTTGACAGAGTTCACTGGCGAACTTCACCCGCCAGCTTGTTTCAAAATGGCGGGCTTTCAAGTTTTTCAAAAATCTTTTAAATGTATAATGATGTACAAAGAAAAAATGAAAATTTGAAAAATGCTCTTTCTAAAGTGTTTGATCTTAATAATGATTTCCGGATTATTTTTCGCTTTGTCTTTACCTTAAAAAACGCCTGAGATATAGCAGTTTAAATTTCTAATGTAGGTGACATTTAAAAAAAAAAAAAAAAAAAAAATTGCTCGCGACAGCACTTATACATATTGATTTCGATGTGAGTGTACAGGTACACATGAAATAAGATTTTGACCAAGCTCATTGGTTTGTTTTATCCATCATGTTGCTTTAAAATGGCATACACTTCATGATATCGTGGAATTTGGCCACCCTATAAATCGCTTAAAATAAAACGAGGTTGAGAGAAAGATGACTAATTTCTAAAAATTCCCATTAATATTCAGTATTGACCAAAAACTATTATTCAATCTTATATAATTGGGTTCCACTAATTTCAGCTTCGTATGTTTGAATAATATAACTTAATTTAAAATAATTAAATAAATAAAATATATGAAAGCTACTTCTTCCTCCCGGTACTGCCGGAAGGAATTTTTTCTTTAACTTTGGTCTTGTTCCATTCTTTTAGTTAGTTCCATAATAGGCATTGTAAAACTTATGAATATTCTAAGTTTTATTAGTCGTTTTAGTTAAGTATTGTATTATCTTATTTCTCAGTCGAATAGGCTTTTGTATTCCTTATGCCAGGACTCTCTTCCAAGCTACTTTGTTCGTGTATCAATTACATTTCTGCTGTTTTGGTTCATTCTGATGCTGGTTTTTGTTAGATAAAGAAGGGGACTTTTCCGCTGGAGCAGAAATGCAGTAAACCTCATAGGTTGGCGTTCTGGTTACTGTATAGATACAAAGAAATGTTGCTAAATACAGGTAAATAAATATTCACAGAAACTGTTACCATATTGAAAGGGAAAGATCGCGATATTTTAATCCTATCAAAAACATGAATGTGAAAGAATGCCAAGTTCGTTAAAGGTTTCGCTAATAAAAGAAGCGAGATCTAACTGCAAACCAAGTTCTTTCGAAGCTCCTTAAATCATAGCTCCTGTCATGCATAATATTCTTCAATTGCTTAAAATGATTTGTTATGTTACTTGTTGTTCAGCGACTTAGCAAGTCCTCTTATTCAAATTTCTCTATTTAGTTGATCAGAACTTAAAGTTGATCACTTCCTTAACTTATCAGTACCTTAACTTCAATATGCTTATTCGAACACTCCATTGAATAGATCTTTGCAAATCAGATTATAGATTAAATTATACTCCAACTCAAAGATTAAAGTTGGTGGCTGAAAACTTGCCAAGTCGCTCTATTGAATAACAAGTAACATAGCAAATCATTTTAAGCAATTGAAGAATACTATGCATGACAGGAGCTATGATTTAAGGAGCTTCGAAAGAACTAGATTTGCAGTTAGATCTCACTTCTTTTATTAGCGAAACCTTTAACGAACTTGGCATTCTTTCACATTCATGTTTTTAAAACGATATCATAATTTTTTGACAAATAAGTAGGTATTTGTTTCCTTTTTGAAATAAATAGGCTTAAAATTAAATTAACTTTATTTAATACTCATTAATCTTACAGCTTTTTCCCGTTTTTTAGCCTCCGATGCTATTTCTTTCAGACAAGCTAAAAGTTGTCGTGTCAAAAATTGTGGCACACTTTTACTTACCTATCATACGTAGTATAGGGTAAATCTTGCAATCGTTTTGAAAATCGAAAAAAATTTTTTGGCGCATTTACACGTTTCAGATACTGGAGATTCCGAAAAACATATTTTTAGAAAAAAAAATTGCCGTCAGTCTGTCTGTCTGTAAACGCTCTATCTCACGAACAAATGGAGATAGATACTTAAAATTTTGTATGTACTTAGTAAGTAAGAATAGGACGAAGTCTATTTAATATCAGTAACCTCGATTATCCGGAACTATCTTTTTCGGACTCTCGAAAAAATTTTTTTGACGGATTTACACGTTTTAGATGCTGAAGATTCCGAAAAACATATTTAAAAAAAAAAAAAAAAAATTGCCATCAGTCTGTCTGTAAACACTCAATCTCACGAACAAATGGAGATATACTTAAAATTTTGTATGTACTTAGTATGTAAGAATGGGACGAAGCCTATTTAATATCAGTAACCTCGATTATCCTGAACTATTTTCTTCAGACTCTCGAAAAATTCGTTCCGATGAAATGTATATAAAAAACCTCTATCGATTTTTTTTTTCTAATCGGAGGCGATACTGAATTCTGCAATGGCAGAATCTACATCCAAACTTGTGACTGTTATTTGTGTGGAAAATTGTTTCGAACAAATTCGCAGCTTAAATGTCATGCAAGTTCTTGTATTCACTGTTTTTTTTTCAGTCAAATTAAAAAAAATTAACGTTAGGACTGCTTATGTTCCTTTAAATTCCACTAATAAGGATGTTTCTTTTACGTGATTGGGTACTACTTGATTACCTCGTCGACCAAAAACGGTTATCGCCAGCTTGGCGACATATCATCAAATTGACGACAAAAATTACGCGCCAAAAGAGATGCTAACTTGGCGCTATTTTTGGTATTTCGCCAAATTCCCATAGACTAGCATTGAAATCTGGTAATTTATCCAATACTATTGTTAGAGCAAGGACTGTCCCCATCATTTTGATCTAGACACACGGCAGTGTGTCAGCCAAGTTCACAAAATGAAACGCGACACACCGGCCGTGGGTTATATTACACGAGCCATTTCGGGCCACCTTTGACGCCTCTAACTTAAATTCTATTTGACCTACACACTTGCAATTTTTTGTGTAATGTAAGACCATCTTCTAATTTCCGAATCCTATAAATTTTTTAAATCTTTTACCGTTCACGAGAAATTGACATCTGAAAACCACTATTTTTACCACTGACTTACTCATCAAAATGTTTGACTACTTCCAAGTGACTTAGAAAGTTGAAATTTGGTGTGAAGGTAGGTTATTGGATCTATAAATAGGAAAAAATCAGAAATCACCATTACTTAAACATTAATGGTTGGTTAGAAGATTAATTATTGGATTACAATGGGAGTTTATGAGATTTTCACAAAATACCCGAAATAGTGCCAAGTTGGCGTCACTTTTGGCGAGTATCGAGGCTAATCTCTGAAACTACCGAGCCGATTTCAAAAATAATGGTACCAAAATAATGGTATTCACCCCGGTTCAAGCATAAACTATATCTTATGTCTGTGCCACTAACCAAAAAGGATTCAGAAGCAGTGTTCTCTCTGTCGCTCGCCATTGCGCCATATTGCGACTAAATTCTTCATTTGGCGAGTAAACAAGCGATTAGATTCACCAAATTGCTAGTGCTCAATTTTTTATTTTTCTTTCTTCGTTTTTTATACGAATGCATTTATACATATTTTAACGTATTTGTAGCGAATAGTTGAATTTAGATTAATAACAATCATTGTCGCAGTTATAAAACTGAGGCTATTTTAGAACATATTGAATAAAAGGGGGTACATTAAAGATAATTTTTTAGTGCTACACGGTGGATCTATTTGGCTAACACTTTTTTCATTTGGCGAATGTTTTTTATTTTTAATTAGCCAAATTACTAACGTCGGTCAAATGTCATAGAGAACACTGTTCAGAAGCAAAAACATTCTAAAATTGAAATTTTGGTTGTACTAAAGGGAGTAGAAGCACAAAAATCGGCATGTTAATTATTTATAAGATATAAATGATCACTAATGACATAAAAAATACCAAATTTAAAAGGGGAGAAAATGCGCGAAAAGAAAAGAAAAATTCTATTAAACTCCCATTGTAATCCAATAATTTATCTTCTAACCAACCATTAATGTTTAATTAATGGTGATTTCTGAATTTTTCCTATTTATCGATCCAATAACCTACCTTCACACCAAATTTCAACTTCCTAAGTCATCTTGAAGTAGTCAAACATTTTGATGAGTGAGTCAGTGGTAAAAACAGTGGGTTTCAGACGTAAATTTCTCGTGAACAGTAAAAGATTTTTAAAAAAAATTATAGGATTCGGAAATTAGAAGATGGTCTTACACGACGCGTAAAATTGCAAGTATGTGGGTCAAATAGAATTTAAGTTATTGAGGGGTCAAAAGTGGCCCGAAATAGTTCGTGTAATATAACCTTCGGCCGGTGTGTCGCCTTTTACTTTGTGAACTTGGCTGACACACTGCCGTGTGTGTAGATAAGGACTTCTATTGTATGAAAATTGCATTTGTATTTGGAAAGACACCATTATGTCCTGATACCACAGTTGGAATGCAATCTTATTCTAATCTGCTCGCTGAAGGTGGATGCGTGTTTTTTATGAAATAGGTTGTTATTTTGATTTGGAAATTCATTACAATTGGTGTTGGTTTGGAGAGTTGGATACGTTTAAAATATCTTTTTTTATGAAATGAATTATTTTAATTTAGTATATGATTACATTTAGTGCTTGATTGAAGAGTTGGATACATTTAATGTTACGTATCTTTTTTTTATAAAATGGATTTTTATTTTAATTTAGTATTATTACATTTGTATTGGATTATAGAGTTGGATACATTTAATATGCATATTTTTATTTAGTAAGGAATCATTTTAATTTAGTAGTTTATTATAGTTGGATTGAAGAGTTATGTACATTTAATGTTACGTATCTTTTTTTAAGAAATGGATTATTATTTTCCTTGGTAATTGTACATTCGTGTTGAATTGGAGATTTGTGTACATTTAGTGTTGGACAGAATTTAGAGGCATTCCTTTATTCTGAATATCCTTCATAGTTACAAAGCGACTTAAAAACCTCCGGATAGTAACTTTAATATAAATGTATTAAAATTGATGTGGGATGCATTCCGTGCATTTATGGAATAGATATCCTACACACACGTATTCAAACAGATATGTTTGTGTGTGAGGAAGTTACCTGGTTAGAAAATTACACAGTTCAAACATATCTCTGGTAGTAAAAAAGAAAAAAAAATAATAATCCTTGCTCTAAAGTTTCCTGGTCTCATAATTCCCGATATCACATGATTCCGCTGTGTTTCGAAACCAATATATTTGTTAATTTTTTACAATGTAACTTCAGCGTTTCTGTATAGTAATCTTCGTGTTATTTGATGGCAGAATTTATATCCTTAACATATTCGGGTGCGGTGTACTATTATTAGTATATGCCTTTTCATTTAGGTTTTATCAATTACTTTTATCACTTTTTAATCTTGAAATGATAGTGTATGGCTATCCCTTTCTTACTATGACTTAATTTATATTCTGTCATTTAGTTATAACCCTTTAAGACCCAGCTCGCACGATCGTGCGGGTTAGACATACATTTAAATTTTTGCTTCTGAAACAGTCGTATGTAATATAAACCCAAATTGAACGATTGTTCCGGTTAGCAGAAAGAGTAAAGTATCTTTTTTTATCAACAGATTGCGGTAGTAGTCCATGTTTTACTTTCAGGTGGCATGTCTAGCATTGTTTACAAATACAACGGATATAGCTCATCATTTTATCTGTCGTAAAAAGGTAATTATCAATATATTTTTAATTGCTTAGATAAATATTTTTGCTTTAATGTCTAAATAAGTATAATATAATAAAAAACATTAATTATAGACTATTTATTTTGCTCTTAGGACTCAAGATTTCGTCACCCGCACGATCGTGCAACTTGGGCGTTACGTTAGTCAGTGCTACAGTAAAGGTAAGTGTTTTTCAATGTTCATTTTGATTTCTGTTTCAACAATTTTGATGACAGCCAAAATAAAACGAAGTATGCTGTTACATAATTAATACTATATTATTTTCTTGGGTGTTGTCATAGATAACCCCCTTTTTTTAAATAATTTTTACTTTTTTCTTTTTAATTAATAAATTTTTCAAATACTTTTTCTAATTTTTTCTGCAGTACTTTGTTAACTTTTAATAAAGCAAAATAAAATATTTTTTCAGATGTCTAAGCGGAAAAGAATTCTCACTCAAGAAGAAATATTTTAATTGATGAATAAATCAGATTCTGAGTTTAGTGATCTCTCGGATGATGACGATGTTACGGACAAAACATTTGAAGCAGATTTATTAGAAAGACAGTCAAGTTCAGATGAGCTCGATGAAGAAAAAATGACAATTTTGGATCATTCTTCTTCTTCAAAGTCTCCTGAATTCATCTTCCAAAGTTCTACCTCCAAGGCGTTTTCGGAAAATACTAAAAGAATGAAAAAAGAAAAAAAGGAATACAAATGGACTGTTAAAAAGTGCATTTCTGTACCTTATCCTGGAACATTAGATTTCACGCAACTGCAAGTATATTTTTCATTTCTTAAATTGTAACAAAAAAAAGTTATAGACTTATAGAAGAAATTAAATCGATATAATAAATAAAAACTTTAAAAATATAACAAACATTTTTAAATTAATTAAAATATTTTTTTAAGTCGATGAGTACTTCTCCAATATTATTTTTTTCCTTCTTTTTTAGGCTTTAGAGCGAACCATTTCCCATGTGTTGACATGTCAAGTCTTCGCAAGTGCAGGTTTGAAAACTGCGAAAAAAGTTCAAAAACACGTTGCGAAAAATGCAACGTTTATTTGTGTATGTCAAAAAAAAAAAAAAATGTTTTAAAGATTTTCACTGTAAAAAAGTAACGAATCCATAAAATAACAAATAATACATCAATAATTACCATATTTGTAAATTTTTTTTGGTTCAGTTTCTCTCTTCTATCCATTTAGAGCCAGAAAATGTGTAAATCTTAACATGTAATAAGTAATGATTTCAGAGGAAAAGCCCAACCCGCACAATCGTGCTGGTGCGGCTTTCACAGAAAAAGCCCAACCCGCACATTCGTGCGGGTACTCTTCACGCACTAGGGGGTCGAGAAAAATTTTTTAATTATTTTTTTAGGTATCATTAGGGTTAGTATAGAGTTAATAACCAGTTGAATATAATATTTAATGATGAAAATGTTTCGGGTCTTAAAGGGATATAAAGAAAGGTATGCTTAATTATCTTTGCGCTGTTGGCGATTCCTTTATTTTATACACAAATTTCACCCGTAAAATTCAAAGTATAGGTTACTTCTATGTAGGAGTCATGTGTCATAAAACGTAAAAAACATTAGACAGTTGTAATGCCCTCTCAAATCCTATTGCAACACGTTATTTTCCAAATGTCTTCGAAAACTCTTCCTTAACCTGTTATCATATAAATATCAATTGAATAGTACACAAAATAAGTACATTCGTTAGATTTCAGACAATGAGATACTCTTTAAACGTCAGCAAGTCTATTTGGATAGCTACAATTAACATTATTTAAATAAAAATAATTTTGTTCTCAAAAACCGGTCTTGAAAGGGTTGAATAAATCTAATATTACTATATTAAAGAGTATTCAAAGTAGAAGACCTCTCGAAACCTGCGTAGCTTCAATTCCATGAGTGGACGTACATGAGGATCTTAACCCTTTTAGTGCCAAGGAGCGCCTTCGCGCTGCTCTCGCTAGTTGTGAAAAATGCCAGCGTCGCGATAGCGCTCCTTTTGACAGTTCACTTTTGGCGTGTGCAGTGTTTTGATAAAGTGCTATTTAAATTTATTTAACTTATTGTCGCCTAGAAACAGAAATACCAAAATGTAAGAAGTTTTCTAATTGCAAACGATAAACTGTGAATGAAAGACATTATCATTTTATTTCTGCAGTTTTTTCTAAGCTGTAAAAAAATCTTTATTTTTTTGTGATATAATTTCGAACATTGGATAAACATAGTGACGGCCGTGTTACCGTGTTCGTATTTTTATTCATTATATTGCATTCTAACTATCTTCGATCGCATAATTTTTATTATAAATATCGTGATTATCTTTTTAATATTTCTAATTTTGATTTCAAAATGTCTGACAAAAGTGAATATTCAGATACAGCACGACGCCAAAGCAGCACGAGCTGCTCAGAGCAGTTCGACGGCGCTCCTTGACAATTTTCAGAGCAGCGCGACGGCGCTCCTTGACACTAAAAGGTTTAAGTATAGAATTAAATGCGTCGTATTTCCTTGAGGCCCTTCTGTTAATATAATACCATTGACATTTCGTCGTGATGGATTGATCGTGCTAAGTCATAAATATTACAAGGAATCTCTAACTCAAAATGTCATTGAGTTTATCTACAGCTGCTACAGTTTTTTGTTAGCGATGCAAATTCTTCTTTTTATTCCTCTTCTGCATTCTAATAGGAGAGTAGTAGCACGTTTTTCACCCATTCGATACGCTGAGGGCATCGTTAATTCCTATATATCACTCAAACCAATATACGTGAGAAGGCCAGTAGTGAGACTTATCACGATAGAGCTGTCACTATCGATCTTATGGAGAATTCGACTCCCAGATAGCATCGAACAAAGTCCCGGCCGATATCAGTTATGAGTTTTGAAATTTCATTATACTTCTGAACTGCACTGTTTTCCTTATTTAAATGAACTGGCATCGTGATGAATTAGATGTTAAATGTTGAAAACAAAGTTTTTAAAACAAAGTTTGCTTGTATGTTTCTGCAGACAAATACCTCGTCTGTAGTAATTGGCATATAGAGTGAACCCAATTTATTATCCTGATTACAAATGACAATAAATTGTTTGTAAGTAATAATCATAAGAGATGCTTTAAACATATTACAGAAAAAAAGCTCTATGTTTCTTTGCGTATTTCATCCTTCTCCTAAATGGTATTTTTCAGTAGTACACGAAGCACCCAAGAAATCAAACAATCAATTTGCTTCGCACGAGTATAGAAAAGTTGTGAAATAGGCAAATAAAACTTTGACTTCTGTTTTATATTGTGTTTAACGCTTTTTTTTTCCTGATCATTGTTTACAACGAAGTTGTTATTTGCACATGTCTTCGTAAATGTTTTGAATTAAGTTTATCTTAAAATCCTAAATTTTTAGAGTTCGTTATACAATTTGCAAGTTATGCATTTCTCTTTTCTTTTTTTTTTTTTTTCTTTTTTTTATAAATGGTAGCCATTCCTCCCTCATTTTAATGATTCAATGCGTTTCGTGCAGAGTTATCAAAAATTATAGTGATATAATTACTGACTTGTTTTCATTCTTCCAAGCTTATAAAGTGTATCCTTAATTTCAAAATTATTAAGAATTCATAATAGAATGGATACCTAATAAACGTGCACTTTCGGCAAATTCTTTGTCATTAAGTTAAATCGAAGAATTGCGATTTGTGTTTTTCATGGTTTCTTCTCTTAAAAGCTTAACTCATCAACGTGTTGAAATGAGGAGATGTGTTAGAATTCGAAAATAGGGTTAGTTTAAAAATTACTTACTAACCATGCAAGTCTTCATTTGCGGGTTGCATCTATGCGATGCGCGGAGCTTTGAATTAAAATCGAAAATCATCTGTTGAGATAAACTTATTCTAAGTTCAAATTCATCTAAAAGTCCATATATTATAAAAAATGTAGTTTAATTCCATCTAAAAGGCACATTCCTTCATTACATTCAGAGAACTCAATCGTTCTCACACACTTGTCAAAGTTCTTCGAAAGATAATAAATAAAATCAGACGATATTTTCATTTTCTTAATTTACGCGTTCAATTAGTTTCACTTCATTTCATTTTACAACATCCTCCCCCCTTTGAAACTTGGGGAGAGTTTCAAATACATAAC
This sequence comes from Maratus speculifer, assembly GCA_964019185.1. NCBI lineage: Eukaryota > Metazoa > Arthropoda > Arachnida > Araneae > Salticidae > Maratus > Maratus speculifer. The sequence continues at coordinate 2,095,053 of OZ025291.1, forward strand.
AATTATTATTAAAAAGATCCAACCTCTTTGGAGCTTTTACACATCTTCCAGAAGAGGTATATTTCTTAAGTATGACACTATCAGGAGAAGACACATTTTCATGATCATCATGCTCACTGGAACTAGTTTTCTCTTCACCCGACGGTTTGGATGCAATTTCAATTATTTCATTCGAATATATTTCCAAAGGAAAGATGCGCTGCACCGGACGTAAAACCGTGCCGTGCTGAGTTTTCAACTTAACACCACGAACTTTACCATCCCGTCCTGGAATTAAATGAATCACCTTTGCTAAAGGCCAAAATAAACGTTTTTTGTTATCATCCCCAACTAAGACTATTTCTCCCACTCGCGGTTCACGTGTATATTTTTCAGTATGTTTTTGAACTAATTCGCTGAGGTATTCTTTTCTAAAACGTTGCCTAAAATCGGTAAGAAGTTTAGCTCTGTAATTCAACCTTCTCCTTAAACTTTGAGAATCTAATTCGATAATATCCAAATTGCTGAAACTTCGGTTTTCAGTAAGAAACATAGCGGGTGTGAGAGGTACTAGCTCCAGTGGGTCCTCTGAGATATAGGTTAGAGGTCTGCAGTTAATCACAGATTCACAATCACATATAAGTGTATTCAATTCTTCATAAGTCAATACAGATCTACCTAAAGTACGTACTAACAATTCTTTTACAATGCGAACCAACCTTTCCCACCAGCCTCCCCACCAAGCTGCGGTGGGAGGTATAAATTTCCAAACAATTTTATGCGTCATGGTTTCTTTTAAAATTTTATCCCAATTTAATTTTGAAAGTTCATTGGAAGCCCCCCTAAAGTTTGTTCCGTTATCACAATAAATAGTGCTGGGCCTACCGCGTCTAGCTATAAAACGTCTAAGTGCTAGCAGGAAAGCATCAGAAGATAGCGAATTGACTAGTTCAAGGTGAACTGCGCGATAAACGGAACAAGTAAACAATGCTATCCAAACTTTCTCGCCATTTTTTAGAAATAAAGGCCCGGCTAAGTCTACTCCAATAATTTCAAAGACAGCACAATCTGTTACACGATCTGGTGGCAAAGGTGTTGGTTCGCTTGACAAAGACTTTACCTTAAAACGTTTACATGCAATACAGTCGTACAATACATTTTTAATAGTTCTTCTAGCTCTAACTATCCAAAATCTTTCTCTTATTAAAGATTGCATTGTTCTTATCCCTGCATGACAATTCTTTTGGTGTATTGATCTAATCAATAACTTAGTAAATTCACATTTACCTGGTAACAATATTGGATACAAAAATGATTCTCGGTCATTTCTTTCAGTTATTTTAGTTTTTATTCTTAAAATTCCATTATCATCTGTGAATGTTACAATATCATTTAATGACCTTTTATTATACAAATAACAGCTCTGAACTAAACGGATTAGATATTTTTCAGAATTTTCAATTTCATTTTGAGTAAGATTAGAATCTTTACACTTATTAGCAACATTTCGGCAATTATTTACAAATCTCAGAATCCAAGCAAATATTCTTATCATCTTATCATAATTAGATATATTATCTAAAAGCCAAAGGGGTGCGTCTTTAGCTAGATCAATATTCGTAATTTCGATCTTTTTTCTTTCTAAATCAACATCTTTTGGCTGACAGTCAATCGCGCCAATTGGCCAACATTCAGGATTTTCTTTTAACCACTTAGGACCTTCCCACCATCGCGAATCAAGCATTTTCTGCGGAGAACATCCACGTGAAAGTATATCAGCTATATTCAAATTTCCTGGAACGTGCTTCCATGACTCTATATTGGACATCTGTCGAATTTCTTTGACTCTGTTGCTCACGAAAACCGACCAATTCCCATGTTCCTTTATCCACCAAATTGCGGTAGTAGAATCTGACCAGAATGTGATTTTCAGACCTGGCATATTTATTGCCTTGATGATAGAACTCGCAAGTCGAGTACCTATACAACAAGCCATTAACTCTAAACGCGGCATGCTCAAAGTTTTGAGAGGAGCAACCCTAGACTTCGCTCTAACAAGCGTAACCTTGACATCGGAATCAATTATTGACCTAGCGAAGACACATGCTGCATATGCCCCTTTACTCGCATCAACAAAAACATGAAGTTCAGATGAAGCATTAATTTCTAAGTATCGAGGTATAGCTACTTCTTTTAAAACATCAATATTCTTCAACCATTTCAAAAAAGCACTCACAATGTTACAAGGTAATTCTCGATCCCATGGAATTTTCTGTTTCCATGAGTCTTGTAGCAATAATTTTGGAAGCAATGTAGCAGGAGAGAATAAACCGATAGGATCAAAAATGTTTTGCACAATGCTCAAAATTAATCTCTTAGTAATTTTCCTTTCACACGTTAATGTTTCTAAATCTAAACAACATTTCAAAGAATCATTATCTAAATTCCAAATAATCCCCAAAACTGAAGTATCCCCAGAATATTTATCAACATTCTTGCAAGCTACATTGCTTTCAAAACAACGCAAATTGAAACACCCTTTAGACATTAATAACTTTGCATTTTCAATAAACATTTCAGCTTCATTAATGTTAGAAACACCTGATACACAATTATCTACATAAAATGAACACTTTAATTTTTCAGCAGTTTCCTTATATTCAGGAGGACTATTTTCTAAAAGATGCATTATAGATGCACTTAGTAAATAAGAGCTAGAAGAGACACCAAACACAACTCTACAATGTCTATAAATCAATTGTCCTTCATTACATGGGAAATAGAATCTAAGAAAATCTCTATCTTTAGGCATAACAGACATTAAATAAGCCTTTTCTATATCTGCAGTTATACCGATAGGATACATTCTAAAACGATCAAGAATATCAGGTATTAATTCTATAAGATTGATGCCTTTATACAAACATTCATTTAACGAGGGTTTCCCTTTCTCAGAAGCAGATGCATCAAATACAGGGCGTATTTTTGTGGTTTCCTTATCTAACCTGATAACGGGCCTATGCGGTAAATAATGACATTTATTACTTAATTCATTTTCTGGAACACGTTCAATAATATTCATTTTTCCCCATTTCTTAAATACTTCCTGATATTCATCGAAAAATCCCCCACATTTCAATTTATTGATCATTTTTTCATATCTCTTCCGAGCTAAAACTTTATTGTCGGGCAAATTCTTAAAATTACACTTCCATGGAAGCCCTACTTCATATCTGCCATCGGGAAGAATTTTCGTTTTTTCTTTAAAATCGTTTAAATCAAAGTTTTCCCGCTTTTCAAAACTCTGAATGGGGTCAGAAATTCCTATGGTTTCAAGTTCCCATAATTCATTCAAAGGAATATTTCTAACGTGCATAGACAATGTTGTCAAAACGTTATGTTTCTTGCCACACGTTTGTTTCCCCATCACTGTCCAACCGAGCTTGGTTTCTATGGCAGTCAAATCGCAATTTAATTGAATTAAATTTCCTGTCAATAATTTTCCTATCATATCAGCCCCCACCAAAAGATCAATTTCAGATTCCTTACAAAAATCATCAGATAGATTTATTTTATTTCTTTTTAATTCATTTAATATTCTATAATCTTTAATTTTAGGTACAAATCCGCAAATCCTCTTTTCGGAAAATGCTTCAAAACAAAACGCATTATTTCCATCTAATTCACTGATTTCTACCGAAAACACATCATGTTTTTTAGGTTCCGTTTCATCCCCCCCGAACAGCGCGTGAATAATTATTTCTTTTCTTATAGGATGCATTTTCAGTGATTTCGTTATTCTCTCGCTTACGTAACTACTTTGGCTCGCTGAATCCAGCAGTGCGCGTACGACTTTTTGGCGACCTTGCGATCGAATGCGCACGCCAAGCGTTTGCATGTACACAACTTTATTTCTACTACAATTAGAAAGAGAATTTTCAGATTTTAAAGAATCATCTTGATTATTATTTATATTTTGTTCTGGACACATTATTTCAAAATGAGGTTTATGGCAATAATTACATTTTAATTTATTTTTAATATTACAATTCTTACTCAGATGACCAGCCTTTTGCAAACAAGTGAAGCAAATCCCCTTTTTTAACAAAATCTTTTGTTTATCAGTTAAAGACATTTTTTTAGCCCTAAAACATTTATTAGAGGGGTGAAACCTATCACAGAATATGCAATTGTTTTTCTTACCTTTATTTTCTATACTCACCAATGCAGAGGCGGTGGCTGGATCAGGTTTGCTAATAATTTCAGATAAAATGTTCTTTTTTCTAACAATAGAATCAAAACCTTTTCTTGCTAAAAACACCATTTCATCTCCTTGAACTTCTTGGCGTAGAAAGTCCATCAGATTTTTTAAAGTCCTGGAATTTTCACTGGAATATGTATCGTGATTTCGACTTCTTTCCCAGGTCAAAAGAACTTCTTCAGGCAGGCAGCTCTCAACCAAGGGCATGAGAAAGTCTCCATACTTCTCTTGAGTTCTTCCCAAACTTTCTAAGGCACGAAGTTTGCTTTCTAATTCATCGTATAAAGAGGCTAAGTCAACTTTCATTTTAGGCGCAGTGGCATTTTTCATTACGAGGGTTAATAATTCCCTAACGTAAATTTGCACAAGAAGATCATCTCGTCCAAACCTCTGTTTTAATTGATCGATAGCCTTCGGATAATTTTCCGCGGTAGCTGGATAACTTGATATTAAACGCTCCGCTTTTGATTTCGGTTCCATACATTGGAATAGGTACTGCATCTTGTCTTCAGCGGCAATAGAATCGTCTTCGTGTATTTTCTTGAACTGGCTCCAAAACGATAAAAATTCCTTTGGTTCGCCGTTAAACTTTTTCAGCTCGATCTCCGGTAATTTAAATTTGCGTTTTACTTCTTCGCCAGGAGATGAGGAAAACTGTATCTTTTCATCAATACGTGCACATATTTCTATATATTTTTCTCGATATTCTTCTGCACCTTCAAAATCTTCGGTAAACAATTTTTCGTCCTTATCTTGTAACAATATTTCCGAAATTTTACTTTGACAAGTGTCCATCCGTTGAAATTTATCAAACAGTTGAGATTTCAAAATAGAAAGTTCTTTAATTTCACTTGTTTCTTTAGTTAATTCAGTTCCAATTTTCTTAAACGTGAGAGTAAAAGCAGCTCTCAGTCCTTTTCTCTGAGTTTTCAAACTACTCAGATCCATTTTTTCATTTAAAATTAATTGAAATTCAAAACTCCTGTCCCGAACCGAGGGTACCAGTATGTTAGAATTCGAAAATAGGGTTAGTTTAAAAATTACTTACTAACCATGCAAGTCTTCATTTGCGGGTTGCATCTATGCGATGCGCGGAGCTTTGAATTAAAATCGAAAATCATCTGTTGAGATAAACTTATTCTAAGTTCAAATTCATCTAAAAGTCCATATATTATAAAAAATGTAGTTTAATTCCATCTAAAAGGCACATTCCTTCATTACATTCAGAGAACTCAATCGTTCTCACACACTTGTCAAAGTTCTTCGAAAGATAATAAATAAAATCAGACGATATTTTCATTTTCTTAATTTACGCGTTCAATTAGTTTCACTTCATTTCATTTTACAACAAGATGTAAGCATGCTGGGTGCCTCATGCCACTGCATACAGCAACCATACACCACGAACAATTTTCTTGTATTTGTGCTGTATGATCTGATCCTAGACAGTTGAAGTATATTGTCACCAATTCATGATGTATATTTTATTTTGGGGACCCGGAATACTTTAAAACTTAAAATGATCCTGTTTGAGCCACAGTATCAGAAAATTCTCGTATCAAAACAGGTATATGTACAGTTGTGGGGAAAAAAATTAAACACCCTCTACTAATTCTGCTGTTAAGAAAGTTATTGCTATCAAACGACTGAAAGTAAAGCTGACTTTTAAATGATGTATACGAGATTTGCCTAGCGGTCATCTATAAATTAAAACCAGACCAAACTTAAAATTGGAAACATCAAACTTGGACATTATATTTTAAATTTTTGCTATTTATAAATTATACCTAGAAACGAAATTTTAAAGTTATTTGAATAACTTTTTGAATATCTCCTCAAATTATAATCCTACGTTGATTAAATTTTTGTACGATTATAATACTAAAGAACCCAAACATAAATACATTGAATTTGTAATTCTAAAACATTATTACATGATTTATGAAATAAGTATTAAAAAAATAATTACAACCTACGATTTTTTAGGTGCGTACGTAATTATATAAATATGTAGCACCTATAGTCATTCAATGAGCCTGTCTGCATATAACAACGCAAAAACTACCCAACCGAATCGTTTGAAATTTAAAATATATTATTTTTGCCTTTTTTCTATGTCATTTCAGATTTTATATACATTGGATGCATAGTTTAATTACAGAGACAAGATTTTCCGTTACATTACGGCCAATGGGAAAAGTAGTTTAAAGCGCATTTGCATGATGTTATACTCTTTCGAATATAATAAATTAATATGCATCGATGAAGTATACACTAAAATATATATTCTGTACAGTCAGTGATGCAAAGAATATTTTTTTAATTTACATTGCCACACAAAAGTGTTTACATTTTCTTTTTTCACGGCTGTACCATAGTTTGGATTATCCTGATTGACAATCGCATGTGAAATATAAATTTCTGTTTAAGTAAACTAGGAACATAAAAATTTAATGTATTCAAGCATATAATTTTCATATGAATCAAGATTCGGAAGTTTTAAATAATCGCGCACGCTGTAATCAAACTCGTAACATACAAAAAGGACCAATATATCGCAAATCAGCCCCCCTCTTCTCCTCCCCCACAAAAATGGAATACAACCCGTTTCAAATCGCACCTCCATCACAGAAAAAGTCAACCCATTCCAAAACAGAACTTAAATTTAAAAGAAAGACAATCCTAAAAAGATAAACCTATTCCAAATCCTACTACAATCAAATACAAAATGTCAATCTGCCCGAAACCTGCAACAACAGCAAAGTCAACCCGACGTAATGCAGAAGACTTGAGTAGCCAGCTTTAACATTTCAAGTGCCATGGACCTTTGTAGAAAGATCACTGCAGTTGCTGCGCGCATTGTAGTCTCTGATGTGAATAGAAGATTACACTATCCGAAACAGAAAAATGAAACTATCATTTATGAACATCGAAGTACCCTAACACTTCCCTCCCACCTGATTGATTGGCGGGTCAGACTATTGAGGCCAATGCCATTCAAATACTCCCTCTCGACGACGCTCCACGTCTCGGGTACATGTGAGAATTTTTATTTATTGATTTTTTAATGTAACGGAGATCTGCTATCGCATTTTTTTGCTTCCATACCAGATGCCCTCAAGGCTTTAGGTATATTTTGACTTGCTTTGCAAATTTGGGATTTCGATGTTCAGGAGAATGTCCATCCCTGCAGGCTGATCTTTTTGAGGTATCCGATGACAACGTCGTATAAGGTTTTCCTACCTTTAAGATAAAAATCTTAGCTGGATAATGTTATCTAATTTATTTCTGTTTTGCCTTCACGAAGGTTGACAAGTTAAACAAAAACTCGCGTAAAAAATTTCTGGCATTTATCTTTTCGCTTTTTCATGTTGTTAGAACTAAAGAAATTTATTCTGTTTATATATTGGGCGATTCTTTCTGAAAAGCTTGGTAGGAAAATATACATTTTATGCCGTTAAATGCACTCTATGGTATCTCATTAAAGTATTGTTATTTCAATAAGTGTAATTTTAAATGTGCAATGCGGAAGTTATGTGGTCTTAATATTGCTTTTAAAGTAATTTTTCCTTTCAAAAAAATCTACGCAAAATTGTTATTCGTGCAATTTTTAGATTAAAAAAATACTATTTGGTACTTACAGAGGTAACCAAAAGTGTCCATATATGGTTGGTGATATTTTATGAATAGCAGTCACTGTGTCGAGTGATCTATTCATGGACTTAATATTTAGCAGTTGTAAATCAAAAGTTTTTTAAAACATTCAGATGTTTTCTTTATGTGAAGTATGGAGACAATAAAATATTTATTTCCTTTCCCTGAACAAAATTCTGAAAATGTAATAGGGGGAAGTACCTACTCAAGAATGAAATACATCGCATCCTTGCTTCAAAAGTGCTACAACTGAAATATTGGGGTTTTTGAGCTATGTCTGTCATTCTGCGTAGTTTTTACACTTCTACCAATCCCCTAAAGTACCAGATAGTACACTGAAAATTCAGCTCCGAGGTAGAAATTGTGTTTGCAAGATGACCACTGACTCTTCCACAAACCAGAAAGTTTTTCGCACTTCCTGTAAAACTTTTTTGTTGCGTTACGGTGAACGTAGAAATGTTTCGAACCATTGTTTTAGAATTACTGTCAATAAGATTAAAAAGTGCTTTATCAATCGTATAAAATTGCTAAAACATGCCAGTCAATTGTATAAAATTGCTTAATATGTACAAAGCACGTCAGTGGAGCTGCATATGAATATGGACTTTCATTACCCGAAACATTTCACACTCTACTTCAAGAAGAATTAAACTCCAATGGAGAGACTATCAAAAAAAAAAGGTTTTATTCACCAACTGAAGCCAAATCGCAATGAAATCAATAATCGAGAAAACTATTGATGCTAAAATCATGCATTCTCTCAGTAAAATTTTATTTTTATAATATTTCAAATTTATAATTGCGTAAAAAGCGTACAGTCAACAGACTGAAGGTCACAGCAGTGTTGGCTGCATGCCTTTTAAGCAATTATAAATTTAAAATATTATTGAATGTAATGTCATGTGAAATTTTCTTCAAAAAAAGTCTAATAATAATAGATTATTTCTAATATAATAACACAGGCCTACAAAAAAAAATTTTTTTGGTGCCTGAGATTTTACAACTGATTTTGGATATTTTGGGGTCGCTGATTCCAAATATGCAATCAGTTTTTCTCTATCAGCTCTACTTTTTTAGATAAGCAAAGTGAACTAAAGATTTTTTAGAACTAAAGTGACCTTGAACACTTAAACTGACCCTATGATACATAGCCCTGTAACGACGCTCAAGGCGATTAGAAGGACGTTGAAATACCACAAGATCTTGAAAAAAAGAAATGTGCAAGCAAAACTGAAGATCTGCACATCCTTATGATTTCACGCAGCTCATCCATAAAACCAAATGTAAGTCTCCAAGAGATAAGGTTAATTTCAGAGTTCGCTCCATGGAAACAAAACTGGCTTTCTTTGACTTTCTAAAGTTTTTGAACTTCCATGATATTTGTGTTCAAGGTAGAATTCGTTTCAATTTAACGTAAAACTCGTAGTGTTGTAGATTGTTGTGTTTGCGTTGTAAAATGGAATTTAAATGAGTTCAAGTAGAAAAAGTAGTATAAATCATCCAGATAAGTTTTGCTACATATGCGGAGAATAAAAGTTGAAAGAACATAGAAAATATGTTACTGACTTTATAAAGAGAGCTTATCTTGGATACTTTGGGGTTAGACTTGGTGATCAGGATAAAATCTGCGCACCGCAACAGGTCTGTAAAGCTTGTACAGAGCATTTATGACAGTGAGCTGACGGAAGAGAATAAGTCTCAAATTCGGTTTACCAATGGTTTGGAGAGAACTCCAAAACCATTTCTATGACTATTATTTCTACCTAGCACTGGAATACTATTTGAATTAATCGAAACAATTGTAATAAGAAAACTTATCCTGATTTAGTGTCTTCAAGACCTCCCCCCCCCTTCTTCACTCAGAGGAACTACCGATCCCAACGTTTCAACAGCTACCAGAGCTTAGTGAGGATGAATATTGTCCTTCTGATCATCTTTTAGATAGCCGTGAAGGTAACAGTGATTATGAGGAGACGTCATCAATGCCTAAATTTTTCAACCATGTTGATTTAAATGATTTCAAAAGAGATTTCAATGTTTTAAAAGAAGCTCCTGAATTACTGGTTGGTTTCAAGATTAAAATTAAAAATTTATTCGAACAAAGAGCCAAACTTACAGTTTATCACACACGACAAAATTGTCTACTACAGTACTTCTCTTAAAAAAACAATCTTGTATTTTGTCATGAATTTAGAGGACTGTTAGAAAAATTGGTTCTTCCTAAATATTCTCCAGATAATTGTCCTTGGACAGCAAAGAAGTTACACAAAATACTATTGTTTTTCTATTTTTGGGATAGCAGGGATAAAACACGCCACTAGATTAGAAAAGTGAGGCCTAAGAATGAAAACATGGATGTTGGAGAAAGGAATGTCATTAATAACACTTTAGTTGGCTGAAAGAAAATCATACTTTCTGCACTGCATATCAAGCTCTGTCCTATGAAGCAGTTTGTGTAAATACTCCATAAGAACGGGTCATGATTTGCATATATAAGGTAAAAAAACCCGAATTGAGTTATGAAGATATTAAAGCAGGAATGTTTAACGGACAACAAATAAGACAACTGATTAAGGATCCTGCTTTCGTAAATTCAACGAATGAGGCTGAATAAAAAGCCTGGACTTTTTTTGTGGCAGTTCACAAAAACATTCCGGGCAAATGCAAAGGAGAAATCTATGTAGAACTGGTAAATGAAAAGCATAATAATTTTAAATCTCTTGGGTGTAGTAGAAGCATTAAAGTGCACTATTTACATTGCCACTTAGAGCATTTTCTTGAAAATAAAGAAGGTACAAGTGATAAACATCCCGAAAGATTTCACCACAATATTAAGACTATGGAGGACCGCTACCAAAAAAGATGAGATATGCAAAGAGTTTCAGATTACAGTTTGAGTTTAAAAAGACACTGTTCTAAAATATATTCCAGAATGTCACGGAAAAGAAGCTTCCGAAGCATTCAATGAGTATCAGTTTCATCAGTGACGTTTTTCTCTATTTTTGTGAGTAAAAATATTTGTACAATATAATTAAAAAATTATTATTTCAATATGCGTATATCATAATAATAAAGACTAACATTTGTGTATTATAAAAAATAAAAATCCTGTATTTATTTTATTTTTACATACATTTTTTAATACATGGATTTACCTTAAAATAATGAAACATATATTTCACAAAAAGTTGTTTATCTTAAAAAACTGAGCTGATAGAGAAAAACTAATGCCATATTTGAATTCAGGACATCAAATTCATATAAAATCAGCTAAAAATACCCCGGCACCAAAACAGCTGTTGACCAGTGTAATCTAAATGTATATATAATATGCTTTTGATAGTTTCTCTCTTTTAAAAAATATATATTATAACTATTTCTGAAACATATTTTTTCTTTAGAATTACAGCTGATAATTTTTGGAAATTAGTAGGAAGAATATTTTCAATTTTGCTATACCTGATTCCAAATCATGTATAAATGCTTCAAAATCAATACAACGTTATTTACCCAATACTTTTAATCTCTTTTTCAGCCATAAAACGACTTTTTTATTGTTCTCATAACACAGTACGTGATACACGGGGTGTCCGTTCTTTGTATTCGGGCTGAAGAAATGGTCACAGTAACTTCACATCACTGTCAATCCAAATGTAAATCCAAAACGGCAATTACTCGAGCCCTTTGCAAAGACACTTTGTGACCAATCACAGATTTTTAGTTTTCATCACGTTCTACTTCTGACATTTGTGAATTGATTGCGACTCTACACTGATTCAGCATGGCACAAATGCGTCTTGCAGAATATTTTGAAAGGAATTTATTTTAAAAGGATTTAAAATCTTGAAAATTATTGAAGTTTGTTAAATAGCTCTATTAAACCTTTAAGAAAAAAATTGACGAAATCTCTCAAATATGTAAATTTGTAATCAAACGTAAACGATGATTAATAGATTATTAGCTGTTAACGATTACTGCAGCGTATCATGCTTATTTAAAAAAATCGAAGATTGCTACAAAACATATTTTATTCGAATAATGTCTCAACTATTTACTTGACCCTTACTCTTGACCATTCTATTTTTCAATAATATTGTGCTACATGGTGTTTCATACTCTCTTTTTGATATCTAGAATCGTGTTATGATTATAGTAATCACGGCAACTTAAAATATTCTAAGTAATCTCTGGCTCTAACTCAGGTGGACAAATATTTCATGTGAAATGAAATTAAGTGTTAACAAAAATGTCATAATTATCAACTTTCTTGATTTTCGCTTTGTTTAATCAATGTTACATGTAGTGATAAATGGACCTTGTGTAGTAATTTAAAATGAAATGACCATCGAATTTCTTTGAACAAGATGTAAACACATTTTCTGTATATTTTCGATAATAAAGTTTTATTTTTCTGGTAACTGATTTAGAATACTCATTCTGCGCTTCTAAAATAACTGACCGGTCTAACAGAATTAAATGCAGAATACATTTATTTGTTTTACCGAAGAAGACATATTGATTATTCTATTTGAAAATCTTAAAATAATTGAAATTTTCACTTAGCATTACAAAACCGAAATTGTATTTATTAGTTCCGAATATGATTATTAGCTAATAAAAATTTCAGAGCTCTATAAATTTTACTCCAAGTGCAGCATGTAAATATTAAGTAAAATTAATAATTACATTTTTCTAGACAAGCTGTGCATTATGTTGTTTCTTTAGGCAGACTAATTCTAAATGCTGTTGCATATATTATCAAAGTTTATTAAAAATGTGCTTGTCTAAATTATAAAACGTTGATTATTTTCACATAACAATCGGATTAATCATAATCATTAATATATATTTTTAATGTCTATATGCAAGTCGACGTCTAGTTATATTCCTATCCATCAAACTTAATAACGGCGATTCATTTTCTGAAAATTTTGCCGTTGTAAACCTATCAGTAGCAACTTTTTAATTGGATACCGTAAAACATTTTGATTAGAAGACTGTAACGAGTGCACCACAATCGATCATTATATAACTTGTCGTGGTGAATCTTTATTATAAGGCATACTTCAGGTATGCACGATTAGAGTAATGTAAATTGGACGAGTCTACGTCAGCTTTTTGTTATCTCTACTAATATTATAAAGAAGTAACATTTGTTTGTCTGTAGTGAGTAATCTCTCGAACTACCGAATCTATTTCAAAAATAATGGTAGGAAAATGATCGTACCAGTCGGTGTTTTAACGCAGGCTAAATTTTATGCCAGCGCCACTACCCTAAAAAAAAGCCCTCCTCCCCAAAAAAAGCTTTATGATGCTGAAAGAGATAGAAATTCGAAATCTCGCTTGGTAGTTGCCTATAAGATGAAAATGCTCTCTAAGAACTGTTTCTATAAAATTTCGAAATTGAAAAGGATGAAATGAGCGAAAACCTTTATAAACTACTTCTGTCTTCAGTCTACTTCTGTCTCTACTGTCTTCTATGGAATCTCAAGAGCAGATTTCATTGTGGAAAATGGATTTTGGCAATTGCTGTTCAAATATAGACTATATTTTATGTCTGTACCACTACCAAAAGGGGAAATGGATGCAAAAGAAAAAATGCTCTAAAATTGCAATTCTTGTGATATTGAAAGGGGTTTGAAAAGGAAATTTGGTATGATAGTTATTTATAAGATGTAAAATAATGCTATATACAATATTTTATAAACAATTTCTTAAAAAAAAATCGATATTAAAAAGAGTAAAATGAGTAAAACACGTTAAAAAATCTAAATTTTTATTTGTACAGATCTGATAAAGACAAACTTGAAATTTTGCATCTTAGTTACTTGCGTGGTATAAATGCTGTTTAAAGACATCCTTATATATGAAAAAAAGGAATGATTTGGAAATGGACCAATGAAAATCTCAGTAGATACTGCAGGGGGGAAGGGAGGATTTGGCTCTGTCGCCAAATGTCGCCTTTTTTTTCATCAACTTGGTGATACAATGCTAAATTTGACGAGCTAAATTATTCGACAAAAGTGACGCCAAGTTGGTGTTACTTCTGATATTTCGCCAAATTTCTATTGATTTCATCATTGTAATACAATAGGGTCCCTTTTTGTTTTCGTGTTTTGTTTTTTTTTTTGGGGGGGGGGGGGGGGAGGTGGAGTAAGAGCTGATTCTATCAAAAACTTGCCAGTATAAAAGTTAATATTAAAGATTTATAATAAATTTTATTGGATTTGATGTCTTGAGAATTGACAAAGTTTGAATTTTTTTTCTTCTGGAAATCTTAAATTTTTTTTCACCATTTGAGCCTATTATTAATTTTATAAAATCTATCACACGTAAATTTTTGGCCTTTTCTCTAGAATAAATTTAAACTGATTTGATATCTGTTAGAATTAAGAAGTTAAGAGGATTTTTCGATTTTCACAAAATCCCTATTTCCAACCCTTCGGTCCGATTTTGTCCATTAATGAATTTGACCGAGATTTTTCGCTTCTTCATTTTATGTATCGGTTTGGTAGAGATTTGTGCAGAATTACAGAATTTATCCTGCCCATAAAAAAGCGATATGTATAGAAAGATGGTTTTCAACTGGGGATGCTTTTGGGGTTTAGGGATCATGATCAGTGTAAATATGCAAATTTTTTTCAGAAATTCCAACATAGGAGAGAATGCAATAGGTAGTATTTTTTACGAAATCTACCTGAAATCCACTGCTGAAAAATTTAGTTACCACTATTTTTGAGCAGTAATTTCATCAAAACTCAAATTCTTGTTTAAGATCACCACCCCCTCGTGTTATGTATGTACTGATAGGTTTTTTTTAACGGATTTTCCTTCAAATAGTTTTGTTAATATAGCGTGCTCCGTGGTAGTGAATATGGAACTAACAGAATGCGATTTTGTTAAAATTTGGAAATGTATTAAAGCGGTCTGTTTCAAACTTTAAGATAATTTATAATATATGATAAAAAAAATAATAATAAAAAATAATGTTACGTCATATTTCGAGGATGGGGGGTGGTGTCAGAAAAAAATTAGGAAATATGACAAAACGATCTATATGAAACTTTTAAATATTTTAAGATACATTTTTTTTTTTTTTTTGTACAATGATGGCGTTTTAAAAAGTTTAGGGGGAGGGTAGGAGCGCGTTTTTACCAAGTGGAATCTAAAAATACCATGTAAATTACCACGTAATATCTATATTATAAAGGCCAAACGTATCTGTGTGTAACGCATACGTCATTTTGCGAATGGCAACACTTTGAAATTTGAAAAGAAATTTCGGTTTTGCAATTTTTACTACTGCAAATTTTTAATCTTATAATCATTGCACATTTTTAATTTTTACACCATCGTATAGAAAAAAAATGTACTTTTAAATGCAATTTATTTGAAAACTGTATCTCAATTTATTTTTGAAATATTATTTTTTTTTGTTGTTTTTAATACTGTTTTTTCTAATTGTGGCAACAGGAGTACTCCATTTCTATTTAAAGCAAAGGAAAAAATTACTACTGTATGTATGTTGCCATTTTTATGTATGTATTATTGTGTATGTTGCCATTCTCTCAAAAAGAGAAAAATATTGAAATTTTAACGCGTGTTGTGTCAAATATTTTCTGTTATAAAACCCAGTGAATTTTAATGTCATTTACAAAAATTCATGTACATTTAAAAGAATATAAATAGTTTAGTATCTGTTTCAGCTAATAGCATCGAAGCTTTGAGTTTTTAATCAATATGGTCAAATTAAAATACCAATTTTTTTTTTTAAGTGAATATAAATATGCAAGATGCTTATGTTAATTTTGGTATGGTGAAAATGATGTTGGGTTTAGATTTCACAGGAAAAGTAATTCTATGATTGAGTCAAAGTGGAATAAAGGTTGCTTTGTTTCATTTTGGAATAATAGCGTAAAAGTCTTAATCAATAACTTCATCATATCAACAGATCAATTTTTTGCGTCTTACAGCTAAGATTAAAGTTTAATTTCAACTATTTCTCAGTCATATAAATAGTATTTTGTTAACTTTAGTTTAAATATCATTTGTTTAAGAGTTAGACTTAGCAATGTAAGGTGCATTTTTCATTGTAACTAATTTTGTAGGTTTGTTATAAATCAATAAAACAGCCCCTCCTTAAATATTTTCTTTCGTCGAAATTCGACAGGTTCTACCTTGTACTATTAGAATCGGAGCTTGGAATATGTTATGATTGCTTTTAAGATACACACATTTTTTAAGAACGGTTTCTAAAAAAATAATCACTTGAAATGAATACTGAAAAGACTGTAAATGCTTTAAAATACTCGAAATTGTCATTTACTTAAAATTAGAACTTTTTATTTTAAGTCTCCTTTTCGCTTAATACAGGTAATTATGATGCAAGTCAAACTATGGCTTAATTAATATTTTTTTTATTTATCCTTAGTTTAGAATTAAGATAGAAACTTAAAATAAAAAAACAAGATAATTTATAAAAAGTTTAAGATGTTGATTATTGTATCAGTAAACAATAAAAATATCGTTTACATACTCAAACAAATTAAATGTGGGCAGCAACATTAATTTATAAAATAATTTTTAAAAAAATCTCTGTGCCGTTTGCGAACGACAGAGAATCACAGTGTGCTGCAAGAATTACGACAGATAAAGCGATTTAACCGTTTCATTCCCACGGTAGAATAAATTCTAGAAATTCCGTAGTTCAGAGAATTTGAATTTATACCATAAATTTCACTGATAAACTTAGCTTTACTTAAATGTGGAATGTATGTTATTAAATAAAACAAGTATTTCTATTTTAATTTTCTGATATGAATTTGGAAAATTATAATAAAAAAATTAGTTGGATGTGCCAATCCCAAAACATTCCTCTTCTCATACGTACATTTTAATATTTAATTAAAAAAATAGTTACTCATTTTAATGCTTTAATAATTTTAATTAAATACCATACCAACTTTGATTTTCATGTTAAATTTCTGCTTCAGTCAATCAATCGGAGTAAAAACGAATTTAAGTCTCTGCACGAATGTACAATAATAGAATAGATAATGATTTTTTTTTTTTTTTTCAAATTCAAGGACCTACTTGCCATACCAAAAATAATAATAATCGTACAAAAAAATTTTAGTTCAGTTCTAGACCTAACTTCATGCACTTTCAGATGGTGTAATATTGAAAATGGCATAAAAATCGCTACTGCAGCAACCCCTTCAGGCGGATTTTTTTCAAATTCAGGGAGGACCAACTTGATATAGTCATACACTTGCACAAAAAAATTGGTTCAATTCGATGCATAACTTTATACACTTATAGTCGATATAATATTGAAAATGGCACAAAAATAGCGAATCCCCCTTCCGGTGAAATATTTCAAAATTGAAGGAGGACCTGCTTGCCACAGCTAAAAACATTCACAAAAAAAATTGGTTCAATTATATACATAGCTTCATACTTTTAGATGGCAGAATGGCGACATACGGACGGACAGACAGACGGACATTTTGTAAAAACATGTTTTTTGGAATCTCTAACCCCTAAAACGTGTAAACCCTTCGAAAAAAAAAATGCCGATTACAATACTTTCTTCTATTGAAGATTGAAGAAAGTTAGGAAAAAAAAGGGCATGCATGATTTCATTTGGACTTGCTGGGAGTGAAAGGGTTGAAGAAAATATCCTCAGTTCATTCACTTTCATTGCAATGTTCCCGATCATTAGTTTATCTTCATTATTTTTGTTTTCCTTTTTTAAAAAGTGGGCTCACATTTTTGATAAATCAAAACCGTGATAGAAACTCTACTGAAAAATAACCATGAAAAGCTATATAATTATTGCATTACCGTTATCATTGATTTATATTGATACTTAATTCTATTAACATTATAATACATGTAATTATGAGAAGTGCAGTTGTGCATTTTGTTATGTTTCTTATCGATTTCGAAATAATAAATCATTTAATTTTCTGTTCTTCCTACATTCCTCTTTATACGTTCTCCTTTAAATGCATCTTGTACGTAGTTTGAGAATGATTGTGGTGTAGTTTTGTATTTTCTTTCGATGCGGTCAGTGTCTAACCTGAAACTACCCTGCAAGGTAATTTTGGTACTTTTTCTTCCTTGAATGTTATATGGGATGACATCGACGAAACATTTTTCATTGAATTAGTTTCAACTCTAGGAACGAAATGTATTGGCGGCATTCTTAAATACATGCTTCAACTCTAGATAATAATGCAAATAACCAGGTATATTATTATCAAATGCGGTAATTGGAGAAGTATAGCGAAAATATCAGGCATTCTAAGAGAAACGTGAATATTGACTGGTTTATCACACATACCCTTTGGTCTCGATTTTGATTAATAACGGTTATAATCATCGAGTTGTTTTAACACTGGGTAATCAACTGCACTACATCTGATCACGCGTATTTAAAATAATGACGTGATGATGCAGGATAACAAACTGCATTCGATCACTATCGACCCTTCCAGTGGGATTATTTAATGAAATTGTGTCGAAAGACCGCCGTGATTAAAGTTATCAGAATGCTCGTTTTATGATTAAACTGGAACAATCGATCTAATGATTTGTCATTTCAATTAATTTCTATACCTGATAATGTATTAAAATAAATAAAAACGGTTATTTTGCAAAACATTATCAGTCATCAACAGATGTTTCCTCTTCTTGGTGACACTTTAGATCAGTGGATAAGAATTAAGAGTGAGCAAATTCATTCCATCCGATGTATCAAATATGCATTTGATTTTAGAGATGAATTGATAAAATCTTTCATTAGCATGTATTTACAAGATCTGAACTAATTTACATCTGACGGTAAAGTGACAAATATGCTCTTATCGCTGAATCAATCAGATTATCTTATTTATTAATCTATGATAATCTTTAAAGTTACTTTTTAAACAACGATAAGTGATCTATTCTCTAGATCATCTTATTCCAAAAATTCACAATTAAAGGAAAAACTAATAATTTTGCTTTTTAAGCATAGCAATAGTACAATGATATGGTAAAATTTACAATGGTACGAGAAAATATTACACAAATTTACAGGATTCCCAGCAAAATATGATTGGTAAATTCCCTTACTTTTCCTGACCGAATCTCAAAAATTCCTGATCAAGCGAGCACAAAACGAAATTTGCTACTTATTTTCTTAATCTTTTGTAAAAATTCGAGATTTTTTTTTTTCAGAGATCATTCTTCAAATGTCCTTTGCGATTGTTTGGATTTTGTGAATTTTTCCCAAAACTATTTGATGAATTTCACTTCCTTTTTCATTTTTTCTCCAAGACTTTACCATGACTTTTTAGAAAATATTTGTAAATTTCCTGACTTACGTGACAGTTGTAGAAGCAGACTAAAACGAATGAAAATTGTAAAACTAATTAATATTACAGTCTGTTACAAAATTATAAGACCACTCGGAATTTCATCCATTTTTCAACAAAGAAAATATTAGTTTGAATTTAAAAATTGTATGAAAAGAAATATCTCTAGAATGTTTATTTAGCTCATGGTAAAAAGTTTGAAATTTTTTTTGTTTCAAGCCATACTATTTTACACAAATCTGCTGTTTCATAAATATAAGACCATTCTCATATTATTAATAAATCAGACTATTTTCTTTTGAACACAGTGTTAACTCCAACCTAAACACTCTGTAAATTTTAAAAAGAATAATTAAATGCAAAAATCTGAATTGTGTCCAATTCCTTGAATTTATTAGGATGAGCGAAGCGAATCCTCTACTAGTCCACTCAAATTACAATTTGTCGTACGCTTTACAAAAAAACTATTCAATATTTTAACTTCAAATTAAACACAAAAATAAATTATGATCTGTAGATTTGCAGAATATAATTTTTTTTACAGTAAAACGTTAAAAAAATTATTTTAATTAATTTATTTTACATGCATTTCCAATACGGAAATATTTTAGCAAATAAAAAATGAAACGCGTATATTTTCAGAAAAAAAGTTTAAATCATGGAGTAAATAATTATAGATAGAATCTATATATTTAAAACACCTGGCTGTTTTTTTGGTCATCAGCCCTGAGCTTTCTACTGGCCCGATTTTGATAATTATTTTTTTAAATGAAAACTGTTTACGTGTAGATGTGCCCATTCTGGCTAATTTTTAATTTATTCAATTTTTATATTTTATTTTTAATTTTAAAAGCTTTTACATGACATTTCTTCAAAACAGTGGCAACAGGTTAAGCTGTTCTCAAAATTTATTTTGTTTCATTATTTCCCATCAATCAGGAGCTTGGTCTCATCGGTGAATGTATAATCGCATTTCAAACAAACAAACAAACAAAAAAAAAGAATAAATAAAGGTTTTCGTTAAATTTAATCATAATAAAATGATTGCACATACCTGAAATACACAGATTATTTACTGAGTAATATTATTAAGTATTATGTAAGTAAAATAACAGAAGATAAACTTTAATAAAATATAATATCTAAAGTGAAATTTTGTCGATGGAGAAAATGTCGTCATAAAGAAACCAGATAAATTTATTCCATGAATATAATATACATTGTTACTGCTGTGTCAGTAATGATGTCATATTCACTGACTTTAATTCCTGCATCTAAATAAAGTGAACTTCTATTAATTTAAAGGTCCGTGGTGTGCACAAATGAAAATATTTCTATAAACGGCGCCATTTCTATTTAATTATAATGAATATTTTATGAAACTAAAGAATTCTTGAATAACTGCATAAATCACGCTTTTATTTAAGAAAAGATTGAGTATTGCTGAAGGTATGTAAATGATGTCATGTTAGAAAAAAAGGAATAAAACCTGTGATATGCCGGTATTACTATATTTTTATCTTACATAATAACAAACAAGTTGGAAATTGCACGTGAAGCGTAGCAAATGAGGTGCGTTCGTACGATGACGAAATCTTAAAAATATTTTTATCATATATCAATCTCATAAAATTTTAAATAGTGAATTACAATTAAAACGCTCATCAAACAATGTTCTCCCTATACCATTATGTAATGGGATATTTTTGTGTGGCTTTGTAAATCAATAAAAAATTTCTTTGCACCACAAATTATGTAAAATGTATATTATAATATGTTATTTATTGTTGCATATAAATTTTTTTAAGTTCGAATGAGTGTAACACCATTAAAATGCATTTGAAACATTTTTCTTCATTGACCGTAATGTAATGGAATACTTTTGATTGCCTCTGTAATTGATCTATGCATCCGATTTTCATAAAATTTGAAATAACTCGACAAAATTATGTAATAATTATATATTTTAAATTTCAAACGTATAAAATACATTTGAAACTTTTTCCCCATTGACCATAATATTAATTGAATACTTTTGATTGCCCCTGTAATTGATCTATGCACCCGAATATCAAAAAATTTGAAATAACTCGACAAAATTATGTAATAATTATGTATTTTAAATTTCAAACGATTAAAATGCATTTGAAACTTTTTTCCCCATTGAACGTAATGTAATGGAATACTTTTGATTGCCCCTGTAATTGATCTATGCATCCGATTTTCATAAAATTTGAAATGACTCGACAAAATTATGTAATAATTATGTATTTTAAATTTCAACCGATTCGGTTGGGTAGTTTTTGCGTTGTTATATGCGGACAGACAGACGGACGGACAGACGGACGGACTGAACGACCACTATAGGTGCTACGTATTACATAATTACGAACGCACCTAAAAATAATTAAAATCATTTCATTGTATTAAATTATTGTTTAAAATAAAAAAAATCTGCATTTCAGCAACAAATATAAAAATTTTATTCTTTTTAATAACAGAGATATCTTTTTTTTTTTTTTTTTTTTTCGTTGCCATAGCAATAAAATTAATTTTTACAAGTTCATGGAGGATACAAACAAATAAATAAATTAAATTTATTGCAAGTGCTATAAATGTGTAGTGGGTTGGTTAGGCAGTTTAGTAAGTCCCTGTTTCTATTATAATTAAAATGTTTCATTGATATTATAATTATTGTATAGTTATCAAGCGATATTTAAAGGGAGAAAAAATAAACTAGCAGATATTTTTGAATTCGTCTTCCGGGGTATAATATTAACTTCCTAAATAATTCGGCATTTAAATAATATTTAAGGTTTAAAAACCGCATTAAAAAAAGATTTGTAGCTGATGTTAAGTCCAACATAATAATTTATGAGTTGTTTTCCTTATTTTTGTTATTTTCTGAAGTTTGTGTATCTTCATCATGAAAAGTATGTTTCCCTATTTTAAGAGGTGGCAATTGTTTATTTCACTCAGTATTTTACTGTCTATATAAGATTGATACATATCACACCTAACATATATTCTTTTCCGTCGAGTTTCGACGGGTGCAGCTAGTCATGATTAATTTATTAAATAAAACATGTTTTCATTATCCCGCAAAATCGTTTGCACAGATGACACTTAAACATTTTAAAAGAATTGTATTATGGATTTTTTTTTCTTTTTGTAAACTGGCAACAAAATAATTGTAAACAAATAAAATTAATTCTTAAATTTGTTATATAAATGGAAAATTAAAAGATCTGCGTGAAGTTGTTGGTTCAAGCTCTTTATAAATATTTTTGCGAAGGTCGTATTGTGGCTAAATAATATCGACTCATTAATCAGAAGGATTTTATAGAAAAATAAGACTTTAATAAGTTCGCAAACACAACAATAATTATTCGTGAAAACGTCACTGCGAGAGTGAGAGAGCGCTTCGTTAAAAAAGGTAATTCCATTAATTGAGTTGCCATTCGCTGAAAGTAAAAAGTTCTCCCACGCGGAGAGAATTACAGCAATTCTCACACGCTAACATGTATAAAAATGAAGAAATTAAAATAAAATGTTTTACAGTTGAAAATTCATAGTATCAACGAAAGCAGATTTCAAATGTTTTTTCCAGAAAATAGGATTTTGAAGAAGTAACTTTCTTCAAGCTTTCTTCAAATATATTATTCTAAAATAGCTATCAAAGATTATCGGATGTTGATTACAAAGATTGGAAACATGCATATTTCAAACAATTAAAAAACACCAGTGGCTACTTGAAATTGTAAAAACATCTTTAAAAGAGCTTTTAGTTGAAAATTAAAAAAAAAAAATTGTAAAAGTTTGCTTCGAAAATATCTTATGCCAGTTTTACATCATAAGTAAAAAATTAAAATGCGCCAAAACATAAAATAACGTTTTTGTTTAATAAAGATGCAAAAATAATAATAAAAAAAAATATTGTTACTTTCAAATATCTGTTTTATAAAATAATGCTTCGCGAATCCAAACAAAGCATGGCTTTTGCTAGTAAGTAAAATGCCTCGTCGGAGTGAGCTGTTTGAAACCGAAGTGAGAAGTATCACATATTATTTTAATATGTGAACTAAATATCGATTTAACATCATTAGCAAGATATATATACTTTGGAAGAATAAAACTTTCATCTTACTAAAAGAACTTATTTAATACGGACACATTATTTACAGCAGACGATCACAGATACACACAATCGGCATAGAACACAACTGCCGCTTACATAAAAACATTCTATATACATTTTTACTTAAGTTGCGGTTACAGTTAAATACACCACATCTCCTCCTTTCCTAAACTATCACTACAAGTCCAATCGCTGAGGAGGTTTCCGAATTCTTGTAGATCGGCGAACTGGTTGTGGTGTTGGAGTTGAACCGTGGACACTGAGTGGAGCATGCTCTGATGTAGTAACTGAGACTGGCGTTGCATCAGTCGTCTCCGCCTCCACACTAGTGGGTGATTGTGCTAACTCAGCACTAGTTGTCGGAACACCAATATTTTGCACAGGAATGGCAGGTTTTGAAAAGGATCAGGAGCTAGCAGGTTTTTCAACAAATTATATAATTTTGCTGACAAACTAGAAATAAAAACTTTCCCACGTTTGCCATCCGGAACATTTTGAATATCCATGAAAGCTTCGAAGCGTTCTAAAAAAGAATCAAAAGCTTCATTCGTTTCATCAAATTTTTCAAATTGAACTGAAACTTTAGCTTCTTGCGTTTTCGGATCGGCAAAAGTGGTTAATTTCTCTAATAAAATTTTATTTTGTTCTATTAAACTTTGAACCAACTGCTCCATTTTTAATCTTCTTTAAAGATAAATATAAAAAGAATTCTTTACCTTGACAGTCTTCAGCATCTAATGTAGATGGATCCGATACTTTTTCATCCCATCCTCGTCGCCAGATATCCCATATTATTTTAATATGTGAACTAAATATCGATTTAACATCATTAGCAAGATATATATACTTTGGAAGAATAAAACTTTCATCTTACTAAAAGAACTTATTTAATACGGACACATTATTTACAGCAGACGATCACAGATACACACTATCGGCATAGAACACAACTGCCGCTTACATAAAAACATTCTATATACATTTTTACTTAAGTTGCGGTTACAGTTAAATACACCACAAGAAGAGTGTGAATTCTACAAAGGAAAAAAGTCTAAACGTGAAATAATTCTTAATCGTTCTAAACCTGCGATTCATAACGTTTTAAGTAAAAAAGAATTGTATAGAATGCATAAAAGATCTTAAAGGAGTTATCAGATCGTGATAATTGGTGAATTGTCAAACTGGCAACGAAAAATAGTACTCGTAAAATAGCACAACTGATAACTAAAAAGATATCACATGCAACCGTGTAGCAAAGTTTGAAATCTAATTCTGGTATTTGTAGCAAAGGGTATAGCCGGGGTTCTTAGTAAAATATGCCCTTGAGTCAACCACATAGAGTCCTACATGGATCGATAGCCCATAAAAAGAAATTCATTTCTCCCCAGTTTTAAGTTTGTATCTCAAGACCATGGGGGATAAATGCCCTAAATGCCTGTTTTGGAAAAGAGCGCATTGTGACGAAACTACTAATCAGATTTCAACGAAAAAAATAAAGGATCTAAAAAAACCGCATACGAATGTTTAACAATTTTTTCAGATTTTTTTAAACAAAAGAAAAAGTTTTCTAACATTTTTCCTGTTTTTAAATGTACATTTTAATTAAAAATAAACTGAAATTTCTGAGTGACAATTTTAATTTTTTTACATGAAATACTATGAGACTTAATGCATATTCACTATCAATTTCAACTTTCTACGTATGGTGCATCATATTAAAAAATGGCAAAATCATATTCCGGCTGTATTGTAGGGCGTGTGTCGGACAAATTTCACGCCTTCTTTAAAAAATACCGTGTGAAATAATATGTGAGATTTGAAAAGAAGGCGTGAAATTTGTCCGAGACACGCCCCACAATACCGCCGGAATATGATTTTGCCATTTTTTTAATATGATGCACCATACGTAGAAAGTTGAAATTGATAGTGAATATGCATCATGTCTCATAGTATTCCATGCAAAAAAATTAAGGTGGTCACTCAGAAATTTCAGATTATTTTTAATTAAAATGTTCATTTAAAAACAGGAAAAATGTTAGAAAACTTGTTCTTTTGTTTAAAAAATATCTGAAAAAAATTGTTAAACATTTGTATGGTGGTTTTTTACATCCCTTATTTTTTTTCGTTGAAATTTGCTCATTAGTTTCGTCACAATGTGCACTTTTCTAAAACATGCATTGAGGGTCATTACCCCCCATAGTCTTGAGATACAAACTTAAAAATGGAGAGAAATGAATTTCTTTTTATGGGCTATCGATCCATGTAGGACTCGATGTGTTTGACTCAAGGACATATTTTACTATGAAACCCGGCTATACCTTTTTAACAGTAAACAATTATTACTAAAATGTCACAAACATTTAAGTGGGCAAAGAATGTCATGTCCTGGAACTCTACATGGAGAAATAAATTGATTTTAGACGAAAAATTCAATCTTAAAGTTCCAAACGGCAATAATTACTAACGCCATAATTTAAGAAAAAAATCTCCCAAGTTCTTCCGCAGGCAAATGGGAGGCGGATCCGTTATAGTGTGGGGCGCATTTTCAAATGCAGGAAAATGAAATCCCCAAAGAATTGAAGGGAAAATGAATTCTGACAGTTACCAACGGATGCTGTTTCGAAGTCTGATACCTTTCGGACCACTTATAGAAGGTGTAAAATGGAAGTTTCAACAAGGTAATGCTCCCAGTCATTTATTGAAATAAACAAGAGTGTCTTAAAAGAGAAAAGATTGATGTTTTACCTTGGACAAGTCGAAGCCCTGACCTAAACCCCATTTAAAACTTGTAGAGTTATTTGTCTCGCCGGGTGTATGAAAATAACAAACAATATCATTCAACATATGAATTAAAAATAGCCATTATGGAGAAGTAGGGCAATATTCCCGAATCGTTCCTTAAAAAAATAACTCATTGCCAAATCGTTTGTCTCAAGTTATTCAAATAAATGATAGAGCAAGATCTTTTTAAAAATTTCAGAAAATTGCCTTTCCCATAAGTGGTCCTATAATTTTGAAACAATTTTTTATTACATTGATGTTTTATTTTTTTCTGAAATAATTTCATTTGTGTAAGTTGCTGCATTTTACTAAAAACTATATGTACCAGCGTAGAGTATTCTATATTTTGATTGAAATATTTCTTTAATTACTTAAATAGCAAAATATGTTATGGTCTTATAATTTTGTAACAGACACAACTTTAATATTTTAATCTTCTTTTACCAGTGCGATGGTCCTAGAAAATAATAAAATGGTACCAAAGTGATTAAAGTTGCCGAAATGTTCGCCTGAGGATTTCAATCTACAAAAATCGATCCTATATTTGTCATTTGAAATGTTGCATAAAATGTAGTGAAAGGTGTCATTTTACCAAACGTTATCAGTCATTACTTCGGCACGAAAAAAAAAATCGTAAAAATCGGTGGTTCCCAAACTTTTATTGGCAGCGGACCACATAAGAATCTGTAACATCCCCATTAACCCTATTCCTTACTCATCACGACACATACCCTTACTATAATGCGTATAGTATGTTATTATTTAAAAAGAACTTTATTCACATTATCAAGAGTTGATGCAAAAATTTGGAATTTTCTTCTTTATGAATAACGAGGTAAGGCATTTCAACAAAAGTTCAGATTCTACTTCGTGATGCTTTAAGTTTGTCAGATAACACTGAAACCCAGACCAGATTCGTCCTATTTGGTCTATCAAATAAGAGTACGATTTTTGAGGTGAAAGAAGCAAGTAATATACACTGCTCAAAACAATTAAAGGATATTGCAGTTTTAGGTGGATTTTGTATCTGGGAAACTTTTTAGCTGATTGATACATGGTCAACAGACATAGTAGGTTATATGAGAATAAATTACACATGTTTGGCAGAAAAAAAATGCATTTTATTGCGCATTTGTGTACAAAAGGAAAAAAACACAATTTGTGCATATGAGAAAAAAGAATAAGAAAAAGTGTTTTCTTCAAAGAAAATCATTTTCAGTAGGGGGTATGGTTTCCACGGGCGGCCAGCAACGTTGAACACCTTTGAGGCATGGACTCAATGAGGCTATTAATGACGAGTTGGGGTATTCTGCCCCACTCTTCCAGAAGAGCTCTTTCCAGTTCTTGGAGAGTTTGTAGGGGTTGTTGGCGGCCAGAAACTCGTCTTCCTAGAGCGTCCCAAACGTGCTCGATTGGATTCATGTCTGGAGAACACGCTGGCCATTCCATTCGAACGATTCCTTCCTCGAAAAAGAAATCCTCCCAGGTTTGCACGATGTGGCCTGCAGTTATCGTCCATTAAAATGAAGTTATCTCCGATTGCTGCAGCGTAAGGGACTACAATAGGTCTGAGGATCTCATCCCTATATCGGCGACCAGTCAGAGCTCCATGTCGAATGATGTAGAGGTCAGTGCGCCCGTCAATGGAGATGCCACCATGCACCAACACTCCTCCACCGCCAAATCTGACACTTTCGTGCACGAACGCAGGATTATTCCTACTGCCACGGTCCCTCCAGATGAAAATACGCCTATTATCCGGATGCACAGAAAAACGGGACTCGTCAGAAAACAGAATATTGCTCCATTCATTTCTCCTCCAGTTGACATGCTCGGTTGCCCACTCCCTGCGGTCGCGACGATGCCTTGATGTCAATCTAACACATACCATCGGTCGGCGGGCATACAGACCTATAGCATGGAGCCGGTTTCGGACAGTCTGAGTTGAAATCGTGGTGCCTGTAGCCGAGCGAAGGTGTTGTTGGAGAAGAGTAGCGTTCATGTTTCGGTGTCTCCGAGCTGTTAAAGCTAAATACCGATCTTCTTTGGGCGTTGTTGCCCGTCTACGACCTTGCTCTGGTCTTCGGCCTGCACATCCACTCTCCAAAAAAGGTTCCAGATCCTGGAAATGACACTTTGTGACACTCCAATGGCTTGCGCTACTTCGGCTTGAGTTTGGCCCCCTTCTAACCTACCAACAATTCTCCAAGCTCCTGAATCTGTCAAATGACTTCACTGAGACATCGTACTCATCGAAACAAAGCAATTACTGAATGCCGATCATCCTTGTCTTCATTCTCTTTTATCCAGTTGAAAGTCAAATTTCATTCGCAGCCGCTGAAGCGACGTTTTTGACGTCGAACTCAAAATTTGCATACTCCAGTTTGAAAACCAGAAAAATTTGCATTTGTGACTCTCTTCTTCTATTTTCGGCAAAAAAAATTTCGTTTATATCTTTATTTTATATAAAACTTCAAATATCCTTTGTTTTGAGCAGTGTATTAATGAAAACTTTTATATTATTTGCAGAGGTTTTAGCCTATTTGCATCTCGCTAAATGTTTCTCATAACTCATCATCTCATGTACATATTTTTACTAATACGCCAAGTCTATTTTGCCTGTCTTTCCGTTTGAGCCCTGTTATAAGATTCCCGTTACAGTTTATTTAAAAGAAATTTAAATGTCTCAAATTTGCGACTGTGTTGTAAGCTTGTATGATTAAAATGCAGCTCAATTTGGTAGAGGAATGGCCAGAAAAGTAACTAGCAAGTTGCAATTATAGTAGCAGGTATGCACGTTGCATGTATTTTGTGATACCTGGGAAAGACAGTCGTGTTTAGATGCTTTCGTAATTATATAAATACGTAGCCCCTATAGTCGTCGTTCAGTCCGTCTGTCTAAATATAACAGAGAAAAAAGTACCCAACCGAATCGTTTGAAATTAAAAACATATAATCCTTGCACAACTTTATCGAGTTTCGACTTTAAATTTTATGAAAATCGCATCTATAGTCTAATTATGACTAGCAATAGCATTCCGCTGCATTATGCTCAATGGGGAAAAGGCAGTTTCAAGTGAATTTTAATGATATAATAGAACTGATAAGCATCTATGAAGTATATACTAAAAAAAGAAAACATTTTGCACAATTTGTGGAGTAAAGAAATTGTTTTTAATGTATAGGGCCACACAAAAGTATTCTATTGCACATTGTTAGAGGGAGAAACATTGTTTGGAGCTCATGTTAATACTATTAAACTATTTCATATTTTATGAAACTAATATATGTTGCTGAGGTTTACTACAAGTTACTTTCTGTATAATAAAAACCGAATAGTATTTACAGGGACAATCAAAAGCATTCCATTAGATTACGGCCAATGGGAAGAAATAGTTTCAAATGAATTTTAATGATGTTATGCTCCTTCGAACATAATATAACTGATATGCATGCATCTATGAAGTATATACTAAACATACATTTTGCACAGTCTATAGTGCAAAGAATATGTTGTTAATTTACAGGACCACACAAGTATTCCATTATAGATAATTTTTTCCGAACTACTGAACCACTGTACGCCAAGAGATTCAAACTCTTGTCAACAACTCAATATACTCTCCGACCGAAAACTCTACTCCAGAAAAATCGGCCACGCACCTTGGTGTCCACGCCAGAACTGACGATTCCTCCTCATCACTTGCTTTTCCAAAATGCAGCCCATCTGGGCTCCGTCTTACCTAAAAATATTACTTTCCCGTGATTTGCCTTTCTCGCTAGATAGCGAGTGAAATTCTTTTGTTTGCTTTATTTCAGGTATTCATTTTGAATGGCCAGAAGAACTCCAATCTATTGGTAAAATACTTTTTCATACAACACTATTTAACTAAAAATAGCTCGGAGTAACTTACAGATAAGATAAAAAGGTTACCTTAAAACTCCAAGTACACAGAAAGTGTTATGAATACAAGATATAAATAAAAAGACAATATCAAATAACAGTAATCCTAAATATTATCTGCTTGTCAGAAACTGACAAGTAGTTTTCATTTAATTGCTATATATATTTATATGTCATGTTTAGCTTGATGTTAGATTCTTAATGTACGATCTTTCGTTACTTTTAAGTTTTCTATTTAAAATTCTTTATCTAGTTTGTCTTAAGTGTTATTTTCAGAAAATAACAGTTCGTGATTAATGTTGTGTACTTTTCTTTAAATTAATGCTTGCAGCTGGTAGCTCTTTATACATCTGTTGGAAAAAAACTTTTAAAGGAAAATTCAGATTCTATTGCGTCAAAAGCCCACTTTTAGCTGTCAGATTATTGAAGTTGTTTCAATGTCTCTTCATTTTATGGGAAGAATTGTTTGAGTTGAGTTGTTGGGTCCCACGTGATTTGTATCGTTGACTTCACACATCAAAAGATAATGATGAGGGAAAGAACGCACAAATTAATCACATTTCTTCCACTGTCCATTATAACAATTTTCAATTCCAGTGCCGTAATGTCTAAATCTTGATTGTATGATTGTCAGCATCTTTCGGCACTTTAAAGTAGTCTCAATCTGAAATTCAATTATTGCGCGTGAACTGATATCCCGCTAACTGCTTTGAAAAACGCTTGAAAGTTATTTCTTAATTCGCTGCTTTAGAGGCTACCGGTGCCTAATTAGAGGCCTATTTCGTCGAATTGTTATTTGCATGTGATAATTGCATGAATAATGCATGGGATGCAGCCTGAAACAGGATAACGCTATAAGAATGATGAATTAGTAGTAAAAATTGATAGCGCTTATTTCATTCGTTGAGAGGCGTGAACTAACAAGCTATTTCAACAGTTGTTTATTTTTGGAGTGTTTTGTTGTTAACATTTTTCTATCTTTCTAAACGCACAATAGATGATAACTGCTTGCAGTTTTTTACAATCTTTAGTCAATTAAAAAGTATGCAAAATAAATTTCGATACCTAGGGTGATACCGCCAGTAATTGATACCCTTCCAGTAATTGATCAATCTTTTAAAAAAATTGCACCATATCAGGCAAAACCAGTTTTATACGTAGTTTGACATAATATTTGAGTATAAATGTTACTGCACCTGTTGTCACATTGTTGACAGCTGTCTGCTTTAATAAAAGTAAGTCATTTTATGATTTTTTAGAAAGCGTAAACAGCTTTTTGATTAGTTGGAAACAATTACAAAATTCTAAAGTAATTCCCCTGCATCTTCCTTATATCTTCTATAATAATAAAGAGAGAAGGATGTTTGTCTGTCAGCGCTGTTCTAAAAGGACTGCTGTACGTAGAGTTACAAAATTTGGAGGGAAGGTACTTTTTTACATGTAGTTTTGCACCTCGAAGCCCGATTTTCGATTTTTTGTTTAGATTTTTTTAAATAATTTTTTTAGACTATTTTTACCGTTATTTTTGCGGTTTTATCCCATTAGTGAAAGGAATACGGTTTCATTCTTTTAACCTAAAATAGCAATTTTTTTTTTCTCTTTTCAACAATGTTTATTCGGAATTCGTACAGCGATTTTTGAATTTTTAACGAATTTTTAATGCGATTTTAAGTGTTTTTTCTCATTTTGCGGCTATTTTTTTAGATTGATAAAAAGAAAATCGTTTTAAACTTTTAGCCTAGTCCCCTAAATTTTGTGTTTGTTACGATTTTTAGATTTTAACGATTTTTAATGCGATTTTCAATGCGATTTTTAACGTTTTTTAAAGATTTTTGCGTTTAGCATCTATTTTTTTCATAGTTGTTCTATCAAAAACTTGAGCTGTTGAGAATGCAATAAATAGTATTTTTTTGTGAAATCTACCTAAAATGTCAAAAATTTAGGTACCACTATTTTCGAATAGCAATTTCATAAACTATCTTAAATTCTTGCTTAAGACCGCTACCACCTCGAGTTACATATCACCTGATAGGTTATTTAACAGAGTATGGTTTTGATAAAGTTTTTGAAGAATAGAGTGCTCTACCTGGTGGTGGAAAATGGAACCAATAGAACGCTATTTTTTAAAATTTTTAATATAAAGAGACAAGTTTGTGTGTGTGTCAGAGCTGTTCTGAAGAGTCTGCTGTACGTAGAGTTACAAAATGTGGAGGGAAGGTACTTTTATACATGTAGTTTTGCACCTCGAAACCCGATTTTCAATTTTTTGATTAGATTTTTTTTATAATTTTTTAGGCGATTTTTAACGTTCTTTTTGCAGTTTTATCCCATTAGTGAAAGAAATACGGTTTTATTCTTTTAACCCAATATAGCATTTTTTTTCCTCTTTTCAGTAATGTTTATTCGGAATTTGTACAGTGATTTTTGAATTTTTAACGAATTTTTAATGCGATCTTTAATGTTTTTCTCATTTTGCGTTTTTTTTTTTTTTTTGAGATTGATAAAAAGAAAACCGTTTCAAACTTTTAGCCCTAAATTTTGTGTTTGTTACGAATTTTAGATTTTAGCAATTTTTAATGCGATTTTCAATGTGATTTTTAACGCTTTTTCAAGATTTTTTGCGTTTAGCATCTATTTTTTCATTGTTGTTCTATCAAAAACTTGAGTTGTTGAGAATGCAATAAGTAGCATTTTTTCGCGAAATCTACCTAAAATGTCAAAAATTTAGGTACCACTATTTTCGAATAGCAATTTCATAAAATATCTTAAACTCTTGCTTAAGACCGCTACCCCCCTCGAGTAATATATCACCTGATCGGTTATTTAACAAAGTATCGTTTTGATAAAGTTTTTGAAGAATAGAATGCGCTACCTGATGGTGGAAAATGGAACTAACATAACGCGATTTCTTAAAATCTATAATAATAAAGAGACAAGTTTGTGTGTGTGTCAGCGCTGTTCTGAAGAGTCTGCTGTACGTAGAGTTACAAAATGTGGAGGGAAGGTACTTTTATACATGTAGTTTTGCACCTCGAAGCCCGATTTTCAATTTTTTGATTAGATTTTTTCTTGATAATTTTTTTAGGCGATTTTTAGTTTTATTTTTGTAGTTTCATCTCATTAGTGAAAGAAATACGGTTTCATTCTTTTAATCCATTATAGCAATTTTTTTCCTCTTTTCAGCAAAGTTTATTCGGAATTTGTACAGTGATTTTTGAATTTTTAACGAATTTTTAATGCAATTTTTAGTGTTTTTTCTCATTTTGCGGGGTTTTTTTTTTTTTTTTTTTTTTTTTTTTTTTTTTTTTTTTCGAGATTGATAAAGAGAAAACCGTTTCAAACTTTTAGCCTAATGCCCTAAATTTTGTGTTTGTTACGAATTTTAGATTTTAACGATTTTTAATGCGATTTTCAATGTGACTTTTAACGCTTTTTCGAGATTTTTTGCGTTTAGCATCTATTTTTTTCATAGTTTTTCTATCAAAATCTTGAGCTGTTGAGAATGCAATAAGTAGTATTTTTTTGCGAAATTTACCTAAAATGTCAAAAATTTAGTTACCACTATTTTTGAATAGCAATTTCATAAAATATCTTAAATTCTTACTTAAGACCGCTACCCCCTCGAGTAATATATCACCTGATAGGTTGTTTAACAGAGTATCGTTTTGATAAAGTTTTGTAAGAATAGAGGGCGCTAGCTGGTGGTGAAAAATGGAACTAACAGAACGCGATTTTGTTAAAATTTGGAAATATAACAATGTGATTTATTTTAAATTTTAAAATGGTTTATAATACATGATAAAAAATGTAAACAAAGAATGGTGTGACACATTTCAGGGTGAGTGAAAGGAGGGGCGCGAACAAAATTAAAAAATGTAACAAGGAGATCTGTTTTAAACTTTTAGGTAGTTCATAACGCATGTTAAAATTTTTAAAGTACTGGCAATGCTCTGGAGAGTCCGCTGCACGAAGTTATGTTTGAAGTTTTACACCTTGAAGGCCGATTTTCAGTTTTTTTTATTTAATTCATATGCGAATTTTAGTGGGTTTCTAGGCGACTTTTCCACATTAGCGAAATAGAAAGCGGTTTCATTCATTCGACCTAATTTAGTGAATTTTGTTCTCTTTTCAATATAATTTATTTGGATTTCGTGCAACGATGTTTGGATTTTTAGTGACTTATTTAATGTAAATTTTTCCGCTATTATTCGACATTAGTAAAAGGAATTTTGCTTAAAACTTTCAGGCTGATGTATTAAAGTTTAGCTGTTAAGATTTCAGCTAATTTTAATGCGATTTTTCGAGATTTTTTGCGTTTGATGTCGAATTTTTGTCATTCATGAGATATTTCCAAATACAACGTTTTACCCTATTAGAGTAAAGTTTGACCCCTGTGATTTTTTAATATTAGTGATTTTTGATGCAATTTTCGAGTTTTATGGTGATTTTTTGATATTCGAAAGTAAAAATTGATTTCAAAATTTTAATCTAATTTTAGAGATTTTTAACAGTTTTTCAAGAATTTTTGTGTTCCGTGTGGATTTTTTATTATCTATAAAGGATTTCCATTTACTACGTGATTATCCTGTCGACGAATTTCGCCAAACTATATCAATCGTAAAGCAAGCCAAATTATGCAAATTGATGTAATTTTTATGTTAAATAATGAAAGAAGAGATAATTTAGAAAAACATTAATACAAATACATATAAAAATAAGAAGTAAAAACCACTTGATGACGTAACAAACATATGTAACATGTTTAATGTCAAGTGAATATGGAATTTACGATCCGCCATTATTGTAGTTTAATCTTATGGTTTGACCCAGATAGTTTCTTGGTCAACCGGATAATCAAATAGTTCAGATTTCAGATTAGAATGTTTTATCCGTTTGATGAAATTCTGATTACTGTGATTTAAAAAATAACTAGCGATATTTAGTGCATTTTTCAATGCTTTTTTAATGAACTTTTTAATGCGATTTAGTACTGTTTTTTTTCATCCCCACCACAGTGGTGTTTTAACAATTAAAAAATTATTTTGGTTTCAAACTTTTAGACTAATAAAGTAAATTTCACCATTTACCTTTTTTAAATTTTGTCGATTTTCAATGTGATTTTTGATATATTTTGTGTTCTGCGTCGATTTTTTTGTAATTCATGTAAAAAAGAATGATTGCTACGTTTTACACGACTAGAATATTTTTTTTTTATTCACGGAATGTATTTACATTTAGCGATTTTTAATGAAATTTTCAATGGTTTTGTATAGGTTTTTTGAATCTTACGGCTATTTTTTGAAATTTCGAAAAGGAAATTAATTTCAAACATTTACATTTATTTACGAATTTTGAAATTTAGTGATTTTTTAATGCAATTTTTAGCAATCTTTTCCTTATTTCTCACGCATTGCGCCGATTTTTTCATTCGTATTTAAGAAAGAATTCATATTACACTATTTTACTCTATGTAAAATAATGCGGGGGACAACATGTAAATGTTGTCCCCCGCTATTTTTAAATTTGAAACGATTTGTAATGCATTTTTAAATACAATTTTTATATGTTTTCGAGTCCACGGTGATTTTTTCACAATTGGAAAAGAAATTTTCAAATAATTTGTAGCTTAATGTAGTAAATTTTGACATCAATGATTCAGATTTTTTGCGTATTTTCATAAAATGTTTAGCGAAATGTTTAGCAAGTTTTGTGTCGATATTTTTTAACTAATGAAAAAGTTCAGATTTCAATGTTTTGTCCCATTATGGTAAATTATATCCGCAGGAATTTAATATAAATGTTTATCTTACTATGGCAAATTTTGTCCGGATTTTTGAATTTTACTGATTTTTAATCTGTTTTATAGTGATTTTTCAAGTTCTGTGGCAGTTATTGACATCGTTAAAAGAATTTCGGTTTCTAACTTTTAGCATAAATAGTACAATTTGTTCTCCACGCTTTTATGAATTTTGCCAATTTCTAATGTGATATTCAATGTAATTTTTAGTTAGTTTGGGGGATTTTAGGTGTTCCGTGTTGACTTTTCCTTATTCATGAACGATTTCCGATTACAATATTTTCGACTGAATATTAAATTTTTACAGCCATGACTTTTAAATATTCAGAGATTTTTAATATAGTTTTCGATACGATTTTTAGCCATTTTTTTAAGTTTCTTGGTGATTTTCTGCCATTCAGAAACCAATTTTGATATCAAACATTTTGTTTAATGTAGTTATGTTTCGAATGCAAAGTTTTATCTCTTAATATGATTTTGGCGTTCCATGCCTACATTTTGTAATTTATGAATGATTTCGATCATAACCCCCCCCCCCCGCCTTAATATTAATTTTATAAGCATTGATTTCCAAATATTTAGCTATTTTTAATGCAATTTTCAATGTAATTTTTAGCCATTCTTCAAGTTCCGTGGCGATTATTGTACATCCGGAAATCGATTTCGATTTCAAACTTTTTGGTTAATATGGTTAATTTCTTGATTACTATATTATAACAGTGAATTTTTACCCTAGGGATTTTTTAATGTTTTACGACTTTCATTACAATTTTCAATGCAATTTTTGGGCTTTCTCAATCTTTTTTTTTTTTTCTTTTAACATTTTTCAAATGAATTCGATTTTAAATTTCTAGACTAATAAGAGTTTGGTTTCAAACTTTTATCCTTTACGGTAATTGTTTTGCTCTCTTATTTTGATCTACAGCAATTTTTAATGCAGTATGCTTTTTTGAGTTTACGGCGATTTTTTTTCAGATACGGAAAAGGAATTCGGTTTTTAATTTCTTCGCTGATATGATAAATTTTCTCCTGTGCGATTAAAGATTTTTATTGCAATTTTTTAGCAGTGTTTTTTGTTTTTATATTATCAAATTAATTAGATTCAAAACATTTATCCAAGTAGAGTAAACTTTGAGTTCCGTGATTTTTGAAAATTTTGCCATTAAAGCGATGTTTACGTTTCTTCGCGACCCGTTTCGATTTTTTAGACGTTCAGTTTTTGGCCGAATTTATTAAATTCTGTTGTCTTTTCTTCAAAGTTTATTCGAATTTTGAAACACAATTTTTGAATTTTGTTTTATATTTTTATGAGATTTTTAATGTTTTTTGCGATTTGTAAGATTTTTCCACATTAGTAAAAATAATCCAGCAATTTTCTAGCCCATCTCTTTTCAACGAAGTTTAGACGAAATTCGTGCAGCATTTTTTAAATTTTTCGAGATTTTTATTATGATTTTTAAAGTTTTTTCGCAATTCTTGCTATTTTTTGATGAACCCGGGCAACGCCGGGCAGAACAGCTAGTCAAATAATATTTTTATAAGTATTATTATTAACCACAGCCCAACATGATATTTTAAAGATTAAATTTTAGATTTTTGTTTGATTTCTTCAGTATTATCAATCGCTGAAAAAATGACATTAAAAAAAAAAAAAAAAAAAAAAAAAAAAAAAAAAAAAAAAAAACTGT
This sequence comes from Maratus speculifer, assembly GCA_964019185.1. Classification (NCBI taxonomy): domain Eukaryota; kingdom Metazoa; phylum Arthropoda; class Arachnida; order Araneae; family Salticidae; genus Maratus; species Maratus speculifer. The sequence goes on from OZ025291.1 coordinate 2,132,618, forward strand.
TTGTTGCTATTTAATTTTAATAGTGGCATTAATTTTGGGCTGTGGCAATCGTGTTAATTTACTTCTAAAACTTAAAAGAAATAAAATCTAATAAAACCTCCCACAGCACTTTGATTGATCAACTACTGGCAGAGTCGCCCTATATACAATTTGTAATTAAGTTTAAAAAAAATTATCCCAAAGACATAAACGACGAAGATTATGCTTTATTTTCACTTACGTCAGAGCTCCCAAATGGTCCGCTAACTGAACATCAATTTTTTCTTAGAAAGATTTTCGTTTTATATTTTTCTTGCAAATTTTGTTGAAAATGCCTTGGGAGGTTAGTTTTAACACAAATGCTGTAGAAACCTACTATGAAATTTTCTGTTAAAAATTTGGTATTCAGTACGCAGACCATTTGGGAGCCCTGTTACGTTTAACAAAACATCGTAAATAAATGTCAAAGTTGTTTGGAGCTATACATTTCGTAATAAATAATTTCGTAGGAACAATACATAATTTCATTGTAGAAAACAAACTTTATATTTCCTTTTCTTTCGTCCTTTTTCAAATTATTCTTTTATGCTTACATTCATCTGGGACATTTATTAGGATGAAACCCCCAGTAACTGATACCTAAATGATTCTTTCCTGTTCAAACCCCTATTACGAAGTTTTAAATATGTTTTGTTGTTATCTTTTAATTTTAAAAGTGTAGTAGATATTCATTTAAAATATATATATATTTTTCCAACTTTTGAAAATTGATACTTTTTATTACTATAATTTTATGTATATATCTTTTTTTTAAATATAAATATTATCAATTCCAGTACGAGGCTGTGCTAATATAACATTACTTTTTGATAATTTTGGACCCCCCCCCCCCACCCTCTTTCGATATCATACAATATCATCCTTGAACCCTCCTCCCCCCACCAGTAATCATATCGTTATCAAATTGTTTTTTGAAAAAAAATTTTGAAATGACATACAAAATTGGCGACTCTTTTATTTTCGCATACTTTTTTTTCTAAAATTTATTTCTTTTGTTCGAAGTGATATTCAAAACTGGCTGCCTTTTTATTTTCGCTTAATTTTATGATTCAAATGAAGAAAAATCGGTAAAATATCACTTTGCCTATGAATAAACATTATATCAAATAATACTTCAAAGAAATAGTTACTATTAAAAATTATTTCATAATAGCTTTTTGGTACATAATGCATTCAATGGTAATAAAGACCTGTTGCATTTGCTCCGACCGGAGGAGTGGTGAGAGTCAGATAAAAATCCTTACCAAAAAAATAGGTGGGCAAAATTCATTTTCTTTTTCCTTAATTTATTAGTAAAAACAAGTTTCATTTCAAATATACTCCCCATATGGTTTCTCGAATCGTAATTATATATTCATAGACATATGAAGGATAGGAATTTCAAACGTTGTGGATATTCCATATTTTAGAATTAAATTTTATAATTTAGTGATTTTAATATTTTTGCATTTTCATAAAAACAGAAAACAGGCTAAAAAAGATAGCATGCTATTTTGCATCAAGGGCTATCTCACGAATAAAAAGAGAAGTTTCATTGGATCAAAAATGATATCGATATCAAAAGATAACCCTATCCCCTACAGATATCTTATATCTTACGATTATCATATGATAGACCCCTTCCTCCCTAAAATGATAACGTATAATATTTCCATGGTTCCTGACTGTAAAATCACTCATATTTAAAAAAAAATAACTGAAACATATTAAAATAGTTAAGACAAATAACTTAATCTAGATGGAATTATATTTTAGAATTTTACAAGAAAACGCTTGTTGTTTTAGATTTTTGCTGAACTGTTATAAAATTAATGTAAAAATAAAGTTTATTTTATTTAAATATTTTGATAAATTTCTTGTTACTTTACATAATGACATTTTCTTCTATGATATATTGATAATTAAAAGATTTTACTCTTGTATATATGAGGACATGAGTTTCAAAACTTGTTTTACCCAAAAAAAAAAATGAAATTTTGGGAAATCGCAAAAACTTTGACTGCGTTCATTGGTTTTTATTGTAAGCAAAGATTTTACAATGATTGAAATGCAGTATACATACTAGTTTTTTGCTGATTGGAATCTTTTTTTTTTTTTTTCTGATGCAGATTCACCAGTAGACTAAAGAACTCAATTTTTAGGTGCTCCCATAATTATCTAAATACGTAGCATCTATAGTCGTCGTTCAGTCAGTCTGTCTGCATATAACATAAGAGACTATCCCACCGAATCGTTTGAAATTTAAAATATATAATTGTTGCATAATTTTGTCGTGTCATTTCAAATTTTATGAAAACCAGACGCATAGTTTAATGACAGGGACAATCAAAATTATTATGTTGCATTACGACCAATAGGAAAGAATATCTTTAAGTTCATTTTAGAATGTTACCCTCTTTCGAACATCATAAAATCTATATGTATTATCTATAAAATATATACAGATATGAGATTTTTCACACTTTAGTCTGAATTTCAGACTTTTCTTTAATTTTTTAAAAAAATTCACCAATTAATTTTTTGGGAAAACTTTATATTTTTTCCTTAGTTTTTTTACTTTTGTTTTTGTACTTTGATATAATAGTCCATCTTTTCTGAATTCCTTTTAATGTTCTGAATTTTTACTATGTTTTTCGTAGTATTATTAATTTGTCTTTTAAATAACACTTTAAAAATTTTTATTTTTCGTTATTTTTCCTTAAATCTTCATTCTTAGTAGTTGGCGTGCTGCACCTTTAACAATCAAATATGATCAATTTAATTCCTTAGGAACTTTTTTTTTCTTTTTTTTAAGAGTAGGAACTTTGTTTTATCATATACTTGTAATGATAATTGTAATATAGTTGTAATTATTTTGATTTGCTGTTTCAAGAAAAGTATCTACTATTTTTAAAATTACAATTAAAAAATATTCATGTCAGTGGTTTTATTAATGTTCTGTATCTTGGTAAAATAGACTTCTTCTGCAGTAAGTAAATAATTTCTGCATAATTCTTTCTAACAGTTTCTTTTTAAGTTGCTTAAAGCTAAATTGCATGTAATGTATAAATTTTAATAGCAATTATAATATTTATTCTGCTTGAAAGTATTATTACTCAAATGTCGTTCGCGCAGTTTTCAGACTTTTTACTTTTTTACCAATCTCATCCCTGTATATACTAAAATATACGTCCTGTGCAGTGTGTAGTGCAAAGAATACTTATTCATTTACCGGGTCTCGCAAAAATATTCCATCACATAATAGTATAGGGGCAAACATTGTTTGAGAAAGTCTTTAATTATATTATAAACATTTTCTCATTTTATAAAATTTATATACAAAGATGGTGTTTACCACAAGTTACTTCTTGTATAATAGAAAGCAGAAAGTATTTACAGGGGCACTCAAAAGATTTTGGATATTCTACTGTGTTCGAAGTACTATATATTATTACATCAAGATATGAATATTTTTAAAACTTCTTTATAATACGAACTCGCCTCATTTTCTACTCTTCACGTACAATTTCCAATTTGTTTAAATTTTGGTTTAAGAGAAATTTTGAAACTCAAAGTCCTCATATAATCCTTGGTATTTGGCGTTTAAATTTGAATCTTCTTTTATTTGCAGAATATAATTCTCTACGAATATGTACCAGCATTATTAGAGGAAAAAATCGAACCTTATTCAGGTAAGAATTTAATTTAAAAAATTTTCTTTTTTTATCTATTTAAATTTTTTTTTATCTATTTAAAATTTAAAAAGACGGGATCTGACATTTAGTAAATGTTTACAGTGTTTCATTTGTTAGTTTTAATAAAGATTTGTAGTCTTTAGAGAATCTTTGACTAATAAACCATATTGTTCTTAATATATAAAAAAAAATGCTCCGTTTTTAAAAATGTGCAAAAATAAAATGAAAATGTAGATTTAAATAATGCGATAATGCATTGTATTTGACATTTTATGTCAATAATTTCCAACACGAAAATAGCATCTTCACCCCTCTTGAGCTTAAGTGTATGACATTTTCATACCTCCTTAAATTTAACAGTAATAATAGCTTGGAATTTAACAGTAAAAATTAAATATTAGTCTTTAATATTACTGATAATATGTGCCCTTATAAATATAACTAAATTACAATAGGCACAGAAAAGAAAATATAGCTATAAATCTAACATATTTTAACTGTATTTTATGTCTAGGTTACAAGCCTGATGTTCATCCAGGAATATGCCATGTGTTCCAAAGTGCTGCTTTTCGATTCGCTCACACCATGATACCGCCAGGACTTTACCGAAGGTAATGTTTTTTAAATGTTTTTAATTTAAATGTTTTTAATGGTTTAAGCTATCACTAGGCCTTTCTCTGAATGGGAGTTTCTATATAGTTTTGATTACCAACTTCAGCCAAATTTGAACTAGTATGTTACGCAATATACAGGGTGAGTCATAAATATCGAAACAATAGGCTATCTCCTTAAATATTGCCCCTAGACCCATACTTCCAATTGCAAAAATTCATAAAAAAAGGTGAAATTTTTGATAAGATAAGTTGCAACTCCATGGGGGGTCTATTTGAAAAAGTACGAAAATTAACTTTTTATACAGCCCCCGTAGGATAAAAATTCCAATTAGGGAAACTTTGCTTGTCCAGTCCTGAATAATACACAAAAAGTTGCATCGTCATATCTTAAAAATTCGCGGAGTTATAACCGTTTGAATAATTCATCAGGTTTTAAGGGATTAGACACAAATTGAAATGCGCGCAATTCAAAAGACAATGTTACTTTAACAGTTGTAGGAAACGCGTAAAAAATGAGTTGAATTGAGTCTTTTGAGTTAGAATTTTGATTTTTTTCCTTTTTTCTGATGGTTAGCCATATAATTTGCTAAGAAAATCACATGCTAAAATTTATCATAAAATTTAAAAAGTTTCATAGTGTTAGTACTGGTTTCAATGTGAGAGTTAAAAATCCTTATAACTCCAAACATTATTTATGGGATTTCAATTTCTTTCTATTTAACTAAAAATAAAAATATGATTTTAGTTTTGTTTCGAGGTTTTTGTTTTTCAATATTTATTTTAGAGCTTTAAAAATATTTATTAAAAAAAAAAAAAACTTTTAAAAAATCATATTTTCAAAAGTAAATAATTTTTCATTTTTTTAAACAAAACTAATGTAAAATAATTAAAAAATGTTTCAAGTTTGTACTTTTTTTCTTTAACAATTCTTAACTTTTAATAATTTAAAGACAAGAAGTAGTCGGAAAAAAAATTCATTATAGAGAAAAGCGAAATGTACTGTGTTACTGCCATTAGTTATTTAAAAGAATGCTTTTCTGATATGCAGATTAAGTCCTTTTTAAAAAATTAGCTCTCTCAACTTCAAGCTTTTTATCGTCCGGTAGAGGCTGTCAAAAAATCTGTATTCTGGGCTCAAGTCAGATCAGGACCGTGACGTTACTTTTTTCTGAAGACTCGCCTATCCGGGTCTAATGTGTTTTTCATACCGGAGGGGACTGCTTCCTTTTTCCTAGGCCCCACCAGTGGCCGAGAGGTTCTGACCTCAAACTGGTAGACGGTAGGTGCTGGGTTCGAACCCAATCGCGACCGTCGGCCTAACCGTTCGGCGTTTTCCGTGGTTTTCTTAGAACCTTGCGTAAATACGGGTTAGGTTCCCCTAGAAAGACCCCCAAGGAAGGGCATCCCATCCCTTAGGGCCTATATCCCATAGTGTAGATAATTGGCCGACATACATACAACAACAACAACAACCTTTTTCCTAGACTTGCATTGGACGAAATTTTTAATCACGGTCTCGAACAATCCATAATTAAATCACAGAACTAATACGTACATAAAATAAGTAAAATTTGGTTTAATCAATATTTTTACGAAAACCACATAAATTTTAAAACCGCTTTTATTTTACAAAACAAAAAAAAAAAACTTTAATTTTTTTTTTTTTTTTTTTTTTTTAAGAATAGTATATTTAAATGCCAAAAAAATAAACAAAATAAAACCAGAGAAAAAAACCTGCCTATGACGGAATTCTGTCTTAAACAGAAAATGTGTTGATGCATGCAAAATAAATACAATAATACCTGAGAATATAATAAACTCCATTTAACCTTCATAGGAAATGCATTTGTCTATTACGTATTTTTTCTTTCCTATGTGATTCCGTCTTAAAAGGTTTTACTGTATAACATTTTTCAAATTCTTCAACGCACGGGATATGGATTAGCGATAATAAAATATAAGTGAAACATTTACATATAAACATAGATTTATAGATAAAATAAATATATCACAGGCTTTGGAGCCTCTTTAATAATATAAAGTATAAATATAAAAAACGAAATTCTATATTAAATATTTTTGGTCAGAACTCCAGCACGCAAAACAATTTTAAACTATACTGAAGTAAAAAACTATGTAGAAATTCACGGCTGAGCCGGCTATGGTTTAAGCTTTTTTTCCTGGCTGGTCCGGATTATGATTTTAACATTATTTCATGCCGGGCTGAACTTCTTTCCCTATGGGTCGATCTAGGACCGGACCTAAATACTACGATTTATTCAGACTTTCAGTGCTAACGATCAACATGTTTTAGAAACAAGTTTCAATTTTAAATCAATACGCTGCTTTATTATGGCCAAATAAGAGGCACGGTCTTAAACCGATATATAACAACGTTACAATTTGTGGACAATCCCTTATTTGCTTTGAAAATTGATGAAAAATGCTTCGTTTAAAGTGGTGTAAGTCACGAATTTTTGAGAATTTTAGATTTTGATATCTCTGTCAGGTTTTCAGATAGGGAGATGAAATTTTTTTTGTTCAATTTAGGAATGGATAAGGAATAATTTCCTAATTGGGAATTTTGCTCTACGGGGGCCGTATAAAAATTTAATTTTCGTATTTTTTCAACTAGACCCCCCCATGGAGTTGCAACTTATATTATCAGAAACTTCAACTTTTTTTATGAGTTTTTGCAATTGGAAGTATGGGTCTAGAGGCAATATTTAAGGAGATAGCCTATTGTTTCGATATTTATGACTCACCCTGTATAGTGAGGTTTATATTATTTGCTAGTTTTAACACGTTCGCTGCCGCTTGCGTGAAAATGTGATGATAGCCAATGCCGCACTGTAGAAGTGGGTTTTTCCCAGAAGCCGATTTACTTTTTATAACAAAGAGTCGGTGAAAATTTTCCCCGCGCCAGCGCGTGACTGGCTATTGGACATCAACCCACATCACGCGCTGGCGCGTGAGTGGCCCCTTAACATTGGCGCCATATCACGCACTGGCGCGTGATCGGCAGCGAGTGTGTTAATGCTTTGAAATGTATCAGTTCGAAAATAGCATGAGCATGTTTGGAGTTAAATAGAATATCATTGCTATCATTTGTTTAACTTCAATTATCGGAGTTACGCTTATTCTTCATTTTGTTGAACTTCCATTTAAGCGTGTAAAATAAATAAAAAATAAAGTAATATAATAAGACGAAAAAAATAATGTATAATGCAATCACTGAAAGTATTTTACTATGGTGCAGACTTAAATGATCAATAGAGCAAATGAAAAGAAATGATTATTGGAGGAGAGCAGCAAGAATGTAGATTGGAAAGAAAGACAAACATTGAAATAAGAAATCGATGAAATATGAAGACAAATATTACGCAGAAAATAGATGGAAAAAAATGTTGATGATTTGGTCATGTGAAAAAGGTGGAAAGCAGCAGATTGCAAAGATCACTAATGAACTGGCAATAGGAAATAAAGAACAGAAGGGGAAGACCGAGAAAACGTTGGAGCGATAACCTGAGAAAGAATATGGTAAATTATGAACTGATTGAGGCAGAGCCAGAAAACAGAAGTGAATGGTGAAAGAAATTAAGTGAATGGTGAAAGAAATTACACACGGCTTTTGGTTGAGAAAAACTTTGTATGTGGGGAAAATCCTAAAAAAGAGGGGAAAAAATTGCAGACAACTCAAATGGCATTTTTGCCTTAAATCTGATTGCTGTCTAATTTCAATAATGTTAATGATGTATACGTGTACCATTTGCAATAATGCCACAGGCGACTCTTTTTTTTTTTTTTAATTCTATTTCGCAACAATTTTATAAAACAAATTTTTACATATACATTTTGAAAACATCTGAAAGAAAAATGCACTAGAAAATTTATTCTCTTAAAATAGCGGTGCGAACAGAATATAGAAATAGTCGCCTGTGTGAGACTTTCATTTGAGAGTTTGAACAAGGTTTTAACTCGGTGAATATGATTGCGAGCCTCTCTTTTCATTCTGCAGTTTTATGCTATTTTTTATCTTCTTAGATGTTTACAAAACATTTTCATTTAACATTACTTATTTAAGAATTGGTGTGATGTGATAGCTCATTTGCTTAATGAATTAAGAAGTTTTAAAAATCAACTACAGTTAATATACACTCTATTTCCCTGTTTTTTATTCTCAACTTTTACAGTTATAGGTCCCCGTGCTAGCAGACTTGCATCTTATGAATGATATCCAGACAAAATTATTAATAGAGATCATTGACAATGCAATAGTGTAGTGTAAAACTATAAATTAAATCTATGCTTCAGGAGAAAAAAAATCAGCGAAGGCTTGATTGCAAAGTATATGTAATAATTATTTGCTTTCTTTTCAACAATCCTAGAAACAAAACTTTTATAAATAAGCAAGAAAATCACTCGATAGTGACTTGATCTTAAGCAGCCATTCTTGCTTAATGAAAATCTACGATAGAAGTATTTTAAAGTTTATTTTTTAGTTTCTAAAAAAGTACAGAGTCGATTTTGATGAAAAGGAAGTGGTACAAATTTGAGTGTATTCTCTTTCAATTTAAAATAAAATCGCATAAATCAATAACGTAGTTTCAAAAAAGAAAAAAAATCTGATTTGGATTTAAGAAAATTGTTTAGAATTGCAAAATAAACAAATAAATGAACAACACTTGCTCTTTTAGTAATTAAACATAGATTCCGAATGTAAACTGAAAACTTAAATAAAAGCTTAAGTTTTAAACTAAAAAAAAATTAAATATTTGTAAGTTAAACAACATAAATACAATGCGACCAAGAAAATATTGGATAGTTATCGCCTGTTGTCGATAAACAAAAATAAAGGACCTAAAATTGAATATTTTATTCATTATTAAATTTTGTACATATTCTAAACATTGACAAACCATGTATTCCCATCGATAAACGTGTATATCATTTTGTATAATTTAGCTCATTAAGAATTTAGTATAAAATGAAACTACTACAAAATTGTCTTTACACATTAACTACTTACTAATTTTTACGCGTCTTTTTTCATTACATTAAAAAACATAATTAAAATTCAACATGTTTAAATCAGCGACATTTGTATTGCACAATTAAATAATATTTCATCTTAGTATATTTTATGTTAATATTTAATCGTACTACACTTTTTTTTTTTATATTTATTTACAGTATTTCATACCTAAACATTATTCTACGCAACTTTTTAAAGTAACATTTTATTATTTCATACCTAAATATTATTCTACGCAACTTGTTAAAGTAACATTTTATAGAAACAAAATAATTTTGTTGCCATTCACACAAAAGAAATTACAATCTACCGCTAGGTGACGTATATGACCCCGCCTTTAAATTTGCGGACAACTCTCCCATTATTTTATAATGCTTCCTTATACAGTTTTGGTCATTGATTGAAATGCATTCTTACTGTGTTGTGTGTATGAAAAAACTAGATTTATGAGTATTATGTTAGCGTTGAAAAGTGTTTCTTAATTTATGTCTCATGCCTGATATTTTTTTTTCAACCTTTTGTTCTATCTGAACGCATCTTTCGTTTAAATATGACAGGAGCAGGGCAATTCATGAATATTTCAATTTCATAACCATACGTCAAGTTTCTGGTTGAAAAAAAAATTCTGAACGTGAAGCGATTAGAAATGGACTGATAATCGTAATTTAGTATTCCGCTGCCACGATGACTTGATGGAGACTCAAAACAATAATTCGTAGTTGGACATTTAGATTTATGCAGCTGTGAATAGATGCGCACCGCTTTACTTCAAGCCGCTTTTTCTTGCGATGTATCGCAAGAAACAGACAGACCACCAACGCAGGTCATGACTGAATGAGTGAAAAATAGGTGATAATTTTTAGAATAGAAGCATACGGAACGAGCTTCACAAAATGAGTATCTCAAGTCCATTTCATTTTTAAGACTTAGAGGGGAGTTGTCAATTCGATGTGGTTTTATTTATTTTTTTGAATGTATGTTTATCGATACATCGAGAACAGACGATAAGTATCCAATATTTTCTTGGTCGCACTGCATTTATGTTGTGTAACTTACAAATATTTCATTCTTTATAACTTAAAACTCATTTCATTTTACATTCGGAATTGATGTTTAATTACTAAAAGAGCAAGTAATGTTTACTTATTTATTTTGCAGTTCTAAACAATTTTCTTAAAATCGTTAAATTAAATTTTAATTTTTTGAAACAAACAAAACTATTTAGAGAATTTCTATTAAAAATTCAATCATAAATTTATGTTATTTCCTCATGAAATATTAATCTTGTTTACCAGACTTATTGTAAAATATTTTTATTACAGTTTTTTTAATAAAAATGTGTATTTTTAAATGTAATAAAGTCGCATTGTCATTTTAGCTTCAGGATAAAATAAAATATATTTTCATAGCATTAGTGCTTTTTTCCCCGAAATTAAAAAGATATTATGGGTAATTTTTTTAAATGTTCATAACTTTATCAAAACAAACTGTAACAAAAATATTTTGAAATATAAATCTGGTAAACAAGATTCATCTGTCGTGATGAGTAAAAATCCAGAAAAAATGCCCAAGAGATGCACAGATAATAGGTATATGGGCATATATGACGTCATACAAAAAACCGCGTATTTGGGTTATCACCCTTCCATCAGATGGCGCAGCTGGCCAAATTTACTACAGATTCTAACATTATCTTTGAACACTTGATATGTATGCAGTTTTGAGCAATGACAGCCCTTATGTGTGCAAATTCTTTCTTGCAGCTCTGTAATTAAAATTAAATTAGTTTTAAAAAAATGCGGACCTCGCATCTTCCAGCCACAACCGATTCTATAACCGAATTCTTTTATGCGTCTCTATAAATAAAGGATAAATGTTACACGCTCAATAATACATAGGCGCTATCTTGTAGCGAACCTAAGTTATCCTTGTTAGATTTACTATGTTTGAAGTATCATAACATGATAAATTTGTTCGATTTGGTCTTATAACTACATTATAAAGAATTTCGCTTTTAAGAGCAAAAAAATACATATCATTTTGTTATATAATTTTATACAATACTAACGATTCTCGTGACTTTGTTCGCATAATAGTTGAAATATGCCAAGTGGTATTTGTATGTCAAATTGTTATTAGAAGGATTAAAATGTTAGGAATAATTCAAAAATTGCTAATTAAGCCACAGTTAGACTAAAATTCATGGCACTGCATTAGGAGAAATAAAACTTAAATTAATAACTAAAACTAATTCAAAATAAATGATAATTTAAAAGGTATTTTAAAGATTTTATGCTCATTTCAGTATTCATTTGAAGCTTTAAATTTTTTTAGAAACCATCTTCTTAAATCTCATTTACACCTTTAAAATTAACCATCGTGTCAAATTCAAAGCTTCTTGTCTAAACGGTATATCACTTCTCTGGTGGAAGTGACAACAACGTAAAAAGCCTATTTTGAAACAGGAACTTTCACCATTCATTTGATAAACTTAATTTTGAAATATGTTTAATATTTCCTAATATTCCATAAAATTAATTAAAAAAAATTTTTAAAGACTTTTTTTTTTTTAGAATTTTTATTATTCCTGCCAACCTCAGATGGTAGTTGCAACAGCATAAAATATATCATCAGTAGGATGAAAGACTCTTCTCTATTGACTCGCAACCATTACTTTTCGAATCAGTTCATTATTTCTTGAGATTGCATTAGAAACTTTGTCTAGCTTCGGATTTTTTTAGAACGCTTTTCACTTTTTCCCCTCTCTTCCCTCTTTTAAATTTCGAATTTGTTTTCGACTGGTCTTGTAGTTACTTATAAATGTCCTCTTATGAAATATTTAATGTTTCTAGCCTCCTCAGTATCACAGAAATCGCAATTTAGAGCATTTTTTGCTTTTGCAATCGTCTGATGTTAGTGGGATGCGCATAAAATACAGCTTATGATTGAACAGGCTGTATCGCCACAAATTTGCAACCAAATTTTTTAAACGGTTTGCTATTTCATAACATACATAAAAATCAAATTTTAGAACTCTTTTCGTTCACTTGATGCATTTCGCTCATTTTTTAATTTTCTTTTATGATTCTTAGAAAGTATTTGCATCGTTTAAGTGCTAAATTTCAAAATGTTAAATCCCTCAATGGCGCAAAAAAGGCAATTAAGTAAAATTTTTTGCGAGTGCAACCCCCAGATGGTAGTGACAATAAAAAGTATTTTATGTACGCTCTGACAGCTGACAACAATGTGAGAATATTCATAAAAAAATTGTAAATATAGTGCTACGTAAAACTCATTTCTGCCTTAAATAGGGCAATATTTCAAAAATTTTATTAAGTACTGGTAGAGTATCAACTACTGGTAGGATCACCTCACTTTACAAATAGAATAAATTAGAATATACTGTAATGGGATGTTAAAATAAAAACAGTCTATGCTTCATAAAGAATTGATCATGCTTAGAAAAAGTTTTCTTTTTCTAAAATGAGAAAATTCGTAAATATGGCGAAAAATGAAAAAAAAGTGTGAAGTTAAAATTATTTTAGCAGCCACTGTACATTACCCCTTTCAATTTTTCTACATTAGAACTTCTGTGTTGGTGGTCAATCTTTATTTCCTCTATTTGTGATGTATCGCAGGAGATGAAGCAGTCAATCAAGCTTTTGCCTATTCATAGCTGCATAAATCTATAAATTTTAGACTACGAATGATTGTTTTAAATATCCATAAAGCAATCTCACCGAGGCAATGGAATACTAAAGTACGATTAGGGGTCCATTTCAAATTCATTCACGTCCAAAGGCAAACTTGACGTATGGTTACGAAATCGAAATAATCATGGATCACCCCGTTCTTGTCATAAGTAAATGAATGATGTATCGCACTAGAACAAAGGTTGAAAAAAAATAGACGTAATCGACGATAGGTTAAATTGAAAATACAGAAATATGTCAGTTTAAGCGAGTTGCAAGCTTTCCTTGGGATGGGCCACTCCATTTTCTTGTGTCTCGGGACCACCCGTATTGGAGACATGCTTTAGTAATTATCTGTTGCTCCTGGTCCCCGATATATTTCTCGACGAGGCTAATAGTGGTTTTTAAAGGGTAACTCTGCTGAATTAATTTGGGGCATGGGTGGGGATAGGTTTCGAGTTTTACCGAATGATTTATGGTTGCCTGGTGTTTCATTCATTACACTTCGAAAACTAATTTATTCCGCTGTGTATCATTATACTATTTGCTTTGTGTGACCCTGTAATTTTATTCCATTTCATCTGGCATGTCGCGTGATTACTCTTAAAGCAGTGGAGAAAGTCTTAGATTAGATAACCGTAGAACAAATTGTAACTACCCAGCAGACTTTTAATGTTTTCTAAATGAGAGTTTTTGTTCTAAGATGGGGTAAAAGCATTTTTATTCACACCTTTAATTAAAATCCTTTGCTTTGAGTTAATTAAAATTTGGCCATGATCCTTGGAATGGACTGGAAAACGAAATATTTCATTTGTGAATTATCCTAGGCTTTTTGCATTGTTTTCGAATTATTTCGCATGTCTTTGCAAAACAAACTATAAATAGAGTTAGAAATGGTAATGTATCTCTTTTTGTTGTGTGATCCTATAAAAAGACTATAAATGTTACGCATATGATTTTTCATGAAGTATAATTTGTAATGTCTCCAAGTAGTGTGTATTAATTTTGAATTTACACAAGAATGTATATGCAAGTAAAAGCGCTGACATATTCGACAATAAATTTACGAAAATAATACCTTTTCTGCTGTAATTTCGAGAAAATACGCCACTGTGCAGTATGCTCGTTAATTCACGTCAGTTATTTCCTTTGAATTATGGTATGTTATGTATGTATGCTCTTTTTCCATTCTTTCTTTACTTACATTATATCAATTACAAGGTGTTTAAAAAAAAGTGGGTAAATGTGACTGAAGACTGTACAGAATGTTTCATTTAATATCTACTTTAAAACACTTTATTCTTAATTAATAAATCAAGATTGTTAATTTATAGTTATTAAACCGATGGAATTGATTTTAAAATTAAATATAATGGCAGTATCATACTTAATTTTCAAAAAATTAAAAAATGTTTTTACGCTAAATTAAAAATATTCAAGTAAAATTATTTAAATAAATCGATAAATTCGAATATTTTTAAATTCAACAATTTCAAAAATTTAGCGAAAGTATAAATAAAATGTAATTTTTTAAAAGAATAAAATGATGAAATAATTCCGAAAAAATCCATGATAATTCTTTCACTTTCCAAACATTCACTAGATGGTACAAAATTAAAGGATATTAACATTTATTAAAATTAAAAAGAAAAAAATCCTAAAATGGCTAAAAAACACATTTTTTTTAATTAAATAGATCCGGAAAAAATTAAACAAAAAAATTAAATTTCAACTTTAATCTACATGTTTCGAAACCGGGACCTTTCGAATAGAAATAGCACACACTACCACATGACTAAAAGATGGTTGAAATAAAGATTGTGTTTTAAAACTGCAAAAATCGTGGCATGTTATTACATTAATTTAATTAAAATAACTTTTTCATTTTTAGTCCAGTCATTTAAGCTTAAATTAGGTAAGAATCTCGGAATTCGAGATACCCAGCTGTAAGTCTGTAAATACTTGTATATTGACACCCTAAAAGTTGTCTCAAAACCTACATATGGTAGGGTGTACGCAACTATTAAATTCCAAGGTCAAAGGTCACAAAAATCGGTTTTTTACGCTTTTTTTGTAAATATCTCATTTCCTATAGGTTTTTTGTTATTTGTACTTATTATCAATATTGTAGAATACAAAATTCTCTACAAATTTTGTTTGAAAACATTTTTCATACGTCGAACCGTTTTCGAGAGCGCGTGGTCACAGCATCACTTCAGGTCAAACGGTGCCTCCGGTCGAAAACGCGCCATATATAGTTGATGAACTATCGATAAATCAATTATTATAAATATTTATCAATTTTTATTAACTATTATATTATATTTTATCTTTTTCTTTATGCATTGTATAGTATAGTTACGACCGTCTTCTCTTTATTTCGGGTAACTGTTCCTGGTAACTACGGACGTACAATTTCAAGAAATATGGCTGATTTGTGTTTTCTATGTACAGTGGAGCATCGTTTATACGACGCCGAAGGGACTACGGAAAAACGTCGTATAAACGATAACGACGTATAATCGATTTTCACTTCTAAAACCAGAACTAATTTTGTTTTCTCTTAATTTTAATGTTTAACGTGATGGTATGTATGAATTTTTAAATTAAACAAACCAAAATAAACAAATAATCTTAAAAACAAGGGGGAGGGATTAGAAAGCAATTTAAATATGCGTACCTTTATTCATGTTTCACCGAAAGATTCTTCATTTGCAGTTCATCATTTCTTTCCATTTAAAGTTAAAGATAAAAAACTCGCGTGGCCAACTAAAATTCGCCAATACTGATAACAGTTAGAAGGATAGTCTACTTGTAACTTTAAACAGGTCTAGAAAGCTGACCATCCCCGAAAAAAGAATGACCCCTCCCAGTGTAATCTGTTACACGTAAGCTGATTTTTCAGACTAATCGAACACCAGCCCACATTTTTATAATGTGGAGTGCATTTAAACACGCTCTTTGGTGTCATTCACAGCTGTCAACTTCCTCTCGTTCGTAAAATACACAAGAAAAATAAACAAAAATAAACCTATACAAAATCGAAAAATCGACGTATAATCGATTTTGAGCGTTGTATAAAAGATATATTTTTACATTAAAATGAATAGGAATGAATCGGGACCACATTAAACCGTCGTATAAATGTAAACGTCGTATAAGTGATCGTCGTATAAACGATGCTTTACTGTAATAAGTCAGATTCGGGAGGTGAATCGCTTATTGAAGTAGTGCGCGGTATGAAAACTCTACGCTGCAAGTGTCGAACGAAACGACGAAAAAATTGATTATTTAAAATCAGTAACCTCTGTTAAAGTGCATGAAAAGTGCCGAAGTGTTTACATTAGTAAAAACTGTATCCAAGCAGCAAAACGGAAACAAGAAGAAGGAGAAACTATAACCTCTCCATTAGTACTCCGTAAAAAACGAGGTGCAGTGTTTGATTTTAAGAATCAATGTTTATTTTGTGGCGAAGTTGCTGATGAGGCTGCAGCAGCTCCAACAGCTCTATTTGATAATGATGGCATGAGAAAAACAAAAAAAATCGTCATTGTATGACAACATGAGCCCAATTGATTTTTTTCTCAATGAAAATAATGTGACGTTCATTATTGATGGCGGATTTCTTCTTCATCATGTTGTATGGAGCAGAGAAGATACTTTATCTATTATTTTTGATAAATACATTAATTATTTAAAAAGGCATTACAGTTCCAAAATAATTGTTGTATTTGACGGATATTCAGACTACAGTAAGAACGTAAAAGCTATGGAGCAGCAGAGAAGAACTGCTGCACTTTCAAAAACGTATAAAGTCTGTTTAGATGAAACAATGGTTGTACCAGTTACTCAAGAAAAATTCTTATCAAATCGAAATAACAAAGATATGCTCATTAATACCTTAACTGAAAAATTACAAGCTGCAAATAATACTACTAAACAAGCCAGAGGTGATGCGGATATTCTTATTGTTGAAACTGCAATTGAAGAATCAAAGTCTGAAAAAACTGCAGTTATATAATAGGACAAGATATTGATTTACATGTCATTTTAATTGGGCGTACACTGTCTTACGAACAAGAAATTTCCTTTAAAAAAGTTGGGAAAGGAAATGTAAAAACGGAGATATACTCGACTAAAAGTTTTGATAATTATCCTCATTCCAAAACACATATTTTATTTCTGCATGCATTAAGTGGCTGTGACACAACTTCCGCGCTTTTTAAAAAGGGAAGAAAATCATTTTTAAAAGTTTTTGAGAAACTGACGAATTTGGATGAACTAGCTGCAGCATTTGAGGAAGAAAATAGTTCGGCCCAGAGATTATTAGTGAGTGGAACTTAAATCTTATTGGCAGTCTATAATGCTCCGAAATCTGTGAAAAGTCTCGATCAACTTCGTTATATGCATTACGTCAAGTCTACAAATTTTAATAAACCTGTGCAGCTTTCAATTCTTCCAACAACAAGTGCAGCTTCTCATCAACATTTCAAACGTGTATATTATCAAGTTCAAACTTGGTTAGGGCATGATTTGGAACCCCAGGTATGGGGTTGGGCAATGCAAAACGATTTTCTGGAGCCTATCATGACAATTTTACCACCTGCTCCAGAAGATTTGCTAAATACAATTTTCTGCAACTGCAAGAGTGGTTGTGGCTCGCGATGCGGATGCAGGAAAGAGGGCTTGCAATGCTCTTTAGCTTGTGGCCAATGTAATGGGCAAGCTTGTCTCAATGCAGAACCATATCAGAGCGACATTAACGAAGATGAAACCTTTGACCCCGAAATCATGGAACAACTTGAGACAAATGTCGTTGAAGACGATAATGAAGACCAGTTTGAAATTTACCAGCATCTGAAAGATGACGATGAAGAGGAAGAAGATGATTAAAAACATAAATTATAGTTTTTGAACCCTTTATTCCATTTTTTTACTTTTAATAAAAATAAATGTATTGAATAGTATTTTTTAATGAAACGATTAATTCATAATTTATTTGTTTTTTTTTCATCATGTAAGAAGTTATTAATATTATATTAATTAGGTTAAAATTCAAATATAATTCCTATATTTTCATTAGCAATTCTGCAATTACATGGACAGGTAAGTGTTGTTAAATAAATTAATACTGAATAAAAAGTGGATAGGTTAGGAAAAAATGATATATGGCGCGTTTTCGACCGGAGGCACCGTTTGACCTGAAGTGATGCTGTGACCGCGCGCTCTCCGCCCTCTATCTCGAAAACGGTTCGACGCGACGTATGAAAAATGTTTTCAAACAAAATTTGTAGAGAATTTTGTATTCTACAATATTGATAATATATACAAATAGCAAAAAACCTATAGGAAATGAGATATTTACAAAAAAAAGCGCAAAAAAAAACGATTTTTGTGACCTTTGACCTTGGAATTTAATAGTTGCGTACATCCTACCATATGTAGGTTTTGAGACAACTTTTAGGGTGTCAATATACAAGTATTTACAGACTTACAGCTGGGTATCTCGAATTCCGAGGTGAACTTACTATAATGACTGGACTATTTTTTTTATTTGGTATACGACAGAAGGTATTCAGCTCATTTTGTTAAAGTTTGCAACGATTTAAATAGCTTGAGAGTATGAGCGCTGTGAAAGACAGAAGAGGACTTTATAAGAGTTTCTTCAGATTAACAAAAGCCTAAAAATGTATGCGTTACTGCACTTTCGCCTTCAGTAACAACGTGGAGTAACATCGCAATGTACAGGGTGCGTCATAAATTCGTGCAAAGTTTAAAAATCCATAATTAAAGAAGTGATGCTCGGAAAAATTTTCGGTTTGTGCGAAGATGATCAGGTGGATTTTGGATTTTTTTCCATATATAATAAAAAGATTCAAAAAATAACCAATAGAGGGTGCTCACACGTCATATTGAAACATTGTATGCAAATCAGGCAAACGCAAACAGACAACCTTGTTTCTTCCAAACATCCTACTAAATTGAGTATCCCATTCAATGAAATAGCTTTTTTCCCCCCCTTAAGTCCTTTCTCTCAGCGAAACTTTCGCAATGCAATAGTTGTGGATTCACAATTCTTGTAGAAAAGTTTATCCACCAGCGCTCGATCTGGTAACGATAGTATGCTGCGGAGATTGCATGGCGAATCAATTTCCATCCAGGTGATTTAATGCTTGCTTGATTTGCATAAAACGCCTCAGTATGAGTCGAGCGCCCTCTATTGATTACTTTTGGAAACTTTATTATACACGGAAAAAAAAATCCAAAATCTGTATGATCATACTCGCGCAAACCAAAAACTTTTTCGACTAATTATTTTTTTTATTATGGATTTTTAAAGTTTGCACGAATTTATGACGCACCCGGTATTCATTTCCAATACAGGTGCTAGGAAATGAAACGGGCATTGCTTTTAGATTCGTTTCGTTATTATATAAATATGTAGTACCCATGGTTGTCGTTCAGTTCATCCGTTTGCCCGCCTGCTTGTTTTTCATACATAAGAACACAAAAACTACCCAACCGAATTGTTTGTAAGTTAAAATATATAAATGTTGCATAAATAGTCGAGTCATTTCAAATTTTATGAAAATCAGATGTATTGTTTAATTACAGGGGCAATCAAAAATATTCAGTTATTTTACGGCTAATGGGGGGGGGGGGGGGAGATAGCTTCAAGTGCATTTAATGATGTTACTCTTTCGAACATAATATAATTGATATGCATCTACGAAGTACCAGCATCTATGTACAGAATATACATTCTGTATAATCTGTTATTGAAAAAAAAACTTTTTAATTTTCAGGGCCGTACAAATTACATTATATTACATAATGGTATAGGGGTGAAAACATTGTTTGGGACATGTTTCAGTTAAACTTTTACGTTTTATGATTTTTACGTTTGCTGAAGTTTATTGCAAGTTACTTCCTGTATAATAGAAAGCAGCTAGCATTTAAAGGAAGACTCAAAGGATTTCAGGTACTTATACTGTATACTATTACATCAAGATCCGAATAATTTTAAAACTTCGTTATAGTACGAACTCGCCACATTTGCTGTGTTTGATATACAATCGAATCTCGTGTGCTGCTTAAGGAAGAAATTTAATTTTCTAAGATTCTACCAGGATTTTTACTGAGTATTGTCATAAACTCGGTATTTCAGGACGTAGTTTTTAAACAGTTCCATCTGCCTCAAACTTCTCTACCATTTGTAAGTGGCGTAAAGTGATTTGTTTCAAATTCTATCCTAAACTGTTTTTTTTTCACTTGATTTATACTTCAGAATTTCTGGTAACAAACACTTTACTTTGTTCCAAGTTTAATCTAGTTTCAGTTATAATCTTGATAATCGATTATTATCCTTGTTTGTAAGATACATTGGATTTTATTTTTAACTACAAAAACGTGTTTAGAATCGTCCAATCGGTACTCTTCTGTTATAATTGTTACATAAATAAATAAAATAAAATCGTAGGACGAGATGGAATATTTCACTTTCATTCAATCTCAAAATACACAATATGACTATAAGAAGCTCATAGATTTACTTAAAGAACAACGAAAATTAAAAAAATGTACATTTTATTTAAAAGTTTTTGCTACTTTCGGCCTGCACTTCTCGCGGATATGATCGGAGATTATTTTAATAACTAATCCTTTGAACCCGAGATGTGTCCTCCGTAACCACTAGTGACCCATGTAAAAGTGCGCTCCAAATGCTCTGAACATTAGTATTATAAACAAATTTTCTTCGCCTTATCTAATGGAGGAATAATCTGTGATAAAAGATGGCAAAATAAACTGTACAATATTAGCAGTGTCCACAGCATTTGGCGTCCCGATTTACGACGGATACTTGTGGTCAGTGAGAATCGTCCTTCGAGTGCAAATGGTTAATTGCTGTTCATTTGCTCATCATTCTTCCCCAATATATGGTTATATATCCTGAAAACTTGAGTGAAGTACTAAAATTGATACGACAGTTATACATTTTCCTCTGCACAAACTTAATCTGAAACATTGCTACTTCGGTTGTCCAACTACGCATTTAAAAATGAATGTGACATATGAGAACAAAGCAATATGATAAAAATAAATGGAACTGCAGTTGATACATATTTTTGTCTATTTAAATTCCTTCCAAGGGACTGCTACTTCTACTTTCAATTACCCTAATAATTATTGGATCTCTCATTTCAAATGAAGTGACGTTTGGACGCATGAATGGAACAGTAGTTAATTATTAAAATACGAGTGGAATCCCGTCGAATTCGACGAATGAAATGTTTAAAAGACCCGATCGATTTGGTTTTAAAAAAAGCAAAAGTAATTACATTATTGAATCAATATATAATAAATATGTTTCTAAACTTAATGTCAAGTTTGCCCGTTACAATTTTGCATGCAAATATTCGCACATCTTTAGTTAAAATTGTAATAGAGTGCCGGCGAAATCCAGAAATTTTATTTTATATGCACTCACAGAAAAAGTTTTATTAAAAAAACTAATTTCATTATTTTCACTAACTGAAGTCATCTGAAAGTAAAATCTCAATCTCAGTGTCCATAATGAAAAGGAATATTGAAATGTAACATCGTTATGAGTAAAAATGCGATGTTTTAAATAGTGACATTTTCTTTTCAAATGTTTTTTAAAAGTTACTGTTATTAGTAATATGAAAAAGGCATCCGTAATAATATTGTAATTCCCATTTATCTGGTTGCTGAATGACATTTTCCTCATTTGAAATTTTTCTTATTTTGCTTTAGACATTAATTTTTATCATAAATTATTTTCTGTTATTTTATTTACATTATTAATATTATTTCTCAGTAAATATATATATATATATATTACCTCAATTAGTGCATAATTATACGCAATCATTTTATTGTGGTTAAATTTTACGAAAGCAATTAACTTTTTTCATTTAAATGCGAGGACATGTTCACTGATGAAATAAAGCTTTTGACTGATGAAAAGTGATATTGGAAAATAAATTTTTATTATCGAGAGAAAAGCTAAACTGAGTTGCCACCATTTTGAAGAAATATCGTAAAAAGCATTTAAAATTAAAAATAAAATATAAAAATGGAAATAAATTTAAAAATAGCTAAAATGGGCACAACTACAAATAAATAGCTTTCATTTAAAAAAATAATTATCAAAATCGGTTGAGTAGAAAATTCAGGGCTGATGACTAAAAAAACAGCCAGGTCTTTTAAATATATAGATTCTCTGGCGATAGCGGCGACAAATGCAGATCGAAAATATTAAGAAATTTTAAGCAATGTAAATTTTTAACTTGTCATATCTATTTTATTATTTTTATTGCCTTTTAAGTAAAATTATATTTTTAAACTTGTGCATTTTATGATCAAAAAACATTTTTATGTAATTTTTTCTTTCCACGAAATATCACTGTATAAAATTCAAAATATGGAAGTTACGTCATGTTTTCTCGCATATACTATGTCAGCAACAATGTTTTGGAAGAAAGTAATCGAGTGTTTAGTTAGACACACCTGAGGGAAAAAAAAAAAGAGCAATCGAGTATAAACGCATAAATCGTGTGTACATTTGTTGAAACTCTGCATTTGTTGTTAATAATAATAATGTTAACCATTTTGAGGCTGGATAACCGTGACCACTATCAAGATTTTAATACGTATTTAGAATGGTTAACCGAGCCTAAAAGAAATCTCTCTTCGATTTCTTTTATCTGCCGCTCTTTTTCTAGTGTCAGATAGGCATCAGCTTTCTTGCTAAATTTTGAAGTCCATTTGTCTTGGGCTGGGTCCATTAATTTTTCATTCCTCGCGTGATGGAGTGGTCAGAGAAATGGATGATGCCGGGGTCCTGGGAAACTATTCAAAAGTTTCACGCCGCTTTGGGCGGAAAATTATTTGTATCTTTCCATAACGGTAGTTCTCCCCTATTCATTTATGACCAATTAACGTCCGAGATATCTCTCTTAATGCGGTTTGAATGATCTGCTTTTTATTTCTTTCACGATTTAACATATACTAAAACATCAGAAGATATAGCATATGTACAGCTTTATCTCTGTTTTATGTAGACATGATGAATAATATTATATTATTCTTTTTATAGTCACTCACGATGGATGCTTTACAGCTGTTGTCATTTATCATTATCCTTTGCAAAAGAATGAGTTTATCAAGGACTTGTGCAATCAAGAATAAGTTTTATGAAATGTATCGCATTCCGTTTAACCTCTTAGAAAAATGCTTGGAATGAATTGATGTTTTGCATTTTAATATTTTGGATAAATCTCCACGTAACATAACGCGCTGTCATCACGTAACATAAAAATAAACTTTGTTTTGAAAAACTGTAATACCGGTATGTCTCCTCGAATTTGTTGGCATGTGGAAATGATGTTAAAGTAAAACATATTTATAACGTTATTTTACTTGGTTTTTTACACTTTTTTCCAGTTATCAAGATAACTGTTCTCTCAGAATTTCATCCAAACTTCATATTAGAGTTATTGAATGACACTTATTACTTTTAGAGATGTTGTTTTTTAAAGTCTTATTTTGATCGCGTTCTAATTGGCTATATGTAATATCACATAAACTCGCCTCTCATGTGGTATCAGATGGACATCAGCTTTATAAATTCTGTCCATTTGTCTTGGATTGAGCTCATTAATGTTTATTACTTACGAGAAGGAATGGTCAGAAACCATGCAACGGTTTTCTTTAAATCAAAATAGTCTACAATTTTAAATTTCAGAAGTGAAATTACAATTGAAATTGTTGAATGTTTAAAATGTGAATTATCACAATGCTAACTAAGCATAGAATCAAGGGAGTGAAAAGTGTTAAAGCCGGTAATCGAACCCGGAACCCTTGGAATAGTGCTCCAAATGCTCCACCGTTTAAGCTACGAGGTGGATGCCCAATTTGTCATATATCACACTCACACATGTGTTGGTAAGTCCGCAACCACAGCACGATATGGAAGAGTCTTCATGAGAACACAAACCTGAGGCTTACATTCGACACAAATAAATCCTGCATCGATGATCACAATAGTTTTAGTTAATTGTTCAAGTAATTTTCAGCAATGAAATTATGCGTGAAATTGTTCAATGTTTAATAAGTGAATTATCACATTGCTAACTAAGAGTACAATAAACGGAGTGAAAATTAATCAAAAATTGAAAATTAATTGAAAAATTAAAGTTGTATGCGATCACCGATGCTATGTTTGTGTCTCATGTAGCTCACTCCACTATGTAGGTGCCACATGTCTATTCCATCTTGTGCTATAATTGCAGCCTTACCAATCAGGGTTACCACGCTACCTGGAAAACCGGGAAAACACAGAGAATTTTAAAATCCCCTTCAAAAACAAGGAAAATCCAGGGAATTAAAAAAAAAAAATCTGGAAAACACAGGGAATTTTTCCCCCTACTGTATCCAAACATACATGTATATATATATATTTCGGCTTTCATTTTGAAAGCCGAATATTATCTTAAGATATTTTTTAAAATAAAAAATAAACCAGTGTTGTGTATCAAAGTTATTCTATATTTTATATGTTCTTTATTTTAATATAAATATTATTTTCAATGCATAAAGCAAGTAGCTTTTACTCTTTTCTTTTTCTGCAATTTTTGTGATATTATGTTCAAGATAATTGATTTTTAGGTAAGATTCTTTAAAATTTTATATTTTTTAAATTATTAGATACAAAGTTTTTAGATATTTTAACATTCATTTACAAATATTTCAAAGCATTTTGTAGCAGAATGTTTGAGTATCCCTTTACTGTTCTTATTATTATTAATGTAAAATTTGGGATTCAATAATAAGTGTAACAACTTTAAAGGCCTTTTTTCATTTGCTCATATCATATAATGTACTATATTTGTTCAATTAATTGGATAATGGTAAATTATAAGATGTCTAATTAGCCTACATGCACGCATATATTTTGCGAACTCAACATAGAATAAACGCGTTGCAGTACAGGTAAAACAGAGGGATTTATTTTAAGATTAGAGTGGCAACCCTGCCAACATATGTGAGTTTGAGGTGACAAGCTGGGTACCGGCCTCGTAGCCTAAGCACTTGGGTAGAGCACTTGGAGCGCTGTTCCTAGAGTTCCAGGTTCGATTTCGACACTTATTAGTCTGTTAGTTTTATGCTTAGTCAATAGCGTGATAAATCACTTGTTAATTATTTAAAAATATTTTAAACGTTTTCTTAGTATATTTATCTGTATGAAAACAGAAAGTTATCAAAATCATGAGATCGTTTTATTCTATAATATGGAATATCTCAACGTTCGGCTTTCCTTTTCTTCTGTCATATGAGCATATAATGCTTTGCTAAAGAAACCTGGCCGAAAAGAAACTTGTGTTGTAAATAAATTTTTTGTGACCGAAGGTCTTTTTTCGTTAATATTTAAGAAACTAGAACATTCAAAAATATAAAAATTTGTAGTATTATAGGGAACATTTTTATGAACACGATGAAGCAGTGTGTGGTGATTTTTGAAAGAAACTTTTTACGAGCTATTTAATGTTAAAGGCAGTCAAAATCATTCCATTAAATTTTTTATAAGAAAAAATATATATACGCAGAAGTTTAATAATTTTTTTCTAGAAGTATATTTCAAGAGCTAGCAGTATGCAGATTGAGCTATTTTTACTTTATCTAAATCCTGAGATTTTAACTTCAATTTTTTATCTAAATTTTCATTTCAAGAATTTTTTTAATGTTTAAAAAAAGTCATTTTTTATATTGATATCAACTAAATAGCACAAATTAGTATAGTTCCTCTCAACTAAAAATATTTAAGTATGTATTAAAAACAAACATGAGACTTTAAAATAACAATTAAAGGATTAAGTGTTAAAAGCCAGAAATGGAGTAAATTGCGTCATAAATATTTTGTTTACATATGAATATTAAAGTGATAATCTTAAATTAAATAATCAAATTATTGCACGCGACATGCATTTAGTGAGGACAATTATATCATATAAAAAACGTCTAAAATAATTTAGTAGACATAAAAGATTTAATATTGAAAATTATAGGTCATACTTAAACTCGAACATTTCAAACATTTTGAAACTGTTTAATCTATTTACATGTGAATCTTAACAGAAAAAACTTTAAAATTCGCGAAATGCATTTAATTGGGCAAATTAAATCACACGTTAAAACAATACATTTATAACTATCTTCTTCTGGACAATATTCATGGGACGTCGCATTTATACCTGGAAACGGCAGCATACATAATAGCCTGATCGAGTTCACGGTTGAAAATTCCGGATTAGTTAAAACTCGATTTGTATATTTAAATGCAATTGATCTGCCAAGTCGTATCTTGGTGGAAAACACATGGAAACTCAATTTTAGTGGTTCACTCGTAGGTTTACCATTTGTGTTTCCCAGTTCTCTATATTTTCATGCTTTCTAGAATTCTATGCTAGATTCTATTGAATAAGGCAAATTGTTCGACGTAAGGAAATGATGAACGTTGAACACTATTATTATTGTTTTTCTTTAAACTTCAAAAATTATTACACGATTATAATGTTTCGGGTTCTAAATTAAAACCAAACAGGCACGAGTAACAGATTAGATATAAACAAACATTACATAAATTATTAATTTTACAATTGTAAACTATATGTAGAGAGTCGTTCATTTTTGAAAATTCATTGATGTAAATTTACAAACTTTCGCGCACTGAATATTTTAACTCATGTAGTATGAATACTTTGATGTCAATCACCTATGAATATAATTTTTAAGTCTTAGAAACTAACTCTATTTTCGGTTTAAAAAAAATAGGTTTAAAAAAATCGCAGTTTCTTAATAAAAATCGCAATTAATCATAAATTAACCTAAAAATGAATCGCCAATACGAAAT
Source organism: Maratus speculifer (assembly GCA_964019185.1). NCBI lineage: Eukaryota > Metazoa > Arthropoda > Arachnida > Araneae > Salticidae > Maratus > Maratus speculifer. The sequence goes on from OZ025291.1 coordinate 2,159,605, forward strand.
AAATTTATCTTAAATGATGTAACGGTTATTTTATCTTGTTTCTGTTTTCGGTGATTAATGATCTTAAAATAAAGGCAAATTAAAACATTTCTTTTTTAACTGATCCATTTTAGATGATTAATTCTGTTAACACCATAGCTTGCTTCCAAACCTGATCGTTATCGGACGGATTGCAGAATTTTCTGTTTTTCAGCCATTATAAACGGAAGCCCATTTGTTGTGTAATAAAAGCGTCATGGGTTACGCTTCTTGCCAAAACAAGGCTAGAAGCACCCTTCTGGATGTGCAGGTTATTTTCTTTTTCACTTTTCTTCCATTTAATTATGTTTATACAAGTATTAGTTAATGCAATTAAAAACTTTACAATCAATATTCTTTTAGCATAATCTTATTACTCCATGTAATAGGCTAATGAGAGTTTTTTAGATTGGATAATAAGATTTTAGCTTACTCATTAAAAAGGCCAAATTAAAGCATTAGTTCATAGCAGAATTTAAGAAACTGTTTGGTCCTTTTTTTAACAAACAAAATTAATTTGGCAAGTTCAGTGAGCTAAAAGTTGGGCAAGGAACTCATAAATAATAAATTTTTATTAAAGAATTATGTCGTCAAATTTTATCAACAGTGGGTGCATTTGGATATACTGTTTGCATTATACTCGCTGTTTTGCGATTTTCTACATTTGCAAGTAACAATGCAAAGTAACAATGAAACCTCTAAAATTATCATTGGTGATACAGTGAAAGTTATATTTATGTATTTTTTTAATAATTTTTAACTCTAATTTATTAATTGCACAAACAGCGGGATTTTGGCAACTTTCTAAAAAAAAAAAAAAAAAAAAAAAATGTCAATAGCTTTAGCATGGATTTTGCACGCAGATTCTTCTAAGTGTGCGATTTTACGAAAGGACAGCTTTGAAATATTTTCGCATGTTTATTTTTAATAACGACGTTGAGATTCATAACTATTCCAAACGTTATGTTGTGGTAGTTTGGAAACTCTTTAATCTCTATTACATCTCAATTATATTCTTCATTGTCAACATAAATCGTTCGAGTCCAACATAAATCTCTTTGAAGGGACCAGCATCATTGTCACAATGCATATATATCAGCCGTAATTATTGCCTTCATCTATTAAAAACAACAATTTCGGGCGATCTCTTTAATGGCCAGGATACTATTTCGCGAAAGAGCAAAAGCGAGATAGAGATCTCAGTGATGATACTAATTTGTGACACCGGACTTAGTCTCCCCCCACCAAGCACGGCTCCCTTACGGACTGCTGTCTTGTAACAGCTGTAAGTTTTAATTGTTGGTTTGAGATGGGCTGTAATTAAAACTCCCGGTGTTTAGCAGATCCACCCAGAGAAAAATAAAACATAATTGCGTTGTCGTAGTTCATCTAGCAATTTCGGCCGGGATTGTCAAAAGAGAGAGATGGCCGGGACAGCATTTTTAATGACACGATAGTTGAGTGCTCGTGCTGTGTGTTTACGCTTGATGTATCGAAATTTAAACGATTGTTTCCTACTTGGAAAAAGCAAGCGGAGATGTGTCCCGACTTTTAATGAGTCTCTTGACAATCGTTTTTATGCTGTAATAATTATGACGTGGGATCACGCATTCCTTTCTCGGAAATGGATGCTGTTCTAAATGTCAATTTTACCGAAGAGGGCTGTATAATTATGTACTTTGCATCTTGTAATTGGCTGCATTCTTAAATTTTTATCGTGATACGTTTTAACAGTTTGTTAAATTCCAGCTCTAGTTATTGTTATGACAAAGTGGTAAAGTAGTAAATGGGAGTTAAGTATTTTTAATCTTTTTATGCCCTTGACTACATAATTTGACATTTTAATTTTTTATAATAATTACTGTTAATAATAAAAAGAACAAAAATGTCAAAAGATTATTCACAACAGAATTCTTCAACAAGAGGAGTAAAATATATGTATGGTTTGAATGTATTACAGTTGGGGGTGGTGGGGGTGATGTAATTTTGGGCAGTTGGTGTACTGTGCAACATTATAGGCGAAAAAATGAAATTATTTGCATTTTTAACGAAAATTTCCATTACTTTTTTATTTATTAAAAATACTTGCTTATTATCATAAATCATTTTACTATACGAAATTTACATTTCTGACTAGGATTGATGCAAATAGTGGCAAGCGAGCTGGGATGGCGTTGTGATCTCAATGTGAATTGCATTACGGGGTTAGTGAGCAGGGAACTGAGCCCCTTATGTCTTTATAATTTAATATGTTTTAAATTATTAGAGTTGATTGTAGCCATGAAAAAGAGCATAACTTTCTAATTTTTAGAAAACATTTTTTTCTTTTATAGTGGCATGAAAAGTTACTTTTTTAACAATATATTTTTTCCCATTCCCTGAAGGTTCAAGTTCGAATTACAGAGATTCGAATTTTCTATATATCTAACATGATAGATTTTATTAAAATACTTCCTTTTAGTTACATTTTAAATAACTTTAAAGTAATGGCCATGTTTCCACTTTTATCTAATAATGAATCGCTTTCAAAGAATTTCACATGATTTTAGCAATTCTTAAAAATTGTTTCTTAGCTTTTCTATTTATTAAAAGCCTTAGTAAAATATTTTGTACATAGCTATAGTTATAATACTATTTACTCTAATATTAAAATAGCATAAGTACCTGAATAATGAAATTCCATTTTCATTTCATTCTCTTATCAAAATGTTAACGAAAGTATCTAAAATTTACTGAAAAATAAGGCTTTTAGAGTTGTTATTAGTGTTCTCTTTTTTTTTTTCCTAAAAATATCTCATTTTTTTCCATTTATCTCAATAAATGAAAGTTCATCATAGCTATTATTTGATACTTTAATTTATTTTATTTTTTAATTTTTCTTGAACAGTGCATACAATCCAATTTGATTTATAATTCATATTTGATTGAATTTTCAGAGATGGCCAGTGTAACTTTAAAAAGACTGTGAGCGGTTATCCGGCTATCCGCCTGTGTTCTACATGGTGGAATTCTGAGGTAAGCTAATATATCTGTAATATTTCATACCAGTTCAACCAGTGCCTTTAATTGCACTTAGTTGAAAATATTTAGAAACTTGAAATTGATACTTTAAAAGATAATGTACCTCACATTGCTCTCAAGAAATGTACCCTTGATTTCCGAAATGCTTTTAGTAGCAATAAACATTTTATTAAACAAATCAATCTACTTATAAAAAATACATAAAATGTTTATATTCGTAAAATGGAAATACACAAATTATGACATGAAAATACTTTTTCAGTTCCATAATTATAGTGGGTGAAACTGAAATTCATTCCGAAAGATTAGTGAAAAGTTTTCAGACTATGAATATATAATCAGATCTATAGTAAAAATGTTTCTTATAGTCAGGCAGGCAACGTTACATTTAAAAAAAATGTGGATTATATCTATGCATATCATAGATTAGGTCATTTAACTAATTTTTTAATTATCTGATGCACCAGTAGAAAATAAGGCGGTGTTGTCGCAGAAATATCGCACAGACCCTTGCCCTACAATGCAAAATGAATAACGACCTGATAACTGACTGCTCACCAGTCAGTGAAATATTAGTAATCGTGTTGCCATTCCTTTGACATAATAGCGCGTTGTTGTAATGCGGGCCCTCCATTTTTCTTTTTTTGCCTCGCCAGCTGACTGGCAGTTTCGCTATGTGTGCCTTCTGATGCAATGGTAGAAATCATCCAAAAATCACAATTATTCTTTTAACACTAGAACTACCGGCATTTCATGTATACCTAGTTTTACCGCATCCGTCAAATTGACGGATTTTTGATCACAGCTTTCATTGTAAATTTTGACTTAGTTGATGTAAATAAAAATACACAATTTAACAAAAACATCAATTAATATGAAAATTCATTAATTATTAATAAACATTCAATAAAAAACAGTTTCTATCTGTATTTATAGTACATTTGCTATGTATGAAATAACTATGAGACACATATTTTACATGTTATCTTAGATTAACACTTGCAACGAACTTATTAAACTTAGTTAATGTAAATAAAAGAATATAATTTAACAAAAACCATATTTAATATAATAATTCATTAATGATACATATAAAGAAACAAAAAAAACAGTTTCTATTTGTATTTACAGTATAGCACATTTGATAAGCACGAAAAAAATATAAGGCAGATATTTTACAAGTGTCTCTTATCTTATATGAACACTTTCCACAAAGATAATTGACTTGGTTAATGCAAATAAAAAATATATGTAATTTAACAAAAATAACATTTAATGTATTAATTCATTAATTATTAATAAAAAACAACCAGTTTTCATTTGCATTTATAGTATAGCACATTTGATATGAATGAAATAACTATGAGGCACATATTTTACAAGTACATATTATCTTAGATGAACACGTACCACAAGCATATTTGTTGCAATTGTTGCAAGTATAAATCGCTTTGTTTTTGTTGTATAATCGAATTTGGCAAGATTTGCGATCATAAGGAATATTTTGTGAATTTTCTAGAGCACAATCCATTGATTTCCGTTCTTCTTTTTGGGAGGAGGCTTCTTTTCTGCAGCACCTATATTCACTGGAGAGTTCTTCAAATAACTAAAATAAAAAATTTTTTTTAGTTAATTTTTATCACAAGTCTCTTTATATGGTTTCTGCCAAGTCCAAAATATTCTAAAATATCTCCAAAGGCCATCTACGTGACCCTGCTTTTACGCTATATTTGCGGGCCATTTGGTCAACTACGTCTACTCCAAACTTAGTCTCATTGTAAAATGACACAGTTGCAGGAATTTGTTTTCAATTGGAAGCAATTTTTGCAGATTTATGTTTTGAGCTAAGAAGTAGTACTTTTTTACGTGGCATACTTTTATAAACTGTTAAAACAATATCATTTGAGCCAGAGTTTTGTGGAGAAAAGAGCCATGTTATCTTTTCTAACTTTAGCTATTTTCGGCAATTCTCTTTTGTTTGCTCGTATAGTTCCAACAAAACTTGATTTTTGGCCAGTAGCTTCTTTGCGAGCTGCATACTTGTAAAAAAATTATCCGTTTTTATATTCCTCCCACAATTTACGTAGTTTTTTACAAGATTCAAAACTACAAATTCATTCAAAGGAACTCCTGGTGATCTAAGTTCGTCTTTGCCTAAATAGGGAAAGCCATTTATAAGATATTTACTTCGCACGTCTGCAGCTAACTAAAATTTAATTCCGAATTTGTCTGGTTTTTTGGGCATATATTACAGAAATCTACATCTTGCTTTTGTGGGAAACGATTATTCATCTACGCTTATATTATGATCTGGTTTGTAACAAGCTTGGCTGTCATCAATAAAGGACTTCCAAATTTCGGAAGCTAATCCAAATTTGTCACTTCGTAAGCGAACACTCCTCTCACTTTTTTTGTCAAAACGAATGAATCACGTAATTTCTAAAAATCTATTTCTACTCATAATTTCGCGAAAGAAAGTAGGTCCCCATTTTTCTCACCACAAATAGGATAATTTCAAATATCTCGCTACATAGGCTCCTCGAGCATACAAAATAGTTAAAAACGCATACAATTCTTCAATAGTAATTTTCCAATCGTCCTTGTGTAAAACATTTCTGGCCTCAAGCTCAGTGCAACTTTTTTATGTGCTTCATCATTCGATTATCAATTATATGTCTAACTGCACTGGTAACATTACCAAGCATAATGTTTCATTTCGCATAACCAGTTGGGCCTGAAGTATCCTTGAATATAGTGTGTGATGGGAGTCTACCAACACAACCAATCCCTATTTCTTTCCATTCAGTACCGTCGAGAGCAATTTCTTTTTCCTGTCTTTTTTCAGTTTCTATTTGGCTGTCCGATTCAGTATCTGAACTTATTCGCAATCGCTTTCTACGTTTGTAGCTCTTTGGGTATTTCATCTTCACTCCCTGAATCTTCACTTTCATATTCTTCTTGTTCACTTTCTTCAATATCTCGTACTTCAATTCCATCTCCAGAATTTTCAGAGTCATTATTATTACTTGAATTAGTGTCCGAACAGTCTTCATTTATACTAGTGAGTTCTTTATATTCTCCGAATAACTTTTTTCTTTCTCGAAATCGTTTTATTTTTGACTAGAATTTACAAAAAATAAAAAATGTTATTTTTTTCATAAAAATATATATTCATACTTTTTTTCCGAGATTGGACTCTACACAAATTACACTATTCACAGACTGCATTTTTCTCTGAGAACCTTATCACATTAGAAGTACAATTCATAATGATCGCGACCTAATTACATTTACCAGTTACTAATACGTTTGATATGAAGCCTGATGTGGACTGCGCATGGGCGAAAAGGGCTAGTCCATGTGGAAAATGAGGAAGGGCGCACCACTTCGGGATGAATTTGTTAATTGTCGAAGCCGTCATTTTGACGGGTCTTGGTATAAATAGGTATATGTCATACTAATTACGGAAATTAAAATGGGTGAGAGGAAGTTGAATAGGAATATTTAAATATTCTTATGTTTCATCAAAAGTCGTATCATAAAATTTTGGAACTCGCGATAAATTATATCAAATTTTTAAGCATGAAATTTGAAAACCGTCAAAATGACGGTCTTGGTCGTTCTAGTGTTAAAAATAATTGTACAACTGTTGCAAAAATTAAAAGGTTCTTTATTCCAGTATGCTCTCGAATCAGATAGACGAGTGGTGCTGAGTTCGAACCCAGTCGCGTCCGTCGTCCTAACATTTCGGTGTTTTCGTGGTTTTCTTCGAACCTTGAGAAATCTTGCGCAAATACGGGTTAGGTTCCTTTAGAAAGCCCCCCCCCCCTGAAGGGCACTCCCCCTAAGGCCTATATCCCTCGAGTAGATAATCGGCTGTCACAAAATAAATCAAATTCTATTTTAATAATTTTCGAAAAGGACATCAAACAGAAAATGAAGATAAAGAAATACCTCACGACATCACGTGAACACTGGCCGTGAAAGGCTTTGTCATCGGATACATTATTTCTCCTTAAATGCATCGCATCACTGATAATTAAATTCATTTTCAAACTAATTTTCTAAGATCTTAAAATATTTTAAGAAAGTTGGACTACATTTTTTCAAATGATAAACTTTTCTTCTTTGTTTTAATTGGTGAATAACTAAATGTTCCCTTTTGAGCCCGTGTACGACTGAACCAACCACATCTCGACTAAGATGTGTGAGAATAAAGTGCAATTTTACGAAAATAACATAAGAAATACCAAGAACTCTGTGATTTTTTTTTTTTTTTTATTATGAAAAGGGATAATATTTTGAATCAAACAAAACTTCGTCAAAATCGAAAGCTTATAGAAATTTCGATTATAATTATGTACAACTTGGTGAGATTATTTTTGTCTATAAGCGTAACATGAAACCACATTTTTGCTAAAGTTTTTCCTATATCCTCTGATGTTAAATGAATTTTTGTTTAAAACAATTTCCTATATTCTTCAATGTTAAATGCATTGAAATGATTATTTTGCTTAAAATAAAACTTGGTTTTAAACGCCTTCGTGGAAAGATTTTATTGGCTTTTCAAACTGTTTTCACTGTTATTTATGAGTCAGTTTTAGTAATTTAGATTAGAAAATCTCATAACTGAAGTCATTTTTGTGTAAACAGACAAAACTTTTTTGGCATTCATTATCTGTTCAAATACTCTTTGATATTTCTTTATTTGTATGCATCTATTTGGAACTTTATTTCTTTTTAAAGGAAGTGCTTTTGGATTCAGGAGTGGAAGAACTCTTGATGGGTATGGCCTCTCAGATTTCCGAAAGGGAAGACGCCGTTTTATGCAGTGATGTAAGAGGTAACAGAATTTTTATCATTTACGTTAATGTAAAAGTACATTTTAAAGGATCTGTTTTTGTTTGTCTTGTATTTTTAAATCTTAGCCTGTACCAATACAAGTCTAATACACACTTTTACTGATATAAGCAGAGTTATATAAACACGCTTTGGAAGATACCTGTACACTGTGTTTTGAAGTTTGAGACATCAAAAACTCAAGAATTGATGACGATAGTTTCTGTTTAAATTTCATTTCAATCAATGTAAATTTCTTTTTAAAATATTTTCATTACAGCTTTCAATTATTCAGAGCAAATTTGGTTTAAAAGTGACTAAGTGAATCATTAGAATGTTTCTTTAAAACAGGATTAAACTTCATTACACAGGGAGCTTTTCATGATAAATAAAATCGTTCATTTAAAACAGATTTAGAACAGACATTTAGAACTCAAACTAAATGTCTTATTGTAACTTAAAGCCTAAACTTAAATAATCTAAATCCAAAATCATAACAATAACTTGAAGGGAAACAAAAAGAGGGAGCCATGAACTTGATCACGAAAGGCCTTCGCGACGAGCTTGTGTAAAAGTGCTCAAAATGGGTTTTTTTACCATTTGAATTTTACTAGTAAATTTCGCCTTGTTTAATAACTTAATTTTTGCGATTAAATTGGGCAGAAATATGACTTGAAGTACTGGTGATAAGATTATAAAATCTGTACAATGAGCATGCCACGAAAGCGTTAAGTTTACTGTAAGTGTGAAGATGGAGCGTAAGATTTTTTTTTTAACCTTGCATGAATTAAACACAATTTCTTAGTTATTAGTATAGTAAGTATAAGTTTAGTATGAATAGTAATTGGGTATTAATAAGTTAATAGTATTCCTTATGACAAGACCCTGGTTGTTATGTATCTAGTACAGCGCATTTAGAGAAATCTTATATATTTTTTAATATCGTGTGTGCGGTATGAAGCTATTTTTTGTTTTTGAATATGAACAAATTCATGAAAATTCATGAAAGGATGTTTGGGGGGGGGGATGAATCACTTCAGGGGTCCTTAGACTATAAAGCTATGTTAGGTAGACTATAAAGCTATGTTAGGTAGACTATAAAGCTTCTGAAGCATTGCTGATGTAAGGTTTTAATTTTATTTATTTACGCTTTTAAAAATCAAAGATTTGCAAGCTGAATGAATAATAGTGTTTTCGTTCAGCAAATCTTCAAAAATGTTAAAGGCTTTTAATGCTTGCGTTATTTTTTAACTTCTTAATCATTCTTTTTTTTCCCCCGAAGTTTTATAACGCGGTTCGGAAATCTCCGGCACGAAAAAGTGATGCTTATAAGTGCTTCATTAAAGGTCTAACCATACGCAGTTCATTTATAATTGAAGCTTATTGTGTCTCGTTATTATAGACATTCATTCATTTATCTTGGTATAAATCCATCCATCTCCAAATATCTCAAAATATTTCAACACCACGTGTCTAGCTGTGAATGCATTTTTTCATGTGATAGTTTACAAAGTCAATTTAAGATCTTAATTGATCTGAGGAACAATCAATCAGTCCCTACCATTTTTGCTATCGGAGCTTAACAAGAGCCTATAATGTTTAATTTCGGACCAAAAGCAAAACGAAATCGTTTTATTGATGGATTTTATCAGCTTGTTTGATTTTCATTGATGACTTATATTTTTTTCTTTAGAATTAATCTGGCAGTTTAATTTTCATTGATGGCTTGCAATTTCTCCCAAAGGATACATAATGGCGACGTTGCTTGATTAATTGCTGATAGGTTGTACCGTCTTCAAGGGCAGGACAATTTCGGCTATGCAAAAAAGCGTTTTATGTCTGCTAGCCAAACGTCCCAACTATGTGATTTAATTATTAACTCGCCGCTTACCAGATTGGTCCAGTGAACCGACAAGTGCATTCAAAACTATTTTTCTCGTTAAAAATTAAAAAAAAGGCTGAAAATTTTGTAAATATGCGATTTTTTTACAAATGTTATTTTTGCAAATATATGTATATATATATGAAAAAATTGGATATTTACAGAATTTTGTCCCCCTTTTTTTTTCCCTTTCTTATGAGAAACATTATTTTGAATGAACCTATCGGGTCTATTGAACCTATCTGGTAACATCTGAGATTTTGATACAGATCCCTAGACAGTTTTGAAACCTCACACTTTTTAAAAATCTAACTGTCGTTCCCGAAGATTTTTCAAAATATAAATTCTGGAAATTTTTAAACTGCTTATTGTATTTGTACGGGAAGAGGTGGCGAGAGTAATAATTATTTATCGTTCTTCCTTTTACAAACGTAGATTTTTATCTTCCAAATTTCCCTTATTCTTTTAACAATCTTCAACTATTTTATTTTTCAATTGACTATCATCATTATCCTCCCTTTACACCCATCTTCAACTGTTTGTTCAAAAGCGCTATCTGCATTTATGCCTTTATTCACGGATGTTGAACGATAATGTGCCTTTTACGCTGACTTGATTCCTTGATTCTGGCGAATCGAAATTCGCAGAATTGGACACTCATAATCCCACCCCCAACCCTTGATACGCCTTTTGAGTTTTAGAAATATATAAAACGGTTAATGGTTATTAAACATCAAATATCTGTTTATTAATATTACATTAGAACAGGAAATTAAAGCATATAAAAATTAAAAACTAAGAGACTATTGTAATTGCATATCATATATGTAGCTTTGCTTTAATAATAAACGAACTAAAAAATTTATGTGCAGTCTTTTCTTTATTTTTTCTTTTAAGTACAGCATTCTCATTTCCTGAGAATAGCTAGTATGAATTGAAATTTTCCTGCATTTAATTAAAATAGATATCAAGAACCGATAAAGATGTTTAAGTAAAATTTAATTTTTGATTTTAATAACACATTTGATGGCCAAGATCTATTTTATGCGCTTTTTTAACCCTGTTTTTAATAGTATGCATTTTAGGATTTTTTTTTTTTTTTTTTTTTTTTTTTTTTTGAAGAAAATGGTGAATTTTAAATTTTTTTTGAGCTCATTGAGTTTTTTGCTATTTTATCCCATTCTTCAAAGATATTTTAAAAAATACATCAAACAATCACAAAGTAACCTTGTCAAACTATAGGCGAGTAATTTACAATATTTGGAATGCTGATTCTTTTGAAAAAAGAATAAAATTTCTATTAATGTTACTGATATCTAATACTTTTTTGATATCGTAATTAGATCTTAATTGCTTATTTGATAATTTCATTAATTTATCAAAATAATATCGATTGAAATAAAGAACATGCAAGTTAAATACAATTAGAAACGAAAGAAACTAGGTTTCTTTTTCTAAAAAAAATGTAAGAGTAAATTTCGGAAAATTTATGCATGTATCACACTTATTTATCACCGTACTCTCTTATTTTAACCAACATATGTAAAGAAATAGCGAAAAAAAGAACAAATTTGAGTTCCCGTAAACGAATCTTTTTGTTTTAATTATTAATTGATGAAACATAAGTGAAAACAATTATGCTGTCATTATTACATACAGATAATAGAAGTTAATTCAGTTAACTTTTCATAAAAACTAAGTAATAGACTTTCCGAAATGCGAAAAAAGTTCATTAAATTTTACGATTTTTTCTTGTAATTCTAAATGTTTGATGAACGTGTCTGGTTTTTCTTTCTATCTCCCATCTTTGATTCAATCAGTTCACCTTTATTCGTGCTAGCTAAAAAAAAAATACCATAATGCACAGCCCCTCACTGTGAAGATTGTCAGAAGCGTGTACTTTTGACCAATAAATCCATCACTGCAACGTATTATCGCGTTGAAAATCACGATTAAGTTTTTCTTATAGGCAAATACTTTGAAAGAAAAACAATTTCAATTCTGGCGAGTAGTTGTTAAACTTGATCGATTAACGTATTGTATCTGATTTGAAAATGTTTTCATTTCAATTACTTTTGCCATTCTTTGCATTCTATTGCTTGATGCCTCGAAATATTCAATTCAGTCAACTGTGATTTGTAATTGTTCACTTAAGAAAAATGGGTTTAAAGTTTGTCAAAATCGATTACATTGTATTAAATTATCAACTGTTTACTAAACCAAACAAGAACGAAACATCACGCGTCCAGCATAGATTGTGTAACACTTTCCAACATATTCTCGGTGTTGTATCAAAAATTCTGTTTATTAAGGTGAAATAGATGTATAAATAAATTGAAACTCATAATACATTTGAAAACCCCAATTTCTGCTATTACAATCAATAATCAATAAAGTTTAAGTTCTTTCAATCGGTTTTCTTCAAACAAAAATTTTAATGCACACCTGTGTATGGTGAATGAATTTGTATGTATACTAAATAACATGCTAAAAGTTAGTTCATTAAAACAACTAGCACAGATGAAATTTTGCATTCTGCTTACTTCTTGAATAAAAAATATACTTATGAAATTTTGTGCAGTCCTGTATACGATCTACAGTGTGCCCCACCGAAATAAAATTACCGTATTTTAACACTAAACAAATCTACGAGTACATGTATTAAGAATGTCTATATAGAAATGCATGTTTACAAGGAGCTATTGAGGCTAATTGGCAATAAATGGATTTCTAGCAATTCTTGGTAATCGGTAACCTTCATGCTGTCTGAGGGAAAAGCCAACAGGTTAAATTTATCACCACAGCCAAAGCCTTTAAACACTATTAATTAGTCTCCACATGTTGTCTTTTGGAGAAAATTTTCTCTCCTTTCCTCATGTCATGCCAACAGAAAGCAGAACTGTCTGAGCCATTCAAACTAATTTTTTTTCTCATTTTAGAATATAACAAGATGCCACTGGTACTTCCAGGTTTGATTATATTTGTCCCCATCGACTCTGCTTTGCTTGTGTATAGCTTTCAACGTGGGTTGGTACAGTTGCGTGTCATAAGTTTAAGCACAATAGCAATCTTTATATATGTTACAGGCCAAACCCGATTTTAGGCCAAACTAGATTAGCCTAGGCCAAACTAGTCTATCCTAACGCCCATCGGATAAACTAGTTTTTCCTAGGCCAAACTAGTCTATCCTAACGCCCATCGGATAAACTAGTTTTTCCTAGGCCTAACTAGTCTATCCGAAAGCCCATCGGATAAACTAGTTTTTCCTAGGCCAAACTAGTCTATCCGAACGCCCATCGGATAAACTAGATTTTCCTAGGCCAAACTAGTTTGGCCGAACGGTCATTAGGATAAACTAGTTTAGCCTGCTATTCATTGGTTTGAACTAGTTTATCCTAGGCCGAACTAGATTGTCCTAGGCCAATTCAATTTGGCGTGACATTTTTTAATCTAAAGACCGCCACGGCGCCAACTTTCTAATTTTGATCTATTTTATCCTAGGCCGATGCAGTTTGACGCGATTTTAGCTCATAGGCTATCAAAGCCTGAGAGCTAATGTGCTCGCAGATTCTGTGTATGTGTATGTAACAATTTACGTTCGTATGGCCGTATGTACGTACGTATGTACGTACGTGTGTACATAATGCGATAACTCCTGATAGAAATATCCAATTTCCTTCAAATTTTGGACATAGATTTATCCTGATAATGAACTTTCCTGATTAGTTTCAGGGGTTCATTGAATAAGAATAAGGGGAGGAGAACAAAAGGCTAATCCGCATACCCCCCCCCCCCCACACACACACACCTCCTTAATTTAGTTAAGTCAGTTTTCCATGCAAAATGATCAGATTTTATTAAAATTTTAGGTATAATATCATTTTAATAAGGTACATCCATGATCAGTTGTGGGTGTTCATTGTTTACGTATAAAGAAAGGCGCAATGGGAGGTAACACTCTTAATTTATGTAAATAGATTTTTCACAGAGAATTTACCGATTTGTTTCAAATTTTGGATGTATGTTCCTTCTGATAAGGCGTTTACCTGATTAATTTGGGGGGTTCTGAGATATAAACGTAGAACGGATTTTTTTTCAATCGGATAGAGACTTTCGGTTTTATGAAAAGATTTTTAATTCGTAACAGATATTGTTTTTTGCACACATCACTTCAGGCGAAATTGTTCATATTAAGAAAATAAATATCCGAATCTTTTTAAAAATAAGAAAAAGCTTAAATAAAGCATGACACTTGAAATTTAGGATGGGGGGGGGGGGGGTAGAGTAAGAAGACGCTAGATTTTTTTTTAAATCTCAGCACTTTTTAAGGTTTTAGCTGATAATTAAATATTACCATTATTTGAAACTTTTAGAAACATAATAAAACATGATGTTAAATATTTAAGAAAAAAGATGGCGCGTCAAATACCATTATTTTCTATTAGTAATTTTTGTAAAAATGTTAAATTCTTGTTGGAACTGTTTGAAACTTTGTGATAGTTTATAACACATGATAAAAATTGTAAAAAAAGTCCCATTACGAAAGGGAAACAGGGGGGGGTGGGGCGAAGAAAATCAGGAAATATAACGGAAATTCTAGGTTGATCTAGTTGAAACTTTAAGATAGTTTATGACACATGATATAAATTTATAAAAATATGTTCCGCGTTTAATGCCACTATTGACGAATAGTGATTTTTGAACGATTTACACGAAAATGTAATCAGAATCAATTTATATCAGGGACTATCTGAATATAAATTTATATTAAATTCCGTTCATTAGTTCTTGAGATACAGTTATTGTAAATATTGTTAAAAATGCAGCATAGCATAGCCATGTTGAGTGATTTACTTCAAAATAGAAACAACACCAACTCATCTCATGGACGAACTGAATCTGATGTTTGATGGAAATTCGTGTATTAGTTAAGATAAAGCTAATGCGTAAATCATAAAAAATGCAAAACAGCAGCTCCACTTGATGAGCGATTTACACCAAAAACTAATCAGCATCAATTTAGATCAGAGACTACCTGAATGTAAATTTTTATTATATTTCGTGCATTAGTTCTTCAGCCGCATCCATACAGCTTGCGACAGCGTATAGCAGGTGTGCTGCACACGTACTGCCGAATGCCCTCTTTCTTTTCGAACGAATTTCGAAGCGAACGAAATTCAAATCGTAGCAAGCGTGCTGAGTACGCACCGCCGAATGTAATCCTCCTTTTCGAAAGAGCCTCGAAGCGAACGAATTTCCAACCATATCCCCGCTGCCTAGGCCAGTCAGATAGCGGGCGAAGCCAGCAAGCTTTAATTAAGCCACGTTATACTAGTTTCTCATTCCAACACCAAGGAGTGCACTCTATTATTAACAAAACTCTATCTGAATGAAACTCCGTTAAACAACCTAAGAGAAGATATGTTACTTGAGGAAGCGGTGCTTTAAAAGCTAGAATTTCCGTTATATTTCGCAATTTTGTTCGCATCCACACCCTATTTAATGCCGAAATGTGACTTTTTTTTAATAAATTTATATCAAATATGCCATAAATTGTCAGTTTCAAAACTGTAAGCTTCATAAACTGTAAGTTTCAAAATGTTCCAACAAGAATATAACATTTTTACAAAAATTACTATTAAGAAATAGTGGTATTTCGATGCGGAATCTTTTTTCTTAAATATTTATCATCATGTTTTTTTCTCTTCGAGGTTCGTTCGCTTCGACATACGCCCGTTTCGAGATTTTATATAAAACAAGGGGCTCGATAGCGGGCGAAGCCGGCTGATTTGAACTAAATCGCATCCAAATTCCAACACTTGGGTGCTTGTGTTATATTAATTCCACATTAGTCCGTTATATTAGTCGCTATATATTAGTCCGACGTACGTACGTACGTACATAAGTATGTACATACGTACGTACATACATACATACGTACATGGTTACATACACACACACACACACACAATCTACGAGCACATTAGCTCTCAGGCTTTGATAGTATGTGAGCTAAAAGCGAGTCAAATTGCATCGGCCTAGGATAAATTAGATCAAAACTAGAAAGTTGGCTCTGTGGCGATCTTTAGATTCAATAAAATCACGCCAAATTGAATTGGCCTAGTACAATCTAGTTCGGCCTAGGATAAACTAGTTCAAACCAATGAATAGCAGGTAAAACTAGTTCATCCTAATGACCGTTCGGCCAAACTAGTTTGGCCTAGGAAAATCTAGTTTATCCGATGGACGTTCGGATAGACTAGTTTGGCCTAGGAAAAACTAGTTTATCCGATGGGCGTTCGGATAGACTAGTTTGGCCTAGGAAAAACTAGTTTATCCGATGGGCGTTAGGATAGACTAGTTTGGCCTAGGAAAAATTAGTCTATCCGATGGGCATTAGGATAGACTAGTTTGGACTAGGCCAATCTAGTTTGGCCTAAAATCGGGTTTGGCCTGTAACATATATAAAAATCTTCTGTGCGTGTGTATGTAATTGAACTCCTCCAAAACGACTGGACCGATTTTGATGAAATTTTGTGTGTGCGTTCCAATAGATTCGAGAATGGTTTAGATTCACATTTCGTCGAAATTGATTCAGTACTTTTTTAGTAATTAGGCAAAAACTAATAGTTAGTGATTTTTCGCTAATTAAAAGTGCTATATATATTAAAGAAAGTCAGGATTTCGTATTATTCATAGCACAAAAAAATCTACCATACCAAAAATCTTGAAAATTGTGGTAAAAATACTTTTTATAACATCGAGTGCCGCTAAAAATGGATTTTCGAAAATTCCACCCCTAAGATGAGTAGAAAAATGAACGAACTTTTAAAAAATTCCATAAAAATCGCCTTTTGTAGTTATTTTTCAACTGATAACATATTTTAATGCATTTTTTCATTCTGAATCGAATGGTACTAAGCAAATTCGTTTAAATCCAGTAGTTCGTGAGATAATTCATATTTTCCTAATTTGGCGGTGTCTTCATCGCAAAAACCTGAAATTTTCAATGCTCATCTTTATATATAAAAATCTTCTGTGCGAAAACTAATGTTTCGTAAGAAGATTTGTTCTGTGCGTAAGTGTTCATACACTAAAAAAGTACACTGAAGTGTACCTTTAGTGTACTTTTTTAGTGTATGTAATTGAACTCCTCCTAAACGACTGGACCGATTTTGATGAAATTTTGTGTGTGCGTTCCAGTAGATTCGAGTATGGTTTAGATTCACATTTCGTCGAAATTGATTCAGTACTTTTTTAGTAATTAGGCAAAAACTAATAGTTAGTGATTTTTCGCTAATTAAAAGTGCTATATATATTAAAGAAAGTCAGGATTTCGTATTATTCATAGCACAAAAAAATCTACCATACCAAAAATCTTGAAAATTGGGGTAAAAATACTTCTTATAACATCGAGTGCCGCTAAAAATGGATTTTCGAAAATTCCACCCCTACGATATGTAGAAAAAAGAACGAACTTTTAAAAAATTCCATAAAAAATCGGCTTTTGTATTTATTTTTCAACTGATAACATACTTTTTTTCATTCTGAATCGAATGGTACTAAGGAAATTCGTTTAAATCCAGTAGTTCGTGAGATAATTCACATTTTCCTAATTTGGCGGTGTCTTCGGCGCAAAAACCTGAAATTTTCAATGCTCATCTTTATATATAAAAATCTTCTGTGCGTGTGTATGTCACTGAACTCCTCCTAAACGATTGGACCGATTTCAATGAAATTTTGTGTATGTGTTCCAGTGGACTCGAGAATGGTTTAGATTCACATTTCATCGAAGTTGATTCAGTACTTTTTTAGTAATTAGGCAAAAACTAATAGTTAGTGATTTTTCGCTAATTAAAAGTGTTGATTAAGTTCGACGAATAGAGTGCGGACGGAATGTCTGAGCGGTCTAAGGCGGCAGATTCAAGCTCTGCTTCTTGAAGAAAGAGATCGCGTGTTCGAAGCCCGTTCCTGACAAACGTGTATGCTTTACAATAATATTTCCTGTATTATGTTTTTTATTAACCGATTTCAGAAAATCGTTAACTTTTAACTAAAAAGAGAAAAATAATCTTTTCTGTCAAAAATTGAACCTTCAAAAAATACTGAAGAGTGAAAAATAATTTCCTCACATAGTTGTAATAAGAAATTAAATGAAGAGCGTAGTGTTTATCGCGCGTATTACTATATTTACGTACATTTTTTTGATTTTCTGGAGTCGGTGCCAAGAGGGTCTTTCGTTGACAGGACAACGTCTGTCGGGTCCGCTAGTTTTCAAATAAAACTTTAAATATTCCCTTTATTTCAACATTTGTCTTGTATATGTTCATATCTATTTTAACACCATATTCATTGAAATTAACATTTAAATTTTATTTCAAACCATGGAGTTTAAGAATAGAACAAAAATAACCGTGTCAAAATTTTAAGCACAAAATCGTTTTTATGCAAATTTTACAATCTGACGTAAGCGGTTGCGCAGGCAAACAATATCTGGGTGTATAAGAAGCTGTTAATTGTTGTTTACGAGTTAGTACAAAATGCCTCGGTTGAAAGAATTTTCAGAGGAGGAGGCGATAAAAATATGAAGTATGAGAGCAAAATCTAAGTCTGTTTCTGAAATTGCAAGAACATTAAAAAGATCAAAACGAGATATTCATCAAATTTTGGCTCGTGGTAATAATTTCAAACGAAAATTTCGTTCAGGAAGGCCACGAGTGATTAGTTTGCGCAGAGGTACCCGTATCAGAAATTTGGCTTCAACTGGTAATTACTCCCTTTCGCAAATAAAACATGCAGTTGGAGGACAAATATAGAAAAAACTGTTCATAGAAAAGTTTTGGAATTCAAATACATCAAATACGGTAAAATGGCTCGATTGCCGTGTCTCAAACGACACCATAAAGAAGCTAGATTACAATGGGCCAAAGAGCATATGTCATTTGGTGAAAAGTGGCTGAATTTCATATTCAGCGATGAAAAAAAAATGGAACCTCGATGGCCCTGATGGGTTTAAGTATTAACTGGCATGATCTCCGCAAAAATTTAGCCGACAACATAATGGTGGTGCTGTAATGGTGTGGGGGCTATTTCTTTCAATGGTCAGACATCTCTAGCATTCATCAGTGGTCGTGAAAACTCTGAAAACTATCAAGAGACACTTGCCAATCATTTGCTTCCTGTTGCCGAGGTTTTTTTGAGGGGGGGGGGGGAGAACGGTTATTTCAACATGACGATGCTTCGATCCGTACCTCAAACTCAACTTCATCGTGGCTTAAGTCGAAAAATGTGTCTGTTTTGAAATGGCCGGCAATTAGTCCTGATTTAAACCCTACACTCTCAAAAAAACTTCCGTCTTTTCACAGAAACAGTACTGGCAGCACTGCTGCCAGAAATTGTCTGTATGTTAACGAATATCAGTTTATTTTTTTCTCCGTCAAAAGAGGTAAAATACCAGTCTTTTGAAAAAAGTCTGGAAAAGATAAATACGCCGGCGGTGAGGATCGAACTCACGTTCTCAGCATTAGAGAGGGAGCGCCTTGTCTCGGCGCCACGATTACTCAGAAGAAAAGTGCTTTGAAGTGGAAGCATTTATTTCTTATGAGTGTGGTTTGGTTTATTTCGCTAAAGAGCTTTTAATTTTGAAGTTAATTCGGTAAGATTTTATCTTTAACGAAACTGTGCTTGGGGTTTTTTACGTTTATATTAATATAGTATAAAAATGTGAATTTTAATTATATTTACGTAGATTGCTAGAAGAAAAATATGGATGTTCTATGACAAGATTTTTTTTTAATAATATCAATTTTTTTTCTTTTTGCATTTTATTTTTTAATTAAAATATCTTTTAAATGTGTTAGCTTAAAGTATATTTTAAATGGGAATATTTATTATATAAATAACTTAGTAAATTCAACTTATCCAACTTTGAATATGAATACAAAATTGTGAGAATTTTTGAATGAATGAAGAAAGTAATTATTATTTATTTTTAAATTCGAAAACATTTGTGTCTGTTTAAACTAAATTAGACATTTTAATCTATAGAATATTTTGTTTTTCATTTTAAAAATAAATTCGAATTTATTACTAACAGACCCAATACGCATGCGTGCAAGAAATAAACAGAATCTCTTCCTCATTTTTCGAAGTTCGGAATGAATTCACAGATCAAATAAGTTTTCTGGGAATACGGTAATTATTTGTGAAAAAATAACGATAACTTAGTGTATATTGACGAATTTTTCTGACAGTGTATAGAAAATATGTGGGGTATTCTCATTCATGCAGTTTATCCAAATGGAAAGCAGTACTTTTCAGTTAAAGATTTGAAAGATGCCATTGAGAACGCTTGGTTTAAAATTGAACCAGAAACAATACAGAATCTCATTTTACCGATGGAAGACAGTATATTTAAAGTAATTCAGCATAAAGGAGCAATAGTCATGTATTAATTTTTTTTTATTATAGTTCTGCTAAAGACTAAAAACTACTGTGCTTTAAACTTTTCACACATATATTTTTGTTGTTTTGATAAACTTTATTATTTAAGATAAATTTTATAACATAAATCTGTTAACTATCTTTTTAAAACTACAATTTTCTAGATTATGTGAAAAGGAAATTAACTTTAATTCATTAATAAAATTTTATTTTGAAATTTTCTATTGTGCTTAAACTTTTGACACTCACTGTAGGTGTAGGCTTATTAATGGTGTTTGGTAGGTTTGACTATGAAAGGGAGGGGGAATCTTAACCTGGTTTTTCACTCAGAACGAATGCATGTAACAAATTTCCAAGAAATGCTAAAAATCCATTTGCAGAGAGAATTGGTGGTCTGGATTTTCCAGCAGAACAGCGCCCCCATAAACCTTTGCGAAATCCTCTTAGGAATGTTTTTTGGATAATTGGGTTCATGTCATGGAATGGCTTGCCCTGTAACCTCATCTCAACCCTCAAGAAAATGTGTCTGATATCCTCAGTAAACCTGTATGTGCTAATGGCAGACAGTTTAAATCTATGGCAGAACTGAAGGCCGCCTTCATTGAAGCCTGGGATAATATTGATGCTACTGTCTTCTAGACATTGGTAAATGGTATGCCACATCGTATATTCCATGTTATATATATAAAAATGACGAATATAATGGCTATTAACAGTAATAGCTTTATTTCGATGGTACACTTTTCCGGCTCATTTTTAATACAGTTTTTTTTTTCCTGATCAGGTGGGACAGGGAATAAGTTACCCCTTTTAAATATGTATTTGTATGTAAACTTTATATTTGTTTGATTCTCATTTGTTTAATATTTCTATTCATTTATGGTACAAAATCACGGGGGCTTTATTTCAGTTGGACTTAATGCATAGAGTTTATTCATACAGGTAATATTTAAAAAAAAAATCAATTTATAAAACATGCATCACAATTTAAAAACGCACTTTTAGCGATTATGATTCATAGGCTTCATTAGTTCAGTTTCTTATGTTGCTAAGTACTTTTGTGTGGCTCCTTAAATGATATATTCTATGTACATCCTACTCTACAGTAAGCGCCATGTAGTTCTCCTCAGTGATATACATAAATTTCTACATGTTTAATTTAGTGTAATATCCTTAAAATACATCACAAACGACAACCCCCCCCCCCTCATAGATCATAATCTAACGATGTTTTTTTGAGTGCATGTTAATGAACCAAAAATGCTATACGCTTCATATTCAATACCGAACATGTCTTAATTGGCACTCAATAACATCTATAAACTTCTTGGCAGTCTGGCTATATTTAAGCGAGTTACGGCATAGACGGACAGACAGACCGAATTCATAAACATTTTTCAACTTTGTTGGATCATGTTATGCAGCTATATAAGATTATTTAAAAATTTGCAGAATTTATTAACTTATATTTCCACGTTTTCTTTCCAGTTTTTTAGCAACTTTTTTTTCACTGTCTCAATTTACAAGTTTATCCGCAAATGTTTTTAATACCCCTCTCCCATAAAAAAAAACATCTACAAAGTACAAATGAAATTTCTAATCAAAAAGAGATTCCTTTATATGCATTCTGATATCAATTGTAAAATTTATTCAGAAAGAGAAAAAAAATCTTTCATGCATTAATTTTAAAAGGCAAAATAGTAACTTTTCATTTAAAACATAAAGTTTATATTTACATTGTTGCGATTTCATACTAAATTTATCGTCGTACCCATTTCTTTTTATGTAATTACATTGTTTTAATCCTTATCTCCTTCTACAAACTTCCACTGAAACCTTACGCAAGTAAAAACCTGGAGAAAGTATCTCATGGATTTATCAGATGAAATTTAATAGAATAGTTTTTATTTCTTGTATAAAAAAAAACAAATAATAAAAGCGATTGATTTCTGGAAGCTTTCTAGTCAACTAATTAGCACCTGAATGATAGCAATTACTGATTTAAAAATTCCCAGTCAACTGCTACCAAATTTCTACGAAAAGCAGTTGAAATTTCTAATCGAAAAGATTTTCTTTTTGTTTCTCGTGCCAATTTAAAAAATTATTCGGAAAAAAAATCTTAAAATTTCGTGCATTGATTTTTCAACGATGAAATAGTAACTGATCTCTTAAAACATAATTTCCATTTACATTCATCCCCCCAGGGGGATACCTTCTTTAGGTATTCACGGGCTTCACAACCCCGGGGCACCTGAGTGATCTTTCTCCTTTCCTTTTCCTCTTACTCCTCTGGTCTTCCTTTTCTCTTTGTTTCACTCTCGTTGTGGTTTCCTTTTCGGAGGTGAGGGCAATTCTGTATGAGCCGATATCATCCTGTATATCGACTTATGGAGAATTGTAAACCACCCACGTGTTAGCCGTGCGTGGCGACCCGTGTCCCTGGAAAGGGGGATCCTGGCAGTTGAGGGAAACCAACACACTGCTTTGGCCTCTGCTTCAGGTAGACGGGAGGTGCATATTGGTCCCGTATGCATCAATCGGCTGGTCAGCTGACTTTTGTCACTGGCTGCAGGGATCAAGTGATCGAGCAACTACTAGTCATCTCGTTAAGGGTGGAGACCATGGATGTATTATTAACTGGATGAGGCACTCAGGCTTTTTAACATTAGCTGCGGCGGACAGAGTTAGACAGGGGAACCTTGGGTAATTCGATCAAAGCAGGCGTACAATAATCGACTGTTTATCACACTTTGGCGTTATTTGCTTTATTTTTGTTTGATTGTTTCTCGTTCGACGGGACCTATCCGCGAAATATAAACAACGTAACTGAAAGTTTTGCGTGCAATGATAATTTGACGTCTTTATGTAGTATTTTAAAAACTATTCTTTACAAGTTTAAATGTTAATTGAATATTTATTTGAAAAGAAATAATTTCAGATTGATATTTTCATTTAATTTTAATGTAGATTATTCGAATATTACTTATGATATAGCAGAGCTGAAGAATACTGGAAATAAAACTTTCTTATAGATTATATTGAAGTCTGAAAATTGAAAAAAAAAAAGTTTAAAAATAAATACTGTTAGAATTAAATACTAGATATTCAGACTTTTTTTTTTTTTTTTTTTTTTTTACAAAATGAAACTGTTTTTTTTTTATAAAATAATTATTTATATGAAACTAAATATAAATACTTTTAAAAATGCAAAGCAGCGCTCTATTTTTTTTTTTGGGGGGGGGGGGGGGGGAGGGTGAATAATCTAATAGCTTACTTGAATTCAATGCTTTAAATTTCTAATCGGCAATAAAATTTTTCACATAAAAAAATTCTTTGGAAAATATTGTTTTGGAATTATTCTTTTGCATTTAGCACATAATTTTGATTATTCCTATTTTGTTTGATTAGAGGGTGATAAAAATGCTTTATGGCTGTGATTATTAAATATACAGTTTCTTTAACAGTGATCTGTACTTATTTATATGCAAATTTCTCCACATTTAAATTGTTGTAAAAATTTATTTTCATACAACATGAATATGTATTTGAAAGCAGATTTTCTAAAATTGAGTATTGTAAGAAAAATATATTTTAAAATTTTGAACATATTTGTCAAATATGTTTACAATTAATGTTTTAAAAATTGTTGCAAGAAGTATTACCCCCAAACCAAAATGTTTTGAATCATACTACACCCCCGACCTGAAGCTCCTGCCTCCCCACCCCCATATAATTTGACAAGAATTCTTTTCAATTTCTTAAAAAAGGAAACTTTTTTTTGGATAAAGAGAAAGCTGCTGCAATTTTTTACATATTATCATGAAAGTGGCAATACTATTTAAATCATTGCACTATCAAATTTCATAGATTATATTTAGAATTTTTATTGATAATTACTGTTGTTTTTATTGTTTGTAGGCATTTGAATATCATAGCTTCCACATATGCATATGTATTTTTCTATTTCATCACTATTGAAAACAAATTTTTCTGACACAAAGCCACTTTCATTTTATGTCCATAAAATTTTCAGACTTTTTGTATATATTTTCAACATGAAATAATTTAAGTACTTACAACAATAGTCAAGTGAATTATTTGAAAGTTGCTTCATTTTTGGAAGAAAGTGAAAAGCAGTTCCATTCCTTTGAAACATACTGACAAGTTCTGTACCTTTAATGATTTTATCAATGTACTAGAAACTAACAAGTTTCGATTTGAGAATATCTATATCAGTTAAATAAATTTTAAACATTGAAATTAGTTATTTAAAATATCCCCCTCGCCTGAACAAAACAAACTAAATATTGTTGTTATCCATTTAATTAATCACTAAGACAGTATATTGTTAACCAAATCAAAAATATTTACAAATTATTCAACTTACTTTTTATGTATTTGACAAAAGTTGAAAGTTACTAATAAGCTGTATATGCTTAATATAAATTTTTATATGTAATTTCATGAATGAAATTGTCAAGTTTAATAACATTTTTATAAGGATGAAACAACTATTCAAATATTTTCTGAATGTTGGTGGATATTCAGCCAATACATTTTTTGTACATCTTTACCATTCTAAATTGGATATTTTTTAATGCATTCTTAAATGTGCAAAAGTTTCAGCTGTATTCAGATACTAAGAAATCAATTACAGAATTTTAAATATATGTCAAGGGTCTTAAGCAAAAAAAAAAAAAAAAAAAAAAAAAAAAAAAAACAACAATTGGATATTTAAACCAACTTTACAGACAAATGTCAGAAGAATCTTCATTAAGAAATAATTTACTAAAATTCAAGATAGAATACATTAAAAAAAAAAAAAAAAACTGCATACTATTTTGAAGTTTTTGAACATACCAAACTCACAGTATGTAAATTTCATGCTCTTATAAAAATATCTTTGCGATGGTATAAAAAGTTATTCTTTTTCTATTATTATATTAACACAGAAGCATTTTACTTTATATATATATATATATATTTATTTAGATTAAATTATTTTAATTAGTGTGATATTTTCAAATGTGTGAATTAGTTTAAAAACCAGCAATTAAAACACCATATAAAGACAAAATGTTTATTTACAGACCATACAATATATACAAATGCATAATATATACAATGATACAATAATAACAAAGAACAATAATAATAAACAGATTAACAAAGAAAAGTTTGTCCTGAAGAAATTTACATTAAATAAAAAAAGGAGGAAATATGGATTTTTTATTAAGTAAAAAGCAATTCATTGACCAAAATGCTAGTGATCAAATCTCAGAAGCATGTAATAAAGAATTCTCAGTGAAGCTAGACATCATCAAAAGATTTAAGGACTTTTCATTAACTCTTCAATTTTAAATACATTTGATTATATTTTAACAATTATTACTTTATAACAGTTTAAAGTTATTTTAATTATAATATTTTTAACTATGATCTTTTTATTATTTTAAACCAGTTTAACATTTCATTGTTGTTTTCATTTAATTACATAGTTTTTCGTATCTGTTAGTCATTCTCTTCTTAAATTTTGTTCTCATTTTGACATTGTTTTGGTACAGCACGTCCCTAAAGGGATTTTGCACCATAAAACTCCAATCAACTAATTTTACACACAAGTGGTTTTCTGTCAAAGATGCCTACCATATCAAAATACTATATGAAGATATTTATCAAAGTAATATTCTGTCCCTGGATTTAACCACTGAATGCTACAATCAAATGTTTTTGTTAATATATATATGACTTGAAAATAAAATCAGTAACTTTTTTTGTCTTATTTAAAAATATAAAGAAATTTACTGAGAAATTAACCTTAAAAAATGAAGGTTATGCATGACAGAAAATTTGTACTATTAAATAATAATAATATTAAAAAAAAAAAATCATCAAAAATAATTTAAATAATGCTTGGGATGTTGCTTAGTTGTAGTTTTTGGAAATGTGAAAATTAGGGTAGACACAGACCAGAATAATCCCCCCCCCCCCCAAAAAAAAACCTAACATTTAAATATTTTTAAAATTATTACAATTGATGTAACAAATTTAGTATGGTTAAACTTTGCCAAATGGCTGTTCAATAAAATATAGACTTTGATTAAAATATTATTTAAAATTTAGTTAAGATTTCAATGATTGGTACTTGTACTGTATATATTTGTAAAATAACAAATTAAAAAAGGAACTAATACAAATTACATCACTAAGGATCTTAGTAAAATCTGTGATTTTCAGAAACAATATTTTTTTAAGATCCTTTTATAGCAGTTTACAATATATATACATTTTTAATTAATTTTCAGCAGAAACAGAGAGACTTTTTTTTTTTTTTTTTTTTTTTTTTTTTTTTTGTATATTAAACTACAATGATCATGGACTGTTAATACTTTTTAATTTTTGTTTAAGCATATTATAATGATAAGGTGGGTGACCATTAATTACTCCAGAAACACATTGATTGGAAATTATCCTGGTCCACCCTACACACAAAACATAATTGTTTTTCACTCCAGCAGTTGTTAATTTGACTTCTGTTGGATATATTTTGATAAAGCTCACTGTTAGATTTTTTTTTTTTTTTTGATTGTTGGTACTCTTTGCATGTTGGTACTTCTCTGTAGCTTGATTAATACATAAATATATTTGGTAAAAAGATAATGATTGCCAGTGATATAACCATTTTTTCTTTCTATTTAATAAATTTATACTCCTTTCATGAGAAAACTACAAGTTCAGTCATTTTATTAAGAATTACATATTAAAATGCATACTTGATGAAATA
This sequence comes from Maratus speculifer, assembly GCA_964019185.1. Classification (NCBI taxonomy): domain Eukaryota; kingdom Metazoa; phylum Arthropoda; class Arachnida; order Araneae; family Salticidae; genus Maratus; species Maratus speculifer. The sequence continues at coordinate 2,186,592 of OZ025291.1, forward strand.
AAACTAAAAAATTCTCTTATTTTGCTCTACCTGTAAAGATGTGCAGATTTTAAAGACTCTACTGTATTAGTATAGAATATAAGATTAAGTACACTAATATATTTTGTTTAGTTAAAGTTTTGTTTGGAAAACTGACCAGTGTAGCAGACGAAAGCTGCTAGTAATTTAATAAATCAATGTCTTGAACAATAACATTATTTATCAGAAATCTGTTTAAGAAGAAATTGAGTTTTTTAAAGGATTCTTCATAAAACTTTTCATTTCAAAACAGGATTCTTCATAAAATTCTTTTTCTTAATAATTCTCTTTTTATTAAATTTTTCCAGCTTAAAATCAAACCATTCACAAGTTTAATCATTTAAAAGTAAAATCTGATCTGTCACTTTTACATATATAAAAAAAATGCATGCATTTTACATTGATTTATCTACTTAAAAATAAATAAAAAAGGAGCCTGAATACAACCATAATTTCAAATTTACAAAATTGGGACTGGATTTTTCACAAATGTAAAATAGCTGTTCACAATTTCACAAAAATCAGAAAATTTAGAAGACTTGTTAATACTAAAGAAGTTCTAAAATTTTGATGGTTACCTCAATATTAAAATGCAGCAAAAGCAAAAAGGATGGAAATTAATCTAGATATTTTGAAACAAAAGATGGTATTGCATTTATGCTAGATACCTGTCAATAAAAGCCCATAAATATATATATATCACTAAGAGAATAAGTGAATCAGTAGATTAATTTGCTTAGTTGGAATTTGCACTACTAATATGCAGAAAAATATATGTTTAGTGACTTTGTACTATTTTTAGCTTTTTATTTATTTCAGTATTTTGTATAACTTTTACTTATTAGATGTGTTTTTGAAGAAAAATGATTTAAACAAATACATTTATGATAATTTTTTTTTTAAAAGAAACTTTAAAATTTTAGTAAACTTTTACGATTTTTATTTGTTTTATACTAACTTCTTTTTTCATTACTTTCATACTTTTATTTAATCTAAAAATTTAAAGGTTTTCAAAAAATTAACAAAAAAATTTAAATGTCATTAACTTTTAAAAATAACTATTTACTTTACATTTTTGTTTCTTAAAATTAAATATTTATTGTTGCCAATATGATCCTTAATTCTGTTAGAACCTTAAAGATTGTACTGAACAAGTCAATTAAAAAGTATATATTTGTTTTGAATTCATTCCAAGCAATAAAATGGAAAACTGCTACTTGATTGCAAAATAAAAAGGTATACTTAGGGTAAGGAATCCAACATAAAAAATATATATACATACATATATACACACTAATAAGCCTACAAATTGCCAAATCATTATATTAATCCTTTATATATTTTTCTTTCCGTCTCACTCTATTGTACAAAAGTAAAGTCTGCATCACAGTAAGTTCAACTGCTGTCACAGAATTTTGAAATAAGAAATTGAAACATTTTAAGAAGCAATTGATGAATGTATCAGAAACTACCGCGTTTGTCACTGAAAACTTGAAACATTTTGAATTCAAAACCAGGGTGTTGCACACAAACTTTCCAGCTTTATTACATAATCAGGTACAGTTGACAGAAATCTCAATCAATTTATGAATAAAATTATTTAATCATCATTAGGTGGCAATCAAACTTTTAAGTATTCCTTAAATGATTAGGTTGTAGCATGAATACTGAAGAAAAGAAGAGATTTTTAATTTAATAAACCGGTATAATATATATGAAATATTAGTAAAAGAATAATTTATAGAGAATAACATTAACTTTAGCAAAAAAAATTAATTTTGTAATATATATTTATGTAATTGAAAGATACTTTTTTATGTCATTAAAAAAAAAAAAAAAAAAAAAAAAAAAAAAAAAAAAGTGATTTAAAAAATATGATACAACTGTAAATGACAATATTTGATGACTCCATTATAAAAATTTTTACTCATGTACAAGTGTTGCAAATCATTCAGAACGACCAGTGAAAATTGCCTTTTCTAATATATATGTCAGGTTGAAATTTTTCTTCTTTTTATTAAATGTTCCAAGCAGTTTATTCAATATTAATCTTTTGTGATTCCAATTTTTGAAAATATTTACTCACATTTCAATGCAAAATAAATAAATAAATAAAATAATAAATATGTAAATGTATAAATAAGTAATATAAATATAAATAAATAAAAATAAATAAGTACTATAAATAAATATGTAAAATAAATATAAATAAAATAATATAAATAATAAATAAATAATACAAAGATATAAATTAAATATAAACATATAAAATATATATATATAATAAATAGATAAATATAAATAAATATAGAAAATAAATATAAATAAATAATATATAAATAAATAAAATAAATAGATAAATATAAATAATATATAAATAAATATAATAAATAAAAATATGTCTTTCTTTATTGACCCTTTAAAGAGAATCATTTTGGTGTACGACTCACGAATCCTTATTTTATCTTGGTCAAATTTTTTAGTGAATGCCCTGATTCGAATGTTAAAATATTTATTTGAAATTGCACGAATTAGTTGAACTGCATGGTTTTCAAGAGGCGAGGTATCATGCATGTGAACATTTAAAGAAGAAAAGATTTCTTCATTTTCAAAACTTTTCAAAACTCTTGCTGATAAAAATTGAACTGTCAGATTTTTATTACTTTTTGACGTACTTTTTTCTTCAAATCTAAAAAATTTTTCACACCTCTTGCATATTTTGAATACATCGTCTGATGGATATTTCAGACCACCTTTTGTTTTTTTTCTTATAAGGGAAGTCTGATACATTGAAGTGGTACTTGCAAGTGCTGAGATACACTGCATACATTTCAAAACATCTGTCAGATGTTTTACCACATACCCAGCAATGAATTCAACAACTGTGGATGAAAATTCACTTAAATTCCCAGGGCAATAAACATAATCATGATCTCCACTATCAGGACTAGCTTCCAATTCAACAAAATCATGGCTTCCATCATACAGGATTCTATCATCTGATGAAGCATTTATGATATCAACGGAGTCTGTACATTTTTCTATACTACTTGGAACACTTAGAATTTGAATATCTTCAAGAGACAAACAATTCGCTGAACTTGATTCTTTTAATTCACTATTTACAAGCAATTTCCTGTACGCTGATCTAAACTGCCTAGCCGTTGGATTATTGTTGCGCCCACATTGGTACCTTATAAATGAAAAAAAGATTTCTAAATGATCCTGACTGAATTTGTACATGGGTAAAAATTTTAATAAAGGAGTATCACTTTTTACTAAAGTCGTGTACAAGTGTATCATACTTTTGATACAAATCATAAAACCTAAAAATCCAGTTTTTCGAGTTGATTTTGTTATTAAATTTCCGTTTTTTGATTCTTTTAATTTAGAAATATAATCAAACATATAATTTAAGCTTTGGATGATTTTATCTTCATTACGTGAATTAATTGGTTGTTTGAAACCAAAATGTTTCAAGTTTCTAGAATTGAGCATATCAAATAAATCATTAAAGTTTCTGATAAATTCAACTGTTGCTTCTGAATCCTCGAATTCTTCCAATTCCAAATCCTCATTGCAAAATTCTATAGCATCAGCAACAGATGAACTCAGTGTTTGGGATGCAAGCTTTACTTTCATCTTCTGTGAGTAATAATTTACATGGTGATTTGACAATTTGTTGGCTAATTTAAGGCCCTCATTCACCTGAAATTCATTTAATTTAGTAATATAATTCCAACTAATCAAATTGTCATTGCAATCTACAACTGATCCCTTTTCTCCCAATGTGTTACGAACAAGTTTTAACATATGACAAGGATCTAACAAAAATGCAATCGGTTCCTTTGTGACTGGATGTTCAAAAGTAGTTTTAAAATTTTCTAGACTAAAATCACATCCCAATTGTCGTAATGCACTTAAGTTTGATGATAAACCATCACATGTAAATGAAACAATTTTAATGCCTGTTCCATGTAAAAGTGTAAGACATTGATTTATCAAATTACATTTCTGATCAGTGTTGAGGGAATTAATCAAAAAATAGCCTACAGGAATTTTCCAACTGCAATTAATACCAACAATCATAAACGTTAAAGCATTATTTGCTACAGGAAGATTGTCATCCAACATTTCCCAACCCATATTTATGAAGCCATACCACTTTTTCCCATCCCATTCGATATCCTCTCTTATTGCCATTTCATCCATGGATAACGCACAAACTATGGTCTGGGGGGTATTTTCTACAATTTTGGTAAGTAAATTAATAGATTCAGTGGTAAATCCTGGTTCAGCATCAATGTGTTGATACCATCTACATATAGTAGATTTGTGAGGTAGGCATGATTTAAAGGTTTCCCTAACATACCGATATGCAGCAGGGGAATAAAAATGAAGAGTTAATGCAAATCGCCTTAAATCTGGAGAATAGCTTTTTGGACAGGTGATGTCTGAGTCAGGGACAGTAGATAGCTGTCTCTGAAGAAATTCTTTATTGACAGCTGCTACTGAATTCAGTTGATCTAAAGCATCTTGGTCAAGGAATCGCCTTTGTTTTAGATCGTTAATTAAAGAAGTGAGGTCTTCTATGGCCCTTTTTTGTCGTTCAATTACACGACTTTGATTAATAATAGTTTTTTTATACTGTCTATTTGTTTCTAGACTTGCTTCCAGTTTCCTTTTTAGCTGGACATTCTCAATGGACAATAAAGCTGTGTCCTTGAAACAACTCCGCTCAGGCACATTTTCATGGGAATTTTCCTACAAAAAAAAAAAAAAAAAGATTAAGCAATGCATGTCACTGTTTGTATATATATATATACAGTCAACTATGAGAAATTCGTACACTTAGGGTCAGAGAGTTTTGCTAATTATTCATTTTGGAGGATTATCAATAATCTCATTGTTTACATTTTATTTTTTAAAGTCTGACTCTAAATTAGGAACAACTACACAATAATTATTTTGGAAAAGAAAAAATAATGCAGCACTAATATGACATATTTAATAATTAAGATTAAAGAAAATTTAAATTATGTATATTAGACATTTAACTTATTCATTATTTTAAACATTAACACAACACAATGGTAGTTTCAGTTTTGGTTTGTTGTCAATAACTTTTTTTTCTGTTGTCTATGAACATTCATTGCTTCTTGCTCTGAGATATTTTGTTACTCAAGGAAATTTAAATATTTATATACCATTTACACTTAAATATTTATTGACGGATAACAAAAAAATGTACCAAGTTTAACTTTATGTGTTTAACTGTTAATATAAATTTTCGATCTTTACATACCAACAAGTATTGCGGATAATAGAGAATTGAAGATTACACATCAGCGAATTTCAAAGAGTTGACGGTGTGTGTGCATATGTATGTAGTCTACATTTTTTTCTTGGCAAAATATTTTAGAGAGATTTACATTTGGCAGTAAAATTGAAAACATTGACCCATTTTACAATTCATTTTTGTAAATTTAAAAAGCTTTGGACATTATTTTTTTTCTATGGATAACATTGTACAAAAACACTTCAAAATTATTAATTTTATCAAAATTGAGCAATCATTAATTTTAGCCATTAGTAGTAGCCAATTTTATTACATTAATTAAAAAATAAGAATACCACATCTAAACAAAATTATATTTTTTAACATGGGAAAAAAAGTACAATTTAATATTTCATAAACTTACTTTTGGCACTGGTAGATTTTCAGAATCTGCCTCTAATAACCTAGGAACTGCATTTTTACTTAAGCATACTAGAGTTGCTTTCCGCTCAAATTCTTCTTCTTTGAAATGCCTTGAGCACACAACACTTGAAGCTGAGGGAAGAAAGTCTGGCCTGCCAATTGCTTCCAGCCATAGCTTTCTTCGTTCCTCATTCACTGGAAACCTATTAAGAGGGAAAAAAAATATTTTAACATATTTTTTAAATATTATGCAGGGATAAAAGTGGAAAATGGGAAAAAAGGCAGATTTTTTTTTTTTTTTTTTATCTATACAGTGGTATCAAACTTAAGTATCATTTTAACAGATATTTACATAAGAAAATATAATGCGACTGCATATGTCATTGCTATCTTGTTTTTAACTTAGAAAGAAAGTATTAACAATGCTACAAATGTAAATCCCCATATGTCTGATCAACTTATGTGAAGTACATTCATTAATTTTTCAAAATATATATTATTCTAAATGGTTTAGCTATTTAATACCCACCCACCCCCCTTTTTTTTTCAATAGAAAAAAAAAATCCATATACTAATTTGATCTTTGTATCAGAAACATGAGTACATCTCAAAAACAGTATCGCAGAAATTGTTCAAAAGTGTTTTATAAATACAGTGTAACCTTGACTATCTGAGCTAATTGGAATCTCTAGTACTTCGGATATCAGAAATCTCGGGTAATAGAAATTGTGTATAAAAACTTGCCATATTCACGAATATTTTTGAATAAAAAACAATGAAATATTTTTTCAAATGATAAAATTAAGCAAATAAAGTTACTTCCTCTGTAACATACATCTATTTCACACAAAATGCCATTCAAAAGATTATTAAAAAAGCATCAGATGTAAACTATACCCAGAGTGACTCACACGTACATAGCGGAAAGTTCATTGCTTGTAAAATAAACATTTTTATTTCAACACTAATTCTTATTTTAGATATTTTCTCTTCAAACTATTCCTTATTTTAAGAGAAGCTGTCTGGCAAACATCATATGCTAGGATAAATGTAACCCTAATAGCCAGTAATGGGAAACCCTAAGCAATTTTTTAGATTAATTGTTAACTATTAAAAAACTGGTTTATAAACTATAAACAATCTTTATCCTATCTCAGTTGCATTTACCATAATGATTCATAGTTTAGATGTAATAATGGAAAGAAATTGGACAGAAAATTTTAGTATTGAGCAATTTATGTTTGTATTTAAAACTAGAAATTAATAAAATATTAATTAATAATCCCAAATTAAAAAAAAAAAAACTGTAGGATGCTGCCAGTGAGATAATAGCATTTTTTTTTTCAAGGCCACATTGATTATTGAGCTTACACTAATGATGCGAAGAAGCATTCAAGCTGATGTCAATCATATTTGAATATTCTTTACAGATTTCTGTCACTCACATTTTAATATTTTTGAATGTTTTTTCAAACATAGGATACTGGTTTGGTCTAAACTAGTTGCAAAAGTGAAATTATCATATGAGAAGTTCATAATCAAAGTTAATCTAGTCCATTCTGAATTATTTTTTTAATTAAAAAAAAAGAAAAGAGAATCTATTTTTCGGATTAAATAAATAGCATTATATTATATCATTAAATAATAACATTTGTCTTCAATAACATTTTAACTGCATTTGATTTATTTACCTAAAAAAATTACTTACAATAATTTAAATATTTTTAAAATTAAATGACAAATTAATTCGAAATTACAACATAAAAATGTAATTTGAATATTACAAAAAAAAGACTTGCATTTGTTATAGCAATCTTACTAATTTAAAGATTCCACAGAGGACATTATTTCAGACACTAATTTTAAAAGTTTTATTGGGGGGGGGGGGAGGAAAAATAATTTAGACATGAATACAAGATTATCGGTTGTATGAAATATGTGTAGAAAATATATACATAAAAATGAAGAGTTTCAAATACAAATTTTGTTCATTTTATGTGGCTTATTGAAATAGTAACTTCAGAATTTCTTTTATAACTTCTGTCTTTTTATATATAAATATATAATTAATTTATTTTGTAGCATCTTACTTGTACTCTCAATGCTAAACTTCCCTAAAATGATTATTTTTCAGGGAGTGATATAAGGTGAGAATTTAAATTTTGAAAACAAGCACACCCCTGTATAAGCATGCATTTTCACTTTTGGAACTGGTTCTGAAAATGAAACCATCCTTACATATAGAAACAGTAATCGAAATACATAATATCCACAACAGCAGATATACTAATAGTTCTACTACAACAAATCTGTAAAAAAAATTATCCATAGGTGTATCTATGGATAACTAGTTATAAATATAACTAGTTATCAGCATAACTAGTTATAAATATAATTAAAAATTTAATATTTACTCTAGTTTTATGTTGTTTTCTTGTTAAAAACAAATCATCATACATAAATTGAAAGAAAAAGTACATTTTTAACAACTTACATGACTTTAAAATCAGTCAACATTAGGTGACAACTGATATATTGGAAATAATCAAAACTGGTTAGATATATATTAAAATACTAGAACAGATTTTATTCATGGATAAAAATACTGTTGATATAGCAAAAAATTAACTATTTAAATATAAGCCATTTATACTATATTCCAAGATTATTCATTTAATATTTCTTAATACTTGCCTATGGTCTAAAAAAATATTTAAATAAAAACAAATTGCAACTATAAATAAGGGAAGAAAAAAATTTTCATAAATCTCACCAGCATTTTGCAAGAGTCATTCAACAATTACCCAAGTTAAACATTATCAACGAAAATAATACAAAATATTGTTCCTTTTCAGCGCAGAAAATGCCTCATGTTAAAGCCCAATTTAATTGACAATTTAGTTTCAGAAATAAACAACGCACAGTCACTTCCTCATAATTAAACAAGAAAAGAAATTGCATATAACTTATGCATGCAATCTAATGATTGCATAATTATTACCTTCACGTAAAATATTTTTAAAGCAATGAGGCATTTTATACGATAAAAAGGAAGAAAAAAATTGCACACAAAGCATTGTTCACTCTAACAAAAAAAAAAAAAAAAAAAAAAAAAAAAAAAAAAAAACCCTTTTAATAAATAAATAAAATACACTTACCGATGAAAGGTCACTCCAGGTTTCTTCTTTTTTGAAAAACTAAAGCAGTTCTTCACAGCACACCTTGACATTTTAAAGAAAATGAAAGTGTAACAATAATAATAAAATTTGACAGGAAAAATGCGAGATCTCTTTAATGTTTAAAAGGCAAGTGCAGACAAGTGCAAACAGAGCTGTGGCGCCAAAGAGGTTGCTATAGTCGCTTCGCCAACCGCCAACTTTAGCAGCCAACAGGTGACATCGCGTGACATCGTTTTTCCCGAGATGCAACTGAACCTACGTTGTCGCCTTTCACGTGTAGTGCTTCATCCATTTAATAATACATCCATGGTGGAGACTGACATAGGGTTGTCTTGTGACCGTATGGGCCCTGGTTAGCACTGGTGCACGAATGTGCATCCCCTTGTTGGGCTCGGTAGTGGGTGGTGCGGCCGGGGTCTGAATAATTTTTTTTCTAATATGGATGGAACTACTTCTATTCATTCTAATCCTCTCCCTTGTGGAGAGCAACAAATAGTACAGACTTCTTCTTTTATTCGCTTTTTTATCATTAAACGAACTGATAGTCACTCTGATAGTTCCTTTGGAAAAACTTCACCATTTCTCATTTCAAAAACATTCCAATCTGTCTTAGGAGATGGTCACTCTCTCAAAAAATTACAATCTGGAGATTTACTGGTAGAAGTATCTACAGCTAAACAATCGCAGCTTCTCACTAATTGCTCTACAATAGGCACATTTTCCGTTTCTGTACAAACACATAAATCTCTAAATACAAGCCGAGGTGTTATCTCTGAACCAGATTTATTATTCTCTACAAAAGATGAACTCATAGAAAATTTAAAAGACCAAAATGTAATTGATGCACGTCGTATCACTATCCGTCGAAATGGACAAGTCCTTCCTACAAAGCATGTCATTCTCACTTTCAATAGCCCTACTTTACCAACTAGAATCAAAGCCGCTTATCTGAACTGTCCTGTCAGACCTTACATTCCTAACCCTCTCCGTTGCTTTAAATGCCAACGTTACGGCCATACTAACGGTACATGTCGTGGATCCCTTACCTGCGCACGTTGTGCAGAAGTCGGCCACGACAATAAAGATTGTGAAAAACCCGAACGTTGTGCAAACTGTAAAGGAAATCATACCGCATATTCCCGTACTTGTCCTAATTGTAACAGAGAGAAAGAAATTATCGCAGTTAAAATTACTCAAAATTTGTCTTATCCTGAAGCCCGCAAACTCGTAGAATCCAGAACCCCATCTGTCGGAATTTCTTACTCCAGCTTACTTAAAAACCAATCAAAATCTGTAAGACACATAAGTACCCAAATTGATTCCTCATATTCTCCTAATAAATCTACTAAAACACAATCAACTAGCACATCAATTAAAGAAACCCGGGATATCTCTCTCCCTGCTAAATGTCTTGTAAATTCGCCATTAGAACGCTGGCTACCATCCACAGAACCTGTAAAAATCAGTTATCTTGAAAAACTGAATCAGAAATCTCAAGCTCAATCTAAGGAATTATCCAAACCTCAAAATAAGACAAAGGCTGTTACCCCACCAAAAAACGACCCGAATTAATTTGCATTAAACTCGAAAAAACCCAGTCAAATAGTGAAAACTGGCGTTCAGAAAGAAGGGACCAAGGCTGGGACCCAAACTGTTACTAGTACAAAAACATTACAGAAATCACATAAAAAACGAACAGAAACCATAAAAACCCCAATTCCTGCATCCCCACGGCGGAAGACTGTCGTTAAAAGATTGAAAAATGCATCGCTAAGCCCATGTATGAGAAATTTGAAAGATCCCAGGCAAATGCAGCATTATGTTCAAGAAGCTATGGAATCCGAGACTTACGCCAGTGGCTCGGATTCCGAGGAAAATACTATGTTTGAGGAGTATGTGCCTAATTGAATTATGTTATTGGTCTTTGTTTTAGTTACATTATAGGTTTTCTGTAGTACTTTTCCAATTTGGTTTTCGTGTCATTATCTTATTGTTCTAGAATTTTAACTAGTTTTAGAATTTTATCTTTTTAAACTCTTAAGTATCTTTGTCTGGTTTTAATTGGTTTTTAATTTCATGTATCACCGCATTGCCTTTATCCACTTATTTCATATCTACGACAAGTTTTTAACGTAACATTTACTTTTTACATTTTATATTAAATTTTAACTTTGTTTTATTTTTATCTTGTTCTTGGCGCAGCATGTCCCACAGGGGACTTTGCGCCATAAAACCCCATTCAACCAACCAACCATTTACATTCATGTGATTTCGTATCAAATTTATCCTCGAACCATTTTTACTATACTTGCGTTGTTTAAGGGTGTATTTCGATTCAAACTGCTTGTTTTCCGATTTATTTTTGAATTCACTTTTGCTCTCAAACACATGAAACTCGCAGATTCTCTTATTTAGAAAGTGCACAAGGTGCCGTAAAGGTCAATTCTTTGATAAGTGTACAAAATATTGCAAAAAAAGCAATCAAAAACGGCAATTTGAACAGATTTTTCCGAAGTGGGTGATAAGGGAACGAAAAAAAGGGTCTTCCAGAGAAGTTAATTGCTTATAAATCAAATTCTAATAAATTGAGCGTGAAAAGACTTTACTCGACACCTCATACGTCCCTTCAAGAATCCCCTCAGCAAGTTTCATGATTTTACTTTTAAAAATGTGTCTGAAATTGTATCGGAAAATTTCGAGCTGCTGAAGGTGGAAAAGCGTTTTTTCGAATACACCCTTAAATCCTTATCTCCATCTACACACTTCCACTAAAAACTTGCGCAAGCAAAACCCGAAGAAAATAACTCACTGATTTATCAGATGAAATTTCTAATATTTTTTTGTCTATTTTGTTTCTTGTAAAGACAATTAATAAAAGCGATTAATTGATCCCTGGAGGCTTTCTAATCAGGGAAATAACATCGGAATAATGACAGCAATTACTAATTTTAAGAATCTGTCACAAGTCAACAATCACCTAAGTCTTATGAAAATCGTATTAAACTTTTAATCTAACAGATTTTTTGTTTTTAATGCCAATTGTAAAATTTACTATGAAAAAAAATCCTTAAAATTTCGTCTATTAATTTTCAACTACAAAATAGTAAATATTCACTTAAAATGTAATTTCCATTTACATTTATGCGATTTTGTACCAAATTTTTCATCGAACCAATTTCTATTTACTCTAATTGTGTTGTTTAAACCCCTATCTCCATCTACACTCTTCCACTAAAAACTTACCCCAGCAAAATCCGAAAAAAATAACTCACGGATTTATCAGATGAAATTTATAATAGTTTTTTGTCTATTTTGTTTCTTGTAAAGACAATTAATAAAAGCGATTAAATTGGTCCCTGGAAGCTTTCTAGTCAGCGAAATAACATCTGAATAACGACAGCAATTGCTGATTTAAAAAAAAATCTGTCAACTGTCACCTAAATCCTACTTCAATCAGATGAAACTTTTAATCCATCAGGTTTATTTTGTTTTTAGAGCCAATCGTGGAGTTTATAAAGGAAAAAAAAATCTTAAAATCTCGTGTATTAATTTTCAACGACGAAATATTATTTGTTCACTTAAAATATAATTTACATTCATGCGATTTCGTATTAAATTTATTCTCGAACCAATTTCGATTTATTGTAACTGCGTTGTTCAAATCCCTGTCTCCATTTACTCTACACACTTCCACTAAAAACCTACCCGAAGAAAATAACTCATGGCCATCATACCAGGTGAAATTTCTAATAGTTTTTTTTCTCTACTTTGTTTCTTGTAAAAACAATTAATAAAAGCGATTTACTGATCCCTGGAAGCTTTCTAATCAGCGAAATAACATCTGAATAATGATAGCAATTACCGATTTAAAAAAAAAAAATGCCACAAGTCAACAATCACCTAAGTCCTACGAAAATTAGATGAAATTTTTAATCCAACAGATTTTTTCTTTCCAATGCCAATCGTAAAATTTATTTAAAAAAACGAAATCTTAAAATTTCGTACATTTAATTTTCAACTACAAAATATTAAATGTTCACTTAAAACCTAATTTACATTTAAATTTGAGATTTTGTACTAAATTTATCGTCGAATCGATTTCTATTTACTGTAGTTGCGTTGTTTAAATCCCCATCTCCATCTACACACTTCCACTAAAAACTTGCGCAAGCAAAACCCGAAGAAAATAACTCATGGATTTATCAGATGAAATTTCTAATAGTTTTTTTTCTCTATTTTGTTTCTTGTAAAAACAATTAATAAAAGCGATTAATTGATCCCTGGAAGCTTTCTAGTCAGCGAAATAACATCTGAATAATGACAGCAATTACTGATAAAACCTCTCAGAAGTCAACTGCCACCTAAAAGGTTTTTCCAGGAGTTATCTCATCCGTAGGCGGATAAAAGGCTGATAGTACATGCACAGTGTGAGATAAATCGACGTCGTACTAAGCAGCACGAAAATTACATTGCGTTCGATGTAGATGTTTTAGGATTGCGAGTGTCTATGTCGGAAGTTATTTTTTTTTTCTCTCGGTTGATGATGATGCCTGGCACAGCCGCAATTATCCACGTGCAAAAGAAATTGAATTTAAAAAAATCTTTCGCATTGATTTTTTTTAATTTATCCGCCGTTGTATGATGAATAAATTTATTTCTTAATAAAGAGACATTGAAACATTAATCTAGATTTCAGTTTAAAAAAACTGTTAGGAGTTTCTTGGTTTTCTGAAAAAGTTAGTTATTGTGCTGAATCGCTGTAAAAATGTCATGTTAACAGCTGTAATAAAAACTTTCCGATCATGGAAAGAAACAATTGTTGCAATGTCGAGAAAAATCTATTACTGATTCATTTTTTTATGTACTATTAATTTTGAATTAAAATGAAATTTTACCAGTATTTGTAGATCTAATATTTATTGAAGCTGTTCTCTCATTACGATTTGAAATTTTCCGTTTATTATTAATGTAAAACTACCTAACCTATGGCTATACTATCCATGAAGGGTGTGGACCTACAGTGGCTATCCCTGCTTTCTTGAGCCTGGGCCCTGAAAGTGCTGTATAGCGTGTGTTCCGGTCGCGTATTTCACATATGCACATTAATAAGAAGACCAGCGCCCCCATTCTGCAATCTGGTTGGCTGCTTGGTTTCATTTTTCGTAGAGCATTTCTAATGCATATAAACTCGCCAACATCTGAATTAAAAACACGCTAAAAGATAGTTATGCAAAGACACATTTTCTGATTAAGGTATAAAGTGCAATTGATGAGCGACCCCTGCACTTTGGCTACTATTTCAAAAAACGGATCGTTTTGTGCGCAGGCACATTGTGATTTGCTATACGAGAAATGAATGTAATAGTCATTTGATTATTATTACGTAGATGTTATGATTAATGGTAAGAGCATCCAAGATTTGAAAAAATTGTCTAAATTAGCTTATATAATACTATTTACTTTAAATATAACTGCACAATCCAGCAGAACTAAACTTCCTCATTTTGATAACAAAATCAATCTTGATTTAGATACATGTAGTAATTTTTCAAACTGAGTAGGAATGTGTTCAGAAAACAAAGAAGTTCTATTTTTCCTAGAAGCAAAATGTTCAGGGTTCGTGTTCTGGCCTGTACATATTTACACTCAGAAAAACTATTATTCATACATTTATTTTAAATCGGTTGGTTGTGTTAAAAAAAAATTAAAAAAGGTGTAGTTGTTTTAGGAGCAAGTATTTCTTCTGCTTTTATATTTAACAACCTGAGAGAATTTTGAAACAATTTTATTTTAAAATAAACTTTGAAACATTTGTCGTGTAAATTTTAAAAGCGAATATTTTTAAATTCCCTTATTCATTTGATTTAAATTAATTGTAATAAATATTTATGCTACCTGTTTTAAATAATAAAGTTGAATTACAGAATAACAACACTTTAAATTTACAAATACCAACTTGCTACTTTTAACTTATTTATTCTTGTTTATAATAATTGACATTTTCTATAATTCAATTTCGTTTATCCGTTTCGTAGTATATATTTTCCGTAAAATGTATTTAACTTTGATTTTGTTAAAATATTTGGTAGATATCATTTAATTGTATTTCCCTTGACAGACAAGTTATTTGGTCCGATGGATTTTAGCCGGAGAGATCTCGCTGCTCTGAATATCATGAGAGGGAGAGATAATGGTTTGCCAGATTACAACACAGTCAGAAGATATTTTCAGCTACCTCCTGTCACTAACTGGTCCCAAATAAACCCGAAATTGTACGATAAGAAACCACAGGTATTATTTTTTTTCATGATGTTCAAATATTTGATATTTTGTGAATAACGCATTTATGTATATGGCAGTACAAAGTGATATTTGATTTCGAAATAGTTAATTTTGTCGTGCGCATTAATTTGTTTATTACATATCTCCCCTTTCGTCTTGGATTTGTTGCAATTTCTGCTTTAAAAATAATCTTTTACTTAAATCTTTCTTTGAGTCAAAACTTGTTAATTGTAAACTACTTTGGAAAAATTTTATCACCCGCTACTTGTCCCGCAAATCGCTAAATAAAGAAAGGTACTAATGGATTAGTGATAGCATCTGTTAATTACATGCTTTTTATTACTTATTGTATTTGTGATAATCAAATCTTGTTACTCATTTTTCATGGACTTCTTGTTGATAGAAAGCTTTGAAATTTGGAATATTATGTACTTCTGAAGGTAAATACAGGAATTGGAATTGAATTTATTTGTTTTGTTTTTTCAAATTAGATTAGTAATGGTGAGCAAGGGGGGAAAAACTTACTTATTGGTTGTTTAGCGGAGAAATCAGTTTCGGCCTCAGCGATGAATAAGCCTCAGTTGAAAAATACTAATGACAGGATTACTACAATTACACCAAATTTTGATAAACTTGGCGATATATCGCCGAATTTCGTGACGAAAAATTGCTATATATGAAGCCATCTTGGCAATAGCTCTCTATTTTAAAGTGCAATTTTCATTTAAATCCATTAATTTTCAACAGGTCACTGCAATCAAATTTAAACTCCGCACATTTAATTTTTTGAGCCTATTATACTTTTTAGTGCGTTTAAAAAATATGTTCTAAAATTTTCTGAATTTTATTAAAAGCATGCTTTTAATTTCAAATTATTGCTGTATTTCAGTTTAATGAAATGGGGATCGTCTAAATATAGAAATTGGAATAAACTTTAATATTTCCAATATTAATACTTAATTTTAACATCATATTTGGATTCTTCAATAAACATCTGATAATTAAAAATCATTCGATAAAGTAAGTCAGATATTATGCAAATGTAATCTTATGCAGGTTTTCGAAAACATATTTTTTTAAGTTTAATTTCCGAAAAAATGATTTATGCAATTCATAAATTTGATTAAACCATAATATATATTTTGACACATTACTTTCATGAGATTAATTTTCATTCTTTCAGATATAATATTTACTGTACCATACAGAATAATATACAATAGTTGCGTGTGGATATAATGTATGGTAATTTTTCACGCTCGGATTTGTTGAAGCTTTAGAAACCTACCATACTTATAAATTTCATTTTAATCCATCCGAAAATGTTTTCTATTTTCTTTTGGTTACGCTTAGTTTTTCCCCTATTTTCTTCCATGAACTGTTGACATTGCTTTAAACATGTAAATTAACATATCTAGAGTGCAATAAGTATTACCTTTTTTATTTTTATATGGTTTTCAACGTTTCTTTTCTATCTCCACATTATATTTTACATTCGGAATATAAAAATTAAATGTATCGCAAGTTTAATTGCATAATTTTTTAATGGTACTCAATCTATTTAAAATTTTGCTTGTATTTAATTTTTGGTATTAATTTTTTTAGAAAAAACCCATGAAACTTATTCATAAACCCCTATAATCGCTTTTTTTTTCTTTTTCAAATTTCTGCATATACCAGAATAAAGATATTAACTTTTTTCCGCCACTAGCATGAAAATTACACAACGAAAAATCAAAATTTGTTTATTTACCTAGTCAAAATGTTTCATAAAAATTGCCAAGTTATACGTGAATACGCCTTTTTAAATATGTTCATGTATAACACATAAAAAATGAATATTTAAAACAAAACTTCTTGCCGAAAGCGGTGATCTAGTTGTACAATGTAACTACCGTAATCATGAGATTAATAAAATTACTTTGCTTGCTAAAAATACAGGGAAGTAGGCAGAGGGTTAAGATCTCTTCATAAGAACAAAAATCTATAGATGCAACTAATAGTATAAAAATTCAGTTTCAATTTTAGCTACCTCCTTAAATGAACTATACACTTAAAGTTTGAAGCTTTATTTAAACGAAATTCATCCAAGCTTTATTATATATAAAAGAATATAATTTTTTTTATAAAAAATAATAAATAAAGCACAAAAAAAATGAAATTATCAAATGTAAAATCTCATACACTAAGTTACGCTGTTTTTTGGTAGCCGTGCACGACTGAATGTGATATGAGCAAATGTAACTACAATTGAAACGCTCGCTTAAATCGCAAGATAAGCAGCCACAGATTTTGAATGACTTTCTGAAATGAAAATACTATGTAAGTCTACTTGAATTGGGCAGTTAATTTTTTTTCTCTCTAAATTTAGCTATTTATGAAAAGGTCTCTTCATCTTTCGTTTTGTGAAAATTGTCTGAAAAATAGTCTAATTTTTAGTTTAAAATGAAAGTAGATATTCAGTAGCATATTCCCACGAAGTGCCTAAAGTTAAGATAATTAGGTAGTAGGTTGTTGAAATCGCAAAACTTTCTTCATTGCCACTGCTTCAACTAGAATTAAAACGCTATCTTTTCATTCTTGGGATTTTGCTCACGCGGAAGTCTTGTAAAATAGCATAGCATAGCAGTGACACCTGTTGGGTGGCATACAGACACCCAAATGTAACGAAAATCTATTTGTGTCAAGTTTTAACAGATTATGAAATTTTCAATTATATACAGTCGTTTTTGAGATAGAGCTGTCGCGAAAATCGTGAAAAATGCTCAGTAGAATGCAACCTGTTGATCCATTTATAGAGAGGCCTTATCAACACCAATTATGGTCTAATTTCATATGAAGAGATAAAGTCTGCATTAGTTTTCGAAATATAACACCCACAAAATTTGTGTCAGACTCCCGCACAGACATTTTCTGAAACCAGCCAAATTTGAGAACCTTGAGAACCTTCTAAAACTCGCAAATACATCGAAATGTTTCATTGATCCAATACCTTATTCTTCTAAAGGTAAAAAAAAGAAAACATGAATTTTGACATGAAACAGAATTTTTTTAGAAGTTGAATTCCTATCTTTCCTGAATATTTTGATATAATTGTTTCCTTGAAATTCTTATTGAAAAATAAATTATAGTTTTATACTCGCTCAATAGCTGAAGTTTTGAAACCATTGGAAATTTTTTGAAATGAAGTCTTTGGGCATAACGCACAAGATATCTCAAACTTTTGAATAGTTATTTCATTAAATTTTCTAAACATGTTTCACATTAATCTCTATAAACATAATTTAAAAATTCACTTTTTATTTTAGATGGTTAAATGTTCAAAATTTTGTATTAGCTAACTACAATTTTGTATTAACCCTTTGATTACGGGGTTGAGACATATGTCGTCCCAGAGACTATTACTTTATCTTTTTAGCACCCCTTTTTGAAAGCTATTCTATTTTATAGACTTATACAAAAATAATCTTAAGAAAAATCAATCGAAATGAAATTTTTCTGTAAATTTTGGTTCGAATTAATTTAAAAATAGTCGTCGTTACAGCACGTAATCAAAAGGCTAAAAATATAAAAAAGCTTTAAATAGAAATTTATTTAGCTTCTGGATAATTGTTACAGTCTTAGGTAGAAGTTGGCACCAAAATTTTCTTTCTAGTTGCAAAATTTATTTTGTAATCTTGCGCGTAAATTATGCCCATTTTCTGCTTGCCAAATGTGTGACACTTTGGGAGCTCCCTGTAAATGATAATTTTGCTTCTTTCAATTTTTAAAATACATAAACTGAAAGAATGAACTTCTATCTTTCATCTGAATAAAAATTGTCTTAAAATAAAGCATGTTTTAAGATATTAAATGTTGAAAATTATTTTATTTTCCATTTTTAAGAGCCCTGAGATATCCGAACAACTTTCAAACATAATTTTCTATCAAAATATCCTTTTTCATTTTTGCAATAATATTAAAATTTTAATTTTTTATCTATCGAAATCTGCTTAAATTTTGTTTGTATCTAAAATAGAACTCGAGTTACAGCCGTTTAAAATTACACCTATTACAGCTTTTGAATTGTGTTATTTTTAAATTTTCCTGAAAATGAAGTTTTTCAGAAGTTCATTATATTTAAAACATCGTAAAACCAAAAAATTATGCATGAAATGCCACGAAATTTTCTGTATTACTTTTCAAATGTCTTTTAAAGGAATAGGCTACATTCAAGATAATAAGCTTATAGTTTTATAAGCAAATAGTTTTATATTTACACTGGTATAAATGATAAACTTGAAACAAATTTTGCAATTTTTTCATTAAATTAGTATTTTAACTGCCATATCATCCGATATAGAGAGGGAATTATAATGTGTACTAAGTCCTAGAGAAAGTTATTCTGTTTATTATGTAATATACAAAATATCAATACATTGCTTTTTTTTTTGAGTTTTCACGTTTTGCGGAAATGTCAATTTTTGACATAATTTTGATTATTTTTCTCTTAAAAATATTTGTAGGTAATTACTAAAACTTTTGTATTTTTTTTTCAAAGTTTTAAAGCGAATATCATTAGAAAAAAGGATAGCAAGAAAAGTTTTCAAAAAATCATTTCCGAAGGTGTCTGAATGCCTTAAAGCTACAAAATTTTGAGAATTTTATTTTATTTAAAAATTAAACACCTACCTTTTCCAATATTATGATATAATTGTTTCCTTGAAATTCTGATTGGAAAAGAAGTTATAGCTGTTAGAATTATTCTCACTCAATAGCTGAAATCATTTCTCTTCAAATGACTTTTTTGGACAGAACGTACACAATACTTCAAAAACCTTCTGAATATTTTTTTTCCATTAAACTTTCAAAACTGTCTTTCATTTCAGTCTGTATAATCTGAATTTGGGATTTCATTTTTATTTTGTTCAGTAAAATATTTTTTAATGATTATATTGTGGAAATGGTTTTTTGGAAAAAGATTTTTGCATTAGCTAAATACAACTTTGTATCAAAAATATAAAAGGGCTTTAAAAACCAACTTATTTAGGTTCCGGGTAATTATTATAATCTAGTTAAGTACAAAAAATTTCATTTTAGTTCCAAAATGCATTTTCTAATCCTGCGCATAACTTGTTTCATCAGATTTCTTCTCCACAAATATCTGACAGTTTCGAGTATCCTTTAACACTAATTTTTCATCTTGCAATTTTTTAAATACATGAAAAGAAAGAATGTCTTTCATCCCAACAAAAAGTTATGCATTTATATCGTATACATTTTAAGACATTAAAGATAGAAAATGGTCTTTTCGTTATTCACAATTCTAAGAAACTTGAGATACATTAAATGATTGCAAATTTCAAATTCATATTTCTCAGGTTTTTTTAATCAGTACGATTAGAATAGTAAAAGTTCAGCATCTTCTTTACAAATGACTCGGCATTTTTTTTTTTTTTTGGGGGGGGGAGCAAATAATAAATTGTACTTCATGAAATATAGTCACCCAAAAAGTTCATTTTTTAAAGTTAAATGTTAAGTAAATAAAAATTTTACTGTATTTTCCACGTATGTTGAGACATTTTATTTATTTATATATTTATTTATTTTATCTTTCTTATCGGAAATCCGGACTTTACAATTATAGAACAATCTTAAAAAAAAAAAAAAAAAGAGATACGCAAAATATTTCAAAATTACCGAAAAAGTGCGATTTTTAAGATTTCTTAATCTTTTAAAAATTTTTACACTACTAGATTTTTTAAAAAGAAAATTGCATCGTGGAAAATATTTTAAAAAAAGCAGTAGAAGATTTCAATGTCTCAAACTCCATCTCCACACCAAGTACCTCAAACTATACTAATACTACACCAAATATACTAGTACTATTTATTTTTAACTTGAATTCGCTGAGGAAAACTATAGATCAATGAATTGTATGTTACACGTTCGACCACAGATAGGTCAAACCAAAAAGTTTACTAGAAAAATTATTTTGCGCTTTCGAATTCAGAAATGAACATATATTAATTTTAAACTTTTTTAAAAATGGAAATTTGAAAATAAATTAGCCCCAAATTATTTTCTTCGTTAAAATTTAAATTTTGTATTTCCCACCACTTTTAAAATCAAATTAACTTTTATCTAAATTTATCGAGAATTCTGTCTCATAAAAGAAGGTATATATTTATCTTCCTCTTTACTGGTGGGAAAACTGCTTTCTTGCTTTTTTTGTAACCGTCCTCAAAAGAGGACGCTGGGCGTTAATGGGTTAAGACAAGATTAGTTAAATCAAGTTTCCTCAAATGACTTTTTAATAATTCAGTGCTGAAAAGCTATAATGAATTACTCAATCTGAAAATAGCATAGTTCAAGTGTACTGGTTTTTTTTTTTAAACTAAGTTATGCCTCTTTGTGTTTTAGATGTTTGAAGCATTGGAAAAAGCTTACAATGGAGACTTGGAGAATATAGATTTGTACATAGGGGGTATGGTGGAAACAGAAATGGACGGCAGACCCGGCCCCCTTTTCCGGAAAATAATCAAAGAGCAGTTCGAGAGGCTTAGAGACGCTGACAGATTCTGGTTTGAAAATCGTGCTAATGGGTAAGATAATTTTTCTTAAAATTTTAATTTATGTATTTTTATTTATATTTTAAAATGAACATTAGTATTGGAATAAATGAACATTTTGAATTGGATTTTTCTAAGTATTTAAAATCTTTTTAGAGTTTCTCTTATTGCATTGGGAATGAAGCACTGAAAATGAATAATGAAGGCGATTATACGGTGTATAACAATAAGCGAAGCATACTGAGTGAGCGAAGTGGTCATATTGGCCAGAAATAATACGTTAATAGAAGTGACTTAATTAATGTGTAGTCTTCAAATACCGAAACTCAATATGGATATGACTCCTAAAATAATTCCATTTCAAAACAAGCATCTTCTTGTAAACTAATCGTAGAAATTTCATGCATATTTTTTTAGGCTAATTAAAGAATATGGAATTTATTTATGGCGTCAAAATTGGGTCTTGCTATTGACAAAAAAGTTTTGATATGTAGATTCCCCCCTAAGCAAATTTTATGTACATAATTTAAAAGTAGACTTAAATGGTGTATAGTAAACTTAGTTTCTATATATCATTTAAGTCTTTTAATTTCAGTAAACTTTTTCTGAACTTTTTTTTCAAACTTTTAAAATATTCGTTATGATGAAACGTATATAAAAATTTTCGGAATTATTTAGTTTACAGAATGAGTGTAACGAAAATTAATGTAACATAAAATACGCTTAAATTTTATTTTGAAATTGCAATGCATTTTATAAATAGTTTACACATGTTTTATGTTATGCATATCCATGATGGATAAGTTTTACGGTGGTCTTAACGACTAGTTTTACAGTCTAGTAATTGTGTCTATTAGAAAAGGAATTTTGACTTGCTTATCCCCTCTCAAAACACAAATCTGAAATTTCTACAAATTCGAGTTAAAAGACAGAAATTCTTCAACTTTCAGAAAAATGTCTTTAAATAACGGGTATTTCCTCAAGTTACATCTTGTACCTTTTAAGTTTTTTGATGAAATCTTTGGAGAGCTTATACTTTATTTATGAACTGAAGTTTTTACACACATAACTTCATATGCTGTAGTATTTCTTTAAAATCAGGGTCGTAACCTCACAGATGCTGTGTAGGCTGAACTCCCAATGAAATCTTTTGAGACCGCTTTAACCTTCATAGTATTAAAACTATATTAAAACTTTAAATCGTTTGATAGCAAATACAATTTAAAATTATACAGAAATAAGCCCAAAATCTCATAAAACTATAAGATACATTTTGGATACAGTGCTGCATTATCAAACTTATTAAAAATATTCAGAATTAACCGCACCAAAATTTTCAAACCTCTGTTCAAATCAGCAGGGGGGGAAATGCAAGTCAGTACTCGACAAAATCAGTTCCATCAAGTCAAATGAAAGAAGAAAAAATTGGACCGAACTCGGCCACCGGCCGTACCACATTTGGACCTCTTAGGCCTTTCAAATATGATAGGTCCCTGCAAAGCATAATCTTACGTGCGCAAATGAGTAGTCGTGAATCAAACTACTTTGAATTGATAATATATTTTTTAAGAAAGAGATATTTTTGAAATTTATTCTTGATTATGAAAAAATGTACAATGTTTTTAATTCTTTCTTATTTTTTAGTTGAAATATGATGCTATTAGGTTTTTTCTAAGATTTAAATTGATATTCATAGGAACTACAGCAAGGTACCCACTTTGCATTTTAAAAAAATCTTCGTCAATCAATGAGAAAAAAAACTAATTAGTAGACGGGAATAGCCGCTCGAAATTTGCGCTTTAAAATTCATGTTGCGCAGGTCTTTCGAATTTGATTAAACCTGTCACGTAATTAATTTGCAAGTTGAAATGTGTGGGTATACTTTATTTTTTTGTAATATTTTTAAGTGAAACAAGAATGGATCTGTCGCAGTTCACCATAAATGTAACAAATCACAGATTAAAATTTAAAGTCGAAATATCTTTGATGAAGAAGTCTTATCTAATCTTTAAATTAATTTGAAATAGTTGTAGACAAACTTTTTAAATCGTAATTTGTGTCTTATCTTAAAAGGGTTCATAGACACGTAGATTCTGGCATTAATGCGAGATAAGAATCTGTTAACGTGAAATATTTAAGGACCCGTTGGGCAATTTAAAGCTATTTTTCAACTATTTTTTTTAACTTTCACATTTTGATAAACACGGCTCAAACTAGAATCGAACAGTTACATAGTGTCTGAGACCAGGATTATTTTTTTCCAGCAGATTTGGACCGGGATCAAGATGGGGTTTTTTTCCTCACATAGTCCAGCTGGTCTGCAGCTGAATATATTTGTCAGCACATGTCTGATATAAACATGTTTCGCAAGTATGATAATAGCGATCTGTTTACTGAAGCATTGGAAAAATACTTTAACAAATTAGAGATATATTTTCAAAAATCTACCTTTCTTTTTATATAGCCACTAAATATCGTATATTTTTTAACTGTTTTTTTCCTTATTTTAAACTACGTTATTTTTTTAATGAGTCTTTATTTGAATTAACTAGTCAGCTGAAAACGTGGACTGTGCTTTACTGTTGCTTTATATTCAGAATCATACAATTATCGACTCAAAATTATTACAATGCAAAGTAGTTAATAGAACGTGTAATTATGTTTTCTCAAATCAGCTAAGCTCCACAACGCTAAACTAATATAAACCATAAATTAATAATTAAAGTATAACATTAATACGGTCAGGTTGTTGAGGAATTGATGTATATAAATATTTCACAAATATAACACAAATATTTAGTATATGGTTGAATCGCACGTGTTTAAGGTTTTGGGTTTACTTGGAGCTTTGATATTTCACGTTTCAAAAACCCCTAGAATGAAATTTTGTCCACACTTTGTTCTGAACGCACCGTTCTTGTTCTTTATTACACCAGTCTGTAACCTATAGTTATGAATTTTTAAACTCGTTTTGGATTATTGGAGTATGGATGTGTTAAAAATGCCTCTTTTCCCCAGATTGATTTTAAGGCACCGGTAAAGCTCAATCCACATTTCAGCTAATACAAAATTGGGTAATTTCATGAGCTTTGCAGATAATCTCATTCCATTTCTTTTCTACGCACATTTTTAGATGGAAAATATTTGCCAATTTTTGCTGTAACATTTTTTGATCGAGGTCTACTTTTCTCTCTGGTTCCACCAGTTTTTCATATGATTAGAAAATCAAACATTTTAATATTAAACTTAAACTTTTATTCTCATATATAAAAATTAAATCTTTGTAACAATAACAGTAATCATAAAAATAGTATTGTAATAAAATTATTTCTTTATTCAGTACCATAGTTTTTACACGATTGATAAAAGTCATTTTTATTGAACTCTCAACCAAAATTGGATAACAGAATGCGTTATTAAATTTTTTGATCTAGTCATTGTAATGATCTCACTAAAATGCAACATGGCGGAAAATAAGAGATTATCAGAATTGTGCAGAAACTCTTTTATTTTCCGTTACAGCTGAAATCAAAATTCTTTAATCTGATTTGATATGATGCTTCTAATTTTTAATTAGAAATTATAAAATTACTGTAAAATCTTTAAACTATCAAATGATACTTTATGGTAGAAATAGGTAGTCTATATGCATGTTTTTATACGCAGGATGCATTGGAGGAAAATGATATTACTGAATAAATTTAACATCTATTTCGCGAAAAATGAAAATTTTGTGGAGAAATGATTAAAATTAGAGTAATTTTAAATTTTAATCCGAAAGTGTCCTTTGATACATCTTGGTAAAAGTAGCGTTGAAAAAAATCTTAATTGCATGGTAAGAAAAATCGGAACTTTTTGCAGGATGTGAGTCGGGACAAACTGGACCTAATTTAAATGTTT
The DNA here is from genome assembly GCA_964019185.1 of Maratus speculifer. NCBI lineage: Eukaryota > Metazoa > Arthropoda > Arachnida > Araneae > Salticidae > Maratus > Maratus speculifer. The sequence goes on from OZ025291.1 coordinate 2,212,223, forward strand.
CTTTCACGTTCCGGCCGCATTCCGTTCAGTGCAAGCTTCTACACTGAGCCAACATTGCTTGTAGCGATGTTATTGCCATCATGCTTACTCTTACTATGCAGGGTGGTATAGGGTACGAATCATTAAAATAATAATTATGAAAGCCAGGCTGGATTTCTGAAGGTCCTAAAAGTTGTTTTTAAATTCTCTATTTTGAACATTTTATTCAGTAGTATAAATATTTTTTAACATTCTCTGTGTGTGGTATAATCTCATTTTTCCACAAGTGACAAATGATTACAACATGATAGTGCAAGTCAATGTTAAAATCCTCTTACTTACGTTCACGACTTGTAACCTCCTTTCCACTTTCGTTTTTTTTTACTCCCGTAATTTCAATAATAGCTGGGCTTTTTAAAGAGATCGTGAGAGACTGTCAATTATTGTGCTGCATTATTCAAAAAGGTTGTTCAAGAACATTTGGAGGTTTGTCACGGATTATTCATTTTCTCAAAAGAATGACGGCTCTGTCATCGTTTGTAACTCTAGACGGAGAAGGGGGGTATGCTGTTGTTTCAGTTTGTTTGACCTAATGTATAGGTCAAAATTAGTAATTTTCTGCTAGAAGTGGTACTTAACAAGGATGTGTCCTTTTTATGTGAATCATCATTTCCTCGCATTTTAATGGCTTTTTCCCCACCAAACAAAAGATTACAAACTGACGATGTTGGGCGTATTAGGACTTTGGTACCACGAAACAAGGAATTTGTCTGAAGATCATCCTGTTTCATGACTCTTTACGCCTAAGAACCGTATATAGCACTTAAAAAATATGACCATTTTGCGTGAATTATACACTGCATTTCTTCTGAAAATAAAGGTTTAAAATAAAATCACAAGCAATATTCCTCGATTTCAATCTCAAACCAAACAATATAAACTTTAAAAAGCTCCCTTTTTCCTTTTTAAAAAGCAACAAAATAATAATAAAGACGAAATAGTTAAAAAAATGTATATTTTAAAATTGTTTAGTATTTTCGGATGGCAATAACCACGGTCAACGCATTTGAATATATTTTTCTCTACCGAAGTTCAATCCAAGTCTGTGCTATGTTGCTTTCAGCAACTTTAATAATCATAGACTCTTCCATATCAAAGATATATCCATTATATAATTTTAATTACTATTTTTAGCTAATACTACTTTTAACTATAGAACCTCTCTTGTTAGGAGTCTTGTGCCTTTTTATCCTTTATCTACCGACGGTACTTATAAGTACCATTAAAATTATTTATTATAAAATTCTTTTAATACGTCGATTAGACGCAATACTATTTAGAAAGAGTTAGATACATTATTTTGTTCTAACACAAAAAAAATTGATTATTTTGGTTACACAAAACAGAAATATTTTAAAGGATGATTTATTTTGCCTTTGTATCGTTTCGACTTTCTTGGCGCTGAGGGAGGGGGATGGGGATTTTTTAATGCGGAAATATTTCTATATTTATATTCTAAGGACATCATATTTGTACATTTTATAATTCTACAAAATACTAAGAAAACAATTTAAAATAAAAGATTAGAGTAGGGTCATAAATATTGCAGAAACTCCGTGTAAATTCAAATTTAATTAATCCTTCTAAATCCTTCAATTCTTCTAAAATCCTTTAAAAATTTATTAAATGATTATGTAAATCTTTTAATTTAGTTTAAAAAATTTACGTAAAATGCTTTAGAATGTAAAATTTTCGTGAATTCATAATTCGGTAGATAAGGGGTTAAAACGAGGCTAAAATCAACAAAAAAACTGAAAGTTTGAATTAGTGTGTTTATAATACTAGTTATAGTACGAACGCACTTTTGCAATGTTGGAAGTATAGTTTTTATTGTTTTTGTTTCTAGGAACGTTTTACAGAAGAAATTTGAACTGAAGTACCACTCTAATCACTGCAAAGTTGCCAAGTCTCCAACTTTTTGCACGCCACTGTTATTTTAGAGAAAAAGCTTCTTCTAAATTGTCCAAATGTTCCAATTCAACAAAAGAACATTTTCTGCATTAAAATACTGGTATGCAAAAAGTCGGAGACTTGGCATCTCTGCAATTGCTAAAATCTTAAATCTTCTTTCTAGTTAAATATGTTCCTCATCTTCTGAATAATGAATTTGCACCGCATTTTGGTATGTTTGATCGCGTGATTTTTTTTTAATTATTATTTTTAAGTTCTATACACCTTACTGTAATGATGGCTATCCTATGTATGAAAATTAATTTGAAAAACCTTTTTTTCAAATGTGAATATGTTGTTTTAAAATCTCGCCACATTCATGCTGCGCAACAAGAAAGCACAGCAGTTTTCCGTGAGAAGATTTCTAACGTAATCAAAAGCAGGCGCTAATGCATTTTCGCACATCTGTACCCGAGAAAAAATTAACTAAAAGAGTTCAAATTTCATTTCGCTTTTGTCAAGAGTAGATGATCTGTTTTTCGCTCTCATCAACGGAGAGCAGCCAATGGACTGAACGAGTCCGATAAATCTCTAGTCGTGCGAAAAGAGTGCGGCGAAATCCCCCTCTCCTCCCTAACTTGTACATACTTGCACATATAGAAACTGTTATAGCCAACAGAATATTAAACGTCACTAAATGCAACCATGGCTATGTATTTCTCATCATTCTCCGCATAAATATTGTTTTATACAACCATGGCTATGTATTTCTTATCATTTTTCACATAAATATTGCTTTATATTTTCAGCATTTTCACAGAATCCGAAATAGAGGAAATAAAGAAACTCAAGCTCCGAGATGTGCTCCTTCAATCTACTAGCATAGAAGATTCTGATTTACAAGAAAACATATTTTTTTGGAAAGAAGGTATTCCACTTTGACTTCTCAAATCTAAATCTAAATAAACCTATACTTCGTTGTTATAGAGGCCCGTCTGGATGAATTGCCAAGTGATCGAGATGTATAGCCGAGTTATATTTTTTGATGAATTTGAATCACTTATGACTTATATAGTATGTACATATATGGAATACGTATATGATATTTAGGACGCTTATTTATATGGCATGTGTTTAAAACTTCTAGAAGGCATACATTATATAGCCATTAATCACAGGACGCTTTCAATTTTAGACATTTTGTCGAATATTTTAAAATATACTTGTCGAATTTTTCTGGTACTTCAGGATTATAAAGAATATATTTGAACTCATATTTATCAACATAAACTTGATAAAGAAGACAATTAGAAGGCCGATAAAATAGCAGAGAAAACACATCTGGGATCAGCTTGTAAATTAAAATGCACAAAATAATCTACCGCTGCAGAATAGAAATTTTTGGATACTGTACAACATGCTTGCTTGATGATTGCTAATATAAGTTCAAAAAATTCCTGCATGTTTTTAGTTTATATCATGCAGAGTTTTCAAACAAATTTAACGCCGATTTGCGAAAATTTTATCAAAGTGCAGTAGAAACAATGTAATACAATTGTGATACATTAAATATTTTATGAAATATGAGCAGATGTATGAAAATTTTTTTATCTGCGCATGCACAAATAACATTTTCAAAATTTAACTGTCAATTTTAAGGAGAACTCGTAAAGAAAAATCCAATCAAATATCGTAAAAATTCAGAAAGATCGTTGATTGAATGAGGTAATTTTTAGTTCTCTAAAAGCAACTAGATAAGAGATTTTCCCCCAAACTATCAATTTATTTTTTCTTAATTTTTTTTTATTTCTTCTTGGATAATCTCTAGAATGAGCTTATTCTACGATTTAAAAATATAGATACTACTCTGTTACCCCGTCGACCAATTTCGCCTAATTATACAAATCGCCAAACTAATTGCCAAATTATACATATTGACGTAATTTTTATTATAAAAAAATACTAACAGACTTCAAAAAAAGAATCAAGCTTGGCGACAACTTGGCGCTAACGTATATGAATGCATTGTTTTAATATGCTCATGATTTGAAAACGGTTGCAGCAATGAAAGATGATTTGCGACAGATCATTATTTTTTTTATCAAATCCATATTTTTTCATTAAAAAAATCCTAATCATCAGAATTTAATGAAATTAAAATGGGACCACACGGGTATCTTATACTTTCAAACAAAAAAAGAATTATCAAAATCGGTTCATATTTAAAGAATTTGAGTGAACAAGAAATACATATATGTCGAAATCATAAGCTCCTCCTTGAAGTCGGTTAAAAAGACAATTCATGGAAAATTTCTTATCGTTCAGTTGCTTTTAGAGAGCAACTGAAAATCGGATCACTCTATTAATGATATCTTTCTCAATTATCACTATATTTGACTGAATTTTTTTTAGTTTCTTCATAGAATTAACTATTAAATTATGTAAAAAAGATTGTTGTTATCATTCACGCATCCGAAGAAAAAAATTATCATACAAGTACACAATGTGTAGTATACATATCATAAAATATTTAATATAATTTATTTTCCGATTGCACTACATTTTTACTATTGCACTTTGCAATTTTTTCTGAAACTGGCGTTAAGTTTGGTTGAAAACATTACATGATATAAGTTGAAAACATGCAAGAATGTTTTGTACTTTTTATAAAAGATCGCTATATCGCAAGGAATACATGTGCTATTCTTACAAAAATAGAAAAAGATGTTGTACAGTATTCACATATTTATATTCTGCAGCGATGGATCCTTTCGAGCATTTTAATGTACAGGGTGAACCCAAATTATTATTATTGGCCCTCTGTTTTCCTAGTCAAATCGACTTTCATAAATTTGATGCCCGAAGTATTCTTTATAATCTTGAAATTCCAGAAGAATCAAACACGTTTAGTTTTAAATATTCAACAAAATGTGTAATGTTGAGTGTCCGGTGAATGGCTATATAGAACATACTCCATATGACATATAATGCAAATATGACGATTATGTGCAGATCGTATACATAAGCGTTTAGCCTATATAAGGTGTATTTCGTGTGTATAATATTTATATATCAGCTTGGTAAAGATCTTAGAAAAATTGTAATTTCAATTTTGGCATACCTTAATTACGGGGACGTCCTTAACCCTTTCTGGCATGGGTGAATTCTGTTACGAAAATGAGAAATTATCGGCTGACACCGGAATTTATAAGATTTTATTAGAAATTAAGAATTAATTGAAGCTTTCATTGTTAAGGCAAAATTTTATTAAAATTTTATTGGTGCCATTTGTAAGTTAGGAATGAAAAATGAATGTGCCGGAAAGGGTAAACAAGAAAATATTAATTTTATAAGCTCGTCATGACGGAAAAGGGAAGACACTTTAAGTGACGATTCAATTATGATAATGTATTTCTTCTTTTGATTCAACAGAACATCATGATTGAAAAATTATGATTAAGCACCTTTGATATTATGAGCACCAATAATAAGTTATTAGTAACTGCTTATTATTAAAAATTATACGGAAATAACAAAAGTCACTTTTTTTCATAAGTGTGTGTGTGTGTGTGTGGTGGGGGGAGAAGACATGATCTTAATTTTGTTTTTTATTTTTTGTTTAAATATCCTGTAATAAAGCTGTGACATAAAAAATGCTGTTCATAGAATGAAAATCTCGTGCAGCTTCAACGCTGCTAATAATAAGCTCTAACTAATAACTAACAAGGAAGGTCTCCATACGGGCATACTCAGAAAAATCTGAAAAAATTGCAGAATGTTCTTCTCATATAGTTATATATGTTTACAAAAAAAATTTCGGCGGAACCTCCTTATAACGTCCGTAAAAAAATAATAAAAATTTCGTTTATTTGGCGATTTATCTCCGGTTGGCGAAAAAACGAAATTTTGAAAAATACGCTTTTACACTTCAAATACTTTTTAAAGAAAAAACTTTTTATGTTCAATTTATTTAAATAAGTTTAGTTTAAGTAATTTTAGTTTACATTTTTACTTTACTTTAAGTGTAAATTTGCCATATACGTTTATATGTACTTATAACAAAATGAAATTAATACATTTTATCATTTAAAACACAATTTAAATTGATTAAAATTGTTCCAAATCGAAAAATACACTGTATAAAATCTACTGCATTTTGTTGCAACGCACTTCCTTGCTTGTATAGAAAACGGTTACTTGGCCGAGAAATGGAGCTTTCTTATTGGTTGGAATAGAGATATTATATACAAGCGGTGGAGTGCGATGCAATAAAATGCAGCAGATTTTTAACAGTGTATGACACAGTCAATTCACCGTGCTATGGAGCATTCTTATTGGTCAGAAGAGAGATATTCTATAAAAGTAGTGGAGTGATGTTGCAGTAAATGCTGCAGATTTTTAACAGTGAAGTCAATTAAAATCAATTTTCAGATTCGTTAAAATCGTCTGCTTTTGGCGAGGAAATGCACTGCTCGCCAAATCCCGCGTCGCTTTCAGCTTTTCACGCCAATTATTCCAAACTATTTTACTTTTTTACATATCTAATAATGTAATTCCGCCGCTAATTTTCACTGATCCTTTATTACCTACTTACCTACATGAATAGTTTAATTCGTATTTTTTTCAAAAAATTCTGAGTATGCCCCCAATGGAGACCTTCCTTGTAAGTAAACATATAAACTAAAAGAACAAATGCTCTCAAATTAGAGAAAAATTAACAAAAGGGGCCTAAAAATCACTACTGGATAAATACAATTTATTCCTCATGAGCAGAATTCCAACAGATAACCGGAAGAACTATAATCGGTTGTTTTGTGTAACGCCAGATCTAAAGAATGGTATAAATTTCCCAGTTTGCTCACTTTTCCAGATATTAAAAATGCTTATGACTGCAGATTATGATGTATTTCGATATTTATTACAATTGAAATTTCAAAAATCACTTTTCTATATCATCACTTAATGAATAACGTATTTGCCAAATAAACTGTCCCACTTTTTCAGAGTAGTAATTAAACATAAAATTTCTGCATTAACCCATTAATGCCCAGTACTAATACGTTTCAGAAATTGCGTACTTCAGAGATACTGTATTCATATCTGAAAATCTAAACAGTTAATTTAGGTTTATTTAATAAAAAAATGTCTTATTAAATAAAGTGAATTTCTTCGTATGCGAAATATTTGAATAAAGAAAATCCAATAAAACGGGAGCACTGATGATATCATAAATGATAGCATGAACATTTTAAGCCCTTGATTTGTCCGTACGCCATTCGGGCAAGACGAATTTGCTTAATTCATCATTTAAAGCTTTTTGACACCACATTTATTTAAATAACTTCATACTATTTAAAGACGGAAATGTTTAGATTATACTAGCTGACCCGCCCGGCGTTGCCCGGGTCCGTATTAACAATATTAAACGAACTTGAAATTTGTATGATTTTATCAATAACTGGAAGCATGCAGAAATGCATTGTCTGAAATACGTTGCAGCTGACTTTGTGAAAAATCGGTTTTAAAAACAACAACTAATATTAAGCTCTAAAAATACTTAAAATGAGCAATGAGAAACACGGGAGGGAACATGTATCCAACGATTGCGTTAGTTTCGTGTTAAAGTGATGATATTTACCCGTAAAAATCACTGTTAAATCACGTAACTAATTATTTTTTTCACATAGAAATCCCAAGTGAAATATTTTGAATTTCAAACTAATTATATCATTCTTAAATCCGACTATACCTTGAATGAATCGATACGCGATGATAAAAGATTGGTATATAGTATTATAATTTCAGAGCCATTTAACAAAAGTGTATATTTTTAATCAAAGCATGCGTAATGTTGACTCTGTGGACAAATTCCTAACCGTAAACTTTTGTACCATAACCATAATCTGTCTGTAACCTAACTGCGACTTAACATTACCCTACCGTAACTTAAATATAACATAAATGTAACCTAGCCGTCACTTTGAAATATCAATATAGAAGCATCATTTAAGATTTTGCTTGAAAAGTTAGCATTCTTTCGTTAATGTCTTAAAATCGTCTGCACTCTGAAATCTAGATTTTAGACTAATATTTGTTATTTAAGTTTTCGCGCATGATTTTAAAAGAATGTTTTCATAAATATATTTTATATATTGATATAGAGTTATTAATATGTTGTTATATTAAAACCATATTTTCATCTACGTTATAAAGTATTAAAAAGTTCTGAAAAAAAAAGAAACCTTTTAGTAATACAATTTTTAGTTCAAATCAAATGTTTTCAATATTTTATTTTATTTTATTTTGACATTTAATTATTTCGAATTTATCAATTTCAATTATTTTAAAAGCAAACATTTTTTTAAAAATAAATAATATAATAGAAAAAAGACCATTTTAAAAAATTACTATTTCTTCATAAAATACGCTTCGGCTGTAATTCATTTCTTTCAATTCGTCTTATTAATACAAAATCACTTCCACATGCTTTTGTTTGGGACATTAAAATTTGAGCGATAAATGATTTAATATTGCAACCCTTTTTTCGGTTCACTTCACCACCACCTATCTTTTTCCTCCATGGTTTACAACCGCTGTGATAAAAAATCATCATTTAAACTGACAGTTTGCCAGTCTATGAATTTTAAAGGTCTATTCCCAGCTTTTTTAATTATTTATGCGAAAATTTTATGCAACCAACCAACCATAACTGAATGAAGAGAAAAAAAGAAGAAAAAAGGCGATTTTTTTATGAGAGTGATCTTTGGAATTTAATTAATTACTCAGTTAATAAATAGAATTTCGAAATTCTGAAGCTCAGGTGCATCAGGAGAGATATTGGGCTACTCTCATAAAAATTTTGAGCTTCGTACGTCCCATAGATTTTGCTAGCCATCGCAGACACACACACACACACACACACACACACACACACACACACACACACGCAGACAGAGCGATTTGTTATTTTATTAGTATATAGATGTTACGAATATTTTATTTAAAAAATTGTGGTGAGAATCCGTTATTTTCAATTTATTGAACGGAAGAAAAAGTGCCAGTTTAGGAGTTAAGGATTAAAAAAAGCAATATATCCCATTCGAAAAAATAATGATCACAAATCAAATGTTTGCCAGCTATAAAATAAGTATGCAATATTACAAACATCATTTTTAGGGGATGTCAGTTGGGAAGATATATTTTAAAAAATGCTATACGGAGTCCTGCTTTCCTCCAGTTGTAATCTAAAATATAAACCACAGTGGGCGCACCTAGTCTGTCTTCGGTTCCTATGATGCCTAGAAATAATCGATTTTCAATGTTCATTGGCCCAAGCCAATATTTCTTGTGTCACCTGCTACGAATTGCTTAGATGTGCCACCACACATCAACTTCACTTCATCCACTAAAGTGCATCGAGGTATTGCAATAAATTAAACAGATTGAGCTTATATGATGTAATTACCGAACCAAGCCTTGCAAGGCTGCTACAATAAACAGTAACGTTATAATGCCTAAGAAAGGTAGGCGTGGCATGATAAATGCAAAATAGCAGTGATCTTTATTGACTGGCAAATTAATTGGAACGATAAGATAAAAAGCTTTACAGTTGCACTGATATATTCTGAAACATCGTATTTGCAATTAGCGGTAATTTTCCCGAGGGGATTTAAATTCGCAAATGTTAATTTCGATGCTGCAACCATATCAAATAAATGCTTGCTCATTTGTCATATGTTAAGTTTGGTAATTCGAGTCATTTCCCTACGTATTTCGTCAGTATGTAAAAAATTGCAAATATATGCAAGTCTTTTGTCAATACTTTATTACCAAACGTTGTTAAATGTTACATGGAATAATGATGATTGAGATGGATGTTCAAAACTGAATTGAATGATTTTAAAATTCACTAATTAAGACAGCTTTTGAAATTCTTATTCCAGATGAGTCATGTGTAAAGTCAGAAATTTCTTTACTACTCTTGCTGGTTTTAGCTCTAAATATCTCCGGACGCTTCTCTAAATACTGAAAATTACATTGCAATTTTTAAAACTCAATATTTTTATTTTTCTAAAACTGAATAAGGGAAAGGTAGAAGTGAATAAGGGAAATGTAGTGTATCCATTTTCGACACAAGTTTGAGTTTTCTAACAATGTATGGTTTATTAAAAATTTAAGACTATAATAAATCAATTGACATGCTTTTTGACCGATTTTATAATGAATGCATGAAAGCTGGCGAAGTGTCGATTGGAGCAATGACGAATTATTTATTTTTATTAAATTTGCTAAATAAGCTAAAATGTCCAAAACTGAATCTCCCTGGTTTAAATTGGCAACCCTTATATTTAAAATTCCTGTTAATTTTGAATATGAACTATTAGACCGTGCACTGTCTTCTCGCCAATATTCTGTGCTAAAATAATGGTAGGTAAATTTTAGATTTGCAATTGAATTTTAAAGACACAAGCTTTTTTTCATTAGACATACTCTATATAAATTTAATCTGTTAAGGTGCATAATATAATTTCTATTTTTGTAGGTGACGTTTGCCCGCAGCCAGCGCAGTTAAACAGCACTATGATGGAAGCTTGTCTCATGTTGGAAGGCTACGATTATTTCCACGGTAACGAGGTTGCATACATATATTCGTGCTTGATTTTGGCTTTTATTCCAATAGGTGAGTAACTTTAGTCATGTGATGACTTATATCTTTTTCGCACTTCTTTTATATTGAAGCGTTTTGTTTTAAACTTATTTTTGCAAGATGCGTGTAGAATTGATAATATTAGATGATTGCAAAAGTTCATGCATCCAGTTCCGAAATGTAATCTAACTTGTTTTAAATAGCTAAATGCAGCCGATTTGTCAAAATTTAGTATCACAGCGATCCCTCCTGTAATCAGTGGATTATTAGTTATTAAATCACTGTTTAAGTCAATATCAATGCTATAAAACTGCCCACAGTGAATTTTATCTTTTAGATTGAAATTTCCATTTAGAAATCAACAAAAACTGTCCTAAGAGTGGGAGCACAATCCGTAGCAGGTCCAACACCCATTCCTTTTAAACTCGTATAGCATAACATGACGAAAATGTAACTTTTAATTTTCCAGTTTGAATATGAACCTTGTACATAAATAAATTTGAAAAACTTTATTTCAAAGTTATGTTCACTCATGGCACGCATGTAAATAAGTATCGATTAGTAATATAATTTTAAAAAAATCAGCACGCTCAAAATCGCAAGTTTTTGCCCTCTATGAAATTCGGCACGAACTTTTGCAATCGTCCAACGTACCGCATTCATGCTACAAAAGTGTCAAAACTCAAACATTGGGATTTTTTAATTATGGGTGCCATTTTACGTGGTTTACACTGCTCTACTAATTACCTAAGGTAGAAGATAATGCAGTTGAAATCCAGCAATCAGGTAGCAATTGTTGTGTTTGCAATATGTCCATTGAGTCTACCACCGTCTAAAACAGTCTTTCGCATTTCCTAAAAAACAAAGTTTTTTGAGTTATAACACTTTTATAGGAAGATTGCGATATGTCAGCGTTGAATTTAGACATATTTATTATGTGGTTACGGTATTAATTACTGTGGCTACGGTATGTATGTGTGTAAATGAAAGTTAAGGCATTAATTTCGGAAAGGAAATTGCACTTTTTTACAATTGAAAACACAAAAATTTCAAATCTTCCGAAGGGACATCTCGTTGCTGCAAACGGAAATTTCCCCCTTCCTCATTTCTTCTCCGGATTCAACACTGATATATATACATTATCTAAATTCTTGAGACGAAATACGGAGCGATTAATTCACCTTCTTCCAAAAGCCCGGCTTTTAAGTCCTGGCGGATCCTGGGTGGGAGGGGAAGTATTACGCTGTGCAATGGCTCTTACAAGGAAGGTCTCCATACGGGCATACTCCGAAAAATCTGAAAAAATTACAGAATGTTCTTCTTATGAGGATGTATACGTTTATAAAAAAACTTCGGTGGACCCTCCGTACCCTGGCCTTAAAAAAATAATGAAAATTTCGTTATTTAGCGATTTATCATCGGTTGGCGATGAAAAGCAATTTCAAAAAATGTTTTTCATATCAAATGCATTTTAAAGGAAAAAGTTTCATGTTCAACGTGTTTAGATAAATTAAATATCTTTTGTTTTGTCAGCTTTAATTTGTTTTAAGTATATTTTTGTTATATTGATATTTATATTCAAATTCAACCATCAAAACTTGAGATTTAAAGCGAAATTCAAATTTGAATTCATTAAAATTGTTTCTAGTTCAAAGTCCAGTTGAGCATTGTCTACTCGTTTTGTTGCTATGGAAACACCTGGCTTTTATTTTTGAATACGCTTAAACGTATGAAAATAATTTTACTGAATAAGAATTTTTTATGTATGAAAATATTTTTTCCAGATGTAAATTAAATAACTACAGCAACAAATAATATATATCTATATATATGCAATTTGATACATATGTGTATAATATATTAAACTTGCTCATTGTTTATGTTTAAATTCATTATTTAAATTCATTTACACGGATTCTAAAAATCCAAACGTTTTCAATTGCATTAAAATCGTTTGCTTTTGGCGGAGAAAAGTGCTGCTTGCCAAATTGTGTGACACTTTCGTCTTTTCACGCCAAATATTCGAAAGTATTTTATTTTTTTACATGTTTCCTACTGCAATTCCGTCGCTAATTTTCACTGATCCTTTTTTACTTACATGAGTAGTTTAATTAGTATTTTTTTTCAAAAAAATTTGAGTATGCCCAGTATGGAGACCTTCCTTGTTAGACTATCCCAAATATGTTCAGTAGGACTGAAGTCCAGAGACCTCGAATGCCAATTCATATGACTAAAAACCCCTTCGAGAAAATCATCGACAGTGTGAGCTCTGTGTGGCTTCGAATTATCGTCCATAAACATGACATTAGGACGTACAGCACCACCAGAAAAACCTCACGTAGGCTTCAAGGGCCTCATCCCTAATGCCAGACATCCACTCGTATGTGCCCCTTTCACTGGATTCAACTAGAGAACCCGGTTGTTGTGAAGCAGAAGACTCCAGTCTCGGACCCAAAATAATGGAGGCGTTTTCTTTTCAGTGATGAATCAAGATTCACCAGGCAGAGTTATTTTCGTTAAATCTTTATCTTGAGAAAACGAGGGGTTCGCTATCATTCCTTTAACATAAAAGAAATCGATAGATTTCGTGGAAAAGAAATCAGTGTCTGGTGCGGCATAATGTTGTATATCACTGCACGTTTTCGATACCGGTACTGTAACGCACATCGTTATAAGGATATGTGAAGTTGTTCCGGGATGCTGTAAGCCCGGACTTTATATGGACAATAATGCGAATCCACACAAAACACGCATTGTTGATGATTTTCTTGAAGAGATTAATTGCCGTTTAAATTGGCTTTCAGGGTCTTTGGACCTAAGTCCTATCAAAGATGTATGGGGTGGTATAGGAAGAGCCATTGCATAAAGTAACCCATCCCTCTTTCCCAGGGCACGCTAGGATTTAAAAGCCGTGATTTTGGAAGAATGTGCTGTGTTGCCACAAACATCTATTGACACCCTCATAACCAGCGTGAGAGCTCTTCGTGAGGCTTCTATAGCAGTGCACGGTGGTCACATTCCGTATTAGACAGACTTTTCCCGAGATAAGTGCATTCTCTTATTGATGACTTAACTTTTTGATGTATCCTGTTTCTTAAAAATATTGAAAAGATTTTAATTGTGAATTATGTTGCTATATTGATTCTTCCATCATGTTATAGCTCTGTGCCCCATTTAGTGGCAACACATTTCATCAATTTTCACAGATTTTAAGTTCATAACCTTAGTTTTGGACCATGAGTGTATTTAGCTGTAGAAAGAAAAGGTAATGCATTAAACTGAAAGCAATGAGGCGGTAAAATATAACTAATAAAATTTTAGTTTGGAAGAAAATTCTGTTAGAAAGGATATATCAACGTAATAAAAATATTTTTTCAGTTTACCTTATTAATTCATTTGAAACTACACTGTCTTAATATGAAACATTTTCATTACTTTTATTAACTTTTTCGCCGTGCACGATTCAAATAGTCCCATTTTCAATTTTATTCGTTTTTAAATAAGTTGTATCTTAATAAATAATCAAAACAAAACATGATCAAAATGCATAACAGCATTTTTAAAGAAATTCACACCGTTACGTTTTTTAAATTACCATCTGCGAAAATTGATATCAATCCTGGCCAAGCTTGCAATCGTAACTGCAGTCTGAAAGTTATTACAAAGAATGGTAATTTGCATCGTCCAGGAAGATTGCAGCACACCTGCGTACATAAATAAAACAAAATCCGGCTGCAATTTATCTAGATTTTCTGTCTTTAAATAAGCGTGAAGCACGACTTGGAGTGCCGTTTGAATGTTTTTGTAGGAAATTTTGTAGTTGAGATTTATTAAAGAGTTAATGTGCGAGTTCGGTTACACCCAGTCTTCACGGTTACGAGATTAGAACAAAGTTCTGCTGTCAATAAAACAGCCGTGACTAATAAGGCGGTGACATATTTGCATTAAATGTAGCATTATGAAAAATGTTGCCTTTAGTGTATTCGAGAAGTGGACATTGAGTATTATTATGGCTGAAACAATCTCTGTTCGTGAGGTCCGTCATGCAGTCGCATTCAATCCAATTTTGTTTATGGAGTTCAGATTATTATTTAATTTTAAAAATTTTATCTTTGATCTTTTACATTTTGATTATAAAGACAAAGATGTCCATTGTAACATTGACTTCATTTTGATGGATTCAATATCAAGCGATTGCATTTCGTTTTTACTGAATTTTTTAATTTGGAACATTTTCAATTTTTATACCTTCAAATAGTGAAGAAATGTACTAACTGTAATTTGTTTCAAAATTCTATTGCAATTTAGTATTTTTTATGGTTTTTAAAACACTTTCAAACCGTGATTATATATTTTTAATACATATCGCGTGCAGACAGTTATGAATGAACAAATCCGTTTGCACTTAATTTAATGTAAATAGTTCCGCATTTGTTTGTCTGATAATCCAAAACTAAAAAAACAATTACTAAATAAAATACCATTGTATAAATAAAACAGAAACGTGATCGAACTGTGCTTTTAAACCATTAAATTGATTCAGAATTAAAAATAGACTGATGTAAGTGAAAAAATCTTTGGCGATTACTTCGGCTATTGACTCGAACGGAAATTTAATAAATTTCAAAACTTTATTTGAATGAAGAATTGCCACTTTTCAAATAAAAGTGATCTTTGTTGGTTTTAGAAAGCAGTTTAAAGAATTGCATTTTAATACCTTGGGAACGAGTGACCGGTACACTTGCCGCTTAAGGCACTCAGAATTCTTAATTATTCTCGTCAGTGATTTTTTATTTTAAATTCTACTCTA
The DNA here is from genome assembly GCA_964019185.1 of Maratus speculifer. NCBI lineage: Eukaryota > Metazoa > Arthropoda > Arachnida > Araneae > Salticidae > Maratus > Maratus speculifer. Next base: position 2,227,609 of record OZ025291.1, read on the forward strand.
CTTAATCCAAACATTTTCACGATTCAGTTAAGCAAAAATGTCTGCTTTGAAAAACCCGAGGTAAAAGATTAAAAATTTTGTAAAAGACGCTCATCCCAAAAAGGTTGATATAAAAAAAAAAAAAATACATTCCTAAATATTTTGTAACTCGAGGAGTCCGGATCGGATTACCTAGTGTTAATAAAAACTAGAAATACAGGCATTGCAAATAGATTTGTTAATTTTTTTTAAATGCATTTTTTTTTAAATCTTCAAATGTAAGACTTTTTATTTTTCTGTGCAATAAGTTGGATTGCAATGGGGGTTTTCAATCAACGACTCGACTGAAGTCATTTTAGTGACTCACTGAGTTAGTTTGAATTTTAATAACAAAGTTTTTTCAGATGAATCAAAAGATTTCCGAAACGCCTTACTAAGTCATTAATAATAAAAAATTTGTACGAATTCAAAGTAATTTGTGTTAAATCTGTTTAGAAATGAACTTGTGAGACTGCCCTCTCCCCCCCACCTTACTCCAAACTATATGATTTTTAATATTGAATATTTTCAAACTAATATCTGAAACTTCGTAAAAATGTAAATCAAGGCTGATTTGAGGAGCTACATTTACATTCTGGTGTTACATTTACACTGAGGAAATTTACATTCTGGTGTTTTAATTACACATTTGTATTAACACTTCAGGATTATTTGGTAGAATTTAATTAGTACAGAAACCTTATACTTTTTCGAGTGGTGATTAAATAAAACTAACGATAGAAACTGAAATTTTAACAAGATTACAACAGATTGAAATGTGAATGTATTAAATGAAAAAAATCTTCAAAAAAATTATTTTTGTTAAGATGTATAAAACAATCGGAACATATATAATACAATTAATTTTATGTATGCATACGTTCATAAATACACGATGTCCATAAAAGAACGTACCAATTTTAGTGGTATATTATAAAAATTTAGCCTTTTTACAACAAATCATCCATCAAGCTGAAGGTAAACTATTCTAGTTTTTCGAAAAATGATCAACAAATGCACCCTTTAGTTATACGCCCCCATCCAATCTAAAGTCCATTCTTCTAAGTCTTAAAATCTATTCTATAAAGTCCATCCGACACTTCGGTTAACAAGTCCGGGGTAATGGAAGCAATGGCCTCTTCAGTTATGCATCTCAACTCTGGCAAACCATTAGATAACAGAGAAACGTAGACACGATCTTTTTTATAAAATCACAAGGGATCGGATGGGCCTGACGGCTTTTAAATCTTCAACTAAACAATTATGCTTTATGCTCAGAAGTTAAAATTTTTCGGAGATGGCACTGCAAGCGAGTCAATAACAAAGCAGAACTCGCGCATGCGTCTATCTAAAACTGTTTGAGTTACTGTTTGTGACCTTGAACCAACGCTTAGATCTGATACTAGTAAATTTATAACTTGGACATCCTTTTATGGGAATCCTGTATTATGTCGCAGCATATTAGCGCACTCATCATAAATATCACTGACAATTGTGACATTTATGAAAACATGTGTGTTTAAAAAATATCCATTCAAAAGGATGTAGTTTAGTGAAATTACATTGATTCATTATATAAAGAACTTACATGTTTTACTAATTTTACATTGCAGTATAATAGAAGTAAATGAATTAATACATTTCCAAACAAAAGTTGACTTTCTTTTCAAACGTAACGATTAGGAATAATACTCATCAATATAACTGTACAAATCTGCTATTTTTTTCCCCTTTATCGGGTATGAATAAAGCTTTAATACACACATTTATTTATTTTTTGCGTATGTGTCTCTAAGTCTTATATATAAATTTGGAAACATTCACATAGTCTACAAATTTTTTTGGAAACAAGAGAACAGGAGAAAAAATATTGATTTGAATTATTTTTTTAATAGGGTTATTCACTTTCCCTGAAAATGTAATGCATACACATGAGTGTGTGGAGAAAAAATAATCTGAATTAAGAAAAATACTAAGACAGTGCATGTTTCTTTGATGTATACTACAAAACTTGATGTTTCAAAATAGTGAATAGTATTGGTTACACTTTCTATTGTTTGATACAAAGCTTTGAAGCTTAGGACATAGTTGCCACTGTAATACAAAATTTTACAAAGATAATTTTAATAAATATATCTGTTCAAAATACCCATTCCTCACTCTGCAAGCTTTTGAATGCAATGCCGAGACATGGCAGCAACATCGATATGTGCGGAATGATTTTGTTTTTTACGCGCCTTTATAAGCTTCACCTATATGTATGTAAGTAATGAAATCTTTGAACGTGTTTTTCACCCATTTTAATACATCAGATTAAATTGAAACTTTGAACACTTATTAAGAACCGGTGACAATTCAATAATTTAAAAAATATCCGCTTAAAATGATCAAAATAATAAACGCCTGATAAACGAATCAAAAACAATCACTTGACATCCTAATCCTAGATACATAAAAATCACTGAAAGCAAAAGTTTTTTAAAAGTCCTATTTTTTTTTTCCAAGTCTAACTGAACATTGAAATTCTAAACAAAATTGATTTAGAAAAAACGACACTAAAAATTTTAAAAATAAATAATAGTTTAAAAAAACAAAAAACACGCTTTTATAGCAAGTCGAATTAAAAAGTTTAGAATATTTTTTTATTACTGAGAAGTTATCCAACCGCGATAGAAAGGATATGTAAAAATTACTACAAAAAGCGTGGGGTGCTCAATATAAGTTCTTAAAGATATTTCATTAGTATCTATTTCTAAAACTTGGTATAAAATACATTACGAAGCACCCTACGCTTTTTGCATTAATTTTTACATGGCTTTTCTATCACTGTTGGATAACTTCTCAATAATTAAAATTTATTCTAAACTTTCTAGTTCGACCTGCTGTAAAAGCGTGTTTTCTGGTTTTTAAACTATTTATTTTTCTGTAAATGTTTTTTTAATTCTAAATTGTCGTTTTTCTTTCAGCATCGGCCGTTGCGAAACATTTCACATTTACGATTCGACTTTTCTAGGTTGCAGTGAAAGCATATTAGTGTCTCTATCACTCTATTTGCTGTACTAGCTTCCATTAATTGCTAGTGTCTAAATTAATTTTGAAAGCATTTCAAAACCATATGTATTCCTTGGACACACATATATATAAGCTCAAATTTAAGTAATAAATGTTTACTTATTTTTAATTATTTAAATGTAGGGTGCAGATTAGCCTAATCAACACGCAATTTCATTGTGGTGCTTTTTAAGATGTCTTAATGTTGTATATATTATTTCTGTACTTTAGTATGATTATGAAAATATGTTTTGCAGTGTGTGCAGGTGCAGGTTATGGAGTCATCAAATTGCAGAACAAAAGACGACGAGAAATCAAGCTAAAGAAAGATAATACTGGAAAGAATTTTGACAAATTATGTAAGTTATTATCTTCAATACTGTACAGGCTGTTGTCCAATGGCCCTTTTTTGAACTCTTAATTTTAGAACATATGACGACCTACGGAATCCAAGGGATAGAGGTGACAAAAATTCGATTTGGAGTGAATTGAGTTTAAAGATAAATCGACGTTAAAGTTGAAAATCAATAATTGATTTAATTGAAATAGAAAAATGCCGCTTGTTTTATTATGGTCTTTGAATTCTTATTTCAATAGCTATCAAAAAAAGTAAAATTTTTCTCTAAATTTATAGTTTCTTTAAATTTATAATTAATCAGTATTGATTATTATTTAGCAAAGATAGTTCATCTCCAGCACATAATTATAAAATCACTTATTTCTTCACCTGAAATGAAAAAAGCATATTTACAGGTCTTTTGTGCCCACAGTTCATTTATTTCAATTTTGTCACTTATACGCCTTGACTTCTGCTCCTCATATTTCCAGTTGTAAAAATGTTTTAGATGTTGCTATTGATCCCATGAAAAAACACTTGCGTTAAAGTACTTGTTTTTGCAAAATTTATGAAATAAAAATGTTTATACTTTTCTAGATCCTATAAATTACGTTTAGAAATACTTTGTCAATGCTCTAAAAAGTACAAGAGTTTCAATTCTGTACGATCATAATTTGCCGAGTTATAATATTTTGAATTTTAGGAATATCCTTTTTTGGAACATACCTTTTTCCACAAACGTTTGATTTAATTTAACGAACGTGCTTAGACTCATCATGAACGTCATTGTTGCGTAGATTGCAAGCAGAAATAGTATTGGTCGATGAAATACTTGACATGAGCTTACGGGAAAATGTCTTAAAATTTACTTATAATTAAGTTCTAAAAATATTAAAATGTTGTACTATCATAGAGAACACAGAATTTTAGCACTGTAATCAATGTAGGCATTTTTTTAAAGAAATGTGCTTTTATTTGCAGACGTGAAAGAGTGGCTGCACCAGAACCACAAGCGCTGCGTGAAGGTGAAGATCGGGCCCGAAGAGACGATATCGACGGTGAACAGGAAGGGCGAAATCCTGCGAAAGATCGACTTCAAGTCCGTGAACTCTTTAGTGATCGAAGTGACGAGAGATACGCACAAGAAGCCTATGGTCCTCATCAGATCGCCAAGGGATCACGACTTGGTAAGGGGTATATCTCTGTATGAAATCACAGATGTAAATTTTCCAAGTGCTTGAAAAAAAGTTTGGGCCAGGATTCAAACCAGGCATGTATTGACTGAAGCCGTCAATGCGCTCTTTCAACTGAGGCCCCCCACACGAACACAGGTGGACTATTTTACCCAATTAACTTTAACGATCACACAGTCTGGTCTGATGTTTTCTTCACCAGCTTGGAAATTTACATCTGTTATGATTTATTTACAGATTGAATAATTGTATTATTTATTAATCTAATATAGTTTCGCATGCAGAAATTTATGCAATCCCAAATAACCTTATGATTTATTCTGTTGACCTGATCCAAAATATGAGGCTAGATTGTGTGATCGTTAAGGTTATTTGGGTGAATTAGTTCACCAAACCCAGAAAAAGGAACTGATTAAAACTACAAAAAATGTTATGAGTACAATTTGGTTGTTTTAAGCGAATTTTTTAGTTAAAGTAAAAAATCGGCTTTGTTGCTCTAACAAAAAAAATGTCAACACTCTTATAAAAATTGTAACAAAATTTTGAGTCTTACTAAAGTCTTGTACTTTCAATTTGTAATTCCAACAAAATTTTGTTGTTTTTGGCAAAATTTAAATTGGTGTGTGCAGTAGCCATAACTCTCACACCTAATTTTGTTTTGACTTACGTAGCTATAAAGGATTAACATAATTTTTGGATAATAAAAACTATTCAAATTGAGACGGATTAATGACGTTATTATTACGTTATTATGCATTTCGGATGAAAATTGTGGATTGATAATTGAAAAAAAAAATCAACAATTTTTATTTCTTCAAAGTTTTTCCATTGACCCTAATGTGGGTAAATGAAATTTTTTTAATATTCTTTTTAATATTTTTCATTAATGGACATTTCTTCACTATTTGTATTAAAAGTATGTGTCGTGTCCTTGTAAAGTAAAAAGTCATAAAAATGTAGTCCTTGAAAGTTTGTCCTTGAGAAATTCTTTTTTGCCCCTGTGAGTTATTATTATTATTATTTTGCTATAGCGAAAAATTTTATACATGGAAATATGAAAATAAACACATATTTCTCGAATTTACGGAAAAAACTTTCCGTTAAAATACGGAAATAGTACTGGCGTATTGATTTACCAGTACAATTTCCGTATTTTAACGCAAAAATATTTTACGGCGTTGGTTTTTTGCAAATAGATTAACACATTTTCAAATTTTATGGCATTATGGATTACAAAATTGGAACCTATAGTAATGTTAAGAATAATTATTAGCAAAACATGTCCATACTTTTTTTTTCCTCCAACAATATCGCTCAAAATTATTAGATAATTTGAAAAGGTATAAACTTCTTTTTAAGTTACTAGGGGGGCCCCGCCCCCCTGCTCGCTATGCTCGCCAACCCCCCGCGTAATCGCTTCGCGGTTCCAAATTATTGGCTACCCCTGCTTGCTGCGCTTGCCAATACCCCATGGTATGAATAAGCAGTTGCAGACCTTTCAAATGATGTGTCACAAGACTGGTGTTGTAAAAAAAATAAAAATGTGCCCCTTTGGGGGGCAGAGTGGGAGTGACACACAAGACATCCATAAAATGAATAAACAGTTGCAGACCTTTCAAATGATGTGTCACACAATTGGTGTTGGAAAGAAATTACAAAATACGCCCCCTCTGAGGGCAGAGGGGGGGGGGTTACGCACAAGATATCCATAATATGAATAAGCAGTTGCAGACCTTTCAAATGATGTGTCACACAACTGATGTAAAGAAATTAAAAATGTGACCCCCGCTGGGGAGAGCAGAGTGTGGGGGTGACACACAAGACATCCATAATATGAATAAGCAGTTGCAGACCTTTCAAATCTTGTGTAACACGACTGGTGTTGTAAAGAAATTAAAAATGCGTCCCCCCTGGGGAGCAGAATGGGAGATAACACACAAGACATCCATTATATGAATAAGCAGTTGCAAACCTCTCAAATGATGTATCAAACGACTGGTGTTGTAAAGAAATTAAAAATTTGGCGAAATATTACAATTATCGCCAAGTTGGCGTCCCTTTTGACAACTAATTTTGGTCGCCAAATTTGGCGATATATCGCCAAGTTGGCGACAAACTTGGCCATTGTTGGCGATGGTAACCTTTCCTCTCTTTATGGTAACCCATACGGCGATGCATAGACGGAGCCCTTTCCTGATTGGTCTATTCGACTCATGGAAGGAGTGGACAACCCGGATTCGTTAGTTCCGGAAATCTTCCACATCAGCATCATTCCAGGAGTCATTCCTTTTAAGGCTAGTTTTTTTTTACTATAGAAGGACTATAGGAGATACTATAAAAAATTTCAAACATTTATTTTTGGAAATAAAATGTAAAAAGTTAATATTAAATAATCATCTGCATGTTTAGCGACGTAACTTTTAGTCTATAATTGAGAAAAGTATAACAGTATTGAGTACTGAAAATTTAAAACTGAAAATCAAGCTTGAAGCGTGCAGTTACTTGACGAAAGAATCAAATTTTATACATTTTCTTCTTAAAATAAGGAATATCATCACGTTTTGTAAACATAATAGAATTGATTTTGTAGTTAATTTTTTTTTAAATAATAATACAATTATAAATAAATATTTGCCAGAATATTTATTTTTAAAAGTAACTGCGAACATAAGCAGTCCCTAATAATTCAGCAGTCCTTAATATAATTCAAAATATCTTAAAATTTTGTAAAAAAAATTATGGATTAAAAACTTTTTTCTGCCTGAAATGACGTTCAAATCATGTTTCTAGCTTAACTGGAACAGGAAATATTAATTTTTATGTTTTGGTTTGTTTTCTAAATTTAGCTATCAAGCAATATTGTTAAAGAAACAATTAATTTTGAAAATGCGTTTTTCTTCATGATAAGCATTTTCCTCAATTTCTCCTACTTAAATTGTTGTAACTCTAGAGCCGCTTGAGATAAACGGTTCAAACTTTGAACATGTCTATTTCAATTCCTTTACTTTAGTTCTGATTCAGCAAATTTGGAGGAAAAAAATTTAAACATGACAAATATAAATTTTATAAAGTTACATAATTTTTATTTTAATTTTAAATGTTTTTAATTTTTATTAATATTTTTTAGAATGGTGGATCAAAGTTAAAACTTATATGTAGGTTTATTTGTATGAAAAAAATCGAGATTCTACAAATAATATTTAGAGTTATAACGATATTAATTTACCCTCTTTTTTTTTAACTAATTTTAACTTTTTAAATCGTTTAAAACAATTATAAGTTTTATCATGTGATTTTCTGGTTAACTATTAGAAAAAAAAGATTCAGAATCTCTACCGAATAAATGAAAATTATTTTAAAATATGACCCGGACCCCCTTAAACTAAGGATGATTAAAAGGGTTAAAGGGTATAGTTACAATCATTAACGATACCCAACTATGATTTATCGCAACGCTAAGCACAAGAAGGATTCTCCTCTCCTATGGGTAGTGTGTAATAACGTTAACTAATTTTCATGTGTGTAAATCTGATAAAACTTAAATGTAATCAAAATTAGATATCTAATAGGAAAAATTCGTCATACTAAAAATTAATGTATTTCATTTAAGATAGACATAAAAATAAATGTGAGGGACGTTTGTTTTAGAAATAGCATAATGTCACTTTTAAATGTACTAAGTAACGGAATAAAATCGTACGTTGTAACCTCTAGATGAAAAGAAAAAAAAATGATTTTATAATCTAGTATTTGAATTATGTTATAGCGCTACATAAAACTGAATTAAATTATTTTGAAATATTTCAAATTTTACCTACAAGTATGGGCCTCAGTAAATTTCGCAGCCCTTGCTTTAACCTTCATGCGTTGTTCATTTCGAATGTAGATTTTTTTTTTTTTTTAAATATGCAGAGTTTCTAATTTTTCTACCAATATTTTAATACGGAAAATGTTCTTTTATTTAATAGGAACATTTGGTCTATTTAACAACTCAATTTCTACAAAAATTAGTGGTGTGCAAAAAGCCGCAGATTCAAAAACTCTGAATGTGGTTTTTGGGTCGAAATAGACCCCGAACCCTTAGCAAGGTTAATCCCGTAATTTATAAAGTGCCATAGATATTTCTTATAATCATTAAAAGGTGTAATATAAAATTTTTTAAAACAGTGAAAACAATTTTATTAAGCTATTTATATTTTGTCTCTTTCGAAGCCATTTCAAAACAAATAATATTAATCTACAACTGAACAATCTATGATGCATTGATTTGAACTGTCGCCATTTATTTTTTAGATTATTCTACGATCATGAGTTCAGTCATGGTTAAGAATACAAAAATAAATATTTTAAGGTAAAATAAAAAACAGAAGTATTCCATTTTCGGACATTAAACTTGGACCAATCAGGAAACGAATAAAATAAACCAACTTTATTGTGGAATTCAACCAATAAAAAGATTCAGATATGTTTTAGATTTCCCAATTCTCTACCGAGAACAACTATTTTTTTTTTCCAAATAGTTAATAACAAATATTATGCATTATCTTAAACAGCACTTGAAAAATTGAATGGTGGTGTATCAAATTATATCATACATCGTGCAATTTTAGAATATTCTAATTTATTTCATTCGAAAATGCCTGAGATACAGCCAACACTTGTTAACGGTCCAATAAAAATATTTTTAGTTTTTACAGTTTTCGAATATTTTTAGAGTTTTTACAGTTTTCGAAATAAAAGTTACTTATTTTGGCCTCGAAAAGTTTAGAACCGAAAAAAAGGGGGACAGTTTGCCCCTTCTCTTTGTCCCACCTTTACCTGGGGGTCAACAAGGGTCTGCTTTGCGACCGCTGTCCTTTTTTGAACTAGTGGGCAATTTTTACTTATTTCACGCATGTATTAATTGTTCTCTGTTTTAAAATATCATATCAGTTTTTAAAAAGTATGTTTATTAAGCGAAATATTATTCAATAGAGCAACAGATTTAGATAACTTGTAAACACTAATACTTATTTTCAATGTGATTAATAAAAGTTGCTGATGTATTTAATTAGTGATTCAAAAAAACAGTATACGAACATCTGTTTTAGCCTAGTTAAAAAATTTCGTTTGATTTTTTTTGTTGTTGTTGTTGTTCAAAGAAATTGATATATGAATGTGATTGATTACCAAGTTGTTAAGTTTGTCATTACTATACAGGTTCTTCAATTCGAGAATCAGCAGGGCCGCAAGAAGTTCCTGCACAAGCTGGAGACTTTCCTGTCGGGCCGCAAGAAGACGCTCGAGATGATCCAGATGTGCCGCGAAGCCATGCTCGCCAACGCAGAGACCAAAGAGAAGAGGCAAAAAAGGCTGGAGCATTTCTTCAGGGAGGCTTACGCGCTGGTAAATATGAATGCTCTCCAAAAGAGTGCATTATTTAATGTGAATGGGTATTTGAAACAAGAGCTTTCAAATTTGTGGTATCTGTGTACACTGTAAAAAATTGATTTTACAGCATAGTACTAGCAGCTGGGGCGCCAGTTTATAACAGTAAAATTAGCGAGGTGACATATCATGAAGTAATAATAGGCTGTTTAATTCATTTATATGATGGTATATTATACTGTAAAATCAACATTTTTTTTTTGCAGTATACAGATATTACTTTCTTTCTAAAAAAAAAAAAAAAAAAAAAAAAAAAAAGAGCCCTAATATTCGGCTCTACCGTCCCCCCCCCCTCTCCCCTATGACTTTAATCTGAATATTTATATTTCACACATTATTTTTTAAATTTAAAGCATTTTTTTTTCTTTAGCAAAATAAACAAGTTGGAAATTGCACGTAAAGCGTAGCAAATGAGGTGCGTTCGTTGATAACGAAGTTTTAAAATATTCAGATCTTGTTGATATAGTAGAGCGTACTTTGGATACAGTATAGTGGTCGAAATCTTTGTGTTCCTGTAAATATGCAGGGAGTAATTCTTATTATACTTCATTAACGTATATCTTATTCATAAAATGAGAAGTAGTTTAATATAATTAAAACACCCCCCAAACAATGTTTCTCCGTATAACATTATTTAGTGGAATACATTTGTGTGGTCCTGTAATTTAATAATAAATATTCTTTGCATCACAGGTTATACAAAATGTATTTTTAGTACATATTTCATAGATTCATGCCGATTCTATTATATTCAAATGAGTGTAACACCATTAAAATGCATTTGAAACTTTTTTCTCCATTGACCGTAATGTAACGGAATACTTTTGATTGTCCCTGTAATTGATCAATGCATCCGATTTTCATGACATTTAAAACGATTCGACAAAATTATGTAATAAATATACGTTTTAAATTTCAAACGATTAAAATGCATTTGAAACTTTTTTTCCCCATTGACCGTAATGTAACGGAATCCTTTTGATTGTCCCTGTAATTGATTTATCCATACTATTTTCATAAAATTTGAAATGACTCGACAAAATTATGCAATAAATATACGTTTTAAATTTCAAACGATTAAAATGCATTTGAAACTTTTTTCCCCATTGACCTCAATGTAACGGAATCCTTTTGATTGTCCCTGTAATTGATCTATCCATCCGATTTTCATGAAATTTGAAATGACCCGACAAAATTATGTAATAATTATGTATTTTAAATTTCAAACGATTCGGTTGGATAGTTTTTGCGTTGTTATATGCGGACGGACAGACAGACGGACAGACAGACAGACGGACGGACTGAGCGACAACAATAGGTGCTACGTATTTACATAATTACGAAAGCACCTAAAAAAAAGTATCGCCATACATTTAGTTGTCAATTATTCCGCTATTATAAGTGTTTTGATAAAAAAGAATGTAAAAGTTTCGAAACAAGATTCGAACCAGATGAATTGTTGGCTGAAGCTGCCGATGCTCTTCCAACTGACTTATCTTGATATGAATACTGGAGGACTAATTCACCCTATTAACCGTTAACGATTCCAACTAACTTCCACAGACCCAACTAACCTAATAAGTCCGCCAATATTCGTCCAGAGTGACTCAGTTAGAATTACATCGGTGGCTTCTGCCAAATGTATCCCTGGCTCGAATGCTGACCACACTTTTTTTTACCAATTTGCGAATTTACAACCGTTATAAAACTTATTATGAAAATGCAATTTTTAGAAGACGTCTGGCCATTTTACCCGATCGTTTTGTGGTAACTTTGTCCGGGATGACACCATTACATGAACTGTGGTCTAGCATTTAATCTGCATGACTTAACCTTTTTTAATGATGTATGTATGAAAACGCTATTTCACACTGATCAAACATAATATGTTGTGTAATAATTGATCTTATATAAGAGCAATTGTTGCACTACATATTATTTAGCTATGAGCAAATAATTGTGCTATTTGCCTAAAATAAAAATAAGAAAATGAGCTTAGAACTACAAAAAATGTAGTATTCTGTTTCAAAGCCGTGACGACTGTTTCGCCCAGTTTTTATCTGGCCGGAACACTATACACAACGATAAAACGCAGTTGGCCACTTTATCCCCTTAGGCCACTTTTATCCAACTTTTCTCTATCATTCAGCAATCAATTCATAATTTTGCCATGAAATATTGCATTCGTTTCTTAGAATTTTACTATAATCGCAGATATTGCATAACAAAATCCTTAAAATATATAGAATTATTTTTTAAATTTGGGGACGCATCCTTCGCTTTAAGACATGTACATTGCATATATTATACGTTTATAGCCAGTTGTTGCCTTTGTGTCTTTAGGTATTTCTACTTAAAAGTAATGAAAAAAGTATGAATATGAAACAAATTTTCATTTAATTATTGCTTTCTTTTATCTTCAGTAGAAGAAAGTATTGTAATCGAATTTTTTTTCGGCGGATTTACACGTTTTTAGGGATCAGAAATTCCAAAAAACATGTTTTTACAAAATGTCTATGTGTGTCTGTCTTCGTATTTCGTCATTATACCATCAAAAAGTGTATGAAGATTTGCATAGAATTGAAACACATTTTTTGTGAATGTTTTTGGCTGTGGCAAACTTTCTTAAATATTTGAAATATTTCGCCGGAAGGGGAGCTGTAATAGCGATTTTTGTTTCATTTTCAATATTGTACCGACTAAAAGTGTATGAAGTTATGCATAAAACTGAACTAAAATTTTTGTGTTTGATTATTTTTGGGTGAGGCGAGTAAGTCCTCCCTGAATTGGGAAAAAAATCTGCTTATTATTCTGTTGTCCATCGGCTCGTGCAGAGACGGAAATTCGTTTTTACTCCGACTAATTGACTGAAGCAGAAATTTAAGATGAAAATCAAAGATGGTATAGTATGGAATTAAAATTATTAAAGCATTAACATGTGTAACTATTTTTTTTTAAATATTAAAATGTACGTATGAGATAAAAGAAAGTTTTGGGATTGGCACATCCAACTAGTATTTTTGTAAAAGTAACTTATAGTTAGCATCGTTCTTAATCATTTTATCTTTTGATTTGCATGCGAACGAAATGCTAGCACGACATTCCTCTCGTTATTTTTTCCCCTCCACCTTCAAGGATGACATGTAAGATAACTAAATACGGGCGTATAGGAATTTATTTCACTTTTTTTTTTTTTTTTTTTTTGTTAAATCATCGTAGTCTTGGATGTCAGGCAGGGCCGAAACTAGAGGGGGGCAGAGGGGGTACGTGCCCCGGGCGCCAACAGAACAGAAGGTAAAGGGGGCGCCAAATTAAGATTTTCTTTAGTGTGTTTGCTATAAAGAATGCATATATGTGGGGGGGGGGGGGCGCCAAAATCCATGTTTGCCCCGGGCGCAAAAAAGGCTAGTTTCGGTGCTGATGTCAGGTCACGGGATGTCAAGGTCTAAAAAAGATCTCATGAACGTGGGTCCAGGCCAAACTATGTCTTCCTTGTTCTTCGGGAGTTTTGCTCGGGTCAATCGAAGTCACTCATTGAATTTATCTAGATCGAAAGGTGTTGAGAACACAGCTGAGGAATTAAACGACTTTTCTTTTCTGCTGCTCGTTATCTACTATATATTTTTTCACCTCTAGGTGCTATCATTAAAAGTGTTAAATTTCTTATAACAGATTTTCACAAACTTTGTCAAGCAATTCCCTTAAGGATACCAAATTTTTTGGCGATTCATTTAAAATGTAGATATTCTTATCCCAAAGAAAAGATTAATTTTTGGCACAAAACATACGCACTAAAACAGAAATAGGCTATTCTAATATGAAAACTGGAACTAAGACCTCCTGTACCAGGTTAAACAATGAAAATTCATGCCCCCTGCAAAGATTGTCACACATATATACACTTTTCATCACTTTCAGAATGCAGTAACAAAACTTTACAGTTACGTGATGATGTCTAAATGAACAATTTAGAAAACATATAAAGTATTTTCAAATTGATTTCTGCGATTACAATCAATACTGTAAAAAATATCCATTTTTTCTTTCGCATAAAGTACCTTTTTTATGCATTGTATAGCATCTACAGGTTTGTATGTGTATGTGGCTTAATTACCCGTTAAAATACCTGTGATAATTAGTGCTGTTCAGTGACAACTCTTTCATATAGAAACAATGCGATTTTAATTTTGATTAAAGCAGAAGTTTGACAGTATACCTAAAAACTATATACATAGCTTTTAAAGGGGGGAAAGTGAAGTTGAGTCTGAATGAACACGGCATGATATAGCCCTCTAAGCGTTTAGCCCGTAATATTCCGTACACTAAGCTCCAGGTTTCACTGCAATATAATCAATGTTTAAGATATTATAATTCTATAAATTTAATAAATTTTCAAAGCATTGAAGAATGATTAAGACTCTCAAGAATTACATTTATATTCCTAAATAAGATTTTTTATGTAATATTGAAAGAATCGTATTTTATTAGCAATTAAGACAAAATGCAGAGAAAACAACATTACAAATTTACCCATTTGCAAGACGCTTGGAGGGCTAGACATATTCTGGCTTTTAGTCCGGAACTCCCGCCATCGTTCGGGGCTCTGAGCGTCTGAACTGAATCGGTCTTCGACTAAATTCAGGATGAATCGCTTGATCTTACTCGATTTGTTTCCAGCTCAAAGACGCAAACTTACCAAGACATTAACTTTGTGTTGAGTTTTTGCTAGCTCTTGTTAGTTCTCATGAGAATATACTGCACCTATTTCCGTTGTGGTTAGGATATTTTAGGAAAGTGCAAGCCACATCCACATATAGACTGCGTAGTATGTTTGCAACTTAGTTCGATTAAATGCAGAGAACTGTTAAAAATTCCCATTCAGCTATTTCCATCAATAAACGAAAATATACTTGATATTATTTATGGAGCCACCCTCTCCCCCCTTAAGGATATACATTAGAAGCTCCCGGTGTGCAGACTCTTTAGGGTTTATGTGTATTTTAAATTTGTAGCATTTCGAAAGACATTTTTATGTATTTTAGAAAAGATTATTATTTTTTAAATTGTTATCAATTGTGAAAAATGTTTCCATCAATTTAGAAATTCAGTTCTATGGGACTATTATAAAAAGAAGAAAAAACATACAAATTCGAATCAAATGATTACGTATTAAAAGAAGACAAATATTGAAAATTGCACCATAAAAGCTATATTTACCTATGAACTTTAAAAAAAATTTAAAGTAATAAATTTATTAATATGCTTTAAAAGCTCTAAATGGGAGAAATTGCACCATATTTAAAATGGCGAAATATTAATATGGCCAAACGGTTTAAATAAAAAAATATTTTTACACTAGACGTTTATTTCACATTTTTAGACGGTCTTTTAAACTATTGTTGCCGATTCTAAAGCAACGCAAATAAAAACATTTTATTTCTAGTAACAAAAGTATTTTTACGTGAATATTAAAAAGAGGAAGAAAACTTTAGAATAAATTCTTTAATACTAGAAGCCTCTGAAGCCAATTTGGTCTCCATTAAATATATGCTAAGCAGTTCATTATGTTATTCCCATTCTTAAATTTATATAGTTAGTGAATCCTTCCCTAAATTCATAGATTGATCAAGAATCAAGAATTATTTGTGATCTTGATAACATTTCGTATATTTTTTGTTATATAATTCGTCTCTTTTGACAACTGTCATTTAATTTCCATAGCTGTAAAAGTGAATGAAATTTCATAGGTTTAAACTGAGATTCATTCATAAGTTATCGAAATTAAACATATTTTACCTAATTTTTTAATATCCTGTTGTGGCTGGCGCAATTGGCGAAAAAATCTAAATTGGCGACAAAAAGAAATTTTAGCAACTTATCTAATTTCTCAATATGGTGGAAAAACGTGATTTTTAAATTTATAAAGATACATTTATTTAATAAACGTTATATATGCCATATGTTAAAAAAATTTACGATGTTTATATCAAATTTTTATGTATATACATTTTAGATATGCAAAAAGAAAAGGTTAAAGTCCATTCCAGAAGTAAAAAAGCATCCTCAAAGGCAACCACATTGATTCATTTAATGTCAAAAAAAAAAAAAAAAAAAAGATATATATATTTTCTCAATTGAAGTTATCGTAGAATAAATGTTTATTTGAACAAAAATTATAAACAAAAACGCTTGATGTTTAAATGAAATATTTGTCACAGATGTAACATGCGCATTGCGTTTGGCGCGATATGTTTTTAAATTATATTCAACTAGATGCACCCGTGGAAATTCGACGGAAAAGAATATATATTAGATATGATATATATCAGTCTTATATACACAATAAGATACTGAGCGAAACAAACAATTGCCACCTCTTAAAATAGGGATTACATGATTAAGATGATGAAGATTTCATGAAGATACACAAAAAATAAGGAAAACAACTCATAAATTATTATGTTGGACTTAACTTCAGCTACAAATCTTTTTTAATGCTGTTTCTAAACCTTACTTTAGCATTGGCATTAGTTTAGTTTGGCATTTAAACATTATTTAAATGCCAAATTATTTAGGAAGCTAATATAATACCTCAGAAGACGAATTCAAATATATCTGTATAGTTTATTTTTTCTCCGTTTAAATATCGCTTGGTAACTGTATAATAATTAAAATATGAATAAAACATTTAATTGTAATAGAAACAGCGAGTTACTAAACTGTATAACCAACCCACTACACATTTACAGCACTTGCAATAAATTTATTGGTTTGTAGCCTCCATGAACTTATGAAAATTAATTTTATTGCTACGGCAACAAAAAGAAAAACGATATCTTTGTTATTAAAAAAAATAAATTTTTTGTGTTTGTTGCTGATATGCAGAAAACATTTTATTTTTTTAAATAATAACTTAATACAACGAAATGATTTTAATTTTTGATATTATGTGAAACAGAAATATCGTAATACCGGCATAACACAGGTTTTATTTTTATTTTTATTTTTTTAATATGACATTTACACCTTCAGAAACACTCATCTTTTCCGAAATAAAAGCGTGATTTATGCAGTTATTTAAAAATTCTTTAGTTTAATAAAATATTTATTCTAATTAAATAGAAATAGCGCTATTTATAGAATTATTTTTATTTGTGCACACCACGGACTTTTAAATAAATTGAAGTTCAGTTTATTTAGACGCAGGAATAAAAGTCACTGAATAGGACATCATCACTGACATAGCTATAACAATGTATATTATATTCATGGAACAAATGTATCTGGTTTCTGAATGACATTTTCTTCATCGACAAAATATTTCTCTTTAGATATTATATCTTATAAAAGTTTTTTTTTCTGTTATTTTATTTACACAATACTTAATAATATTACACATTAAATAATGTATGCATTATACCGCGATTAGTGAATAATTACGTGCAATCATTTTATTATGTTTAAATTTTACGAAAACAATTTTTTTTCTCCGAAATGAGATTACACATTCAGCGATGAGATCAAGCTCCTGATTGGTGGAAAGTAATAAAGCAAAATAATTTTTTTATTATAGTGAGAAAAGCTTAATATGTTGCCACTGTTGTGAAGAAATGTCACGAAAAAGCTTTTAAAATTTAAAATGGAAATAAATTAAAAATTAGCCAGAATGGGCACATCTACACATAAACAGCTTTCATTTCAAAAAATTATCGAATTCGGGCCAGTAAAAAGCTCAGGGCAGATGACTAAAAAAAAACGGCCAGATCTTTTAAATATATAGATTATTTGAAAAAGGAAATAATAAATAAACGATATTTCATACAATAACTATGTAGAATAAAACAATTTATGTCATTATGAAAAATAAAGTTAAAAAATCCTTAATAAATAAACAGCAATAGGCAGGTTAAATAGAATATTTGGCACAGATGTCGAATATGCATCGGGTTTAGAGAACACCGACGCTATTACACTATTGGCTTCGGTGTTGGTTTGGCGCAATGTTTTGTACAATATCGTGAAAACTTCATTTTCGAATACCAGTTACACACATATTTAAAAAATATTTTCTAATATTTGAAAAAGATACGACAATAAATTAACGATGTTTTATACAATGACTATATAGAATAAAACAATTTTTGTCATTTTAAAAAAGAAAATAGAAAATTTTCAGTAAATAAACAATAATAGCCATGTCACCGTGTCAGACAAAAAAAGCCAATGATATAGTAACTCGCTTTATACTCAATCAACTCACCTCATCATCAACAGATGGCAGCACCAAAACAAAATCTCTCAACGCAAAGCCTGTCCTCGCATCACACTATGCGTACGACAGCTTTCAATCACGAGTGCATATCGCTCGTCAGACGTCAGTAATAAGTCTTTCTCACTGGGGCATTTTCTGTAATGATCTCGATCAGTATAAAGCGAGTTACTACCTGCGAGTAACTGGCTTGGTCTTTTGCTCAACGGTACAACGGTTAACGCACTCGCTTCCTGATCGCGAGGTCCTCAGATCAAAACCAACCGGTGCCAATTCTCTTCAATATCTTTGCCAAATATTTTAGTTTATGTTATTATTATTACGATTAATTATTTATTTACGTTTTATTCCATTACAGTTGCCTTGGCATTTTTTTAAAGCTTTGAGCAATTCGGGTTTCAAAAAATGAAATAGTTGCAAAAATATGAATAGCTATTAAAACAAACCTGGATTATAACTTGATTTCGTTTTTATTTTGTTTATATGCTTTTTTATGCATGTAAACATATCATATACAACATACATTTTTGTTTATATCTAAATTACTTTTGTTTCTATATAAACATAGATTAATGACCTCTTTAAATTAAATAAATTTTATACATATGGAAAAAATTGCTTATGTATATGAAATACAATATAAATTTCCGCAAAATATTATGCTAATTATTTTTTTCTCTCCAAGGACCTAACATAAAAGAACCGAAATAGCCGTTTAGCATATAAAAAGTGAAGTGGGTAAGCCCGGAAGTTTTGATGTGAAGTGTTGATGACAGGCCTTTTATTATATAGGAGACGCGTTAAACGCAGTTAATAGGAGAAATTGGGCCACATTTAAAAAAAAACGAATAATTATATTGCAAAACATTTTAAATTTAAAAAGTAGTTGGCAGAGCCCCCTAGTGGATTGGAAAAAATACAGTTTAAAAGAAAATGCGATTATAATATTAGTTTTATTGGTGGACTGGCACAGTTAATTAGTGCTATTGATAACTTGGCAGATGTTTTCTTGTCTGCAGTTGTTTTGATTTACAGTATTAAAAATCTCTTATGATATCAGTTCAGTTAAATAAGTTTGTAATGAAAAATCAAAAGCACTTTGTAAAAGTATTAAGTTGTCAAATTAATTTACGTATTTTAATTTTCACTTTTTTTTAAATTAACTAAAATATCTACTATATTTTTAGAATGCTTTTTACTAATTTCTCCCTTTTTTAAATTTCTATTTTTAAATAGTGCTCTTGGGAAGCATTTACATTTTACAAGTAACTACCGTGCAAGTTTCTGATTCTTTCGAAAATAATTTTCAAAATGTTTATTTTTTAAATTTTCGAAAAGAAATTGAAAATTGAAAAGTATTTTTAATATTTTTTTTAACAAGAAAACGTTTCAAGAAGCTTCAAATATGCGAATCCAAAATTGTCGCTCATTCTGATAAATAGTTTTTGAGTTACATTTTAAAAACTACCCGCATTGACATCTGTTTCACCAACGATTAAAAATGATTATAAGAAGACAAAGTAGGGGAGAGTTGTGGGTTAGTGTAGACAGAAATAATTAATTTTATAAATGTCTATGAGCATTTTTAAAATTTCACAACCCTTTCAAATTGAAGAATGATATTTTCTATTTATTAATATACAGGAAAGATGATGATAAATACAGTTAAACAATAAGAAAATTGGCAATTTTTAACATTGATCCATGTGTCCACACTAACCCCTTGTAGGGGTTAGTGTGGACGAAACTAACATATGTTGGGGGCTAGTGTGGACAGGTAATTTTTTCACAAATATTCCTTATTATTTAAACTTCTAAGTTTAAATTACAGTCTAAAGAGTTTATGGAGAAAGAAGCAACACCAACAATCACAAGCTGTATGATTTTTTTCTATTATTCCCCATTTTTAATCAGGGAATTATTTTTCATATCAAGAAAGGTAAAATGATGTGTCGGATCGTTTTTTCTGCAGAAATACAACATCATAGACACTAAAATCATTTACACTTTCCACTCTGCCTACAAAGTATACAATATTGGAGCATCTAAGAGTTGGTGACGATGGGATTCGTTTATAATAATGGAACAGTTGATATTTCTCATGCTTCTAACCAACATAAAATAATGTATATTCTATTTTATTGAATTAATTTAAAATTAAGGCTAAATTAATCCTCTAAAAATGCAAAATTGGTGAATTTAAACAAAAAAAAAATAGCAAAAGAAAAAATTTCAAATTTCTGCTTGAAATGATTTGATGAAAATTTGAATATATTTCTTATTTATATGGAAAATAGTCTTATTTGATGTTTAATATAGTAATTACATTTGTAAGTAAACATACTTTCTGTAAATCTTTACATTATAATAAATTTAGTACTTAAAATACAAATTATGCAGTACAATAAGCTGTCTACACTAAACCCTAATAGTGTGTCTACACTAACCCCATGCTAACATTGTGAAGTTATTCTTCAGTTATACTCATTTAACCAATTTAATATCTTAATGAAAGTTATAGAAATAAAGAAGACAATTTACACTTGTCTTCTAGCATCTTGTTTATTGGATTCTAAATTTAAATTGTTTGTGCTGCAAAAATGAAAAGGAAATCGTATTTTTGCTTTTCATGCATGAAATTAAACTTCTTGCAACTATTCAAAAACTTTTTAACCCTTTGCAACTAAATTTTTGCTTAGTAAGGAGTACAATGTTGTCAGTTTGTAATTTTTTTGGTAATTTTTTCTACATTATTTAAATTTTTATTTTGAAAGTCTACACTAACCCCTTGTCCACACTAACCCCCCTCTCCCCTACCTTGAAATTAGTCAAAATATAGTTTTTCTTTTTTAAATTTAACGGAAAACTTCTTTAATTGTGAATATTGTGATACCTCATTTTCACCTATATGATCATTCTATGGCGAGATACTGCAAATTTTGTTAATAGATCTAGTGCAATTATCTTTATAAATGTAAACTTTTAAACTGATTTTTCTCCCTGTTCATATTTTTATAACTTGGTGGTTCGATAAATTCTACGGTTTCTTTTGCTAATTTAAATATAGGTTTGAAAAAATAATAATGTTCTCCATGGTGTATTTAATATTTTTGTGCATGGATTTAACATTTTAAATTTATTAGATTTTTAATATTTTAGATTAGTTTATATAGTTTTAGATAAGTTTAATATTTAGATTGAGAATTTGTTGATTTTTAATTTTTTACCATACACGAGAGAAAAAAATATTAAATGTAAAATCCCATGCATCTAATAATCTATACACAGTAATGTTCAGTACGTTCTAATGAATGGGAGAAAAAATCGAAGCAAAAATATTCATATTTTAAAAAAGGGGAGATTTTTAAAAAGCGAATTAAAAATTTTTTTAGTAAGATAGGCTGATCTACTAGGGTTTAATTTTATTTAATTTTTAGTGTTGAGTACTGTGCCACCATATATAAAGTATTATTCAAAATTGAAGAGATGGTTTCAAAGGTAGTGTCTATCCTTAACATTATTCCAAAATTTACACTTCCGTAATTCACAAGTTATTCGTTCAAAAGTCTCCCCTTTGCAGTTGAAAGTAAAATGTATGAAAAAAATCCAAATATACTGTCAAAATTGAGTGTATAGTAAATTTCGGAGTTAGTACAATTTCAGTATATAAATTGGCCTTCTGAGCATTTTTTAATAAGTTGAAAGAAGACTATTTACGTTTATCTGTGACAAATGGCAATTAAATTTTATGAGGTGTATCATTCTTGCTTTACATTAAACAGTTTTTCAAGTATTGAAGGTGCTACTATGAAGTACTATATGGGCGAAACAAATACACTGACAAGTTTTATACACAACTAATTCCGCAAACTAAATAAGGTAGCTGCAGCCTTCGAAATTCGACGGAAAAGAATATATATTAGGTATGATATATATCAGTGTTATATACACAATAAGATATTGAGCGAAATAAACAATTGCCACCTCTTAAAATACGATAACATAACTTTTCATGAAGAAGATACACAAACTTCAAAAAATAAGAAAAACAACTCAAAATATTATGTCTGACTTAACTTCAGCTACAAATATTTTTAATGCGGTTTCTAAACCTTAAACATTATTTAAATGCCAAATTATTTAGAAAGTTAATATAATACTTCCAAAGAAGAATTAAAAAATATCTGCATAGTTTATTTTTTAACCGTTTAAATATCGCTTGGTAACTGTACAATAATTGTAATATCAATAAAACATTTTAATTATAATAGAAACAGGGAATTACTAAACTGCATAACCATAGAGTAAAGATAAATTAATAGAGTGGAAGTATAATATCTGGAGGTGACGCCAAAAATGTAACCCTAAAATCCGTTACATTAAGTCCAATTAAGTTCCAGCAAAACCACGTGCTTTGATACGCCTAACAATTCAAACCGGTTTAAACTCGTATTTCTTTTATATGTGTTTTTATATCAATGTAGAAAATTCTTTTAAGATTTTACTTGAAGAGAGAGCATTCTTCTCTTAAAATCGTTTGCTTTTAGATCGATATTTATTATTAAAGTTTTCATACATGATTTTAAAAGAATGTTTTCATCATTATATTTTAAATATTTATTTGCATGCAATTATTAGATGTTGTTAAAAAGAAATGAAGATGTTTAAGTAAATTAGCAGCGATTGATGTAGGCTAAAAAGAGATCTGTTTGAAAATTTCGTTTCACAAAAGACATTTTTCATTAATTAGTTGAATTATTTATACTCATTGGTTATTTGCAAATAAAATAAGTTCATCTACGTTATAAACTATTAAAAATTGCTGTAAAGAAGGAAACTTTTTGTAATACAATTTTTAACAATTAACAATTTAACAATAACAATTATTAACAACTTTTTAACAATTAACAATTTAATTATTGTTATTTTTTTAATTTCAAATATTTAAAAGCAAACATTTATTTTTTATAAATAATAATAGAACAAAGACCATTTTAAAATTTTACTATTTCTTCTTAAAGTATGCTTCAGCTGTAATTCAATTCGTCATATTAATACAAAATTCCTTTCGCGTGCTTTTGTTTGCGACATTAAAATTTGAGCGATAAAAGGTTTCATATTGTGAACCTTTTTAACGGCTTATTTCACCTCCACCTATCTCATTCCTCCGTGCTGCATAAACACATTTACAACACTTGCAATAAATTTTATTTATTGGTTTGTAGCCTCCATGATCTTGTCAAAATTAATTTTATTGTTATGGCAACGAAAAGAAAAACGGTATTTTTGTGTTTGTTGCTGATATGCTGAAAACATTTTATTTTTATTTGAAAAAATAACTTAATACAACGAAATGATTTTAATTAATTTTTGATATAATATAAAATAGAAATATCGTAATACCGGCATATCACAGGTATTATTCCTTTTTTTTTCTAATATGACATCATTTACATCTTCAGAAACATTCTTCTTTTCCGAAATAAAAGCGTGATTTATGCAGTTATTTAAAAATTCTTTATTTCATAAAATATTAATCATAATTAAATACAAATCGCGTAGTTTATAGAAATATTTTCATTTGTGCACACCACGGACCTTTAAATAAATAGAAGTTCAGTTTATTTAGATGCAGAAATAAAAGTCAGTGAATATGACATCACTGACTCAGTTATATATATTATAACTATGTATATTATATTCATAGAACAAATTTATCTGGTTTCTGAATGATATTTTCTCCAT
Organism: Maratus speculifer; assembly: GCA_964019185.1. Taxonomy (NCBI): domain Eukaryota; kingdom Metazoa; phylum Arthropoda; class Arachnida; order Araneae; family Salticidae; genus Maratus; species Maratus speculifer. The sequence continues at coordinate 2,251,649 of OZ025291.1, forward strand.
CGACGAAATTTCGCTTTAGATATATTTTATTAAAGTTTATTTTCTGTTATTTTACTTACATAATACTTAATAATATTACTCGGTAAATATTCTGTACATTGTACCGCGATTAGTGAATAATTATGTGCAATCATTTTATTAGGATCAAATTTTACGAAAACCATTATTATTATTATTTTTTTTTTTTTTTTTTTACATTGAAATGCGATTACATATTCAGCGATGAGATCAAGCTCCTGATGGGTGGAAAGTAACAAAGCAAAATAAATTTTTATTATGGTGAGAAAAGCTTAACTTTTTGCCACTGTTTTGAAGAAATGTCACGAAAAAGCTTTTTAAATTAATAAAAAATTATAAAAATGGAAATAAATTAAAAATTAGCCAGAATGGGCACATCTACACATAAACGGCTTTCATTTAAAAAAATAATTATCAAAATCGGACCAGTAGAAAGCTCAGGGCTGATGACTGAAAAAACAGCTAGGTCTTTTAAATATATAGATAGTAGTGAAATTTTAAAAGTGAAATATTTGAAGAAAATCTCTATTCACCGAAAGACTTGTACCTCTTTCAACAGTAACAAAGTATCTTTTAATGATTCACTTCCAAATGATGCAAATGGGAAAAAGTGTATTATTTACATTATTAGTTTAAGGATAACTTCTATTTATGATACCCTCCAACATTTGACCTCTTCTTGTGTTCCATCTTCTTATACGACATCAATAAAAACGTTTTTCAATTGTTGAAAGCAGAATTGAATTTGAGCTTTGTCTCCCCACAGATTTCTATAGGTCCATGTAGGAAATGGAAAAGATAGGGCTCAATTACATAGTTCGGCTGAAATTTACATTTTTACTTCATTAATAAGTGCGCAATCTGAAATTTTCTGAGGCTTGTCTTGATACTTCATTTCTCTTCTCCTCGACCACCCTCTGAACTCCTGATTGGTTGAAGGTGCCAAAATGAATTCCATAATATGCACCATAATATGCACCCCAGATGTACTTTACAAGTGTATTGACATGTTTTCGTATACAACCGGTTGTGAAAATTAATTTAATGCTGAAATAATTTGCAGCAAATTTCGATTTACTTCGAGACCTGATATGTTTTTCGGAGGCAAAAAAGAATCTTTTAATGATTAATTCACGTCAAAAAAATGTAAATGACGGCAAGAAAAATGTGTTTATTCAATAGCGACAGTTGTCTCAATGTTCCACGATGACAAGCTCATTTTCACATTAATCACGTTTATACCATAAATCAGTATTAATCTCCGATAGATTTTGAGTAACGCCATTTCATGCATTATTAATTTTTAAGTGTGTTCCAAACCGCGATGCTCATGCGAGATTAAAAATTTCGTTGTAATTTATCACTTATCGCCTGTGTTTATTTTACAGTGACAGATAAAGTTAGATTCGCTATAAACGTTACAAATGAGTTTAACATTAAAAAATAAAATTCAAACAATGTAAGACTTTAAGCACTCTAGAAACTTAGAATCGGTTAAAAAAAAATCGAAAAAAGTCTTCAACCTTTTTCTATTTTTAAATTGCAACTATTTGTATTGTAGTTTTTTGTGTAATGTTGATGCTGTTTATATATAAAATAAGATACAGACAAAATACAAACCTTTAAAAAGACTAAATTTATTTCGATTTCATTTGAACGGATTCTAAATTTTTAAGATACCTCAAGTACCATTGTTTTGAATTTTTAACCGACTTCCAAAAAGGAGAGGAGGTTATCAATTCAACGCGTATGTATTTTTTTTTTATGTATGTTCACCGATTACTCCGAAACTATCCAACCAATTAACTTGATTTTGGTGTTAAATGAGAGTGCTTGCTCTCGAATTGGTACCACTTCCGTTTCATAGAAATTGGTTCAGTACTTTTTTAGTAATTAGGCAAAAACTAATAAAATTAGTGATTTCTCGCAAATCAGTAGTAATATGGATGTCGAACAAACTTACCGATGCCAGGATGGCCGAGCGGTCTAAGGCGCTTGATTTAAGATCTGGTTTTCGAAAAGTAGCGTGGGTTCAAACCCCACTCCTGACGTACGTGTATACAATAATCTTTTCAGTATTATAATTTTTAAATATATATTTAACAAGTTAAATACTAATTATGCTATTAGGAATATTTTGTATTTAACCGTTACCACAGAGTATCAGAGAATTTTTATTAACTCAATACTTTATCAGTGAAAGAATACTCAAAAAGAGAATAGACTTCCGAAAAGTAACATGACATTGAATAAGTTATGTTAAGAGAATGAAGTTCGGACAGCCGAGTGGTCTAAGGCACTAGATTTAATCTCTGGTTTTGAAAGAGAGTGTCGGTTCGAATCTCACTCCGGACATATGTGTATAGTATACAAAAAAATTTTCCGTGTTATATATTTTTTAAGTGACTTCAAAAAAGGAGAGGATGTTATCAATTCGGCGCGAATGTATTTTTTTTCTATGTATGTTCACCGATTACTCCGAAACTTTCCAACCGATTAATTTGTTTTTTGTGTTAAATGAAAGAGGCTACTCTTCCATTGGTACTTCTTCCATTTCATTGAAATTGGTTCAGTACTTTTTTAGTAATAAAGTAAAAACTAATAAAATTAGTGATTTCTCGCAAACTAAAAGTAACATGGACGATGACTAAGCTCACCGAATGGAGTGCAGTCAGGTGGCTGAGCGGTGTAAGACAGCAGATTTGATTTCTGGTTCTTGAAAGAGATCGTGGGTTCGAACCCAACTCCTGACATACGTGTATGGTTTACAGTGATTTTTCCCGTATTATAATTTTTTTTAACTGACTTCAAAAAATCGTTAACTTTTAACTAAAAAGAGAAAAATAAACTTTTTTACCAAAAATTGAACAGACTTCAAAAGCTACTGCAAAGTGAAAAATAATTTTTTTACAGAATAGTATTAAGAAATTAAATTAAGAGCGTAGTATTTATCATGCGTATTATTATATTTATATAGATTAATTTGATTTTTTGAAATCGGTGCCAGCCAAGCCAAGTTCAAAATTAAAATTAAATATCCAATGCAAATCGTAAAAGAATAAAGTTAAATTTTTAACTAAATATTAAATCTTAAAAATACTCGTAGATACATGTAATTTTCCAATAGACACGCATCCAAGTAACTTGGCTTGGCTGGCACCGACTTCAAAAAATCAAATTAATCTACATAAATATAATAATACGCATGATAAATACTACGCTCTTAATTTAATTTCTTAATACTATTCTGTAAAAAAATTATTTTTTACTTTGCAGTAGCTTTTTAAGTCGGTTCAATTTTTGGTAAAAAAAAGTTTGTTTTTAACATTCAACCGGTTTAACTTATTTGTAACAAACATTCAACATTAACTGTAAAATTAAATGAATGAAATATCTTAATATCTGCTCCTTCTCGGGCTTAAACAATATATATATAATAGTTTTTTTTTTTTATCATACTATTATTTGTTCTTCAAATTATATTTTTACATAAACGATATTTAATTTTATCGACAATTTTTTGATATTCATAATTTTCGATTTTTAACAACAAAGAACGAATAGATGAAAGTTATTTTAGCGTATTAAGTTTAATATCAATCATTTCTTATGAATGCTTTTTGAATTTCCTATAAAAATACCTTTACCTTAATGTATTATTCATAACTCCTTTTAAAATTATTTTTTGAATATGTGAACAAAATGCATGCTTTCTTGAAACAATGCAAAACTTTTACTTCAAGAAGTGTATGAAAATAGTTTTGCATAATTGTATAACTCTGGAGTACAGTTCTTTGTGAACGCTTTTAGTGCACAAATTGAGAATTTTATATTAGTTATAAATCATCTTAATCTAGATATATAGGTCGAAATGTTCATCATATGATAAATAAATATTGGATATCGCGCAATTAAATGCGTAAGTGCCAAGGATTTAATACATTTGTTTGCTCTTTGGAAATATTTTGATTATGATGAGGCACAAAAAAAATTTTAAAAATAGTCAATTTTTTTTATTATAGTGGTTCAACATTTAAAATTTTATTTTGAAATAAATCTTGTTCCTTAAAAATGGCAAAATAATAAAAAGGAAAGAAATTGTGTGCAGTTGTCTCGATTAGAGGATTTTCAAAATAAGAAAATTTCGTATATGACCCTATTGTTGCAAGGTAATATTTTATCGATCAGTTTTGGTTACTTTGTGACAAATAGATTAATTATTGGTACGAAAATTTCCATTATTGTTTTCTGTATTCATAATTTTAAAAATAGCCCAAAACTAATTCAGTTGACAGACACTCACAGAAACATATCTTTCAGTTTATATTACGAAATACAATTCTTGAAGTTTTGCATATTGAAACCTTATCAATCTTTATTGATATTCATTTCTTATAAAAAAGAACAAATGATGCTAAAAACTGCAGTTTACACTATTAAAAATTGGATTTTTCTTAATAATGAAAAAAGTTGTTTCAAAAAAGGTCCGATAGATGGCGCTGGTATACGTAATAAGAAACAAATTTATGCAAAGCAGGCTTTCAATAAAACACCTTGATTTACATATTCTTCATAGATTCCATCAGTCTGCTATCACTGACCTTACGTTAGATAAACATGTCCTGTCACCCATGACATTTGAAAAGAGATGTGCTGTCTGCAGTAATTTTCATGCAAGATGGGTCACACATCATGTGGTAAATTCAGTAAAGACATTCCTTTTCGAAACTTTTGACGAAAACAGCTTGAAATGCAGAGACATTAAAGGTGTAAATACATTCACATACAGACTGTCGGCCACTGTCGGCTCGTTTGTTGTGGTGACACAATGTTTTTGATTTTTAATGACATTTGCAGTAAGGGGACTGGCCACCTGCAAAACAGGAGTCCCCGTTTTCTATTGTTACTAAATTGCAGAAGGGAGAAATAAAAGTGTTCGACGAATTCATGTAACTGAACTAAAACATCTGCCCGGATTCTAAGATTATACCACCTCCATGGTTACTAGATTTCTTCCGGTAGATTTTTTGGTGAGGAAGTGTTTAAAGTTGCTTATGTGCACTTTCCCTCCTTCAGCATTTTCGGAACTTAGATGACATTTAGCGTACCGTATAAGGAATCCTATACTCAATTGTCATAGGCGCCTTTCTTCTTTCGTACCATGTGGTGGTAGACAAGTTGAATAATTATTGCATAAATAAATCTTATAATACACAATTGTGCTTTTATTGTTTTCATGTTCATTTACTTTTACTATAAGCTTACTTTGCATGAATCTGCTTTATTTTATGTATTTTAAGCCCATCTATCGGCAATTTTTTGAACATTTTTTTTTCGTGAATAAAAATGCCAGTCTTCTTCTAATCTTGTTTGTGAAAACCGAAATTTTTTACCACTACTTTTCATTTTTAATGAGCTTTTAAAGTTTTAACTAATTTAGGGCGCACCATGTATAAAGCATTAAGTGACGCTAGTTGGATTTGGAACAGAAGGAGAGTTTTAGGATATTTTAAGTCTGAATATTTTCGGAATATTGACTTGATCCATTTTTATTCTGCAGGCGATAGCAATAGATAGTACAACAATACACCCAGGACTCCTTAAACGTTTTCTTTTTTATTTGGATTAAACACCCCTCTACCAGGTTCAAGTGACAAAGTTGCGTATATATACACTATATATTTACTAATGTCTTAACTTTTATCGTTGATGAGTCATTCTGTCTATTTTTCCAGACATTCGGACTGAAGCCTGGAGAGAGGAGGAAGCTGGAGGATATCGGGAGCGACATCATCATGGTGATGCGGACGTCCCTCTCGAAAAACGAATTCGCAGACGCCCTCGGCATGAAGCCGGACTCCCTCTTCGTGAAGCGGATGTTCAACTGCGTCGACAAAGACAAGGATGGGCAGATCAGTTTCCAAGAATTCCTCGATACTGTCGATCTCTTCTCCAGGGGTCAGTAGAGAGAGAACTTTAAAAATGCCCTTCAATATAACAATTTTAAAATCTCACACAGTTTTAAATGAATTACTATGATCAATTGTTCCAATTATCACTATGCTAAAATTCAATATCATAAAATTAAGATATTATATATAAGTATCATATGCATTACTTTTTTGAATGCCATTTTCTTAAGACTGGTCTTTTCTTCCGATAAAATCATAGTAATGGAAGTCAAATCTCTAAAGAGCTAGTCAATCCAAAGTGACGCAAAATACGTACTGTAATTGATTCAATAGTTTCCTTTCTTCAGTGGAGAAATCTAACATTGTTATGGATACGGTAATTTTCAAGTTACTGATTTCACACATCCTTTCATTTCAACAGTGCAGTAAGTAATATCGAAATCTTCTTAAATGGGACCAGAGTCATGATTTAAAGGAAGAAACAAAAGTTTTTTACTTTATTCCTTCCTTACTATGTATGACCCCGTTGTAAATTCACAAAAGGGCGGTATTTGAGCAGCACTTCTCTGCTCTCTTTTATTAATTCACAATCTCTGATGATTTCTTTGCAATTTTTTTTTTTTTTTTTTTTTTTTTTTTTTTTTTTTTTTTTGCAGGTTTTTTGAGGTTAACATTCTATCTAGTAAAACGGATAAATTATTACATTTTGGCAGACAGTTTTAATGTTGAAAATTTATCATCGAGAGACAGCAGTGTTTGATTAGAAAAGAATATCTTTCCTCATTCATTGCTATTTTTCACCGACAGTCACACTGATGAATCGATGTTTTATACTCTTTAGCCACTAACATGTTTTTGCAGCTCTTAAAAAAGTGAGCAAAATTTTAGTATATTGTAAATATTTTTTAACGTTTAACCCCTTCGCGACGGGAGCCTTTTACGAAATTTTTAATGTTTTGTCACCGGTTTTTAAAAACAGAAATTTGTATCTTATTAAAGTGAGAAAATTCTCTAATTAAATAAGCCAAATTTTTCAGTATAATTTTAGTGGTGGGGATAAACAAGGCTTCTTAAGCCTTTTTGCGGCACGTATACGTTTCGCTCGTCCCCAAGAGGTTAAATGGCTCGTTTCAACCATGACCTCGTTTTTAGCCGTGCTTGCATTTAACGAGTTAGATTGTAATTACGTAATCTCTTTTTTTTTTCTTACCTTTTTGTGCAAATTTTTACATTGCTCATGGTGCAGATGTATGCATTTCATACTATTTCTAAAGAAAACTACTATGGTGAGGGATAACCACCTCAGAAATTCAGCTTTTGCTTTGAAATTTTAGTGAAATTCTGAAGGACGAAGAAAAGAGTATGCCCCATTAATGTGCTATTTTATGCGGGACGTCTCAGACAGGAGAATTCAAAGACCGATTTCTCTGGGCGTCAAAAATTCCCATTTTTTCTGATTCACAAATTCCTTTAAAAATTTTTAAGTACCATGATATTTTTGAATCTGGATTGGAGGAAACTCAAAATAGTAAATACTGTGAAAACAGAACCTGTCTGTAGCGGAAAATTTCTGGTTCCTGGCGGTATTATTTTTACCGGTTTTTAGTGTATTGGTTCAGTAAATATTATGAAAACTTAATCTGTTTATAATGGAATCGTTTCTTTAAACGTAAATTTAATATTTTCGTACAGAAGAAATATATTTACAGCACATCAATTGGAAACTTCTCCGAAACGGAATTTTGTTTCATTCCCCAGACATTTCTTTTTCACAGATTTCACAATCTAATATTAATGTGTTTTTTAAATACGATACTTCTAAGACGGTACATTAAAAGACAAGATAAAAATTCCGTTTTCGATTAGGCTTTCACCTTACGTATAATTATATTTCTTCTTTAAGGATCAGGGTTTTTTCTATTTAAAACAAGATTCCATTATAGACAGATATAATTTTGTTTAAAGATTTACTCTATTCTTATGTACCTATTTAGGAGATACTCTCTTCCTTTTAGTCTTCCTGTTTCGCTTTTTATAACAGTGGATTTGGCAACACTATGGTAGACGATAATAAAAATGTTTGCACTTTAATCTAGGCACACGCATTATTGCACACAAAATGCTTTGCTGTATATTATGATAAATGTAATTGTATATCAAAGGTTGAGTAAAATAACAACAAAACAATAGAATCTTTACAGTCACTGGAGGTACGCAGAACATGTGCCTTTAGCAACAAGGCAACAAACAATGTCTGAGGTATGACCAAAACTGGTCGATGTGTACATGTCGATTGTGGTATATGGATGCTGCTCGAATTTTTTTGCCATAATGCGTCTAATCGTAGAATGGAGATCATTCAAATTTGCTCACAAAATAACTTTAACCTATATTTAGTGAAGTTTTTTATCCGTACCTACTTAAGGTATGTCATAAACTGCGCAAATTTTTCTAAGTTAAAGCAGTTTTTTGTTGTTGTTTAACAAAAGACAATAGCTTAAAAACATGCATAAATCCTTTTTTGCTGAAAAGTTCTTTTATGCTAATTTTGTTGCTTTTCCATTATAGCGGTTACACACGGAAATATTACTGATAAGTCCTGACTTCGCATACATAAACAAAGTCCTTTTGTACCTCGTGTTATCATTAAAAATTGATATGATACAATGAGATCAAATTTGGAAACTATGTCACGTTATTGAGAATTTTAATTTTTACTTACGTAGGTAACACGGAAGCGAAATTGCGCATCATCTTCGACATGTGCGACGACGATGGCAACGGGGTGATAGACAAACAAGAGCTGACCAAGATGCTCCGTTCCCTGGTGGACATAGCGAAGACAGACTCGCTGGGCGAAGACCAAGTCATGGAGCTCATCAAGGGCATGTTTTCCACCGCGGGGCTCGACTCCAAAGAAAAACTTGACTACGAAGACTTCAAGCTGCTGATGAAGGAGTTCAGGATGGACTTCATCGCCATCGGATTGGACTGCAAAGGTTAGTATCGTTTAAAAAAATGAACGGAACATTTTTTTTAATAGTTCTTGCAATTTATCAAAAGAACACATACAAGAGTCGCTTATTGACTGCATTTTCTTACACATTTACTTGCTATTATTTCAATCTGTTTACTTTTCAAAGATTGTTGCTATTGTTTTTATTCTAAGAAGTGAAAAAACTTCGTTGACATGAGGGATAAATTTAAAATTATTAAAAACTACAAAAAAAAACGAAAATTATTAGCGTTGTTTATATTTATAATAAAATCGGATATACAATTTCATAGTGTACTAGTCCTTATAAACAAACTAACTTTCCTCTTTATAATTTAGGTATAGATTACCATGCTAAATTTCATGCTTCTAGTCCCTTCAGTAACACAAAAATCGCATTTTTAGAACTTTTTTTGCTTTTTGCCCCCCCTTTAGATTTGTGGCATAAGATATAGCCTATATTTGATTCGTGTCGAATACCATCATTTATGTACCATTATTTCTGAAATCGGTTCAGTGGTTCCGGAGATTATCCCCCTACAAACTTACTTTTCCTCTTTATAATATAGGTATAGATTATACTCATTGGTTTATTTATCTACTGTCGTTATTAATGTGATTTATAGTTATTAATTACAAAACGTTCGTTATACACACTTACACACATGCATGTATAATAAGAGCCTTTACGTTTGGGGAAGGAATATATAAGAAACTTGCATTTTTCTAAATTTTATTTCTTAATCCTAAAATGTGTAAACGATGTACAAATTGTATAACAAGGAAGTGTCGATTGCTTTGCATGTAAAATTTGCTTATATAATATCAAAACTTGATGTTATGCACAAAAATATCACCCCCCCCCCTTTCCGCTTATTTGTTAAGTGGGTGAATCGTCTTTAATAGTTTCCTTTGTGTCAGAAATTAAAACAAGTTTCTAATAAAAGGTCAAAATTAGCATTGCATGAATATTCCTCATTAACTTCAGATTAAATGTTTTTGTTGATGATCAAAATGTTCCCAGCTCTTTTTTTAAATACCTGAATATATATTTTTTAAATGCTATACAATTTGGTGAACAATAAATATTCATTCTAAATAAATTAAAACTATGTTGATGGAGGGGAAATATATACATAATGCTTCTAAACACAATTGACAAGCCCATTTCTCACCCATCTCGTGAAAAATCTTAATACCGAGAATTAATAAATTAAGTATCAGTAAAGTAATATTGAAATACAGTTTTCAATATCAATAAATAAATGTCAGTTGGTGACGCAGTGCATTTTAAAAAAATGTTTGCCATTCTAGGAAAATGACAAAATTTGAATTTTTCACTAGTAGAAAATTTAACATTTTTAGGAACTTTCTAAATGCTTAAAATTGAAGAGACATTTCTTTGAAAACTAAACGTCTATTACATCTGTCTTCTATTTCGGAATTGTGACATCACATTTCGGTATTTAGAAAATTTATTTTAATCTTGGATACTTTATAAAAAGGACATTTTTATGGATTGTAAAGTGAGCAGATTTTGAAAGAAGTGCATTTTTAAAATATATTGAAGATTTCTCTTTTTTTTTTTTTTTTTTTTTTTTTAACTTGCTGTCCTATTTATTCTGAAAAATTATTTACTCGCTTAATTGAAGGAGGAGGGGGGGGGGGCTACAAATTAATTGCTTCTGTAGCAACATTTTTCACGTTTCGGAAATAATGCAGAGTATATAAATTTCCATAAATAATCACTTTTTTCAATACTAAAGTGTAATTTCCTAATTTGTCAATTGCAGGAGCCAAACAGAATTTTTTGGACACTTCCACCAACGTAGCAAGGTACGTCTATCAGCTTAAAATGTTCGCAAAATATAATGTTAGCACTTCTTCTGATTTTCTTTGTCTCTCCTAATATATTTTTTAGGATGACCAGTTTCCAGATCAATCACCACAACGAGGAAAGGAAGAACTATTGGCGCCAGAAATACAACCACGCCGTCACCTTCCTCGAAGAGTACAGGCAGCACATCTTCTACCTCTTCGTCTTCTACGTCTGCAACTTCGTGCTCTTTCTCGAACGATTCATATGTAAGTATGGACGCATATGGAAATATACAGAAACTAGCCGCCCTTGGCGACCAGTTTGATCCCCCTTAAATGTATACTGCGCATTCAATCATAATGCTTTTATTCATAATGTATTTTAATTGCTCAATTTTTTTTTTTTTTTTTTTTTTTTTTTTTTTTTTTTGCCAAAAGATTTTGCTAAAGAAATAAACATAGATGCCATATACGCACCACATTGGCACGATTACAACCAAATGGCAATTATATACCTCAAATAATATCCCGCTGTTGCTATTTATTTATTAATAAACTGTTTATTTACTTTTTTCTTTTATAAAATGAATTAATTTTTCTCTATAATTATTAACTATTTTTTTATTTATTATTTCCTTTTTAAGATAATTGAAAATAGTTAAATATATATATATATGCAACTGATATTTGAAACAAAGTTTTCGCCAAATTTACGTCAGAAAAAAAAATTGAGCGAGTATGGTGCGTATATGACATCTGCGCCAAAACTTTATTTTGAAACTGAAACTTTTAAAATTCGTTACTTTTATTTAATTTTTTAAGGATGTATTTCGATTCAAACTGCTTATTTTCCTATTTATTTTTTAACTCATTTTTGCTCTCAAATACACCAAACTTTCAAAATCTCTTATTTGGAAAGTACACAAGGTGCCGTGATTGTCGATTCTTTGATAAATGCAGAAAACATTGCAAAAAAAGCAATCAAAAACGGCATTTCGAACCGATTTTTCCCAAGCGGGAGATCTGGGAACGAAAAAAAAGGGGTCATACTGATGAGGTTATTATAACTCAAATTCTAATGAATTGAGCGTAAAAAGACATCACACGGCACCTCATACGTCCCTTCAAGAATCCCCTCAGTAAGTTTCATGTTTCTACTTTTAAAAATGTGTCTGAAATTGTATCGGAAAATTTCGAGCTGTTGAATGTGGAAAAGCGTTTTTTCGAATACACCCTTAAGTAAAAAGAACAGAAAAAAACTCAAATGATATTTTGAAGCTTTATAAGCGCAGGGAAAGAACAAATCGTAAACAAATTTAATTTACCGCAGCCTAAATCCTGCCAAAGAGCTTTTACACAATAACCAATAAGATACGTTTCATTTGGGCATTGCCATTAAACAACTAACAAATAATCGCGATTTCTGTGCCACATACGTTAGCGTAACATATTGATAGATAGGGAACAATCAACATTACTGTAGTAAATGTTTGATAATGCCATTTGTTATCAACGTGGCGAAAATGAAATGCTCAGTGCTGCTGGAGTGCAAAATTCTATGCGAAGTGCGTAGGGAAAAAACTTCATATAAAAAGCAGATTTTCACAGAAATATCTTACAAGGAAGGTCTCCATACGGGCATACTCGGTAAATTCTGAAAAAATTATAGAATGTTCTCACGTGGATAGATATGTTTGTAAAAAAATTTTTGGCGGAACCCCGATAAAACATTCGTAAAAAAATAATGAAAATTTCCTTTAATTAGCGATTTATCATCGGTTGGCGACAAAATAAAATTTTAAAATAGTTTTTTTATGTGAAATTCTTTTTAAGGTAAAAATGCTTCATCTTGAACTTGTTTAAAGAAATTTTATTTATATAACGTTAGTTTTTACAGTTTGTTTTAACTATATTTTTGTCATAATGTATTTAGAATGAAAATTAGCTGTGAAATTTTATGAATTAAAACAAAATTTTAATTAATTAAAATTGTTTCAATCTCAAAATTAACTCAAATGTAATTGAGCTCTGTCAATTCAATTTTGTTGCTGTGGAAACAAACTTCTCCGATATTGAAATGCATTACAGCAGCATTCTTAATCTGTCCTTTATTTTGTCCTACGCTTAAATATAAGAAAAAATACTTTTCAATATGAAAGTATTTTTTATATAAGAAATTATTTTTAAAGTGATAAAGTTGTATCTGCAGCAAAAGAACAGAAATATTTAATATAAAATACATCTATGTGTCAAACTCTCTCATTGTTCAAATTTAAATTCATTAAATACTATTTACACTCATTTTAAAATTTAATTAACAAGGAATTTCCAGATGCATTATAGTCGTTTGCTTTTGGCGAGGGAAAATGCTGCTCGCCAAATCGCCTGACGCTTTCGTCTTTTCGCGCCAAATACTCGAAAATATTTTATTTTTTTACTGAGTTTTTTCTGTAATTCCGCCGCTAAATTTGACGGATCCTTTATTACATACATGAGTAGATTAAACTGTATTTTTTTTTTTCAAAAGATTCTGAGTATGCCCAGTGTCGAGACCTTCCTTGTTAGCATTAGAAGCGCCAAAAGGAGCCAATTTGACTGTTACCAAATATATATATATACAGTTGAGTCTCTCTATAACGAAACTCCATACATCGAATTTCTCTATATAACGAATTTTTAGTAGGAACGTTTCCTTTTTCGCATGATTACATTAGAAACAGTCTCTATATAGCGAAATATCGATCTCCATATAACGAATTTTTTTCATAAATTGGTCTTAATTTACTCAGTTTTAAAAGGCTTCGAAATCATATGGAATCAATTTTCCATCACTTATTTTTGATTTATCGTCAGTGCTGAGTTTTTGTGTTCATATATCAAAGATAAAATTCAAAGCCAAATATACTATCAAATTCCATTTCCATTTCAAATTCAAAAATACTATTATTTTGAACTGCTGTTTCATTTTAATATTTTATTACTATTGTATATTAATTATAATTTCAGTTGTAAAACTTAATCTTATTGCATACAAAACTAGTCGTTGGAGGCCACCGTAATACTTACCCATCATTTATATGCATATGAAAATAAAATATGTGAAAACTATTTATACAATGTATTTCAATTCCAAAACTAAATTTAAATGTTGTTAATACACATAGTAATACTCTATTAATGAATTGCTGATGCACCAATTTCAACAAATTATATAAAACGCCAAACTACTCAAGAAGTACCAAACTACGTAAAAGAAACATCCTTATAACTCTAAAAATAATAATCATATTAACTAACAGTTTGCTGCGTCGGATTAAGCGTCTCATTTTCAATCAAAATATACCTCTGAATTGAAATTTGAATGAAATACAGGATCATGAAAAATCGAAGAATGTGGAAAACAGGATTACAAATATCTCGACAACTAATAATCCGATCGACTTCGTTCTTTATGCAAAATTTGTGGTTTTTTATTGCCTTTTACATGCATTCCTTAAAATAAAAAAAATCGAAAATTTTTATATACCTTTCATCAGAACGAATTTTTCGAGAATCCGGAAAAAATAGTTCTGGATAATCGAGGTTGCTGATATTCAATAGGCTTCGTTCCATTCTTACATACTAAGTACATACAAAATTTCAAGTCTCTATCTCAATCTGTTCGTGAGATAGAGCGTTTACAGACAGACAGACGGACGGCAATTTTTTTTTTCTAAAAATGTTTTTCGAAATCTCCAGTGTCTAAAACGTGTAAATCCGTCAAAAAAAAATTTTCGGTTTTCAAAACGATTGCAAGACTTACCCTATACTACGTATGATGGGTAAGTAAAAAATATTTGTTCAAATTTCACACATTAAATACGATTTTTAACATCATTCTCTATACATCGAATTTCTCTATATAAGGAATTTTTTACTGGAACGGAGGATTTCGTTATATAGAGACTCTACTGTATATACAACAGAGATTTTTTTAAAGAGTTGTGTATCGCACAGATATAAAAGCTAAATATGTTAAGAAGCTTTAAATAAAACTCAAGTGAAATTTCTGGCACTTCTAGTGTTTAATTTTGGTATATATCTTTAATCAGGTCTAAAAGTTTTGATACATAATTTATCGTTCGAAATCAAATCGTTATTTGTTTCAATAAATTTGCTGTCTGGCATCTCAGAATTATTGTAATATGTGCTTCAGATTTTTTAGTGATAGCAAATTACTTCTTCCAGATTCAAACTTTCTAGCACATATACAGTGTCTCACAAAAGTGATGGGACACTTGTGCTTTATAAAAAGAAACTGCAATAAAATAAATAAACAAACATGTGCAAAAATTTTTTGGGTGTGTTTCATATTTAAAATTAGTAACAATTATTACATAACATATATTTTGTCAAATTATTAAAATATTAATTTAGTAAAAATACAATTGTTCAGAACGGAGCAAAAAATGGCTCACATAAGTGATGGGACACTTACTTTTCCATCAAATATTTATCCAAAAATCTTACTTTTTGAAAGGTTTTAATATTTTGTTGGATTTCCTTTTACTTTTAAAACATGATTTAATCTTTTTGGGATGGATTCGACTAATTTTTTTGTGATTTCTGGACTGATTTTACCCCATTCTTCTAGAAGCACCGATTTTAGTTGCTGTTTTGAAGAAATGGTGTGTTTGCGAATTCTTTATTCCAATTCTTGCCAAATATACTCTATGGGATTTAAGTCCGGAGATTGTGGTGGTGTTTTTATTATTTCAGGACAGTTATATAGCAGCCAGAGCAGTGTGCTTGGGGTCATTGTCCTGATAGAATTTAAAATCGTTATGAAGATTCAATTTTCGTGCTGAAGATTTCAAATTTTGCTTTAAAATATCAATATACTTGTACTGATCCATTATACTGTCAATAAAAACAAGATTACCAACTCCAGCGGACGACATACACCCCCATACCATAACTCTTCCTCCACCATGTTTTACTGTTGGTATCAAGTTCTATTTGCGAAATTCTTCCCTGGTTTTTTTCCACACCAAGATTCTACCGTCAGAACCAAATATATTAAATTTTCTCTCATCAGCAAGTATAACTTTATTCCAGTAATCAAAATTCTTATTTATGTTGGATTTTACGAAAGCTAGTCTGAGTTTTCTATTCTTTTCACTTACGAAGAATTTTTTCCTGGCTACTCTACCGTGATATCCAGCAGATAGAATTACCCTTCTAATAGTCTCAGGATTAACAATTATTCCATATAATACTTGTAAATCAGCAGCAACTTTTGAAGCACTATTTCTTGGATTTTTTTAACATTTCGAACGATAATTCGCTTTATTCCATTGGATAGCTTTGATGGTCGGCCAGGTCTTCTTTTATCCTGAATCATATGATTCTTTTTATATCGTTTAATGATATTGAAAACTGTTGAACGACTCAAGTTAACTGTTTCAGCAGTTTTTCTAATAGATTTTCCACGTTCAATATGCAAATTAACTAATTTTCGAATTTCAGGCGAAGTTTCTTTTCGTTTAGCATTCATGGCTACACAGAGCTAAAAAACACAAAAATTCCAAAACAAACTGGAGAGAAATACTGCAGACGATTTTATAAATTATTGCCAATTGCTTTTAGGTAAAAATAAAACCCCCAAAAATATTTTTATTGCTTATTTCAAACGATTTTTGTTGCATATATAATGGTGTCCCATCACTTATGTGAGCTATTTTTTGCTCCGTTCTAAACATTTGTATTTTTATTAAATTAATATTTTAAAATTTTGACAATGTATGTTATGTAATCTAGACACACGGCAGTGTGTCAGCCAAGTTCACAAAGTAAAAGGCGACACACCGGCCGTGGGTTATATTACCCGAACCATTTCGAACCACTTTTGACCCCTCAACAACTTAAATTCTATTTGACCTACACACTTGCAATTTTTTGTGTCGTGTAAGACCATCTTCTTATTTCCGAATCTAAAATTAAAAAAAAAAAAAAAAATCTTTTACCGATGACGAGAAATTGACGCCTGAAAACCACTGTTTTTATTACTCACTCACTCACTCACTCATAGAAATGTTTGACTACTTCCACGTGACTTAGGAAGTTGAAACTTGGTGTGATGGTAGGTTATTGGATCTATAAATAGGAAAAAATCAGAAATCACCATTAATTAAACATTAATGGTTGGTTAGAGGATAAATTATTGGATTACAATGGAAGCTTATGAGAATTTCACAAAATACCAGTAATAGTGCCAAGTTGGCGTCACTTCTGGCGAGTATCAGGGTTAATCTCTGAAACTACCGAACCGATTTCAAAAGTAATGGTACCAAAATGATGGTATTCACCCCGGTTCAAACATAGACTATATCTTATGTCTGTGCCACTAACCAAAAGAGGGTTCAGAAGCGAAAAACATTCTAAAAATGTGATTTTTGTTTTACTGAAGGGCCTAGAAGCACAAAATTTGGCATGTTAATTATTTATAAGATGTAAATGATCACTAATGACATTTGCTAAAAAAATATCAAATTTAAATGGGTGAAAATCCGCGAAGAGCGTTCTAAAAAAGTTCGAAATACCAATTTTAAAACAATCTCAGCAAACAACAAACCGATCTTAAAAGTAATGATATCAAAATGATGATGACAGTCTTTGCACCAACATAAGATATATCTTATGTCGATTACACTAACTCAAAGGAGGTAAAAGAGCATAAAAACATTCTAAAAATGCGATGTCTGTATATTAAGGGACTAGACTGACATAAAGTTTGGCATTTTAGAGTTATTTCGCGAAATATCAGAAATAGTGCCAAGTTGGCGACACTTTTGGCAAGTATCGGGGCTAATCTCTGAAACCACCGAACCGATTTCAAAATTAATGATACCAAAATGATGGTATTCGCCCCGGTTCAAACATTGGCTATATTTTATGCGTATACAATTAACCAAAAGAGGGTGAAGAAGAAAAAAATTCTAAAAATGCAACTTTTGTGTTACTGAAGGACCTAGAACTATAAGATTTGGCATGTTAATTATTTATAAGATATAAATGATCTCTAAGGGCATTTGATAAAAAATACGGAATTAAAAAGGGGTGAAAATGTGCGAAAATGTGCGAAAAGCGTTCTAAAAATGTTCTAAATTGGGATTTTTAAGCAATTTCAGCAAACAACAAACGATCTTAAAAGTAATGATATCAAAATGATGGTGATAGTCCTTGCTCCAATATAGGCTATATCTTATGTCGATTCCACTAACCCAAAGGGGGTAAAATAGAAAACTAGTCGTTGGGGGCCACCGTAATACTTACCCATCATGGATATGTATATGAAAATAAAACATGTGAAAACTATTTATACAATGTATTGCAATTCATAAACAAAATTTAAATATTGTTAATATACATGGTAATGCTCTATTAAAGAACTGATGATTACCGATTTCGACAAATTATATAAAACGCCAAACTACTCAAGTAGTACCGAACTGCGTAAAAGAAACATCCTTATAACTCCAAAAATAATAACTCTATTAACTAAAAATTAACTGCGTCTTATGTCCAATTAAAATATACCTCTGAATTGAAATTTGAATCAAATACAAGGCAATGAAAAATCGAAGAATGTGGAAAACAGGATTAAAAATATCTCAGCAACTAATAATCCGATCGACTTCGTTCTATATGCAAAATGTGTGATATTTTATTGCCTTTTACGTCCATTCCTTAGAACAAAAAATTCGAAAATTTTTATGTACCTTTCATCAGAACGAAATTTTCGAGAATCCGAAAAAAATAGTTCCGGATAATCGAGGTTGCTGATATTAAATAGGTTTCGTCCCATTCTTACATACTAACTACATATAAAATTTCAAGTCTCTATCTCAATTCGTTCGGGAGATAGAGCGTTTACAGACAGACAAACAGACGGACGGCAAAATTTTGTTTCTAAAAATGTTTTTCGGAATCTCCACTATCTAAAACGTGTAAATCCGTCAAATTTTTTTTCGATTTTCAAAACAATTGCAAGACCTACCCTATACTAGGTATGATGGGTAAGTAAAAGCGTTCTAAAAATGCGATGTCTGTATGTTAAGGGCCTAAAAACATAAAATTTGGCATGTTCATTAATTATAAGATATAAATGATCACTAAGAACATTTGTTAACAAATACAAAATTTAAAAGGGGTAAAAATGCGCGAAAAGCGTTCTAAAAACTTTCTAAATAGCAATATTTAAGCAATCTTGGGTAGTTAGCGAACCGATTTAAAGAAAAAAAAAAGATGCCAAAATGATGGCGACAGTCCTTGCTCTAACAAAATTATTGGATAAATTACCAGATTACAATGGGAATCTATGGGAATTTGGCAAAATACCAGAAATAGAGCCATGTTAGTATGACTTTTGGTGCGTAATTTTTGTCGTCAATATAGCGATATTTCGCCAAGTTGGCTACAAACATTTTTGGTCGACGAAATAATCAAGTAGTACCCAATCACGTAAAAGAAACATCCTTATTAGTGGAATTTAAAGGAACATAAGCAGTCCTAAAAATAAGTAACATAAAAGGAACATAAGCAGTCCTAGTAGTTTAAATTTTTTAATTTGACTGAAAAAAAACAGTGAATAAATGCAGGAAAAAGCTGAAATTAATATTAAATAAAACTAATTTAACCTACTTATTTCAAAAAGGAAACAAATACCTACTTATTTGACAAAAAATAATGATATCCTATCAAAAACATGAATGTGAAAAAATGCCAAGTTCGTTAAAGGTTTCGCTCATAAAAGAAGTGATTTGACAAAAAATTATGATATCCTGTCAAAAACATGAATGTGAAAGAATGCCAAGTTCGTTAAAGGTTTCGCTAATAAAAGAAGTGAGATGTAACTGCAAACCAAGTTCTTTCGGAGCTCCTTAAATCATAACTCCTGTCATGCATAATATTATTCAATTGCTTAAAATGATTTGTTGAGTTACTTGTTATTCAATAGAGCGACTTGGCAAGTTTTCAGTTACCAACTTTAATCTTTAAGTCGGAGTACAATTTAATCTAGAATCTGATTAACAAAGATCTAGTCAATCGAGTGTTCGAATAAGTATATTGAAGTTAAGGTACTGATAAGTTAAGGAAGTGATCAACTTTAATTTCTGATCAACTAAATAGAAAAAATTAAAAAAGAGAAAACTTGCTAAGTCGCTCTATTGAAAAACAAGTAACTTAACAAATCATTTTAAGCAATTGAATAATATTATGCATGACAGGAGTTATGATTTAAGGAGCTCCAAAAGAACTTGGTTTGCAGTTACATCTCACTTCTTTTATTAGCGAAACCTTTAACGAACTTAGCATTCTTTCACATTCATGTTTTTGACAGGATAATCTTTACTAAATTTAAGTATGAAACACACCCACAAAAAATGTGTACATGTTTTTTTAATTTATTTGATTAGTTTCCTTTTGTAAAGCACAAGTGTCCCATCACTTATGTGAGACACTGTATAAGGCGAAAAATACAGAAAGCTTTATGTCGATTTGACGATATATATATTTTTAACCGTTTTAGTACCAAATATATTTTCCGACGTTACATAAGAGCGCGATGGCAATCTTTGGCACTATAATGGTTAAAGTTAATTTAAAACCATAGCTAGATACAAAAATATGGATTTTATTTGGAAGAGTTTGAGAAAAAATGTTTATATAAAATTTGATCTAAAATTATTTGATCTATTTGAAAAGTGCTTTGAAGCTACTTTGTTATTTAAAACTTTAGGTTATTCTGAGATTTTATTATACATAGTGCAAAATATTATTCACCAAATAAATTAAAACTACTCCTATCAGCCATAGCATTGGACTTTTTTAATACACTGGAGCAAGAAAAAAGTCGAAATTATTGGCATTGTCAACCCAGAAAAATGAATTGAAAATAATGATAGTTTTTCAGACAAGGTTCTGAAAGCATTCAAGGTGTGCCCATCAGCAGTATGTCTGATCAATATTAATGACAAGTAATTCATCATGTGCATGTTAAACGTACACATGATAAGCAGGAAAATCGGTAAATATTTATATTCAGTAAATTGATGAATTCATAGTATAATTATGGAATATTATTTCGTCAATCCTGTTGAAATATGTATGTTTGAAATGTTTTTTGGTATGCACTGAGCAGTGCCAGATTTATTTGCCCTGGCCATTCGGGGCATGAGCCCAAATGCTGCTAAAAGTTTTTCAATTGTTCAAAATCTGATGTAGTTTTAATATCCGAAGAAATTTTACATTTCATTCGACATTCTATTTTGTTCATATTGTGTTTTTATACCGTTGTATATTTTGTCTGAAACACCCATTTATTACTTTGTTATAATGAATATATATATATTTTTTGGCCTTTTATCACATTAATTTTTTTTTTTTTTTTTTTTAATTTTTTTCCTGTTGTCTGGTTATTTGAGTGTGGGTGAGCGTAGTTTGCTGGCTGTAGAATCCCCTAAATATTTCAAATAATTATAGCTGGATGTTGTTGAAAATTTATAATTAGTTGCGACATATTTATCATTCCATATACACAAACTTAAATAGGAAAAGATAATTAGAACCACACAGTTTATTATACTACTCCTTTAAATTTCATAATCATGTAACAACCATTTAAAAGTAAGTTATTATCATATTTAATTTTGGATATTTTAAAGTCAATAAGGATTATTTTAGTAACTATCTTTTTTCTTTTTTAGTCAATACACCTGTAAGTATCTGTGCTCAGGGCACGAAATTTGTAAATCGGTTCTCGGAACTCAGCATTTAGCAGTCGGAATAATTTATTAGTTAAGGCATTTAAAACAGGAATATTTTTTAAAGAATATATTCTCATGTATGATGGTAAATTTATGCCTATCATCTATTATAAACTACCATCTATGATCAATAAATAGATTTAATTTTCTTTTGCAGGCATAGCTGTTTAAGCATACTTGACTCTCCTTTAATAGGCTTAAAGCTTATATAAGATGGGCTTGACGAGCCACTGGAGAGTTTGATCTTGTTAATGGCTCGAGAATAGAAAAAGGATCATCTGCGGAATAGAGTAGAAATAGTCACACTGATTCCACATAAATGAATTTAGATAGTTCATCATTTGAACTTTTCGGGGTCTATTTTGGAATACTTATTTCAATTTTCTATTACATCGTTCTATTTGATTATAGCTGCCTAGTTGTACGCCTGAGGCATTTTTCTGTTTTGTGATGCAGTTTTCTTATTTTTAACTGCTGATCCTACCAGGAAGTTGGCAGAATAAATAGCGTGAAGTACAAATATCTGTTTTTATCGGTTTTTAGTCATACGAGTCTTAAACAGTCCGAATAATATACGTGCTATGTACATACTATTTTTATGATACTGATTTCCAACAATTCATTTAATATATTTTTAAGCCATTTTTGCATGTGGGTTTTTTATTTTTCAGTCTACACTTACTTCACGGAACACATGGACCTCCGTCACGTGATGGGAGTGGGCATCGCGTTTACTCGCGGTTCGGCGGCCTCCCTCTCCTTCTGCTACTCGGTTCTCCTGCTGACCATGTGCCGCAACCTCATCACACGCATCCGGGAGATGTCGCTGCAGCAGTTCATACCCCTCGACTCCCACGTCCAATTTCACAAGATTGTGGCGCTCACAGCTCTCTTTTTCACAAGTGAGTATCACTCCAATATTAAATTTTTGTTACGAACTTCAATTAAAAAAAGTTTTTTAAACAGTGTTGAATTCAGGAAGGTGGCCCAGGGTGGACATTGTCCAATCTGTGCCCTTACGGACACGTGTTGGTTTAGCTGATGACGAGCTGTTATTGTTGTAGCTCGAAACGCGTCCTGCTTAATTTTTCATTTTATGGTGATTTTACAAAGTTTTTTAGTTTATCAATTTATCGCTAGTGATTACGGTGTTTTTCACTATTCCTGTTCAGAGCAATGAGATACCCCCCCCCCCCTGGAGCCATAGAAATTCCTCTCGGGGATCTGAAAAAAAGTGTCTGAATTCAACATTGTTTCTAAATCTCAAACCTACTTTGCCTTGTGTAAATTCTTGTACTCGCTCCTCTTCTTTAATCAATTTTTTTTCTGTTTTCCCTTCAGCTTTACTTAAAATGATTTCTTTCACTCCTAGTATTCCCATTTATAGCTTTTTTTCGCAATTTCCTACGTGCCTTCGAAAAATCTTGTGCCACTTTATATTTGAAGATCAGTTTTATGTGATCCGAAACGAGTTCGTAGCTTATCTTTCTTTTTATTCACAGAGATCCATAAATTGCAGTTTTACTCTGAAAAACTAACTATCGTTATTACGAATAAAATAATTATGTACTCGCGGAACGAGAACCGAAAATCGTCAGAACCCGGTAATGTTTGCATTTCGGAGATCGTTTATCTGGGGGATCGTATGTCCAACCTTTGGATCACCTTATAGTTTATCTAATAATGCATAAACCTTGAAAAATGCTTTTGTCTGGCTAATATGCACCAACGGAAAATACAAAAGAAATCGATATAAAAACTCATGTAATTGGAATCATTTTGTTGCTAAAAACATGAAACTTGCATAAATTCTTCAGTTTGTCATGTCTGACGTGTTAAAAGCGCAAGATATTCTATTTCTGCAAAAAAAAAAAAAAAAAAGAAAGAAAGAAGAATAAGAATGTAATCAAAGTGATATAAAGTGGGGTAAGGTAAAATTGGTTATAATTCATTACTTTTTAAAGAGTCATAGAAACATTTTATCATGTATAGATAGTGCTGACCAAAATGAAAGTCTTACAAGTTTCTTGTTCGCCCTTCATTCTTCCATCTTCTCATAATCATTCAAATGTTTTCATAGCAACATGTTCCACTTTCCACACTTGAAATTTTCACCAGATTTGCATGTATCTATGCAGTGAAGATTAATAACATTGTCCATTTATCTTTTATTGGGCTGCACTTAACAGAATTAACATAAAACTTCACCTATTTGTAGTAGTTCCTTTAACTTTTCTCACCACTCTTTATATTTTTTTCTTTTCAGTCGTTCATACCGTGGGACACTGTATCAATTTTTATCACATTTCTACGCAGCCTTTGGATCATCTGCGATGCTTGACTCAAGAAATGCATTTCGAGTAAGTTTAAAACTTGGTTTCATTCTTGATTCAGTGAAGGTTACAGGCAGGAAACATTACATTTCCTGTCACTTTTTGTATAAAGATAGAAAACCAAGAAAAACACAAATAATGCTTGATAAAGCAGCAAGCGGCAGTTTGGAATCTACTACAAAGATTCTTCATCAGTGCTAGACCAGAAAAAGCAAAACTGGATTAGCTTTGCTTTTTCTGCTGTTTTTCACACTGAGTCTTGCACTGATGAAGAATCTCTGCAGTAGATTCGAAACGTTTGCTGCTTTTGCTGCTATTGTTTGCTGCTTTTTCAAGCATTATTTGTGCATTTCGAAACGTTGGTTATCTATGCATTTTTTCCCAAAGACTTTATTTGCTATTTTAATTTGTTTTGTAGCATGGAATGTGATTTGTGATTTTTTTTTCTTTTACAGCTCTGATTTCAAACCTACAATTGCTTTCTGGCTCTTCAGAACGGTTACAGGTAAGCAGTTTAAAATTTATAGTCAGTGGGTAAATGTCGCCAGATTCGATGTAGTGTAGATTACATTTATTGAGTATTTTTTTTTATTCAAATATGTTTATTCGACTTGAAAGAAAGAGCAGAAATGGATAATTATATGAAGCTCCTAATTTTGCCAGAAGATCCCAGATTAGCAATGTCTGAGCAATCGAAATAAGCTTTGAAATGCATTATGCTAAAATGAAGGCAATCGTAATGCACTGTAACAATTGAAATTTTAGATTTAACGGAGCTGGTTTCTATACTAAATTATACTTTTGCTACAATAACCAAAAACTTAAGAATTTTTTCTCTAGTTTTGATGCGTGTCAATAAATCGGTTTCAGTTAAGACTTGGATAATCTGATTAAGACATTGGTTAAGACAGTATAGATTCAATTTAAAAACCGTATTATAGCATAATTTTATAGGGCCGTAAAAAGGATGGATGGTTAAGAAACCATAGCAGCCTGTTTGATTTTGAAATTTTAGCCAGTCTTTCTTTATATTTCAATAGTTTTAAAATAATACTAATACATTATTCCACGTTAAAACGGTTAAAAATTGTGAGAAAACATGTATAGTTTAGGGTACAAATATTTTTATTTGTTAAAATGAAGGATGTGATATACATTATATAATATACCAATTGTTGATTATTTTGTAGAAAATTTTACAAACCTACTTTTTAAAAATTTTGGAATTTTAATTGCTAAATTTTATTCAATTTGGTTAGGAACTAATTGATTCAAAAGTTGAATAACATTTCAAAGCAAGTTGAATTTAAAGTATGAAAATTATTAGAATGAAGAAAATATACGTCGCAAAACTCCACCCCCCCCCCTTCGAAAAAATTGTTATATTTGCCCATTGAATATCATTTTGTGGGAGCCGATGATACCCGAAAATAGCAAATGTAGATTCGCGTATCAGAAGAGTATAGTCTCGAAGAATATATAAAATACTTGTACATATAGACGGTATTGATCAGAGCGAGCTCTGTAAATCAATAATCGGACACGTTTCTCTCAGAACATTAATCCCTCCTCGATGAGCATCCCGTTAACGTGATGTATAAGTTACTTAGATTATTTCTATCGGTATTTTTTGTAGTAAATTTTGCCTTACATTTAATCGGAAACAATCTATAACAAATTAGGCATTCTGTAAAGACGCATGATGCGATTAATTTAGCACTGCTCATAATAATATTCTTTTTTTAAAAAAAAGCTTAATTTTTATGTTAAGTACAATTAATTTTTTTTATGCTAGTCTTATGACATCCCTTCTATTTTGTTTGTAGGTATCACTGGGGTGGTTCTGTTTGTGATCGTCTGCATCATCTTCATCTTCGCCCATCCCAAGATCCGCCGGAAAGCGTACGCATACTTCTGGTCTACGCACAGTCTCTACGTCCTCCTGTATGCGCTGAGCCTCATACACGGACTCGCCAGGCTCACGGGGGTAAGGAAAATCGGTGTTTGTTTGCTTTCTTTTGATAATTATCATTTTTAGTACGCGGGAAAGAAAAATACAAGTTTGTTTAAACCTACTTGTTTTGTTCTACTACTTCCTACTTCTTTTGTTTTAAACAAGTTAGTGTGGTCGCAGTTCGCACTGAGGATTTCGTTTGATATTTCTTTCAAAACAACTTATCCTTTAATTAATATATCCAAATTGTTAATTTATAGTTATTAACAGCTTACATCGATAGTAACACCAATAAATTAAATTTAAATATAAAAGAAAGATATTTATTTTAATTAAATTAAAAAAAAATTAATCAAATCATTTAAATAAAATCCAAAATTCGAATTTTTTGAAAAAAATTTTGAAATTTTCGGAAAAATTATTTGAACTTTTTTTTTTAATTTTCGGAAGAATTTTTTGAATTTTTAAAAACATGCAAGCGAAATTTATAAACAAGAGGTTTTTATGTAATTTTTGCAACATCTAAACAATAAGTTTTTTATTTTTGAATCAGCTTCTTTTACATTGGCCGTTTCGAAAGATTTCCTGTAATTTTATTGGCTGATGAACTTGTTCGTGAATCCGCTTCTCCAACATATATTTAGGCAATTTTTTCTGAGCAATCATAGTTTGCAATGTTGAATGTACGCTATGGCTACCGAAACTAGCTTGCAATAAGAAATAAAATGTTTTGGTGCTTTAAACGTTGTTTTTTATTTAAATTACACTGACTGAAGTAATTTTTAAATTATGAATGTTCCAAACTTTTTTGGGAGACCACGCTGTCTTGAAGGCATTTTGAAAACTCTGATAAAAATAGCATTTCGTTTGTGAGTAAATAACCTTTAATGCTGCCACTTATTAATTTTGCCCTAAAGCCAAAAGTTTTCAGCTATATAAAAGTAGAATCGAATTAAAAAAATCAGTTTGTATTAGGTAAACTATTGAGATCCATAATCCATATGTTTGCTTCAGATCTGAAAAGGTTAGAGTGAGAAATATTATTTTGAGATTTCGAGATAAAATTAATGTATTTAAATCCGTATTAATAATTCTCATAACTTATCCTTTCAATAATTTGGTTGATTGCTTTCGATAAAACTGTTTTAGTTTATTACTAACTTTATTTTCTTTATTTCAGAGTCCTCGTTTTTGGATCTTCTTTGTGGGTCCAGCCATCCTTTTCGCGCTAGATAAATTCGTCAGCTGGCAGATGAAATACATGGAACTGGACATAATCGAAACGGAACACTTGCCGTCCGGTAAGAAATCCCAATCTATATCCTTTTCGGTCCTTGGGTCTCCATTTTGGACCTCTGTTTTGTCCTATTTTATTAATGATAGTTGAACATAATTTCGATATCGGAATATGTTAAGTCTAAGATTCGAGCTGATGCAAATAAAATAAAAATCAAGCTCTGAAGCCAAATGGGAGAAGAAATAATTCAGTAATAATTAATAAAATTGCATTATACTCAGTTGCGAAGAGGATAAAATAAGAGAAAATTGGATTCGCAAACAGCATTTTTATCGAATTTTATTTGAGAACTGAATGAACGGAGCAGGTCACAAAGTTACTAGTATTACTTTATTGACAGATTGAAGCCTATTATTGTTTGGTGTTTTTACTTTTTTTTAATAGATCCGAAATTATTTAGTATTTCTATCCGCAATCATAGCAAACGCGGTAGCGTTTGGTATAATATGTTTAAGAAATAGAAAATGCGAACGTCTTTTTGAAATTTCTGGCGAACCAGTTGACGTACGACAGTGATTTTGTTTTCAAAAGATAGAACTCGACGAGACGAATAAAATGATAGCATTAAAAAAATATCGCAGTTTAGTGTAGTTTTTTATTTAACTTTTAACGAAAAAATGAAGACGAAAAATTCAACCAGCAATAGCTAACGTTTTTATGGATGAATTAACTTCGTTTTTGGTTTATTTTTATCGTCTTGATAAAACTTGGAAGTTTTTTTTTTTTCATCTTTGTATGTTTGATGGCTTCTGAGAAAATCGAATTTATGTCTTAAACCTCCAGTTGAATATTGTCTTTTGCTGTTGCGATTGTAGTTTTTTTTATTCATTGCCACCAAATTTAATATAAAAGTTGTCATGTACGTATCATAATTCATTCAAATTAAACAAATCACGTGAAAAACATGGTTATTTGTTTTTATTTCGAAGCTTTTAGTTTCAGTTCTTTAAATAATAAAGTTGTAAACGCAGTGTTATTTACTTATTTATTTATTTTGTTTGTTTGCTTGAATCCATGGTTAATTTTTCAAATAACATGCATTTTATATGACCATGGGGTGATTTTCTAACATTTGTCCTAACATTTTGAATTTTAGTAGTAGAAAAAAATGGGAAAAAAACAAGTACATCGAAAAAAAAGTATCTGGGAAAACCAAAATTTCTTTTCAGGAACTAAATGTAAGATTTTTAATTATGATCATATAACGTCCTAATTTACATAAGGAAAATATATAGAGTAAAACAAAAACTTCACATTCTGTCCATATCTTAAATAGCATTCAATTGATTTTAAATAGGGATGTGATGGCAAATACGCATTAGGGTACCTAATTGGCACGAAAATTTTGTTATTTTGTCTGATATGATAACCGAGCTAATGTTTATTAAAAATATATATTTATTTACCTTTATTTAATTTTGTTGAATTTTATAAATCATTTCTTTCTGTTATTAATTAAACTTTTCAATACTACTTGATTATCCCGTCGACCAATTTCGCCAAATTGTACAAATCATCAATTTATTCACCATGCAATTCATATTGGCATAATTTTTATTTTAAATAACGAAAGAAGAAATAAATTGGTAAAACATCAATAAAAGTACAAATAAAAAGTTGAATTCAAAATCACATTATGGCATAACAAACATGGGTAACCTATTTAATGTAAACTGGATGTAACATTTATGATAATCCGTTATTGGCATTTAATTTTATAATTTGGCGATAATTTTTTGGTCGAAGGGTAATCAATTATCACCGGTTTTTAGTCATTATTTTCGTTTGAAAATAATAGAAAATAGTTAATAGAGGTACTACTTGGTTATCCCGTCGACCAAAAAACCATCGCCAAACTATAATATTATATGCCAATAATGGATGATCGTGAATGTCGCATCCAATGACATTAAATACGATGCACGTGTTTAAAACGCCATTAAGGGATTTTTATTTCGACTTTTTATTTGTATTTTTTATTAAGATTCCACAAATTATTTTTTTATGTTATTTAAAATGAAAATTATGTCTATATGTATAATTTCGCTATGAGTTTGGCAATTTGTATAGTTTGGCGAAATTGGTCGACGGGATAACTAAGTAGTACCTTAATATATATACATGTAATTGAAGTTTGAAAACTGAGCTTGTGCGAAATTGGCGTCAGAAGAATATCGCACAATGTCGTGCATATACGGCATCTGCTCCCAGAAAGCATCAATTGAAAAAACACATGGTGATGCAAAAAACTTTTGTTATGGTGTGAAGTGAATGCAACATTTACGATCAGCAATTATTGGCATTTAAAAGTATTTTTGCTTTAGATATTGTCGAAAAAGCATTGCAAAGATATACTTTCCCTCTCCCTTCCATTTCCAAATGTACTAAATTTAAAATTATGGAAAAAAATCAGAGTTTACTTAAAACAGTGCATAAAAATTATAGTAATTATCCTAATTTTTCAAATAGAAATTCTCAATTTTCCGTTATTAACAAAGCTATTTTAAAATTGCAAATTTAATCGGCTAAATCGCCAAGTTGCATATTGATCATCGCCACTGAATATATAAATAATGCCATATTTGAAACTTATCGGCCAAAAAACAGTGGAACCTTGGTTTACGGCCGCCTCTGTTTTTGACAAGTTCAGTTTATGACCAACTTCAGTGATCAAAATTTTACTCTTTCGGCGTAGATAACTCGATTCGCAACCAAAGCTGTCGAATAGTTCAGTTGGCAACCCTCACATAACTCTTGTTATAAGTCAAGTTTGGAGTAAAGTGCGCGTATCAGAGTGCTTTGTGACCTTCAGTACAGTAAAAGATTTAACTTATTGTTTTCATTTTAATCAGTTTTGCGAATTTTTTAGATTTTATTATGACTTCTAAGAATGAAAAAGCGTTTAGTGATAGCAGTAGTAAGAAGCTTAAGCGAATTACTGATCAATTATGAAAAGAAGTATTGACAAAACTTAAGAACGATGATAGTGTAATCAAAATAGCTAATTAATACGGCGTAGATGAACCGTCGATTACCCCGATTAGAAAGAACTAGTCGGATGTGGCAACCCCAAAACTATTTTCTATCTCATGCATGTTAATGCGTCAAAATTCATCATTACAGTGCCAAAATCAAACTGCAATCATATGCTCACCGTGAGGATTCTAAAGACATGAAATTCCGAATGTTAGTTTTAGGTAGCTTTCATTACAAAAAGTAAAAAGCTACCTATTGCAGCCGTCCGGAGGAAAGCACTTCCGGAAAATTTTGGTATATTTTCACCGATCATGATCCCCAGACCCCAAAAACACCCTCCGTTCAAATGTTGACATATATATATATATATATATATATAACCATATATATATATATATATATATATATCTGATTTTTGTCATGCGATAACTAACGTATTTATGAACCGATTTAAATGAAACTTGGTATGTACATAGTACATACAAATGTCTCGACCGAGTTCGGTGGTCAGCATCATCCGCCATTTTGTTTCAAAATGGCGGCCATTTTAAATTTTTAAAAAAATTTAAAATTTCAAATTAAATGCGAAAAAATTAAAGGTTGAAAAATATTTTTCTTTTACGTTTTAGAACTTAAAACAACGATTCCAGAACACTTTTTATTTTGTCGATATCTTAAAAAATGATTGAGTTATAGCACTTTGAATTTTTCTTATGGCTGACATTTTGAAACGATCTAATTTTTGTCACGTGATAACACGCGTATTTATGAACCGATTTCAATGAATCTTGGTATGTACATAGTACATACAAATGTCTCGACCGAGTTCGTTGGCCAGCATCATCCGCCATTTTGTTTCAAAATGGTGGCCATTTTAAATTTTTAAAAAATTTTAAAATTTAAAATTTAATGCAAAAAAATCAAAATTTAAAAAATATTTTTCTTTTACGTGTTAGAACTTAAAACAACAATTCCAGAACACTTTTTATTTTGTCTATATCTTACAAAATGATTGAGTTATAGCACTTTGAATTTTTCTTATGTCTGACATTTTGAAACGATCTGATTTTTGTCACGTGATAACACGCGTATTTATGAACCGATTTCAATGAAACTTGGTATGTACATAGTACATACAAATGTCTCGACCGAGTTCGTTGGCCAGCATCATCCACCATTTTGTTTCAAAATGGTGGCCATTTTAAATTTTTTAAAAAATTTAAAATTTAAAATTAAATGCGAAAAAATTAAAAGTTGAAAAATATTTTTCTCTTACGTCTTAGAACTTAAAACAACAATTCCGGAACACTTTTTATTTTGTCTATATTTTAAAAAATGATTGAGTTATAGCACTTTGAATTTTGCTTATGGCTGACATTTTGAAACGGTCTGATCTGAACGATTCACAATGTTGCTTTAAAATGGCATACACTTTATGATATCGTGGAATTTGGTGACTCTCTAAATCGCTTAAAATAAAACCAGGTTGAATAAAAGATGACTAATTTCTAAAAATTCCTATTAATATTCAGTCTTGACAAAAACTAGTATTCAATCTTATAAAATCACTAATTTTATAAGATTATTTCTACTAATTTGAGCTTAGTATTTTTGAATAATGTAACTTACCTTAAAATAAATAAATAAATATGTAAGTATATGAAAGCTACCTCTTCCTCCCGGCATTGCCGGAAGGACTTTTTGAAATAGGACTGTTGCGGATATCGGGAAAAATACAGCATACGTGCGGCACTTGTTGGGAGATTTACCCAAAACACGCAATGAGCAATAATATTAATCAAAGTGTGCCTAAATCTCAAGTTTGGTGAAAATTTATGCATTAATTCCTGCGACAGAGCTATTGTGGTAATCGGAACAAATTCAGCATAGCAGCGCCATGTGTTGGGTTATTGAAACCAAAACATAAACAAAACCAATTTATATAAGGATTAACTGAAATCAAAGCTTGATGAAAATCCATGCGTTAATTCTCGAGATAGAACTATTGCGAAAATAAGGAAAAATGCAACACGGTTAAGCCACCTGTCGAAGGATTTAAATCAAAATGTAAACAGCATCAATTTAAATCCCGGATTATCTGAATATAATTTTTTTTAATTCCATGCATTAGTTCCATGCATTTAGTGCCCAAAAAATTTACGTCACAAACAGAGAGTCAGATACAAGAATGGATTATGATCGTGAACTGAGGTTCCACTGTATATTGCATAAAAATTTAAATACAGCGGGTGATTTCAATGTCAATTTTACAAACAATACTAGAAATGAATTTTCAGTATACTTATTTTATCCTTGGTTTGACGTAAATCTATTAAGGCTGTATTTCGAGTGACTCTCTCCAAGGGAGATAATTTAACATATAATTTCCCTGAAAATGACCTAGAATATTATTCAATAATTGGAATAAGCTATTCCATTAGATATCAGGAAGGAGAAGTAAAAATATTTTACTTAATTTTTTTTAAATTCAAATGGGAAAATTCGTTTTTATGTGTACTGACTATAAAATTATGTTTGGTGACCTTTGGGTGCAATGATCACAAAAAATCGCGCTAATGGCGGAAATATTTCACATTTATAACATCAGATTTTTAAAACAAGTAGATAAGAATACCGCGAATCCTATGCGAAACGAATGCAAATTTCTCTTCGCATTATTTTTCTACAAAATGTGTATCAACTAAAATTAATTGAATCTGTCAATTTCTGTGCGAAAAAATTAAAATTAATTTCGTTTTTTCACATTTTTTGTCAATCGATTAAATAGTTCAATATTGAGCGAAATAAGAAAAAGTACTGGGAATATTTAAAAGCAACTGAGGTTTTCTTATATTCAATATATAATTATCAAAAAATTTAAATGACTAGTATTAAAAAATGCTCTGACGAGCACCAAAAAAGGTTAATATGTTTTAAAGTATGAAAAAGTGTTTGACAAGAGCTTCTAATTGAGCATAAGAGAGGACAAGCGGTCCCTTCTTGGCTGCAATTCACTGTCAATGCCAAATTTGAAAAAATGATATTTGCGCTTTTTCCATATAAAAAAAAATCAGTCACTGTTACGATAAAATTGTGTAGTGTAAAGGCATAATTAGAAAAGACGCAGCGTGATTAAACATGAATGTAAAGCAAAATAGGGCCAAAAACCATAGTTCCTGCAGCCATTGTTGAATTCGGACACTCTTCTCCTGGAAGGACTTCTGTGGCTTCGGGGGGGGGGGGGGGGAACACAATAGAGTTCTAAGAGAATTATACTTTTTTACCATCAAAAACACAAAATGTCAAATTTTCTTGGAGGGGGGAAGCATTTGATAGCTCCGGGAGGGAATGTCCCCCGGCCCACCTCCTGAATTCAACACTGCCTGCCGCGTACCACATCCACGCAGTCCCATCATAAACTGTCGCAGTGTACAACAGCACAGAAAACTGATTCGTAGTGCAGTTGCAATGCAGAGTTAACAATGCAGTTAACATGTAAAGCACGATTGGAAGTTTTACTAAAAAGTAAAGATAGAAAGTTTTACGCAAGTTTATTTATATGGAAAAAGCGCAAATATGATTTTTTCAAATTTGGCATTGACAGTGAATTGCACCCAAGAAGGGACCGCTTGTCCTCTCTTATGCTCAATTAGAAGCTCTTGTCAAACACTTTTTCATACTTTAAAACATATTAACCTTATTGGTGCTCGTCAGAGCATTTTTTAATACTAGTCAAACATATGAACGACTCTTTAAAATAAACACAGCTTTTTTTATTCCCTCCCCCCCCCCCTTAAGTTCATTTTTAATGTTGCCAAAAGTAAACATAAAGATTTTAGTAAGAAAATGCAAAATATTAATGAAATTAATTTTAGAATTAAACATTTTTAATTAAAAAATATTTAAGACTGAGTTGAAATAACTAAGAAAAACTGAGCACGTGGAAGTAGAAGTTTAAATAAAGGTACTATTTCTATCCATAATTCATCAGAGTATTTGATCCTGTCGGACGGACTACTTCTTAAAATGTAATTTTTTTTAAGGGAGCGTAGTACTCTTGTGATAATTCTGCTAAAAACAGCATACCAATTGCAGTTGTTTGGGAATAACATCCATTTTTAAATAATAATAAAAAGAAATTATGAATTGTTTCTACATTAAAATGCACTCACTTTCAATAGGGAACATCCCCACTTACACAATAATAATAATAAAATCTACAGTCTTATGCAGCTTAAATTTTTATATGATTAGTTTTTTAGTTACCAATCTTTTTTAAAGAGCCTATTTTCCCAAAAAAATTAAAATCTGTTATTTGTATCAAATATTCATATCTTCAGTACTGTAACAAATCACTCTTATTGCAACTGTAACCAAATTTTTCTACACATTTTTATCAGTAGTAATGTTACATTCATTTTGAAAGAAAAGTTTTATTTTCACAAAAAAATTTCAGAAAATCATTACAATTAAGCTGACATTTATGTTTAGATTTTAAGTAATGGACTTACAAAAGATTAGTGTAAGATTACTATTTTCGGAAGTATAAATAAAAATATGTAAATGCAGTCTAATCTTAAGAAAACAATCAAAAATTTGAAAATTTTCAATATTTAGTTTTCAAAAAACTTAACTTTTGGTATCTGATCCTAAATTTAAATCTAGAAAGTATTTTGTCAAAGTTGGATGTCACTGTTGTAAAGCTTAAAGTTAGTTCAAATATTTATGTATAGACGGACTAAAGCTATCCCTACTCGAATACTATTGATACATTTTTTTTTCAACGAAATGCATCATAGTTAGTTTGGTTGGAGAGTAGAAGACAGTAAATTCTGACATTCACTATTGCCAGAATTCCTTTTCGGTATTTGAAAAGAGTTAAATTCCTGTTTATATGATCCTAAACTCTGTATACGTAGAATGCTGAACAAGAAAGTTGAATTTTTCTGTCTGTGAGATTTGCTCTTTAACAGTCAAATATTCTTACAATCGAAATATAAATAATGAAATTATGTTAGATGAAAGTATTCTAGCTGTAACAACTCCATTTCCTCATTGTATGCATTTGCGATATGTATCTGTTTGCAAACCTGTGAAAAAGCATTTAGTTTATTGATTTAGAGCTTAAAGGATAAATTTAAAGCTTTAAAAAGAGATTATCCTTTATCGGTAAATTTCTGGAATTCCAGTGTGATATATCATGATGAAAGGAAAAGTTATGGCGACCTGAAATCATTCCTAAAATATTGGACAAAAGGGAATCAAGCAGGGCGGTCGTTCTGTCAAGCCAAGCTAGAAAAAAAATATGCCCACCAAACGAACAAACGCCAAAAACATGAAGACCGCTTAACTGCTTAATGTACTCGAGACAACTTTCCCATGTTAAATCGACCAAACATGGCATTTTAAAATTTTGGATATTTAAGAAATGAAGTATCGCAGAGAAACAAAACAAAAACTAGAAGAATTTAATCATGAAAAGCTTCAATTTGAGATCAACCTCATCTTTATAAAATTATTATTAAAAGAGATACAGAATTTTTTTTTTTAAACCATCGAGATATTGAAAATGATCACTTTTTTCTTCGTCAAGCAATTTTATTTCAATCAAGATACAGACTATGGTAAAAAGGTTTGTTAAATCCAATTGATTTTTTAAATCACCAGATTTTAAAACATTCACCTCTTTATATAAACATTTTAATAAAAATTTTTAATTTTACTTAAGAAAGGTGTTATAATAAAAATAAATGACATTGACATGTTTCGGAACCGTCAAATAACCGTCAAGATACAAACTTGAATAAGGGACTGAAAAAAGTATAGAATGCATTTTCGGGCATATAATTATTCAATCTACGTGCTTTTGTAAAATCCCGTTTAAAAAAAATAAAATTTCCCTCTTTAATAAGCGATAAACTTATTTAATTTCCAAACTGCGCTAAACCACCAACGATCGTGTACTATCTACATTACAGTAGCGCAAATCAATTTAGATACGACCACTTCAAGTTTTATATACCAATAGGTTATTTTTCCTCAAGCTTATTTTTTCGAATAAAAACACGTAAAAGGTAATTTTTTGAAAGATCTTCTTCAAAATAAAATTAATTTTTGAGAGAAGAGATATTTTCAAAAATGTAGTCATTTAAAGTTAATGACATTTAAAGTTTCATTCCTAATGTAAACAAAACTTTAGAAAAAAAAATTGAGTTGAGTGTGGTTTTTTTTATATAAAAAGAGGAGCATGGTAAACAATATTAATTTTGTGCGTGAGCAGGGAATCAACACAGATAACTTTGACGTCAATGTTTGATGAAATACAATTTTACCATAAAATGCTTATTTATAAAGAACTAGCAGTTACCCGTGACTTCGTTCACATAACATTTAAAGAAGAAATAATTGATCAATCAAGCAAAAAATTTCGATGATGAAAAGCATGTGTAATTAACTTTTTATCGCGAATTTATGATAAAAAAAACTTCTGATAATCCCTAGTTGCTAATTTGTTTGCTGGTCAAAATTTTCCTTTCAGCGATTAATACTAATAGAAAGAAACATTCTTGAATTCTTTTGCTCAGCCCTGTAGTTTTCCAAGTGCCTTTAATACACGAAAGTATCTTTCTAAAATTTATTTCAAACAAAAATATTTCTTATTACTACCTAAATTACATTTTCAGAAATTATCATCCGAAGACAACCTTGTATCTAGTTCTTTGCGGCACCCTGTTTATCATTTTATATATATATACTACAAACATTCCTTAGTTTACTAAATGCAGTTCAAAATAAAAATGCATTTTTTATTTAAAAACCACCTTTAAGTAAATTATGCTCATATTCAGTAACCTTTCCGAGATCTTTTGTGTAACCCTGTATATCTAAATTTAACTATTTATACTATTACCATTTATACTCTCCATTTAATATGCATACATTTAGCGAAACTTAAAAGCACATATCATAATTCAAAATGCATTTCATCCATGCAACAGTCATCATCCATGATATACAGTACTTCGGATAGAATATACAATATTTGAAATCTTTTGTGTGTCCCTTTAAATGCTATGCACTTCGTATTATGCATGAAATAACTTACATTAAGCCTCAGCAACATATATCAATTTGATTATACATGAAATCGTTTACCATAATTAAAATATGTCGGAAACTGTTCCTCCCTTTATTCCTATGCAATGGAATTCTTCTGTCTGACCCTGTAAATGAATAGTAAGTGCCCTTTTCACTACATACTTTACATAATGCATATTTTAGTGCACTTTGTAAATGCATATAAATTTGAATATGTTCTACAGGCTGTAACACCGTTAAATTTAATTAAAACGATTTTTCCCCATAATGCCGTAATATAAGGAAATTTTTTGACTATCCCTGTAAATAAACAAATCATGGTAGAAACTTCATTTTCAATAGGTATTCGTGCTAGGTAAACGTTAATAATGTCCAAAAATTTCATGGAAATCGGAGTATATTTACGAAAGTTGGAAAGCGACCAGACAGACAAACCGAAAGCATAATAACTTTTCAACTTTGTTCGAAAGTGTTAAAAAATCGAGCCAAAAATATATTAATCAGTGATTTTATTTTCCATCTTTTCCCCACAAAAATTTCTTCCATTGATAATTATGAGTTTTGAATAAAAATATTCATTTGTATGTAACTTATAACTTATTAATTAGTATAAGTAAAAAATATTTCTGATTCATTTTAAATATGACGTCATTATTTATCTCGCTCCATTAGCTACTGATATTCATACCCCTTGTATTTTTAAAGACTGCTATAAAGTACCTGTTTTATTTCAACTATGAAGTCACATTTTCATGAGTGAACCATTTTATTAAAAATATAATTCTTTTTCATTCTTTTTAATTTTAATTTATGTCACCATATTTTACACAAAAATTCCCATTAACTAAACAAATATCCTTGTTAAATGTAATATAAAAAATACACCTTTTATTTTTATTTCAAACATGGTCATATTTATTTTCTTTTAAATTACTAGGGGTCCCCGCCCCCCTGCTCGCTATGCTCGCCAACCCCCCGCGTAATCGCTTCGCGATTCCAAATTATTGGCTACCCCTGCTTGCTGCGCTCGCCAATACCCCATGGTATGAATAAGCAGTTGCAGACCTTTCAAATGATGTGTCACACGACTGGTGTTGTAAAGAAATTAAAAATGTACCCCCCTGGGGGGGCAGAGTGGGAGGCGACACAAAAGATATCTATAATATGAATAAGCAGCTGCAGACCTCTCAAATGATATATCACACGACTGGTGTTGTAAAGAAATTAAAAATGTGCCCCCCTGGGGGGGGCAGAGTGGGGGGACACACAAGACATCCATAAAATGAATAAACAGTTGCAGACCTTTCAAATGATGTGTCACACAATTGGTGTTGTAAAGAAATTACAAAATGAGACCCCTCTGAGGGCAGAGGGGGGTTACACACAAGATATCCATAATATGAATAAGCAGTTGTAGACCTCTCAAATGATGTGTCACACAATTGGTGTTGTAAAGAAATTAAAAATGTGCCCCCCAGGGGGGCAGAGTGGGGGATGACACACAACACATCCATAATATGAATAAGCAGTTGCAGACCTTTCAAATGATGTGTCACACAACTGGTGTTGTAAAGAAATTAAAAATGTGACCCCCCCCCCTGGGGAGAGCAGAGTATGGGGGTGACACACAAGACACCCATAATATGAATAAGCAGTTGCAGACCTTTCAAATATTGTGTAACACGACTGGTGTTGTAAAGAAATTAAAAATGTGTCCACCCTGGGGAGCAGAATGGGGGATAACGCACAAGACATCCATTATATAAATAAGTAGTTGCAAACCTCTCAAATGATGCATCAAACGACTGGTGTTGTAAAGAAATTAAAAATTTGGCGAAATATTACAGTTATCGCCAAGTTGGCGTCACTTTTGACAACTAATTTTGGTCGCCAAATTTGGCGATATATCGCCAAGTTGGCGACAAACTTGGCGATTGTTGGCGATGGTAACCTTTTCTCTCTTTATGGTAACCCATACGGCGATGCATAGACGGAGTCCTTTCCTGATTGGTCTATTCGACTCATGGAAGGAGTGGACAAACCGGATTCGTTAGTTCCGGAAATCTTCCACATCAGCATCATTCCAGGAGTCATTCCTTTTAAGGCTAGTTTTTTTTTACTATAGAAGGATTTTATTATAGTTTTTAGCGTGGAAGTTTTCTATTAAAAATTCATTGCCGCTGAAAAATTATTCCAATTTTTTATTTTCTTGGCAACAGGAAAGGAAAATGGTTAAATTTTATCTGAAAAATGCCTATTGATTTTGTATGAAAAATAATTAAATTTTAAATTATTAAGGAAAATATTTGAATAAAATAGATAAAAATTACCCTATTATTTAATCCGGACTTCTAACTTTACGTCTGCAAAATTTCAAAGCAATCGGTTCAGTAGTTACGGCGTGAAAGCGGAACAAACAAACAAACTCACTTTCCGATTTATAATATTAGTAAGGATAATCTCTGGAACTACAGAACCAATTTGAAAATTAAAGATGGGAAAATTAATTTCCCGACTCTGCTCCAGCGTAGCCTTTGTTTTATGCTGGTACTACTATCCCGAAGCAGATGCATGAGTAAAAAATTATCTAAAATTTCAATTTCTAAAAAATACTTTTAGGGAAATAATACTGACGTTTGGCATAATTGGTAGTTTTAAAATGTAAATGGTCGCCAAAACCTCTTTCTAAAAAAAATCGAAATTTAAATGTAAGAAATGATTGAAAACATTACCAAATACGTTTAAAATGTTACCGTTAAAATGCTTGTGAATTTTAAAACGTAAATGTTGACACAGAAGAGTTTAAAAAATTTGGAATTTATTAAGAAATCCCTGTAATAAAGTTCTAAACTGCTGTTATTGTGATAGGTTGGAGATAAACTCCTAATTCGGTATGATGGTTATTTTTAAAATATAAATGCATCTTAAAGAACTGTCTCAAATATATATATATATATAATATAAAAATAAAAATAATAATCAAAACGCGAAAAGAGTTGAGGACTTCCTGAAAAGATTCTAAATTTCAGACTTGTTAACGATTGTTGTGAATTCTAAGATGGCACAAATATTTCCTTTCAAACAAAAATATTTTTACGTGAACATTGAAAAGAGAAAGAAACAATTAGTGAAAATTACATGAGATTTAAATATTACATTTAAGATACCTTACTTAAACATTTTTCTTATACTGCGGGTCAAAATATACCAGGCGGCCAAGATTTTTCAGTGAATAACTGCAAAGAAATTTCTTAACTGATCTTGTTTAGTTAAGCATCTAAAAGCCCAGGAGTTGTTTAACAGCAGCTTAATCTACCTCAAAATTTTCCAATCAAAGGAAAATGAAGGGAAACCCGTTTACAGGGAGATCGCCATTTAAAAAATTATCTATGTGTTTATATATAGTTCAATGTTTCGCAATCTTTAAAAAGCCGATCAAATTAGCGTGTATTTAGAGTCTGTGGTATTTTGAATGGGGAGTTGACGATCGTAGCTGGTAGGGGGCAGAGCCACGTGCCACGGCCAACTTCATTATAGGCCACAGAAGCTTTTACTTGCTAAGGCGGAGCTTAGGACGGAGTTCAAGACGTCTGGTCATATAATCGCCGACCCAATCCCGCGAGAAAGCTGTCTTTGCAAGAGGCATTACAAACAAGAGCTGTCTCTGCCGATTGGGTAATAATGATAATTCCGTCCAAATACCCAAGAGCTTCCTAGGCCTCTAATGAAGTTGGCCGTGGCAGAGCCCCCTAGTTAACAAAAATAAAATATTTAAAAATTTAACGACAAATATAAACTTAATTACTAAAAAATGCCAAAACACAACTTGCGGATACACATCTATACAATGTGGCAAAGTTTGTTTTATTACTTTCTTCTATCTTCAATAGAAGAAAGTATTGTAATCGAAATTTTTTCGACTTTCGGTTTTCGACAGATTTACACGTTTTAGGGGTCAGAGATCCCCCAAAAATGTTTTTACAAAATGTCTGTCTTTCCATGTATCTGTGTGTCTGTATGTCCGTATGTCGCCATTCTACCATCAAAAAGTGTATGAAGATATGCATAGAATTAAACCAAATTTTTTGTGAATGTTTTTGACTGTGGCAAGCAGGTTCTCCTTCAATTTTGAAATATTCCGCCGGAAGGGGACGCTGCAATGACGATTTTTGTGCCATTTTCAATATTTTACCGACCAAAATCGAATTCAACCAAATTTTTTGTGCAAATGTATGGCTATGGCTAGTTGGTTCTTCCTGCATTTGAAAAAAATCTGCCGGAAGGGGGCTTTGCAATCGCGATTTTGTGCCATTTTGAATATTTTACCGACCAAAAGTGTATGAATTTATGCATCGAATTGAACCAATTTTTTTGTTTACG
The DNA here is from genome assembly GCA_964019185.1 of Maratus speculifer. Taxonomy (NCBI): domain Eukaryota; kingdom Metazoa; phylum Arthropoda; class Arachnida; order Araneae; family Salticidae; genus Maratus; species Maratus speculifer. The sequence continues at coordinate 2,293,238 of OZ025291.1, forward strand.
GTATGGCTAAGGCTAGTTGGTCCTCCTTGAATTTGAAAAAAAATCTCCGGAAGGGGGTACTGCAATGGCAATTTTTGTGCCATTTTGTATATTGTACACCTAAAAGTATATGAAGTCGTCATGCATGGAATTGAACCAAATTTTTTGTGTATGATTATTTTTGGTATGGCAGGTAGGTCCTCCCTGAATTTGAAAAAAAAATCTGCCTATCATGCAGAGACGGAAACTCGTTTTTACTTTGATTAATTGACTGAAGCAGGAATTTAAGATGAAAATCAAAGTTGGTATAGTATTGAATTAAAATTAGTAAAGCATAATCACGAGTAATTGTTTTTTTAAATATAAAAATGTGCGTATGCGATAGAAGAAAGTTTTGGGATTTGCACATCCAACTAGTTCTTTTATACAGTAATCAGAATTGTAAAACAGTTGACATTAAGAAATTGATAAGATTTTAGTCGATAGGAAGTATCAGATAATCAAACCGATGCAAGAATTGTGACTGTTTTTGTTCATTAAAAACTAAAGTACAGGTGCCTACTCAAATTGTTGTGTGTGAGATAATGACTCGGTACGAAACAAGAAATAAAGATTTTTAATGTTATAAATATGCCTAATACGATATTAAAGCTCACTAATGAAAATTATAGAATTCAATCTGTAATATTTCATGAAGGTACACACATAGAATTATGTCATTATCTATCAGTAATTCGCAAAGAAAACGAAGTCTGTCATTTTTGTTATTTACAACAGCTTACATGTGTACATATATTTTAACAGTAACTTCAAGTCTAAATGTTACTATTATGTTCGTAAAATAAGTAAATTTTCATATGAAGTTTTTTTTTTTTTTTTTTTTTTTCGCGAAGTTTGACAAAAGGATGTAGTTGTTTGTTTTCATCTGAGAATCGTGAGGATTAAATAATATGAGGAGCTATTTAATCTTATATTTTTCGGTTTTCTTTATTGTAAATTTAATTTAACCTAGATCGTATCTGTGTGTTTGATTTAAATTTATTTTAAACATTAAATTATGACTGCGATATTTTAGCATGTTAAAGATGTACAATCTGGTCATCAAAAATCATTAATTCGTACGGAAAAAAAGAAATGGAAACTCAGAATTATAAAGACTATACAGATCATATTTATTAATGCCCATTTGATAAGGAGGACAATTAGGGGGCCAACAAAAAATCAAAGAAAAATAATAAATATTGTGTTTGCTCACTGTTTACAAAGGCTATACGAAAACTCATTTTAATTAAAATATGAGTAAAACTATTTAAGTTATACACAATCTGTTTTAAAAAAAGAAATGATATCCACTAAAAAACAACTTTTCAAAAGTAAAAAAAGAGCGAGGCTAAAAAAAAAAACGGGAAAAGGTTAAAGTTGTAGCTAAAAAATGGTATATCAAATTTCCAAGCTTATATTATGGTTCTTATTTAACATTTTCCATTAAAAAAAATTACCTTTTGTAAGTCAAGTTCCTTCGTATGTGTTGATAGAAATCCTTTTCTCTTATACTAAATGAATCATAACGTGTTTTTAAAAATTCAAATGTTTTAAAATTATACATGAGGGGCTTAGCGGCCATCTTTCCATGTTTTACACAAATGTCTGAGCACCCAAGTTTGTAAAGGAAAGCGTGATAAGTTTGTATTAACAACAATTTAGAGCTTCTGATATTAACTACGGACAAATAAATTTAAAGATTTTTATTTTTAGAAAGGACGTTTGTTTGATTGTTAATTTTTTTTTAATGATTAATCACTCTAAAAAGTAATCATAAGAGGAATCGCGAAGATATGTCACCATTATTTTAATACACAATTCCATAAAGGAAAGACACGAAATGTTTTCTTTAGTAAAATGCCAAACTTTTAATTTCAACTTCAAACAGACTTATTGATAAAAACTGATAGTTTGAGAAAAGAAATTAATTTTCATCGTTTTCAAATAACTAATTACTCTATGAAATAAATTACAAGGTGAATCTTTTAGATAAATCACTATTGTTTTATAAGATAAAATTCTGTAAATAAAATTCCGTAAAGAAAAAGCTTAAAATACCTGCTTAAGTAACAATTTTGAATTTCGGATTTTGACTATGGATTTGGATAGATAGAAATTTATATAAAATATGGAAAGATGGCCGCCAAGCCCCTCATGCATAATTTTAAAACATTTGAATTTTTAGAAACACGTTATGATGCATTTAGTATAGGAGAAAAGGATTTCTATCAACACATACGAAGGCGCTTGACTTACAAAAGGTAAACAAAAGGTTGACTAACTAAAGGTACAGAAGAACGAGAGATTAATCTCCAGATGTATCCTTGTTTAACTGAATCTAAAGTACTAACAAGATATAAAGATTTACATGAACTCTATCTTCTGGTTGTTCAAAACATTACGCCTTAAAACACTGTTCGGAATTTAAACGTCATTTTGTTTTTCAAAATATGCAGTTGAATTTTAAAACTATCATGTCTAGTTTAATCTTTCGGTACGAGTTAAACTTCTTCACTTCAGGAGGCTACATCAGGTGTTGTATTGCTCAAAATGATTTGAGATTTCGGCAACGGATATTTTAAATTATGCAATAATGATTAATTAAAAAGTACTACACGCGGACTCTATATCTTGTTCAACATGATTAGCAGAAACAAAGTTTCTGAAAAAAGTCTAAATAAGCTTTATCAAAGAAAACCAGTTGCTGTGGAGCAACGCTTAACTTCACTCATAACATAATGCCGACAATGAAAAAACAAAATTATTGTAAAAGCTTTTCTCACAGAAAGAATATACCACTATTTCTTCTATTTCACTTAATAGTTAGCCTCTAGTGCATTATCTCAAGTTTTTGTACAAATGCAATATCCTTATGACACGTGTGTCGTTTAATGCAATCTTCATGAGGAATATTAAGTTTGAAAACCCTCTATTTATGTAGTTATATGATGTTTATTTTAATACTGATAGTTTATTGTTATTATAATTTTAGATGTCACCAAAGTTAAATTTTCTCGGCCTCCAAACTTCAAATATCTGTCCGGTCAGTGGGTACGTTTGAGCTGCACAGCTTTCGGCAATTCAGAGTACCATTCCTTGACGTTGACATCTGCGCCACATGAGAATTACCTTTCTGTACACGTCAAGGCACAAGGGCCTTGGACGTGGAAGCTCAGAAACTACTTTGATCCTAACAACCTATGTGATGGACCATTGCCGAAGGTTAGTATAACCAACGCCGACTATATACTACCGGCCGAGCCATTTCGCGAAAAACCGCCGAAAAAGGTGAAGCTGGATTAAGCTTCAAACCCTGAACCATTTCATTGGACCACGTGTAAGTCCACGTGACGTAAACCCTGCCCAAATTAACATTGAATAAGCTGCTTTCTGTTCTGTGCACATGTTTGCACACGTCGTCATTGTTTTGGTTCAGGGTTTGCACGATTGGTCAGATTAAGAGCCAGAGTCCTCTGGCGGGAGACTTCATACATTAATCTCAAATAGACAGGCCTTTAGGTCTAGTGGGCCATGGTATAACATAGACCAAAGTACAGACTATATAATCTTGTTTCCTTTCTGTTAAAGAAATTTCCATCATTTGGGTGCTTTTCTAATTATACGTAGAAAAAATATTTTTCATTCCATTGGGACGACTTTATTTATATCAACCAACCGATTTAAAATGAAACTAATTAGCTAGTGTCTAAAATCAGGTAAGCATTTAGATCGTATTTTAGAAATTAAAAATACTTAGAATTTAGATCGTATAATTTGTAACAAATTAATTGGTATAATCTTTCACACGGCTTCATACCCTTTAATTATAAGTTATAAAACAGAATACTGACACAATACAACACTATGCGGATTGCGTAAGAACAACTTATCAAAAACATGAATGTGAAAGTCCGTTAAAGGTTTCGCTTTTAAAAGAAGCGAGATCTAACTGCAAACAAAGTTCTTTCGAAGCTCTTTAAATCATAGCTGCTGTCATGCATAATATTCTTCAATTGCTTAAAATGATTTGATATGTTACTTGTTATGACTTAGCAAGTCTTCTCTTATTCAAATTTCTCTATTTAATTGATCAGAACTTAAAGTTGACCACTTAACTTATCAATACCTTAACTTCAATGTACTTATTCGAACACTCGATTGACTAGATCTTTGCCAATCAGATTCTAGATTAACTCTGACTCAAACAGTAAAGTTGGTAGCTGAAAACTTGCCAAGTCGCTCTATTGAATTACAAGTAACATATCAAATCATTTTAAGCTATTGAAGAATATTATGCATGACAGTAGCTATGATTTAAAGAGCTTCAAAAGAACTTGGCTTGCAGTTAGATCTCACTTCTTATATTAACGAAACCTTTAACGAACTTGGCATTCTTTCACATTCATGTTCTTGATAAGATGTCATTATTTTTTGTCAAATAAGTAGGTATTTGTTTCCTTTTTTAAATAAATACGCTTAATATTAAATTAGTTTAATTCAATATTAATTAATCCTACAACTTTTTCCTGCTTTTATTCAATTTTTTTCAGTCAAATTAAAAAAATTTTAACATTAGGACTGCTTGTGTTCCTTTAAATTCCACTAATAAGGATGTTTCTTTTATGTGATTGGTTACTACTTGATTATCTCGTCGACCAAAAAAGTTTGTCACCAACTTGGCGATATATCGCCAAATTGACAACAAAAATTACCTGCTAAAAGTGACGCTAACTTGGCTCTATTTCTGGTATTTCGCCAAATTCCCATAGACTCCCATTGTAATCTGGCAATTTATCCAATACCTAAGTTATAGCAAGGACTGTCACCATAATTTTGACATCTTTTTTTAAAATCGGTTCGCTAACTTCCAAATATTGCTTAAATGTTGCTATTTACAAAGTTTTTAGAACGCTTTTCGCGCATTTTTACCCCTTTTTAAGTTTTGTATTTGTTAACAAATGTTCTTGGTGATCATTTATATCTTATAAGTAATGAACATGCCAAATTTGATGTTTCTAGGCCCTTAACATACAGACATCGCATTTTTAGAAAAATCTTTGCTCTTTTAACTCCTTTGAATTAGTGGCATTGACATTAGATATAGCCTATATTGGAGCAAGGACTGTTACCATCATTTTGATATCATTACTTTTAAGATCGGTTTGTTGATTGCTGAGATTGCTTAAAAATCTCAATTTAGAACATTTTTAGAACGCTTTTCGCGCATTTTCACCCTTTTTGAATTCTGTATTTTTTAGCAAACGCCCTTAGAGATGATTTATGTCTTATAAATAATTAACATGTCAAATTTTATATTTCTAAGTCCTTCAGAAATACAAAAGTTGCATTTTTAGAATGTTTTTTGCTTCTTACACCACTTATGGTTAATGGTATACACATAAAATATAGCCTATGTTTGAACCGGGGCGAATACCGTCATTTTGAAACCATTAATTTTGAAATCGGTTCGTAGTTTCAGAGATTAGCCACGATACTCGCCAAAAGTGATGCCGACTTGTCACTATTTCTGATATTTCGCGAAATTCTCATAAACTCTAAAATACCAAACTTTATAATTCCAGTCCCTTAACATACAGACATCGCATTTTTAGAATGTTTTTTGCTCTTTTATCCCCTTTGGGTAGTGGCATCGACTTAAGATATAGCCTACGTTGGAGCAAGGAGTATCATCATCATTTTGATATCATTACTTTTAAGATCGGTTTGTTTGCTTAGATTGTTTTAAAATCGCTATTTAGAACGTTTTCAGAATGCTCTTCGCGGATTTCCACCTCTTTCAAATTTGGTATTTTTTAGCAAATGTCATTAGTGAAAATTTATATCTTATAAATAATTAACATGCCAAATTTTATGCCTCTAGGCCCTGCAGTAAAACAAAAATCGCATTTTTAATTTGATGTTTTTACTTATGAACCCTCTTTTGGTTAGTGGCACGGACATAAGATATAGTCTATGTTTGAACCGGGGCGAATACCATCATTTTGGTACTATTACCTTTGAAATCGGTTTGGTAGTTTCAGAGAATAGCACCGATACTTGCCAAAAGTGACGCCAACTTGGCACTATTTCTGGTATTTTGTGAAATTCTCATAAACTCCCATTGTAATCCAATATTTATTTTCTAACCGACCATTAATGTTTAATTAATGGTGATTTTTGTTAATATTGGTATTTCTGATCCTATTAATAAATCCAATAACCTACCTCCACACCAAATTTCAACTTCGTAAGTCACCTGGAAGTAGTCAAACATTTTGATCAGTGAGTCAGTGGTAAAAACAGTGATTTTCAGACGTCAATTTCTCGTGAACGGTAAAAGTTTTTTTTTTTAAATTTATAGGATTCGGAAATTAGAAGATGGTCTTACACGACACGAAAAATTTCAATTGTGTAGGTCAAATAGAATTTAAGTTATTGAGGGGTCAAAAGTGGTCTGAAATGATTCGGGTAATATAACCCACGGCCGGTGTGTCGCCTTTTACTTTGTGAACTTGCCTGACACACTGCCGTGTGTCTAGATTATAGGGATATCTAAAAGTACCTTTAGTTTGCACTTTGACCGTGGGAATCTAGATAGCCTTAAAGGGGGCGGGAGGCCCAGCCGTATTCTATCGCATGATATCGGTGAGCAATCGACACTACTATATCAGGTAATGACGCCTCGACCAAACAAGAATACAGCAGAGCAATCGCCGTGTATGTTTTCTGTATTGCACCATTATGTTTAAAAAGAGTCTTAAATGTCTTTTTAACAAGTTTAAAAAGGAAAAAATTCTTTCAGATATTTGTAGTTAACATTAATCATTCGTCGCGCTATCTCATTCGGTATCGTCTAACATCATTTAATTATCTTTTCTTCCTTTGAGGTAATTTTAATCAAAATCATCCAAGCTGATAATCAGAAAAAAAAAGTTTCTAAACAATTCAAAATAGTTTATATTCTATTAAAATTTAACATCTTAAAGATACATATGTGAAGGGAATAACCTTTTATATAATTCAAAGGAATGACTGTGGCCTACATACGTTAAATTAATATGTGAATTTAAAAACTCATACACACATAAATAACACCTCCATCCAACTCTTAAAAGTATGCATAAATGTTTAACAGGCATAGATACAATAAATAAAATAGATCCAACTGAAGTGGAAAAATTAACCAGTCTCGAATAGCAGTCGATTCCTGGCTCTGGCTGATTTTGCCCTCCAGTTCGATTTATTGTATGTATGCTTAATATTTGTGTACACCTTTTCTAATCTGTGAATGGTTGGGAAATATCTTGTATGATTGCGGAAATTCAATGTAAAGCAACTGCTACCCTTAAAATTAAGATGTTTTATCCTTGTACCTCATATATTAGTATATCGAGTAACCCGTATATCGAGAAAAAAATGGTCTACAGTGTTGTCGTATGACGCGATTAGCCACATGGCAAAATTATAGATCATACTTGTCAGTGGAGCACTTATTGTAAGAATACCAAAACATTTACTTGAATAAAAGGTACCGCATTAATTACTTTAGAATTTTACACTGTTTTCTACTTCTGTTACCTCATTTTCTTTCTTCCTTTAGATACGTCTAGAAGGTCCATACGGTGGTGGCAACCAGGACTGGTACAAATTTGAAGTGGCAGTGATGGTCGGAGGAGGTATCGGGGTGACACCTTACGCATCCATCCTGAATGACCTCGTCTTTGGCACTTCCACCAATAGATACTCCGGGGTAGCGTGCAAGAAGGTAAGAGATGCATAGAAATATTATAAAGATTTTAACCATTCTATACCCATATCGTAAAACCCCTCATTATTGTGCTAAAACTCTAAAGTAATTGCTCGATTTCCCGAAGTAGCCATCCACTGTCATCGTAAAATTAATTCAGGTTTCTCTAATATGGATGGATAATATGTCACCTATGGATAGTAATTTCTGAAAATGTGATTTCAGAAGTTTAAAGAATATTTTAGTTTGAATTAAATTTTAGCTAAATACTGGTGTGTAATGAAGATACTAGATAAACTACAGGACTGAGCAAAAGTATTCGCGTATGATTCCATCTATTGGTATTTATTTCTAAAAGAGAAATTTCAACCTGTTAGGCGTTTTCATGCTAAACTGTAAATTTCCCCACTTTATATAGTATCTATATCAAATGACAGATCAGATAGAAGGATGCTATAAGTATTGAAATATTTATTTGGCTGCAGGCAGTAACACCTTATTTCCCTAAATAACAAAGTTTCGTTAAAGGTTTCAGGAAATGTTGGAAAGTATTTCATAATCTATGCTTAATGCATAATTTTTCTTGTTTATATTTTTTATGTTAATAGTTTACTATTAATTAAATGATGATTATATATTGAGAAAAGAATATAGAAATTCTGAATTTTATAGTTTAAAGGGGTTTCTCTCTATCTAAAAGGGAAATTGAATTAAATTTTTTTTTAGCAAATTCACTATATACTTTGCCTGCTACCAAGTTTCGAATTTTCTATAATCGGATACCCACGCCAGATTAACGTATAGTAACCGACATGTATTGGAACAATGAGAGTTGCAGTTATGAAATAAGGCATGATTTTTAACTTTCCAACAAATAAGACCATTTTTAAATTTAAAATTTTTAAAATTTTTTGATATGTATAAAATCTATTGATAATATACAGGACTGAACAAAATTTCCAAGTACAATTCCGTTTATTCACGGAAATTTTTAATGATAATTTTCAGTTGTACTACGTATATCTTTAATTATAGCATACTAAGTAGTAACTAATCTATAGATCACATACAGAACTGAAGACATAAAAAATGGATGTTTTTTTCGACTTTTGATAGTTATAGCAGAAATTGGATTTCCAAATACGTCGTGCGTTTTCCAAATTGTTTATTTAGACATCACCTTCACTTTAATAAACTGAAGTTTTATTACAGAATTCTGAATGTGTTTGAAAATGTTTCATAATCTAAGCTAGACGCAACACTTTTTGTTCTTGTTATAATAAGCATTGAATCTTTATACAAGAGTGTTATATTAAAAGAAGAGAGAACTATTTTGCTTTTTATACTTATTTACTCTCAATGTACGTCAAATATTTACGGAATGATCAAAGTTATAAGGTACTGCATTCTCTCTACAGGTCTATTTCCTATGGATTTGTCCTTCCCATCGACACTTCGAGTGGTTTATCGACGTGCTGCGAGACGTCGAGCGTAAAGATGTGACGGACGTCCTCGAAGTGCACATCTTCATCACGCAGTTCTTTCACAAGTTCGACCTCAGGACGACCATGCTGGTGAGAATTTAGAACATTCTTGAAATGGTTTTTGATTAGTTTTTTACATTTTTGTTTTTTAACCTCTTCAGACTTGAGGTACAAATGTGTACCTCCATTCTTTTCCTCATAAAAACTAAACTGTTAGATTTTTTTGCATTTTTACTTTACATCTATACAGCTGAATGTTTTTTGCTTTAAAACAAAACCAATAAATATCAGCATTGATGAATATTACCTCATAAAATAAATATTTTCATGTGAGTTTCGAAAATGCCTTCGAGACATCGTGGCCAAGAAAGTAAGAAATATTCATGATTATTAAGCTTAAATGCTTTATAATAAAGAAAAAATTGAGGATTTGCTGATCATTTATTTATTTAAAGACTCTAATTCTGTTATTGTGTAAATTTTTAATACTGATAGTTAAAGTAATGTTTTAAGGGGATTAGTACTTTTACATCCATATTTGTAAACCTAAATTACCAGTCCCCTAAAGTACTGATTTCATAAAAATGACTCTTTCTATTATCTACTAGCTGACCCGCCCGGCGTTGCCCGGGTCCGTATTAACAACATTAAACGAACTTGAAATTTGTATGATTTTATCAATAACTGGAAGCATGCAGAAATGCATTGTCTGAAATACGTCGCAGCTGACTTTGTGAAAAATCGGTTTTAAAAACAACAACTAATATTAAGCTCTAGAAATACTTAAAATGAGCAATGAGAAACACGGGAGGGAACATGTATCCAACGATTGCGTTAGTTTCGTGTTAAAGTGTTGATATTTACCCGTAAAAATCACTGTTAAATCACGTAACTAATTATTTTTTTCGCATAGAAATCCCAAGTGAAAAATTTTGAATTTCAAATTAATTATATCATTCTTAAATCCGACTATACCGTGAATGAATCGATACGCGATGATAAAAGATTGGTATATAGTATTATAATTTCAGAGCCATTTAACAAAAGTGTATATTTTTAATCAAAGCATGCGTAATGTTGACTCTGTGGACAAATTCCTAACCGTAAACTTTTGTACCATAACCATAATCTGTCTGTAACCTAACTGCGACTTAACATTACCCTACCGTAACTTAAATATAACATAAATGTAACCTAGCCGTCACTTTGAAATATCAATATAGAAGCATCATTTAAGATTTTGCTTGAAAAGTTAACATTCTTTCGTTAATGTCTTAAAATCGTCTGCACTCTGAAATCTATATTTTAGACTAATATTTGTTATTTAAGTTTTCGCGCATGATTTTAAAAGAATGTTTTCATAAATATATTTTATATATTGACATAGAGTTATTAATATGCTGTTAAATTAAAAACATATTTTCATCTACGTTATAAAGTATTAAAAAGTTCTGAAAAAAAAAGAAAGCTTTTAGTAATACAATTTTTAGTTCAAATCAAATGTTTTCAATATTTTATTTAATTTTATTTTGACATTTAAATTATTTCGAATTTATCAATTTCAATTATTTTAAAAGCAAACATTTTTTAAAAATAAATAATATAATAGAAAAAAGACCATTTTAAAAAATTACTATTTCTTCATAAAATACGCTTCAGCTGTTATTCAATTCTTTCAATTCGTCTTATTAATACAAAATCCCTTCCACATGCTTTTGTTTGGGACATTAATATTTGAGCGATAAATGGTTTAATATTGCAACTCTTTTTTCGGTTTACTTCACCACCACCTATCTTTTTCCTCCATGGTTTGCAACCGCTGTGATAAAAAATCATTATTTAAACTGACAGTTTGCCAGTCTATGAATTTTAAAGGTCTGTTCCAGCTTTTTAAATTATTTATGCGAAAATTTTATGCAACCAACCAACCATAACTAAATGAAGAGAAAAAAAAGAAGAAAAAAGGCGATTTTTTATTAGAGTGATCTTTGGAATTTAATTAATTACTCAGTTAATAAATAGAATTTCGAAATTCTGAAGCTCAGGTGCATCAGGAGAGATATTGGGCTACTCTCATAAAAATTTTGAGCTTCGTACGTCCCATAGATTTTGCTAGCCATCGCAGACACACACACACACACACACACACACACACACACACACACACACACGCAGACAGAGCGATTTGTTATTTTATTAGTATAGAAGATGGTGTCATTTCAATTATGCAAAAGCAATAAATATACATTTTTAGTTATTTTATGCTCAGGTCTGAAGAGGTTAAAGTGTTGAATTCTATCCACAACTGTACAGTGTGTATGGTAGTAAAAAATGATAGGAGGATCTTTAAGAAATGATACAACACACTGCAGCAAATAAATTTTACATAGGAAACGATATTCCCAAACCATCTATTCTGTCAAAAATATAAGATGTGTCTCATCCTATTTCGGCCTATAACTTCAACCGATGAGAAGGCATTTTAACGAAATTTTCAACAGATTTACTTTTTTTTATCTGAAATGTAAAGATATCATTCCAAACATCGCTGAATTAACACATTCTGTTTCATAATGTAGTTCGCATTGCATATCGTGTCACTGACTGAGTTGCAATATACTTCCAGGCTGTTTCATAATGTCATCCCCATTGCGCTCAAATTAAGAAAAAATATTAGAATATTGCAGAGAGACAGCTGGAAGTAGACAATCACCTCATCAAGTTCACGGCTGAAATTACAGAATTAGTTAAAATTCGATTAGCATATTAAAATCCAATCAGTCTGCCAAGTTGTATCTCGGTGTAAAACACCTGAAAACCCGATTTTAGCGGTTGACTCGTAGGTTTATTATTGTTTTCCTGCACCCAAAAGTATGAAAACATGAAGTATTGGGAGCAGGAAAACATAATGGTAAACCTACGAGTCAACCAGTAAAATCGGATGTATACGAATTTTCCAAGAATATAACTTGGCAGACCAACTGAGTTTTAAAACGCGAATCGAGTTTTTGCGAATTCTGGAATTTCAGTCGTGAACTCGATGAGGTTTATTGTTAATGCTGGGGCCTCCCGGTCTATTGTTAAAATACCAAAGTTTCAGAAACTGATTGGGCTAGCATTGGTTCATTGTCTCGCCTTAGCTTATCGTAAAAAAATTCCACTGTGGCGTAACATGACTCAACAAATCATTTGTCAACAAAAGCCCAGTAGTGGTCCAATTATTAGCTGTTCAGATACGCTCCAATTGAGAATAGGAAGTACCCGACTTTTTCGCAACTATTTTCTTCTCAAGTACTATCTTAATTATTTTTCAAATTATGAACAAAAATATGAATTGGTAATGGAATGAGACACCCTGAATTTTTGTACAGTAAATGGATTTCGATCCTGTTTGCTTACAAAACACTATTTTTTGCTGTCTGCTCTACTATAGTTTTTAGTTTTTGTTTAATCTTTAGTCTACCATCCTTTTGTAATTTGTTTTTTCAATATCTCGCTTTAAACTAATGGTGCTACATTCTGTGGAAGACAAGATATCTTCTTGATGAAAAAATAATTATGCAGAACCACAATAAAAAAAATATATAAAGCCAAAATAGTCTACATTAAATAGGAAAATTCAAGAGATCAAGACAGAATTTTAAAGGAGATGATTGGAAGAACACAATATTGCATATCTGAATGTATATATACTTTAATTCTTTTGGAATTAGAAAATAGCAAAATGCTAGTTAATGGTGCTCCCCTAGGTAGCGATAAATACTAGGATAAATTCCCTCAGTATAACCTATAACGCGTCATATTCAGATCATATACTTTAACGAAAACAAATTTTCAGTGTAATTCTGTTTTACGGAATTCGAAGAGCATGTTTAAAGCTTCACCTATTTTTAAACTTTCTCTTTTGAAATGGGATTAATATTTATTTATTTTTCCAAAATGTACAAAGTTTCCTGATAATTATGTTTTTTTTGAATGCCCATTTTATTTAATAACTTGCATAATACATAAAATTAATTTTTTTATTTAATTACTCTTCAGAGTAAGAGATTACGGAATTTTTTAACCTTAAATAGTAAAGCTCCAATTATCAGAACTTCGGTCATCCAGATTGCCCAGTACTTGGATCGATATTTCAAAATATTGAATTCATATTTTCACATGTAAAAGAATATTTTCCTTCATATTTCTGTTTAGATCGATCTTAAGACGGATACAGTAAAACCTCTGAATAGCAGATAACACGAGACTCCGGAATTTGCTCGTTGTTCAGAGGTGTCCCGTTTAACAGAGGTAGAAATACATAAATGTCTGTTATTAAAAACTTGTTCTGGATTGAAAAAGTGCGGGTTGAAAAACTTTCGCCAAATGGCTTCTGCTACTTTGGAAAGACTGTTATGGAGGTTTTGCAGCATTTAAATTTGATTAAATTTACAATATTTTGATTAAATTACAATGACAATTTGATTAAATTAAACAGCATTAATTTTGATTTTGATATTACAAATGTGTTTATTGTATGTACCGGGTGTCCCAAAAATGACTGATGGATTTTAAAATTCAATAACTTGCAAACGGTGACAGCTATAAAAAATTTTTTTGCAGGAGGGCTGTGTATAATGTTAGTTTTTTTTACCGTAATTCTTGATTTTAGTTCGAATTTCAAACAACAGATGGCGCTGATTGCGGTTGGCGGCCAGTCGACGCCGAAACTTACTTCATTCAGCTTTGGTGCAAAAGAAGGAGATTAAGGGTATGGAGTACGTCTCATTCGACAGTACAGTCTTGCTCTCAGGTCCCCGATTCTGAAGATATCTTGCTACAATCTTGCTCTTACACTATAAAAATCTGCTGCATTTTGTTGTATACGCACTCCGCTTGTATAGAAACGGTTACTTGATTGTATTATGAAGCTTTGCTATTGGTCGGAAAAGAGATATTATTTACAAGCGGCGGAGTGCGTATGAAGCAAAATGCAGCAGATTTTTAACACTGTGGGGCCCGATTCTGAACTCATTCGATATGATTTCAATGGAATGTGTTGTTGTCATAGAAATAACAAATTTAACTATAGAAGAATACAATATTCAAAATTGAGCATGAATATAACAATCTAAATTCGGGTTTGCAGGCTATTTTACATTAATGAGTATTCATGGTGATTTTAACGAACCAATATGGAAATTTAGTTAAAATTTCGCGAAATGATGGAAATGCAGCTATGTGAGTTGGACAGAAATCGAATTTGTCACATCGTCATTCCTTATTTTACTACGCAATCTGTTAGTGAGAATATTTGGAGAGTTATACGTTCTTGAAAATTGTTTATTCATTAGAACAGAGGATATTTCTTGTTTTAGAGTATCACCGCCAGGAACACAGTTGTGTTCAAACACATATTCACAGTATCCGCAAAGAAACTCTTCGGGAGGGTTGAATTCTGATAGGGATTGGCGACGCGTTTTCACGTAACTTGGCTATAATTATACTTGGCGTAGCAATAGACGCTTCCGTCAAGTTTGATTTCCTTCGGAGCCGAGTACAAAGTAAACGGAGTACAAAGCAAACAGAGTACAAAGTAAAAATTTGTGTTTAAAAACTTTTAAAGAGTACAGCTTTCAGTAAGACACGTTCCATCAATGCAATGCTGCAAGAGAAAAGTTACTTTGTACTCGGTTCGGAAGGAAATCAAACTCCTCGACGGAAGCATCTATTCCTCGCCAAGTATAATTATCGCCAAGTTACGTGAAAACGCGTCTGCCAATCCCTATCA
Organism: Maratus speculifer; assembly: GCA_964019185.1. NCBI lineage: Eukaryota > Metazoa > Arthropoda > Arachnida > Araneae > Salticidae > Maratus > Maratus speculifer. The sequence continues at coordinate 2,308,263 of OZ025291.1, forward strand.
GAATTCAACCCTCTCGAAGAGTTTCTTTGCGGATACTGTGAATATGCTGTTCAAACGAGGCGCAATTTTGAAAGGAAGTTTAATGTCCTAAACGGCCCGTCAGACAATATGATAAAGGCTTTGTTCGACAAATTTGAACGAACAGGGAACATCAATGATGACCGTATTGTAAATGTCGGCCGGCGTCCCGTTGCAGTCACAGAATTGAATGCTGAAGCCGTACAACAGGTCATCGTACAGCGACCCCAGACTTCTGTTCGCCGTGCTGTCGTGGGCATTAAGTTCCTATACCGAAAGGTTGGCTGTCCACGAGTGGGTGATTTCAAAGCCTTTCAAAGCTCCTGCTGGACTCCGAAGAATGACCACATACCGTATTATGCGTCACAATCTTAAGATGTTCCCCCAAGATCCAGACGCGCCAATCCCTGAGTGAGTAACCGTTTCTATACAAGTGGAGTGCGTATACAACAATCGAGCCAAAACCATCGAGATAAAAGTACGCCTCGTCAGAGAACCATATATTTCCAACATCGATTTCACCTTCATCCAGCTGCTGCAGAATAGTGTTCGCAAAATTACAGCGTGCAAGAATGACATCGTCACTCACGGGTTGGCGCGTCTGGATCTTGTATGGGAACATCTTAAGATTGTGACGCATGATACGGTGTGTGGTCATTCTTCGGAGTCCAGCTAGAGCTGCAACACGGCGAACCAGAAGTCTGGGGTCGCTGTACGATGACCTGTTGTACGGCTTCAGCATTCAATTCTGTGACTGCAACGGGACGCCGGCCGACATTTCCAATACGGTCATCATTGATGTTTCCCGTTCGTTTACCTTTTTCGAATTCCAGGCGGTGATACTCTAAAACAAGAAATATCCTCTGTTCTAATGAATAAACAATTTTCAAGAACGTATAACTCTACAAATATTCTCACTAACAGATTGCGTAGTAAAATAACGAATGCCGATGTGACAAATTCGATTTCTGTCCAACTCACATAGCTGCATTGCCATCATTTCGCGAAATTTTAACTAAATTTCCATATTGGTTCGTTAAAATCAGCATGAATACTCATTGATGTAAAATAGCCTGCAAACCCGAATTTAGATTGTTATATTCATGCTCAATTTTGAATATTGTATTTTTCTATAGACGAATTTGTTATTTCCATGACAACAACATATTCCATTGAAATCATATCGAATGAGTTCAGAATCGGGCCCCACAGGATTAAAAATCTGCTGCATTTTGCTTCATACGCACTCCGCCGCTTATAAGTATCTCTTTTCCGACCAATAACAATGCCTCATACTACAATCAAGTAACTGGGTCAATCCATTTCAAGTGGTCCAGAAAATATTTTTTTGGTCGCTCGACCATTTTTAAAAAATCTGAAATTTTTTGTACAACAACCCTAACATGACGGAAGTTCAAAATGACCGTTCTTTTAATTTTACTATTTTTTGTTTGTGCATGGCGGCCATCTTTGTTTCATCGTGTGCAGCGATTTTCTCAGATACTAGGATACACAAAATTGTAAATATCTCGTCTTCAATTTTCCCAATTGAAATGGGGTTTGCAGCATTTTGTTCAGAATAAAATAGGCTAAATATACAGTGATAGAAAAATTTTGAAAAATAAATTTTTACAGGTGAAATTTTGGCACAAAATGTACGATTTTTTCTAAAATCTATCCGTTTGCAAGAGGAAAATTTTCATGCAAGAGCAACTGTCAACATTACACAATTTTTTCTACAAGTAGGTCAAAAGTACGTGTACTTATACACCAAGTCCCAGATCTGGGAGTTAATTTCCCTTTGCGAAAAAAATTCCGAAATTCGTCAAAAATTTCAAAAATCGCACTTTTTAGGCTTTGATATCTCTGGTGGGGCACGAGATAAAAATCTGAAATTTTGGCCTGTGATAGTATTGTGTAGTAGCGTTATGTACAAAAAATTTCAAGAAGGAGATTTGACTACAAGCTGAGATATGGCATAAAAAATATGTGAAAACAATACTGTCAAACTATTGTAAACCTACTATGTAATTGTTCAACAAGACTCAACCTTGCACAATTTTTTCTACAAATAGGTCAGAAGTGTGTGTACTCATACATCAAGTCCCATATCTGGGAAATGATTTATCTTTCTGAAAAAAATTCCGAAATTCGTCTAAAATTTCAAAAATCGCACTTTTTATTTTAAATCGCACTTAATATCTCTGGTGGAGCATGAGATAAAAATCTGAAATTCTGGCCTTTGATAGTATTATGTAGTAGTGTTATGTACAAAAAATTTCAAGAAGGAGATTCGACTACAAGCTGAGATACGGTGATTAAAGAAATGTTAAGAAATGCTACTACGAGTACATTAGGAGAAATGAGATTAGTCTCTTTTATTACAATATTTACCCAGAAAATATCGCTTGTTGAAAAAAGTTAAATAATAAGCATTTAATTTACAAAATACTATATATGCTCAACAAAGAGCTTAACAATATTTACGAGAGATGTTATGAGTTCGACCAGTTACTGTTGTCAGTCCATCAGGCTGTTCTTTCTAAAAATTTTATTTGAAGCCCCCCCCCCCCAAGTCTTGTCATCCCTTGTTAACTTGAATGAAATTCTCTAGGTTTAATAATTGAAGCTATGTCAACTCGATCAGTTGCAATTCATTGTCTGTAATTTACTTTTCCTGAAATGTGTTCCGAGTAAAATTGTTGCAATAGCATTTCTAGTAGATTTGTTCACCTGGACAAATAGTGTATTGGCTTAGCATACATTCTGAATTGTTTAAATCACACAGAAGCATTTGAAAAAGATATTTGTAACTAACATTTAACTTTGTACTATAAATAATTAATTTAAAATTTTGGAGGTATGAACAATTACATAGTATGTTACAATAGTTTGGCTGTATTGTTTTCACATATTGCCCATGTCATATCTCAGCTTGTAGTCAAATCTCCTTCTTGAAATTTTTTGTACATAACTCTATAACACAATACTATCAAAGGCCAGAATTTCAGATTTTTATCTCGTGTTCCACCAGAGATATCAAAGCCTAAAAAGTGAGATTTTTGAAATTTTCGACGAATTTCAAAATTTTTTTTTCGCAAAGAGAAATCATTTCCCAGATCTGGGACTTGGTGTACGCACTTTTGACCTATTTGTAGAAAAGATTGTGCAAGGTTGACAGTCTTGTTGCACAATTACATAGTAGGTTTACAATAGTTTGGTAGTATTGTTTTCACATATTTTCCATGTCATATCTCAGCTTTTAGTCAAACCTCCTTCTTGAAATTTTTTGCACATAACGTTACTACATGATACTATCATAGGCCAAAATTCCAGATTATCTCGTGCCCCACCAGAGATATCAAAGCCTAAAAAGTGCGATTTTTTAAATTTTTGACGAATTTCGGAATTTTTTTCTCAAAGAGAAATTAACTCCCAGATCTGGGACTTGGTGTATGAGTACACGCACTTTTGACTTATTTGTAGAAAAAATTGTGTAAGGTTGACAGTTTCCCTTGCATGAAAATTTTCTTCTTGCAAATGAATAGATTTTGGAAAAAATCTTAAATTTTGTGCTAAAATATCACCTGTAAAAATTTATTTTTCAAAATTTTTCTTACACTGTATATTTAGCCTATTTTATTCTGAACAAAATGCTGCAAACCCCATTTCAATTGGGAAAATAGAATACGAGATATTTACAATTTTGTGTATCCTAGTATCTGAGAAAATCGTTGCACACCATGAAACAAAGATGGCCGCCATGCACAAACAAAAAATAGTAAAATTAAAATAACGGTCATTTTGAACTTCCATCATGTTAAGGTTGTTGTACAAAAAATTTCAGATTTTTTTTAAAAATAGTCGAGCGACCAGTGCTGGACCACTTGAAATGGATTGACCCAACTGTTTCTATACAAGCGGAGTGCGTATACAACAAAATGCAGCAGATTTTTATAGTGTCAGAGCAAGATTGTAGTAAGATATCTTCACCTACACTGTTAAAAATTGGAAACTTTTGCTGCATCGTCACTCCACTGCTAATACAGAATATCTCTATTTTGACCAATGAGAATGCCCATAATACAGTGAAGTAATCTCTTTCTATAAAAGTGGAAGAGTGATAATGCAGCAAAGGTTTCAAATTTTTAACAGTGTAGTTTTAAAATACGGTGCCTAAAATATTCTTTAAATCATGCCATAAAAAGTAATTTAATCCGGGAAAATAAATTGTAATTAACTCGCATTTATTTTTATTTTTTTAATGCAACGATATACTAATCCTATTGAAAAGGGCTAAACAAGGCAACTTATAATATTTGTGTTTGGTAGTTATTTTACACAATAATGTACTATCAACAGCTTTCATGATTATTTTTTGAACATTCAATAAAAATCTACTGTCGAATTTTCTTAAAAGATCTAAAATTTCTTAAGAATATAACAAAAATCATCAAACTGAAAAAATCTCTTTATCTAGTTTTAAAATATGATGCATAAAATATTCTTTAAATCGTGCCATAAAAAAATAATTTAATCCGGGAAAATAAAACTTCCTGAACGAAAATCTTCTGCAAACTCAAATAGTGCTTGCGAAATTTATGCCTACTTCTGAACGCTGTACACCGTAAAAAATTTGACACCTTTCCTGCATCGTCACTCCATCGCTTTTATAGAAAACGATTACTTCGCTGTATTATTGGAGCATTCTCATTGGTCAAAACAGAGAGATTCTATAAAAGTGATGGAGTGACGATGCAGCAAAAAGGTCAAATTTTTTACAGTGTATTCCACTATCGAACAATGTATTATTTCCATGGCAACAACGGAATAAATATGATTTCAATTCCATTGAAATCATATTGAATGAGTTCAGAATCGGGGACTGGGAGCAAGACTGTACTGTCGAATGAGACGCACTCCATAGCTTTAATCTCCTTCTTTTGCACCAAAGCTGAATTAAGTTTTGGCGTCGACTGGCCGCGAACCGCCATCAGCGCCATCTGTTGTTTGAAATTCGAACTAAAATCAAGAATTGCGTTAAAAAAACTCCTGATATTATACATAGCCCTCCTGCAAAAAAAATTTTAATAGCTGTCACCGTTTGCAAGTTATTGAATTTTAAAATCCATCAGTCATTTTTGGGACACTCGGTATATGCCAAAACAATAAACTTTGTTAGGTATGATTAACATATTTAAATGTATGTCAGCACTCTATTTTTAATCGTCTGTAGCAAATGTGATCACGTTGAAAGTACGTTTAACAGAAATTGAATGTATTTAACAAATCTTTTTATTAAAACAAACATAATTTTGAAGATTTTTTTACGATTTTCTTAATTATTCTGATTTTTGAATAGCCGATGTGTTAAGAAATAATTGCAATTATAATTCCAAGAGCACATTGTAGTGTCCGATACTATAATAATCAAATATAAAATTTAGAATTTCTTATATTTCACTTTTTTAAAGATAAATAATGAAAAATAATTGATAAACTGAATTGTTCCGATCTATGGGAATTTGTTATATGGGGACTGCAGAATGCAAATAATTTTTTTTCGAAACTTAGTGGTACGTATGAGTATACTAAAATTCAAAGCTAGAATATATAAATAAATTCGCAAGTTTTACGTGCCTCCTGTGATATGTAATCTCGCAATTTTCTGCTAAAGAAAATTGAAAATTTATTGCATTAATAGAATAAACACTTATTTTTATTTATTTGAAAATATGAATATTGTGTATTATTTTTAGCTCACAGGCTATCATAGCCTGAGAGCTTATGTGCCCGTCCGTTCTGTATGTATGTGCGTATGTGCGTAACGCGATAACTCATGATAAAAATATCGGATCCACTTGAAATTTTGTATGTAGGTATATCCTGACAAGGCGCTTCCCTGATTAGTTTTTGGAGTTCATTCGATATGTATAAGAGGGGGAACGGGGGGCTCATGCCCCCCCGTTAGTTGATATAAATGGGATTTTCATGCAGAATTAAGTTTTCGTTCAAAATTTAGATTAGGATCATTCTGATGAGGCGATTCCGTGACTGTTATTAGGTGTTCATTGAATAAGTATAAATAGGGGGACAGGGGTTCTAATGCCCCCCCCCCCTTAATTTATAGAAATGGGATTTTCATGCAGAATTAAGTTTTCGTTCAAAATTTAGATTAGGATCATTCTGATAAGGCGATTCCGTGACTGTTATTAGGTGTTCATTGAATAAGTATAAATAGGGGGAACAGGGGCTCTAATCCCCCCCCCCGTTAGTTAATATAAATGGGATTTTCATGTAGAATTAAGTTTTCGTTCAAAATTTAGATTAGGATCATTCTGATGAGACGATTCCGTGACTGTTATTAGGTGTTCATTGAATAAGTATAAATAGGGGGAACAGGGGCTCTAATGCCCCCCCCCCGATAGTTGATATAAATGGGATTTTCATGCAGAATTAAGTTTTCGTTCAAAATTTAGATTAGGATCATTCTGATGAGACGATTCCGTGACTGTTATTAGGTGTTCATTGAATAAGTATAAATAGGGGGAACAGGGGCTCTAATCCCCCCCCCCCGTTAGTTGATATAAATGGGATTTTCATATAGAATTAAGTTTTCGTTCAAAATTTAGATTAGGATCATTCTGATAAGGCGATTCCGTGACTGTTATTAGGTGTTCATTGAATAAGTATAAATAGGGGGAACAGGGGCTCTAATCCCCCCCCCCGTTAGTTAATATAAATGGGATTTTCATGTAGAATTAAGTTTTCGTTCAAAATTTAGATTAGGATCATTCTGATGAGACGATTCCGTGACTGTTATTAGGTGTTCATTGAATAAGTATAAATAGGGGGAACAGGGGCTCTAATCCCCCCCCCCCCGATAGTTGATATAAATGGGATTTTCATGCAGAATTAAGTTTTCGTTCAAAATTTAGATTAGGATCATTCTGATGAGACGATTCCGTGACTGTTATTAGGTGTTCATTGAATAAGTATAAATAGGGGGAACAGGGGCTCTAATCCCCCCCCCCCGTTAGTTGATATAAATGGGATTTTCATATAGAATTAAGTTTTCGTTCAAAATTTAGATTAGGATCATTCTGATGAGACGATTCCGTGATTGTTATTAGGTGTTCATTGAATAAGTATAAATAGGGGGAACAGGGGTTCTAATCCCCCCCCCGTTAGTTGATATAAATGGGATTTTCATGCAGAATTAAGTTTTCGTTCAAAATTTAGATTAGGATCATTCAGATGAGGCGATTCAGTGACTGTTATTAGGTGTTCATTGTATAAGTATAAATAGGGGGAACAGGGGTTCTAATGCCCCCCCCTTAATTTATATAAATGGGTTTTTCAAGCAGAATTTTCAGATTTCGTTCCAATCTCTGAATAGTTTTGGAAGTTTAATGGTTAAGTATAAAAGAGGGGGATAACTCCTTTTAAATTATATAAATGCTAAATGGGTTTTTATTAAGAATTATCTAATTTGCTCTGAATTTTGGATATAGATTTTTTATATGATAAAGCATGTCTTTGATAGTATAGGAGGTTCAATGATTAAGTATAAAAAAAGAGGAAAGAAGAGAGCTGTTTCCCTTTCTTAATTTTTTAACGGAATTAACCCTTGAAAATATAAGGCTTTAATGTACAATTAGTATTTGTAGCCTGTGAGCTCAATGCCATCAGTTTAACTGGGCAGTATTCTTTATTTTAATCTTTTATTCTGTTGTTATCTATAATATTAAACTGAAAAATGGTTTATAATTTTTGTTATTTTCAGTATATCTGCGAGACGCATTTCCAGCGCATTTCGAACTGCAGCATGTTCACAGGCTTGAAAGCGGTCAACCACTTCGGACGACCGGACATGACGGCGTTCCTAAAATTTGTACAGCAGCAGCACGCTTACGTAAGTCGTGAATATCCACTAGTCTGGCCAAAAAAAAAATCTATTTTTTATACATTTTAGTTTTAATAAGAGATGCATGTTTTCCAGAAAAATATAGACCATTATAAGAATAAAACTTTAAATTCATATTCGAAAATGATTTAAGAGTAAGTGATAATGATATTGTAATTATCGGTGTTGGACAATAGTAAAAAAGTCCGATTAACCTTTCACTGCACGATGTGCCATCTAGCACACACCTAAAAATACTATAAATCTCATTATGTGGCCAGTATGATCGCTGTAACTGATCGAGAACAGTCCAAAGAATGGAATAAAACTTATTTTGTCCATGTTGGACGGATACATTTGACAAAAAATATGAATTTGTTCTTTTAAAACAAAAATAAATAGATTAAGCTATTAAGACAAAATTTGCTGTTATTATTTTTACTAAATATTTAAAAATATTTCATTGAAGAATATTGCATAGTGTTAAACAGATAAAATTAAGCCCATTAATCTATAATAATAAAGAGAGAAGGGTGTTTGTCTGTCAGCGCTGTTCTGAAGAGACTGCTGCACGTAGAGTTACAAAATTTGGAGGGAAGGTACTTTTTTACATGTAGTTTTGCACCTCGAAGCCCGATTTTCGATTTTTTATTTAGATTTTTTTAATTTTTTTAGGCGATTTTTAGCGTTATTTTTGCGGTTTTATCCCATTAGTGAAAGGAATACGGTTTCATTCTTTTAACCCAAAATAGCATTTTTTTTTCTCTTTTCAACAAAGTTTATTCGGAATTTGTACAGCGATTTTTAAATTTTTAACGAATTTTTAATGCGATTTTTAGTGTTTTTTCTCATTTTGCGGCTATTTTTTGAGATAAATAAAACGAAAATCGTTTTAAATTTTTAGCCTAATGCCCTAAATTTTGTGTTTGTTACGATTTTTAGTTTTTAACGATTTTTAATGCGATTTTCAATGCGATTTTTAACGTTTTTTAAAGACTTTTGCGTTTAGCATCTAATTTTTTTCATAGTTGTTCTATCAAAAACTTGAGCTGTTGAGAATGCAATAAGTATTATTTTTTTGTGAAAGCTATCTAAAATGTCAAAAATTTAGATACCACTATTTTCGAATAGCAATTTCATAAACTATCTTAAATTTTTGCTTAAGACCGCTACCCCCTCGAGTTATATATCACCTGATAGGTTATTTAACAGAGTATGGTTTTGATAAAGTTTTTGAAGAATAGAGTGCTCTACCTGGTGGTGGAACTACCTACTGGTTTAGTTTTTAACGATTTTTAATGCGATTTTCAATGCGATTTTTAACGTTTTTTAAAGACTTTTGCGTTTAGCATCTAATTTTAAACTAGCTGGTTTAGTTTTTAACGATTTTTAATGCGATTTTCAATGCGATTTTTAACGTTTTTTAAAGACTTTTGCGTTTAGCATCTAATTTTTTTCATAGTTGTTCTATCAAAAACTTGAGCTGTTGAGAATGCAATAAGTATTATTTTTTTGTGAAAGCTATCTAAAATGTCAAAAATTTAGATACCACTATTTTCGAATAGCAATTTCATAAACTATCTTAAATTTTTGCTTAAGACCGCTACCTCCTCGAGTTATATATCACCTGATAGGTTATTTAACAGAGTATGGTTTTGATAAAGTTTTTGAAGAATAGAGTGCTCTACCTGGTGGTGGAAAATGGAACTAAAATAACGCTATTTTTTAAAATCTATAATAATAAAGAGACAAGTTTGTGTGTGTGTCAACGCTGTTCTGAAGAGTCTGCTGTACGTAGAGTTACAAAATGTGGAGGGAAGGTATTTTTATACATGTAGTTTTGCACCTCGAAGCCCGATTTTCAACTTTTTGATTAGATTTTTTTTGATAATTTTTTTAGGCAATTTTTAGAGTTTTCTTTTTTGCAGTTTTATCTCATTAGTGAAAGAAATACGGTTTCATTCTTTTAACCCAATATAGCAATTTTTTTCTCTTTTCAGCAAAGTTTATTCGGAATTTGTACAGCGATTTTTGATTTTTTAACGAACTTTTAATGCGTTTCTTAGTGTTTTTTTCTAATTTTCAATTTTTTTTTTTTTTTTTTTTTTTTTTTTTTTTTTGAGATTGATAAAAAGAAAACCTTTTCAAACTTTTAGCCCTAAATGATTTTTAATGCGATTTTCAATGTGAATTTTAACGCTTTTTCAAGATTTTTTGCGTTTAGCATCTATTTTTTTCATAGTTGTTCTATCATAATCTTGAGCTGTTGAGAATGCAATAAGTAGTAATTTTTTTTGCGAAATTTACCTAAAATGTCAAAAAATTAGTTACCACTATTTTCGAATTACAATTTCATAAAATATATTAAATTCTTGCTTAAGACCGCTACCCCCTCGAGTAATGTATCACCTGATAGGTTGTTTAACAAAGTATCGTTTTGATAAATTTTTTGAAGAATAGAGTGCGCTAGCTGGTGGTGAAAAATGGAACTAACAGAACGCGATTTTGTTAAAATTTGGAAATATAACAATGTGATTTATTTTAAATTTTAAAATGGTTTACAATACATGATAAAAAATGTAAACAAACAATGGTGTGACACATTTCAGGGTGCGTGAAAAGAGGGGCGCGAACAAAATTAGGAAATGTAATAAGGAGATCTGTTTTACACTTTAAGGTAGTTTATAACGCATGTTAAAATTTTTAAAGTACTGGCGATGCTCTAGAGAGACCGCTGCACGAAGTTATGTATGAAATTTTACACCTTGAAGGCCGATTTTCAGTTTTTTAAATTTAATTCATATGCGAATTTTAGCGATTTTTAGGCGATTTTTCGACATTAGCGAAAAGGAAAGCGGTTTCATTCTTTCGACCTAAATTAGTGAATTTTGTTCTCTTTTCAATATAATTTATTTGGATTTCGTGCAACGATGTTTGGATTTTTAATGAATTATTTAATGTAAATTTTGCCGCTATTATTCGACATTAGTAAAAGGAATTTTGCTTAAAACTTTCAGGCTAATGTATTAAATTTAAGCTGTTAAGATTTATGAATTTCAGCTAATTTTAATGCGATTTTTCGAGATTTTTTGCGTTTGATGTCGGATTTTTGTAATTCATGAGATATTTCCAATTACAACGTTTTACCCTATTAGAGTAAATTTTGACCCCTGTGATTTTTTAATATTGATTTTTAATGCACTTTTCAATGCAATTTTTAGAAATTTTTCGAGTTTTATGGTGGTTTTTTGATATTTGGAAGTAAAAATTGATTTCAAACTTTTAATCTAATATAATTTTAGAGATTTTTAACGCGATTTTTCAAGAATTGTTGTGTTTCGTGTCGATTTTTTATTATCTATAAAGGATTTCCTTTTACTACGTGATTATCCTGTCGACCAATTTTGCCAAATTATTTCAATCGTGAAACAAGCCAAATTATGCAAATAAATGTAATTTTTATGTTAAATAATGAAAGAAGGGATAATTTAGAAAAACATTAATACAAATACACATAAAAATAAGAAGTAAAAACCACTTGATGACGTAACAAACATATGTAACATGTTTAATGTCGAGTGAAAATGTAATTTACGATCCGCCATTATTGTAGTTTAATCTTATGGTTTAACCCAGATAGTTTCTTGGTCAACCGGATAATCAAATAGTTCAGATTTCCGATTACAATGTTTTATCCATTTGATAAAATTCTGATTACTGCGATTTAAAAAATAACTAGCGATATTTAGTGCATTTTTCAATGCGTTTTTAATGAACTTTTTAATGTGATTTACTACTAATTTTTTCGATCCCCACCACAGTGGTGTTTTAACAATAAAAAAATTATTTTGGTTTCAAACTTTTAGCCTAATATAGTAAATTTCACCATTTACCTTTTTTTAATTTTGTCGATTTTCAATGTGATTTTTGATATATTTTGTGTTCTGCGTCGATTTTTTTGTAATTCATGTAAAAAAGAATGGTTGCTACGTTTTACATGACTAGAATATTTTTTTATTCACGGGATGTATTTACATTTAGCGATTTTTAATGAATTTTTCAATGATTTTGTATTGGTTTTTTTAATCTCACGGCTATTTTTTGAAATTTCGAAAAGGAAATTAATTTCAAACATTTACACTTCATTTACGAATTTTGAAATTTAGTGATTTTTTAATGCAATTTTTTGCAATGTTTTCATTATTTCTCACGCTTTGCGCCGATTTTTTCACTCGTATTTAAGAAATAATTCAGATTACACTATTTTACTCTATTAATGTAAATGTTGTCCCCCCGCTATTTTTAAATTTGAAACGATTTGTAATGATTTTTTGAATACAATTTTTAGATGTTTTCGAGTCCACGGCGATTTTTTCACAATTGGAAAAGAAATTTTTAAATAATTTGTAGCTTAATGTAGTAAATTTTGACATCAATGATTCAGATTTTTTGTGTATATTCATAAAATGTTTAGTAAGTTTTGTGTCGGTATTTTTTAACTAATGGAAGAGTTCAGATTTCAATGTTTTGTCCCATTATGGTAAATTATGTCCGCAGGAATTTAATATAAATGTTTATCTTACTATGGCAAATTTTGTCCGGATTTTTTAATTTTACTGATTTTTAATCTGTTTTATAGTGATTTTTCAAGTTCTGTGACAGTTGTTGACATCTGTAAAAGAATTTCGGTTTCTAACTTTTAGCATAAATAGTATAATTTGTTCTCCACGCTTTTATGAAGTTTGCCAATTTCTAATGCGATATTCAATGTAATTTTTAGTTAGTTTGGGGGATTTTAGGTGTTCCGTGTTGACTTTTCCTTATTCATGAACGATTTCCGATTACAATATTTTCGACTGAATATTAAATTTTTACAGCCATGAATTTTAAATATTCAGCGATTTTTAATATAGTTTTCGATACGATTTTTAGCTATTTTTTTAAGTTCCTTGGCGATTTTCTGCCATTCAGAAAACAATTTTTATGTCAAACATTTTGTTTAATGTAATTATGTTTCGAATGCAATGTTTTATCTCTTAATATGATTTTGGCGTTTCATGCCTACATTTTGTAATTTATGAATGATTTCGATCATAACCCCCCCCCCTTCGCCCTGCTTTAATATTATTTTTTTAAGCATTGACTTCCAAATATTTAGCTATTTTTAATGCAATTTTCAATGTCATTTTTAGCCATTATTCAAGTTCCGTGGCGATTTTTTTACATTCGGAAATCGATTTCGATTTCAAACTTTTTGGTTAATATGGTTAATTTCTTGATTACAATATTTTATATTATAACAGTGAATTTTTACCCTAGGGATTTTTAAATGTTTTACGACTTTCATTACAATTTTCAATGCAATTTTTGGGCTTTCTCAGTCTTTTTTTAATTTTAACATTTTTCAAAGGAATTCGATTTTAAATTTCTAGACTAATAAGAGTTTGGTTTCAAACTTTTATCCTTTACGGTAATTGTTTTGCTCTCTTATTTTGATCTACAGTAATTTTTAATGCAGTATGCTTTTTTTTTTTTTTTTTTTGAGTCTACGGCGATTTTTTTCAGATATGGAAAAGGAATTCGGTTTTTAATTTCTTTGCTAATATGATAAATTTTCTCCTGTGCGATTAAAGATTTTTATTGTAATTTTTTAGCAGTTTTTTTCTTATTTCAATGCTTTTTACATCATCAAATTAATTAGGTTCAAAACATTTCTCCAAGTAGAGTAAATTTTGAGTTCCGTGATTTTTGAAAATTTTGCCATTTTTAAAGCGATGTTTACGTTTCTTCGCGACCCGCTTCGATTTTTTAGAGGTTAAATTTTTGGCCGAATTTATTAAATTCTGATCTCTTTTCTTCAAAGTTTATTCGATTTTCGAAACACAATTTTTGAATTTTGTTCTATATTTTTGAGATTTTTAATGTTTTTGGCGATTTGTAAGATTTTTCCACATTAGTAAAAATAATCCAACTTCAATTTTCTAGCCCATCTCTTTTCAACGAAGTTTAGACGAAATTCGTGCAGCATTTTTTTTATTTTTCGAGGTTTTTACTATGATTTTTAAAGTTTTTTCGCAATTCATGCTATTTTTTGATGAACCCGGGCAACGCCGGGCAGAACAGCTAGTTAAAAAATATAGCAACACAATATTTAAAAAACCCTAATTGTGTTTATAGGCTATACGCAATAAAATTTCAAATTTTAGCTAAAAATTTGAAATTTGTTTATTTTTACAATTTTTTTTTCCATAATTAGACCGTTATATAGATTTCGAATAATTCTTTTCATAAAAATAGAAAATATCGTGCAGTGAAGGGTTAAGGTTGTCCAGCAAAACAACAGGATGTACCTTTAATTAACAGGCAAAACAAAGTATGCACAACGACAAGCAAGTACTGCAGAAATACGCACACGAAGCAAAGTTTATTGCCGCTCGATACCAGGTATCTAACCAGTTAAGCTGAGATAACTCGGCAGGTAGGGGCCTGGTCATCGGTTAGAAAGAAAGAAAGATTGTCCAGCCAATAGCTGAATAAGCTTACTGTTTGAACACAGACTGCTGTAGTCACAAAAATGGTGCCTAGCATAAATGCCGACTTAACGAGGCCGACGGGGGAAATCCCCCCCCCCCCACACACACACACACTAATTTTAAAGTGTTATTTTTTTCTTAATAAATCAGTGATTTAATTGACAAAAAGTTTTAAAAATTAGTGGTATGAATATACTTGATTGCCTCTTTCGCGCACATGAAGTCGGTCCTTATGGTATCTATTTATAATAAAATGACATACACCACTGGCTATTAAAATTTCTGTATCAGGAAGAAATGCAGATAACAAAATGATATTTATTGGACAAATATATCATGATAAAAATAACAAGTGATTAAATTTTCAAGAAATTTGCGTGCATAGATCCTGAGAAATCAACCACTTCGGGCAGTAATAACAGCACTTACGCACCTGGGCATTGAGACCAGCAGAGATTAAATGGCATGTACAAGTAAAGATGCCCTTGCAGCTTCAACACGTTGCCACAGTTCATCAACCATAGTGACTAGCTAGTAGGTTACGAACCAGTCGCTCGGCAACCATTGACCAGACGTTTCCTATTGGTGAGAGATCTGGGAAACGTGCTGGCCAGGGCAACAGCCGAACATTTTCCGTATCAAGAAAGGTACTAACAATACCGGAAACATGCGGTCGGGCATTATCCTGCTGAAACGTAGGGTTCAGCAGATCTGTAATAAAGGGTAGAGCCACGTGTCGTAAAATATCAGAAATGTAACGCGCACTGTTCAGAGTGCTGTCATTGCGAACAAGAGATGACAGAGACGCGTATACAATGTTACCCCTTACCATCACGCCTGGTGATGGGCCAGTATGACGATGATGAATGCACGCTGCCAATGTGCGTACCCCACGATGCATCCAAAACGGATGCGACCATCATGATGTTGTAAGCAGAACCTAGATTCATCTGAAAAAATTATGCCTCGCCATTCGTGCACCCAGGTTCGTCGTTGATCACATCATTGAAGGCACTCCTGTCTATGACGCAACGTCAAGGAAAATCGCAGCCTTAACCTCGGAGCTGAGAGTCTATGCTTCTGCAAATGTCGTCGAATTGTTCGTGCAGACACTTTTGTTTTGCAAATGACCCCATTCTTTCACTCGGGGCTCGTGACGTGGTTGAAGATCCATTACGTACATACGGATAACATGCTTGTCTTCTCGGCTGCTAGTGATAGGGGGCCGTTACGATCCCATACGGCGTTCCGTATTATCGTTCTGAATCCAACGATTCTATATTCTGCAAACAGTCATTGGATCTCGAGTAACGCGAGCAGTAATAATGCGATACGATAAACCGCAATCCCGGTAGGCTACAATCTGACCTTTATAAAAGTCAGAAACATACTGGTACGCATTTCTCCTTCTTACACGAGGCGTGACAACAATTTTTCACCAGTCAACAGCGCTCAAATGCAATTTCTGTGTGAGAAACCGGCTGAACAATTTCCTCATTTAAACACATTGTAGGTGTCGCAACAGCACCTGCTTTGTCAGAATGCGCTGAAAAGCTAATCATTTGCACATCATAGTACCTTCTTCCTGTAGTTTAAATTTCATGTCTGTAGCATGCCTCCTTCATGGTGTAGCAATTTTAATGGCCAGTCAGTGTATAAAGTTCGGCAAGACCACTTGCAATACTTCAATAGAGAGAGAAAAGCTGACTAATCTCGAAATCTTGCGAACTATGTAAAATGGTCTGTTATAAATATGCAAGGAGCAGCATCGATTTAATATGAAGACACTCTCGCACATAGAATGCTAAAGAATGGCAGGTGTACAACGCTCGTTTGTTCATTTTCGCTACTCTGTTACATAATGGATTGCATCAGAAAAATAGATAAGGGCCATCCATGTATAATGTCACGCTTGGGGGGGGGGCTAAGAAAAAATGTGACATCACACATTTTGGTTAAAATAAGAACATTAAAAATCGCCAGATTACAATTTGAAGTTATTTTGAAATTAAAGTATTTTGTGTTCATATATCAAAGATAAAATTCAAAGCCAAATGTACTATTAAATTTCATTTCAAATTCAAAAATACTACTGTTTTGAACTGCTGTTTCATTTTAATATTTTATTACTATTGTATATTAATTATAATTTTAGTTGTAAAACTTAATCTTATTGCATACAAAATAAGTATGGAAACTATTTTTATTGTTAATATCACAAAAGTCATTAAAACAAACAATTAAATTTTAAAATACAATTTGAAATATGATCTATAACATAGTGCTTTGTTTCTAAATTGCAAATATATGTAATATAGCGTGACATGTGACAAGGGGGAGGGGGGAGTACGGTGAAGTGTGACACTTTGTGACAAAGGGGGAGAGGGGGTCAAAAATATTGAAAAAAGTCTGGCATCATTTATGGACGGTCCCTAACATCACTTTCACTAAAGACTACAACCAGCGACATGTATTTGCAACTTTCTGATGCGTTTCGTGGTGTAACTGTTCTGAAAATCGTGAACATGAGTATGAGTATTGCTATTGACGCATGCTATTTTTACTATTCATGTACGTAAGGTTCCTTTTTGTATTAAATCACAACTTTCTATTAATCTTAACTTTGTAATTGGTTATTTCCTGTTATGATAGTAAAACATTTAATGAAATTTAGACGATGTCATTCTGTCAATATACTATGAACGATAATAGGCACTGTGTTGTTGCTTTAGGAGTGTAAAAAAAAAAAAAAAAAAAAAAAAAAAAAAAAAAAAAAAAGTATGATAGTAAGAGCATTTAATGAAGTTTAGACTATCATTCTGCGAATATGATGTGACCATGAGAGTCAATATGTTACTGCTTTTGTAGTTTTTTTTAGAGTTACAATAGTAAGAATATTTAATGAAATTTAGACTGCTTTTCTAACTCGAAGCAGACTCACGTGATCTCTAACTTGGCAGTACAATTTTATGTTTTGTGATGGGAAATAATTACTACAATTTATTATAATAAATTATTTCTATTCCCTTCCTCAGGTTAGTAAAGTCGGCGTTTTCAGCTGTGGTCCGTCTGCTATGACCAAGAACATCACAAAGGCGTGCGAAACCGTGAACAAGAACAGAAAGTTACCCTACTTCATGCATCACTTCGAGAACTTTTAGAGTTATAAATAGTTAAAATATTATTGAAAACAGGGCGCTGCAGATCGGATCCTTTCTACAGACGCCGAATCTGCCAAAAAAACAACTTTCTGCACATGGATCAGTAACTTCTGTGATTTTGTTTTTTCCCTTTTCCAGTGGCAATTTGTTTTTAATGTTTTGGACAAAAAAGAAAATCACGTACGTTCACTTCCTCGTTGAAGGGTGTACAGCGAAAAGTGCAATCGATGCCTAAAGCGCTGAAGAGATATTCTGCTGTGTGGAAGAAGAGGAAGGCCATTGTTAAGCATTTTAACTAGAAAAATATTTAATTTTTATGTTGGATGTTTTTAGAGTTTATTTTGTTAGTCGTTAGGTTGAATTTATTTTGTCTCAAAAAATTGCATGGTGCTAAAACGTGAAAAAGTGTTGCCAATCCCCACTAAGGATTTCTCCTAGATACCTATTAAAATATCTCTAGACTTATCTGAAAATCTCCAAAATCAGTTGCGCTACCAATGTTAATAATATAATACAGAGCTCGCTGTTGTGGTTGTATAGTAAATAGAAATCAATGATTTTAAATATATCCATTTTCATAACATGCGTAACTTCTTTTCCCTAGCACACAGTTTTGTTATGTAAAAAGTGAAATAACTGCACAAATTTCCCGCGATTTCAACAATAGTGGAATTTCTCTGCCCACATCTTAATAAAACCCCTTAAAAAGCTGGACACTATTTTCAATTCCCTAAATCTAGGAGGAAAATCTCGAATTTGGCATCACTGATGAGAAAAATTAAATAATAAAAGTGTTATGTAAAGAACACTTTTACTAAACTCATTTGAAGATCAGCATTAAAAAAAAAAAATAAAAAATACCAGCAAGTAAATTTATGCTTCCGTTTATAAAAATGTATTTTAGATCCAACAAGTCTAGATTTTTGAGAATCGAGAGACATTTATTGGGGAAATTTCTGGTAAAAATTTCCTCTTTTTTGTACTGGTTTTGATAAAATAAATTTTATCTTGAAATTAGTTTAAAAAGTTTTAATTATTATCGAAAATTGTAAATTAATGCAATATCAACTTAAAATTATTAATAAAGGAAAATTATACAAAAGTTATTTTGGCGATGGAGTACTAATTCTACACAAATTTTGTTCTTTAAATTATTAAAAAAATCCAAAAAAGAATATTGTACATCGTGAATAATTCAGATCTCAACTTCAAAAATTGCTGTATATGATTAAAATCATTTTCAGCTTGATTTTACTAAAATTTTTAGAAATCGATAAAGCCTAAAGAATTTTGGCTATAAAGAAATTTTTTTCAAGCGAAATTGCAATCCTTTTATAGAACTCAAAATGAAAGCTTTTAAACTAAGCCAAAAAAGGGTCGAGTTCATCATCTCAGTTTAGGAAGTCTAACTAAATATGGATGAGCCCTTCGTTAGGATGAAAATTGCCCAAGGAATTGTGCGTTTGGTAATTAATCTTCCAGCCGTAATTCATATTCATCACTGCATGCAATTAACTACGTATTTCATTTTTATTTCTTACGCACTAAATCTTATTAGAAAACTAATTGGAGATTAAATAATTTTAACAAAGAAAACATTTTGAGATGAAAAACAAATGTAGAAAGGTGATTTATATGTGTAACGTTCACTTTCTGATTTATAACTCTGAGGCGGACTCTATAGTGTAACGTTCAAATGAGCTTTAAATGGCATTCAAGTGATTGTCAACCGTGATGAAAGAAATTTTGTATTTATATTTTTGTAATCTATGAAGTGAAAAGCTGTGTCTTGTATTTTAACTGTTTTTATTGTTACTTGAAGCGTTAAACTGTCTGATGAAATATTTTTATTATTTTTTTAAGTTGTGAATTTTATATTTAAATAAAAGTTTTAAATTAAAATTCTTTATCGCATTTGTCATTTTCACTTGTTATCCATCTTTTCCAGACACTATTTAATATCCATAACTTTTTTTTTTAGCCTCCGATGCTATTTCTTTCAGACAAGCGAAAAATGTCGTGTCATCAGCCCTGAATTTTCTACTGAACCGATTTTGATAATTATTATTTTTTTTTTAATGAAAGCTATTTATTTGTAGTTGTGCCCATTTTAGCTATTTTTTAATTTATTTCCATTTTTATATTTTATTTTTAATTTTAAATGCTTTTTTACGATATTTCTTCAAAAATGGTGGCAACTTAGTTTAGCTTTTCTCCCGATAATAAAAATTTATTTTCCATTATTAACCGACTTCAAAGAGGAGGTTATGATTTCGGCCTGTATGTATTTGTTGTTCACTCATAACTTTTTTAAATATGAACCGATTTTGATAATTCTTTTTTTGTTTGAAAGCGTAAGATGCCCGTGTGGTCCCATTTCAATTTCATCAAGTTCTGGTGATTAGAAATTTTTAAAAATAAAAACATTAAAATTCCAATTCTTTTTGAAGCAGTCATCCAATTATAAGCGTTCATTCTTCATGTATTCTCAGGCTTTCATATCGAGCACACAAGTCAGATGTGTGTGTACAATAAATAAAAAAAATTTCGGGCTATAACTCTTACAACGACACGAGATATTTTTTCTACAAAGTGCGAAATCTTGACTGACAAATGCCGAGATCTAGATAGATTTTGCGCTGTTAGCGAAATAAGATTGATCAATGTGAAAATTTCCACTGGTAGAAATCTTCAGCTGTAGTTGCATAATGACTCCACCGTTTGTATAGATCTCTATTTTGACCAATGAAAATGCTCCATCCATCTGTTGATTAGAACATTTAAAAAATAAAAATTTAAATTCAGATTTTTTTACAAGCAGTCGTTCAATTAGAAGCGTTCATTTTTCATGCTGTTACGCTTACACTGTAAAAAAATTTACCCTTTTGCTGCATCGTCACTCCATGGCTTTTATAGAATATCCCTCTTTCGACCCATGAGAATGCTCCATAATAGGGTGAAGTAATCGTTTTCTATAAAAGCAGTGGAGTGACGATGCAGTAAAAGGGTCACATTTTTAAGTATTACGCAGATACATGATCTTGCGAGATTTTGATTGAACCGGATTCAGATAGATATTCGCTATTGCGAAATGAGATTGACCAATGAGATAAATAATACTTACTTTAAGCAGCGACAATTTCGCAAAAAATGCACACTTCTAAATGGTCAATCTGGTTTCTTTAATAGCGCAAAATCTTCCTGGTCGCAGCCAACACCGTGCGAAAGGGGGGTGAAGGAGGCAGTCTTCCCGGGCACAGAAATTTAGGGGGTGCCAAATTTATAGTGCCAACGTCATTTTTGAGTTGTTACAAGAGAAAGTTGGGGGAGAGGGCGCTAAACTGACACTTAGCCCCTGGCGTAGTTTCTCTTCGTACGCCCCTGATCGCGCCCAAGTTCTCTTTCGCTGTTAGCAAAATCAAAATGGCCAATTAGAAGTTTGCATTTTTGCGAACTTTTCGTTATTTGCTTAAACAGTGAAAAGTTTGGAAAATGCAGGCTTCTGATTAGTCAGTCTAAATAGTGGGAAAAAAATATACTTATGGATCGAAACCACTGTTGCGAAATCTTAACTAGATCAATTCTTCTATACACCAAAATGGAAAGCCTGCATCGATGCTTGCCGACATCGGAAATAGGTTTGAAAAAGCTAAAAACCCACCTTTAAATTACTTTTATATGTCAGAGCACAAGTGCCTGTGTATCAAAGTGATTTTTATGCTGGATGCACAAAGAGATTAAAGTACATTGCTATGTGTATCGATACTGTCTTCAGATTCACATTCAGTTATCGAGTGAAATATCGAGATGCTTTCAGATTTTCTTCTGACAGAATTCCTCAATATCAAAGTAGTAATATACGGGGATATTTAATAAGTTGAAACGAATCTAGACAAAAGAAAATGGGAAAACATTTTGATGAGTTTGCCATTAAAGTGAAGATAGTTAACTTCTTGACAGGCGACTAAACCCTGGCCGTCCACACAACGCAAGTCTCTTCTGATTGGACCGTAAGATAGTGCATTTCTATCAAAAAAGCACTAAGGAAGGCCTTTAATTTAAACAGCCGAACCAAAGCGTCCCCAAATTGAGCGACACGTTTATTACCCATTTTGTGGTCCAATATAATTGAAAATTAATCTCCGCTATCCATTACTTCATGTAATATCTACCAAAGAAATTTCTAAACACAAAATTGCATTTTCAGTAAAAACTTTTAACTTCGAATTTCAATTTCTATCCAGTAACTTTTTTTGAATACAGAGCACGCAGCATTCAGTAAGCAAATGTGTTCCAATGATCCCATGTTGCAAAAGAGTAAAGTTGTTTTGCCACAGCGCATGCTCATAGAGCTAGAATTGCTTAGATTTTTTTTTATAGAAAAGGTCAGTTTTACGGGCCAATCGGAGAAGACTTGCATTATGTGGACACGGTTATGTGGACGGCCAGGGTCTAGTCGCCTGTAACTTCTTGCACTCGGGGCCTCCGTCGCTGAGTAGTCAAGACACCATGCCGCTTTACGTGCACTTTGCGAGGGTAGGAGGTTGTGAATTTGACTACTGCTGGTTCTATTGCACACGCTTTTTGCGTGCAGCCCCTGGCTGTACTTCGTTCGTGTTATAAAAATTTCCTTGCGCTATTTCGTCCCTGTTCACTTTTAAAAATTTTAAACTTTTCCTGTATCGTCAATGCACCGCTTTTTTAGAATATCTCTATTTTGACCAATGAGAATGCTCCATATTAGAGTGAAGTAATCGTTTTCTGTAAAGGCAGTGGAGTGACGATGCAGCAAATGTTTCAAATTTTTAACAATATATATTGACGATGACTTATAAGCAGGCTTTCATGTCGAGCATACAAGTCAGATGTATGTGAGTTGTCCTTACACTCGTATAATCATACTCGTTCGGCGACTATCGTCAAGTTTTGGAAGTTTGGAATTTTTACTATTTGTGTAGTTTGGAAAACCGTGTCTGTCGATACCCATTTCTGAGATCCTTAAGAATTGATGTGGACCTTAAAGTTTGATGAATGTGACAACTTTTCGAAGAGTGAGATCTTATCTAAACAAGAAACCGCATCCTAAAAACCCAAAGATCCACAATGATACTAACCAACATTGTAAGTTGCTATCGAATAGCTGAAAATGAAATAGCAAATTTACCAGCAAATTTAATACTTTAAAGCCCAGCAAAGTACATCAATTAGTCATTGCATTGCAAAGAGACATCACATATCAGTACACATAAATGAGTATTACTGTATGAATAACTAAAAAGTAGGAAATAAAATAAGCTTTTTCAAAAAAAAAATATCAACCGACTTCAAAAAAAGCGCTAAAAAGAATTAAATAATTCTTTAAAATTCTCTAATGACAAAATGTTATTGAAAAATCAGACATCGAATATCAGGTACCGGCATAAAAACGGTTAAATTTAATTTATATAATTTAATATCCATCAAACATGGATTTTAGAGAGAATATTTTTTTCAAGAGATGAATTTGCATATTTATGATTTAATTTATGAATATAATCATATAAAATAATGAATTACTTTTTGAAGTTGGTGCCAAACAATCACAATCGACAATGATCATTACCATTTTAGTTATAGTACAAGGGACAATATATTCATAATTCTTATTGTATTAATGATAGTTTGGCACCAACTTCAAAAAGTAATTCATTATTTTATATGATTATATTCATAAATTACATCATAAATATGCAAATTCATCTCTTGAAAAAAATATTCTCTCTAAAATCCATGTTTGATGGATATTAAATTATATAAATTAAATTTAACCGTTTTTATGCCTGTACCTGATATTCGATGTCTGATTTTTCAATAACGTTTTGTCATTAGAGAATTTTAAAGAATTATTTAATTCTTTTTAGCGCTTTTTTTAAAGTCGGTTGATATTTAAAAAAAAAAAAAAAAAAAAAAAGCTTATTTTATTACTTTCCACAAGTCAGAAACTTTATTTCATCAGTGAACATGTCCTCGCATTTAAAAGAAAAAAGTTAATTGTTTTCGTAAAATTTAACCTCAATAAAATGATTGCATATAATTATGCACTAATTGAGGTAAAATATATATATATATATATATATATTTACTGAGAAATAATATTAATAATGTAAATAAAATAACAGAAAATAATTTATGATAAAAATTAATGTCTAAAGCAAAGTAAGAAATATTTCAAATGAGGAAAATGATGGCATTCAGCAACCTGATAAAATAAATTTACAATATTATTACGGACGCCTTTTTCATATTACTAATAACAGTAACTTTTAAAAAACATTTGAAGAGAAAATGCCGTCACTATTTAAAACATCGCATTTTTACTCATAACGATATTACATTTCAATATTTCTTTTCATTATGGACACTGAGATTTACTTGAGATTTTCGATACCCGATTGAGATTTTACTTTCAGATGACTTCAGTTAGTGAAAATAATGTCATAATAAAAATAAAATTAGTTTTTTAATAAATTTATTTTTCTGTAGTGCATATAAAATAAAATTTCTGGATTTCGCCGGATTACAATTTTAACTGAAGATGTGCAAATATTTGCATGCAAAATTGTAACTGGAAAACTTGACATTAAGTTTGGAAATATATTTATTATATATTGATTTAATAATGTAATTACTTTTGCTTTTTTTTTTTAAAGCCAAATCGATCGGGTCTTTTAAACATTTCATTCGTCGAATTCGACGGGATTCCACTCGTTTTATTGTTAAAATGCATTTCCTTTTTCCCAGAGTCTATAAAAAAGCGTTTAAACTAAAGAAAAAATGATGAAAAATTTTTTGATGAATCTAGGCAATGAAGAAGTAGCACGTCAAATTGTATCTCTATTATTCCGCAATTCCAAGCTCTCAGAGAGAAATTGCTAATCAACTGGGTATTTCACGCCGTTCTGTGTGCTATTATATTGATAAACACTAGAAAAATGAAGTTAGTTCATTGCATTCTAAACGGGGTGCCCTTCTAAAAAACATCTATCGATTTTTTTTTTTTTAGCATCCGATGCTATTTCTTTCAGACAAGCTAAAAATGTCGTGTCATCAGCCCTGAATTTTCTACTGAACCGATTTTGATAATTATTTTTTTAAATGAAAGCTATTTATTTGTCGTTGTGCCCATTTTAGCCATTTTTTAATTTATTTCCATTTTTATATTTTATTTTTAATTTTAAATGCTTTTTTACGATATTTCTTGAAAATGGTGGCAACTTAGTTTAGCTTTTCTCTCGATAATAAAAATTTATTTTCCATTATTACTTTCCACAAGTCAAAAACTTTATTTCATCAGTGAACATGTCCTCGCATTTAAAAGAAAAAGTTAATTGTTTTCGTAAAATTTAACCACAATAAAATGATTGCATATAATTACGCACTAATTGAGGTAAAAAAATATATTTACTGAGAAATAATAATAATAATGTAAATAAAATAACAGAAAATAATTTATGATAAAAATTAATGTCTAAAGCAAAGTAAGAAATATTTCAAATGAGGAAAATGATGGCATTCAGCAACCAGATAAAATGAATTTACAATATTATTACGGACGCCTTTTTCATATTACTAATAACAGTAATTTTTAAAAAATATTTGAAGAGAAAATGACGTCACTATTTAAAACATCGCATTTTTACTCATAACGATATTAGATTTCAATATTTCTTTTCATTATGGACACTGAGATTGAGATTTTACTTTCAGTTGACTTCAGTTAATGAAAATAATGTCATAGTAAAAATAAAATTAGTTTTTTTAGCCTCCGATGGCTATTTCTTTCAGACAAGCTAAAAATGTCGTGTCATCAGCCCTGAATTTTCTACTGAACCGATTTGGATAATTATTTTTTTAAATGAAAGCTATTTATTTGTAGTTGTGCCCATTTCAGCTATTTTTTAATTTATTTCCATTTTTATATTTTATTTTTAATTTTAAATGCTTTTTTACGATATTTCTTCAAAATGGTGGCAACTTAGTTTAGCTTTTCTCTCGATAATAAAAATTTATTTTCCATTATTACTTTCCACAAGTCAGAAACTTTATTTCATCAGTGAACATGTCCTCGCATTTAAAAGAAAAAAGTTAATTGTTTTCGTAAAATTTAACCACAATAAAATGATTGCATATAATTATGCACTAATTGAGGTAAAAAAATATATTTACTGAGACATAATATTAATAATGTAAATAAAATAACAGAAAATAATTTATGATAAAAATTAATGTCTAAAGCAAAATAAGAAAAATTTCAAATGAGGAAAATGATGGCATTCAGCAAGCAGATAAAATGAATTTACAATATTATTACGGACGCCTTTTTCATATTACTAATAACAGTAACTTTTAAAAAACATTTGAAGAGAAAATGACGTCACTGTTTAAAACATCGCATTTTTACTCATAACGATATTACATTTCAATATTTCTTTTTATTATGGACACCAAGATTGAGATTTTACTTTCAGATGACTTCAGTTAGTGAAAGTAATGTCATAGTAAAAATAAAATTAGTTTTTTCTTTTCTTTCTTTTTTTTTAATAAATCTATTTTTCTGTAGTGCACATAAAATAAAATTTCTGGATTTCGCCGGCACACAGATTACAATTTAACTGAAGATGTGCAAATATTTGCATGCAAAATTGTAACTGGAAAACTTGACATTAAAATTGGAAATATATTTATTATATATTGATTCAATAATGTAATTACTTTTGCTTTTTTTTAAAAGCCAAATCGATCGGGTCTTTTAAACATTTCATTCGTCGAATTCGACGGGATTCCACTCGTTTTATTGTTAAAATGCATTTCCTTTTTCCCAGATTCTATAAAAAAGTGTTTAAAATAAAGAAAAAATCCGTTTTTGATGAATCTAGTCAATGAACAAGTAGCACGTCAAATTGTATCTCTTTATTATTCCGCAATTCCAAAGTCTCAGAGAGAAATTGCTAATCAACTCGGTATTTCTCGCCGTTCTGTTTCCTATTATATTGATAAACACAAGAAAAATGAAGTTAGTTCATTGCATTCTAAACGGGGTTGCCCTTATAAAAACCTCTATCGATTTTTTCCCCTAATCGGAGGCGAAACTGAATTCTGCAATGGCAGGATCTACATTCAACTTGTTTTTTTTTTTAGCTTTCGATGCTATTTCTTTCAGACAAGCTAAAAATGTCGTGTCATCATCCCTGAATTTTCTACGCAACCGATTTTAATAATTATTTTTTTAAATGAAAGCTATTTATTTGTAGTTGTGCCCATTTTAGCTATTTTTTAATTTATTTCCATTTTCATATTTTATTTTTAATTTTAAATGCTTTTTTACGATATTTTTTCAAAATGGTGGCAATTCAGTTTAGCTTTTCTCTTGATAATAAAATTACAATATCAATCAAATACAATATTATTACGGACGCCTTTTTCATATTACTAATAACAATAACTTTTAAAAAGTATTTGAAGAGAAAATGACGTCACTATTTAAAACATCGCATTTTTACTCATACCGATATTATATTTCTGTATTTCTTTTCATTTTGGACACTGAGATTGAGATTTTACTTTCAGATGACTTCAGTTAGTGAAAATGTCATAGTAAAAATAAAATTAGTTTTTTTTTTTTTTTTTTTTTTTTTTTTTTTTTTTTTTTTTTAATAAAATTAGTTTTCTGTGAGTGCATATAAAATAAAATTTCTGGATTTCGCCGGCACTCAGATTACAATTTTAACTGAAGATCTGGGAATGGGTCTTTTAAACCTTTCATTCGTCGAATTCGACGAGATTCCACTCGTTTTATTGTTAAAATGCATTTCCTTTTTCTCAGAGTCTTATAAAAAAGCGTTTAAACTAAAGAAAAAATTCGTTTTTGATGAATCTAGTCAAAGAAGAAGTAGCACGTCAAATTGTATTTCTTTATTATTCCGCAATTCCAATGTCTCAGAAAGAAGTTGCTAATCAATTGGGTATTTCACGCCGTTCTGTTTGCTATTATATTGATAAACACAAGAAAAATGAAGTTAGTTCATTGCATTCTAAACGGGGTCGCTCTTCTAAAAAACCTCTATCGATTTATTTTTTCTTTCTTTCTTTCTAATCGGAAGCGAAACTGAATTCTGCAATGGCAGAATCTACATTCAACTTGTTTTTTTTTTTTTTTTTTTTTTTCTAATCGGAGGCGAAACTGAATTCTGCAATGGCAGTATCTACATCCAACTTTTTTTTAAGCGACAGCGTAGGGTTGTCGTTTTTTGTCGAGATCTAAAGGTAAAATAACACAACAAATATACATTCGTTGCTTTTGCATTTACAAAACGGCATTCTAGATGACAGAAAGAACCCCTTTTCTGAAATTGATATTTTAGGGGGCGTCTGGTCATTTAGGTTTTAAAATATGCATTAAAACTACTGGCCCGAAACCCTTTAAGCGTCCTGTAGATTGTTTCATTCATGTTTAATGATTGATAAAATAACTGTAAGTATTGGTGTGAAGATTTGTATTTGATAGCTTTACATATCTTTTTATTTTACAATTCAAAAAATTAACCTTAATGTCAATCTTGTGTTAAATAAATCTTTGAATTAAAATATTACGTGACGGAAAAACAGTGTTAGGCCGCTTAAAGGGTTAACATACATCATCCGCTCCCCCGAAGTAATGAGATATCCCCCCGGAAGATTTGAGATTTTGTGTTTTCAATGGTTAAAAAAGAGCAATTTCCTTCCTGAAAACCTTATAATGCCCCCCTCCCCCCCCCCGGAGCGTCAGAAATTTCTCCTTGAGAAAAATGTCTAAATTCTACACTGATGTATTTTTTTTTTCTTTTAATCAAGCAATTTAGTTTTTTATGGGAAAAAGAATAATGCGCAACTGAAGAGCTTAGTGGAAGAACATGATATGATATATTTTGTCAAAAAACATTTTATTTTAGGGATGAAAACGTTATAAGTTATGATAGATAAAACTAAAGTACTAAAATTCTACAGAGGTGTGAAAATTATTAGAATAATTGTGAAATTTATACTAAAATCTTATTCTCTAAAGAAATAATAAGGGATGGTGTTATATCTTGAGGCGCTTGTACCTCGGGACATCGATAATTTCTAATAAACTATTGGCAACAATGATCTGTTGTTTATTTCTAATAGTGACCTATAACCAACTGATTTCATCATAGTAGCAGATTACATCAAAAGCATTGCATTAACAACTAGGTGAGAGAAAGAAAATTTTACTAGTCCAAAGTAAATATTTTCCCCCATTCAAATTTCATTTTTTAACTACAGTCGGCCCCGCATAAACGAATATTAACGGTTCCAGAAAAAATATTCGATTAAGCGGGGTATTTGATTAAACGGGGAGGCATATAAATGTAATATTTAATGTGCAATAAAATGACAAAATTATTATATTTAAATAAAATATAGTATATAATTAAAATATTAATATAATTGTAGTTAAAATATAGTATATTTAATTACCAGAGTAAGAAAATCATTAAAAACTTTAATGGAATAATACAAATCAAAATAAAAACAAAATGACAAGTAAATACGCAATAGTTCAATGACAGTAAACACATGCATTTTGTTTACATAACACTAAATGCAGATCGTGTGAATTGGGTCCAAATTTTGTTATTAGAATTTATTTTACGTAATTTATACAGGTTTAAACTAGTCGTTGGGGGCCACCGTAATACTTAGCCATCATGGATATGTATATGAAAATAAAACATGTGAAACTATTTATACAATGCATTGCAATTCATAAACAAAATTTAAATATTGTTAATATACATAGTAATGCTATATTAAAGAACAACTGAATACACCAATTTCGACAAATTATATAAAACGCCAAACTACTCAAGTAGTACCGAACTGCGTAAAAGAAACATCCTTATAACTCCAAAAATAATAATTTTATTAACTAACAATTAACTGCGTCGGATTAAGCGTCTCATTTCCAATTAAAATATACTTCTGAATTGAAATTTGAATGAAATACAGGGTCATGAAAAATCGAAGAATGTGGAAAACAAGATTACAAATATCTCGGCTACTAATTATCTGATTGACTTCGTTCTTTATGCAAAATGTGTGTTATTTTATTGCCTTTTACGTCCATTCCTTAGAACAAAAAAATTCGAAAATTTTTATATATCTTTCATCAGAACGAATTTTTTGAGAGTCCGAAAAAAATAGTTCTGGATGATCGAGGTTGCTGATATTAAATAGGGTTCGTCCCATTCTTACATACTAACTACATACAAAATTTCAAGTCTCTATCTCAATTTGTTCAGGAGATAGAGCGTTTACAGACAGACAGACGGACGGCAAATTTTTTTTTTCTAAAAATATGTTTTTCGGAATCTCCACTATCTAAAACGTGTAAATCCGTCAAAAAATTTTTTTCGATTTTCAAAACGATTGCAAGACTTACCCTATACTACGTATGATGCGTAAGTAAAAAGTAGGTGAAAGTGGTTTATGGGAAATTTTAGAGTAAAAGATGGAGGAGATTTTCTTTTGAATGGTATCACAATCACCATCTTGAGCCTCTAAGTGATAACATATTATTATTAAAGGGCTACTTCAATCACGTGAAAAGATTTGCTCGTTAATGCTAATTCTATAGAAGAAATTTATAAAGATATCTCTATCGCATTTCAATATTTTTAAATGATCTTTTTTGTAATGGATAGCTGAGATCGATCTGTACAAAGGTCTTCGTCGTTTTTAACATTCGTTTTTATTCCTGATATTTTTAATGAGGTTGATTTCAGTTTCGGAACTGGTTTTGAAAATGAAAATGTCTCCATTAAAAATAACTGTATAAAAATCGAAAAAGTAAAAAAAAAAAAGTCCTTTGACAAACGAAAGTATACAAAATACTAGGACTTCCCTCAGAGGGATTAGTCTGAGCGATATTGCTGAGAATACACATTTAATAACTTGCGATTAGTAAAGAAAATGACATGTTACCTTTAATTGGTCATTCATTGGGATAGAATCGTTTATAACGAGAATATTATAGCTTAAAAATTGCCACAAAAAAAAAAAAAAAAAAAAAAAATTTAAAATTTTTAGTCATATTAACATCAAAGAATTCTCAAATTTAGAACTTTTTTTACTCATGCATTGATGGTGATTATTGTTCCTAAGCAAAATATAGTACATTTTGCAGTAAAGATGGTTACCAACATTTTTTGCCCACATTATTTTTTAAATCGGCTAGGTACTCCCAATGATAACGAAAAACACACAAACGTTATTGCGTTATAGCATAGAAATACAGAGTCAAAAGCTATTTATCTCCTATTATATACACATAAAATATCTAATTAGTGCTAGAAGATGCATTTTTAAATATAAGGTACCCTGGGGTAATAACGCCACGTTAAGGTTCTACCAATTTTCACGGCTTAGTTTTAGATTGTATTTTTCAAACAAATATATGATCTGATACAGCAACTCATTGACTATCTATATAAAATAAAATAATTTAACAGATATGTATTCATAAAATGTAATGGCGTTTTTTCTTGACCCATGCTATTTGGCGTTATTACCCACCTATATGGGTAATAATGCCATGCAAACAAAACTATGAAATAAGATGGGATAATTACATGTAGATAGCCCATTTCTAAAAATACAAACTCTAGAAACTTAGAAATTGACAAATTGCATTCTAAGATATTGAAAATGTTCAATTTTTGTGAAAGTGTAAGAAATATAAAGGTGTGGTGTGGGAGGGGGGGATGAGGCAAATGAATATCAGACAGTGAGTTTCTTTTTGCTTAAAAAGGACCGTTTAAATAAAAATATGAGAAACATTGCACAGTTTTAACTGAGTTTATTTGAATCAGTATTTAGGATGTAGCTCGGCCACTGTAGGCAATCAACCGGGGTATTAATGTCAAGGATTGGCGTTATTACCCCGGTATAGTTATTGCGCAGTACATTTTAAATTACAAATTATCTCGAGAAGATATCCAAAATCTTCAACAACATTTTAAAAGTACATGAAATGCACTACAAATATATGTAATTAACCAAGTATTTCCGGATAAAAAGATAGTCTTCACATATACAAAACGTATCTCGCAAATTTTAGATCAAGCGTTAATTTTAGTTGTTTGTAAAAACAATAAGACCTAAAAATGAAACAAATTAACTTGAAGCTGTTTTTTGCGATTTATATGACTCAAAACCCTTCTGCGCAGAGCACATGGGTGTCATTTACCTGATTATTTCATAATTATGCAAAATATAAGCACTTGGCGTTATTACCCCGCCTGGCATTATTACCCCAGGGTACCTTACATAGATCAATATAATGCTTCATTTTTTTTTTTTTAATATTTCTTAGTATTCATTTTTCCTTTATTTGTATTATTCAGTAAAAAACTCACTTTGTTAAGCCCGAATTGCGACAAACTTTTTATAAAAGCGCCAAAGTCCATATAACAGTGAAGTATTGTGAAGAGTATTAAATAGAAGGTAGTAAGACACTTAGCCAAGCGCAGGTAATAAATCGCCAAATATTGTTCTTTTCGCTCTCTCTCGAAATGCATTTTTTCCATACATTTAAAAAACACTATTTTGAGTCATCTTATTTAAAATTCAAATAAATAAATAAGAGGAAGCAATAATAGCATAAGTCAAAACATTTTATATCAACATCAAGGAATTGTATCGTAGTTACACATGTGGAAAAAAGCTGCTTTTGGCCAAAAAACGTAGTCTTCACTAAATTTGAATCCGATTAAAAAAGTACCGTAATTAATTAAAATGTTATAGGCGAGCTTGGTCTGTCCGCATTGTATTTTATTATTATTATTATTTATAAATCGTGGGGAATTAATACCTAATCCATAACGCACATAATATATGACTCTGTTATTACATAATTCACCTTTTTATCATCATAAAAATTATGTTTTTACTGATTTTTATTAACTCAACAGGAAAAATTTTGTGCTTTGAGCAATAGATGTCCGCATTTCATTTATTTAATTATTTTAACAAAATTCTTTGCATTTAGAAGAATTTTTATTTAAATAGGAAATCCAAATGTCGCTGTTAATAAAGAAGAAAGTTACAAAAAAGAGTTACAAAACGAGTAGACGCATACTATCAAATACGAAAAGCGACGAATCCAAAAAGACGTCGTATGAAATATCATCTTTTAAAGCAAAAAAACGAGGTCTGATTATCGAGCCTATTGATTACAAAATGTGCATTACATAAAAAAAAAAAAAAAAAAAAATTACTGCAAATATTGATTTTTTTTCTTTTGTGCAGTTTTGACTTCGAAAACTGCGCTATGTTGCAAAAAGATATAAGCGGCTATGAAAACACACGTGGTAAACGTTCATGCTCAGTTTTACAAATAAATTTACAAACTCAGTTTTACAAATATGTGCCATAAGATGGCACATATATGCCCTATACACACCGAGGTACCTAATTGGTGCCAAAATGGCGTTCAGTTGCCTAACCTGGTTATGATATAAATGTTATAATAAATTGTTTGTTCTAAAAATATTATCATTTATTGATAGTTATTTCTTTTTTTAATAACAGAAAATGTTTCGTTTATTCCTTTTTTCTTTTCATTTTGAAATAAATAAAAAACATGTTATTATAGCATGCTATATGTATCTGGTAATCAAAACGATGTTTTCGCCTAATTGGCATAAAAAATCTCGCCAAATCCGGTGCTTATATCTCTAGTATATTATCTCAAGTATTTTATTTATGTATACTATAATTGTTTTTACATACCACTTACTTCTTATATAAAAAAATAGGTAAATGGCTCCTTTATGCAGTATAAATTGTATAAATCTTTAAAAAATAACCCCCGTTGCCCCTTTTTGGATCGAATTAAAAACTGGTTGGATGTGTCAATCCCAAAACTTTCTTCTATCTCATAAGTACATTTTAATATTTAAAAAAAAAAAAAAAAAAAAAAAAAAAAAAAAAACGTGATGACCCCAAAGTTACCCACTATCGAATTTCCTCGAACATTTGACCTAGCCTAATGAGATTCTGGAATCCGAAAACCCTAAAACGCAAAATTTAATTAATATTCTGAGAAAATGAGCTTAGTAGTGCCTCATGTTTGGTAATTTATACTAAAACCTAATAAGCATCTATTTATGTCAAGACCTAACAGAATCTGAAATTTAATGGAATTTCGTCCATTAGCTCTTGAGATATAGTTATAACAAAAAAAAATTGCAAAACGTAGCACAGCAACACCATATCTTGGACAATTTATGCCAAAACGTAAAAAAGCGTCTAATTATGTTATGGTGTAAGAGAATCTGAAGTTTGATGAAATTCTGTGCATTAGTTCTTGAGATATAGCTAGTTTAAAAAAAAAGTGTAAAATATAGCACAGCAGCACCATCAGTTGAAGGATTTATAACAAAACGTAATCATCGTGTAATTATGTTATATGTCATTTTGTAACAAAATCTGAAGTTTGATGAAATTCTGTGCGTTGGTTGTTGAAATATAGCTATCGGAAAAATCGTGCAAAATGCAGCATAGCTGCACCACTTGTTGCAACGTTAATACCAAAATGTAATCAGCGTCTAATTATGTTATATATTCTAGTGTAACAGAATCTAAAATTTCATGAAGTTCTCTGCGTTAGTTCTTGAGCTATAGCTATCGCAAAAATCGTGCAAAATGTAGCATAGCAGCGCCACCTATAGGGCAGTTAACACCAAAACCTTATCAGCAGCTATGTATCTCAAGGTATCGCAGAATCTGAAGTTTGGTGAAATTCTGTGCATTAGTTCTTGAGATATAGCTATCATGAAAATCATGAAAAACGTGGCATAGCAGCGCCACTTGCTGGCCAATTTACACCAAAACTTAATCAACATCTACGTATATCAAGGGGTCACAGAATCTGAAGTTTGGTGAAATTCTGTGCATTAGTTCTTGAGATATAGCAATCTTGAAAATCATGAAAAACGAAGTATAGCAACGCCACCTGCAGGCCAATTTTCACCAAAAACCAATAGGCACTAATTCATATCAAGGTCTAACTGAATATAAAATTTTATTAAATTTCGAGCATTAGTTCTTGAGATAGAGCGCCCACAAATTTTTTGTCACATACAGACAGACAGACGGACAGACTCACAGACAGACATTTTCTAAAAATAGTCAAAACGTGTTCAGGACCTTCTAAAACGTATAAATCCGTCGAAAACCGGAAGTCGAAAATTTTCATGAATCCAATACTTTCTTCTTGTAAAGATAGAAGAAAGTAAAAATCAATGTCTAATTTCAGTATTGCTTCCATGTATGCATACATATTCCAAATTTCAAAGTTGTATGCCAACAGGAAATGGATGAAAAATGGGAAAAGATGTCACATATGCACCAGGATACATAATTGGCGTCACAATGGTATTATATTACCTGAGATGGTAACCCGGCTTTATTTATTTATTATTTGTTTATTTACTCATAAAATGTTTATTTATCTTCATTTCCTTTTTTTAATTATATAAAATATTTGTTTTTATAGTTATTAATTATTATTATTATTTTATTTACCGTAAGTTCTTTTTGAAAATAGAAAATAATTTAAAAATGTGTATGTAAGCGTTATTTGAAAACGGAGTTTTCGCCAAATGGGCTTTGAAAAAAATTGCGCCAAAAACTGATGCGCTTGTGGTATCCGTGCCGAAAAATTAGTGACCAGAATTGACTTCCACATACAAACAAAATATAAGTTAAAAGAAAACATGCAATGAAAATAAATATAAAGGGAAAATGATGTCATAAAAGAAACTTTTTACTTAAAAACGTAATTGTTTCTAATTTTCACACACGAAATATGTAAAACATTCTTTTAGCGATCAAAAAGTGCTGTTAAGAGATTATCACAAAATCTCAAAATCAAAGTTTTTATGACATTTTTTAATATAAAAAAATAACAGTTTTATTTTCCTGCATGATTAAATTTTAAAATGTTTTATTGCATTCAATATTTCTGAGTGCGAAAATGATTGTCTGAGCGAAGCGAAGTCTTTATTGTCTGAGCGAAGCGAAGTCTTTATACTCAGAGATACGTAACGATATTAAAATTCAAAAAAATTCTTTCGTCAAGCAAATCTCAAAAAGTTCTTATTAAAAGTACTTATTAAAGAGCAAATTAGATAATTCTTAATAAAAACCCATTTAGCATTTATATAATTTAAAAGGAGTTATCCCCCTCTTTTATACTTAACCTTTAAACTTCCAAAACTATTCAGAGATTTGAACGAAATCTGACAATTCTGCTTGAAAAACCCATTTATATAAATTAAGGGGGGGGGGCATTAGAACCCCTGTTCCCCTTATTTATACTTATTCAATGAACACCTAATAACAGTCACGGAATCGCCTCATCAGAATGATCCTAATCTAAATTTTGAACGAAAATTAATTCTGCATGAAAATCCCATTTATATCAACTAACGGGGGGGGGGGGCATTAGAGCCTCTGTTCCCCCTATTTATACTTATTCAATGAACACCTAATAACAGTCACGGAATCGCCTCATCAGAATGATCCTAATCTAAATTTTGAACGAAAACTTAATTCTGCATGAAAATCCCATTTATATCAACTAACGGGGGGGGGGGGCATTAGAACCCCTGTTCCCCCTATTTATACTTATTCAATGAACACCTAATAACAGTCACGGAATCGCCTCATCAGAATGATCCTAATCTAAATTTTGAACGAAAACTTAATTCTGCATTAAAATCCCATTTATATCAACTAACGGGGGGGGGGGGGCATTAGAACCCCTGTTCCCCCTATTTATACTTATTCAATGAACAACTAATAACAGTCACTGAATCGCCTCATCAGAATGATCCTAATCTAAATTTTGAACGAAAACTTAATTCTGCATGAAAATCCCATTTATATCAACTAACGGGGAGGGGGGGGCATTAGAACCCCTGTTCCCCCTATTTATACTTAATCAATGAACACCTAATAACAGTCACGGAATCGCCTCATCAGAATGATCCTAATCTAAATTTTGAAAACTTAATTCTGCATGAAAATCCCATCTATATCAACTAACGGGGGGCATGAGCCCCCCGTTCCCCCTCTTATACATATCGAATGAACTCCAAAAACTAATCAGGGAAGCGCTTTGTCAGGATATACCTACATACAAAATTTCAAGTGGATCGGATATTTTTATCATGAGTTATCGCGTTACGTACATACGAACATACATACAGAACGGACGGGCACATAAGCTCTCAGGCTATGATAGCCTGTGAGCTAAAAAGGATTCCTTAACTCTTATTGACAACCTCATTGCATCCGTGGAAAACAGATATTCAACATTATAAACTATTCGGACGGATTTCACACCATATAAAATACACTCCATTTCTCTTCAAACATAATAGTTTATGTTATTTATAGTTTCTCAAATCGGTGCGAAGCTTCTGTTTATGCTCATGACATCATTTCAAAGAGCTATATTTCCAATATAGGAAAATTTGGTGTTTTATTTTCTGTATTACTTTTAACATTTTGCATATTTCCAATTTTATATCCATGCATGGTTTGCTTTTCTTTTTTAAAAATAGTATATGCAACAAGATTTTGTAGTTCTACGATTCATATACTTATTTTCATCATTATATTTTATCACAATGAATGACCAATTAAAGGTAACATCTCATTTCTTTACTTATTAAATGTGTATTCTCAGCAATATCGCTCAGACTAATCCCTCTGAGGGAAGTCCTAGTACTCAGAGATACGTAACGATATTAAAAT
This sequence comes from Maratus speculifer, assembly GCA_964019185.1. NCBI lineage: Eukaryota > Metazoa > Arthropoda > Arachnida > Araneae > Salticidae > Maratus > Maratus speculifer. The sequence goes on from OZ025291.1 coordinate 2,345,747, forward strand.
TCAAAAAAATTCTTTCGTCAAGCAAATCTCAAAAAGTACTTGTCGGATTTTGATTCTGCTTGCACCAATAGGTACCTATGAAGGTGATCTGGTGAATGCACCTACTTTTAAAAATTAATTCCAAATAGTTTAAAAGTTATATTAAAAAAACTGATAAAAAATCACAATTTATGTGCATACGTCACAGAAATTTGGTGAGCGTGATTTTCACCGGCTGGACATTTTCGTAGATAACCGAATCAGTACATGGAGTAAATAGTAATCATATTCGCACTCAGAAATATTGAATGCAATAAAACATTTTAAAATTTAACCATGCAGGAAAATAAAACTGTTATTTTTTTTATATTAAAAAATGTCATAAAAACTTTGATTTTGAGATTTTTTGATAATCTCTTAACAGCACTTTTTGATCGCTAAAAGAAAGTTTTACATATTTCGCGTGTGAAAATTAGAAACAATTACGTTTTTAAATAAAAAGTTTCTTTTATGACATCATTTTCCCTTTATATTTATTTTCATTGCATGTTTTCTTTTAACTTATATTTTGTTTGTGTATGGAAGTCAATTCTGGTCACTAATTTTTCGGCACGGATACCACAAGAGCATCAGATTTGGCGCAATTTTTTTCAAAGCCCATTTGGCGAAAACTCCCTTTTCAAATAACGCTTACAAACTCGTTAAGACACTTAGCCAAACGCAGGTAATAAATCGCCAAATATTGTCCTTTTCGCCCTCTCTCGAAATGCATTTTTTTCGTATATTTAAAAAACAGGATTTTGAGTCATCTTATTTAAAATTCAAATAAATAAATGAGAGGAAGCAATAATAGCATAAGTCAAAACATTCATAAGTCAACATCAAGGAATTGTATCGTAGTTACACATGTGGTAAAAAGCTGCTTTCGGCCAAAAAACGTTGTCTTCACTAAATTTGAATCCGATTAAAAAAAGTACCGTGATTAATTAAAATGTTATAGGCAGAGCTGCCAAGTCTCCGGCATTTTGGGTACCGGTATTTTAATACAGAAAATGTTTTATTAAATTGGAACATTCTGCGGATTAAAAAAATAACTTTTCCTATAAGAAAATTCTGCTATGCAATAAGCGAGGGTTTGGCATCTCTATATAGGAATATTTCGTAATCTACTTTTTAACCTTAAAAAAAGCAACGACCATTTTTCGGGTACAAAAAGTATTGCTAATTATTCCATTTTGCATACAAGGTACTGATTGTAATATTGATACATCTATTTATTTATTTATTTAAAAAAAATTCTTTGTATTTAGAAGAATTTTTATTTAAATAGGAAATCCAGATGTCGCTGTTAATAAAGAAGAAAGTTACGAAAAAGGGTACAAAACGAGTAGACACATACTATCAAATATGGAAAAACGACGAATCCCAAAAAGACGTCGTATGAAATATCATCTTTTAAAGCAAAAAAACGAGGTCTGATCATCGAGCCTACTGATTACAAAATGTGCATTACATTAAAAAAAAAAATGCTGCAAATATTGATTATTTTTTCTTTTGTGCAGTTTTGGCTTCGAAAAGTGCGCTATGTTGCAAAAAGATATAAGCGCCTATGAAAACACACCTGGTAAACTTTCATGCTCAGTTTTACAAATAAATATGGCACATATATGCCCTATATACACCGAGGTACCTAATTGGTGTCAAAATGGCTTTTAGTTGCCTAACATGCTGGTTATCATATAAATGTTATAATAAATTGTTTGTTCTAAAAATATTATCATTTATTGATAGTTATATCTTTTTTAATAACAGGAAATGTTTTATTTATTCCTTTTTTTTCATTTTGAAATAAATAAATAACGTGTTGTTATAGTATGCTATATGCATCTGGTAATCAAAACGATGTTTTCGCCTGATTGGCATAAAAAATCTCGCCAAACCCGGTGCTTATATCTCTAGTATATTGTCTCAAGTATTTTATTTATGTATACTATAATTGTTTTTACATACCACTTACTTCTTCTGGTATATAGAAATAGGTAAGTGGCTCCTTTATGCAGTATAAATTGTATAAAACTTTAAAAAATAGCCCCGTTGCCCTTTTTTGGATCAAATTTTTAAAAAATCAATGTCTAATTCCAGTATTGCTCCCAGGTATGCATACATACTTCATATTTCAAAGTTGTATGCCAACAGGAAACGGGTGAAAAATCGGAAAAAATGTCACATATGCACCAGGGTACATAATTGGCGTCAAAATGGCATTATTTTACCTGAGATGGTAACCCGGCTTTATTTATTTATTATTTGTTTATTTACTCATAAAATGTTTATTTACTTTCACTTCCTTCTTTTAATTATATAAAATATTTCTTTTTATAGTTATTAATTATTGTTATTATTTTATTTACTGTAAGTTCTTTTTGAAAATAGAAAATAATTTAAAAATGTGTATGTAAGCATTATTTGAAAAGGAAGTTTTCGCCAATTGGGCTTTGAAAAAAATTGCGCCAAATCTGATGCGCTTGTGGTATCCGTGCCGAAAAATTAGTGACCAGAATTGACTTCCATACACAAACAAAATATAAGTTAAAAGAAAACATGCAATGAAAATAAATATAAAGGGAAAATGATGTCATAAAAGAAACTTTTTATTTAAAAACGTAATTGTTTCTAATTTTCACACGCGAAATATGTAAAACATTCTTTTAGGGATCAAAAAGTGCTGTTAAGAGATTATCACAAAATCTCAAAATCAAAGTTTTTATGACTTTTTTAATATAAAAAAATAATAGTTTTATTTTCCTGCATGATTAAATTTTAAAATGTTTTATTGCATTCAATATTTCTGAGTGCGAAAATGATTACTATTTACTCCATGTACTGATTCGGTTATCTACGAAAATGTCCAGCCGGTGAAAATCACGCTCACCAAATTTCTGTGACGTATGCACATAAATTGTGATTTTTTATCAGTTTTTTAAATATAACTTTTTAACTATTTGGAATTAATTTTTAAAAGTAGGTGCATTCACCAGATTACCTTCATAGGTACCTATTGGTACAAACAGAATCAAAATCCGACAAGTACTTTTTGAGATTTGCTTGACGAAAGAATTTTTTTGAATTTTAATATCGTTACGTATCTCTGAGTATAAAGACTTCGCTTCGCTCAGACAATCATTTTCGCACTCAGAAATATTGAATGCAATAAAACATTTTAAAATTTAATCATGCAGGAAAATAAAACTGTTATTTTTTTATATTAAAAAATGTCATAAAAACTTTGATTTTGAGATTTTGTGATAATCTCTTAACAGCACTTTTTGATAGCTAAAAGAAAGTTTTACATATTTCGCGTGTGAAAATTAGAAACAATTACGTTTTTAAATAAAAAGTTTCTTTTATGACATCATTTTCCCTTTATATTTATTTTCATTGCATGTTTTCTTTTAACTTATATTTTGTTTGTGTATGGAAGTCAATTCTGGTCACTAATTTTTCGGCACGGATACCACAAGAGCATCAGATTTGGCGCAATTTTTTTCAAAGCCCATTTGGCGAAAACTCCCTTTTCAAATAACGCTTACAAACACATTTTTAAATTATTTTCTGTTTTCAAAAAGAACTTACAGTAAATAAAATAATAATAATAATTAATAACTATAAAAAGAAATATTTTATATAATTAAAAGAAGGGAGTGAAAGTAAATATTTTATGAGTAAATAAACAAATAATAAATAAATAAAGCCGGGTTATCATCTATGATAAAATAATGCCATTTTGACGCCAATTATGTACCCTGGTGCATATGTGACATTTTTTCCCATTTTTCATCCGTTTCCTGTTGGCATACATCTTTGAAATATGGAGTATGTATGCATACCTGGGAGCAATACTGGAATTAGACATTGATTTTTTTTTTTATTCGATCCAAAAAGGGGCAACGGGGCTATTTTTTAAAGTTTTATACAATTTATACTGCATAAAGGAGCCACTTACCTGTTTCTATATACCAGAAGAAGTAAGTGGTATGTAAAAACAATTATAGTATACATAAATAAAATACTTGAGATAATATACTACAGATATATGCACCGGGTTTGGCGAGATTTTTTATGCCAATTAGGCGAAAACATCGTTTTGATTACCAGATGCATATAGCATGCTATAACAACACGTTATTTATTTATTTCAAAATGAAAAAAAAGGAATAAATGAAACATTTCCTGTTTTTAAAAAGGTATAACAATCTATAAATGATAATATTTTTAGAGCAAACAATTTATTATAACATTTATATGATAACCAGCATGTTAGGCAACTAAACGCCATTTTGGCACCAATTAGATAACTCGGTGTATATAGGGCATATATGTGCCATATTTATTTGTAAAACCGAGCATGAAAGTTTACCAGGTGTGTTTTCATAGGCGCTTATATCTTTCTGCAACATAGCGCACCTTTCGAAGCCAAAACTGCACAAAAAAAATAATCAATATTTGCAGCATTTTTTTTAATGTAATGCACATTTTGTAATCAGTAGGCTCGATAATCAGACCTCGTTTTTTTGCTTTAAAAGATGATATTTCATACGACGTCTTTTTGGGATTCGTCGTTTTCCCCATATTTGATAGTATGTGTCTACTCGTTTTGTAACTTTTTTTGTAACTTTCTTCTTTATTAACAGCGACATCTGGATTTCCTATTTAAATAAAAATTCTTCGACTTACAAAGAATTTTGTTAAAATAAATAAATAATAGGAAATGCGGACATCTATTGCTCAAAACACAAAATTTTTCCTATTGAGCTAATAAAAATCAGTAAAAACACAATTTTTATGATAATAAAAAGGTGTTATAGTAAAAATAAAATACATTGACATGTTTCGGAACCGTCAAATAAGTTTCATAGTCATAATATAAATAAAACAAAATTTCAAAATATTTCTCGGACAATACAAATGACACGCGACAAAGAGATATAAATAACAAAAAACACGCGCTCTATTGCAAAAAATTAAATTACAATATAGACCATGATCTAAAATTTAAGTAAAAATAAAAATTTCAAACTATTTCACGATCAATAAAAATGATACGCGACAAAGAGATAAAAAACACCAAAAAATCACTTGTCGCGTGTCATTTGTATTGTCCGAGAAATATTTTGAAATTTTCTTTTATTTATATTATGACTATGGAACTTATTTGACGGCTCCGAAACATGTCAATGTATTTTATTTTTACTATAACACCTTTCTTAAGAAAAATTAAAATTGTTATTAAAAAGTTTATATAAAAGATGAATATTTTAAAATCTGATGATTTAAAAATTCAATTGGATTTAATTAACTTTTTATCATAATAAAAAGGTGACTTATGTAATAAGTCATATATTATGTACGTTATGGATTAAGTATGAATATTTCAATGAAAAGTGATATTTCAAAAGTATTATGAAATTAGTTAAAAACCATTTATTTTAAACTAAATGAATAAAAGATTTATATTTTAATGAAATAAATGGGATTTGAAAAATTATTGGAAATTTATCACCATAGATGTATCAATATTACAATCAGTACCTTGTATGCAAAATGGAACAATTAGCAATACTTTTTGTACCCGAAAAATGGTCGTTGCTTTTTTTAAGGTTAAAAAGTAGATTACGAAATATTCCTATATAGAGATGCCAAACCCTCGCTTATTGCATAGCAGAATTTTCTTATAAGAAAAGTTATTTTTTAATCCGCAGAATGTTCCAATTTAATAAAACATTTTCTGTATTAAAATACTGGTACCCAAAATGCCGGAGACTTGGCAGCTCTGCCTATAACATTTAAATTAATCACGGTACTTTTTTTTAATCGGATTCAAATTTAGTGAAGACAACGTTTTTTGGCCGAAAGCAGCTTTTTTCCACTTGTGTAACTACGATACAATTCCTTGATGTTGACTTATGAATGTTTTGACTTATGCTATTATTGCTTCCTCTCATTTATTTATTTGAATTTTAAATAAGATGATTCAAAATCGTGTTTTTTAAACATACGAAAAAAAAAAAAAACTATTTCGAAAGAGGGCGAAAAGGACAATATTTGGCGATTTATTACCTGCGTTTGGCTAAGTGTCTTACTACCTTGTATTTAATACTCTTCACAATACTTCGCTGTTATATGGACTTAGGCGCTTTTATAAAAAGTTTGACGTAATTCGGGCTTAAGAAAGTGAGTTTTTTTAGTGAATAATACAAATAAATGAAAAATGAATACTAAGAAATACTAATAAAAGAAAAATGAAGCATCATATTGATCTATGTATATTTAAAAATTCATCTGCTAGCACTAATTAGATAATTTATGTGCAGGGGTGGGGAAATTTTCCAAATTCTTACCAGCCAAGGATTTATTTCGCCAGCCCGCAAGATGTAACACACGCAGTTGAAAATAGTTATGACAAAATCGCACGCGATTTCAGACAAAATTATTATTACTACAATGCATTTTCATAATTCTTTTTTGTATAATATTAAGAAATATATGTAACAAAGGTAAGATTAACATTAGATAGAACTTAGTACCATACTTACACTGTAATAATTTGGAAAGTTAAAATATTTATATTAAAAAGGTGTTTCTGATAATGTGCCTATTGCCTACAGTTTTTCAAAAACTAAAAATGCACTCGCCTTATGAGAAAATCCAGTCGCCACTGGCGAGCAAAATGATGAATTTCCCAACCCCTGTTTATGTGTATATAATAGGAGATGAATAGCTTTTGATTCTGTATTTCTATGCTATAAAGCATTAACGTTTGTGTGTTTTTCGTTAGCATTGGGAGTATCTAGCCGATTTAAAAAATAATGTGGGCAAAAAATGTTGGTAACCATCTTTGCTGCAAAATATACTATATTTTGCGTAGGAACAATAATCACTATCAATGCACGAGCAAAAAAAGTTCTAAAATTGAGAATATTTAAAATCTTTTTTTTTTCGGTGGCAACTTTTAAGATATAATATTCTCGTTATGAACGATTTCTAAAACATTCGACAATTTAATTTCACATATTAAACATTTTTTTTCTAGAAAAAGTTTTAAACCCAATTTATTGAGAATATTGCAATTTCTAGGATACTGTTGGGGTCAGAAACTATAACTTTGGCATCACAGTAACTTATAAGATGTAAGTGCTCGTTTAGGACAAATTTTTAAAAAAGGATTCCTTAACTCTTATCGACAACCTCATTGCATCCGTGGAAAACAGATATTCAACATTATAAACTATTCGGACGGATTTCACACCATATAAAATACACTCCATTTCTCTTCAAACATAATAGTTTATGTTATTTATAGTTTCTCAAATCGGTGCGAAGCTTCTGTTTATGCTCATGACATCATTTCAAAGAGCTATATTTCCAATATAAAAAAATTTGGTGTTTTATTTTCTGTATTACTTTTAACATTTTGCATATTTCCAATTTTATATCCATGCATGGTTTGCTTTTCTTTTATAAAAATAGTATATGCAAAAAGATTTTGTAGTTCTACGATTCGATATGCTTATTTTCATCATTATATTTTATCACAATGAATGGCCAATTAAAGGTAACATCTCATTTTCTTTACTTATCGCAAGTTATTAAATGTGTATTCTTAGCAATATCGCTCAGACTAATCCCTCTGAGGGAAGTCCTAGTTACTATTTACTCCATGTACTGATTCGGTTATCAAAATGTCCAGCCAGTGAAAATCACGCTCACCAAATTTCTGTGACGTATCCACATAAATTGTGCTTTTTTATCAGTTTTTTTAATATAACTTTTAAACTATTTGGAATTAATTTTTAAAAGTAGGTGCATTCACCAGATTACCTTCATAGGTACCTATTGGTACAAACAGAATCAAAATCCGACAAGTACTTTTTGAGATTTGCTTGACGAAAGAATTTTTTTGAATTTTAATATCGTTACGTATCTCTGAGTATAAAGACTTCGCTTCGCTCAGACAATGATACTGATCAAAATTATTGTCCAATTTACTTCACCATTTTTGAAATTAATTCGAAAAAATAAACAAGAAAGGGAACTCACTTGACCAGTCCACTATGCACCTACCAGGCGAAATCCATGCTGGGAGTTCTGGAAGTTTGTTTTCTGTGTAACAACCGAAAATGACAAAAAGTATGGAGGAAATTCCAATTGAAACGTGTTTTTCACACCCATTTTTCAAATTGTCTCACTCATTTGTTATTCGATTAAGCGAGGACATTTCGTGAAAAGTATTCGATTAAACGGGGTAAAATAACATTAGCCCAATGGGGTTAAATTCGGTTCCGGAGGATTTTATTCGAATAAGCGGGGTATTCGATTATCCGTTACCCGATTAAGTGGGGAGGACTGTATATACTTTTACAAGAAGTCAACTGCAATTTATTTTTCTGGAAAAGAGAAGATTTTTAAATGTTTTGGCTATGAGAAAATAATGATATTGTTTCTAGATTTACTGTCTTTTTTATTGTATTTAAACCATATGGTGATTGTACCTTGGGACAGTAAAAATGTTGTTCATTGGGACATGTCTAATTGTATAACAAAGGCATAGTCTATATATTTAAAAGACCTGGCTGTTTTTTAGTCATCAGCCCTGAATTTTCTACTCAACCGATTTTGATAATTATTTTTTTAAATGAAAGCTATTTATTTGTAGTTGTGCCCATTTTAAGTATTTTTAGGTGCGTTCGTAAATATGTAAATACGTAGCACCTTTTGTTGTCGCTCAGTCTGTCCGTCTGTCCGCATATAACAACGCAAAAACTACCCAACCGAATCGCTTGAAATTTAAAATACATAATTACAACATAATTTTGTCGAGTCATTTCAAATTTTATGAAAATCTGATGCATAGATCAATTACAGGGACAATCAAAAGGATTCCGTTACATTACGGTCAATGGGGGGGGGGGGAGTTTCAAATGAATTTTAATGGTTTGAAATTTAAAACATATAATTATTGCGTAATTTTATCGAGTTATTTCAAATGTTATGACAATCGGATGTATAGATCAATTACAGGGACAATCAAAAGGATTCCGTTACATTACGGTTAATGGGGGAAAAAGTTTCAAATGCATTTTAATCGTTTGAAATTTAAAATACATGATTATTACATAATTTTGTCGAGTTATTTCAAACTTTTTGATAATCGGGTGCATAGATCAATTACAGGGGCAATCAAAAGTATTCCATTACATTACGGTCAATGGGAAAAAATTTCAAATGCATTTGAATGATGTTACACTCATTCGAACATAATAGAATTGGCATGAATCTATCAAGTATATACAAAAATATGCATCCTGTACAATCTGTGATGCAAAGAATTTTTATTATTAAATTACAGGGCCACACAAAAGTATTCCACTACATAATGCTCTACGGGGAAACATTGTTTGGGGCATGTTTTAATTATATTCAACTATTTCACATTTTATGAATAAGATATACGTTGCTGAGGTGCAATAAAAATTACTTCCTGCATATTTACCCCGCGTACTATTTTGCTTACACACCTGGAGTTTCACCACATTTCGATTTATATTCCTTTCATTACTTACTTAATTACCAATTATGCTTAACTTTTGGACACCAGTGTATATTTCGAACTAATCGAAATCGAGACTTCAAGTTTTGAATTATGATTTTAAAATGATCAAATTAAAATATCAATGAATACGTGTATGAGAAGTGCATATGTAAATTTTGAGACGCTGAAAATGATATCTGGCTTGGATTTCATGGGGGAAAATTCTATGAGTCAAAGTGAAAAAAATGTTGCTGTTCTTCATTTTGGAATACTAAGCATTAAAGCCTTAATTGATAACTTTACCATAATAACAGATCTTTTATTATATTTTACCTTACATATTCGATTAAAGTTTAATTTTAATAATTTCTACAACTGAATTTTATAGAAATAGTATTTTGTTATCTTCTTTAGATTAAATATAATTTAATCTAAATTATACTAATTAACAATACAATTATACTAATTATACTAATTATACTAATTATACTAATTATACTAATTATACTAAATTATACTAATTATACTAATTACAATAATTAACTCTTAATTATTGTTTAAGAGTTAGACTTCCTAATACAAGGTGAAAGTTTTGTTGTATCTAAATTTTGTAGGTTTATTGTAAATCAATGTAACAGTTTCTTCCAAACATTTTCTATCGTAGAAATTCGACAGGTTCTATCTTGTATATATAAAAGCCAATAAAAATTCAGATATTCTCACGTACTCATATAAAAATGACATCAGTATCAATGGATTTGATAATAAATTTACAATTAAATGCTGGGCATTTGAAAGATTTGGGGGTCGTCTACATATTGAAAACTGTGTCAACTTTGTTCTTTCGAAAGATAATGCCTGTATTTGAGTTCCTTGGATCAGAACAGCACAAAAAAGAATATAGTGTTAGATTTCTTCCTAATTTTTCAGACTTATAAAAGTATGTTTATTAAGGGTTTATCCATAAATTTAAAAAAAGTAAAAGACACATTGAATTTATAAAGAGGACGATGTTAAGAAAAATCTCAATGTAAAATGAGATAATCATATACATGCATCTAGTGCTTTTAAGAAATACTTGAAAATTTCCGTTTTTATTTCCAATATTATGTCTTTTTTTCAAGTGAAAATGTTTCAATTGCAAATTAATCCATGTAAAGTACAAATAAAATTATTTAATAAATATTGATATAAATATAAAATTATTTAAAATACCTTTAAAATGCATTAAAAATACATTGAAAACCCGAAATATTTTCAGAAAATTCACTAGGCCATCTTCAGAAGTAATTTGAATGTTATTTCTCTTTACGTTTATTCGTCTACAATATGAATTTGCTAAAAAACGATTTGGGTTTCTAATGGATTTTTAAGATGTTTTAAATATAACATATGCACCTGCAAGACACTTCAGTGTGTTTTGCTTGTGCTTTTTATACGAATGTGTTTACTCAAGCTGAATTAGCACACAAAAAAAAGTTAGCTTTAGCACAACAAATTTAACTTTTTTTTTATTGAAAAATAATTATTGAGCAGAAATTATTATTCGGAGAATTTTGGCAGCTAAATTAGGAAATGGTTAAATTTCATAGAAAAATTTTCAATTGATTCTCTATGAAAATAATGAAGTTTTGAATTTAAGAAAAATATTTAAATAAAATAAATAAAACATATGTTCTTTTCCGAGCTATAACCCATCTATACGAACAGGTACAAAGAAATTATATAATCCGTTTTGACGTTGAATTGACACAAACATCACACTCACTTTCAGATTTATAATGTAAGAAAAGGTTTATACTTGGTTGTTGTCAAATCATAGAGTTAAAAGAATAGAGATGAAGTATGGTGGCTCACGCAAAAATGTAACCCTAAAATCCGCTACATTAGGCTCAAACACAACCGCATCCTTTCGCAGAAAAGCAGAAGAAAAATTTTTGTAATAGTTTTTAATTAACCGACTTCAAAAAGGAGAGGAGGTTATCAATTCGACGCGTATGTATTTTTTTTTTTTATGTATGTACACCGATTACTCCGAAACTATGCAGCCGATTAATTTGGTTTTGGTGTTAAATTAAAGAGCTTACTCTCGGATTGGTACCACATCCATTTCATAGAAATTGGTTCAGTAGTTTTTTAGTAATTAAGCAAAAACTATTAAAATTAATGTTTTTTCGGTAATTAAAACTGTTGAATTAGTTCCTGCAATTGAGTGAAGCAAGGATGGCCAAGCGGTTTAAAGCGCCTGATTTAAGATCTGGTTCTCGAAAGTGACAATGGGTTCGAACCCCACTCCTGACATACGTGTGTACAATAATTTTCCGTATTATAATTTTTACATATACATTTTACAAATTAAATACTAATTATGCTATTAAGAATATTTTGTATTTAATAGTTAGCACAGTGTATCAGAGATTTTTTATCAACCCAATATTTTATCAGTGAAAGAGTGCTAAAATAATTGACTTGCAAAAAGTAACATGACATTGAATAAGTTTCCGAACCTATTCCGTATTATAATTTTTACATATATATTTTACAAATTAAATACTAATTATGCTATTAAGAATATTTTAACCGACTTCAAGAAGGAGAGGAGGTTATCAATTCATCGCGTATGTATTTTTTTAATGTATGTTCACCGATTACGCCGAAACTAGCCAACTGATTAATTTGGTTTTGGTGTTAAATTAAAGAACTTACTCTCGGATTGGTACCACTTCCATTTCATAGAAATTGGTTCAGTAATTTTTTAGTAAACGGGCAAAAACTATTAAAATTAGTGATTTTCCGCTAATTAAAACTGTTGAATGAATTCCTACCATGGAGTGCAGTCAGGATGGCCGAGCGGTGTAAGGCGTCTGACTTAAGTTTTTGTTCTCGAAAGAGGGCGTGGGTTCGAACCCCACTTCCGACATACATGTATACAACAACCTATTCCGTATTATAATTTTTTACACATATATTTTGCAAATTAAATACTAATTATGCTATTAAGAATATTTTGTATTAAACCGTTAGCACAGAGTATCAGAGATATTTTACCAACTCAATACTTTATCAGTGAGAGAGTGCTAAAATAATAGACTTGCGAAAAGTAATATGACATTGAATAAGTTCACCGAATAGATTGTAGTCAAGATAGCCGAGCGGCCTAAGGCGCCTGATTTAAGCTTTGGTTCTCGAAAGAGAGCGGCGGTTCGAACCCACCTCCTGACATGCATGTATACAATAACCTTTTTCCGCATTATAATTTTTACACATATATTTTACAAATTAAACACTAATTACGTTATTAAGAATATTTTTTATTTAACCGTTAGCACAGAGAATCAGAGATCTTTCATCTCCTCAATACTTTATCAGTGAAAGAGTACTAAATTAATAGACTTGCGAAAAATAACATGACCTTGAATAAGTTCCCTGAGATGATTGCAATCAGGATAGCCGAGCGGTCTAATGCGCTTAATTTAAGCTCTGGTTCTCGAAAGAGAACGTGGTTTCGAACCCCACTCCTGACATACATATATACAAAAGCCTTTTCCGTATTATTCTTTTTACAAATTAAATACTAATTATGCTAATAAGAATATTTTGTTTTTAACCGTTAGCACAGAGTATCAGAGATTCTTTACCAACTCAGTACTTTATCAGTGAAAGTGTGCTAAAATAATATACTTGCGAAAAGTAATATGGCGTTGTTCACCGTTTAGATTGCGGTCAGGATAGCCGAGCGGTCTAAGGCGCCCGATTTAATCTCTGGTTCTCGAAAAAGAACGTGGGTTCGAACCCCACTCCTGACATACATATTGAAGCAACCATGTGGTTATGGGATATCACGGCTGCTCAATCTGAATTAATCTTTCATCTTGTCGATGTTTTTTACAAAAGTACGGTGTATATGGATAAATATTAATAGCACGTACTTAAACAAACATAAATTTAATTAAACTTATAAAGAAATAGAATACATTTCTAAATAACTTGAGACACGTTTTGTCTCTCGGAACAAGGTGATTTTCCTTGCGTGCTACATAAGCGGCGGCAGTACAGTAACTGACTCACCGAACCAGCAGTCTATTACAGCTTGCCTAGAGTCCTTGTGAGATGCGCATGTGGCGCCATCTGTTGACAGTTTGTAAATGTTCTGGATCGAAGAGGCACCTCAGTACCCCCTTCCTAGTGCAAACGATACACTTAATTTTCCACCAAACGTTCTGGAAATCTGACAGTTCTGCCGGATCGTGTGACGTGAGGTGGTTTTGTTTTTCCAGAATTCGAGGCAGTCCCGGGAGTCGAAGCAGTTGTTTCCAGGGTTGAGGTTGTTTCAGGAGTAGAAGATAGTGAATCATTCACCAAAAAGGCTGGCTTCAGTCTGTCCAGCGATATATTTACTATTTTGCCTTTTATGGCCACTTTAAAAAGTTTATCGTTGCGCTCAACAACTTCAAAAGGTCCATCATACGGCGGTTGTAAAGCTTGCCGAATACCTTCTTGACGCACAAATACATGCGTACATGTTTTAAACTCCTGAGACACAAATGTTTTTTTGCTATTATGGGACTTAGTTGGTTGTGGTTTGAATTCGTTGAAGGTATTTCTTAATCGCTGCACTAATTCTTCAGGACTTTTAATGGTGGATTTGTCATCGAAGAAATCACCTGGTAGTCTGAGAGTAGACCCAAAAACAAGTTCAGCTGGCGAAACATTTATATCGGTTTTTAGTGCAGCACGAAACCCTAATAACACTGTTGGAAGTATTTCAGTCCATTTTTCAGTTCGTCTGGCTTTTAGTGCACATTTTAGAGGTCTGTGCCAATTCTCGATAATCCCATTACTTTGAGGGTGGTACGGAGACGATCGGTACTTTCTAGCACCTAACAATCTGGCTAACTGCTGGAAAAGTTCAGATTCGAACTGGCGTCCTTGGTCCGTGGTAATTTTCTCAGGACATCCAAATCTTGCAATCCATTCGGAAAGTAGTGCACGTGCCACTGATTCTGCTGTGATGTCACTAAGTGGGTATGCCTCTGGCCAACGCGTTGCTCTATCAATTACGGTTAAACAATACCTTTTACCATTTGATTCCGGTAAAGGTCCAATTAAATCTAAATGTATGTGTGCAAATCTATCTGTTGGAAGATCAAATTTTCCTAACTCTGTTTTTGTGTGTCTAACAATTTTGGAACGCTGACAATCCAAACACTCACGAGCCCAAGTTCGACAATCTTTAGCTAGGGAAGGCCAGATAAATCGTTGTCGCAATAAATTCACACTACCTTTAGTTCCAGGATGAGCAAGTGCATGTAAATTCCAAAATGCCTGTTTTCTAAAAGTTGGAGTTAAATATGGACGTGCTTTGCCACTAGAAATGTCACAATAAATTTCTGTTGTGGAATTTGGAAGGGTAATTAATTTGAGTTCTAAGCTGGATCGACCGCTTTGCATAATTTCTCTAAGTTCTGAATCCTCTTTTTGCTCCATACTTAATTTATCGTAATCTAATGGAGTAGGCATTTGTATTACGTTAATTCGGGAAAGTGCATCGGCTGCATCATTTTGGTTTCCTTTTAAAAATACCATATCAGTGGTGAATTCAGATATAAAAGATAACCACCGACTTTGTCTGTTAGTGTAATTATCTGTTCTTTTTTTAAAGGCAAAAACAATTGGCTTGTGATCGGTAAAGATTGTACATTGACGGGCTTCCAAAAAGTGTCTAAAATGCTTAACGGACTCATAAATTGCTAACAATTCTCTGTCAAAGGTAGAATACTTTAATTGTGTTTCATTTAGACGTTTGGAAAAAAATGAGAGTGGTTTGAGACCCTCCTCTGTTTCTAAGCTTAGTGTAGCACCAATAGCAAAATCACTAGCATCAGAATGAAGTGCTAATTGACCGTCATGGCTAGGAAATGCAAGAGTTGCATCCGTTAATGCCTTTCTTGAAGCTTCAAAAGAATTTATTTCATTTTCAGACCAATCGATAGGAGTTGAATCTTTCTTTTTAGCTCCACGCAACAAATCTGTTAAGGGTGCAAGGATAGTTGCAGCATTGCGACAAAAACGTCGAAAATAATTGAATAAGCCAATATATGTACGAAGTTCAGAAAGAGTTTTTGGCCGTGGATATTGCTTAATAATTTCAACTTTAGTTTGTAATGGTCGAATTCCAGCAAGAGAAATTTCGTGTCCTAAAAATGATACGCTGTCTTGTTTAAAAACACTTTTGGATATATTTATGTTAAGTCCGTATTTAGAGAGTCTGCTTAGAACAGCTCGTACATGGTCTATATGTTCCGATTCCGTTTCGGAAAAAATTAGAATGTCATCCAAATAAGCTATAGCAAATGGAAGACCATAGAGAACCTCATTAATAAATCTTTGGAAAGTGTTTGCTGCACATTTAAGTCCAAAATTTAAATATAGAAATTCGAAGCTTCCAAAAGGGGTTATTACCGCTGTTTTAGGAATATCTTTTTCATGCACTGGAATATGAAAATAAGCGCGGACTATATCTAATTTTGTAAAAATTTTCTTTCCATGTAGAATATTGGTAAGATCATGGATGTGGGGTATTGGATAACGGTCAGGAAGAGTTACTGAATTTAGACGTCGATAATCACCGCAAACTCTGTAAGAACCATCCGGTTTTGGTACAACGTGAATAGGGGATGCCCAAGGGGATTTGGAAGGACGACATATACCTTCATCCATAAGATATTGGAATTCTTTTTGAACTTCCTTTAAAATTTTTGGATGTAATCGGCGAGGTTTGGAATAAAGTGGTGGTCCCGTAGTTTCGATATGATGAACTGTATCATGGCATGTTGGTTTTTTAAAATTTGGTATGGGATTTAAGAGCTCTGGGAATTCCTCAAATATAGTTTTAAAAGACATGTCTTCAGAAATTAGTTTAATTTGGGACTGTTTTGAGCAAGTAAGCTCACCCTTAGTGGACAATCCAGTTACAGAGTCAATTAATCGAAATTTGTGCAAATCTACAAGCAAAGCAAAATTTCTTAAAAAGTCTGCTCCAATTATAGGGCAAGAGACATTTGCAATAACAAATGACCAGCGAAAACTCCTTCTCAAGCCGATATTTAGGTCAAGTAGTTTGTTACCATAAACAGGAATTTTGGAATTATTTGCAGCATAAAGATAATTAGAAGGATTCTTTTTGTTTACTTGTTTTGGTACAGGGATACAAGAAATATCACTACCACTATCTATTAAAAATTTGAACCCTGAATTTTTATCAAACACATGCAACCTACATTGTTCTAATGCTGCTACGCCAACTGTATTTTCGCTTGTTGACCTAGCAGCAGCCACTAGTTTTTTTTAATTTCATCAAAAGAACAAGGTTCGCGGCACTTTCGAGCATCACTACCAAATTTCTGATGGTAATAACATAAGTCTGATTCGTTTTGTTTACGACTCGATTTTTGGGAATCTCTATTTTTACTGTATCGTCTTTCCCTGTAATGCGATCGGCCGCGAGACATCGATCGCCTAAACACATTTTTGGATAACTCTGAAACCTGCAGTGTCAATTGCTCAATTTGTGTTTGAAGATTTAAGATCGCGTTATGGTCGTTCCGAGGCGATTCGGTGGGTTTGGAAACTGCATACACTGCCGATTCAGATTTAATTTCATTAATTTTGTCAGCTAGGGTTGCTAATTCCTGTAATCCGGAGCTTGAAACCGACAAAATTGCTTGCGTATGCGTCGGCAAACGTTCTAACCAAATAGCTTTCAAAAATTCTTCGGTAACGGAACTTTGCGCTAATTCTTTCATTTGCCGCAGTAAAACGGAAGGTTTTTTATCACCTAGCACAAGTTCAGAGAGTAATTTACGTATCTGCTGCGATTGCGAATCTGAAAACTCCTGAATTAGTCTCTGTTTCAAAGCATTATATTTGTCATTTGGAGGCGGCGTAAGAATTAAATCAGATACCGCACTTAATGTATCTGTGTCTATAGCAGATAATAAATAATTGTACTTAGTAGTGTCGTTCGTTACTTGCGCCACGGCAAAATTTGCCTCAACTTGTACAAACCAAACAGAAATATTACTTTTCCATAAGGGAGGAATTTTAACAGCTACCCTAGCAAGCGTTTCTGTCGGATTATCGGCAGGAATATCATCAGGCATTGTGAGCGCAGAATTAAAAATACATATATTGATAGAGCAATAAATAAATAAATATACAATTTAGTAAAATTTTGAATAAGAACGCTTGGGCTCGAAAATTTTTTAATTAAAATAACTGGTAAATATAACAATTGGGCCAGAGAATACCACAAAGAAACATAGAAAATGGCACATACCGTTTTTTTTCATCGCTGTAGTTGTCCAGGAACGATATATCAGAAGGCGTCTTTCAAAATTGTCCGGTCAACACTTGAAGCAACCATGTGGTTATGGGATATCACGGCTGCTCAATCTGAATTAATCTTTCATCTTGTCGATGTTTTTTACAAAAGTACGGTGTATATGGATAAATATTAATAGCACGTACTTAAACAAACATAAATTTAATTAAACTTATAAAGAAATAGAATACATTTCTAAATAACTTGAGACACGTTTTGTCTCTCGGAACAAGGTGATTTTCCTTGCGTGCTACATAAGCGGCGGCAGTACAGTAACTGACTCACCGAACCAGCAGTCTATTACAGCTTGCCTAGAGTCCTTGTGAGATGCGCATGTGGCGCCATCTGTTGACAGTTTGTAAATGTTCTGGATCGAAGAGGCACCTCACATATATACAAAAGCCTTTTCCGTATTATTCTTTTTACAAATTAAATACTAATTATGCTATTAAGAATATTTTGTTTTTAACCGTTAGCACAGAGTATCAGAGATCTTTTACCAACTCAGTACTTTATCAGTGAACGTGTGCTAAAATAATAGACTTGCGAAAAGTAATATGGCGTTGTTCACCATTTAGATTGCAGTCAGGATATCCGAGCGGTCTAAGGCGCCCGATTTAAGCTCTGGCTCTCGAAAGAGATCGTGGGTTCAAACCCCATTCCTGACATCCATGTATAACATACAGTATTTTTTCGTATTATAATTTCTTTAACTGACTTAAAAAAGGAGAGAAGGTTATTATCAATTCGACCGCGTATGTACTTTTTTTTTATACATGTTCACCGATTACACCGCAACTATCCAACCGATTAAACTAAGTATTACGGTATAAATAACTAAAAAGTAAGAAATAAAATAAACTTTTTCAAAAAAAATATAACCGACTTCAATCAACGCTCTAAAAAGAGTTAAATAATTCTTTAAAATACCCTAATGATGAATTGTTATCTAATAACCACACATCAGATATCATGTACCGACAAAAAAATGGTTATAAGTTTAATACATAGAACTTAATATCCAGCAAACATGGTTTTTCGACAGAATATTTTTTACAAGAAATTAATTTACATATTTTTGATTTAATTTATGAATATATACATATAAAAAGTAATGAATTACTTTTTGAAGTTGGTGCCAAACTATTGTAAGTTAAGAATTGTGGTTATATTATGCCTAATACCATATATAAAATGGTAAAAACCATTATTGATTGTGATCGTTTGGCACCAACTTCAAAAAGTAATTCATTACTTTTTATATGTATATATTCATAAATTAAATCAAAAATATGTAAATTAATTTCTTGTAAAAAATATTCTGTCGAAAAACCATGTTTGCTGGATATTAAGTTCTATGTATTAAACTTATAACCATTTTTTTGTCGGTACATGATATCTGATGTGTGGTTATTAGATAACAATTCATCATTAGGGTATTTTAAAGAATTATTTAACTCTTTTTAGAGCGTTGATTGAAGTCGGTTATATTTTTTTTGAAAAAGTTTATTTTATTAATAATACAATGAAACAATATCATAGCAAACGCGGTAGCGTTTGGTATAATATCTTTAAGAAATAGAAAATGCGAACGCCTTTTTGAAATTTCTGGCGAACCAGTTGACGTACGACAGTGATTTTGTTTTCAAAAGATAGAACTCGACGAGACGAATAAAATGATAGCATTAAAAAAATATCGCAGTTTACAGTAGTTTTTTATTTAACTTTTAACGAAAAAATGAAGACGAAAAATTCAACCAGCAATAGCTAACGTTTTTATGGATGAATTAACTTCGTTTTTAGTTTATTTTTATCGTCTTGATAAAACTTGGAAGTTTTTTTTTTTCATCTTTGTATGTTTGATGGCTTCTGAGAAAATCGAATTTATGTCTTAAACCTCCAGTTGAATATTGTCTTTTGCTGTTGCGATTGTAGTTTTTTTTTTATTCATTGCCACCAAATTTAATATAAAAATTATGTATGTATCGTATCGTAATTCATTCAAATTAAACAAATCACGTGAAAAACATGGTTATTTGTTTTTATTGCGAAGCTTTTAGTTTCAGTTCTTTAAATAATAAAGTTGTGAATGCAGTGTTATTTTTTTGTTCGAATCCATGGTTAATTTTTTAAATAACATGCATTTTATATGACCATGGGGTGATTTTCTCGTGTGTCCTAACATTTTGAATTTTAGTAGTAGAAAAAAATGGGAAAAAAACAAGTACATCGAAAGAAAAGTATCTGGGAAAACCAAAATTTCTTTTCAGGGACTAAATGTAAGATTTTTTTAATTATGATCATATAACGTCCTAATTTTCTCTTACATAAGGAAAAGATATAGAGTAAAACAAAAACTTCACATTCTGTCCATATCTTAAATAGCATTCAATTGATTTTAAATAAAGATGTTATGTCAAATACGTATTAGGGTACCTAATTGGCACGAAAATTTTGTTATTTTGTCTGATATGATAACCGGGCTAATGTTTATTAAAAATATATGTTTATTTACCTTTATTTAATTTTGTTAAATTTTATAAATCATTTCATTCTGTTGTTATTAATTAAACTTTTCAATACTGCTTGATTATCCCGTCGACCAATTTCGCCAAATTGTACAAATCATCAATTTATTCACCATGTAATTCATATTGGCATAATTTTTATTTTAAATAACGAAAGAAGAAATAAATTAGTAAAACAACAATAAAAATACAAGTAAAAAGTTGAATTCAAAATCACATTATGGCATAACAAACATGGGTAACCTATTTAATGTAAACTGAATGTAACATTTATGATAATCCGTTATTGGCATTTAATTTTATAATTTGGCGATAGTTTTTTTGGTCGAAGGGTAATCAATTATCACCGGTTTTTAGTCATTATTATTTTCTTTTGAAAATAATAGAAAATAGTTAATAGAGGTACTACTTGTTATCCCATCGACCAAAAAACCATCGCCAAACTATAATATTATATGCCAATAATGGATGATCGCGAATGTCGCATCCAATGACATTAAATACGATGTACGTGTTTAAAATGCCATTAAGGGATTTTTATTTCGACTTTTTATTTGTATTTTTTATTAAGATTCTACAAATTATTTTTTTGTGTTATTTAAAATGAAAATTATGTTTATATGTATAATTTCGCGGTACTTACGTATTAACGACATCGCAGCAGAACTCGCGCCAATAAAGAGCAATCTTGTTGTTCGCAAGTGCACAAAAACAATGGCATCAAAAATGAGCATAAAAATGCACTAAAAAGCACTAAAGCACTAAAAAATGGCGTCAAAAATAAGGCGACAAGGAATCCAAAAGATAACTGCGGTGGCGTTAATACGTAAGTACCAATTTCTCTATGAGTTTGGCAATTTGTATAATTTGGCGAAATTGGTCGACGGGATAACTAAGTAGTACCTTAATATATATGCATGTAATTGAAGTTTGATAATTAAGCTTTTGCGAAATTGGCGCCAGAAGAATATCGCACAATGTCGTGCTTATGGCATCTGTGCCAAGAAAGTATCAAATGAAAAAACACATGGTGATGCAAAAAACTTTTGTGATGGTGTGGAGTGAATGTAACATTTACGATCAGCAATTATTGACATTTAAAAGTATTTTTGCTTGAGATATTGTCGAAAAAGCATTGCAAAGATATACTTTCCCTCGCCCTTCCATTTCCAAATATACTAAATTTAAAATTATGGAAAAAAATCAGAGTTTACTTAAAACTGTGCATAAAAATTATAGTAATTATCCTAATTTTTCTAATAGAAATTCTCAATTTTCCGTTATTAACAAACGCTATTTTAAAATTGCAAATTTAATCGGCTAAATTGCCAAGTTGCATAATGATCATCGCCACTGAATATATAAATAATGCCATGTTTGCAAACTTATCTGTCAAAAAACAGTGGAACCTTGGTTTACGGCCGCCTTTGTTTTTGA
The DNA here is from genome assembly GCA_964019185.1 of Maratus speculifer. Taxonomy (NCBI): domain Eukaryota; kingdom Metazoa; phylum Arthropoda; class Arachnida; order Araneae; family Salticidae; genus Maratus; species Maratus speculifer. Next base: position 2,367,663 of record OZ025291.1, read on the forward strand.
CAAGTTGGTTTATGACCAATTTCAGTGATCAAAATTTTACTCTTTTGGCGTAGGATAACTCGATTCGCGACCAAAGCTGTCGAATAGTTCAGTTGGCAACCCTCACATAACTCTTGTTATAAGTCAAGTTTGGAGTAAAGTGCGCGTATTAGAGTGCTTTGTGACCTTCAGTACAGTAAAAAATGTAACTTATTGTTTTAATTTTAATCAGTTTTACGAAATTTTTAGCCTTTATTATGATTTCTAAGAATGAAAAAGCGTTTAGTGATAGCAGTAGTAAAAAGCTTCAGTGAATTACTGATTAATTATGAAAAGAAGTATTGACAAAATTTAGGAACGATGATAGTGTAATCAAAATAGCTAAACAATACGGTGTAGATGAACCGTCGATTATTCCGATTATAAAGAACTAGTCGGATGTGGCAACCCCAAAACTATTTTCTATCTCATGCATTTAATGAGTCAAAATTCATTATTACAGTGCCAAAATCAAATGACAATCATATGCTCATCGTGAGGATTCTAAAGGCATGAAATTCCGAACATTAGTTTTTGAAATTTGAAATAGGACTGTTGCGGATGTCGGGAAAAATACAGTATATATGCGACACTTGTTGGAAGATTTACCCAAAACACGCAATGAGCAATAATATAAATCAAAGTGTGCCTAAATCTCAAGTTTGATAAAAATTTGTGCATTAATTCCTGCGATAGAGATATTGTGGTAATCGGAACAATTCAGCATAGCAGCGCCATGTGTTTGGTTATTGAAACCAAAACGTAAACAAAGCCAATTCATATAAAGATTAACTGAATTTGGAGTTTGATGAAAATCCGTGCGTTAATTCTGCGAACTATTGCGAATTATTGCGAAAATAATGAAAAATGCAATATGGTTAAGCCATCTGTTGAACGATTTAAATCAAAATGTAAGCAGCAAACAGCATCAATTTATATCAGGGATTACCTGAATATAATTTTTTTTTAATCCCATGCATTAGTTCTTGGATAGAGCGCCCAAAAAATTTATATCACATACAGAAAGTCAGATACAAGAATGGATTATGATCGTGAACTGAGGTTCCACTGTATATTATATAAAAATTTAATTACAGCTGGTGATTTCAATGTCAATTTTACAAATAATACTAGAAATGAATTTTCAGTATATTTTCATCCTTGGTTTGGCGCAAATCTATTAAGGCTGTATTCCGAGCGACTTTCTCCAAGGAAGATAATTTAACCAATAATTTTCCTGAAAATGTCCTAGAATATTATTCAATAATTGGAATAAGCTATTCCAATAGATATCAGGGAGGAGAAATAAAAATATTTCACTTAATTTTTTTTTTTAATTTAAATGGGAAAATTCGTTTTTATGTGCATTGACTACAAAATTATGTTTAGCGACCTTTGGGTGTCATGATCACAAAAATCGCGTTAATGGCGGAAATATTTCATATTTATAACATCTGATTTTTAAATCAAGTAGATGAGAATGCCACGAATCCTATGCGAAAAGAATAAAAATTTCTATTCGCATTATTTTTCTACAAAATATGCATTATCTAAAATTAATTGAATCTGTCAATTTCTGTACGAACAAATTAAAATTTCGTTTTTTCACGTTTTTTGTCCATTAATTAAATAGTTCAATATTGAGCGAAATAAGAAAAAGTACTGGGAATATTTAAAAGCAACTGAGGTTTTCTTATATTCAATATATAATTATCAAAAAATTTAAATGACTAGTATTAAAAAATGCTCTGACGAGCACCAAAAAAGGTTAATATGTTTTAAAGTATGAAAAAGTGTTTGACAAGAGCTTCTAATTGAGCATAAGAGAGGACAAGCGGTCCCTTCTTGGCTGCAATTCACTGTCAATGCCAAATTTGAAAAAATCATATTTGCGCTTTTCCATATAAAAGAAATCAGTCACTGTTACGATAAAATTGTGTAGTGTAAAGGCATAATTAGAAAAGACACCACGAGATTAAACATGAATGTAAAGCAAAATAGGGCCAAAAACCATAGTTCCCGCAGCCAGTGTTGAATTCAGACACTTTTCTCCGGGAGGGTCTTCTGTGGTTTCGGGGGGGACACAATAGAGTTCTAAGGGGGTTATACTTTTTTACCATTAAAAACACAAAATCTAAATTTTATTGGAGGGGGGGGGGGTAGCATTTGATACCTTCAGTAGGGAATGTCCCCCCGGCCCACCTCCTGCATTCAACACTGCCTGCAGCATATCACATTCACGCAGTCCCACCATAAACTGTCGCAGTGTAAAACAGCACAGAAAACTGATTTGTAGTGCAATTGCAATGCAGAGTCAACAATGCAGTTAACATGTAAAACACGTTTGAAAGTTTTACTAAAAAGTAAAGATAGAAAGTTTTACGCAAATTTCTTTTATGTGGAAAAAGCGCAAAAATGATTTTTTCAAATTTGGCATTGACGGTGAACTGCAGCGAAGAAGGGACCCCTTGTCCTTTCTCATTCTCAATTAGAAGCTCTTGTCAAGCACTTTTTCATACTTTAAAACATATTAACCTTTTTTGGTGCTCGTCAGAGCATTTTTTAATACTAGTTTTAGAATACTTAAATAATAGCAGATAATTTTACTTAGAGAAAAAATGCACAGCAAATGTAAAAATAAAATTCTGTCCCATTCCACGTGATTATTTTGTTTGGACCGAATGAAGGTATTTAAATATGAGTGAATGCACTCATCATATTGCAAATCGTTTTTAAGGCATGCGGCACCTCCATGCTGTCAAATACTTATGACGTTGAAGCATTCTATTTTCATTTTAATAGTTATATAACTATTAATCGAAAAGATGTGTGAATAATATATTATTCATACATCTATCGATTATAATTTTATATTTTATGCATAAAAATTACAAAAATATAAGTAAATTAAATAACTGCATGTAAAATACTTAAGGCTCCTGTCCCTGCTAGGTTCTGCCCTCCAAAACGTGTAGACGGTGGGTTCTGGGTTCAAACCCATTCGCCGCCGTTGGTCTAACCGTTCGGAGTTTTCGTGGTTTTCTTCGAACCTTGCGTAAATACGGGTTAGGTTCCCTTAAAAAGACCCCCCCCACACACAAAGGGCAGCCCCCCAGGGCCTATATCCCTCGAGTAGATGATCGGTCATCACAAAATATACCAATATGCTCCTGTCCCTGCGAGCGAATGTTAATCCTATTGGGAAGAGGGTTATTTTCTAATAACATGTTTGCATTTTGATATTTTTGTCTTTGATAGATGAAGCCCCACTCCACATGGCTCTTTTTTTATTTTTTCGATTTTGGTTGCAGATATCTATAATCTATATGTTTTTAATAATTTATTCATTTTCGGAGTCGGTTTTGAAAGTGAAACTAACGTTATAAAAAATATCTGCAACCAAAATCGAAAAAATAAAAAAGGAGCGATGTGAAGAGCGGTGTTGAATTCAGGATGGACATTCTCCCGTAGTTATGAAATGCTCCCCCCCCCCCGGAAATTTTGTGTTTTCATTGGTCAAAAATTGCAGTTTCCCCCCCGGAACTCGATCATGCCCCCCCCCCGGAGCTATAGAAGTCCCTCCAGGAGAAAAGTGTTTGAATTCAGCACTAATGAAGAGGGACCTAACCTACCCAAAACAAAAAAATATTTAAAAATATCGAAAAGCAAACAAGTTATTAGAAAATAGTCTGCCCATAGGAATAGCATTAGCTCGCGTTGGTCTTCGATAGCAGGGACATGAGCCTTAATTATTTCACATGCAATTATTTAATTAAGTATACTTAACTAATGTTAATTAACACTATCATATTAGTGAAGGGGGGGGTGGGGTAGCAGGTAACTGAAAGAACAATTTTTATAGGAAATGTAAAACAAAAATAAAATAAAATCAACATTTTTAGATAAAAAATCGTATTTCTATAACATACATTTCTTCATCGAATGACACGAAATCTGGTATCTGAACTGAAAGTTAATCCTTTCCGGCACACTGTGCCCGGTCTAGGATACTTAGTTTTGATTCCAAACTTGCAAACGGCACCAATAATATTTTAGTAAAATTCTGCTTTTACAATAAATGCTTAAATTAAGGAATCCAAAATATCTAAAAAAAGTTGGTTTGTGAATTTCGGTATCAGTCAGTAATTTCTCATTTTACTAACAGATTTTGTCTATACTGGAAAAGATTAAAACGCTTCGTATTGTAAAATCAAATTGTTGTATAAAATCTGGGTATTGTTACAGAAAGTTTTAGAATTTGTTTCTGTTACAATATAGAGACGTTCTCCAAAGCGTATTTTATTCATAAAAGCAAATCTAACGGTAATTCTTAAAAGCATTTTTCTTTTTTTATCTAATTTGTCTCTCAAGTTCAAAATTCTTTACAAATGTAAAATTTTAGGTTTGTTTCAAATTTTATTGTATAGATGGCAGCACTTTACTGAGCTATGTGGGAGCTAACAATTTATTTTTTCATACAACCACAGGAAAGCCACGTCCACGTGTTTAAATTTTATAATTTTGCTCTGAATTTTTATTTATTTCTACTATGCATTTTTGAAGTTTTTTTACTGAATTAGCTGAAAGATAAAAATTAGGTAAAGTGCAATTTTTTTTCCTTACGTTTAATGTAAATTGTAAATATTTTATGATGCAATCCATGTAAAGCTTAATGTAAAATAGCTTTTTCCCCCTTTTATGTATGTTTTAGAAAGAATTGAAACAAGTGTTTTAAATTATTACTATCCGATTTCTAAATCAGTTTTGTAATCAACATTGAGTAAAAATAATTTATATTTTATAATTTTATTTTTTAATTTTTAACATACTCGTACACATTTTCTTTTTTTCCAAGCTTATGCTTCTTTAAATCTGCTTCTATTTTTTTTTTTTTTAATCATGTAGAAAATTAATATTTTGTTATTAATTCTTGCCATACGTATTCGTGCATGTGACATTCAATCTTTTATCATATTGTCTGGGAGGGAAAAGTAAAATCTAAAGCTGCATGTTTATAGAAACTTAAATATTCTACTCATCATAATAATTGTTATATTTAGTTTTATGCGTTGTTTCTTACCTTGCAATAAATGGCCGTCTACAAATGATTTCATGCTTGGAGAGGGGGGGGGGAGGGAGGTTTCGTGAAATTGTGACAAAGGGGTGCGAGGGAGGTAAGAAAAAATGCGACATCACACATTTTGTTTAAAATAAAAACATTAAAATTCAGCAGATTAAATTTTGAAATTAAAGTATTTTGTGTTCATAAAGTTAAGATAAAATTTAAAGCTAATATATATTAAATTTCATTTAAAATTCCAAAATTCTTCTATCTTTAATTGCTCATCATATTAACATTTTATTACTATTGTTTATTAATTATGCCATTTGTTGTAACCTTAATTTTATTTCATACAAAATGAGTACACAAATTATTTTCATTGTTATGCTCACAAACGTCATTTAAAACACACAGTTAAAGTTTAAAAATAAAATCTGAAATATGGTCTATAATGTAGTGCTTTGTTTCTGATCTGCAAGTATATGTATATGTAATATAATGTGACGTGTGACAAGGCGGGGGGTAGGGGGGGCATGATGAAGTGTGACACTTTGTGACAAAAGGGGCGGAGGCGGCTCAAAAATATTGAAAAATAGTGTGACATCATTTATGGATAGCCCCTAACAGGCTTACTTGTAAAATTTCAAATGCAAATTTTATAAAATTAAAACTAATAAGTTACATATCAGTTATGTCCATATTTGTTTTTTATTTCAGCGAGTTTAATCTCCTTCGGCAATGGCAACAAAGCAGAAACTAGTGGAACGTTTACAAGAGCTACAAAATGTTGACTACACTAACTCTGATGTGTCACGAGCTAGCAATGTCAAGGCAGATAAGGTTCTCAATTCAATATTCCAAGCTGGAAGGAAACGTGTGGACTTCACCGAGGACGAGAAAAGGCAAATTGGAAATCTTATAATTGATGTTATTAAGCCAATTAAAATAAACATAGTGAGTACTGGCTCCCGCGATCGATCTAGGCTTGATACTTCCGTGCTTATGAAGCGATCTGCACTGCAATTTTTAGTCGAGGACTACGGCCAGTTTCCTGCCAGAGACACATCTTTGTTGAATGAATTGGAGAAAGCCAACGTCAAAGAAAGTATCAAAATTCTCGACGACCTCATCGAATATTGGCGCGATTTATCGGATTCTGACGAGGGAAAGACTGATCCCGAAGACGCTGGTGCATCCGATATGCCGGGCACGCACACTTGGTGGTCACAGTAAATTTAGTTTCCTACGGTTTTAATTCGAATGAATGTATTATTTTACATGAATTAAATAAATAGTCAGGCATAATCATAATTTTATTGTGGTTATTTTTTTTTATTTTTTTTTTTTTATTTTTTTTTTATTTTATTTTATTTTTTTTTTTTTTGTAATTCTGCGCATAAACAAGCTATTTCAGAATAAAATTAATATACCATGCATGCATTTCTATACAGTTTTAAAAATTTGCACTAAAAAAATAGGCACAATTGTTACACATGGATACCTCCAAGATGCCATGTTTCTGAGATTTGTGCTTTATGTTGATACTTGTGCATTTGAAGACTATGCATTGTGTAATTTTCTAATTATGTTACATTAAAGTTTGTTTTCAAATGTAATGTTATTTTTTTCTTTTTTACATTGCAATATGATTAATGTTATATCATATTGCATTATTTACCGATGAGCTTTGTTAAAAATTCGTGTATGGGCGATTGGAAGTAGCGGGGAAATGACAAAACGAAAACCTGGTGTGAAATTTGTACACAGTAAGACAAATTTAGACAAAAACAAAACTCAATAAGAGCTAGATATAATCGTCTGCAAAAATTCTGGACATTGCATACATAAATTTGTTTAGAGACATTTTGCATACTGAATTTACTAATATACACGACTAAAAGCAGGGGGGGGGGATTATAAAATATTAATATTCTTTTTACTGCAGGTCAAACACAGTGCACAGAATGGAAATGCTTATTTTTTATGGGCTTAATCGACACATTCATCAGTTTGTTATGTGAAATGGTTGTGTCTGGATTTCTGAGAATCCATGTAAGTATTACAATACTTTTACGTGTTTAAGTATTGAAAAATTTATAGAGTGGACTTTGTGACTTTTATGTGGTCCTGAGATGACAATAATGTCCCCTATGTATATGAGCCTCGCCTATCTATATAATAAAGGCCAAACGTATCTGTGCGTACCGCATACGTCATGTTTTGAATGGCAACACTTTCCGATGAAATTTCGGTTTTGCAATTTTCGCTATTGTAAATTTTTAAACTTCTAGACATTGCACGTTTTCAATCTTTATACCATCGTTTAGAGAAAAAAATGCACATTTAAATGCCGTTTGTTAGAAAGCTATATCTCAAATTGTTTTTGAGATATTAATTTTTTTGTAGTTTTTGGTTCAATTTCTCTAATGGTGGCAACTTGAGTATCGCATTTATGTGGGAAAAAGAGAAAAAAATAGCCATAGAGTAAAAGAGAAAAAATAGCCATAGAGTAAAAGAGAAAAAAAATAGAGATGCAGTTTAGTGGCTGGAGGTGACGCCAAAAATGTAACTCTAAAATTCGCTGTATTGCATCGCTGCACAACGGCGTGCTTTCACAAAAAAGAAAAGCTTTTAGCGATGCAATTTTAATTCATAATACAATGAAATGCTATTTTATAATGCTAAAATATATTCAGATCTTTTTCATTTAGAGAAAAAATTATGTTAAAAAATTCGGTCTCTGTTCCATGTGATTGTTTTGTTTAGGTCGAATGAGATACTTATATCGGAAGAATAACGCCCATCAAACCGTTTTAATCGCATACTGCACCTCCATCTATCTCTTTTCTCCATGGAAAATAACAGATCACTGTATATTTTAGTTGTCATTTTTTTTCATAGCAACTGAAAAAAAAATAGTAATTACAAGATGAATGTAGATTCTACCATTGCAGAATTCAGTTTCGCCTCCGATTAGAAAAAAAAAATCGATAGAAGTTTTTTAGAAGGGCGACCCCGTTTAGATTGCAATGAACGAACTTCATTTTTCTTGTGTTTATCAATATAATAGCAAATAGAACGGCGTGAAATACCCAATTGAATAGCAATTTCTCTCTGAGACATTGGAATTGCGGAATAATAAAGAGATACAATTTGACGTGCTACTTCTTCATTGACTAAATTCATCAAAAACGGATTTTTTCTTTAGTTTAAAAACTTTTTATAGACTCTGAGTAAAAGGAAATGCAATTTAACAATAAAACGAATGGAATCCCGTCGAATTCGACGAATGAAATGTTTAAAAGACCCGATCAATTTGGTTTAAAAAAAAAAGCAAAAGTAATTACATTATTGAATCAATATATAATAAATATATTTACAAAGTAAATGTCAAATTTGCGAGTTACAATTTTGCATTCAAATATTCGCACATCTACAGTTAAAATTGTAATATGAGTGCCGGCGAAATCCAGAAATTTTATTTTATATGCACTCACAGAAAAATAGCTTTATTTTAAAAAAAAGAAAAAATAATAATATCGGGTACTACTAGGTTATCCCATCGACCAAAAAATTATCGCCAAACTATAAGATTAAATGCCAATAATGGATGATCGTGAATGCCACATTCAATGACATTAAATAACGATTCATGTGTTTAAAATGTCATTAAGTGATTTTTATTTCGACTTTTTATTAATATTCTACTAATTATTTATTTTTTCGTTATTTAAAATACAAATTATGTCAATATGTATAATTTGGCTATTAATGTGGCGATTTGTATAATTTGGCGAAATTGGTCGACGGGATAACAGAGTAGTACCTAATATCGTTATGAGTAAAAATACGATGTTTTAAATAGTGACGTCATTTTCTCTTCATATGTTCTTTAAAAGTTACTGTTTATGAAAAAGGCATCCATAATAATATTATAATTCCCTTTTATCTGGTTGCTGAATGACATAATTTTCCTCATTTGAAATTTCTCTTATTTTGATTTAGACATTAATTTTTATCATTAATTACTTTCTGTCATTTTATTTACGTTATTAATATTATTTCTCAGTAAATATATATATTTTTTAACTCAATTAGTGCATAATTATACGCAATCATTTTAGAAAATAAATTTTTATTATCGAGAGAAAAGCTAAACTGTGTTGCCACCATTTTGAAGAAATGTCATGAAAAAGCTTTTAAAATTAAAAATAAAATATAAAAATGGAAATAAATTAAAAAATAATTAAAATGGGCACAACTACAAATAAATAGCTTTCATTAAAAAAAATAATTATCAAAATCGGTTGAGTAGAAAATTCAGGGCTGATGACACGACATTTTTAGCTTGTCTGAAAGAAATAGCATCGGATGCTAAAAAATCTGTTATGTCAATATATCGTCGGCTATAAAACCCGGTGAATGTTGTTGGTTTTATTTCGTTTTTATCCATGAATTTAGTGATTTTTAGTTCGTTGTAAACTTACTTTACAAAAGATACATCAATTAATCTTTACAAAAATGTATTTTAAAGAATATCTGGGTGTCATATTTTCTTAGTTGTTTTTAAAAACTGAGAATGCAATTTTATTCTTTGGCGAAATCTTTGGCTAATAACTGTTATCTTGCGTCTAATACGCAGGGCCGTAGTGAACAATAGGGAGGGCTCAAGAGAATATAGGGGGGCTCATAGTTTTTTTTTTTTTTTTTTTTCCTCTCTCTCTGATGCAGAAAGATAAACTAGTGCATATTCATATTGTAGGTACTCTGTTTCTTATTAAACTGTTAAAATAACTTCATTTTATGCTTAGAAAAGTATATGATGATGAAGTTTTGAGTGTATAACTGGTGCAAAATAACCCATCATGTTAGCTTCATATGTACAAATAGGATGAGGGAGTGTTGAAACACTTATTTTAGATACAATTTAGTAATTCTGCAAAACTGTGAAAGGGTCTCAAAACTAAATTAGATTTTTGAGCAGAACTTCATTTGAGTTTTCGGAACAGAAATTCATTGAGTGACCTTGGAATCTTTTCCAGGGGGGGGGGGGGCTGAGCCGCCCATAGCACCCCCTTAGCTACGGCCCCGCTAATACGGAAGTACCGATAATTTTTAAAGCTGTATATGATTACATAAATAATATGTTTCATATAAAATTGCTATTTGGAATTAGTTGGCAGTTTAAAAAGCCTATTACGCAGAAAAAATTTATTAGACTTTCCAATTTTAAAATTTTAAAAAGTTTTTCACCTTTACTTTGTGACCTGGGAACCCCGGGTTCGGTGTATTAGTGTATGTAAAGCATAAAACCAATATGTATTATCCATTATGGTAAAAAAATATTATTTTAATCATACACAGGTTAATTCTATTTTATTACGCATATCATCAGATTGTTGAGTTCCAAACTTTAAACCTGCATAAACGTCGAACTGTTACGGGAAAAACAAGTTGGAAATTGCACGTGAACGTAGCAAATGAGGTGCGTTCGTCCGATAACGAAGTTTTAAAAATATTCAGATCTTGCTGATATAGTAGAGCGTACTTTGGATCAGTGTTCTCGCTGACATTTGAAAAACGTTAGTAATTTGGCTAATTAAAAATAAAAAACATTCGCCAAATGAAAAAAGTATTAGCCAAATAGATTCCCAGAGTAGCACAAATGTGTGTATATATATATATATATCTTTAATCCTTTAATGTACCCCCTTTTTTTCAATATATTCTAAAATAAACTAAGTTTTTATAACTGTGACAGCGATTATTAATAATCTAATTTCAACTATCCGCTACAAATGTATTAAAACTGTGTATATATTAAATATGCATACGTATGAAAAAAAATAAAAAAAATAAACAAATAAAAAGCAAAAATTGAGCACTAGCAATTTGGCGAATCTAATCCCTTGTTTACTCGCCAAATGAAGAATTTAGTCGCAATTTGGCGCATTGGCGAGCGACAGCGAGAACACTGCTTCGGATACAGTATAGTAGTCGAAATCTTTGTGTTTCTGTAAATATGCAGGAAGTAATTTTATTACACCTCAGCAACGTATATCTTATTCATAAAATGTGAAATAGTTGAATATAATTAAAACACGCCCCAAACAATGTTTCCCCGTATAGCATTATGTAGTGGAATACTTTTGTGTGGCCCTGTAATTTAATAATAAAAATTATTTTCATCACAGATTGTACGGAATGCATATTTTAGTATATATTTCATAGATTCATGGCAATTCTATTATGTTCGAATGAGTGTAACATCATTAAAATGCATTCGAAACTTTTTTCCCATTGACCGTAATGTAATGGAATACTTTTGATTGTTCCTGTAAATGATCTATGCATCCGACTTTCATAACATTTGAAATGACTCGACAAAATTACGTAATAACTAGCAAAAGCCATGCTTTGTTTGGATTCGCGAAGCATTATTTTATAAAATAGATATTTGAAAGTAACAATATTTTTTTTTATTATTATTTTTGCATCTTTATTAAACAAAAACGTTATTTTATGTTTTGGCGCATTTTAATTTTTTATTTATGATGTAAAACTGGCATAATAAGATATTTTCGAAGCAAACTTTTACAATTTTTTTTTTAAATTTTCAACTAAAAGCTCTTTTAAAGATGTTTTTACAATTTCAAGTAGCCACTGGTGTTTTTTAATTGTTTGAAATATGCATGTTTCCAATCTTTGTAATTAACATCCGATAATATTTGATAGCTATTTTAGAATAATATATTTGAAGAAAGCTTGAAGAATGTTACTTCTTCAAAATCCTATTTTCTGGAAAAAACATTTGAAATCTGCTTTCGTTGATACTATGAATTTTTAACTGTAAAACATTTTATTTTAATTTTTCGTTTTTATACATGTTAGCGTGTGAGAATTGCTGTAATTCTCTCCGCGTGGGAGAACTTTTTACTTTCAGCGAATGGCAACTCAATTAATGGAATTACCTTTTTTAACGAAGCGCTCTCTCACTCTCGCAGTGACGTTTTCACGAATAATTATTGTTGTGTTTGCGAACTTATTAAAGTCTTATTTTTCTATAAAATCCTTCTGATTAATGAGTCGATATTATTTAGCCACAATACGACCTTCGCAAAAATATTTATAAAGAGCTTGAACCAACAACTTCACGCAGATCTTTATTTTTCATTTATATAACAAATTTAAGAATTAATTTTATTTGTTTACAATTATTTTGTTGCCAGTTTACAAAAAAAAAAAAGAAAAGAAAAAGAAATCTATAATACAATTCTTTTAAAATGTTTAAGTGTCATCTGTGCAAACGATTTTGCGGGTTAATGAAAACATATTTTATTTAATAAATTAATCATGATTCTATCTATAATTATTTACTCCATGATTTAAACTTTTTTTTTCTGAAGATATACGCGTTTCATTTTTTATTTATTTGCTAAAATGCGTCCGTATTGGAAATGCATGTAAAATAAATTAATTAAAATAATAATTTTTTTAACGTTTTACTGTAAAAAAAATTATATTCTGCAAATCTACAGATCATAATTTATTTTTGTGTTTAATTTGAAGTTAAAATATTGAATAGTTTTTTTTGTAAAGCGTACGACAAATTGTAATTTGAGTGGACTAGTAGAGGATTCGCTTCGCTCATCCTAATTATATGTTTTAAATTTCAAACGATTAAAATGCATTTGAAACTTTTTTCCCCATTGACCGTAATGTAACGGAATCCTTTTGATTGTCCCTGTAACTGATCTAACCACCCGATTTTCATAAAATTTGAAATGACTCGACAAAATTATGTTATAATTATGTATTTTAAATTTCAAACGATTCGGTTGGGTAGTTTTTGCGTTGTTATATGCGGACGGACAGACAGACGGACGGACTGAGCGACAACAATAGGTGCTACGTATTTACATAATTACGAACGCACCTAAAAATGGGTTCTTTAAAGGATCCACCACAAAAGCTTTCATTTCAAAACAGGAGCTTTCACAAATTTTTTTATTTCAAAACAGGACCGTTTACAAAATTATTTTCCTTAAAAAGAGGACTTTCACGATGTTTATCTGTCTCTAATTTGAACCTTTCACAAACTTAATCATTTAAGAGTAAAATCTGATTAGTCATTTTTACATATAAAGAAAAAAATATATTTCACATCATATATCTTTTTAAAATTGTATAACATGAACCTACATAATATATTCATTTCAGATGTGACTAGATTTTTCACAAAACGTAAAAAGCTGCTCATCATTTCACAGAAATAGGACCCTGGTAAAAAAGGCTGGACAGATCCCCCAATAATTAAAGTTGGACCCCAAATGTTTTTAATCAAATGAGTTTCCCTTCAAATTGATTGATCTGATGTTTTGCAGTTTTCCGGAATTCCCAGGCGTTCCCGAAAAAGAGAAAGAGGAGGGGGGGGGGCTTAAAATAGCAATTCTGCAATTGAAATTAATGGTTATTATAATCGCTATTGGTATTTGTTTCTATAACTTTACCAGATAAGAAAGTACAATACTACTTGGTTATCCCGGCGACCAATTTCGTCAACGTGTATAAATCGCAAAACTAATAGCCAAATTATCCATATTGACATAATTTTTATTTTAAATAATGAAAAAACAAATAAATGGGTAAAACATTAGTAAAATTAATGTTAAAAAGTAATAATAAAATCACTTGTTGACATCTTTAAACACGTGTATCGTATTTAATGTCATTGAATGTTACATTGAAGATCATCCATGACTGGCATTTAATCTTGTAGTTTGGCGATAGTTTTTTGGTTGACGCGTGACGAAATATCCAAGTAGAAGTACCGAAAGTACAATAAAGTGACCGGTAGTACAATAGAGATTTTCATTATCCGGACCGAAGCCGATCCAGTTAGTGAAAATCCGGATAACTGGACAACTTAAAAATTGGCAATGGTAATGTTTTCTAGTTAATTTCCCTTCATATTTGTTCTAGGCTCAGCACTAACAATTCTAGTAGTATACATTTTAGCACATTACAAATGGTGCGTTTAGAGTTTATTTCTTTTAGCTTTTTTAAAAGTTTATTTTCTATAAAATTGGTACAAAATTATACATAGACACACACAAACTGTTACATGCATATATACATACACTGTACGAACAAACGCTAGCGGAAAGAATCACAGAGTTCATACTCATCAGGGGAATATGGGATTCCTGGGAAAATCAGGGGATAAATTTTTGGTTGTAAAAATCAGGGGATAATACAAAAAATTCTCCAAACCTGGGAAAACCTGCCAAAATGACTGTCTATTCTAAGAAATTAAGGCAATTGCTGTTGTTTGTGTGCTTTATGATATTGCATGTGTCAACATCCATTCAGTAATTTGATACATCTCGTAACATCATGAGGTTTGACAATAGTTCAAAAAAATTTTTATAAAAAAAGAACATTTTTAATTGATATTGGCATTTGTAGCTTTCATATTATTCATAATGCTTTAAAAAGAGATTGAAATTCTTTCAGCAAACTACTAAGTTTTTAGGGACAGCTGCAGACTTCATCTCTGCTTTACACGAATTAATGTTTTTATTTTAAAGTTCTGTTTATATTGTTTATTTAAGTGATGTATAAACTTCATTTTTTAGATTACCTTGTTACTTTCTTCTATCTTCAATAGAAGAAAGTATTGTAATCGAAAAAAATTTTCGACTTCCGGTTTTCGACGGATTTACACGTTTTAGGGGTCAGAGATTCCAAAAAACATATTTTTACAAAATGTCTGTCTGTCCGTGTTTCTGTGTGTGTGTCCATATGTCGCCATTCTACCATCAAAAAGTGTATGAAATTATGCATCGAATTAAACCAAATTTTTTTTGTAAGTGTATGACTATGGCTAGTTCGTCCTCCCTGAATTTGAAAAAAATCCGCCGGAAGGGGTCGCTGAAATCACGATTTTTGTGCCATTTTCAGTATTGTACCGACCAAAAGTATATGAAGTTATGCATCGAATTGAGCCAATTTTTTGTGTAAGTGTAGGGCTATGGCTAGTTGTTCCTCCCTGAATTTGAAAAAAAATCCGCCGGTAGAGGGCGCTGCAGTAGCGAATTTTATGCCATTTTCAGTATTGCACCATCTAAAAGTGCATGAAGTTAGTTTTACAACTGAACAAAATTTTTTGTATATTATTATTTTCTGGTAAGGCAAGTAGGTCCTCCCTGAATTTGAAAAAAAAAATCTGTATAGCATTCTATTGTCCATCGGCTCGTGCAGAGACGGAAATTCGTTTTTACTCCGATTAGTTGACTGAAGCAGAAATTTAAGATGAAAATCAATGTTGGTATGGTATGGAATTAAAATTATTAAAGCATTGAAATGAGTAACTATTTTTTAAAAATATTAAAATGTACATATGAAATAGAAGAAAGTTTTGGGATTGGCACATCTAACTAGTTTTTATTTTATTTTGAGGTGATGGGAGTGTCATGATACTGGTTTAAAAAATGTCGTTAATTATTGAAATGGGAAAATTGTAGATCCTGGAAAATAAATACATCAGGGGTTTTTTTCTTGGAAAATGAGTACAAACCCGGAGTCAGAGAGAGTTCCACTTTCCGAGGGCATCGATGGATTAAAAGAAGGAATTTTTGACATCCTTCAGAGAAACTGAAGATTAAGAATTTTTCTGGGCGAATATATATATATATATAAAATATGGGATTCTCTCGCATTCGAAGTGAAACTTCTTGTGTTCTAGAAACAGTTGATTTGATGCATATCTCTTTTTGATTTTGTTGGTGATTTTATTATTTCAGAATTAGGAAACGGTTATTTAACAGTTAATTTTCGTGATATCTAGTTGAATTTACCCTACTGCACCAAAAGAAGTTTCATTTCAAAAAGTTTGTAAAAGGCAGAGGGAAAATGTATGGTCCTTGATCTAACCTGTTAATGCGCGCTTTACTGTATCATAAAAGTTCATTAAATTTTAGAATGACCTTTTTTAACTGTTTTTCCTCTAAATATTTTGTTGGAGAAAAAGTATAGATTTATTTTGGAATTTTATTCAAAATTTTTAAGTGTAATTTTTTTATACACATCCTAAATCACATTTTGTGTAATGTTATAATCGCGCAATCATTTCAGAGGCAAATAACTATTTTTACTTTTTGCGAAAAATTCTTTGTATTATATGAAAATGGATATTCTATAACAAAGTAGTACCATGATTCGTACATAGATGGCAGCACCAAACATTATTCCAAGAGTAACTATAAAAACGAAACAAAAATACACGTAGCAAAATATTATTTTAGCAATATTTTTTAAAAAAGGATGTCTTTTAAAGGTGTATTCGAAAAAATGATTTTCCACCTTCAACAGCTCGAAATTTTCTGATACAATTTCAGACACATTTTTAAAAGTAGAAACATGAAACTTGCTGAGGAGATTTTTGAAGAGACGTACGAGGTGCCGTGTGTTGTCATTTTATGCTCAATTCATTAGAGTTTGATTTATAAACAATTATCTTCTCAGCATGACCCTTTTTTTCGTCCACAGATATCCCGCTTCGGAAAAATCAGTCCAAAATGCCGTTTTTGATTGCATTTTTTGCAATATTTTCTGCATTTATCAAAGAATTGACAATTACGGCACTTTGAGTACTTTCTGAATAAGACAATTGGCCAGTTTGATGCATATGAGAGCAAAAGTGAATTTAAAAATAAATCGAAAAATAAGCAATTTGAATCGAAATACACCCTTAAATCAAAAATGCCGATGCAGAAAGATAAATTAGTGCATATTCATACTGTAGGTACTATGTTTCTTTTAAACTGTTGTAATAACTCCATTTTATAGTAAAAAAATAACAGGATGATAAAAAATTCAAGTATATAACTAGTGCAAAATAAGTGGTGAATTCAGACATTTTTCTCCGTAATTCCAGGGGAGACATGATAGAGTTGCCGGGGGGGGGGGGGGAGGGAAATTGCAATTTTTGACTAATGGAAACTCAAAATTTCTGGAGGGGGGGGGACATTTGATTGCCTCGGGGGGGAATATGTCCGCCTGCGCCATTCCCTGAATTCAAAATTGTGCAAAATTAAACATGTTAGTTTCATATGTGCAAATAGGATGAACGAGTGTTGAAACATTTATTTTAGTTACAATTTAATATTTCTACAAAAAAGTTCAAACTTGCCATTGTAATAAAGATTACTGATCCGCATATAGATTATTAGCCATTTACAAACTTTTCTAAGAAAACTTGGCTACTTAATAAAGGGTAATTAAATTACTTAATTTTTCTTACGTATATTATAGTGTCAGTGTAGAATTCCTTTCGAAAGACCTTGTAACAATAAACTTAAAAATACATTAACTAGGACTTCCCTCAGAGGGATTAGTCTGAGCGATATTGCTGAGAATACGCATTTAATAACTTGCGATAAGTAAAGAAAATGAGATGTTACCTTTAATTGGTCATTCATTGTGATAAAATATAATGATGAAAATAAGCATATCGAATCGTAGAACTACAAAATCTTGTTGCATATACTATTGTTATAAAAAAAAAGCAAACCATGCATGGATATAAAATTGGAAATATGCAAAATGTTAAAAGTAATACAGAAAATAAAACACCAAATTTTCCTATATTGGAAATATAGCTCTTTAAAATGATGTCATGAGCATAAACAGAAGCTTCGCACCGATTTGAGAAACTATAAATAACAAACTATTATGTTTGAAGAGAAATGGAGTGTATTTGATATGGTGTGAAATCCGTCCGAATAGTTTATAATGTTGAATATCTGTTTTCCACGGATGCAATGAGGTTTTCGATAAGAGTTAAGGAATCCTTTTTTAAAAATTTGTCCTAAACGAGCACTTACATCTTATAAGTTACTGTGATGCCAAAGTTATAGTTTCTGACCCCAACAGTATCCTAGAAATTGCAATATTCTCAATAAATTGGGTTTAAAACTTTTTCTAGAAAAAAAATGTTTAATATGTGAAATTAAACTGTCGAATGTTTTAGAAATCGTTCATAACGAGAATATTATATCTTAAAAGTTGCCACCAAAAAAAAAAATAATTTTTAGTCATATCAACATCAAAGAATTTTCAATTTTAGAACTTTTTTTGCTCGTGCATTGATGGTGATTATTGTTCCTACGCAAAATATAGCATATTTTGCAGCAAAGATGGTTACCAACATTTTTTGCCCACATTATTTTTTAAATCGGATAGGTACTCCCAATGCTAACGAAAAACACACAAACGTTAATGCTTTATAGCATAGAAATACAGAATCAAAAGCTATTTATCTCCTATTATATACACATAATACATAAATTATCTAATTAGTGCTAGCAGTTGAATTTTTAAATATACATAGATCAATATAATGCTTCATTTTTCTTTTATTAGTATTTCTTAGTATTCATTTTTCATTTATTTGTATTATTCAATAAAAGACTCACTTTCTTAAGCCCGAATTACGTCAAACTTTTTATAAAAGCGCCTAAGTCCATATAACAGCGAAGTATTGTGAAGAGTATTAAATACAAGGTAGTAAGACACTTAGCCAAACGCAGGTAATAAATCGCCAAATATTGTCCTTTTCGCCCTCTCTCGAAATGCATTTTTTTTTTCGTATATTTAAAAAACACGATTTTGAGTCATCTTATTTAAAATTCAAATAAATAAATGAGAGGAAGCTATAATAGCATAAGTCAAAACATTCATAAGTCAACATCAAGGAATTGTATCGCAGTTACACATGTGGAAAAAAGCTGCTTTCGACTAAAAAACGTTGTCTTCACTAAATTTGAATCCGATTAAAAAAAGTACCGTGATTAATTAAAATGTTATAGGCAGAGCTGCCAAGTGTCCGGCATTTTGGGTACCGGTATTTTAATGCAGAAAATGTTTTATTAAATTGGAACATTCTGCGGATTTAAAAAATAACTTTAAAAAATAAGAAAATTGTACTATGCAATAAGCGAGGGTTTGTCATCTCTATAGGAATATTTCGTAATCTACTTTTTAACCTTAAGAAAAGCAACGACAATTTTTCGGGTACAAAAAGTATTGCTAATTGTTCCATTTTGCATACAAGGTACTGATTGTAATATTGATACATCTATGGTGATAAATTTCCAATAATTTTTCAAATCCCATTTATTTCATTAAAAATATAAATCTTTTATTCATTTAGTTTAAAATAAATGGTTTTTAACTAATTTCATAATACTTTTGAAATATCACTTTTCATTGAAATATTCATACTTAATCCATAACGTACATAATATATGACTCTGTTATTACATAAGTCACCTTTTTATTATCACAAAAATTATGTTTTTACTGATTTTTATTAACTCAATAGGAAAAATTTTGTGTTTTGAGCAATAGATGTCCGCATTTCCTATTATTTATTTATTTTAACAAAATTCTTTGTATTTAGAAGAATTTTTATTTAAATAGGAAATCCAGATGTCGCTGTTAATAAAGAAGAAAGTTACAAAAAAGGGTACAAAACGAGTAGACACATATACTATCAAATATGGAAAAACGACGAATCTAAAAAAGACGTCGTATGAAATATCATCTTTTAAAGCAAAAAAACGAGGTCTGATTATCGAGCCTACTGATTACAAAATGTGCATTACATTAAAAAAAAAAATGCTGCAAATATTGATTATTTTTTCTTTTGTGCAGTTTTGGCTTCGAAAGGTGCGCTATGTTGCAAAAAGATATAAGCGACTATGAAAACACACCTGGTAAACTTTCATGCTCAGTTTTACAAATAAATATGGCTCATATATGCCCTATATACACCGAAGTACCTAATTGGTGCGAAAATGGCGTTTAGTTATCTAAAATGCTGGTTATCATATAAATGTTATAATAAATTGTTTGCTCTAAAAATATTATCATTTATTGATTGTTATATCTTTTTTAATAACAGGAAATGTTTCTTTTATTCCTTTTTTTATTTTGAAATAAATAAATAACGTGTTGTTATAGCATGCTATATGCATCTGGTAATCAAAACGATGTTTTCGCCTAATTGGCATAAAAAATCTCGCCAAACCCGGTGCTTATATCTCTAGTATATTATCTGAAGTATTTTATTAATGTATACTATAATTGTTTTTACATACCACTTACTTCTTCTGGCATATAGAAATAGGTAAGTGGCTCCTTTATGCAGTATAAATTGTATAAAACTTTAAAAAATAGCCCCGTTGCCCCTTTTTGGATCGAATTAAAAAAAAAATCAATGTCTAATTCCAGTATTGCTCCCAGGTATGCATACATACTCCATATTTCAAAGTTGTATGCCAACAGGTAACGGATGAAAAATGGGAAGAAATGTCACATATGCACCAGGGTACATAATTGGCGTCAAAATGGCATTATTTTACCTGAGATGGTAACGCGGCTTTATCTTATACTATAATGCGAGCAAAAATTGTGTGTGTGTGTGTGTGTGTGTGTGTGTCTGTGTGGGTATATTTTATCTCAAAAACGGCTCTAACGATTTTCGCAAAAATTTGGATTTTACCATTTTCGCGCACGAGAAGACCATTGGGCTAGGTCACATGTTCGAGAAAATTCGATTATTGGGTCATTTTGGGTCATAATGGGTCAAGATCAAGCTATTTATATCTAGAGAACGGCTGGATCGATTTTAAGGAAATTTTGTAACCTATCGTTTTTTGGCACGAGAAAACTATTGGGCTGGGTCACATGTTCGAAAAATTTCGATTAGTGGGTCATTTTTGGGTCATTATGGGTCAAGCCATTTTTATCTAAAAAACGGCTCTAACGATTTCGACCAAATTTTACATTTTATCGTTTTGGATTACAAGAAGACCATTGGGTTAGGTAACATGTTCGAGAAAATTCGGTTAGTGGGTCATTTTTGGGGTCATTGTGGGTCATGCTATTTTTATCTAGAGATTTTCTCACGCAATTTTGACTAAAAATTGCATTCTATGGCTTTCGGACACGAGAAAAACATTGGGCTAGGTTACATGCTCGAGAAAAAAAGTTTAATGGGTCATATTGGGTCATTAAGAGTCTGGGTCAAGCTATTTATATTTAAAGAACCGCAGAATCAATTTCATCGAAATTTTGCCTGTAATAGTTTTTTGACACGAGAAAGCTAATGGGCTAAGTCACACTATCGAGAGATTTCGATTATAAGAGTCATTTGTGGGTCATGATGGGTCATAATGGGTCATAGTCAAGCTATAGCTAAAGAACAGGTGGATCGATTTTAACGAAATTTTGTATACAACATTTTTTTGGCACGAGAAAACTATTGGGCTAGGTCTCAGTTCGAGAAATTTCGATTACTGGGCCATTTTGGGTCATAAAAGGTCTGGGTCAAGCTATTTATATGTAAACTACGACAGTATCAAATTTAATGAAAATTTGTATGTAAGTTTTTTGACACGAGAAAATTAATGGGCTATCTCACATGTTTGAAAGATTTCGATTATAAGAGGTTATGGGCCATTATATTATGGGTCATGATGGGTCATAACGGGTCATGTCAAGCTATATCTAAAGAACACGTGGATCAGTTTTAACGAAATTTTGTATACAACATTTTTTGGCACGAGAAAATCATTGGGCTAGGTCACATGATCGAGAAATTTCGATTAATGGGTCATTTTGGGTCATAAAGGGTCTGGGTCAAGTTATTTATATTTAAAGAACGGCAGGATCGAGTTTAACGAAATTTTGAGTGTAACAATATTTATACACGAGAAAACTAATGGGCTAAGTCACATGTTCGAGAGATTTCGATTATAAGGGTCATTTGTGGGTCATGATGAGTCATGGTCAAGCTATATCTAAAGAACGGGTGAATCGATTTTAACGAAATTTTGTGTACAGCATATTTTTGGCACGAGAAAATCATTGGGCTATGTCACATGTTCGAGAAATTTCGATCAATGGGTCACTTTTGGCTTATTCTAATTTTATCTAGACAATGTCTCGCGCAAATTTGACTAAATTTTATATTCTTTCGTTTTCGGACACAAGAAAATCATTGGGTTAGGTCAGATGTTTCAGAAAACTCAATTAATGAGTCATTTTGGGTCATAATGGGTCAAAGTCAAACTATTTATACCTAAAAATTGGCTCAATCGATTTTATCTAAATTTTGTATTTAACGTTTTTCGGCACGCAAAAATTAATGAACTAAGTCACATTTTCGAGAGATTTCGATATAAGGGTCATTTGTGGGTCATGCTAATTTTATCTAGAAAATTGTTCTCACCATTTTGAGTATATTTTCTATTATCTCGTTTTCGGGCAAAAGAAAACCATTGAGATAGGACACATGCACGTAACAATTCAGTTAGTGGGTCGTTTTAGATCTTAATCGGTTCGGGTCATTCTAATTATATATAAGACCATTGAGCTCGGTCACATGTTTGATCATATGTGATTAGTGGATTATTTGGGTAAAAAAGGATCAGGATCACGAGACTATGGCAAAAGCCAATAAGTTGGCGATATTTGACAAAATACTGGCGAAATTTGGACAAAAATCGACTATTAAGGTTACGAAACCAAAACACATATTTGGCGCCAAATGAAAGAATGTGTCCAAATTTGGTTATATTTGGCAAAAAATATTGTCTTTCAGAATGTGAAGAAATTTCTTATACATTCTTAATAGTCTTCGAGATGCATAATCAGAGTCGAGCTATAAAAGTGATTTGGATTGATGTCCTTTCGTTGTAAATGTTAAAATAAAGTAAAATTTATGAACATGTGCATACAAACATAGTTGATTTTTTTGTAAATAATACTATTATTAATAACATCTTTTACAGTAATAATACTATATCGAGTTGAACACAAAGTTAATTTTGACCGAGCTGAGCTCGGTCACCCCTGCTAGTTTATTTATTATTTGTTTAGTTACTCATAAAATGTTTATTTACATTCACTTCCTTCTTTTAATTATATAAAATATTTCTTTTTATAGTTATTCATTATTATTATTATTTTATTTACTGTAAGTTCTTTTTGAAAATAGAAAATAATTTAAAAATGTGTATGTAAGCGTTATTTGGAAAGGGAGTTTTCACCAAATGGGCTTTGAAAAAAAAATGCGCCAAATCTGATGCGCTTGTGGTATCCGTGCCGAAAAATTAGTGACCATGACCAGAATTGACTTCCATACACAAACAAAATATAAGTTAAAAGAAAACATGCAATGGAAATAAATATAAAGGTAAAATGATGTCATAAAATAAACATTTTATTTTAAAACGTAATTGTTTCTAATTTTCACACGCGAAATATGTAAAACATTCTTTTAGCGATCAAAAAATGCTATTAAGGGATTATCACAAAATCTCAAAATCAAAATTTTTATGCCATTTTTTTAATATAAAAAATAACTGTTTTATTTTCCTGCATGATTAAATTTTAAAATGTTTTATTGCTTTCAATATTTCTGAGTGCGAAAATGATTACTATTTACTCCATGTGCTGATTCGGTTATCTACGAAAATGTCCAGCCGGTGAAAATCACGCGCACCAAATTTCTGTGACGTATGCACATAAATTGTGCTTTTTATCAGTTTTTTTAATATAACTTTTAAACTATTTGGAATTAATTTTTAAAAGTAGGTGCATTCACCAGATTACCTTCATAGGTACCTATTGGTACAAACAGAATCAAAATCCGACAAGTACTTTTTGAGATTTGCTTGACGAAAGAATTTTTTTGAATTTTAATATCGTTACGTATCTCTGAGTACTAGGACTTCCCTCAGAGGGATTAGTCTGAGCGATGTTGTTGAGAATATAGAATTAATAATAACTTGCGAAAAGTAAAAGAAAACAAATGAGTTGCTGACTTTATTTGACCATATACTGCCATAAGTTCAAATGACTATAATCATCAAAGTGAACAATAGATTTACAAAATATTCTATATAAATTCATATATATGGTTAAAAAACTATGCAAACTATTCAAAACAGCCATGCATGATTATAAAATTGGAAGTACTCAATACATTAAAAGTAATACAGACAATAAAACAGTAATATATTTTGTATCGGAATTTGTATTCTTTGAAATTACGTCAAGAACATAAACAGACGCTCCACACCAATTTTAATATCTAAAAATGGCACAAATCATGATGGTTGAATAGAAAGAGGGAATTTTTTATATGGTGCGTGGACCCCTTAAATAGTTAATACAGAATAGTTAATAGACATAACAGCATAATATCTACAACTGATTTCTATTGATGCAATGAAGGTCTCAATAAGAATTTAAGGAATTCAAAAAGTGATACATAAAAATCCCGAAAACGCCAACAAAGATATGCGATGCGTTGTTTGAGCGTGTTCCAGACATGATCAATCGGATTTAAATCAGTTTTGCATGCTGGCCACTACTTACGCTGTTTTTTTTTTTTTTTTTTTTTTTTTTTTTTTTTTTTTTTTCCAAATCTATTCTTACGAAGTTGTGCAGTATTTCAGCTTAGCATGCATTAAATAAAAGGAATTGGCAATGCTTATAGAATAAGGTACGAAGCCAGATTTGATTATCTCGTCTGCATAAGCTTTGAGCTGTTAAAGCGTCATCACAAGTGATTTAGAAATCTGAGCACATATTTTTCAGCAAAACATGCAGGCTCAAATACGCCCGAGTGAACTTGATTATGCTGTTTTACCTGAAAAAGTTATTATTTAAAAGACCTTGTGATGACAAATGAGAAAATGAATCTATGAATGAAATCTCTTGATTGGAAAAAATAATGCCCCGCCCCCTCCCTCATACCATTATGCTTCGGAATTATTTTGTGGTGCCTGGTAAACGAATAAGAAATATTCCTTGTGCGGCATATTCTGCAAAATAACTTTAGTGCTCTTCATAAATACATATCAATTTCTTTATGTTACGACATGCGTTATAATTAAAAAGCACTTGGATCTATTTCAGCCCATCGGCCGCAATGCAACGGTATACTTTTAACTGCCCCTGTATTTGAACTATATATCCAATTTTACTAAAATTTTAAATGACTCAAAAAATTTGGTACCAAATATATATTTAAAATTTCAAATGATTCGATTGGGTTGTTTTTGTGCTGTTATTTGCAAACAGATAGCAGGATAGGCAGACAGATGGGTTGATCAGACGACGACTGTATGTGCTACGTATTTATAAAATTATGAACGTACCTAAAAAATAGTTAAATTTTAAAGCGCATGCCGAAATTGAAAACTCATTTCAACAATTATTACTAAAACACAGTATTGTAGTTAATTTCTTTTGTGTGTCTCTATAAATGGATTTAAAATGATATGAATGTAGAAACTCGGCGATTTATATCAGTTTAAATTCATCTGCAATTGCGTAATATCATTAAAATACTCTGTAAACATTTTCCCTATAGACCATAATATAATCGAATTCTTTTAGGTGCTCCTGTAAAGGAACTTTAATCCCACATACCACATATACAATACCAAACATGCCTAGGGGATCTTAATAAGGTTTGCCAATTGCATTAAAATAAGCATATATTTACTGGCATTAAAGGGAAACCAGGCGGATGGATGGGAAGAAGGACAGACAAACCGAATGCATAAACACTTTTCTACTTTATTGGAAAGTATTAAAATGGAATACCAAAGGCATCACCCCAAATCACATCGATTCCTTTAATGCCAAAAAATAAAATTAAGTAAATAAATAAAAAAGCTCGCCAAAAAAGCCAGAAAAGAATAGGAATTCTTCCGCATAATTGGCACCAAAATATCATTATTTTGCATGGCTTGGTAACCCGGATATTGTTTATTTTTTAATAAATTGTTCTTTTTTTTACTTTGTTTTTTCAAGTTACATAAATATATTTTTTTATATTTATTAATTAATTGTGTTCTTATTTATTGTTATTTCCTTTTTGAAATAATAGAAAATAATTCAAAAATATATATGTAACTAATATTCAAAAAGGATTTTCGCCAAATTTGCCCCAAACCCGATGCATATATGATATACCTGCCTTAATTTTATGGTACTTTTCTAATTTTACCTTTACGTCCGGTTTGGACTTCAGAAAGTGAGATTTGTGGCAAATAGCTACATAAACAAATCTGATGAACGATAATGCTTATTTTTACATATAAATGTACGGATGTCATATACGCACTACGTACCGGGATATTTTCTCCCGCAAATTGGTGAAAACTTTGTTTTGGTGAAAGTTTTTGAATATTGCTCTAAATATTAATATTTATGATTTTTTGTGATATTCATATTTTTTATTCGATTTAGTAATATGTTTATTATTTATAACTGTTTATTTATTGCTTCCACTATTGTTTTTTTATTAATGTGTGCGTGATATGGCGCCAATGTTAAGAGGCCACTCACGCGCCAGCGCGTGATGTGGGGTAATGTCCAATAGCCATAGCCAGTCACGCACTGGCCAGGGAAATCTTTCACTGATTCTTTGTTATAAAAAGAAAATCGGCTTCTGGGAAAAACCAACTTCTACAGTGCGGCATTAACTATCATCACATCTTCATGTAAGCGGCAGCGAACGTGTTAAATATGTTGTTCAAACAAAATAAACGGGTTACTATGTGAGACATAAAATCGCCATTTTGTTGCAATCTCGCCAACATAGTGCGTATATGACGTCTGTGTCATTTATGTGTTTTTATAAAATTTAACCATTATAAAATGCGTTCAATCACGCAATAATCGCAGGGGAACTCAGATTGCTTAATGAGATACAGGGATGTAGTGGAGGTGCATACGAAGGCATGTGCCATATACCGTCTCCGTATTTTTAAGGAGCATCGTAAATCTTCTGTTTCTCAAGAAAGCTTTAATATACGCACTCTAGTATATACCGTCTGCCTTGAGCGTATACCTTCTGTTTAGAGCGTATATTTTGCGTTATTTTTACCATTACATCCCTAATAAGAAATAATACTTAGTAATCTATGTAAAAAGAAATAACAGAAAATAATCTATGATTAAAAGTAATATCTGAAGCACGCATGTAAAACTCGTATTTCATTTAAACACGAAAGAATTGTTTCCAATTTGTACGCGTTAAATATATAAGATGCTAATGGCGATTACAAAATGCTATAATAAAGATTATCGCAAAATTTCAAATACTAAGTTACTATGTATTATGGCTTTTTTTCTTTTAAATTAATAATAATAAAACAGATTTCTTTTCCAATTTATTTCTTAAGTTTAAATATGTTTTATTGTACTTGATTAATAATTGCTTGCATATTTCTTTACTCCACGTGCTCGAGTTCTGGAATATAAAGAAAACACCCAGCCGGTGACGCACGTCAAATATCTGTGACGTATGCAAACAAAAACTACTTTTTATCAGTTTTTTAAATATATTTTTAAACTATTTGGAACTAAATTTTGAGAGTAGTTGCATTAAGTAGGTTACCCTCATAGGCACCTTCTGGTATAAACAGAATCAAAATCCGTCAAGTATTTTTGAGATTTGCTTAACGAAAGATTAATTTTGACTTTTAATATCATTACGTACCATGTGTATAAGACTTCGCTTCGCTCAGACAATTAATATTTACTCCATGTGTTCTGGTTTGATTGTCTATGAAAATATTCAGCTGGTGAAAATCACGCACACCAAATTTCTGTGACGTATGCAAATAAATTGTGCTTTTTTATAAGTTTTTTTAATATAACTTTTAAACTATTTGGAACTAATTTTTCGTAGGTAGTGCATTCACCAGATTACCTTCATAGGTACCTATTGGTACAAACAGAATCAAAATCTGACAAGTACTTTTTGAGATTTGCTTGACGAAAGAATTTTTTTGACTTTTAATATCGTTATGTATCTCTGAGTATAAAGACTTCGCTTCGCTCAGACAATAAAGACTTCGCTTCGCTCAGACAATTAAACATTTGGAAAATAGTTGTTCCTGAATAGAACGAGAGAATAGAGATATCTGAGTCAGGCGCGGATGCAGCGGGGGGTGGGGGGGGATTCGCCCCCCCCCCCTAAAAATTTCCGAGTTTGATTTGAAAAGTTCTCGAAATGAAAGGGAAAATGAGATATTTTTTTTTAAAGTAGGTTTTATTTTTCTGAATAATTTCTTTGAAGTTCAGTTCACTTCATCTAACAATGTTGTAAAGTCTTCGCCATCACGAAAGTTCGATTTTTCAAGTCCTCCAAAATAGTCGTCGACAGCTAATTTCACTTCTACATTGTTAAGAATATCGTAAAATATTACCTCCATTTTTAAAGGCTACCTATTTTCTGGTCAATGAGGACGATCTTAAACAATGGGGAGAATTCACATAGGTCAGAAAATAGATAATCTTTAAAAATGGAGGCAATTTTCCCCAATATTTTTAACAGTGTACTTTCATGCGAAACTTTTTCAATCGTAAAACTTTTTAGCCGTTGGAATAAGTGGATATCACAATTAGCCAAACCAAGCGAATAAGGTGCATTTTGTGACAGGTCATATTTCAGTTCATTCAATTTCCATATACAGAAAGGGCAGAAATGTAATGGTAGATTGAATGACAGAAATATTTGTTTGTAAACTTTCTTTATTGCTACCACTCTAGCAGCGAA
This sequence comes from Maratus speculifer, assembly GCA_964019185.1. NCBI lineage: Eukaryota > Metazoa > Arthropoda > Arachnida > Araneae > Salticidae > Maratus > Maratus speculifer. The sequence continues at coordinate 2,396,396 of OZ025291.1, forward strand.
CGCTGCATTTTTCAGATGGAAAATTATCTTCATCTTACTCTATAGTATTTTATTCGCATTAATTAATTCGTATCCATTTAATAATTAACTGTAAATAAGGACATAACTAATAGAAACTAAGAATGTAATGTATTGATTATATGTCACTTGAGATCGCCCCCCCCCCCCAAACAAGTCTCTGGATCCGCCACTGATCTGAATGTCTGTGCTGTCCGGATTTTATTCGTTTTCTGATTGATTCATTTTTAATGTCCAGAAATAAAACACTTCTGTTGCCACGATGGCAAAAAATATATTAAAAAAAAAAAAGATAAATAAATAAATAAATAAATAAAAATAATAATAATAACAACTCAAAAACAAATTAAGATACAGCTGTTAAACAATTGCATTTAAAAGTATATAAATTTCTCTATACGACGGTGTAAAGATTGAAAATGTGCGATGTTTAAAATTTTTCAATGCCGAAAATTGTAAAACTGAATCTTCATTTGAAATTTGTTTATGATAAAGCTAGAAATATTAATTTTATAATCCATTGCGTACGTACTCTGTTATTACGCAAACCACGTTTTGATCATCATGAAATTGTTTATTATTATGATTTATAAATATAGAATTTAATTACTAGCAAAAGCCAAGCTTTGTTTGGATTCGCGAAGCATTATTTCATAAGATAAATATTAGAAAGTAACAACATTTTTTTTTTTCATTTTTTTTGCATTTTTATTATGCGAAAACGCTAGTTTATGTTTTAGCGCATTTTAAGTTTAGAAATGTAAATTTAAGCAAATTCCATAAAATGTTTTTTAATGCCAAATATATTAAAAATAATACTAATAGTACTTACTTCTTAATAGTTAAATATATTTCATTTGTTTACTTTTCAACCTTTCGAATTCTAATAACATTTTATATAACAAATTTAACAATTTTATTTGTTACAATTCTTTTGTTGCCAATTAAAAAAGGAAAAAAATCATAATATATATTTTTTTAAATGTTAAGTATCGTCTGCATGAATTATTTCACATAATAAGAATAAATTGTGCATTTGAATTCTTAACACTTAAAAATACTTTTATAATTGAATGTAAATAACAGAATTTTCACAAATTTTAATTCATCAAAAATTTGCTGGAATTTTCTTTAAAAAAATTATTTTAAAAATGTCATAAAAGAAATCGCGAAACTATTGTATGACTAAAAGTAATGAACACCAAAATATGCGCCATTTCCAACCAATCATATCTTAATAAAGTATTCTATTGAAATGTATATTTTTCTCTCAAATAATATACATTTTTAATATTACAGAGACATTATTGTTTGCCCTCAAGGGGTTATTTCATCCCTTTTTTACATTACCTTTCACATTTATTCTAAAAATAGTAAGATTTTATCCAAACCTTTAAAAATTTGTGCTCTATTATTCAAGAATATAAGAATCAAAGAGGTAATGAGACTGCCCGTCAACAGGCGCACTAGCTATAGCGGAGATGGAATGGGGAGGGAAGGGGGATTGTAGTCACAGCAAATAATCGCACAACGCATTACAGTATTAAATAAATGGCAACACGATTATTGATTTTTCCCAGTCTAATATGCACCATCAGTAATCGGGTTACCACTTATTTCACGTTGCAACGATCTTTCAGGGGAGAAAAAAAAAAAAAAAAAAAAAAAAAAACCCTGTTGGCTTGGCTTATAGGCGGAGTTAGATTTCAAAGAGTTTACACTTGAACAACAAACAATAAAATATTATTAGTGATAAACCCAGTTTAACTATTTTATTTGGCCGCTTTCGAAAAAAAATTTATTTCATTTTTCTGTAAGAACTGATTTTATCAAAATCATCTTAAAGGAAATTCGGCTCAAATGCCCATTTTGAAAACATATTTTTAAAAAATATTCTGACTATATTAAAAAAACGACCAATCGGTCAATTAAATGCGTTTGAGAGCAAAATTGAATTTAAAAATGAGTCATAAAATAACCAATTTGTTATTTGAATACATCCATAATTCTTTAATTAAGATCGCTCAGGGAAATTTTGTGCGAAATGACCCCTTTGTTAGCATTTTTAAATATATATTTAGCCTTTATCAAAAAACTGACAAATAGGGCCCATTACACAGTTCCTAAATAACAAATAACTGTCAACTGAATGCGTTTGAGAGCAAAATTGAATTTAAAAATGAGTCGTAAAATAACCAATTTGTTATTTAAATACATCCTCAATTCTTTTATCATGATCACTTTGGGACATTTTTTTTTGCGAAGTGCCCACTTTGCCAGCTTTTTAAAAAATATGTATTTAGCCTTTATCAAAAATTTTATGAATACGCACATTATATTGTTTCTAAATAACAAAAAAAAAAAAAAAAGCCTGTCAATTAAATGCGTTTGAGAGCAAAATTGGATCTAAAAAGGCGTCATAAAATAACCAATTTGTTATTTGAATACATCCTCAATTCTTAATCATGATCGCTTTGGGAAATTTTGTGCCAAGTGCCCATTTTGGTAGCCTTTTTTCAAATATATTCTGCCTTTATCAAAAAACTGGCCAATCCCTCCCACTATATAGTTCCTAAATAAGAGGGTCTGTAAATTGGATGTGTTTGAGAACAAAAATGGATTTAAAAATGACTCGGAAAAAACGCAATTTGTTATACTTTCTCAATTTTTCAATCGCTATTACTTCGGGAAATTCTGTTCAAAATACTCTTTTTGACAGCCTTTATCAAAACACTGTCCTATACTTCACATTATATAGTTCCTAAATAAGAGGATCTGCCATTTGGATGCGTTTAGAATCAAAAATTAATTTAAAAATGAGTCAGAATATAAGCAGTTTGGATTTGAGGTTTTTTCTCCAACACCTTATTTTTGTTTAATTTATTTTTGCTTGGTCCTACGAAAAACTTGTTAATATAAAAGTTGTAGATATTATTGAGAAGATGTAAAATAAATTTAATTATATTTGATTGCTTAAGAATTGAGTAAGTTATAGATTTTTTTCTTTTTCCTCCCCCCTCTTTCTTTTCTTTTTCTTTTTTTTTTTTTTTTTTTTTTTTTTTTTTTTCATTGGTAAAAGTTGGTCCTATCAAAAACTTGTAAATACAAAAGTTTTAGATAATGTTGAGTACATTTATAAAAAAATTTAGTTGGAATTGATATCTTGAGAATTGACGAAGTTATGATTTTTTCTCCCAAAAACCCTGTTTTTTTTCACCTCTTGAGCCCATTTTTTAACTTTACCAAAAATCTGTCATGCATAAACTTTTACCACATTTTTGAGAAGTAATATAAACTTTAAACTGATTCGATATCTATTTTATTTAAGAAGTTATCGCGTTTTATCGGTTTTCACAAAAACCCTCCCAATTTCCACCCCCTTGGTTCGATTTTGCCCATTAACGAACTCAACCGAGATTTTATGCTCCATGATTTTATGTAAAAGTTTGAAGAAGATCTGAGCATAATTATGGAAGTTATCTTGTCCAGAAGAAAGTGATATACACCGATACATAGATAGATAAACTTTTTTACTGATGGTAGTTTAGGGGTCTAGGAGTCATGATCGGTGTAGATCTGCAAAAAATTTTCAGAAATTCCAATATGGGAGAGAATGCAATAGGTAGTATTTCACACGAAATCTACCTAAAATAAGGCCCGATTTCGGCCCACTCCGGAAAGTCTACTGATTAGGCCCGAATGCCGAGGAAGAAAGTTGGCCCAGCCCGCACATTTCTCTAATCCAAACCTTCAATGTCATTTTATCACGAGCTAGTGTGGCAAAGATAGCCCCTTGATAGCACGCCAAACGATAAAATTGAAAAAATACTATTATCAAAAAGGCATGGAAACCATAGTGTTAGTTAGTTCATTCTATAATCGACAGAAGAAAAAGAAAACGAAATTTTTAAGAGCAGGGCTATGCAACATTTAATTTTACATCCCTATCTTTAAGTATTGTTTAGTGCTTACGTTTTGCAATCAGGGAAAGACTATCTGATCACAGTATATTTTCTTATTGAAGTATTTATGGAAGTACATTATTTTGCTTCCCCACTGTAATGTATGCCTGGATTTATTTTATTTCCGCTTTCTCTTTCTGAAAATCTTCATTCATTCAAAACGGATATGTGTTTCCCGTTGATAATGCTCCCTTTTAACGTCGATCTCGCACAATATCAACAAAGTCAGTTCGCATGGCAGCATGTTAGAGTTGTTAATTTTACTCCCCTTCATCATGATGACCATTTTGTCCATGACTTTTCAAGTGTCCGTCGACGAACTTCACAACGCAAGTCGAGGAAATTATTTCAAATACGATCAAATAGATCATCATCATTCTGGCAGACAAAAGGTGAGTTTAAAATTGTTGTATTTTTCTATCTTTCCGTCTCTAACGTTCTATGTTCAGGATAAGATTAACCTCTTGCTCCTCAGCTTTATAGGAGACTCATAATTTCAGTTAGCTTAACAGGTAAAGCATTGGCCTTGTAAGCCAAGTATCCGGGTTCGATTCCCGGACTGGGCAATTTTTCGTTCACTTGGAAATATTCAATTCGTATGATAAATCTGCCAACCAGTTTGATTATGTTAAAATAATAGTATATCTACGTATCCATCGTTATATGGAGTTCCATTACCTGCGGTTTATTCTACCGAGTTGTCTAATTGACAGACCAGGCCCCACCAGTGGCCGAGAGGTTCTGACCTCAAACTGGTAGACGGTAGGTGCTGGGTTCGAACCCAATCGCGACCGTCGGCCTAACCGTTCGGAGTTTTCCGTGGTTTTATTCGAACCTTGCGTAAATACGGGTTAGGTTCCCTTAGAAAGACCCCCACGGAGGGCATCCCACCCCTTAAGGCCTATATCCCACAGCGTAGATAATTGGCCGACGTACATACAACAACAACAACAACATTGACAGACCAGATGTTACTACCAATAAGGTTATCTGAGCGAAAAATCTCAGCCGGCTATTGCCCAGTTAGTTTAATGGGTAAAGCATTGCCCTTGTAAGCCCAGTATCTGGGTTCGATTCCGGCCTGGGCAATTTTTGGCTCAGTTGGAAATATTCAATTCGTATCATAATTTAAGGCTCCTGTCCCCGTCATGCGAAGAGCTCACTAGCTAATGCTAAACTCATGGGGACGTTATTTGCTGATATCTCGTTTGCATTTCGACATTCTTAAATATTTTCTTTTTTGCATTCGATAGCTGAGGTTCATCTCTCCACCGCACCTTTTTTACTTTTCCGATTTTGGTTGCAGATAATTTTTATGACATTTTCACTTTTTGGAGCCTGTTTCGAAAGCGAAAGTAGCTTTTTAAAAAATATCTGCAACCAAAATCGACAAAAAAAAAGAAAAAAAAAAGCGCGATGGAGAGATAGAGAGAAGCTATCCAATGCAATAAATAAAAAAAATTTAGAAATGCAAACGAGATATTAGGGCAATTCTTTGAGAAACAGGACATGGGTGGCAAAAACTTAAGTAACTCAGAATTTTATCAAATCTTGGAATTTTTTAGCAAAAAGTATGCACTTTTCATTTATTAGTAATTTTTTTAAATTAATGATCTTAAAAAAATCCAGAAAGAGAAGTTTCACAGGTATCCAGAATAACACAGTTTAGATAAATTCCCATACTAAATGTTTAAGATCACAAATACTACATAAAACATGTTAAATTTCTATTTGTTTTTGGTCTGCTCATTTTTAAAGAGAATATTTTAAGAAAAAATATTGTTAAAATAAAAATATATGAGATTCTAATTACTTTAATTAATAAATTTTAATGAAGTAAATATAGGATGTAATTCCGTTACTACAATGATGTTAAAGTTTTATTTATTTTAAGAATAATATTACTAAGAATTAAATATTCTGTTTTTTCTTAATGAGCCTCTGAAAGAATAAATTGATATAAAAAAATTTGTAATATGTTTTTTAATTAGTGGTATAATTACTGGTAACGGAATTACATAATGAGTAACGGAATTACATTGTACTTTTTTATAATGTTATTAAATTCTAGGTACTGTGGAAAGCATATTTAAACAAATGAACATAATATTTTGTCATATTTAGGTGTTTTTAATTTAAAATAATAATTCAGTTTCATTAAATTTCATCTCTGTTGATCGAAAAGGGAAAAAAAAGTAGCTGCACTGTGATTATTCTAATGTAAACATTAGGTTTAGTTGTGTACAGTTTTTGTGAAATAAAACAAACAAACTTTAGCAGTTCATGTTTACAACATTAAAAGAAGCACATAATATGTTTTTGCAGCAAAATAATGATGTTAAAATAAGCTTTTCAAAATTTGTAACACTACGCCCTAAGCAAGTTTTGCTACAACAAGATATCCCCCACATTACTTGCTATATGCAAGTACTATGAAAATGTAAGGCTACTGCTAATTGCTATAGAAAAAGTTTTACCGCAAATCTCAATATCTTTCAGGGAATTTTGTTCTGTTCTTACTTGTAATCAGAATGATGAAAGATGTATGTTCTCTGGATGCAACAACTGTCCTCAATTTTCTTCTATTAAAGCTAGTGATGATTTTGAGGAAGTCAAAGATTTGGCAATAGAATGGTACCAATGGAAAACAGATAATACCAAAGTTCTTAAAATTGTTGAAAATGGGACTGTAAAGAGGTGTTTTGCTGAATTAGAAGAAGAAACTCAAAATTTTCTGCGTCACACGTACATAAAGAAGAAACAGGCTGAATCTTTCCAATTTCAAAAATTAGATGCCCAACAGAATAGCTCAAAAGTAGTAATCCAAGTTGATTTTGCAGAGAATTATACAACAATGAACCAAAATGAAATTCAATCATCTCATTGGTCATACAATCAAATTACTCTGTTTACTGTTTGTGCTTGGGAAGGTGAAAATGTACATTCCACGGTTATTGTATCTGATTATATGTAACATGATAAATACACAGTAATAACATTTTTGAAATTAATAATTTAGGAGCTAGAAAAAAATATAAACAATATGATGAGGTAGTATTTTTTTCTAATGGAGCATCTAGCCAATTTAAACAAAAATATTTGTTGTGTGCTCTCACTCATCTGAAAAAAAATATCACTTGGGAATTTTTTGCCACAAGCCATGGTAAGGGTGCCGTAGATGGGATTGGTGGAGTGGTGAAAAGAATTGTGTCTGCAGCAGTATTGTCCTGGGAAGAGCAAATACAAAATGCTGCAGATTTTTTTTTTTTTTTTTTTTTTTTTTTTTTTTTTTTGTGGGGCTAAATCAATATGTGAAAATATTGAGGTATTATACTGTGGAACAAAAGATATTGAAAATATATGGAAGAGCATAATAAAATTTGGGAAAACATTGTGCCCATTCCTAATGTTCATTGTTTACATTTTGCTAAAGTTATCAGTGAATATGTGTTGGAACTTAAAAAAAATGTCATTTTCAAGTATTTCTTCATGTCACAACTTTAATCCCAAACCTTTCTGTAAGCCTAGGAATGAACTTAACCTGCCAGTTTGTTGTGGATAGTGGGTTTTGGTAAAATATATACCTGCTACTTCAAGCAAGAAAATAGAAATTGCACACCATTACATAGGGCAAGTACTTTCAAAACAATCCCTCTCACTTACATCCTTACATGTAAAGTTTTTAAAACGGAATAGGGAGGCTTTTATCTGGCCTTCTCAAGATGACTTTGATTATGTTGAACAGGAAGATGTTTTGATGACCTTTTCTAAGCCACAAATGGATCGTAGGGGTCATTTAGTCTTTAAAGATGATCAGTTTGTAAAAAAGTATAATGTGAAGTAAAATCGTATCAACATTTGTATTGTATCTTGTACTAGAAATAAAATCTTGAATTTAAAAAGCTTGATTTTCAGAAGACGTAATTCCGTTACCACTGTTGTAATTCCGTTACTTCTATTTAAACTGCAATTAAAAATATTTGCTAATGAGTATATTCTGAACAACAAATGTTTCTTAGAATATAACATGTAATTAATTTAACCACATAAAACAAACAATGATAGCATGGCTAGATTCACAGGAAATTAAGTTTGACCAAACAACAATTTTATCTTTGTCTTTTTTCTGTAATTCCGTTACCAAGCATTTAAAAATTTCTAAAAAAATCTTATATTATTTTAGAACTTTTTCAAATGCACACTTTGTTTTCTGTGTCTGTGTAGTTATTATTCCTGCAAAAAATCAGAACTTTAAAAAATAATAAATAGTCTTAATTCTAATAAAAACTTATAAATTTCTTCTGATCTGTAATTCCGTTACCAAAGAATTGGCCATTAGCAAATAATTTCTTCATATGTTTAACATTAGCTGGTGAGTATCTTCGCCTGACGGAGACAGGAACCTTAAATGATAAAAAGAAAGAAAAATGATGCGCCAAGCATAGATTATGAAACACATTCAGAATGCAGTAACAAAACTTCATCGTTTATTAATAGAGCGAAAGAGGATATCTAACGAAACAATTTGGAACATTGGCAATACATCTGAAAGACCAATTTAAGCAGCTACTATCTACAGCTGGAAAAGCATCTGAATTCATTTATGCAGCCTTGTAAGAACTTATAGATTTGTAAATAAACTGCATAGCATACAAAAATTTAATTCGGTTATGAAATGCATATCAAAGCTGAAAATCCCCTTTTAAGTATTTTTATCAATGTATTCGAATTATTTGGTCAGACCTGTACAGTGTCTATGGAATTTATGCACACCAAATAGTATACAAAAATAAAAACACGTACCAAAACTGAAAATGCGCTTCCAGCCATGATAGCTCATAGACAGTACGGTAATCGAATTATTTTTTGCTCCTGTAATGTACAATAAATGCTACACATATCAATTCTATAGATTAAGCGCTTTGTGATGCACTTCAGTGATGTGTATTCATTCCAATGTTTGAAATAGTGTAATGATAGAATGCAAACGATTTTTTATTTTTATTTTTTTTACATAGACCCTAATGCAACAGAAAAATAAAGGACCCTGTAAACGAACTACGAATGCTACACACTTCATTTTTAATAGTAAACACGCTATTAATAAATACCTATAGCATACATAAATTACATGGCAATTTGAGTAAATTTACAAAATTAAGAGTACGGAGAAATGGTAGACAGACAAACCGAAGTTATAATTATTTTTCAGTTCTTCTTGCCCTATCACGCATTTGGATAAAACACTCTTTTGCCATATCATTCAATAAGTAGTTGCACTTATAGTTTTCAAATAAGCGTAACTTGAAAGTACATTTTTTATTTAACTAGAAAAGAATAAAATTATGCTACGCGTATAGAAGTGAATATATATGAAATAAAAGAACTTTTGTACTAGCGTTAATGTCAAACACATTTATTAATTCAAATCTTAACTTTCGACACACACACGCAAACAACAACAACAACAAAAAAAAATCTGTATTTTTAAGTTGGAATTTTCATTCCTCTACTGGGCCCACTCATGGTTAGCCTGCTGGCCATAAAATTAGGAACTTGGATAGATGATAGATGTTTACGTATTCAAAACCAGCGCGGTTTTGGTACGGTGACCACGCAAGGTTTTCCTTTTACGAAAACGATGATCCAAGTAATTTTCCTTCCAAAAGTCTTTCCTGAAGACATCCTTCATATAGTAATATGGCCAAAACAGGCTGATGCTGAACAAAATTGTCCGCCCCCCTCTCCGTATTCCTCCAAGAAGAAATAAATCGCTACGCGAAAGGAGTGGGCTTAAATAGAAAATTCAGTATTCGGATAGTACTGATTAGTCACAGAAGCTAGAAGCTACATCATGGTCACTTACCGCAAGGTTGCATTTAGACAACACTTGCATCTAAACTAATAAATTATTTCCCAAGACTTTATCTTCCAAAAACAACCCTTTAAAAAAAAGGACGGTGATAAACATATCAGGGACTCCTCTGCTGATTTCTGACTTGCCGCCGAGCAACAGACGACTGACCACATCAAAAGCGTCGGTATAGCAGTCTCTTCATAGATGAAGTATCAAAGCTGCAAATAGTCTACAGGGTTCATTTTAAACTGATCACTCTCTTTATATGGCATGGTCAATTTCTGGTGTTCAGCGACAGGCTAGAGATCAGCGGAGGGGATTCTTGACATGTTTATTACCGCTCTTTATTTTATTGATGTCCACACAGGCTTTGGAAAAAAAGTATAAGGAAATAATTTGTAATTTTTTTTTTAAAAATGTTGTTTGTATGCAAAATTTTAGTTTTGTAATGCATATGGCAGTTCTCAGAGGGATATTGATTTTATTTTCTCTAGAGAAGAGAATGCGATTTTTTTCTACTGATGTAGAAAATGTCGCATGTCTTTAACTCAGTTTGTTGCTTGTGTATTGTGTTTGGTAGGAGTTCAATGCTTATTTAACAAAAAACTGTCATCACGACTCATGCAAAATACATGATTTTTCCTTTCTTTCTTATAACAGATCATATATCTTAATCGAATCATAACAAACACGGGGGAGGAAATGAGTGTACCAGCTTTTTTATCATTCCATTATGGCTGCTCCTGTGCACTTACAAAAGAAGATTGCAGTTTAAATCAGGTATCTTAAAAAATTATCTTCATCACTATGTACTTATTAGAGTGGTGAGAGAAAATCAAAATAATGAATTCATTTTAATGTTAATTTATATAGGTATTTAATGCTACAACATGTCGATGTGAGCATCAATCTTCTGAAAGAGCAGAAAACACAAGAAAAAATCCTGATGCAATAGGCTGTAACTGCATATGCCCTTTACACATTTCACAAATATACTCGACAGATCCTTTCTTCCAGCCAGAAACACATCAGTAAGTTTATATTTCACATGTTGCAATACACTTAAGGGGACTTATTTGTTGGGAGGGGGTGGGAAGAAAGAGAATCCCATGTTATTGTATGAGAAAAATGCTTATCGTTCTTATTCATTCAAATTTGTTCAATTCCAACAATGTACAGTAGACTCCCTCAAATCTGCACTCCTAAAATCCACAACTCTCTAAAATCCGCACATAATTTATGGATGTAAATAATGAAACATTCAGTTTAGATGTAGGTGCAAAATTTGACTTTTTTAATTTTATATCAATTCCATACATTTTTTTTATTTGTAATTTTTGTTAAGGTTATTGAATTTATGTTTTTTCATGAAGAAAGAATAATTTATTTCTGAAGAAAATCAAGATATTGCTGATGTCATTGGTAATCATAATCTTCCAAATATATTTATGCATTAATCAAGCTTTTTTTAGTTATTAAGTCTGGCTAAACCTGAAATAAAGCTTTGTTTTTTATGATCCTGATGTGAATTAGTAATGTACCTTTATGAGGCAAGTTTCATTGAATTATTTAGGAAAAACACATTTCATCTTTATAATGAATATTTAATGTACATTATTGATTATTAACTTGACCTTTGCTTTTAGTATATTAATCATTTTAAAAATTATCTAAACTTTTATTATTTTAGTTTATTACTTATTTTGATATTTTAGTATATTGTAAGCATTCATTATACTTTTGATTTCATAATTAATTACATTCAAATTATTTTTTAAAAAATATAAACAAAGCAATGACGAGAAATCCGGAAAATTCTAAAATCCGCACAACCTCTGGTCCCATGTTGTGCGGATTTGAGGGAGTCTACTGTATATTTATTTTTTCAGCATCAGCACATAGATAGGAAGATTCTTTATCCCTCTGTAAGACTAAAATATTTTTAAAATAATAAAAAGTGTTTGAAAATTCATATTAAAATTTTCAAAAATTCTGAAAAGGAAAAAAAAAAGTATTATTTACTCATTTGTAACTTATGACTGGAAAAAACATAAAAATTTGGAGCTTACTGAGGGATAAAGAATCTTCCTATTTACTTGAAATTTCCAAATTTGAATGAACAGAAAGGATAAGTTACTTTATCATAGGGTAACATGGGATTCCACTTTATTCTTTCTCATTAGATAAGTCCCCTTAACTAAGAATATTATAAAATTTTTATGTGCATACACTATATAACCAAAGGTGACCAACTTGCAATTTTTGATGTTTTGCTAAATATCTAGAAAAATACACAAGGAATTATCCTGAAACTGGAGGTGTGTAAACATAATAATACTTGTCATACATTTTCGCGAAGATTTTTTATTCCCAAAACTCCATAAGGAATCGTCAACAAATTGAAAAAGAATGAATATCTTTTCGATAACTATATCAAAACTAATGTAGCAAAAGCGTTCAAACGGTACATTGTGACTAAATGACATAATGTAATAAATTGTGTTTATTTGTATGAGGACAGCATGTATACGCCTAGAGACATTAAGGTTTTCATAAAAACAGTCCGAAATTTTGCCAAGTTTTTAGCTTATATCACTCACAATGTCTCATCTCAAAATGTGCAGAATAAAGATCTACTATATTAGAGTGTTATCAAATTCAAAATGGCTATTTTCTAAATTCATTAACCTCTTCAGACCCCAGGGTTTATTTATGTACATTATTTTAAATCTTAGTTATGGATTTATATTCACAAACTAATAAGAAAGATTGATTGATTTTTTTTATTTTTTGTACTTAAAATTTGATAATACACCGGGATTCAAAAAGTACTCGCAAAAACACTGTCAAATATAAAATAAATATATAATGAAAATAAATATATATATTTATTAGTAATGGACTCTTCAAATGATATCTTAATGCACAGTAAAATGATTTACATTTTCATTTTTATACACTTAGTACATTTCTGCTGCAAGCTATTTTTATGTAACACGTACTCGTTAAAAAAGCACTACAATAAACAAATTGCTATTTTGTTTAGTTCTGCTGTCTGTTAGGCTCCATTCACACCAATTTCTCTTTTTTTTTTAACATTATTTTTATGTATGGAAAAAAAAAAAACTGTAAATATGTGTATCATATAGGATACATCAGGTCTGAAAAGGTTATTATTCATAAGTACATAAAAACAGAAAGTTTCATGTTATTTTGTTGATGCAGTAATATAATTTTTCAAAAACACCTTTAAGGAGACAAAGATGTCTGTGATAGCCTATAAGGGGAAATCAAGTTTATTTTAAAACCTATACCTCATTCAAATATGCATACATCATTATGATTATTTTTAAGTACTAGTTGAGCAAGGACTTTATAAATATTTTAAAATAAAAAAATATATATTATTTGATTTAAGGATAAATTTAGAACAAAAATGGAAATAAGCATATTTTTCCTCAATTAAAGTTTTAAGGCATTTACTTTAGTACACTTAAATAATAATAATAATAAAACAAATAAATAAATAAAATGAAATTTTACCTGGAAATTTTGTAAAAGGATAAAAAATTACTTGATTTTAAATACTGAACTGATTTAATTTTTATTCGATATTCTCAAAAAATTAAACTTTACTTATTAAAAATTTTTATATTCTTGTCGTACATATTCTGCATTTCCAAAACTATCCTAAATTTTAAAAACAAAAGAATAAGTTCATAAGATGCAGTAATGTTTAATACATGATATTTTAAAATTGCAACAAATTGTACACCATTAAATGAAAAAAAAAAAAAAAAAAAAAAAAAAAAACATTTTGAGAAAAATACAAAAAACTTGTGTCCCTTTAAATAGAATTTAAATGTTTGTTTAGATTATTAAGCTGATAACAATCAGAGTTAATAGGTGCATAAATTATATATATTGTAATCTGCATAATCTGTTTTACTTTTTAAAACAGAATTTGAAAAATAAAATTTTTTAAGTTATTTGACATCCCAGTCCCCTTAAATAGATTTGTTTTATAAACCTCTAGTAATATTGATAGATGACTTTTGGATCAAGTTATATCTGATTTCTCATATCAAACTTGGAATTTTTACAGGTATGTTCCATTGGACAGCTTCTCTGGAAGTAGGAATCGGAGACCTCCTGTTTAGATGTACAGCCAGATAATCACAAATGCAGGCCAAAAGTACTAAGAAGTTTAAAATAAAATGCATATTTTAAACTCTCATAACTCCTATTTTATTATTTCAGTCACCTTTGTAAACAGCAAGCTTTTTAAAGTTCATATTGCATATATTATGAGTGAATCAAGGTGAAATATTGCATTTCGTCTTATGATTTTACTTTGAAAGTTGCTATTTAATGAAATAATATCTCATACCTAAAAATAAACAGTACCGTTAATAATTTAGTACAGCAACACACTTACATGCATTATTACCTGAGCTGCATTAAATCTATAATTATTTAATTTCATCTACGCCTCATGCAAGATGCAACCCTGCAATAAAACAAATGTGATATCACAACATTGAATTATCAGTTGTGTAAAGTTCCGCAAAACTGGAAGATACACCAGACGTTTAAGAAATGTGTGTACCAGGGGACATCAAACATGTACTCATGGACTCCATTTCTTGTATAAATAAAATTATTTATATATTTTTCATCAATACATATGTATGTTTTATTTCATGATCATTAGCAATTATTGGTTATAATGGAAAGAAAGGAAATCATGCACAATTTTCATTTCCTTTTAATGAAATCCACTAGGAACAACAGATTGAAAGAATGATTAAGACAAGTCCATTTAACATTTTTTACATATATATATATAAAAGTATGGCTGGGTGGGTAGATGTTAGAGCAAGGAGGAGGGCAGTATTTTCTGGATAATACCCAATGGTAAAAACCATTGGGTATTATTTTAAAATAAAAATATCAATATCCTTCATATCCTTCCTATTGAGATGAATGTATCCTATGTCTCAATATCTGTCCTATTGAGACATATCCTTCTCAATATTATTTTAAAAAAATATTGAGAAGGGGAGAGGCATTTGCTAAATTGCAAAACATTTTATACAGGTTGTTCATTTGACACTAATGTATGGATAACTGTATAGTTACATAAATTAATTTCTATAATTTAATTAATTTCCATGAATAACTTGTACCTAACTTTTAACAAATTGGATTCCTAAAATACTATTTTTAAGTGTATTAAATGCAATTAATTATCTATTTTCATTTCTTATTCCATCTTGTATTAAGATATTGGGTTTAGGTTAGCATAGTCAAATTAAATGATTTTGTTTACATATTAATGTGTAGTATATTTTTCTGTTACCACGTTTTAAATGCAATTTTAATTTTTAAAATTTTTTATTATTTTTCTATTCAATTTAGTAATTTTGTTATGTTTCGTTTTTCATGTTTTTTCTTCATTTAATTTTGGTTTTATGTGTGTTGGTAGCCCCAAATTTGTATTATTTTGCTTTTTCATGGCTAATACGAAGATGAAACCACACACTTCATTTGTAGTTCCAAAATATTTGAGGCTTGACAATTCTGCTTTGGTTCTGCTAATTCCATTTGTATTTATTGTATTTTTTTTCTCCATGTTCAATGTGATAATTTTCTATTAAATTCAATAGTTCATATATTGTTATACAATTAATGGTTTTATATATATATATCCTTAATATCAGCATGGATGTTTTCTTGCTACTAACTTTTATCTTATTCCTTTTTATAAAATAAATATTCAGGATTTCTAAGTATCAGCATAACAAATCTTAACAAATGGTAGATTACACTGTAACAAACACTTTTATATGAAATAAAGATTCCAATGACTTATTCGGTTAAAATAGTGGATGGATTATCACTTTAATTTGAATATATAGTTTTGTTTATAACATAAATAACAATGAAGATATTTTAACTAAATTTTCAACAGATTTGTCTTATTTTGCATGCAATGCGACAAAATCACTAGGATTAGTGAAAGAACATAAGTATTTAGTGGAGCATATCCTTATATAATGTAAACTATATTCTGAAATAGGGGGTAGACAGTTTAATGTTGCTTGATGAAAATGGTGGTCTTTTTTGTGATATCATTACATTTTACATAAAACAAGGCAAGTGCTGAAAACTTAGTTAAAATATCTTCATTACTGCTTCTGTTATGAACAGAAATCTGGGATCAAACACTGAATTGAAATCCCATACTTAATTGAATAAGTAAATTGCAACCTTAAAAGTTATACCTTGTTTAAAAATTATATCTCATGTAGCATAGTGTTCGACTATATCTTAAAGCCTGTAATCCTGATACATAAATACCCTGGACATCTATATCCACTCAATATCTACACACAAAACATTTATATGTGTTTATAAATGAGCACCAAGATCAAATAATGGTCGAACCATTAGCCACTCAGATTTGCTCCAAATTAGAAGGATCTTTGTACTTGCAATTTTTTGACAGTTTCTACAAACTGCCAATAACAAGTTAACAATATGTGTTTTTTGGAATACTATGATTAAGGAGGGGAATTAGAGGTTTGTATAAGCCGGATCTTTCAGGCCCAGTCCAACTTGTACAAGAATCAGTGAAAACAGGCCTGGCCTGATCTGGACCAACATAATTTCTACTATTCCAAAAAAAGAGTTTTTATATCATTGTATTATGATTTCATTAAAGAATGCTGCATATATATTTTTAGGATGATTTTACAGTATATTTTACAGAAAATACACTAGCAACATTAATGATTACTTTGATTCTTAGACTTTTAACATTCAAATAAAGATTCATTAAAAATTTAATATGATTTAGAATAAAAGAAAATAAAGTAAAAACATAACTTTTGAAGCTGTATAATAAAAGAGATTTATGAAAAGATTTCTATATCATTTTATTAAAGATTTTCTCAAATCCAAAGGAGCTACTATCTGATACATTTCTTTTTGGAAACACATAAAAAAGCAGGTGTTTTTCTTCCGAAACTATGTAATTGAATGGAGTTGTCCATTTTTTGATACAAGCAATTTAAGAAAATACCGTCAAAGTTAGTGTTTTGAATGGAATTTTTGGAAGCAACAGTATGGGAAGGGAGAAAGATCTGCAACCACATGACAAGAATTTCTTATATCTCAACAAGTATCTTATTTACTGAAAATGGAAAATGCTATTAGATTCCAAACCCCTTCAATAGTCAGGCTTGTCAATTTTACATCTAACAGTTAAAAATTAGTCGGAAAATGTGTCAAATTTTCACATTGTTGAGAAGTGAATTTAAGAACCACCAAAAAATATATTTCCAAATATTTAATATATGCTAATATACATTCTTTATCGCTATTAATACTTTTACAAGTCATGTTGCTTGCCCTACAAATCTTGAGAACAATTAAGTGTAGTTCTGGCCTGACTCGACTGTATGTAGAAAAACAATGCAAGCCTGATCTCGGCGGCAACACGAGTCTGCTAAAAAATATTAAGCTTGTGTTAGACACAATGTAACTGTCCAATGTCGATCTCTACACTGTACAAGTTACATTTTTGTACTGATGTTGTCAAATAGTATCATTTCATGAAGCACATTTATACATATTTTCATAACATTAATTGGAAATAGCTCATATTTTATCATTTTGAACAAGTTTTTAATAACAGGCCGGCAGGCCCACTATTTTTTTTTTTTTTTTTTTTTTTTTTTTTTTTATTATCGGCCAAGGCTGCAGATTAGGTGTGCCCATGCAGACCTCTAGATGGGGGTAAGAATGAAAATGATTAAGAAATTCTAATGTGCAGTTGAACAGAAAAAGTGATGATTTTTGATTAATGTACTTGTGCTCAAATAATTTTATTTCTGTAATGTTGAATTCACACCAGAATTTCTTAAAGCCTTTTATTTGAATGTAAGAAATTAAAATTTTACATCCTTCTTTATCATAGTTATAAAAGAAAATTCCATTAAAAAATTTCTGGTATCAATTTTAATTAAAAACATGAAAATGGCTAAGAAGTTCTAATGTTTAGTTGAAAGAAAGAAAGGATGATTTTTGAGACGTATTGTACTTGTGCTCAAGTAATTTTGTCTCTGCAATGTTGAATAAATATTAGAATTTTTGATAAATTTTTATTTGAATATAATAAATTAGAATTTTACAGCTTTTTTATATATATTTTTAAAAACTAAATTTTGTTCAAAAATTCTGGTACCAATTTCAACTAAAAATAGCGGGGATTTAAAAAAAAAAAAAAAAAAAAAAAAAAAAACCTATTGCTACATAAAGAATTAAAAGAAAAGCTTGACACAATTCATAGAAAATTTCTAAACTCCAAGTGTAAAAATTATTTTATTTTTCAAAAAGCATTTTTTTATATTTTCTTAATTTTTTCTGATAACAATGTCATTTTGTACAAATTAAAAAGCTAAAAATTTTACATGAATATTTCTCTAAACCAATGACTTAAGAGCACTTCTATACAGACACAAAAAAATATTTACATATATAATACTTTTAAATCACATAGCACCCTTTGTATTTACATTGAGCAAGTGAAATTATTGTACTCTAACAAATACAGTATTCAATGTTGAAAGCTGTATCATGGCAGTAACAATTACATTTGTAGCAATTATTATAGCAATTTTGCAAAGCTTTTATTTGATTTTTGCACCAGTTTTTTGATATTTTAGAATGAAGTACTGATAATTAATCAACATAAAAAAAAAAAAAAAAAAAAAAAAAAAAACATTTTGTTTAAATATCAGCATGAATTGAAAGTTATAAAAAAAGAAGGAAAAATACAGCTTAACTTATTCAATAAAATTTATCAATTAATGTATTGTATTTCATATTAATTTTTTAATTAAAAAATTACATGTAGTGCATTGTAGTTATTCATTGACACCATTCCCAACAATTACATTATATAGAAAATGAATTTTTATTATAATGTTTAAATTTGAAAGAATCTTTGTAAATTCAGAAACTCTAGAGAAAAAAAAAGGAGATGTATAACTGTTAATCATTTTATTATTGTACTACAATAAACTGTTTTTTATTTTTATATTTTAAGCATATAATATTTTTAATGACTGTTATGGTCTTTTTGTCTAAATAAACTATATATATGTATTATAAAGGTATTTAAAAGCTGATATTTGTGTACCATTGCAATTTTACTTATTTACCCCACTCCCTTCATCAATTATTTTACTAATTTTATTGTATAAGTCCATCCCAGCCAGAATGAAGGGGGGGGGGGGAAGTTCAATGGAAAGAGTTAAAACTTTCATGCTTTAAACAGAAAAAAAGGTGTGAAATTAAATACCTCCAGGCTAAATAAGTTTCAACCCTGATATAGCCAATCCCATTGTTATAAAACAATGTTATAAATCACACAGATTTGTACAATGCATTTTTTAACTATACAATTACTAATAACATGCATTTTCTAGTTTATTTAAAAAATATTAAGGATAATTATATTATATTACTTTATTATGTAATTATTTCATATTTAAAATTATTGGTACTTTTTTTTTTTTTTTTTTTTTTTTTTTTTTTTTTAACGTTTTGATTACAATTTTGCTTTATTTGTAAGATAGATTACACAAAAGCTTATAGTAATTTATACATGTTAGGTGGTCCACAAAAACTTTGTAATTTAAAAAAATAAATGGAATAACAATAAAATTTGAAAACCAATAGTCTAAGTCATTAATAAAAAATGTTGTGATACAGGCAGTATTGTGCATAACATTTATTTGCCTTATTTAAAAATATAATTCCCAGTCTTTAATAAAAGCAATTTTTATGGCTATTATATTTTGTAATTTTACAGTTTTAGCTATTTATATCTTTTTAATAATAATAACGCTATCAATTACATAAATAAATCAAATATAAAATTAAAGTTAAAACACAAAAAATACAAAGGCTTAAAGAAATCTACATAATAAAAATCAAATAGGATGATAATTTAAAAATATAATTGGACAGATTGATAGAAAAAATATAAAATATTTACATACAACTTTTTCTTTTTTAAGTTTTTTTTCTTCTTAAAAGATATGGTATTTAAATAAATTAAGAGTTAATTGAGAAATAAATATATATACATCCAATAAAACTTAGATAATAAAATAGGAAAGAGAATTTTAAAAGTTCTTGTATTATCAACCATCAGTTTAAAACCTATGAAGATAACAAAAATTTAAAAACACAAACAAAATTAGAATAATCACCAATATTAATTATAGATCGGGAGGTGGCAGCACAGACAATAACCTCACCAAGTTCACGGATGAAAATCTACAATTAGTTAAATCTTGATTCACATATTACAACGCAATTGGCCTGCCAAGTCATATCTTGGTGGAAAACAAATGAAAATCTGATTTTAACAGTTGACGCTTAGGTTTACCATTGTGCTTTCCTGCACCCTAAAGTGTGAAAACATGGAGGATTGGGAGCAGGAAAACATAAAGGTAAACCTACAAGTTAAACACTAAAATTGGGTTTTTAGGTGTTTTCCATTAAGATATGACTTGGCAGGCCAATTGCGTTGTAGTATGTGAATCGAGATTTAACTAATCCTAGATTTTCATTTGTGAAATCGATGAGGTGACTGTCTGTGCGGCTGCCTTCTAGTCCATATTTTGGTTTTAACCAGAATCATTTTAGTGAGTTTGACTGCATATATATTTTAATGAGCATTGGGTATAATTAATTTCTGAATGGTGATTAATTTGATCAACTGGTGCTAAAATCAAGTGATGAAGAAGTGTCTGAGAAGTGTTATGAAAAAATGAGCATTTTTAAAATTCAAAAAATAAGCTTTAAAATTTCTGTAGACCCCTCACAAAAACTTGTACAATGAAAACATATAAAACACAAGTTGCTAAAACATATTTCATAAAATGAGTTATTTGAAGAAGTGTTTGGTTGATCTCGTAACAGTATAAAAAATGTATGAGAATAAGCTTATATTACTTATGCAATGAGTTTCTAAATAAAATGTCTTAAGTATATTTGACTAGATAATTTGAGCACAACATGTTAATTGAGGTGTTCAGAATCAGAGTGAACCAACATTGCCAGTTGCAATTTCAATAAAAATGCTTTTGAAAATTTAAAAAAAAAAAAAAAAAAAAAAAAGTAAAATTTTTTTAAATTAGTTTTTAAAGAGAAAGCTTGTTTAGGAAGCATATGCTGATTAAGTCGGCAGTGTCAGAATGACCAAATAACTTGATTCACTTTTATGCTGCAGCTTGATATAAAAGATACATAGCACTATTTATTCAACTGTCAGTATCATTCAAATAGTTTTGATATTAATCCTTTCAGGTCTTGTGTTCTATCAATAGTACATGTCTTTTGACTGAGTATAATTTGGCTGAACAATTTATTAGTTACTTTCTACATATAGAAATCGTAATATATAGCTATGTCTTTCTTATTATAGCTTCATTTATGTTTTGACATTAAGTAATAATAATAATAAAAGTTTTCTTAATTCTCTTTGCACAGTTCATGATTCCTTCATTTTATACATTATTTCACTATTAAATTACTTAAGTGTCACTTTTCTAAACCAATCATGCGTGATAAAACACAAAAACATTAGAAAGTTATAATTTTTTTTTATCAAATCCTATTGTAACATGTTATTTACCAAAAGTCTGAATAATCTCTTGCTTAGCCAATTATTATATAAATATGAATTGAATAGTACATAAAAATAAGTACATTCATTGCATTTCAGACAATGAAATATCTTTAAACTTCATTAAGTCATTTGGATAGCCACAATGAACATTATTAAAATAAAAATAATTTTTTCTTGAAATGGAAAAAAATTCGGACCTGAAAGGGTTAATAATATTCATTATGCAGCAAATAAAAGTCATGATATATAATTATTTGACACTTTACATTCATTTTTCATAAAAATGTGGGATAGTCCACTCTGGTTCTCAATGTCTCAATTCATGATTAACAAACTATCACAATCTTCAAATAAATAATTGAAGATTTTTTTTTTTAAGATCTACATGCAGATCTTGTACATTTTACATCTTTGTAAAAACAAATTCTGTAACATACCGAACAACTCCTGCATTCAAAATTATCACTAAACAACCAAACTATCCCATTATTATACCAAGCACAATATGTTTATTTTTTCACAAGCACATAAAGATAGAAAAAATAAAATAATTTTAATTTTTAGATGAATGGCAATGCGAAATAACTCCTGTAGAATAGTACATTTATTTATTTTTGTGCTTGTGTATCACATACAAGTATTACATGAACTTCTTGTGGAATACAGCAATATATGGTAAAATCTTTTACTTTTTTTTAGTAATTCATTTGGAAAATCTGCCTTCGACAAATTTGATTCTCTTTCACATAAAAAGAACCATTTCCCAAATAATGTCTACTACAGAATGTAAATTAAAACATGACCTAAAGTGTTTTTAATTTTTTTTTTAAATTTAATTTAATCTAGTTTGAAGAAATTTGTTAAGCCATATTTCCCTTACTTGCCAGGTGGTTCAAATTGTAAAAAATATGTACACATGTGTATTTCCAATGACAGTACAATTTATAAAAGTTGACAAGAATGGTGTTAATTATAATGCTTTTGTTAAGGAATAGTTTAACATTAATTAACTAATGATTAAACATTGAATAAACAAATTAGAAATTTTGATATTAAATAAATATTTTTCTCTTTTCATGTTACATAACTTTAAAAAAAATTAAGTAAGTTCACCAGTTTGCATTTTAAACTAAGCATAAATCAAAGCAGCAGATTTTCCATATTTCCAAAATAACATATTGTAATAGAATTTTTTTTTAAACAACATGAAATAAGGCATGATTTTTAAGATAAACATTGTATGCTATTAATACAAAATGTTTTTAATTCCTTTAAATATAATGAATGCATAAGATGTTAACAGTTGAGTTTTTAAAAACATATGAAGTTCCATTTAACTTTTTAAAATAGAGAGTTGAAATTTCTCTTTCTCTCAAACACACATAAAAAAGAATTTTAAGAATTGTATTTTAAATTAGCAATAATAGTCAAATTTTCTTACAGTAAAAAAGTTTCCGAAATATGTATATTTGAAGGAAAAACATAAACAATCAGAATTTGTAACACAAAAAAACATTAATAAAAAATTTTATAATACAAATTTCATAATATAGTTATGAATTCAACAAAAGTAATTTTTTTTAATCTGCAATCATATGCATAGTCACATAATAACAATAACGATACTAATTACATACACAAAGTGTACCTCAAATAGACAAAGATGTTCAGAAATAGGAAAATAAAATACATGATTTCAATTTAAATCAGTCTTAATAATGATAAATTCAGTAAACGATTTTAAAAATTTAAACTATGGGAATGGATTTTTTCCCTTCCCAATTTTGCGAAGGAAAGTTACAAATGGATATGATAAAGTTAATTTCGTGTTGAAAACTATTTTATGCAGCTGGTACAAGAGTATTGATAAAATGGTGGGGCAAGAGTACAAATATTTTCAGAAATTATGTTGAGAAATAAAAATAATTTTTGTCTGGTATTTTGTTATTTTTTAATTGTCTTTTGTTACTTACAAATTTAATAAAATTACACATATAGTTAAAAAAGATGTCCTGGCAACAATTCAAGTGCTTTTTTGGATACATTATTTTTTATGAAAACTATTCCTGTTTTATGATTGTTACAAAATTTGACAATCGACAATTATTCTCTAAATATTTAGAATAAGATATTTCATTTTGTTATGTATCACATTAAAATTACATATTTCCATCCATAAAAATAATAAAATATATATTTTTGTTTCTTTTCCGATAATGCTATTTTCATATTTTATTACTAACTTAAAAATTTATGCAACTTGTATTTCTTTCTTTCTTTTCTAATTTAGAGTACATTTAGTTGATTTAAATTTAACTTATTAGAAAAACGAAAGTTATATGAATGATAATTTTGAGTCTATTATTTACTTTTATATAATTCACTATTTTTTGTTACTTATATATACACCACATATATTTCTAAATATAAATCATACTATGAGAAAGTTTAAATAAACACAGGAATATTTCGAATATATTAGTCTAATATTTTAACATTTAAAAAAATTTTGCATACACCACATGAAGTTTTAAATGCAGTACTAAAAAAATTAAAAGAAAAAAAGGTGAATTTTCATCTTATACAATACAGAAAAAAGATAATATTAAAAAAAATGCTTTCATACAAAATTCAAAATCAATTATATGTATAACAAAGAAGACTTTCCTTATTAAATTAAATTTTATTTCATTATTGTTTTATTTAAATTTTTCTAATTAAAAAAAATATAGAGACAGAAAAAATTGATGGGTCTATCTCTTTGAAGTACACATAACACAACAAATAAAACAAGAATAAAATGCTCAAAGTATGTCAACGTGATATACAATGAATGAAATTTGCATTTAAAATATGCTATGCAAAAGGCACAAGTTTACACTCAAGTAAATTTGGACGGAAATAGAGTATTTAATGTACATACATATTTCCAATTAGATTTGGAAATCTGTAGTTAAAAGTTCCAAGTTTTTATACAAACTTTCTAGTAGAGCCAACCATTAATGAATATTTAAATAGTTCAAATTAATGTTCTAAAATGTAATCATTGTGAAAATGTTTACTTTTAAGCCAATTGCTAAACTAATATAGAAAATTTAACTGTGTACAGCTTCTAATATTTAATATATTTTAAAAAGTATTTCTAGAACTCTCTCAAATTAAAAAAAAAAATTGTGATGGGAAAAATTTAGCGATAATGGAAACTTAAACAAAATTCCTGAGAGGAAAAAAACACAATACAAACAAAATAAAATAAATAATAGATTATAGAAAAATAGAATATATTATGTTTACTGGGGAGGAAAATAAAAAAGCTCAGGAAAGACTGTTATGTTACACTTTAAAAAGATTTTACTGATTTTTAATTATTGAACAAAATACAAATTACACCACAGCATTAAAGTGAAATCAACAAGCTAATTCACAACTCTAAAATTTATAAGAAATCAAATAAAACAAAAACAAAAACAGAATTACAGGAAAAAAGAAAAAAACATATACAAAGCCAAACATATACATATATATTTGAATTAAAATCACTAATTACATGCTCACTGCCGTAATTTTTTTTTTTTTTAATTTGTTGACAAACAAACAATTTAGCAATTATAATATAAGATTAGTTTATGCAGACATTAATGTAACTTCTAACTGACCAGTCTTGACTTCTGAAAAACTGAAAGCAGAAACAGAAAATTTAGTTGATTACGTTTAAAATTTAAATTACACACTAAAACATATATATATATATAATACAGACTTTCAAAATGCCAGATTGCTATAGCATGTAAGTTCAACCTTATGAAAATGTGAAGTTTTAAGAAATCAGGTGTAACCACTAAAGCTGTGAAAACACTCACATTACAAAATATAACATTTGATAATAATAAAATAGCTTTTGCTTCTAGAGCTCATTATTTTAATGTTAAATTCTCATGCACCACAAAGAGAAATTTTCCAACAAAAAATATACAGTTCTTTTATAAGTATGCATATATTTTGATATAAAAGTATAATTCAAGTTTAAAATCATCTAGTAGGTTAAATAGAGTACATTTTTATTTAGCACTGGCCACATCATATAGGTACACTACATTTCGGTTCCGCCATTTCAGTCCCTGGCCATTTTGGTCTTTTGTTATTTTGATTCTCAGCTATTTTGATGTCGGCCATATAACTCGGATTTTAATAGTTGTAGGCTCGCGAATGCTGTAGGCTCAATGTTATTTGGATCCTTTTTTAATTTTTATCTGCCCCCCCCCCCCCAATTTTTATAAAAAGGTGGATATAAGAGTCCAATAAACTTAATCTTTTGCAACTCGTGATAATGAAATCATAGCGAGCTGAAATTTTGCTTGATTGAACAATGTAACCAATTTTTATAGAAGACATTGTCTTATTATTATTGTATAAGAGAATAGATTTTTAAAATTTTCTCATTCATTATTAGTATTAAGTATTTTATATATACTATAAACTGCCATAAATATTTTCTTGATTGATTTAGTGCATTTTTTTTTAAACATTTAAACAACCAAAAGTTGAATAACAAAAAATACTGTGCTTAATTTGTTCTATTTTTTTTAAAAACTATATTAAGTACCAGGTAGACTGAGCCTCACTCGGTAGTTTATTAAACTCTTTCATTTAATACACCAATGCTTTTTTATATAAAAATGTATCAATTGTATTCAGTTTTTAATCCACATCCTGATATGCCAGAACTGTAAAATTAATGTACAAATGTGCGTTTCTGATGACAGTGAAACATTACTTTTTAGGCATATTTTAATTAACTCGCCATAGGCAATAATTCGCCAAATATTCTCTAACTCATACAATGATATGGGAATTGAAAAAACAATGGATTTAATTACGTGCCAATAAATGCTCATCAAAATATGGGAAAGTGTTGTGAAACTACAAAAATGAAACATTTTAAAGATTTAAAGTAGGAACTAAAATATTATAAATAAAATATGAAAACTGCAACATTAAAATATCACTTTTATCAATAATTTATGATTCTATGTATATGTTTAGAAATCAATTAGAAATCCTAAACAGATAGCTTAAAAAAATTTCATTTCTTATTTCCTGTTACCTTCCTTAAAAAAAGAAACAGAATGAAAATTATATTTATTTTAAATAAATAAATTTTCAAGATCTTTCTATCAAGCATTTTAAAAAAAGTGAGTTTTTCATAATTAGGTTTATTGGCCGTACTGGGAATTTTTGAAGATAAAAAAAACATGAAGTAAAAAATTTAGATGGTACTATTTTCAAGATGACCACTGAATGCTTATTAAGGGAGTTTTTTTAGAAAAAATATTTTTATTTTTTAGCTTCCGATTCTACATTTTTTCTGATAACAATTAAACTATCATCAATAATAAAGTAAATTATAGCTAACCATAAGCCACTTTCAAAACAAAGCAGGTGTATCATTCTACAGATAAATACCTATAATCTACTGCCTTTTTTTTTTACTTCTAAGCATCACACATTTTAAATTTTTGCACTGTCTTACAGGGGGAAAAAGTGCTTTTAAATACACTTTAGAAACTACATCTCAGTTTATTGTTGATGTGTTAATTCATTCGTAACTTTGCCATTTCCATAATGGTGGCAACTGAAGTACTCAATTTTTGTAGAAAAGCAAAGGAAAAATAGTAAACTATCTTACATTTTTGTTGCCATTCTCTCATAACAACTTTAAAACTAGTTGGATGTGCCAATCCCAAAACTTTCTTCTATCTCATACGTACATTTTAATATTTAAAAAAAAAAATAGTTACTCATTTTAATGTTTTAATAATTTTAATTTAATACCATACGAACTTTGGTTTTCATCTTAAATTTCTGCTTCAATCAATTAATCGGAGTAAAAATGAATTTCGTCTCTACACGAGCCGATGGACAATAGAATGATAGGCAGATTTTTTTTTTCAAATTCAGCGAGGACCTACTTGCCTTACCAAAAAATAATCATATAAAAAAATTTAGTTTGGTTCTAGGACTAACATTATACACTTTTAGGTGGTGGAGTATTGAAAATGGCATAAAATTTGCTGTTGCAGCACCCCCTTCGGCGGATTTTTTTCAAATTCAGGGAGGACCAACTAGCCATAGTCATAAACATGCACAAACTAGTTGGATGTGCCAATCCCAAAACTTTCTTCTATCTCATACGTACATTTTAATGTTTAAAAAAAAATAGTTACTCATTTTAATGCTTTAATAATTTTAATTCAATACCATACGAACTTTGGTTTTCATCTTAAACTTCTGCTTCAATCAATTAATTATTTCCGTCTCTACATGAGCCGATGAACAATAGAATAATAGGCAGATTTTTTTTTTTTTTTTTAAATTCAGGGAGGACCTACTTGCCTTACCAAAAAATAATCATATACAAAAAAAATTAGTTCGGTTCTAGAACTAACTTCATACACTTTTATGCATTGCAATATTGAAAATGGCATAAAATTCGCTATTGCAGCGCCCCCTTCCGTTGAATTTTTTCAGATTCAGGGCGATCTAACTAGCCATAGCCATACACTTACACAAAAAGTTTTGTTCAATTTGATGCATAATTTCATGTACTTTTGGTCGGTACAATATTGAAAATGGCACAAAAATCATGATTGCAGCGCCCCCTTCCGACAGAATATTTTCAAATTCAGGGAGGACCAATTAGCCATAGTCTAATAGAAATAGACCCTGTGTTCTTGCCCCTGTAAAACATCCTTTTTTGACTGACATTTACTGTAAGAAATGTCCTTTGGTATGAGTGTCAGGCCATTCCATCCGGCATTAATCATTACACATTTTATTCATGTAAGAATTAAATTTACAACACATAAATACCAATAGTCATTTTTATTTACAATTCAGTATAATTTAAACTACACTTAATTTTACAATAGAAGTTTTGTTTAAGGTTGAAGTTAGTACTTATGAATTGTACAGTTATATTATTTTCTATATTAATTTATATTTCCCAGCAAACTTGCTTTTCATACACCTATTCAAAAGTAAACATCGGCATTTGACATAGTTTTCCAAATCGCCATGAGGAGGTGTAGCGATGAGAAACGATGACGTAATCGCCTATGCGATCCGACGTAACGATCTCATCAACCATTCATTCTTCAGTGATTGGTGGGTGTGTCTCACGACAGGGAGAAACTTGATGTTCAATCCGTTCGAGGAGTATTTAAACTTTTGGTCTCGCAGGCAAAAGGCAGCTTCATATTTTTTGTCTTTTGTGTCTTTACAGTTTTCGTTTTTAATCTTGTGATTTGTTGTTTTTCTGGAAGCCATTTATGCCCTCAGTAAAGCTAGTCATTTATTGAAGTGAAACATTAATTTTGAAATGTTTTATCCCAGCACTTGTTGTTCCAACAAGTGCTTAGGAACCAGAAGGAGATGTCCGCTATTAATGAGAGTTCATCAACCTGTGATGGTGGATAGTCAACGATGTTACGAGATGTCCGGGAAGAGTGAATCCAATAAATGGACTTTGACATTTCTTTTTGAGAGAAGTTCTACTGTTGCTTGTATGGAGTTGCCGTGGTTTTTCCTTGGTTTTTGATCATAGGCTTTTTGGGACTCGATTGATGGATGCATATGTCTTCAAACATTTTTGAACTAAAAATCTTTTTCCCCTTTTGATCTTGCAAGTTCCGGTGCACTTGGCAAGACTGATGTTTGTGATTAAATGACTTATGAAGTGTTTTTATATATTTATATTTATTTTCCACCAGATAAGTTCAATTTTTGTTTATTGTTTGTCTTGATATATTTTGTTTTACAATATACATATTTAAATATTCGGTATATAGAATTAATTGAAAGAAATACATTTTTGTTTTAGAGATGATTTGATTAGAGATACCATATATTATTTTGTTTGAATTTATGTTTTTATATTTTCTGTTTATTTTTATTTTACGAACTAATAAAATGTTAATTGTTAAGTTTTAATTTTGTATGTCATTATTTCATTTAAGTATATTTTTGACTAAACATTTAGTTATACATTCATTTGGGCATTTCGTTAGAATTAAATTAATTAAAAATAAATTTAATTACTTATGGGGTTACAAAATCAGCTTTATACGCTATCACTGTTTTGACGCGACTCTGCTAGATGATCAACCCCGATGGGATTATGTTCTAATCCCATCATAGTCATACACATACACAAAAAATTTGGTTCAATTCGATGCATAACTTCATATACTTTTGGTCGGTACAATATTGAAAATGGCACAGAAATCGTGATTACAGCGCCCCCTTCCGGCGGATTATTTTTAAATTCAAGGAGGACCAACTAGCCATAGTCATACACATACACAAAAAATTTTGTTCAATTCGATGCATAACTTCATATACTTTTAGTCGGTACAATATTGAAAATGGCACAAAATTCACGATTACAGCGCCCCCTTCCGGCAGATTATTTTCAAATTCAGGGAGGACCAAATAGACATAGTCATACACTTACACAAAAAATTTGGTTAAATTCGATGTATAACTTCATGTACATTTGGTCAGTACAATATTGAAAATGGCACAAAAATCGCGATTGCAGCGTCCCCTTCGCGCAGAATATTTCAAAACTGAAGGAAGATCTGCTTGCCACAGCCAAAAACATTCACAAAAAATTTGGTTCAATTCTATGCATAACTTCATACACTTTTTGATGGCAGAATGGCGACATACACACAGACAGACAGACATTTTGTAAAAACATGTTTTTTGGAATATCTGACCTCCAAAACGTGTAAATCCGTCAAAAAGTGGAAGTCGAAAAAAATTTCGATTACAATACTTTCTTCTATAAGAAAGTAAAAATTTGGTTCAATTCGATGCATAACTTCATATACTTTTGGTTGGTACAATATTGAAAATGGCACAAAAATCGTGATTGCAGTGCCCCCTTTCGACGGATTTTTTTCAAATTCAGGGAGGACCAACTAGCTATAGTCATACACATACACAAAAAATTTGGTTGAATTCGATGCATAACTTCATGTACTTTTGGTTGGTACAATATTGAAAATGGCACAAAAATCGTGATTGCAGTGCCCCCTTTCGACGGATTTTCTTCAAATTCAGGGAGGACCAACTAGCTATAGTCATACACATACACAAAAAATTTGGTTGAATTCGATGCATAACTTCATATACTTTTGGTTGGTACAATATTGAAAATGGCACAAAAATCGTGATTGCAGTGCCCCCTTTCGACGGATTTTTTTCAAATTCAGGGAGGACCAACTAGCTATAGTCATACACATACACAAAAAATTTGGTTGAATTCGATGCATAACTTCATGTACTTTTGGTTGGTACAATATTGAAAATGGCACAAAAATCACAATTGCAGCGCCCCATTTCGGCTGAATATTTCAAAACTGAAGAAGGACCTGCTTGCCACAGCCAAAAATATTCACAAAAAATTTGGTTCAATTCTATGCATAACTTCATACACTTTTTGATGGTAGAATGGCGACATACAGACACACAGGCAGACAGACATTTTGTAAAAACATGTTTTTTGAAATCTCTGACCCCTAAAATGTGCAAATCCGTCGAAAACCGGAAGTCGAAAAAATATCGATTACAGTACTTTCTTCTATTGAAGATAGAAGAAAGTAAAAAGTAGTTAAAATATGTGCTGTGCTAAAAATATCGCCAGCTCTAAAATGCTTTGATTTTTGGTTTTCTTTCATTTTTATTGACCTGTTATATGATTTTTGTTTATTCTGATGATACACGATACTTTCTCTTAACAAAAATGTATTTTAAAGAATATTTGTGTTACTTATTTTCTCATCATTCATTTAACTCCAATCAAAAAAGATGAGAAAATGTAATTTTGTTAAACTGTATGTAATAACATTTTCCGAGTTTTGAAAAAAATATAAATGAATGATTTCTTATAAAACATGAATCTGTGATAAAGTATATTAAATTTTCAATGTTCCACTTAAGGCCCCATAATAGTCACTGAAAAAGACCCGGATGATTAATGTAGAGTCTATGGGAGATTTCTTTTCAAATATCTCGCTCAAATTTTAATATTTTTACATGATTTTTTTGCATAGGATAGCTGAGAATGATCTACAA
The DNA here is from genome assembly GCA_964019185.1 of Maratus speculifer. Taxonomy (NCBI): domain Eukaryota; kingdom Metazoa; phylum Arthropoda; class Arachnida; order Araneae; family Salticidae; genus Maratus; species Maratus speculifer. The sequence goes on from OZ025291.1 coordinate 2,428,083, forward strand.
CTGGCCTAGTTTTTACTTTCTCAATTTTGCTTAAATATTTTTTATATTATGATATTTTCAATTTCAGAACTGGTTTAAACCAGTTTTGAAAGTTAAAGTAATTTTTTTTTTTAAATGTGAAACCAAAACTGCCAAGTCAAAACTAGGCCGGTTGTGGATTGTCATCTATGCAAAAAAAAAAAAAAAAACATGTAAAAATATTAAAGATTGAGTGAGATATATGAAAAGAATGCCCCTATAGACTTTACATTATCATATGGATCTTTTTCTGTGACTAGCGTTGCACCTTAAATGTTTGTTCTGGGGTAAGTGGAGGGTAAAAGCAATGTTTTCTTATACCTGATGCCAGTGAAATGGTTAATGCTACAAACAAAATAAAGGCATGCGAATCATTAGATACCTGATTTTTTGTCAAGTTTCTTGAACAAAAACATCGTATTTTGATGGATCTGAGTACTATTATTCAGCGATGTTGATGTCTTAAGGATAATTTATTACATATGCTCTTTAAGAATGCATCGTAAAAGTGGAATGCTTCAATGAATGCAATTGATATAATTTTATACAAAAAAAAGCATGTATTTTAAAGCATAAAACTGAAAAATTTTTAGTAATTTTTTTTTTTTTTACCCAACGGCGTACATTGTCATTTTCGGTCATGGATTGCTACGCTACACATGCTGTACATAATAACACAAGAGCATCTAATGTTAAAAAAAAAAATATATATATATACAACAAAAGGTATAGTTTTCAGGAAACGATAAGTAAGTATAGTGTCAGCAGAAGCACACCAATATGCAACTTTGACACCTAATGAGCATAGTTGTATAACATAGATGCACATGCAAACCAGACTTGTATAAAACCAAAAACTTTCTGCGCACATAAATATTGTGTCAAAAACTTTCTGCAAAATTCAAAATTTAAAATTATACGTTATATTATTTTGAATATGTGGATTAATAATAGTAATTTTAAAAAAATATCATTTAAATTAAAAATTAATATTAAAATGTAATTATTATGGTTAAATAAATAAAGCTAAATATCCATTATAGGAAGGGATGAATTCTTGTCAATTAATTTATCGATGCATTTAGAAATAGTCCAATCCTTAATATTGTGACTTCTTCGCACAAAATGCCAATCGCTTTGTTTGCTGAAATAATGCGACATTGCTTCTGAAACAACAGAATCGCATTTTGTTGGGATAGGACCATTCATCGAGATCATCATTTCATGGTATGCCGTTTCTTCTGTGACAGGTCTTCTTTTATTGTTGTGGTACTCGTAAACAGATGTCAAAGATTCACAAACAGATTCCACTGATGAAATAATCGAAGCTACACATATTGAGTGCATTATTAATTCCACTCCAGTAAACAAAGTGGTCTTGCTGGAGAGAAACTTTTTAATGATGTCTATACTTTTTAATTCACTGAATTCTTTTGGAGGCATATGTTTTACAATTCCTTCAAGTTTAACTAAAAATGTCCTATATTGAAGTTGTAAGTGAGATTGAGAGACATCTTTCAAATCATAAACTAATTTTTGTGCAGAAATAATGAATTTTTCCATCTGGGATGCAGCAGTTAAAGGAATTCCTTTTAATTTTATTTTTGTTGCTAGAAGTTTTAAATCAGTGAGAACTTTAATGTGATTAAAAACAATTACATTATCTTTAGTGAATACATCTTTTTCCAGCTCTTCAGCTAAGTGCAAAGATAGATCTGATAACTGATTCATAACAGCCAATTTACTGGCATTGCAGTCAGTTTTTGCTTTCTTTGCATTTGCACTACTTCGAGTATTATTTTGATTTTCACACTCTGAGAGAAAAAGTGGAACATCTTGGTAGACTCCAGCAGTATCTAAAGAAGCAGAGTCTGTATGGTAAGTGGGCCAAAAACATGTCACTTGTTCCATGTCAAATTCTTCTGTAGCCTTACTGCAGGGACATTTTTGTAAATCAACTGCAGAGGACATTGATTTCAAAAAATGAACTTTATTTATAAAAGTGTCGTATCTTTCATGAGGGAGAATGTCTACCTTCTGCAAATTGCATACAATTTTGCTGACCTGGTTATATAAGTCGCATAATCCAGAGAGTTGAAGACAGAATTTGAAATTGAAAATTTTATTCATTTGGGAATTTGCAGTTGTTGCCTTTTCCCTTTGAATAGAATTTCCATTAAGAGATTCCACTTGCCGTTTCTCTAAAATTGTTATAATTGCTTTGAAGTCCTCTCTAAAGTTGTTATAAACTTTTTTGCAGTGATTTGCAAATTTTGTTTCACTAAAGAAACAGGGATTTTTAAATTTGTTGTGCTCTTCATCAGCTGCACTCATATTTAACTCAGAACTAACATCTTTTAAATTTTCGTATTCTTTTCCATAATTAAACTCATTGAAAATTGAATTTATTGTTTGAGTTACCATCACAACCCATGAAAATTTGGATTTTTTCCTCATATGGTCATCAACTAGCCCTACTTTGTGCATTGGATCCCAGTCATAATAAAATGTTTTGTCAGTATTTTTTGCTTCAGCAAAATATTCATTTAAGTACTTGGGTACTGACAAATTAAAGTACTGGCCATCAAAGCTACCTCCAATAAATTGTTCCTTTGTAATGGTCCATTGTGAAATGCAGGACAATATGCTGTCAGCCACAGATTGGCCAGTGTGCTCTTTAATTACGGGATGGCCCAAATAGATCGCATGTATAAGTTCAGTGGAGTCTGGAACTACAGTAACAGCCATTATGAAATGACGAGTGCGATGTTTCCAACTAGCTTTGTCTGCTATAATTTTTAACGGTGGTTGAAAACCTATTTGTATTAACTGGTTATTTATGAACTTCTTCAAGCGGCACGTCACAGAATCAAACACATATTCTAAAAAGTTCTTGGCAAATGCTGTTGAATGATTGATATCTCCCATATCACAACCATTTTGTATGTTAAGAGCAATTTCATCTTCAAAATCATTGTATGGACGACCTTTATAATACAACCTATATGCAATTCGACCAATGCGTAGTCCAACCTCCCTTTCTCGTCTTTGATATGATTCATTTTTTTTTTCAGCCTTTTCTTTCAATTCTAATGCTTTCTGATGCAAATTACTTGACAAGTGTTCTTTTAGATGCTTCTTTAAGCATCGAAATTTTAGAGGCAAATTGCACCCTACAGGAAAATCAGTTCCATTTTCTGTATCATAAAAAAATACAGCTGGATGGCAATTAAATCCTATTTTTTCAGGTAAGGGATTGCCTTTTGGCACACAAACTCGACATACCATACTGCACATTAAGTTATCAAATTCAAATTCGTCAAATACAGAAGTTATGTCTGAGACAGATCGGCAGGATTGAAAAATATATGAAGTATGTGTATCATTATCACTTTCCTCCTTTTGATTTTCTTTAACATCGCTGGAATCATTTTTTTTATTTTTCATACTTGAGATTTCTTTTTCCAATTTTTGAATGTGATTGAGAATTATTTCAAAATTTTCACTTTTTTCATTACGCACACTTGTTATTCCTTTTTCCAGTTTTTGAAACTGGCTGAGAATGAGTTCTAATTTTTCATTCAAATCAGTAGCTGGAGGACTTGAAGAAAGCACTTCAAGGTTTTCCGAAAAAAGAGGATTGGGGGCATCACTTAAGACTTTAAGAGATTCCTCACTGAGTTCAAATTTTTCATTAAAATCAGTAGTTGGAGGATTTGAGGCAATCATATCAGGATTTTCTGAGAGAATGAACGTAGAAGAAGCACCTAAGACTTTAAAAGATTCCTCACTGAGTTGAAAATTTTCATTGGCATCATTGACTGGGGGGTTTGAAACAAGCATTTCAGAATTTTCTGAAAGGTCAGACTTCCAAGAATCATGTAAGACTTTAAGAGATTTCTCACTTCTAGAAACTGATGACTCTGAGGAAATACTCCCATCTTCAATATTTTCAGAAATAGTATTAATATTTCTATTTTCATGCTTAATTTGAGGTTCGACAAAAGTTTCAATTGACTTTTGTTCGGCGCTTCTTTTATTAGCAGAATTCGCTTGTCTGTGCTTACGTTGTAAATGCACACTGTAATTTCTCTGAAGCAGTTCCATATCGCAAAAGCGGCATTTCACTTTCCGCATTAAACTTGGATAATTGGTGCTCATCGCAATATATTGAAAATTAATTTTAAAATTAAAAAAATCCACGAAGAACAATCTTAAAGTTAAATAAAACGATCATAAGAGACAAACAAAATACGATAATAGTAAACTGTGAGTTGCCATTCAAAAGTAAACAATTTTCCGCAGAATCGAATTCGATTAAAAAAATAAAAAACACCTGCATAAAAAGTCGCACCAATTAAAATCTTTTTTTTTTTTAAAGTATACTCACCAAAGCGCCGAAAAGCGCAGCCCATACTTTCCCCCTCCCTTCTTCTCCTGCGAGAGTTCCGCGTCCGCATAGACCCTTCATGAACTTTTTTCATTGAATTGTAGTAGCGATCATGCGACATATTTTCAATCAGACTTTTTTTTTTTTTTTTTTTTTTTTTTTAAATAATTTTGGTGTAGTAATATGTATTTTTTTTTAAGTTAAAGGAAATATTAGTTGAACCTCAACAATCTGGAATCGACGGGACCGCAGAGACACCGGATTTTTGAAGGTCTGTTAAAAATATTTTTTGTAACAATATAACAACATATAAAATGTAGTTTTGTCCCCTGTACAAATAAATGACGATCAAATTGGCGAACTAAATAATAAAATAGGAATAATACACTGAAACATAACTAAAATTAAACATACATATTAAAACACAATTAAAATATAACACGCAATAGATAACCCCAACTATTTATTCATTAGAAAATATTCAAATAAAAAGTAAGTAAACTAACAAAATATTTCAATTTTTTTTTTTTTTTTTTTTTTTTTTTTTTAAACTTTTAGTTATTGAAACAGTTTAATTGACTTCCGTTTATAACAGATTAGTTTTTTTTTATTTGATATTTATACATCATTTCTTGCTCATTTAAAAAAAAAATAATTTTCTGAGTTTAAAAAATATTTCTTGCTTAGAATTTAGATTTTCATTTTATTTTCCATCATAAAGTTGTGACGGAAAGAGAAAAAAGAAAAGAAACAATCACGAATCCACCAAGCATTTAAAATAGTAATAATAAAAATAAACACCTCTTATCTTTGTATATTTTTCCTACTGCATTCTAAGTTTTCGAGAAACAAAACTAAAACGAAATATCCGCATATTGCGCTCCAAGGTCAAAGAGCAATGTGCCAGTAGGTCGATCATTGAGTCATAGATGGAGATAGGTTGATTTTGAATATCAAGCATGTTTTTTTAGTAGAATCAAGAGAGAGCAAAGTTGCTTATTTGTAATTATAAATGCATACGTGCGTGACGTAGAAGTCTGCACGGGCCGTGACCATAGGAAAAAAAGTCGGCCCGACCCATTATTAAAGTTAAAATTTCGGCTCAAGCACGGCTCGTAGAGAAAATTTATCGGTCCGACCCGGCCCAATATAATAGCTAAAAATAAGGCCCGAGCTCAGCCCGGCACAAAAAAATTTTAAATTTCGGTCCGAACCCGGCCCGACTCGAGTGAATTTCTACAGAACACTGATCTTTACTCTAAAAGAAGAATTCTGACCAAAAGTTCGGAAGGCTGCGATATTTATGCTTTTTATGAAACTTTTGTTTGTTGTATGTAAATGTTTCAGTTACGATTATTATTATTAAGCCATATTCCATGTAATGGAGGCATAAAAATCTAAAAAGTGGTAAAAGTAAAATCTTCTAAGACGGAATCACATTGGAAAATATACGTTCTTTTTTTAGCAGGTGTAAATGTTTAATATATTTTTTTCTTGGGTATTACTGCATTCATTTTGCATGGATGAACAGTTTAAAAGAAGTTTAACAGAAACTTCCGGTTTTCAGTTTCAAATAAAATTCCGTCATAGGCTTTTTTTTTTTTACTCCATGTGTTTAACTGTCTTAATAAGCCTAGAAATGTACAACTCTTCAAAAAGAATAAATTCTTATGATTAATTGTAGAATAATGACGATTTTGAATTATATGCCTTTTTTGCAAAAACTTTTGGACCAAGCTAAATTTTACTTGATTTTTGAACCGAACTTGGCCACGTTGAGAAAATGATTTTCATACTGGATGATTCAACCGGAACTGATTAATTTGATCCGTGAAGACTAGGAAGAATGAAATCAGTCTCGGCTTCGTACGGAAAAAATAAGTTAGACCCGGCCCGATACTCCAGAAAAGTAAGGCCCGAGTCTTCAGAAAAAAGGCCCGAGGTCTGCCCGGCCCGAATGTCGTTAATAGAAATCGGTCTATGCATTATCTCTAGCGTGAAGTATTTTATTAAGCGCTTCATTCATCATAAACATGAAAATTTAAAAAAGACTGAAAGAAGTATTTTTATTCAGATATTCAGAATTCTTCGTACGAAACAATTTTTAACCATACTGACATAAAAATCCATGTTTTATAGAAAAGGGCGATTTAACTGCTGCTGCTGCCGCGCCAAGCTAAAAAGTTACTGCAGCCAAAGCCGTCTCGAGTGTTTTGCTGCAGCCGCCGGCCAATTCGAAACCGATCGGCGGCGCGGCGCCAAGCTCTAATATGCAGAAAAGAGAAATAAAGGCGTCTGTGGTGTTGCAAGAATGTTTTGCGTCTTTAAATGTAGAATTGTGTGCAGATAGTAAATAAATAATACATAATTGGAAAAAAAAAACGCTTTTTTTTTTTTTTTTTTTTTTTTTTTAAGTTATAAAAATAAAAATTACGTTTTTCTTTTCTAAAAATTTTCTGCAAAGCTTCCAAAATTTTCTGCGCACGGCGTGCGCGCGTGCGTCTATATTATGCGACTCTGATGCAAACATGCAAGGAAAAATTTCCAAAAAATTTGAAACTTTGCAGAGAAAAGTTAAAAAAAAGAAAAACATATTTTTTGTAGCTTTTTTCAATACCACCAATCTCAAATATTTCCTAATTTTCTGTATGATTTATATATAGTTTGTCAACAATTCAAAGTTTAAAGACTCAAAACATTATTGTGATATCATAGATCCTTTTATTTCTATTTTCTGCAGACTAAAACTTATCGCTAATTGATTTTCTATCGGCGGCTGCAGTGACTTTTTAGCCCCAGCGATCGTAGTTAAATCGTATAATTTCATAGTGTTATAAAAATGACTGGTATTTTGTGCAAAGAGATCAAAACATTAAGAGGCTGTTTTTAAATGCATTGACAAAATAGTTGAAATGAATTCATTCCTTCCTATCATGGATTTTTTCTTCATTATTTTTTAATTAAAATACTTATTCTTTAATTTATATTAATTTTTAATTTAAACAGCTACTACAGGGTTCATACTCATTTTCAAAGAAAAAATCCCCTGATGTATTTTCCTGATGTACAATTTTTCCATATCAACAATTAATGACATTTTGATATTACACCTGATAATAAAGCACGTGAACAGTAACAAATGCCCTCAATTTCCCAGAATAGACTGTCATTTTGGCAGGTTTTCCCAGGTTTGGAAATTTTTTTGTATTATCCCCTGAGATTCTCCTGATTTTTACAATCTAAAATTTATTTCCTGATTTTCCCAGGAATCCCATATTCCCCTGATGAGTATGAACCCTGTACTACTTTAAACTATTGTTTTTAATTCATAATCATCAAAATAATATAATATGTAATTTTACGAAAACATTAAATTAATTTGCAGAAGATTTTTGACCTAGTATTTATGTCTGTGGAAAGTTTTTGGTTTTATGCAAGTTTACCAATGAGTAATAGATGGCATCCCTGTTATTACAGACACATTGCATTCCTGGTAGCAGAATGTTCTGTGTCAATTTATAGAAATCAAAATTTATCAAATGTCTAATAATGCTTATTATTAGAAAAAGCCTATCACAAAATCAATTATTGGAAGAAATAATAGCAACTCATAAAAAAGGCAAAATTTATATTCACAAAAAATGTTATAATGAAAATATAAAATAAATCTAGAGACTTGAAATAAATTTTAGCAATTTCTTTAAAGTCTAGTACTTCTTTTTTCAAATATTGGATGAATTTGCAAGATTTGAAATAATATCCATTGCTGTGCAGAACTGGTTTCTGCTACAAGCGTTGTTTTAAATGCAAATTTAGATTTAGATTTATACATCCATTCATTTTAAATTAATAAATCTGTTCCCAACCTAAGATTAGAGAACCTAGTAGATGTTAAACTAATTACATTTTTAAAAATAAATAACATTGTTTTAAACTAGTTGAGGAAATTCCTTCTAATAATATATAATGGAACACTTTTTAGAGACTCAAATTACATTTTGTACTTTAAGAAAATGAAAATAAAATTTCTAGAGCATAAATTATATAACTAACCTATATTTAGAACTCTTTAAGTAATTTAGAACAGCAGGACGAAGTTTAGCTCCTTGAGCACTATGAAGACCTTGGCCGGTAATCACTGTAACCACAAGTGGAGTAGGATGGAGCCTTCGCTTTATTTCTAGTTTTTTATCATACAAAAATTTTTCTAATAAAGATATGGCTTCTTGGATGTGGAGTCCATGTAAATCTATCTTGCATACTGGACTTGAAAAATTTCTGTGGATGACATAAATAAGACATGAATTAATATAAAAATAAATACTTTCACAAATTAAACTTCTTAAATTCTGCAGATCAAATCACTCTTAAAACAACAACAAATGATTTGTTATGCACTGATAGATAATTTACGTCATAATAAAACCTTTTAGAAAAAAATTATTATACCAGTCATTAAATGACATATTGTTTTGTTTTTAGTATAAACTATTGCAAGAGCCAAGACCTTATTTTTTTATGAAGTGTTCTTTTCTTAAAGACAAAGCCAGGCCTGCACTTCTGATCCCAACCTGGTTCATATGAAAACCATTACTGACCCAGTACAACTTTCACAAAAAAAAAAAAAAAAAAAAAAAGATGTTTTTAAATTTCTGAGCAATAGAATATCGATTAATGACATTAATATGCAAACAGAAATTTATTTAATAAACCAATATAGTTAACATGAGCACAACTAGAAATTTTTTTTTTTAACAGTGTTTAATAATGCACGCGTCTGTAATCTACAGTTCAGGTTGCATTAAATATATATATATATATATATATATATATATATATATATAAACATAAAAAAGATTAAATTAAGTTTTTAAAATGCTTTTTTGTCAGAGTTTTTACACAAAACTATTTTTTAACATATCAGCACAACATAAAAACTTTTACAAGACAATTAAGGAGATTCTGATTTCAGCACAACTAAGAAGGTTTTGCCTCTTCAGAAGGGCTCTGTTCCCCTGAAGCCCCTGTTTAAAATAAATCTAAAAAACAAACATAAAAACTGTCTATCACATAGAGTGGCAGATGCAGAGAATTATGTCAGTGACCTATGTTGTGAATTCATAGTTGCATATTATGAGAGTAAAATGGCATTTACCTTTCTTGAGCAATGAAGGCAGCAGCTAATTTATTTGTAGCTTTGGCTATCCTTCCTTCTTCAGTGCCCTAAAAAGAAAACAAAAATATTGTACATATTTAAAATTTTGCAATCAATTAATTAATTTCTGTAATAACCATAGTACAGTAAAGAGATGCAAAAAACATTCAAATGAGAAAAGTAAAACTGATCTTGAAATATGTTAAAAACAAAAATGGAGAACTTTCAGAAAAATTTTATCAGCCAGCAATGTCTAGTCAAAAAATATTAATGAAATTTATACAAAATGTAAAAATAATTTAATACAGTCTACTTAAAATCATAACTTTTCTAAATAAAATCTAGCATAAAATTAAAAAATAGAACAGAAAAAAGTTTGTTAGTTCAATTATATACAAATTTAAGATTTGACTAGAAAATACTGCATGAAAAGATTACAAACAAGTTGGAAATTGCACGTAAAGCGTAGCAAATGAGGTGCGTTCGTTGATAACGAAGTTTTAAAATATTCATATCTTGCTGATATAGTAGAGCGTACTTTGGATACAATATAGTGGTCGAAATCTTTGTGTTCCTGTATATATGCAGGGAGTAATTCTTATTATACTTTATTAACGTATATCTTATTCATAAAATGTGAAGTAGTTTAATATAATTAAAACACCCCCAAAACAATGTTTCCCCGTATAACATTATTTAGTGGAATACATTTGTGTGGCCCTGTAATTTAATAATAAATATTCTTTGCATCACAGATTATACAAAATGTATTTTTAGTACATATTTCATAGATTCATGTCGATTCTATTATATTCAAATGAGTGTAACACCATTAAAATGCATTTGAAACTTTTTACCCCATTGAACGTAATGTAACAGAATACTTTTGATTGTCCCTGTAATTGATCAATGCATCCGATTTTCATAACATTTGAAATGACTCGACAAAATTATGTAATAAATATACGTTTTAAATTTCAAACAATTAAAATGCATTTGAAACTTTTTTCCCCATTGACCGTAATGTAACGGAATCCTTTTGATTGTCCCTGTAATTGATCTATCCATACGATTTTCATAAAATTTGAAATGACTCAACAAAATTATGCAATAAATATACATTTTAAATTTCAAACGATTAAAATGCATTTGAAACTTTTTTCCCCATTGACCGTAATGTAACGGAATCCTTTTGATTGTCCCTGTAATTGATCTATCCATCCGATTTTCATAAAATTTGAAATGACTCGACAAAATTATGTAATAATTATGTATTTTAAATTTCAAACGATTCGGTTGGGTAGTTTTTGCGTTGTTATATGCGGACGGACAGACAGACAGACAGACAGACGGACAGACAGACAGACAGACGGACAGACAGACAGACGGACTGAGCGACAACAATAGGTGCTACGTATTTACATAATTACGAACGCACCTAAAAATGAGCAAAATATTATACTTAATATTTTAGTAGCTATAGAAATTTAAAATGTTAGTCTTTTTTTCATAGATAAAGTAGCCAAGACAGGATTATATTCCTTTGCAACATATTTTATTCATAGTTTTTAAAAAAATGCCCAGGTAATAAATAAAAGAAAGAAAGTTTCTAAAAAGTCAACAAATACAGTTAATGTGATGGATATATTTTTTTATTTTTTAGAATAGTTAAACACAAAAATTACATTGACAAAGAAAATACAGTTTGTTGTCCAAATATAAAATAACTTGCAGCCTTCGCCCGCTACGCTGGTAAATTTTTTTTAAAAGAAACTTTGAATCAAAAGAAATTTTTATATCATAGTAATTTTTAGTCTTATATCATAATTTAGTCTGTTTGTCATCGGTGAAACGTCAGTCATCTAAACGGAAAGTTCAGTGTTAGTCACCAATGAATAACGTAGCGCTCAACATGTTAACAGCTATTTTCTTTAGCTTAAAATAAAAAATTATTAATTAAACAAGCATAAAGGCATTCCCAGCAATTAAAACATCTTTGTTTTCTAATAATGTTGAATGGCCCGATGTATGAGATTCTGAAGCTGTTCCAAATGATGATAATGATTCTCATACTTCTAGAGTCACACTAATTGAGTCGTTGTGTTTCTAGTATATCTGGTGATAAGGATTTGGAAACAATTGTCTCTGAAATTCCATTTGAAGAAAAACTGATGGAAAACAATGGAAATTTCAAGAAAATTGGCAAAGCATACTAAGAAAAGAGATTTAAAAAAAGTTGACAAAAAAAAAAAAAAAAAAAAAAAAAAAAAAGCCAAATATTGTTTAATTTGAGCTATTATATAGGCAAAAATAACAAACCATTTTCTGATATTGAATCACTAGCTATATTACCTAAAAAGTTGACTAATGATTTGTAAAACCAATATGTTAATAGAAATGCCTACATTCAATTTATTTCATATATACCACAAATTATCAAAGAATCACTGATGAAGAAAATAGAACAATATCACTTTATTAGTTTTCTTTTAGATACTAAAAGAAAACTCTACTAAAGGCTAGGCACACTTAAAAAAATTAGCTATCAAGATTAGTTACATTCAAAACGATAAAATTGAAAAATGTGTTTTAGGACTTATGGTGCTACAAAATAGCGAATCAGAATCTTATTTTTTTGTATTTGAGAAATACTTTTGATTCCCCCAATTTAAATTAAAAAAACTATTTTCTTAATGTTGACTCTAAGCTGTTTTAGCAAGGCACCACAACACCCAGCGGCTCTTTTAAACCCTTCAGATGCACCCGGCGGCCCATTTTAACACTTATTATGTGCCTCAGCCCCATGGCATTTTAATTGATCCCCGGAAAAATTTCATAAATTCTAGGGGACTCTTAATAAATCAGTTCAAAATATTTTTGGTAAACAAAGTACAAGCGTGCCCCTTCTTTTAGAATATTGTTCCCTTTTTGAAAAAAATGTACCCTTTTTTAGAATAGTGTTTGTTTCTATTTAAAAAAATTGCCGCATCTTCAATTTTCTTTCTTTCTTTTTTTTTTTTATTAAACAAATGGAGCAGTTAACAAGACTTGAGAAATATATTATGCCTGCACTACATTCAAGGAATATTTCCCTGACTTAGTATCTGGGCATTGTGTTGTCAACTGGCTTTGTGTTACGTTAACATTAAGTGTTTTGAATACACTTAAGAATACAGACTATTTAGAAAATTTTGATGTGATAATTATTTTAATTTATAAATTTTATGGACATTCCAATAAAATAATGAAACAATGCAAGAAATAGCTGACTTATTGATGCAAAAAACTCTTGAAAATTCAAAAGTTGCATAAAATTAGGTGGGTGTCATCTAAAGTTGGAAGTTCTAAAAGCAATAAAAAATAATTATGAGCACTTCATCAAGAAAATGAAACCCAGAAAATAAATATATAAATGCCGAAAGAACATTAAAGATTTTCAAATTGTAGCGACCAATGATTTTTCTTATAGATATCCTGCATAACTTTAAAGATTTATCTCTAGCATTTCAAAAACGTAATCTGCTATTATGTCAAAGAAACAATGTTGTACATGAAAACCAAATATAAATCAGAGAATTTTATAAATATATATACATTATTATGTATACATATTTAAATAATTAATTATATACTTTCTATACTAAATGCAATTGCAGAGGTACTTATATGTAACTATATAATACCATACATACAGTACAGAATAGTATAGTACAGTACAGATATATTAGAGTTATGTATGTTACATTAATTACATGACATATAACATAACATTCAGCATTCCATAAAACAACCTACAAGAAAGAAAATTATGATTATAATAGTTTTAATCACAAAAAGTGGCAATCTGGTGTGACATATTTAATAAATATAAATACATACTAAATTATAGCTTTGTTTGTTTTTATATTATTCACTTCTTTTAATGATGTAATGTATTTTAAAAAAGATGTTAAATGATTATTGTGCACACAACTAGTAATTATCAACAATAAACCTGATTGGTGATTAACATTTTTGGATATCTATTGTAATGACAAGGATAATATGAAAGTACAATTTAGAAGCAAACAAACAAATATAGCATTTATATTTAGTACAATATCTTGATGCAGAGTGGACAAAGAAATTTAAATTTATACAGATGAAGAGATAAAAAAAAAGAGTAAAAGTAACCTGCTGTGCATAGAAAGATGCCACATCTCTCATTCCACGACAATATGCTGCTTGAGCCTTTTGAATATATTCCTGACGAAGTCGATAATGTTCCGCTGCTTCTTCTCTTAGAGCCTCAGCTTCATCTGATATTGTGTTGGATGGTACAGGTACAGCAACTTCTGGTACAAAGCATGCATTGTCATCTTGATATACCCAGTCACTCCAATCACCGTTTTCCTGCAACACAAAAGCAAAATCTCAATATTTGTGCTCTTAAAACATTGCCTAAATGTATACAATCACATACAAATAATAATTTAAATGGGTGTTTAAATATTGTTAAAAAAAAATAAATAAATAAATAACTATAGCAAAACTACACGAAACATGGAAAGATGGTTTATTTATTGTTACTATAGATTATTAAATGGGTCAAAAAATTAAAGAGATATAAATATTAAACTATGCATGTTTGCTAAAATTGGAGGGGGTGGGGGAGAGTAATGTCAGGTGGATTAGAAGATGATGAATGAATGATTATTTATTGTTACAAAATAAATAAATAAATAAATAAACAAATTAAAAAAAATGATTTCAAATAATTTTTAAAACTCTATTTAGGAATTCTTCAGGAAGGGCATATGTAAACGATTCTCTTTCCAAAGAAGAAATCTTACTAAATATGAAAGATTCTCACCCTACATATTTATCTTTCTAACTTCTAAATTAAATAAATAAAAATGAGATTGTTTTAATGACATACTTTTTAAAATATTAATTATAAACCTCCTCCCAAATTTAAACATCCTTGCTTTTGACAAAAAAATAGAAGGAGGGAGTTGCTTATAATCAGGATTTTACAATAAATCTAAGATAAGAATAACATAAAATGAAACACGTACGAATTCTTGAAAGATATTAGTCTTCTCCCACTCCTTGATACGAGCATCAAATTTTTCCACATTTTTTTTCTTTTCAATTGTTTCTTGCTGAGTAATATCTGCACCAAGCACACGCAAACTGTTCTCTAAAGAATAGCTAGAAGGGAAAGATGCTCTAAGTACAAAATATAATGAATATACAAGTACAATAATTTTAATGTTACAGGGCAGTTAAATCTTATGTGATTTGGATTACACTCAATCCAAAAATTCTACTTGAAATTAACTTGCAATACATAGGCAAACCAAACATAAAGTTAAAATGAGACCTGATTCATCATCTACTTTTAGAAATTTTATAAATTTTGTAGAAAATGTCTCTTTTTCTGAGCAATCAACTTCAAAATTGCATTTAAATTGCTAAGCTTCAATCAATATCTCCCAACATTTCCATGTTTAAATGAACACTCCTGAAGATTTTTTTTTTAAGTGTCACTAAATTTGCTGATTTTTCAAGGTTTTTCATGACAGCTGCTATCTTGTACTAAGAAGATTGGTCAATCTGATCTGAAACTCTTCACATTTATATTAAAACCTATGGGACAGAAACATATTATTTAAAAAATATCTGCTCAGGAAATTAATATTCTTGACTTCTTTTTTCTGTGTACACTTTTTAAAGGATATTTTTAGTTATCAAAATATTTCTAAATTGTATTCTTAATTGAATATTTTATGTGTCAAAATTGTGCAAGCTGTGAGTAAGATTTTAATTTTTCAGATAAAATTAAGCATATATTTTAGAAATAGTTTGACAGTTAAAATAATTTTTGAAGAGAAGTCAAAAACATCATTTTTCTTATGAAATAGCCCTACTTAATGAAATACAATTCCTTAAATTTATTTTGACATTTGTTAAGTTTGTCCACAAAGAATTTTAAAAAAGGCAACATAGAAAGTGAAATGACTCACTTATTACTTTCAAATATTTCATCTAACACAATAGTGTCTGCTCCTGGAAACATATTATACAGTTCAGATCTCATCATTTTAGTCCTAAAGTCATCATCTTTTTTCAACTAGATTATGAGATAAATGGGAAATAAATTACAAAAATTATAATAAAACTTACATAAATAAATAGAAAAATAATATGACAACAATCACAGTGGTTTAAACTCTAATCTATCTATTTAAAAGACCAGGCTTTTTTTTTTAGTCATCTGGCCTGAATTTCTATTAAACTAATTTTGATTTAACAAAAATATTTTATGTATAGATGTGGCTGTACTCACTACTTTTTAAATTAATTTCATTTTTATATCTTTAATTTAATTTTAAAAACTGTTTTATGAAATTTCTCCCCATTGATTACAATTGGAATTATTTCCATTGTTGAAAGGAAAAAAAAAAAAATACAATTGAAATTACCATTTTACTATAGATATTATTTTTGTATTGCAATTAATAATGACTTTCAAAACTTTTGAGCAAAAAATTATATCACAATGTAAAATAACACATTTTTACTGATAAAGCTATTGCATTTCAGTATTCTTTTTTTTTTTTTTTTTTTTTTTTTCATTTCACTGATATTAAGATTGAGACACTCCTCTCAGAAGGCTTCAGTGGATGAAAATGATGTGACAATAAAAAAGAAATGTCTATTGCATGCCAATAAAATAACTGCAAATATAACGTTGCAAAAATGACATCAAACGTGGATATATATGTTTTAATAATCTATTGCACATTAAAATATTTTTTAAATAGTTAATATGAAAAGTATGCATGTAAACTTTACAATGGTGAAAAGATATTTTGAAAAGAAAAATTATAATTTTATCATATTCATAGCAATGTAGTTTTTGTTGATTTTTCATTACATCAGTTGAGATCAAAGTATCAATTGATAACTTCGTAATTTATTATCTGAATTAAATGTTACTGGTTACTTCAGAATAATGTTTGGTTTTTCAATAATCTGAAAAGTTTAAAGTATGTTAGTTCTAAAAAATATTTATTTTTTTAATTAAGACAGCCAGTATAAAATTGATTATTTATTGGTTTATTGCAAAATATATTTTATATAACTTTAATCTAAAAGTTCCTTTAAACACCTTCATTTGCAAATTCCACAGCTACTGACTTGTATAGTATAATTATAATGAGTGAGTAACAGCATTTTAGTTTTTAAAAAATAAGCAACTGTAAACACAAACACATAAGCACATTTTCATAGGAAAATAAGTGTCAATTTATGAACAGAAATGCAACATTATCTATGTAATCTTTAAAGAAAAATAAGAAAATCATTATATACAATTTTTTATTAGAGATTATTCAGATTGGCCAATTTTTGATTATGAGAAATAATAATGCATCAATACCTTAAGGCTGAGATTTTGTGCTTTTATGACAAACATCCTGAGCAATCAAATGCATATGTGTAAGCATTAGCTTACAAAATAGGACTATTCTACTTTTTGAGAGTGTAGTTGTGTGTTTATCTGTAGACACACACCAATAAACTGATAATTAATTTTACAAAAATATATTAAAAAAAAAAAAAAAATTCAAATAGAAAACAGGAATTTATTTAGGAAGTAATTGATTTCTTAGGACTCTTTACAAAATTCTTCTCTTTAAAACAGGATCCTTCACATTAAATAAGTACCATTCACAAAATTCTTTATCTTAAAAATATACCTTACCCAAATTTTTTCCAACTCTAAACTAAACCTTTCACAAATTTAATCATTTAAAAATAAAATCAGATCTGTCACTTTTACATATTAAAAAAATATATATGTACATATATCTTCTTAAACATGTATGAAAAAGAACTTTACTATAATGATCATTTCAAATTCACAAAATCATAACTAGATTTTTGACAAATGTAAAAAAGCTGTTCACAATACCCCGAGGGAAAAGTCTGGACAGATTCCAGGAAAATCTCAAGTTCAGTGAACTCATACGAAAATAAAAATATAAGTCTTTTTTTTAACACACTCTTTCATTAAAATTGAGAAAAATATAAGAAATATATAAATATTTTTAAAACGCATTTAAAAATAAACACAAGTTTTGAAAAAAGACCTTAAATGCGCGGAGTTTGATTATGAAAGATTAATGGGAATTTCACCAAATTAGTCAGCTATTGTCAAGTTGGTTTCATATACAGCAATTTATTTTTTTTGCTAAATTTTACAATGTTTCACCAAGTTGACCAAAATTTAGCACTATTGTTGTAACCTTGTCATTAGTACATTTCAACAAACACTTATTGTTGAACTTTATGCTAATTACCCTGCTGTATTATTCTGCTTGCCTTCTCTTACACAAGCAGAAGAAATACAGTAGACTCCCTCAAATCCGCAACTCACTAAAATCCGCACATATTTTAAAGATGTAAACAATGAAACATTCAGTTCAGATGTAGGTGCAAAATTTGACTTTTTTAGTTTTATATCAATTCAATATATTTTTTAATTTGTAATTTTTGTTAAGGTTATAGAACTCATGTTTTTTCATGAAGAAAAAATAATTTATTTCTGAAAAAATAAAAGTATTACTGATATCATTGGTAATTACAATCTTACCAAATATATTTATGGATTAATCAAGCTTTTTTTAGTTATTAAGTCTGTCTAAACTTGAAACAAAGCTTCATTATTTTATGATCTTGATGTGAATTAGTAATGTACCTTTATGAGGCAAGTTTCATTGAATAATTTAGGAAAATCACATTTCATCTTTATAATGAATATTTAATTGTACATTATTGATTATTAATTTGACCTTTGCTTTTAGTATTTTTATCATTTTAAAAACTATCTAAATTATTATTATTTTAGTTTATTACTTATTTTAATATTTTAGCATATTGTAAGCATTCATTATACTTTTGATTTCATTATTAATTAAATTCAAATTACTTTAAAAAAATGTAACCAAAGCATTGACCAGAAATCCGCAAAACCTCTGGTCCCAAGCTGTGCGAATTTGAGGGAGTCTACTGTATATGTAAAATAGGTCACAGAAGAATCAGTAAAAGCCTATGGATATAAAGATATAGATTAGGTTGATACATAGAAAACTTATGCATGCCAGTCTTATGATAAAAATCCCAATTCAGTGTTTAAATGAAACATTGTGCTCGGATGGTTGGGATGTGAAATGCAACCACTTCCACATAGTACTCTTGGATAATTTTCAAAGAAAATAGACAACAATTCGCTGTAAGCTCCAATAGAGTGGCAACGCCTCTTTTTTTACTGAAAGTTGTCAAATTTTACCCAAATTTTTTGACGTTGACTAAAAATACAAACCCAAGCCAACAGCCTTTTCTTAGCAATAAAATTGTATGGTGTTGATGCATTAATATAAAAACAAACAACTTTTAACACCTACCCGTTTTTTATTTATTTATTTTTTTGCTTCACTCTAATGAACACATGCACAATCAAACACAAAAACTCTGCATTGCTTGAATACATCATCTTGAGCATACAGTTAATTCCAAAAATAATAATAAAAAATGCACTTTAAATTTTTGAAATGAAGTATGAAATATCTTGATAATAATTTTAAATTGAAAAAATAAAAATGGTCATATGATAAATAAGGCAGTCTAAAACATGTTTAAGAGTAATAATAATGGCATAATTATGGGATAATTAATATAATGGGATAATTATGGGATAATTAATATAATGGGGTAATTAATGACATAGGTAATCAATTACATTTTTACTGCAAAATTATTAACTTCTACAGAGCATACATATCTAAATTTTACACAAACAAATAAACTTTTCAATTCAATTCAATTTAAAAACTGAGTCTTAATTTATCAAGTTTTATTACTTTTGAAAATGTTTTTAATCCTCAATACTATAAAATTTGCATGCAACATAATAATGAAAAATTAACACATCTGCACTTTAAAAAATAGAAATAATTTCGCTTGATGAGCAAGATGATGAGAAAATATACTAAAATGGAAATATATATATTACAGATTGTTGTTATTATAATTTCAAATAAGGTAATTTTTTTTAATGCATTTAGATGGAAAAAAATAAAAATGGTAAATAGATGGTAAAAAATAAAAACTTACTCTTTCTATATGGAGCTGACGTGCTAATTCCATATCCATTATTTCAGAGAATGATGAATCTGCATTATTGTGTGAAAGAGGATTTGTAATGGGAACTTTAATACTTTTTGGCATTTTCTGTTTCACTTTTTTATTCTTAGGCTTTGAAGTGTTCAATTCTAATTTTTCATCTGTTAAAAAAATAATTTTTTTTATAAAGAATGAATTAAAAAACAATGACAACAACATAATGTTTTAATGTTTATAATAAATTAATGTGTTTTATTTGTAAGGAATTCAAATAAGAATCTTAACTTTTTAAAGTCAAATTTGAGCATCACTTAATGACCCTTATTTGTTTTAAAGGTTGTTCTCAAATCCAAAAGGACAACTTTATAAGTTTTAATTTATTTTTGTTCGGAAATAAGCTAAAATAGTAGCTGTTGAGCAATATTTCTTTCAGAAATCTGTGGGTGTTTTGAATCAAATTTTCATGTGAAAAAAGAATAATCACACACGAAAGGGTGAAAAAAAGTCTTCGTTCCATGATCAAAACTGCTCATAACTCAATAGGTTATTTATTAAAAAAAAAAAAAAAAAAAAAATAGAAAACATAGTCCAATTTTAAATGGCTTCTATAGTCAAGCCTTCCAATTTTATATCTTTCCATTAGAAAATAAATTTGTAGTAAATGTGACAAAATATTTTGTGCTTGTTGAGCAAAGCATTTGAGAACAGCTTTAAACTATAAAATATATCACATATACATTTGCTTCTGAGAATTTATGCCAGCCAAGATGGGTCGTGCTCAGTTTAGTGTTATTTCTATGTTAGAAAAATGGCAGGTGGCCGATTCTGTTCAGATTTACTTTGCTAAAATATGATAAGATGATATAATGAAATACAGTGTCTCACATAAGTGATGGGACACTTGTGCTTTACAAAAGGAAACTAATCAAATAAATTAAAAAACATGTACATATTTTTTTGTGGGTGTGTTTCATACTTAAATTTAGTAAAGATTATTACATAACATACATTTTGTCAAAATATTAAAATATTAATTTAATAAAAATACAAATGTTTAGAACGGAGCAAAAAATAGCTCACATAAGTGATGGGACACCATTATAAATGCAACAAAAATCGTCTGAAATAAGCAATAAAAATGTTTTTTGGGGTTTTATTTTTACTTAAAAGCAATTGGCAATAATTTATAAAATCGTCTGCAGTATTTCTCTCCAGTTTGTTTTGGAATTTTTGTGTTTTTTAGCTCTGTGTAGCCATGAATGCTAAACGAAAAGAAACTTCGCCTGAAATTCGAAAATTAGTTATTAATTTGCATATTGAACGTGGGAAATCTATTAGAAAAACTGCTGAAACAGTTAACTTGAGTCATTCAACAGTTTTCAATATCATTAAACGATATAAAAAGAATCATATGATTCAGGATAAAAGAAGACCTGGCCGACCATCAAAGCTTTCCAATGGAATAAAGCGAATTATCGTTCGAAATATTAAAAAAAATCCAAGAAATAGTGCTTCAAAAGTTGCTGCTGATTTACAAGCATTATATGGAATAATTTTTAATCCTGAGACTATTAGAAGGGTAATTCGATCTGCTGGATATCACGGTAGAGTAGCCAGGAAAAAATTCTTCGTAAGTGAAAAGAATAGAAAACTCAGACTAGTTTTCGCAAAATCCAACATAAATAAGAATTCTGATTACTGGAATAAAGATATATTTGCTGATGAGAGTAAATTTAATATATTTGGTTCTGACGGTAGAATCTTGGTGTGAAAAAAACCCAGGGAAGAATTTCGCAAACAGAACTTGGTACCAACAGTAAAACATGGTGGAGGAGGAGTTATGGTATGGTGGTGTATGTCGCCCGCTGGAGTTGGTAATCTTGTTTTTATTGACAGTATAATGGATCAGTACAAGTATATTGATATTTTAAAGCAAAATTTGAAAACTTCTGCACGGAAATTGAACCTTCATAACGATTTTAAATTCTATCAGGACAATGACCCCAAGCACACTGCTCTGAACGTTAGACTCCTGCTATATAACTGTCCTGAAATAATAAAAACACCACCACAATCTCCAGACTTAAATCCCATAGAGAATATTTGGCAAGAATTGGAATCAAGAATTCACAAACACACCATTTCTTCAAAACAACAACTAAAATCGGTGCTTCAAGAAGAATGGGGTAAAATCAGTCCAGAAATCACAAAAAATTAGTCGAATCCATCCCAAAAAGATTAAATCATGTTTTAAAAGTAAAAGGAAATCCAACAAAATATTAAAACCTTTTAAAAAGTAAAATTTTTGGATAAATATTTGATGGAAAAGTAAGTGTCCCATCACTTATGTGAGCCATTTTTTGCTCCGTTCTGAACAATTGTATTTTTACTAAATTAATATTTTAATATTTTGACAAAATTTATGTTATGTAATAATTGTTACTAACTTTAAATATGAAACACACACAAAAAATTTTTGCACATGTTTGTTTATTTATTTTATTGCAGTTTCTTTTATAAAGCACAAGTGTCCCATCACTTTTGTGAGACACTGTATATAATATCATTGTAAATAAATCATCACTTATATTAATGAAGAATCATTAAAAATAAGTTTCATTGAACTAAAAAAAATTTGAACTATTATTTAAATCTCTTAGACACCAACAGATTTTTTAATTTTATCTTATTTACTAATTTTTCTTAATACAAAATAATCCCCATCACTTCTATTAATAGTGGTAGACGTCTGTCTGTCTGTGCGCGAAACCTCCTTGAAGCCTCAAAAACTTTTTTCATGTTTGACGCAGAAACACACAATATATACATATATAAAAAAGCTAATTTTTCTGTGCTCTCGAAAACAGGGTTGGCATGATTTAAATCAGCCGATTTAAATCAAGATTTAAATCTAGATTTAAATCAACTGATTTTTTTAAAAAAATCATTTGATTTAAATCATTTTTTTTCATATTTGAAATTAGTCAGCAGAGAAGTAAGAAATAGGTGTAAATAAGTAACAGGTGTTTTTCTGGTATTTTCAGGATTGCTATCAGAAAGAATGTGGCAGGTACAGGTTAAGGCCCCCTAGCTCGAGGAAACACTCGCAAGCTAATGCTATTCCTATCGGGAAGCATTTTTCAAATAACTCTTTCGCATTTTGACATTTTTGAATTTTTTTTTTTTTTTTTTTTTTTTGTATTGGATAGCTGAGGTGCATGCCGACAGCGCACCTTTTTTACTTTTTCGATTTTTGTTGCAGATATATTTTTAAAAAAGCACTTTCAGTTTCGAAACCAGTTTTGAAAGTAAAACTAAATTTGTAAAAAATATCTGCAACCAAAATCAAAAAAGCAAAAAAGGTGCGCTGCCAGCATGTACCTCAGCTATACAATTTTAAAAAAATTATTGAAAAATGTCAAAATGTGAAAGAGTTATTAGAAAAGTGCTTCCCCATAAGAATAGCATTAGCTCGCGAACATTTCCTCGAGCGAGGACACGTGGCCTTAAGTCCAGGTGTCCTTTAATTGTTCTTTTGTAATAAACTTTAGACCATGAGGCGAAACACAGAAGCACTTTATAAATCATTTTTCGTTTACCAATCTTGGAATCTAAATTATTTGAATCTTTTTTTGTTTCACAAGTTAATAATTAAACAAATTCATTAATGTTCACCAAAAAATCAGATACTGCAAGCAAGGAACAAGTTTTAAAACTTGCCATATTGCACTGTCAACTTTCAATCAAAGCTTACAAATTTTTAAAGTTTTTGGGTAAAACGTTAGAAAATGTATTAGATAAAGATAGCAGAGTTGCAAAGTCTCCTGATTTTCAGATATTTCTCCATACTCTTTATTTTTGACATATTTCTCCTAATTTTTCACACTTTTTAAATATTCTGTTATTTAACAATGAAATGTGTTGTGATTCAGTGAGAAAAGCTGTAGTACAGGTGTAATTGTTCTTTAGTATGTTTGACCACTAGTGTTTTATGTGATGAATTACAGCCTGATTCATTATAAACTATGAATCTTTAAGGTTTGTTATTGTTACTATGGTCGTGTATTGAATTAATAATAATCTGTCTCTGTTAAGACTTATTTATGATCTATACTATAGTTTTATATAAGTTAATGAGTAAAAAAAAAATCCCTCTTTTTATAATATTTAGTCAAACTAAAAATATGATAAAATATCCTAAATATTATATTCTTAAATGTGTTCCAGTAGTAAAGAATACATACTTTTCTTATTTGAGTAAGAGTCGTACATTTCTTTTTAATCTTCAGTAATAACCAAGCAATATTGAAACAAACTTTTACTAAAGAAGATGTTTACATCAACAAATTAACAAGTTTTCATTGACAAAAATATCTCCTGATTTCTGAAATAAAATCTCCTGATTTTTGACTTTCAGAACTTGTCAAGTCCAAGATAGAATTAAAAAATTTAAAGCAAAATATGAACAAGCTATTAATGGCTTCCATTTTGCCGGAGTTTTATTAAGTCCCTCTGTTTTAAATTGAAATGAAATTTCACTTAGCGGAGAAGAAAATAATGAAGATTTGGCATTCATTAAAGAAAATTGTTCAAATCTTCTCATCTTTGTAGCACATTTTGAAGCAAAAAATAGCCCATTCCAAAAATTACCATTGCTTGAGAAAAAAGTTTTAGATATTATGACAGATTATGATTGGTGGAAGTTGTTTTATATAATGGGAGGTAAAAAGATAATCAGCAAAATTGAATTTATTTACCAAATAACAACAGACATGGCTTCATCTGCTGGAGTAGAAAGACAATTTTCTTCTTTTGGACTAGTTCATCCAAGCCTTCATAATAAATTATGAGTGGACAAAGCTTCAAAATGAGTGTTTTTGTTCAAACAATTAAATCCCTGATTTATTTCTATTTGCTTAAAAACTATTGAATTAATTGTGATTTTTATCCCTTAGTAAATAGCTTGCATTAAATGAATATTTAATTTGTTCTTTAAATTTTACCATTTTCTATTCATTTACAACCTATTTAAGTTTATTTCTAATTTAGTGTGCACAAATCAATTACAAAATAATAGAATGGCTTTAGATTAAAGCCTAGATGTTTAATTTTTAGTACAAATCTAACTAGAATATAGTATTTAATGAACTATATAATTATTTCTTATATTATTTTTATAAATTATGAATGTTATTTATTCTTTTTTTAGTTAATTTTATAAAAAACTGCTCCATGTATTGTAAAAACATAAAAACACAATAATTAAAAATAGAATTCTAAAAAAAATCAAATAAATCCAATTTAAATAAAAAAAATCTGATTTAAATCAAATAAATCCGATTTTTTTGATTTTTTAAAAAAAAATCATGATTTTTTCCCAACCCTGCTCGAAAATGGATGCTTTGAAAAAAATCCGGTAGTAGTTAGCAACAAAATTAATTAAAAAACTCGAATTTCAGCTTAATTGTATCAAAAACAGATATCAATCAGACAAACAAAGTCAGGAAATATAACAGAAATTGTAGATTGATCTATTTGAAACCTTAACATAGTTTAATGACACCTAATATAAATTTATAAAAAAAAATATTCCACAATAAATGCTACTATTTACAAAAAGTAATTTTTGCAAAAATCTTAAATTCTTGCTTTAAAGCACACTCACTCCGAATAACATACTTACCGATAAGTTGCTTAACGAAGTTTCATTCAGATAAGTGTTGTTAAGAATAGAATGTGCACCCTGGTGTTAGAATTTGGATATAATATAACGCAATTTAGTCAAAATTAACTGGCTTTGCCCCTATTAGGTACCTCCTTTTCCATAAAATCTCAAAACGGACGAATGTTGAAGCAAACAAACTTCAAAGAGAACGAAATGTGATAACAAATATTTAAGAAAAAAGATGCCGCATTGAATACCAGTACTTCCTAGTAGTAATTTTTGTAAAAATGTTAAACTCTTGGTGGGCAGGGGCATGATTCAAGGTAAATTTGATTCAAGATTTCATATTATTAGAAGCTCCAATAAAATCCGGCTGTGTGTGCGCAGCACGCCTGGGACAAGGCAGCAGGGACACGGTTCGAGGTTTGTTCGCTTTGAGATTTACATATAAAAGGACGGTCCTGCAAGCGGGCGAAGCCAGCTAGTATATATATAAATGCATACATAAACAAACATAAAATTCAACAGATGTATTTTCATAGCTGTTCACATTTTGTGACAGCAAATTGTACTTTACTTTCTAAAGACTTTTTCTGAAGAACTTTGCAATTTTTTTTTCCTTTTTTAAAATTCCAATGCCATGTCTATTTTACATATACAGTCGACTCTCGTTAATTCGAATCTTTGCTTAATTTGAACTAAACTTGGAGTCCCGAAATTTTCAATGGCAGAATAACGTTAATAATTTTCATTAATTCGAACTCATTTTCTCTTGACTTCGTTTAATTCGAACTAACAACAATTGCGATTTTTCATTTTTCTTTTTTTTCTTAGGGATTTTAGATCATTTGAATAACTTTCTTTCTTTGATTTTTGTGAGAATTGTTCCAAACGAGTATATATATAATACAATGCATTTGATATTCACTTTCTTAGAGCCCCGTGTGTCCAACAGTGACCTTTAAATTTTTCTTCCATCATGCTTGTTTTTAATTAGTTTATGTATTTATACATTCTAATTTAATATTAAGTCATATTCTAATGATAACAAACGAAATAAATTTAAAAAGCACTATAACATTAATTTCTTTTGTAATAGTACCATATTAAGCATGTTTTATATCATATTTTCTATAGTTCGAACTTTGGATAATTCGAACATTTTTTGTGGTTCCGACGAGTTCGAATTAACAAGAGCCGACTGTACATAAAAAAAATCATATTGTGCATATTTACCTTTTATACAATCTTCTTCATATGGAACAGTGTTTTTCCATTTTTCATAAATCAATTCAGCAAATTCATAGTCAATATCTACTTTTCTGCTTCCTACATAAAATATAAATCAAACATTTGAAAACATGCTTAATCTAAAACAGAAAGCCATAATTACCTTTTCCTCAAATAAAAACTTAACAAAAAACACAAAATATGTCATGCAAAAATTCAACCTAAAAGTGTTAGTACGAAATTTCAGAGAATCATAAATATTAACTCTTAAATAAGATTTATATTCACTGCTGACCCAGACAGAAATCTTTTAACTGCTTCTGTGATCATCTTGGGTTATTTTTGGTTTATTATGTTTTTACTCGGCCTGAAATTTAAAAAGAAAGAAAATATTCTGGTGCTAGTTATGTTTTGTTAGAGAGCAGGTCTGGACATATGTTTTGCCGGATTGTATATATGATGGCTGCTGAATAAGTAAAGACAGTTACGTTGTGAAAGAGTAAAAAGATGGCGATTGCATACGAAGAGAAAATGATGCAGATTATTTTCTTTGGGTAATGATTATGAAGAGATGAAGTTTCAACATAGTGGAAGTGACTCTTTTGTAAGTAATCTCATGAAACATGATAGTTCAAGTCATGTAGATGATTAAACAATTTAGAATGGAACTTCTTGAAAAATTTATTGTAGAAAATCATTGTAACAAGCTTTCTGCCACATCAAGAAGAGCCAGCATTAGTCTTTACTACTTAGGCTAACATCAAGGAATTTTCCAAATTCCATTCCTATTACCGAGAAAAATCAAATACAGCGAGACAGTGTGCTCTATGTTCTCATTAAAAATTTAATTAAAAACCTATATATTATGTTTTTTTTCCAGCTTCTTATATTTAATAAAATAATTTTTTAAATATTTTGATTTTTCAACAGTTTTTTCAAAAAAAAAAAAAAAAAAAAAAGAGGGGGGGGGGGGGTAAGGAAAGCAATTAAGGAAAGAAGTGTCTTTATTAATACAATAAAATCAATTAAAAATAATAGTAAACCTCATTAAATTAATAATTAAAATTATTATATGGAAATCTGCTTAAAGCTACAATACTTTTAATAAATTTTATTCATGTCAAAGCATGAAAGAAAAAACTAATTACAGAAAAAAGTTTCATTGTAGTATATTGTATATCTATTTATTTGCCTATAAACAAATCTTTCTTTATTCTTTATGAAAAACTTTTTCAAACGGTTCAAAACTTAAATTTCTAAATATTTTCCTTAAAATATTTTTACTATTCTTCTCTTGACGTTTGA
The DNA here is from genome assembly GCA_964019185.1 of Maratus speculifer. Taxonomy (NCBI): domain Eukaryota; kingdom Metazoa; phylum Arthropoda; class Arachnida; order Araneae; family Salticidae; genus Maratus; species Maratus speculifer. Next base: position 2,456,016 of record OZ025291.1, read on the forward strand.
TATTATTTTTAAATTTAATTAATATTTATAATTACATTTTATTAATTTATAAAATAAAATCTGAATACAGTCACCTGCATTGGGTAAAGGGCCAAAAAGTTGCTCAAGCTGATGAGCAAATGCAGGATCTAATACAAGCTGAAACTTCACACTCTTTTCTTCTACCTCTTCAGTAGATTGTGCCTCTTTTGATTCTTCAGATGAATTCTTTGAAGATGAATCTGTGTCTAAAGAACTGGCAGTACTACTTTTAGAGAGAGAGTTTATTTTCCATAGTGAAAAATCAGCGGCATCTTCATAGATATCAGAATTTACATTATATTTTTTTCGGCAGTTTGTTTCCTCTTCGCCATTTTTCTCACTAGAATTTTCAATAGGAACATTATACTTATAACCCCAATCAAGCAGCAAGTTACTTATCCATCTCTCATCATTATAGCATATTTCTAATAGATGAAGAAGATCTTCCTGAGAAATATCAGGGAAACAGCTTTGTAAGTGAGCTAATTTCTGAGATATTTCAATATCATCGACCATATCATCAGTGCTTGTACTTTTATCAAAAGTTACTACCTCAGTAAAATTGTATGTATCTGTATTAATTAACTTTGAATCATCACGTTTTTCTGGAACTTCATTACATTGTTTTGCAATAATAATATGGTAACCAATTAAATTTATATTAGCATTCCAAGATGAAATTTTATATAAATAATCAAAATCACGCGGTTCAGTTTGACAGGAGGATGACATTTTAAAAGATAATATCTTTTTTTCTGAATTTGTTTGCTGTGGAGGTGAATTAATAGTTAGTTTAGGAAAAGTCCAAACCTGCCCAATTGAGTCAGTTGATATATTCAATAAAGATGTATTTTTATTTGAACAATTAACTTTATCTGTATTTTTATCTTCATCTATAGATAGCGAATTTTTGAACAATTGACGTTGAGGTTTAGGAGTTGAAACAGTTTGAATCCCTGTAGGAGGAACTTCTGAATTTAATTCATCTTTTTTACTATCTACAGAACTCCAATCTGAATCCACTGCATCTGAATTATATACATTTTCATTAGTTCCAGTTGCATCACTAATTGACTGATTTGAAAAATGCTCTTTACTAATTGTTAAAAAATCAGCACAATTATTCCTCTTAGGTTTGGGTACAAAACTTAAAGTTGGATCAGCATTTGGTGCTGCATCTTCATGTATGATTAAAGATTCAGTAGATGATTTAAAGGAAGCTTTATCGATGTCTGCATCTAATGTTGCTTCTTCGTGTATAATTAAAGATTCAGTAGATGATTTAAATAAAGCATTATCAATGTCTGCATCTAATATTGCATCTTCATGTATAATTAAAGATTCAGTAGATGACTTCAATGAAGCATTATCATTCTCAGCATTTAACATGGTTTTTTCATGTATAATTAAAGATTCAGTAGATGAGTTATATGAATCACTGTCATTGTTATTCAAATTAGCAATATTTAACTGATTTGTCAACTCAGCAATATTTTCTTCACAACTACCCCAAAGTTTTTGAGATTGAGAATATTTATTAGAAAAATTTGACTCATCTATGTTTTCATTTACATGACAATTGGGCACAACGAATTCACTGTACTGATCAAGGTATTCTGAACTTGAATTATGAATTGAAACTTTTAGTTCATCATTTGGAGGACATTTCATGTGCTTTTCTTTCTTATGTGAGTTGGAAGATGTTAGCAATGGTTCAGAATGGCTTTCAAATTTAAGTGCAACAGATTTACTTTCTATGCCATTGAAAATATTTTCACTAGAGCTTTGAGAAAAATTAATAACGTCTTCAGCAGAAGAAGATTCTGTAGAGTCTTTTGCATACAAATTATCAGCACTCCTGCTTTTCCAGGATGACTTTGAATTTAAATTTAAATCATTTGATGAAGCACTCCACAGAAAATCATTATCGGGCTCTGTAATGGCTTCCCAACCAGACACTTCTTGAGATGAACTATTTGTAGAGCTATAACAACTCTGTGAATCTTCACTATCATTTTTTGTAAGTGCCCGCAGTTCATCTAAATCAGAAATAGTAACAGTTTGATAAGTATTAGAATTTTCCCAATTTGATGCACTTGATTGTACATCTTCATCTCCAGTTTTACTGTAAGAGTTAATGTTGTTTTTGTTATCATCAGCTGACTGTAAATTACTACCAATATGAATTTCTGACTTTTCTTTAGCTGAATTATCTTCAGTATGGACAACAGCTTTCAGAGATATATGGTTACCATCAACCACATAGTTATCGTCAGTTGTAATATCTGTCTTAATATCTTCATTTTTGGCACATTCTATATCAGATGAAAAAAGGCCTTGGGTAGCTAATATTTTATCAACAGTAATATCATGTTCATATCTCTCTTTCATCAGAGCTATTTTTGATTTACGTACACCATGTTTATTTCTTAATGCCAATGAATTTACATTAAATTTCCATGGAGTATCAGGTTCTAAAATCACAATTTCATAATTATACTGCTTTCCCATTAGAACATAAGGTTTCATTTCCCATGCTTCTGTATTGGTATTATCAATAATTACAGGAGTAATACCTTTATGTAGAGCTAACTTCGTACGTAACTTGTTCCATGCATGTGCTTCAGCCAGCTTATCTGGGTCAAACACATATTTTCCTTTCTTCACAAAAAAATCATCGGTACTAAATATAACACCAGAGAATTTTAACTTCAAAGCAAGAGTACTTTTGCCACTTCCTGGGAGTCCTCTGAGAATAATTAAAACACGGTGGCCACATTGAATTTTTTCCATGGCACTTTTTATACTAGAATCTGTCTTTTTATTAGATGTAACTTTATTATTAGCAGATGAAGAAAAATGTCGTGAATCTGGCACATTAAAAAATCTTCTATTTATTTCTGCAGTAGGAGATTTATGAGGCAAAGGTGAGCCATGCATTGGCAACATAGGAACAATGAAGCTAGGAGCATTAGGGTTTAAATTAGAAGTCGAAGCGATAGCTTCTCTTTCTTTAACATCCTTTACTGGGGGCCAAGCTTCAGAAATAAGATTACCAGTTGTTAAATTGTTTTTTTCAATTAATGCATTATTTGGTGAGGCATAATCATTCCAAGGATGATTAATAAAATTCTGATCATTATATTCCTGGAATATTTGGTTTTGAGCACTTGTTGTTGCTTGATCATTAGGATTTACAGAAGAAATATCTGTAAATGATTGTGATTGGTAGGGTATATTACTGAATGCACCTGTTTCAAATGCATTCATATCTGAGCAGACTACATTATTATCATATGGTAAACCATAATGAGATATATTTGAATCTGTACTTTTTCTGGCATATCCCAGTTGTTCTCTAGTATCATCATTACATAAAGACATTAATGTTTCAGATGCTTGATCAACTGAAATATTAAATAAATGAAAATTAATCATATATTATAGCATATTTTAGTATTTAAATAATGTTAATTTCAAATAACATTTTAGTAATAATTTTAAAAACAAAGACTTTGAAAAATGCATAGAATTTTTAAAGCTAAAAGAACTTACTAAATTTGAGTTAAAGCAATTTTTTGCTTTTGTTAATAACGCAGGTTGGTAGAAAGTAAGTGATAGCAGAAAAGATGTGTTTGAATAATTTTCAACTATTTTTACAGGGGTCGATCCAGCCAAAAATTAATGTCTACTTTAAATACCTTCACAAAATTATTTCTTTACAAATAAGCTTTTTCAAGCAATTTCTCTTAATAAAATAGGCCCTTTCACAAAATTCCATTTCAACATAATCTTCATTAATTATTTTTATTTTGTTAGATTTTAAAATGTGCATTTTATTTTGCAAACAAAACAAGTTTACCAGAAAGCAAAACTTTAGCAAGAGGACTTTAACAATGTTATTATTAACCCGTCCGCACATGCATTGAAATAAAATTTATCCGAATTCCACTGTGCACCCAACTTACAAATGTAGACGTGTGTGCTGATGGGTAAATTAATAGGGTCAGGCAGGAGGAAATAAGTCAAAATCAAGTTTTGTTTAAAGAAGGCTCTAAAGCCAAACTATTAAATTTATTGTAATGTTTACAATTTCAGTGTACAAAATTTAACCTTAAAGTATAGGGTATATAAAGGGTAATATAAAGTAAATATCTTACAAGGGAACCTTTTTTGGTTATGCTCGCATCTAGCATTAAGGCTTGATGCATTTTAAATCCTATATTGGGAAGTTTGAGAATCGAAAAAAATCTTCCTGATTTTCGAAACCACTTATCAAGCTATTAACATAGCTTTAAGAAAAGTATTTAAAAGTATAAATTAATTAATAATAAATAAAAAATACTGTAAAAAGTTTTAAAAATAAATTCCTCTAAAAACCTACAAATTTCCTTCATTGATGACTGGATTTGAAATAAGTAATCATTTTTAGAGATTATAAACATTTAGGATTTTTTTAAAATATTGCAACAATCTTTCAATAAGGGTAACATGGTCAAGACAAGAATTAAAAAAATAATAATAATATCTCAATCCATTTATTCCATCAATATAACAATACATTCAATCAAATATATACATATTGGGGGGGAATAAGTTGAAACTAAATAATTATTCATAACTTTATCAATAATGAAGATATTTTAACAAGATTTGTTTCATATTAATTTTGTTTGTATTAAAATATGATGATATTGAAAATGACAGAATTTTGATCAGTGACACAGTACAAATGCTATTACTTTAATTTTAAATAAAAGAATATCTAGCTCATAATTCTTTTCCTATGAATGGTGGCATTTTCGATATATCATATTTCGCAGAAATCAAAGTTGAAAATACAGTTATGGTAGTGTTCACTCTAGAAATAAAAAGGGCATGGTGCTATTCACTAAAAAGGACACTTTTGCAAGAAAAAAATTGTTATTGCCTTTAGAAAGGGAAAAAAGAAAGCGAGAAAATACATAACTTTTAAATATGATAAATCAAGTAACATTAATTTTGAATGATTTTATGATATAAAAATTATAAATACAATTAAATTAAAACATGATTGAATAGATACATGTTCTTTTTCTTAAAGAAATGAAAAAAAAATCAATTTTTGGGCACACAAACTTAGAAATACCATGGAATAAAAAAAATATTTATTAAAAATCTGTAGGTAAAACCAGTAATGCATTTTACTGCTTTTAAAAAGAGCAGGGTGCTGCACCCTTCAAAAATGGCCTAGAATGAACACTAGTTATGGTATCTTCATTATTGTTAAAGTAACAAACGAAAATCCATTTTGACTTTGAGTGAGATAAAATATAATTACATACAATGTACTTATTGTATGTCTTGATATCAATTATCAACTTCCAAAATTTTTTTATTTTGTTTAAAGATTTTTATTTGAGAAAAAGCAAGAAAGATTATTTAGTAAAACAAAATTTAAGAACTCGCATTTGTACATCATTTATGAGAATCCTAATTAATCATCATTTTAATTGGTTAATTTTCTTAAGTTGTATTTTATGGTACTACTTTGTTATCCCGTCCACCAAAAATCTATTGCCAAGCTATAAGATTAAATGCCAATAATGGATGATCGTGAATGTCACATTCAATAATATTAAATAAGATACACGTGTTTAAGTTTAAAATGTCATTAAGTGATTTTTATTTCAAATTTTATTTAAATTTTTATTAAAATTCTACTAATTTATTTATTTAATTTTTGTTTTTTAAAATAAAAAATTACATCTATACATAATTTGGCTATTAGTTTGGCGAAATTGGTCTATGCAATAACCAAGTAGTACCAGGGATGCCGCAGACGTGCTATAGCATGTAAAATACGCAAAAAATCGAGCTTATGCGTCCCGCAGGACGCATAATTTTCGTCAAAAATTTGCAAAAAAGGCAAATTTTGTTACAAAATTGTGAAATAACGAATAGTTTCCGTCAAGTTTTGTCAAAAAATTCGCGAAAAAATGACTAATCTTGTTGCAACCCCCCCCCCCAAAAGGGCGATTTCCTCAAAAAATCACGAAAAAAAACGACAATTTTCGTCCAAAAATTGCGATTAAACGACAAATTTTATCAAAAGATTCGCGAAAAATGACAATTTTCATCAAAAAATCGTGATAAAATGGTAAATTTCCTCAAAGATCGCAAAAAACCGGCACATTTTGTCAAAAGATTGCGAAAAACGACACATTTCGTCAAAAAATCGCGAAAAAACGGCAAAGTCCATCAAAGGGGCATGAAAAAAAAAAAAAATAAATAAATAAAAATTTAATGCCAGGATAGAATTTTTCTGTTCCAAAAAGTAATTTTCCTGCTTCACTATCTGTTTTTGATTGCTTCAAATCTTTGAGTGAATTTAACTTCTGAAAACAACTACATTAAACAAAAAGTACCCCTTTACTCAATAAAAGTATTCTTTTATTTCCGGAAAAATGTCTTTTTCAGTAAATCAGTTTTGCCCCTTTTTAAAAGAAATGTGAAAAGTAGATATACTTGTTATCATCTACACCTAAATAAGCATTATTTTATAATTTAATTTGTATCTTGCACATTTATTTTTTAAAAAAAAGTAAAGAAAATTTATCTTAATAGTTAAAAAAATTAATATTGGCTTAAATTATTTATAAATTATTATTAAAACAATAATTATTGCATTTAATTTTTCTTTTGTAAATGAACAAGATCAATTTTTGCATCTAAAAATATCACTTATTATTAGTGGGGGACCCGCTTTTGAAAAAAAAGGACCCAGAGTTTCAAAAGTCCTGGGTCCCTGGGACCCAGAATTTTTCAAGTCCAGCGGCATCACTGAGTACATATTTTACAAACAGAAAACAAATAATGTAAAAACATTCTATTTTATTTAAATATGATTTTTTTTTCTAATTACTTTAAATATACAGTGGAGCATCGTTTATACGACGCCGAAGGGACTACCGAAAAACGTCGCATAAATGATAACGACGTATAATCGATTTTCACTTCCAAAACTAGAATTAATTTTGTTTTCACTTAATTTTAATGTTTAACGTGATGATTTGCATGAATTTATAAATTAAACAAACCAAATAATAATAATAATAACCAAAAAAACATTTTGGGGGGGGGATTAGTAAGCAATTTAAATATGCGTACCTTTATTTATGTTTCACCGAAAGGTTTTTCATTTGCAGTACATCATTTCCTTTCCATTTAAAGTCAAAAATCAGAAACCCCGTATGGCCAACTGAAAGTCGCCAACACTGATAACAGTTAGAAGGATAGTCTATTTGCAACTTAAAACAGGTCGGGAAAGCTGACCATCCCCAAAAAATGAATGACCCCTCCCAGTGTAATCTGTTACACATAAGCTGATTTTTTGGACTAATAAAACACCAGCCCACATTTTTATAATGTGGAGTGCTTTTAAACACGCTTTTTGGTGTCATTTATAGCTGCCAACTTCCGCTCGTTCGTAAAATACACAAGAAAAATAAACCTATACAAAATCGAAAAATCAACGTATAAACGATTTTGGGTGTCGTATAAAAGATATATTTTTACATTAAAATGAATAGGAATGAATCGGGACCACATTAAAACGTCGTATAAATGTAAATGTCGTGTAAGTGATCGTCGTATAAACGATGCTTTACTGTATTTATAAATTGACAGTTAACAGTAAAAATTATGAAAAGATTTTTAAAATGTGATTTAAAAGGTTTATTAAGTATTGCATTCGGCCGAATTGTTTCGCCTAATTAAATATTCGGTAATCCTTTCGCCTAATTAAATAATTCAGTTATCTGGACATTGTTTTGTTAGTCAAGATGAATAAAAATAGATAATTCAAAAAAAAAAAAACTTTTAAAGCTTTTTTTAAAATAAGTCTTTGTTGTTTATTTTAATTAAAAAATAATAATAAATAAAAAATAAAAAAAATTCTTTCCCATTTATGCAGAATTTTTTTTTTCTAATTATGGACATAAAAAAGACATTTTTTTTTTGTTTTGTCCAAGTGTTGTATGCAACTTTTGAAGTTACAAATATGCACCCATAGTCCAAAAGGGATTAACCAATACAAATAACATTATAATCACAGCTCAATTAATCTAAAGTACAGAAATAAAGCAGGCTCAGCTATAAAAAGCTGAAGTTTCATGAACTTTTGACAAAATTAAAGATTTTTTCTGCAATCCTTCGATGCAATTGCATTCTTCCCATACTTTTTTGACAAAATTTACATATTTTCCATGATGATGAAATCTATGTATTTTCCATGATCTTTTGATCCAATTTGCATATTTTCCACAATCTTTTGATGAAATTTGAATATTTTCAACATTTTTAAACAAAATTTCTTAAAATTTTTTCCATGATTATATAACAAAAATTGCATCTTTTCACGATTGTTTGTCGAAATTTGTATTCTTTGTTGAAATTCACATATTATATGATGAGATAGTACTTTTTTGCAATATTTTGATAGAAGTCATGGTTCTTACATGATTCTTTGATGAAAGTTGTGTTTATTTCTATGATCATTTGAAAACAATCCCATTTTTTCCTTGATCCTTTAAAGAAATTAGCATTTTTCCTGCAATTCTTTGAAGAAACTTATTCAATTTGATGCAGTTAATACTCGCATATTTTGTTGTACAGCAGACTCCCTCAAATCCGCAACGCTCTAAAATCTGGATATTTTAGAGCGTATGGATGTGGACTATTTATGGATTTAACCATATTTTATAGATGTAAACAATGAAACTTTCAATTCAGATATTGGGACAAAATTTCATTTTTTTTAGTTTTGTATCAATTCCAAATATTTTTTTAATTTGTAATTTTCTTAATAATACTCTATTCATGTTTTTTCATGGAGGAAGAATAATTTTTTTTGGAAAAAATTGAAGATATTTCTGAAATTACTGGTAATCACAATCTTATCACCAAATATATTTATGCATTAATCAAGATTTTTTGTTATTAAGCCTGACTAAACTTGAAAAAAAAAATCCTTATTTTATGATTTTGATGTGAATTAGTAATGTACTTTTATGAGGCAAGTTTTGTAGAATAATTTTGAAAAAATACATTTAATCTTGATAATGTATATTTAATCATACACTATTAATTATTAACTTGACCTTTGCTATTAATACTTTAATCATTTTAAAAATTATCTAAATTTTTATTATTTTAGTTTATTACTTATTTTAATAATTTATTATATTATAAGCATTCATTTCAATTCCGATTGCACTATTAATTGCACTAAAATTACTGTTTAAAAAATGTAAACAAAGCAATGATCAGAAATCTGCAAAATTCTAAAATCCGCACAACCTCTGGTCCCAAGCTGTGCGAATTTGAGGGAGTCTACTGTATTTCATTCACTACTGCTACCCTGCCTTCCTCATAAAAATGCTGACAAATTTTAATGTATATTTGCATCAATCCCAGGTACAATAAAATTTAGCGCTGGAAAAGCAGAATTTTGTATTTCTGCAGAAAAGTAACAAAGTTTGCAAGTGACAGATTGATGTGGCATAATTAATGATGGCAAGCAGAATATTTAGTGATGAATAGTGCAACTTATGAATAAAGTGTTGCACTCACAATAATGAGTTTAATCAATAAAAAATCCTTAAATTTTTAAAAAATATGAAAATAGAATATAGTCGGCTCTCATTAATTCGAACTCACCGGGACCACAAGAAATGTTCGAATTATAGAAAATATGAAATGAAAACATGCCTAATATGGTACTATTACAAAGGAATTAATGTTATAGTGCTTTTTTAATTTATTTCGTCTGTTATCATTAGAATATGACTTAATATTAAATAAGCAGGGCTGGGGAATTACATCATTGTACTCGCCACTGGCAAGTAAATTTTCCTTCAAGGCGAATGAAGTTCTAAGTTATTTTTTCAGACTTCAAACTGTAAAGATGCCAGAATCTTTATTTATTTATTTATTTATTTTTATTAGTTCCCTATATTTTGCAACTTTGGAAATTTTTGTAATATAAATATTATGCTAAATTCTAAGCTATGATACTAATATTTTTTTTCTTGTATATATTTCTTATTTTTATTGAACAAAAATATGAAAATGCATTGTAGTAATAGTAATAAACTGTTTTTCAGTTGTTTAAATTTTATATTAACTATTTTCAACTGTATATTGTATTTTGCTGGCTGGTGAAATTTCTCGAAAATTCCCCACCCCTGTAAATAAGAATGTATAAATAAACTAATTCGTAAATCTGCAGATCAGCAGCCTCAACGTCAGCTTTGCACATCATTTTTTTTTTTTTTAACACACTTTGGGTAATATTCAACTTTCTGGAAACTGTAATTTAAAATTTTCAAATTACGTAATTATTTATAAGAATAAAATAAGAAAATGAAGTTTTCAGCCATCAAAATCATTAAATTAAAGATTTAGTTATTTTAGGATATTCTGAAATTTTCATGATCTATTATTTTTGTTTTTTTATTATAACATAGTAGATTTCTTCAGGGGGGCTCCGCCCCCCTGAACCCCTCGTAGTCTCATTAAACTTAAATTTGTAACTTTCTATCTGTTAATTATTATGCACACACTACACAAATTATTTCATATGCACTGGTTCTTTAAAAAACTCTTTATTAAAGGAATAACACTCATTCGCAGCTCACTGCTGCGTTATCGTCTGCACTTATCTCAAACACAACTTTAGAATAAAAACAGAAAAAACACTTCACTTCTCTTCAGTTTCTCAACACTGACATTTTAATTTAGGTAGCACGGTATCGTCTGCCTACATGGAACATACCGGCCCCCATCGACATGTTTCACATTCAATAATAACTCTTTTTTTACTAAGCACACTAATTACACAAATAAATACAAAAGGTCACTGTATATGTTACTTAAATATAAAATTGAAAGAAAAAACAATATAACACTCACACACATATATATATATATATATATACATTTTTTTAAAAGTACTATGGGTTTCAGGCATAGGTAAAATACATATTTTACTAATCGATCTTTTAACAATTCCATTCTGAGTTTTTACCTGAACTACGCGAATTTTCTTATCTTTACCGTAATATACTTCAATAATTCTGCCTAAAGGCCACTTATTGCTTGATATATTTTCCTCTACTAACAACACTAGATCTCCTATTTTTACATTATCCCTTTCAAATCTCCACTTACCCCTCTGTTGTAATTCACTTAAATAATTATGGTGCCATTTGCGCCAAAAAAGTTGTACAATTTTAGTTATTCTTTGCCATTTTTTGAGACGATTTTCTCTTATATTGGTTAAATCAGGCTCAATAATGACATTTAATGGTCTGTTTATAAGAAAATGAGCTGGAGTTAGGACTCCAAAATCATCTGCGTCATCTGATAATGGACTCAAAGGCCTCGAATTTAATATTCCCTCTATTTGTATCACTACTGTGAGAAATTCCTCATAAGTGAGATTAGCACCTCCCACAATTCTCTTAAAATGAAATTTAAAGGATTTTATTGCGGCCACCCAAAGACCCCCGAAATTGGGTGATCTGGGGGGAATAAATTTCCACTCAATGCCTTCACTAGACAAATATGCTGCTAATTTCTCATCAGGTTTTCTTACTAATTCATAAAAGACTCTAAGTGTTTTATCTGCCCCAATAAAATTTTTTGCATTATCAGAATACAATTTGGCACATTTACCTCTGCGTGCTATGAATCTTTTCAGTGCCGCAATAAATGATTCGGAAGTTAAATCTGAAATAATTTCTATGTGTATAGTCTTAAATACAAAACAAACAAAAATACAGACATAAATTTTTTGTAAGATGGTCCTACGTGCATAACCAATTTTGATCATAAATGGCCCACACAGATCAACACCCGAAATATTAAAACAATAGTCTAATTGGACTCTATCCCTGGGCAAATCGCCCATCAATTGATTTGCAATAATTGGTTTAGCTTTAAAACATGGAATGCACTGATGAACCACCTTTCGACACATTGCACGACCATTTATTGGCCAAAATTTATTTCTTACTAAGGATAGTAAAGTTGACGCACCAACATGCAAATATTTCTTATGATAATAATTTATAACAATTACAGTAAATTTATTACTCTTTGGTAAAATCGCCGGGTGCTTTTTTGAAAAATTTAAATTACTATTATTTAATCTGCCACCAACCCTTAAAATTCCAAATTCATCTAAGTAAGGGTTGAGGCCTTTTAACTTGCTACTCGGACTTACCGATCCTTTAGTCTAAAGACTATGTATGTCGGTACTGAAGGCTTCATTTTGCACTAATTTAATTAAATATTTCTCTGCCAATTCCAATTCTGACGTACTCAAGGGTTCATTACTGTTCTGTAAACAATCAAAACTTATTTGGGTTCAAAAATCTTCTAAATATTCTTGAATTTTCTTTTTAAAATTTTATTACATACTTAGAATTATAGAATAAAGAAATATTGAATTCAAATTATTTACATACTATGTACAAAATGTATAATATGTACAAAATATAAATGCTTTTACCTTGATAATTTTTGATCATCATACTAAAAACTGGAAAGATGATCCTTTATGCATTTCTGCGTGCCTTTTCATAAAATTAACATAATTCTTCAATAAAACTCAAGACACGCACGACAAACAAAAAATATAAACATTCTCTCTAAAAAAAATTCTTTTACATTCCATCAAAAATTGATGCCAACTTTTTTATCTAAACTTTTAACTCATCTCGTAAGATAAAAAATATAAAAAGCAAAGCAGACGAAAAAACAGCTTCGCTTCCATAGCAACGAGTCGCGTCTTATAAATAAATTAAATATCACAATTGCAAATATGCAAACGATTTTCTGTGAATAAACTGGGATAACTTAATTTATCAATTCCTAACATACTCCCACCTTTAATTTAGGCGGAAGCCAAATTAAACTTAAGATCACTTTTGATCAAATTAAACACTAATTCAAAACAAAAAATATAAAAATAAATAAAGATAATAACTAAGCAATAATAAAATAATAATGAAACATTTAGAGTTCTAGAAAAGTCATTTCAGGATTCTAGAAAAGTCATTTCAGAGTTCTAGAAAAATCAGTTCAGAGTTCTAGAAAAAGTCTTTTCCCAGGTCTATTATTTACTGTTGCTTCGACATCAGAGAGGACAGTCGAAAAGTTTCAAAAGTTAGAATTGAAGCACCGAGTGTTCTGATTAAGGGAATTCTTAACATATATAAACAGACGCTCCCACCATCCACCAAGCTGCTGCTGGAGGGATGAACTTCCATTTAAGAGGAGACAGTTCTTTCGAAGAAACCATGGCCTTCCAATCCTGCATATAAATCTTCGAAATGATTGAATGAATCCTTCCGTTGAGAGACTGGATACAAGTTCCAAATGTATTGCCCTATATACTGCACATGTAAAAAGTACAACCCAAACTTTGGATCTTTGCTTTACGAAAAGAGGGCCAAAAAGATCAGCTCCAACAACTTCAAAAACTTTGGAATCTCTGACTCGATCTAGAGGTAGGTGGATTGGAGGTGTAGTATATGGTTTTGCAGAGTATCTTTTGCATCTGTAACACTTAGACAATTGACTTCTAATGCTGCGTCTAGAAGAAATTAGCCAATATTTTTCTCTTAAAATGGATCCAACTGTTTGAAGTCTAGCATGACAATTCTTTAAATGACATTCCTGAATCAGACAATTCACTACATGATGTTTCGATGGTAATAAAATTGGATATCTGAAAGAAAACTCGTCATCTCGCTCTAATATCTTTGTTTTTACTCTTAACAAACCTTCTTGATCTTTCATAACCTTTAATCCTTTTATTGCATCAGTAGTATTACCAAAACTTTCAGATTGTATTATTGACCAGAGCGACCTTTCCGCATCTTCTTTTTCTTCAATTGACAATTCTGATGGAAAACATATATTTCTGTTTCTGCACTTCATTATGAATCTCTTCACCCAACATACGACATTAATAAATCTACCAAATTTTGAAATTCTACTATATATCATAAATTCATGTGAATTAGAACATAAAAGAGTAGGTACTGAAGTTTTCTTCTTTTCCATCATTACTAATTCTTCGTTGGGGCTTGTTTCTGAATGTGGCCAATTTTCTTCTGATAACTTCAACCATTCTGGTCCCTCCCACCATCTCATCTTCAGCAGCTGTTTAGGACTACATCCGCGAGAAGGTAGATCAGCAGGGTTGAGATGACCAGGTACGAAGTTCCATTGTTGAGATTCGGAAAATTTACAAATTTCTCTAACTCTATTGCCTACAAACGTTCCCCATTGATCATTTCTTCGAATCCAAGCGAGAACGGTCGAAGAGTCGGTCCAATACTTTACTGGTATGGAAATACAATTAAAGGCTTTCAAAACAAATTTAGTCAACCTTATTCCTAAAATACAAGCAAGAAGCTCTAAACGTGGTATGGTTACATTTTTCTTTGGTGCAAGACGAGACTTAGCTCCTAAAAGTTGTACAAAGACTGCGTCTTTATCTTCACAACGTAAGAAAACTGCTGTTGCATAAGCTCTGGTACTTGCATCACAAAATGTATGAATAGACCATTTTTCTTTACAACCATAGTCTACACGTCTATTTATCTTCACGTCATTTAAATACTTGAGTTCGCTATACCATTTTTGAAAAATATTCCGGATTTCTTCTGGAAGTGGAGCATCCCAATCTAATTTCGTCGACCAGGCGTCTTGAATTATCAGTTTGGCTGGCAACAATGCTGGGGCTAAAAATCCTATTGGATCGAAGATCCCTTGGGTTACAGCTAATATCTTTCTTTTCGACAGATTTTCTATCTCATCACTAAATTTATAAGCGATCTTCAAACTATCTTCCATTGTGTCCCACTTCAACCCTAAAACCGGAACTATCGTTGTTACATTTTTGCTGAGCACCTTCTTTTCGTTAAGGAAACTGCTGTCTTCACTTTTAATTGGTCCGAATTCCCACATTCTTAATTCCATTTTCGCATCAGCCATGATTTCTGTAGATTTTGAAATAAAATTTTCTAGTTCAGGCACATTGTCGACTGAAGTAACGCAGTTATCTATATAGTATGATTTCATAAGCTTCTCAGCTATCTGTTTGTTTTCTTCATCAACATTACTCAAATGATATCTTATAACTGCACCTAGCAAAAATGGGCTACAAGTTGATCCAAAAACTACTCTATTGTGTTGATAAACTTGAAATTCGTCAGGACTCTTCCACCATAAAAATCGCAAGAAATGCCGATCTGATTCTTTGACTTCAATTTGAAGAAATGCTCTTCTTATATCGGCTACTACCCCAATAGCTTTCTCACGAAATCTTATTAACACTGCAGGAATTTGTTCGATGAGGTTTGGTCCTTTAAAGAGGCAATCATTTAAAGAAGGAGACCTCCCTACCTTACACGATGCATCAAAAACTGGTCGAACACTTGTAGTAAGACTATCTGGTTTGATGACGGGATGATGAGGTAAAAAATGTCCTGGAATCTTGAGTGCTTCATCTGGTACTTTACTTATAACGCCTTCTTCTTCCCATTCATAGAAAACTTTAGCATATTCTTCAAACATTTTCATTGATTTTAATTTCTTTGTTGAATTTATCAATCTTCGTTCAGCTATGTGTCTATTTGAGGGAATCTCACGTTTGCCGTTAATCCAAGGAAGACCTACAATATAGCGACCTTCTATATTTCTATCAACTTCTTTTATAAAATTATCATGAGCGAGTTCTTCTTCTTCTGCTTTAGACAAAGTTTGACAGGGATCTGTTATACCAATTGTCTCTAACTTCCATAATTCTGGAATCTTCATATCTTTTAAAGCTAGGTTCGTGATAAACATATTTCCATAATTTAGACAAGACTGTGATGTACTTTCTAAACGACCACAAAGTGTCCATCCAAACTTTGTCTCTATTGCTGTAAGACCGCTCTTTAACTGTTTTACTCGACCTGTAAGAAGTTGTCCGTAGTAATCGCTTCCAATCAAAATTTCAATTTTTGGACTTCCTGCTCCTAAATCTGTGATCCATAGTTTATTTTGTTTAAGCTCTTTAATTACTGATTCTTTTGGTATCCGAGGAATATAGTTACAAATTATATCTTGATCCAAAAGTTCTAAGACTTCTTTCGTTTGTTTCTGTCTATCAGAAGAACTTAACTCAACTTGGAATTTATTGTGAGATTTAGCTTCTGTTTGCGTACCACCAAACAAAGTGTGTACAATAGCTTCAGAAGAAATGGGATGTAAACCTAACTCTTCAGCTGTACCTTTTAAAATATAGCTCTTTTGCGACCCACAATCAAGTAACGCTCGTACTTTCTTTGTTATTCGACCTTTAATAACTATTTCTAAAGTCATAAGGGCTACTTCAGCAGAACACTGCTTACTTGCTATGGTGCTTTGAATAACTTCTGGGGTCTTAACTGTATTTTCTGGTTCTTTACACATTGAAATTTCAGGGCATAATAACTCGGTATGGGGTTTAGAACAAACGTGGCAACGAATAAAAACTTTGCAAACTTTAGCGTGGTGACCAAAACGAAGACATTTTAAACAGCAATTTTTATTCTTAATTTTGGCCTTCCGTTCATTAAAGGAAAGAGATCTAGCCCTAACACAGTCCTTGCTTTCATGAGATTTACTGCAAAATAAACAAAGGCGTTCTTTTGCGCTAAATAGCCCTGCCGCAGTAGGTATTTTACTTTCTGCTTTTCTTAACTTTTCTTTAGGTTTGTCTTTAAAGCCCAGCTCTATAAAACTCGATTTGGCTAATTTGAATCTTTCCTCGTTTGCAACTTCTTGTTTCAGAAATTCCATCAAACTTACTATATTTGCTTTTGTTGACAATGCATTATTATTACTAACAGTGTTTGATGTGATTGAAATATTATATCGCTGCCATGCTTTTAATACATCTTCCGATAAGCTAGATTCTATCATGGGATAGAGCCACGCCGAATTGCTTTCTAAACTTAAACCCATTGATTCTAACGATCTTAAATATGCCTCGACTTTCGTGAATAAATCTGATAAGGGAAGTTTATCTTTGCCGTGCGCCTGTACATTAGCTACAATCAATTTTAGGAATTCTCTAACGTACACTTCTATTAGTAAATCTTTATTTCCAAAACGCTCTTGAAATGCCTCGACAGCTTTGGGGTAATTAACTGCGGTCATTGGATAGCTCTCTAACAAGCGCCTGGCACTGGTTCCAGGTTCTACCGATTGGATAAGATACTGAAATTTGTCACTATTATCCAAATCTATGTCTTCATGAATTTTCTGAAACTGAGACCAAAATGAAAGATAATTTATTAACTGCGAATCGAATGGCTTAATATTTAGTTTAGGTAATTTATAATGCTTTGATTTGGAATAACCGTGATCTGTGCTTTTTTCACTATCATCTTGATTACGTTTATTTGTACCCAATGCTTCGCTAACTTTACGCTTAATGGTAATAAATTGATCTGAATAACTTTCATTTTCCACTACTTCATTTTCAATAGCCTCTTCATCGCATTTATCATCATCTAACATGAGTTCAATTATAGCTTCATCAATAGCTTTAATTTCATGAATCAAATTTTCTAATTTACTAAAACCGTCTAAAATTTTGTCCTTATCTAATGACTCGCTGTTAATTTCTTCATTCAAAACATTTAAAGTTCTGGTAAATGACGAACGTAGTGGTGTACGCTTTTTCTTTAGCTTATTCATCTTAGAAAAATTAAGTAGTAATGCACAGCTTATGAAAACACTATACGCTATAAAAACAATTCAATATCTCAACAGTATTATTCAAATGTCCGTGCTCGGGGCGCCAGATTTGTTCTGTAAACAATCAAAACTTATTTGGGTTCAAAAATCTTCTAAATATTCTTGAATTTTCTTTTTAAAATTTTATTACATACTTAGAATTATAGAATAAAGAAATATTGAATTCAAATTATTTACATACTATGTACAAAATGTATAATATGTACAAAATATAAATGCTTTTACCTTGATAATTTTTGATCATCATACTAAAAACTGGAAAGATGATCCTTTATGCATTTCTGCGTGCCTTTTCATAAAATTAACATAATTCTTCAATAAAACTCAAGACACGCACGACAAACAAAAAATATAAACATTCTCTCTAAAAAAAATTCTTTTACATTCCATCAAAAATTGATGCCAACTTTTTTATCTAAACTTTTAACTCATCTCGTAAGATAAAAAATATAAAAAGCAAAGCAGACGAAAAAACAGCTTCGCTTCCATAGCAACGAGTCGCGTCTTATAAATAAATTAAATATCACAATTGCAAATATGCAAACGATTTTCTGTGAATAAACTGGGATAACTTAATTTATCAATTCCTAACAATTACACTTATAAAGAGGCATACCTGCATTCATCACAAATCTGAAAATATAACTAAGAATACGCACAATCGTTAAATAATTATTACTAAGATTAATCAAGTTATATACAAAACAATTCTCGGTGATATTACAACTTATAACATTAAATTCATTCGAGGATTTAACATTAAATTTGAGCTCTTTATTGAACTCATCATTTGTTTCTTGTATGGTTATTGTACGTTGAGGATAATCACTGTTCTGAAGAAATGAAGGCCCCTTCCACCACAATTCACAGTTTGCAAGTTTGTCAGGATCCATACCTCTGGAAAGTTTGTCAGCAGGATTTTCTTCTGAGCAAATATGATGCCACTGTTCAGCACTAGAGTTTTCTTGTATGTTAGCCACTCGATTTTGAACAAATTGCTTAAGGTCGATAGGTTCTTTTTGAATCCATGCTAGCACAATCATTGAATCTGACCAAAGAAAAACATTAGTCACTATTACTTTCATGGATGATAATACTCTGTTTACCAGTTTGGTTAGCAACACTGCTGCACATAACTCCAATCTTGGAATAGTTACTCTTTATCGGTGTAACTCGCGACTTGCTAGCAATTAAATTCACCATCACATTTCCTAAGGAATCACTGGATTTGCAATAAACTGCTGCCCCATAGCAACGTTCTGAGGCGTCAGCAAACCCGTGTATTTCTATAATTTCTGGGTTTTCAATTATAATACGCCTACAAATTTTTATATTATTTACACATTTAAATGACATAAGAAATTGATGCCACTCATGAAACTCTGATTCAGGAAGCTCGTCATCCCAGTCAATATTGATTCTCCACAATTTTTGCATTAGTATTTTGGCTTTAGATATAACTGGACCAAGAAGTCCCAATGGAACAAAGAGTCTCGCGATTGTTGACAATACTTCTCGCTTTGTGTAGGAATTGTTCAGTTCCACCTTAACTCGAAAAGTGAAACAATCATCTCTTGGGTTCCACGAAACCCCTAACGTTTTAGTTTCAATTTCATTTTGAAATTTGTACCCTTCTTCAAATGTCAGCGAAAGATTTTTATCACTTGTACACCACTTATGGAGTCTCATACCTGCTTTATGCATAATCGCTATGAGCTGCCGCTGCAACTCTTTGGCTTCTTCAGGTGTAGGTGCACCGCACAAAATATCATCCATGTAAATATTTTCTCGAAGAACCGATGCTGCCATCGGATAATTATCTCCTTCATCAATCGATAGCTGGATGAGAGTTTTCATTGCTAAATAAGGCGCACTAACGGTACCGTATGTAACGGTCTGTAGTTCAAAAATTTTAGGCTCTTCTTCGAAATTATCGTTCCACAAAATTCTCTGCAATGCGTGCTGACTAGGATCAATATTGATCATTCGATACATCATTTGAATATCCGCAGTCAGTGCATAAGTATGCTCTCGAAAACTAACCATAATCGTGAATAAATCATTCTGAATAACACCGCCATTATATTGCAATGAATTATGTGATGTGCCATTTGTTGTTGTGGCAGAACAGTTAAATACAACTCTCAGTTTTGTGGTGGACTTTTCTGGTCTAAAAAGGCCATGATGTGGAGCATAATACACGACGTCAGGTTCTTTCACTTCTTTAACCTGTTTCATATGCCCCAACATTTCATATTCATTTAAAAAATCTTTATACAATTTGAAGTATTTCTTATCTTTTGATAAGCGAGTCCACAGCGATTTGAGTTTTTTAAGAGCAAGCTCCCTAGATTGGCCTAAACACGAAGGATTTTCCTTTAAAGGCATTTTCACCACGTATCTCCCTTCCTCATTTCTCCTATGCGTGCGCGCAAAATGTTGCTCACATATCTCAAATTCCTTACTTTTTGATAATTCTACTTCGACGTTTTCAACTTCCCAAAACTTTTTTAATGTTTGGTTTAAATCTTCCTCCTGAATTAGCCCACAATGAACTTTTACATCACTTTCCTGCTCTATGCATCCACTAGCCACATACCCAAATACGGTATTTTGCAAAAGTAAATTTGAACTCTGAGAATATATTTGTCCCGGTCTTAATAACTCATAAAATATTTCTGCCCCCAACAACATATCAATTTTATCAGGGAAATTAAATCTATAATCTGCTAATATAGTTAAATCTGGTACTTCAACATTTATGTTAACCACTTGTTGCGGAATTAAATCTGTAATTTTCCTTACTACTAGCATAGTCAATTCTCTTTCAAAACTTTTATCTCTATTCGCGATTTTTGTATTTACGCAGCCTTTTATTGTCATAGAAGTGTCATCCAAACATGAAATTAAAGTATTCGTTTTATTAATTCTAAGCTGCAATCAATTAGCACACTGTGAAGTAATCAAACATGTTTGTGAACCGACATCTAGTAAGCATCTAACTTCCTGCCATTCCGAGAACTTATCTTTAATGAGGATACGCGCTGTACTTAATAAAACGGATTTTGTTTTATTTTTCACAAAACTAGAGGCGACAGTCTGACTCGGAGGGTAGGAAAGGATTTTCTCGGGTTGTGAATTTTTTATTCCTGCAGCCGATTGAAACACATGACCAACATTTTTATTTTGATTATTTAATTCCTTTTCTTCTCTAGAAAAATGTATTAGCTCAGAATGAGGTAGGTTACTGATGGAATCCCATCAACAGATGGTTTTCTCATCGCCTCCTATTCCCATTTATTCATTAATTCATTCACTCATAATTTATTTTAACATTTATTTATTTATTATTTCATAATAACCATATCCAATAAATATTAACTTACCTTTCAAATCCTTTCCGGCCGTTATCAACTTTATAACATCCAATAATCTATTTAACTTCAATAGCCTTTCATAATTTGTTCCACGGACTTTATCTTTAATTTCAACCTACATCGACAATAACTTATTTCCGACTAATCATATTTTTCCGTAACGATATTTTCCCCGCCAGATGGCGACTTGGAATATCGTAACAATAATCGAATCTTTCATTCGTTTTACCGAATCGATCTTTCGATTCGTACACATGTCGTCTTCTCATTGGCTCGTTTCGTGGGCGTGCTCGCAAACGATGTTTTCAATCCGGCCAGCTTAGTATAAATACACGATGTTAATTTCTGTTCTTCGCCGCTTTTATCTTCCTACTAATGGAAGTAGTTCAAGTCACTGAATTGAGGCTGGTCCTCAATCTGGATGTATTGTAAGATACTTGTTTTATTTAAGTTTACTTTTAATTGTTTTAACCTGCACAATTGATGTCGACTATATGTTCAACTGTTAACATGTTCATCTGTACTAATGTGATGGAGTTCGCCGTGTCAAGTCTTCTGTAATGCCAAGCCTGTTTCTCAAGTAATCAATAAATACTTTAGTTTTATTTTTGACTTTTGTTTTCTGTTAAAGAGATCGACATTAAAGTCTGCTCACATTTATTTTTAACTTCCACTACAGTGTTAGGTGCCAGCAAAAGCTCCATATGTGCTATCTGCTTCTGTAATGAGATTTTTCAGCGTATATATAAACCTCCAAAGGTTATATTACGCACATTAAGGGGTTATGGGCGGAAGCCTAACCCTGGAAGCCATTTTTGAGCAGATCGATCTCGGCAGCCAAGAATGAAATGTTGTGTTTTGAAATATCCTGGATTACGTTTTATGATTTCTTCCTTATGAAAAACTGAAATTTTTTTGCCAGACCTTATGATTTAAAAGAACTTTACTCATATTTTTAAAGAACTTTGTTTATATTTTTCCAAGAACTTTATTTTGATTTCTGCCGGACTTTTATTTACAGAACTGTTCAGTTATATTTTGAAGAAGTTTTTGATTTATCTTTTTGCTGAATTTTTATGATTTACAGAATGAATTAATTACGTTTTATGCCTCAATTATGCTTTCACAATAGACTATTTCTGAGTTTTGTTGAACTTTATGACATTTTGAAAATTTTTTTGAGAGGTTTGACTTGGCTTTTAACAGAGAACCGACGAAAAAGTCGGGGGGGCGGTAACACTTAAATTTTTTTTTTGCTTGAAAGATTTATCCTGAAATTTTTTTTTTTAAAAATGGCCACTAATCCAATCGATAAATTAAGTACAAGAAATTACGCCACATGGGCGTGTGACATGAAGTATCTATTGATGGAAAAAGGCCTTTGGGATATTATACAGTTAAAGCAAGAAACCCCAGTTTTAAGTGCAAGTGTTACTGCCGATATGGTCAATCAATTTACCTCCCGTGCTAACAAAGCTCTTTCTTTAATCTACTTGAACATAGAGCCTGAATTTAAGAGATTAATAGAAGATTGTCAAGAGCCTGTTGAAGCATGGAGAAGATTGCATAAAAATTTTCACCCTGACTCACGCACCCATCATATGACCTTGTTCAATGAACTTATGGAAGAAAGGATACGATATGGAGAACCTATTAACTTATTTGCTACTCGTTTAAAGAAGATTTACTCTGAAATAAAGCTCATAGATGAAAATTTTTCAGAATGTTATCTAACCTACCAATTTTTATGATTTTTACCGAGCAGTTTCGACAATCTTGTCCAACAAGTTTTATCCAAACCTGAGGCATCATTTAAGTTTGACCTTGTTGTGGACTCACTGGTGGCGGAAGAAACAAGGCAGAAGTTACGTGATCGAGACAGTGCCAAACAGGTCAGCGTCTCTACTACTGTTAAAGTGAATAGGTCCTTTAAGAGCAAACCTCGCTTCAGGAAGTCTCAACAGAGAAAGTGCTGGAGATGTGGGAAGTTGGGACATATCCAGGTCAACTGTTACGCCAGATCACCTGATCGCCAGCTTCGTCATCCTTCTCCTTGTTCCAGATCCAGACGCCCTCGTTCTTCCAGTGGATCCAGTTCCCGAGGTTGACACTTTCAACGGTCTCCCGAGAGATGCCAGACTGACTCATCATGCCCATCTGACGACTCTGACTGTGGTTCCCGAGACTCATCACCTGCTTCCAGTTTTTAATGGGTAAACCCATTAGGTTTGAAAGTTCTGTTGTTTTTAGGCGCAGTGTAGCTGTGCTGGGCACCGATGATTATGTCCTCTTTTCTCCCAAGGTTGCGGTCAATCGAGATGATGTTGTCGAAGTTGAACCTGAGGTCATCCCAGGTCCTTCCAGCAGTTCTCAAGATTGCCCACTTGGGGGGAGGGGGGGCATGGATTCGGGGTCCAGCAATGGCAGATATTTTTACCAAACCATTGTCTAAATATGAAATACTTAACTTTATAAAGATTCTATTTATAAGTGATGATGTAAAATAATTTTTAAATCCATATTACATATAAATTTTTTTTCATGTATATTATATTTTAAATTTCTTATATTACGTCTCTAATTTAAGCTGGTAATTTTTTATGTAACACGTCAAGCTTTGTGTAACTGCACTATACTTTTAAAATTGTAAATTAGGTTTAAAAAGATATGTGTAGACATCTGCTATTGTTACTGTTAACTAACCAGCATAATTATTCAATATAAATAACCAGCTATCTTGATCATTTTATAAAGTTTTAAATTGTTAAAATTTACTTGAATGTTAAAAATATTTTTAAAGTGATTTCTTTTTAAACAAACAGCTTTTAATTTGTAAAGAAATCTTATTTTTAAAGTGTTTGTACTTGTGTTTATACAATTTTTGTTTATATGTATATAATTTATTTCTGTTTGTTCATTCTAGGCATCTAGGGCCAACAGCCATTTTTTGTGAATGAATGCATTCCAGGTACCGGAAGATTGTCAGGAGAGTAAATGAGTCCCTAATTCATGTTAATGAATTTGAATGTTAGAATTTTTGAAAGAAGCCGTTGTGTTGTCCCTTAGGACTAGATGCCTGGAGTTCAAGTTTATAATGAGAATTTAAAATTTTTTTTTCTTGCATAAATTCTCTTTTGTCAATTGTAATAAAGATTTATTTAAATATATTGTGATCAAGAAATCAACTAGAGCTGGTTGTAACATTTCCAAATTGGAAATTGTTAAATTTTCGAAATGGTACGTCATTCATTTTTTTTCCTTTCATACTTTAAATTTTTGAAAAGTTCCTATTTGCATCTTTTAAGGATTAACTTTCATGTTTGGCTTTTGTTGGTCCAATCTAGGATATGCATGCCTCTGTCGCTGGATTGAGATTTTTCATGTGCCAATTGATTTTTGGAAAATTAATTAATTTCGCAAATACTTTAGACTTTTCTTATATAAATAAAATTTAACTATTTTTCAAAAATTTCATTGTTAACTTGTTCAAATTGTTAACTTGTTCAAATTGTTAAATTATTCAAATTGTTAAATTATTCAAATCATTACATTTTTCAAGTTGTTAAATTATTTAAATATTGTTAATATTTTTTCAAGTTCGAAGTGTTTAGGCTTCGGTTACATTTTTCATGTTCGAAGCACTTTTAAAAGGCTTCGTTTAAATTTTTCTGACTTCAATTGTTGAAGTCGAGTGTTTTTCAAATTTTTTCAACTATTGCAGTTGTTTCACTTTTTGAGTTCAGAAATGAACTAGATGGAATTTCCATTCCTTAAAATTTTTTTTTTGGGTAAATCCTGACTTGTTCTGGTTAATGAGGTACTCCTGGTTGACATGGTATTCAGATATTATCAACTAACAAAAAAAATTTTTTTTTTCAATTTCTGTTTTTTTTGAACTTGTGAATGTAATTGTGATATCTATGGATTTTTCAATCCTTTGCTCTTTGAGTTCAATGGAAACTCTTTATTTATAGAGGCAATGAGAGGGGGGGCATTGATGGAATCCCATCAACAGATGGTTTTCTCATCGCCTCCTATTCCCATTTATTCATTAATTCATTCACTCATAATTTATTTTAACATTTATTTATTTATTATTTCATAATAACCATATCCAATAAATATTAACTTACCTTTCAAATCCTTTCCGGCCGTTATCAACTTTATAGCATCCAATAATCTATTTAACTTCAATAGCCTTTCATAATTTGTTCCACGGACTCCATCTTTAATTTCAACCTACATCGACAATAACTTATTTCCGACTAATCATATTTTTCCGTAACGATATTTTCCCCGCCAGATGGCGACTTGGAATATCGTAACAATAATCGAATCTTTCATTCGTTTTACCGAATCGATCTTTCGATTCGTACACATGTCGTCTTCTTATTGGCTCGTTTCGTGGGCGTGCTCGCAAACGATGTTTTCAATCCGGCCAGCTTAGTATAAATACACGATGTTAATTTCTGTTCTTTGCCGCTTTTATCTTCCTACTAATGGAAGTAGTTCAAGTCACTGAATTGAGGCTGGTCCTCAATCTGGATGTATTGTAAGATACTTGTTTTATTTAAGTTTACTTTTAATTGTTTTAACCTGCACAATTGATGTCGACTATATGTTCAACTGTTAACATGTTCATCTGTACTAATGTGATGGAGTTCGCCGAGTCAAGTCTTCTGTAATGCCAAGCCTGTTTCTCAAGTAATCAATAAATACTTTAGTTTTATTTTTGACTTTTGTTTTCTGTTAAAGAGATCGACATTAAAGTCTGCTCACATTTATTTTTAACTTCCACTACAGTGTTAGGTGCCAGCAAAAGCTCCATATGTGCTATCTGCTTCTGTAATGAGATTTTTCAGCGTGTATATAAACCTCCAAAGGTTATATTACGCACATTAGTTACATCTAGCACAATTTTTAGACTTACATTTCTGTGCGCAGCAATTATAATTTAAACATTTGAAACATACTTTATTTAATTTCACAACTTCTACTCTATCTTTAATGGACAGTTTTTTGAATTGCGGACAAGAATGTAAATCGTGATATTCATTAGATTTACACAAGACACATTTGACATTTTTTGTTTCCGAAAAAAATATATTTGAAGCGCTCCTTTGAGGCCGATTTTGAAATTTATTTGTCGCTATACGTTTATTTTCATTTATCGTGTTTCTCGAATACACATTTGATTCACCTTTAGATTTATTTATAATCGACAAAAAAATATTGCATTCTCTTCCTAGTTGCTGTGGTTTAAAATATGACTCTGATTGTTTAATTGCGATATGATTCATTAATTCGCGATCTAAAGAACTGAAAATTTTATCTGAAACAATCAGATCGCATAATGATTTAAAATCATTTACCTCACGCAAATTACAGTAATACTGAAAAATTGAACTCAGCCTAGCTGCAAATTGAACGTAACTTTCAGACGGTAATTTTTTTGCACTCTTGAAATTGTTTAAACATTCTTGTGCAGTAGGTTGAAATTCCCTTAACACTATATTTTTCAATTTATTATAACTAATCAACTCTTCCTCTAATAAATAGATCATTAAATTGCTCGCTTTTTCGCCGAGAATATTTAACAGAATTTCGGCCTTAAACTCTTCAGGTACATTTTTAGTTCGAAACGCTTTCTCAAGAGATTGAAAAAAAAGATTAAATGACTCAGCTCTCATTGGTAAAGGAATAGTTAAAGTTTTAATACTTTTAATAAAACTTTCCAAGTTATTGTTCCCTATTTCGCTTTCCGATTTTTCTGTTACGGACGGCAAATTTTCCCGAGATTCTTTACGCAATTTGGCTATTTCTAATTCTTTCTCTAACTGAGCTAGTTTAATTTTTTCAAATTCCGAATTTTGGGATGTTTCTTTACGAATATTTGCTAATTCTAACTCTTTTTCTAATTGCGCTAATTTAATTTTTTCTAATTCTAATTTTGTTTTCTCAGTTTCTGTTCGTGATTTATACTCCTCAACAACCGAATTAACGATGCTTTTTAATAACTGCTCATTTGAGTAATATTCACTATTCTCTATAATATTTCTTAAATCAATAATTTTACTACTTTCAGGAGCAGTTAAACCCAATTCCTCAACTACAAGCTTAAGCTCGTGTTTATTTAGATTATCAATAACAGACATAATTAAATCAAAATAAACTAAAAAATTGCTGTTACCTCACTCAAATCGCTGCGAAATTCCGAGGAAGACTCATTATAATTCTTAAATTGATCATCTTAAACACAATATTTCACTTGTTTGTGCACGATATTATTCGAAGATTCTCATGTTGAACGTTGACAGATCTATAATCGAACTCTAAATATAACATCAGCACATAGTTCAAATTCCATGATTTTTCACTCTCATAAATAATTATTTTCACCTTACGGCTCAGCGGTCCATGTTAATTATTATGCACACACTACACAAATTATTTCATATGCACTGGTTCTTTAAAAAACTCTTTATTAAAGGAATAACACTCATTCGCAGCTCACTGCTGCATTATCGTCTGCACTTATCTCAAACACAACTTTAGAATAAAAACAGAAAAAACACTTCACTTCTCTTCAGTTTCTCAACACTGACATTTTAATTTAGGTAGCACGGTATCGTCTGCCTACATGGAACACTATCAATTTGCTAATGGTTATCGTATATCTTGTATTTCTTTACACATTTTGATTTATAAGGATAAGTAACAGTTTTAATAAGCATTTTTCATTATCCTCATACTTCTACATACCTGCCCACCACAAACACCTAAATCTGATGTATCAGGAACTTTTGAAAGTGTAAACTCAGTAATATAGTGCTTTATAATTTTGTTTCAGAAAAAAAGAAGTTTTGATTGCATTTTGTGGCAGTTATCGCGAACAGACAGACAGAACAGACTGACAGGCGGAAAACAATAAATTTTTGTCGCCAAAATAAGCCTCCACTGAAGTTTCGGCAATGACGTCATTATTCATGAGTTATTGCTATCCATGTTTCTAATATTTTTTACGACTACTATAAAATACCTGTTTTATTTCAATTATGACATCAAATTTTATCAGGTGAAATAATTGTTAAAAATATAATTATTTTTTATTTCTTTTACTTCTAATTATGCCCCCATTTTTGTCAGAAAAATTCTTATTCACGAAACAAATTTCCGTGTTTAATATTTAACAAAGTACTATATTTATTTTTATTTTAATTCTGACGTCATATTTATTTTTTCTTAGTTTAATTTTTCGAATGGAAATTGCTCAATTGAAACTTATTGCCGTTGAAAAATTATTCCATATTTGTATATTTTTTTTTTGGCAACGATAAAGGAAATTGGTTAAATTTTATCTAAAAAATCGCTATTAATTCTGAAAAAGTAAGAAATTTTGAATTATTAAGGAAAATATGTGAATAAAATTAATAAAATATAGCCTATGTTCTTTTCTGGGCTATGTTATACACAAAGATACAAACACATTAATTCATCAGTTTTGACGTTGACTTCATTTAAATTTTTGTACACGCATTCAAATTTATAACATTATAAAAATAAGGATTATGATGAATGGTTGCTTAGCAACCATTAAGAGAAAATAAAGAAAATGAAATAAATACATTTGAAATAAGTAAATCTCTAAAACAAATTAGTTTATATTATTGGAACACATTTATAAAAAATCTCCAAAATTTACAGTAATAATTTAAAAAATCTGACAAATGTGTAGACAAAATTTCAAAACAATACGAATAATTTAACTGGTAAATTTCAGTATCCCTTTATCATTGAATTCCATTAATGAAATGTGACATTTTCTCTCAAGGAAAAAAAAAAATTAAAAATCATTGGATTTGCCATAGAAAAGCATTATTGTGCAAAATAAAATATTCTATATTTTCCGAACAAATGAATCAAATCTTACAAAAAAAACTATACAGCTTAATCCCAGTGCCTCACTAACATACCCACTTAATTTCAAGCCAATCGGATGCTTTTTACGGAAGTTATCGCGGAACAGACAGACCGACAAACTGACAGACAGACACAAAAAAATTTCGTGTCTCCAAAGTAAGCCTTCACTGACGTTTTGGCAGCTATAGTTGGGGAACGTTGAAGTTGGGAGTATGTAAAAGCCTATACAGACTTTTTACTCCGTTGGCTTGGCGGCTTGGCTTAACCGTGACCTAACATGGTTGCACTATCTGGCGTTATAGCACTCATTTTGGCAACATAATATTAATTTTGAATTGTGCTTGCAAAAATCTTATTTCAAAGATTTTTTTCTTGTCATTTCATTGAAAGATTAAATATAATTGGTTATTGACACTTTATTATCAAAGCACATTATTTAAATTAGAATAACATACATATTTTCCAAGAACTTTTCATCTTAAAAAATAATATTTAGAATTAAAATATTTCGAAAGTTAAAAATAAACGTTGTTCCAGTTAACATCAAATATATTTTTTTAATTATTTTGTAAACGAATCGCAATTCTTTCTTCGATAAATGTGTTGTTAATAATCAGGTTTAAAGCTATATGTATGTAATGTGTACCAGGTATCTAACATTGCTCAATGTGCAATTTTGAAGAAACACACGAATTCCCATTTGTATTTTATGTAAAATTATTCATATTTTTTTTTTATTGCGATGAGAAAACATACTATTAAAATAAAAAGATTTTAGAACGGGTATGATTGTGGTTTGCAGACTTGATCACTTTTTTTTATTATTTATTTACAAAAAGGAGACTATAAAGAGGACATAAGATAAACTATTTATTTTATAATTAATCAAAACATCCGCGCAGGAATTTTTTTTAAACATGCCAATAAAAAAAGCAACTTCAAAATTTAAAGTACAAAAAATTAATAATAATAATAATAATAATGAAAAATAAATAAATAAAATAAAATAAATATTAAAACGTGAATTTCTACTGGCATTAAAAGGATAGTAAAACAGTAATCTTTTTAACAAGTTTTTCTTTTTTCAATTATTTAGACCCCCCCCCCCCCCCTCATTGCGCTGCATATGCCTAAGTTTTTGTGAAAAATGACTCCGTTTTGACGTTAGAAAGATTCGTGTTTGAGCAGAATAACTTTCCTCAACTTTTTATTTGCAACCCTTGTAGTAATTGGCCGATAATTCACTTTCGTTTTCTGCAAAAATGCTGCTGACATTTCAGCCTGATCGAAACTATTTTTATTTAAAAAATCTCGTTTCTTCAAAAATTTTCAACATTACTCATTAATTTGAGGTGCATCGGCTCAAATGAAACTATTTATTGCTATGAACTTCTTTGTTTACAATTTATCAGTCATCATTGACTCAAGATGTGAGTGGGAATTATAAATTTAATGAAATTCGTATAATAGAAAATATTTCTGTGTTATGGTTGAATTAATTACGTATTATATTATGAAAATAAAAAGTGTTGGGTTTAAGTCATAGCGAGTCAACTTGAGTCACACACATAATTAATTAATAATTGTGTATATTTAATAAATATGTATAATTAATTAATAATTATGTATAGTTAAACTATATGTATAGTTAATTAATAATTATACTAACTAAATAAATGCGTTTAATTAATAGTAATTATGTATATTTAAATATCTATATAATTAATTAATAACTATGCATATTTAATAAATACGTATAATTAATTAATAATCATGCATATTTATGTATGTCTTACTTTATAGTTTTTTTACATTCGTTTTTGTTTTCGGCCGAAAATAGAAAGATCACTGAAATTTGGATTCAGTTTCAGCCTTAAAAACCTGTTTCACTCGATCCTTAAACTCAGCACTTAAATAGAAACCTTTTTATTTATTTTATTTTGGTTTAATATTTTATTGTCATATTTGGTATGCATTTAAGGTAAATTTTTCCGATAAGTTCAAATCTACAAATATTGTTTCTGTATTTTAGAAAGTTTCAAAAATAAAAACAATATATTGCAGATTAAAAACTCCATTCTTCAAGTAATTATCTCTTAACTGACCGGAAATTGGAAGAGACGCGGGGTGTCGTTATCTGAAAAAGGTTTGCAATTTTTGTACAACACATGTTTATTAGCGCCAAAATTTCGCCAAAGCGAATAAATACATTTTTATATAAATTTTATATGTACAAGTCGTAATAGTGACAAATTTTAACTTAAATCAGTTGCATTTAGTCAATGAATTGTTTTCACATTAAAATTTTGAAGAAAAAAGAGATACCGAGGGAGATTTTATTGAAATAGTCAACGCACTTTTTCTTGTCGCGGAAGCATAACATTCACAGTATAAACTGTACTCTCAACGTCTTCGTTCCCCAACTATAGTAAATCTGCAGATCAGGAGCCTCAACGTCAGCTTTGACCATATTTTTTTAAACACACTTTCAGGGTTGTTTGATTTAAACCAAGTTGGTTTAAACCAATGGTTTTTAAAAAAAAAAAAAAAAAAAAAAAAAAAACATGCTTTTTTTTTATGTTTCATTTTATACATTAAAAAATGCAAAATCCAAGGTATGCAGAAGCTACAAGCAAAGTTGTAGAAAAATGATGATTTAATAAATTTCTAAAATGACAAATAATTTTAATTAACCCAACTTTTCACATAAGCTGTAAATCTACATGACAGAATAATCAATTTTTTACAAATTAGCTTGTTAGAAAAAAAATACTTTTTTTTTTCTTACTTTTTTAAAGGCTTAAATATATATGTATATATAAAACTATTAATTGTAAAACATTTATAGCCCAGAAGGGCAGAGTTGAGCTAAAAGTGCACTTTTATTATTTAAATTGCTTGATTAGTTTGTGTGTGTGTGTTCTGTGTTTATTGGGTTAAGTCTTTG
Source organism: Maratus speculifer (assembly GCA_964019185.1). Lineage (NCBI taxonomy): Eukaryota > Metazoa > Arthropoda > Arachnida > Araneae > Salticidae > Maratus > Maratus speculifer. The sequence continues at coordinate 2,488,128 of OZ025291.1, forward strand.
TTTTCTTGCATTGGGAATAGGGATTTTGCATTATGATTTTATTCTGTTACTAATCGGGTTGCCATAGTTTAAACCAATTGGTTTTTTAGAACAAAACTAACATAATATTTTCTAATTTTTGTAATTTAAGTGTGTCAAATTATTGCATGTAAGTAGCTTTCATTTTTAAGTCTTATCTCAGCAGTCACCATGAGACATAGTGAGTCTAGTCTCGGTCATATTAGTATGCATGTAGAATGCAAATTTCATGCAATGATGGACATATCTGAATCTATAAAGAAAACAAATTATGTAAAGTTGGCAAATACAAAATGGATTAAAAATATGTAACATTTAGAAAAAAAGTTTTCTTTTGAGAAATGCAGATTTACAGTTAATAACATAAAATGAAATTTAAGATTTCAGTCAAATTCTAAAAGAAATTTTTCTTGATTGGGAGGATTATCTTTTAAGAATAAAAAAGAAACTCATGATATAAAGTCGAATGAGAAGAGATTGAAAATTTTGGCGCTAGGCAAGCACCTGTTTGCATTTAATTAAAATGTGCAATAAGGTATACAGTAGACTCCCTCAAATCCGCACAGCTTGGGACCAGAGGTGTTGCGGATTTTAGAATTTTGCGGATTTCTGGTCATTGCTTTGTTTACATTTTTTAAACAATAATTTGAGTGCAAATAGTAGTGCAATCGGAACTATAATGAATGCTTACAATATAATAAAATATTAAAATAAGTAATTAACTAAAATAATAAAAATTTAGATAGTTTTTAAAAGGATAAAAGTACTAATAGCAAAGTTCAAGTTAATAATCAATAGTGTATGATTAAATATTCATTATAAAGATTAGATGTATTTTTCCAAAATTATTCAACAAAACTTGCCTCATAAAAGTACATTACTAATTCACATCAAAATCATAAAATAAGGATTTTTTTTTTCAAGTTTAGCCAAGCTTAATAACCAAAAAAATTTTGATTAATGCATAAATATAATTGGTAAGATTGTGATTACCAGTGATATCAGCAATATCTTGAATTTTTTCCAAAAAAAATTATTCTTCCTTCATAAGAAAACATGAATAAAGTATTATTAAGAAAATAACAAAATAAAAAATGTATGGAATTGATGCAAAACTAAAAAAAAAAATAAATTTTGTCCCAATATCTGAATTGAAAATTTCATTGTTTACATCTATAAAATATGTGCGGATTTTAGAGAGTTGCGGATTTCTGGTTTGCGGATTTGAGGGAGTCTACTGTATTTAAATCTTCTATTGCATAACCAAACCCACTACTTATATCAGCTGAGAAAATTGGGGAGAAAGAGACAAGGCAAGGTTTGCTTGAGATATAATAGAAAGAAAATCTTATAAAAATGCCTAAAAAGTTGTAATTTTTTGTTTAGATATTTAAAAGTACTAAGCGTTAAAATATAGCGTGTAGGCTCATGGCTATTTAAATGCTTTAGTGGAAGACAGTATATATAAAACTGCTTTATATTTTAAGATCAATGTTTTCAATAGTCATAAAAGCTATTAAATAGGTATTTTTGCTTACTTTATGAATTTTGTTTGTTGCCTTTTCTTTTAAACTGGTACTTTCAGAGAAGAAATGTCAAAGAGCAATACACAATAGTTCTTAAAGTGTGTAGACTCTACTGCTAAATTCAAATTATTCCAAAAATTCTTTATAAAAAGCTTTATTTTCAATAAAAGATAATTCATGGATAGTCTTCTAACTGAAAAATCAAACATCTCATATAACAAGAATTTCAAAGAAATTATTTTGAATAGCTTTGTGAAAATATATATGAAGTTTTATTTATGAAACTGCATCATATATTTATTTATAGTGCTAATAATTAACAGATTGTATATTAAGATTTTCAAGGTATCAATGTTTGATTATGTAGAACATTTTATTTATCAAATAAAAGACAGCTTTTTCTAAAAATGTTTAATATTTAAATGATTTCAATTTTTTACATAACTAATTGTATATTAAATTGAACAATTAAATTAAAAAATTGTATATTAACATTGATTAGAATTACTTTTAAATCAAGTTATTACTTACATATTCAAAAATTTTATTTTTATTGATAAATATGTATGTATATGTAATAGGAAATCATATTTTAAAAAAAACCCGGTTTTAACCAAAAAAACCTGGTTTAAACCAAAAAAAACCATGGTTTTTTGTTTTTTTTGAAAAAAAAACCTGGTTTTTTACCAACCCTGCACACTTTGGGTAATATTCAACTTCCTGGAAACTGAATTTAAAATTTTCAAATTACATAATTATTTATAAGAATAAAAAAAGAATAAGAATTTTCAGCCATCAAAAGCGTTAAATTAAAAATTTAGTTATATTAGGATATTCTGAAATTTTCATGATCTATTTATTTTGTTGACCCCCGTAGTCTCATTAAATTTAAATTTGTAACTTTCTAATAATTGTGCTAATGGTTATTGTATATCTTGCATTTCTTTATACATTTTGATTTATAAGGATAAGTAACAGTTTAAACAAACATTTTTCATTATCCTCATATTTCTACATACCTGCCAACCACAAACACATAAATCTAAAGTATCAGGAACTTTTGTAAGTGTAAACTCAGTAATCTAGAATTTTACAATTTTGTTTCCGAAAAAAAAAAGTTTTGATTCCATTTTGCGGAAGTTATCGCGGAACAGACAGACTGACAGATGAAAAACAATAAATTTCGTGCCTCTAAAGTAAGCCTTCTTTGAAGTTTCAGCAATGACGTCATTCATGAGTTATTGATATCCATGTTTCTTGTATCTTTAATGACTACTATAAAATCCCTGTTTTTGTTCAACTATGACGTCATATTTTATCACGTAAAATAGTTGTTAAAAATTAAATTCTTTTTTATTTCTTTTAATTCTAATTATGTTCCCATTTTTGTCAGAAAAATTCTTATTAACGAACCAAATATCCGTGTTTAATATTTGACAAAAAGTAGTATATCTATTTTTATTTTAATTCTGACGTCATGTTTATTTATTTTTTCTTAGTTTAATTTTTCGAATGGAAAATGCTCAATTGAAACTTATTGCCATTGAAAAATTATTAAATCAAATTTTGATTTTTTTTGGCAACGATAAAGGAAATTGATTAAATTTTATCTAAAAATCCCTATTGATTCTGTATGAAAAAGAAGTTAATTTTGAATTATTACGGAAAATATTTGAATAAAATTAATAAAACATAGTCTATGTTCTTTTCTGGGCTATGTTATATTTATATGCAAAGATACAAAGACATTGATTAATTCATCTGTTTTGATGTTGACTTCATTTAAATTTTCGTACACGCTTTCAAATTTATAACATTATAAGGATAAGGAATGGTTGCTTAGCAACCATTAATAAAAAATAAAGAAAATGAAATAAATGCATTTGAAATAAGTAAATCTCTAAAACAAATTAGTTTATATTATTGGAACACATTTATAAAAAAATCTCCAAAATTTACAGTAATAATTTTAAAAATCTGACAAATGCGTAGACAAATTATTGTTTTAATAATAATTAATGCTAATTATTGTTTTAATGATAATTAATAAAACTTCTAATTATTTTAATAAATTTATATTTATAATTGTTATAATTAAAACCAATATTATTTTTCTGTATATTAAATGCGCACTATACAAATTTAACTATAAAATAATGCTTATCTGAGAGCAGAAGATAAGAAGTATCACTATTGTTCACATATTGGTATTTTTGTTTAATGAATGGCTACTTTCAGGAATTGCATAAACTCAGAAAGATTTGGAGCAGTCAGAAACGAATTTTAGAGCAGCAAAAGTATAAATAAAAAAATTAATTGAAGAAAAAAAAATTGAAAGAAAATTAGCTTGCTGAATAGAAAAATGTACTTCCGGCAATATTAGTTTTTGGGGGAGGTCGGAGTGAGGGCTTCCCTTTGACGAAATTTGCATTTTTCACTATCTTTTAATGAAATCCGTCTTTTTTACGATCTCTTCAGGAAATCTGCCTTTTGTTCGCTTTTTCGCGATCTTTTGGGGGAAATTGTCATTTATAGTGAATCTTTTTTTCTTTGAAATTTGTCGTTTATCGCAATTTTTGCACGAAATTTGTCATTTTTTCGCGATTTTTTTTTTACGAAAACTGCCGTTTTACAAGATTCTGTGACGAATTATTTAGCCATTATTTCGCAAATCTTTTGGCGAAATTTGCAGGAAATTAGTCGTTTTTTCGGGATTTTTTAACAGTATTTGTCGTTTTTTCACAAACCTTTACGAAATCACGCGTCCTGTAGAACGCATAATAGCTGTTTATTTATTTATTTATTTTTTTTTTTGTGTGTGTGTGTGTGTGTTCCATTTCCGGTTTTTTGCATAATTAACACGCTATAGCGCATCTGCGACATCACTGTTTCTTTTTTTTTTTTTTTTTTGAAAATTTGGAACAGAATAACCTTTTTTCTGATGATCTGAATGATTTTTTGACTAAAAATAGAAAGAAACTCATCAATCGATTGCAGGAAAAAATTTGTCAAGCGGTCGTGGAAAAGATCGTTATTTTAAATTATCTTTCGCAATAACAAAAACTTGCAAAACGTTTTGATTAGTTGCATGAAAACATCACAAAAATTTGCAAAACGGTCCTGAGAGTTTATCATAGTTTCAATTTCAAAATGCAAAATTTTTTGGGCGGGAGCCTCCCGTCCACGTTATTCTTTTGCAGCGTTAGAATTCCTAAAAAACAGTCACTGGTCCCAAGCACCAGTAAGCATGAGAATTTACTGGTCCGCAGACATCATCACTGGTCCACTACATAAAATTCTATTAAATAATTTTAACACTTTGAGTGGTCTCCCCCCCCCCCTCTGGAAAATAAACAAATCTTACTTTGCATTTATCCAAAATTCTCAACATAATAAAATGTAAAATTATAATTTGCTAAAAATTAAATAAACAGTACATAAGAAAAGCTATCAAATTATAATTAGATATTTTATTTGCCATTACTTATTTCAACTGACTGTAAGGTTTAAAGCATTTTTTTTTAAATTTTTCTCCAGATTGTAGCCAGAGTGTTATTGGTGGAATCAGATCAAATTTTTCAATATCTCGTGTGTCCAGATAAACTCTCACGAAATTCGAAACTGTTTCATTATTTAACTGTTTGTCTCTCCAGTCATTTTTTTAAAATTTCATTTAAGATTCGAAATCCTCTTTGTGCTTCAAAGGATGTTGAAGGAATGGAACGCAATACATCAAGAGCAAACAAAATACTTTCATGTTCAATATGAAATTCTGAATTAACAGTTTCCCATGACCTTTTCTTGGGTTCCTTTGTACTGGCATAAATAGATCTTACTAAAAATGGCCATTCAAAAGTCAAATTTTCTGTTTCAATATTAAAATTTTTTAGTACTACCTCATACTCTGAAACAACAGCTTTAAGTTCTTTTTTCTCAAAATTATAAGAGTATGCACTGGGCCATTCATCGAAGAATAAAATTTTACTGATGCTTATTAAACTTTTGTTAATTTTAGGAAATCTCCTTTTCAGTTGTTCAATAATACTGTCTATGAACTTTGTCAGTTTATTGTCCCCTTCAGAAATGCATTTCCTACTTCTTACTGCTTTCAAGTTTAATTTTTCCAATTTTTTTTATGATTTCATCACTTTGTTTTAAATCCTGTAATAAATCTATTGCTGTGCACACTGTATTATAAGCATGGAATAGGGTAATGTCTCTGTTCTGCGAAGTTATCGAAACTTTCTCAAGATATGAAACAACTTCAGAAAGTTCTATAGCCGACTGCATAAATGTATCCGACTTCATTGATTTCAGAAGTCCTTTAGAAATAGATGCTGATTCAGTTTTAGAGGAGATACTACAGTTTTCAAGTTGCAGCAAAACAGAATCATACAGTAGAAAAAAGTTTTTGAATGCTCAGAAGAGATGTGGTAACCAACGAATATCCCCAACTCGAGTTGGAACTGATTCTTTCAACTCTAAGGCAACTGATGCTTCTTTCAGAAATGCTCGTGAGCAATTTTTGAAATTGCTAATTTTTATGCAATTTTGTATTCCTTTAACTTCTTGCAGATGAGGCATTCGATGGGAATCCACAGACCACAATTTTTTTAAGCCAAGGAATGGCACTCAACAGGGTTGATTGGAAGAAAAAGCAGTGCATTTATTGTTTGAGAGAAGAAGATGATTGCGCTTTTTGAATTATTTATTTATTGTTATCGTATTTTAAATAATAATAAAAAAAATTTTGTGATCGGTTGCGGTTTTCACAGGGGCTGAAAAAAGGCATTGGTCCTGTGGACCACTAAATTTTTCAAATTAGTGGTCCGATTGAATTATCGGTGGTCTCGGACCAGCGGACCACTAAGGATTTCGAACGCTGTTTTGGGTGGGATTTCAAAATTTTAGCCACGAAAACACACCATCCCGCCCTGAAATTCAAGCCCTGCATTTTATTTATCATTAACATTTAAAATCATATAATAAAAGCATCATTTCTCACTATTAAAAACAATGTTATGAATAGCATATGCATGAATATATGCACTCTTTTTAAGTAGCATCAAATTTTATTTAGAGAATGTATTTTTTTCTTCTTCTTAATTGCTCAGTTTATTTTTAAATATTTATGTACTAGTCTCCTTAAATATTATACCCTTTCTAATTTCTGTTTAAACATTTATAATGCAATCTCTTCATATGGACACATAAGAAAGTTTCCATTTTGATATGCGACATTTTGTCATTGTTTAATGAAATATATCTTTAAAATGTGCATTATATGTGGAGCTATGTAATGCAGAATTTTGAAACACAAGTCTAAAGTCTAACTTATATTCTTTTCAATATACTATATACACAAATTATTATATTTATTATTATTATTATTGACAAAATTTAATAGAAATTTATAATTTTTTTAGTAGAAAATATTTGTGAGTGTATAAAAAAATAATAATGATTCACACAAACTTAATATGAATTAGGTGTAAACCTACTTTTAATAATAAAAGCCATTTTTTTTTTCTTTAAGTGGCTAAAACCAAAAAAAAAAAAAAGGTTTCTGGCTGGGCTAAAAGTCGGCAACCCTGGTTGAATATTTGTTAACTTATGATTTTTCAGATCGCTATAACATTATTATAATTTTACTAAACAAATGTTTTTAAAAATATTATACAAAAGGAGTGTAGATTTCCCAAAACTATTATTACTCTAAGTTACATAGTAGTATTACAACTGCACTACATGATTTCTTCATGCTTTTCCATCGATCTCGGAAATAGACAGAATGGTATTTAAAATAATAATAATAATTACAAAAAAAAAAAAAAAAAAAAAAAAAAAAAATGTTTGTGCCTGCGAATTGCAATCATTATTCTTTATAAAATTCTTCAATTAGGATTCAAAGTTTATTCTCAAATAATTACATCCGATCAGCAGAAATGCAGTCGAAATATCGCAGAACATCATTTATCAGTAAATTTGTCGGTCATCTGAGAAATGAAAATTGTCACCAGATTTCCCAATGATCATTTCTCAGATACAATTATACACGATCTAGTTTTACTTTTATACAATACTTGAAGAAGATAATACAGACAAGAAACCCAATATTAAGATAGAAACATAACGGGATCATACAAAGAATTTCGGGAAATGATCCCAGGAAGAAGTCCGATATCCTGTGCTAGACTTTTGGCGATCTTTTAATGGAAGTATACAACAGTAATTTTAGCTATTCTAATTAAAATTATAAGACCAGTTGCGAAATGTATGTAAATACTTTAACTTACCATTAAAATCACATTCATCGAGCACAAGTCTGATAACATCCCTATCGATTCTGTCAGAAAAAATTTCAAAAAAATAATTTAAGGTTGCGATCGGAGAAGTACCATTGACTGCTCCACTGTTAGAAAAGATTTCCCCATAGTTATTAACTTGTACTTTATGGGGCTTAAATTTAGCCTTTTTAGATTTTCTAGGCATATTGCAATTTATGGTGTACCTAGACCAAAATAAATTAACTAAACAAACGTAAAACGATCTAGCCTTCAAAAATTTCATACACACGTTCGCATGTTTGCAAATAATACAGAATGACGTCAAGCGTCAAATTTTCCCAGAATCCAAAAAAATTTTAAAATTGAAGTCGAAGTAAGTTAAAGTTGAAATATACTTTTGCTTTTTATATCAAAATTAAAATTGTATTTTGGAACAAATGGAATGAAATGAATTCATGATAATAATGAAATCCTCTAAAATGAAATAAGTTATAATTGAGGAGCTTAATTTTATGAATTTTAAAGCATACGTTTTTATAAAGAAGTAGAATTATTTATGGCGAAGTTATTTTTTTGTCATTGTTTGCAACGAATTTTTTTTTCAATTTTATCAATAATGAGCTATTAAAATAACCGAAAAAATAACAAATACTTTTTACAAAAATTTTATGAAACAAATAAATGATAACAACTTTCACTTTTGTTATGCTATTTTTCATTGGTTAAGAGATTCGTGAGGTAATATTCAACTATGTTTTTCTATTGGATAAGCAGCTGTTAAGAAATAAATATTTACTTATTGAAAAACTCATTTTTGTCCAGGCGGAAGGCGGTAGTTTTCAGAATAGCGCATCGATGTTTGACGGGAAACATGCGTTTTTAGTGTCTAGTGTTTTCTTTTTAAGTAAATAGTGTTGTTTTGTTTTATTTTATATCGTGAATTGCGATACATTTCTGTGTTTAGTGGTCTTTTAAAGATTTGATTACAGTAAGCAAAATCATTTGATGTAACTATGGTAAGAAAAATTTATTTTTATTCATTTCTAATAAAATTAAAAATTTACTCTCTAAATGTACTCCAAATGATCATGCTTTTTCACTTATTTTATTTTTTGAATATTTAATTTTTCAATTTTTTAAGATTGAATACAATATATTTAATGTCTATTAAATGGCAAGATGATGACATTTTAAAAAACGCCTTTTTTCTCTGAATTCACTTGTTGTATATGTGAATTTATAGACAGTTCAAGTCCAAGTTTTGGCCTTGGAGCCATTGAATCAGTTGATATATTCAATAAAGATTTTAAAACTTTTTGAATATGCAATTTCAGTAATGTTTATAGTGCTTAAAATAATTTGCCTTAATTGAAAACCAAAATAATCGAATTTAATTTTTAAATTACACCTACCAAAGTGTAATAAAAGCAAAGCTTTTATAAATAGCTGCTTTTGTGTTATTTTATATGGTTAATAATAAACAGAAAATATTGTTTAAGGGAACAGTCAAAGAGGATCTTGTAGGGATTAATCCCTCCCCATTTAAATAAAAAGAATATAAGTTAGGTAAGCTACTAAAATTCTATTTTCTGTCTTAAATATTTGCTTATTTACCTCTTACCCCCCCCCCCCAAAAAAAAAAAAAAAAAAAAAAAATGTTGATCAAAGTTACAATAATTATGAATCTAGTAAATCTGCAGATCAGTGGCCTCAAATATCAGCTCTATAGTTTTATTTTGAAATTATTTTATTTAGAATTTTCAAAATATCCAATTCACAATATAATTTCTTTTCTTTGTATTATTAATTCTAATAAGTGATATATCAAGTAGTCTCTCAGAGTTTAATTATTAAAAATAGGGAGATAAAACTGCACATTAATATTACAAAACTGTTCTTTTTTAATTATTATCTTTTAAATCCCCCCCCCATTGACTTAATAATATGATAGCTATAATTGCCTAATATTTAGTATTTTAAACTTTCCATCTAAAGTAATTAAAAAATCGATCTTCTAATAATTACAGTATTTGGATGCAAACAGTGAGTGATTATTACAAATATTGTATTAATTATTAGTAACCTATTTTTTAAATTTATTTGAAAATAACTGTTTTGTTTCATTAGTATGATTTCATTAAATTCTGGTTTTAAATACAGTCATAAACACAATTATATTTATTACTTATTATGGGTATCCATTACTAGACCTTTGAGTGTTCTGATATATTTTTGTTATTTAAAATTAAATTTTGATTCAAATTGGAAAATGAAACTTTAAAAATGGTTAAATATTGTAGATAGATTAATATAATACTGAAAAAAAAAATTAGAAAATATTAGCTATAACTGTCAATTAATAGAATAATATTTTGGCACACCTACTCTATTATTAAGTTTATTTTTATTACCTATAATAATGAAGATTTATTTTAAAGATCTAAAAGCCAATGCTTGCTAAAATTTTGTTTTAAAAAATATTAAATTTATTAACAATTGCAGAACTTTTGCATGTGTGTGTAGTAATTAGTTATTCAGTGTATTTATTTTTATCTAAATCTCCTACAGCTTTTCTGCCTGCCAAAATGTGTTGACTTTTATATACTGTCTATTTAAAATGAGAAATATTAAGTGGCATGAAGGTTGTGACAGACATGATGTTTAATTTATTCAGTTTAACAACAACAAAAAAGTTTAATAAACATTAAAGCAGCAAACAAAAAACTGTTAATGTTCTCATGTACACCAAATAAAGAAATTAATTATGGATTAAAAAAGCAGGGTTTTTTTTCTGCCCCGCATTGAATCTTAATAATCCCCACTGAGTTGTAACAGTTCTATTGTTTAATATTTTGAGGATTTTAGATATAAGTGGTTACTCTTACAATTACTCTGTATAAGTAACTGATTTTTATAATTTGTTTTGGTAAGTTTAGATTAGATTTTGGTAATTAGTATTTAATAGTAATATTCCCTAGAATGCATGCAAAATAAGCTGCAAATCATATTTGCTTGCTGTGTTATTTGTGCTACTAACTAATTAAATAATTACTTACTTTAAATTTTTATTAATTTTGCAATTACTTACAGTTTCCTATAGGCCATTTTTTTAAATTGTAGGACCCTGTTCTTTTTAAAATTGGTAAAATACACCTGCTTAAAAAAGGGGGGGGGGAATTCACGTGTTGTAATTAGAGATAGCTTATAAAAAACTTCTGCATAATACATTATTTCTAAATCAATGTGCCGAAGATGTTGCATAAAAGATAGAGTTTTGATTCTTTAGAAAATACAAAATATTGTTAAATCATGTCGTTATTTAAAAGCATTTTTTTTTTTTTTCAAATTTTAATTCATAAAATCTTAAAAATTTGTCACTTTATTTATCATACTAGCAAAAACCGTGCTTTGTTTGGATTCGCGATGTCGTATTAATAATGGGTGGTTTAGATAATGGAATTGTAAATGATCTAATTAGGCCGTTAAAATCGTACATTGCGTTTAAAAGCTATTTTGCAATAGCCGCTATGGTTCTTTTAGGTAAGCAGTTGAAACAAAAATAATAAAATGAAATGATCTTACTTTGTTGTGTTTAAAATAAAGTGATGAGTAGACTTTTCAGTAACATTATCTTCTTTATTAAATCCATCGTGAAAAGGAAGAAAGATCTTCACCTTATGGCCACCGAATTGCCGTAACGATTTCTCAATTTTTAAAAAAAAGTTTATCTTGAATAGAATTTCACATAGACGTAAGGAGCAGTACAAAACCTATTAAAATAATCGTACTTGAATTTGAACTTGAAATAAAAAAAACATTTTATAACACTATTAAAATTCAAGGAGCCTTAAGAGGCGACGGCGGACTTATCAACTTCGCCGTTCATCCTAGGGACGGTGACCGGTGAACCGGGCCCGAAGCCCTGCGCTCCCAAAAAAATTCACGTCATGACAGCAGTAACACCAAACGTATTCTAATTCAAATTAACGAAATTTTTAATATCTAAAAATTAACGGGGTGTACACATGTAAACGAACGAAATATTTAAATCCATTGATCAAATTTAAAAAGTTGGCGAAACATCAAAGACAAATCAAAACCCTTAAAACAATATAAGCGATTTCCGATTTGCTGTGATCGAAAAACGTCATGGGCTGACCGCCTCCTTTAAAGAGCCGCGATGATTAGAACTATTGCGCACGCGCTTCGCATCGGCGAGCAGCAAAGCGATGTATCGCGTAAAAACAAACTTTACAGGCGCGCACCAGAGCCAACGCTTGGCGAAACGAAATCAATTACGCCCGCGAACGTAATGAAAAATGTGAGATGCAAGATTTCATCTCACAATACCTCCCAACGTCAAATAAAATTTTGATGTGCCAGACAGATGTAAAAAAAAAAAAATTTTTACATCAGGATGGGAAAATCAAAATTTTGATAGCCAATAATTAAATTGTTGCAAATAGTCATTCGTAATGGTGACCAAAAGGGAAGAGAGAGAAAAGAGAAAGTATACATCATAAATGTAGATAGCACATTAAAAATTACAATGCCAGTATAAAAATGTATACCATAAATACACATAAAAATGCCAACTTTCACAATTTATGGCAATTTCTTCTATTAAGATCTCATATAAATTTTCATCAAAATACTTAAGTATAAACGCTAAACAAAATCAATATTAGCATATAAAAAAATGAGATCACATCAAACATTTCAATTGGTACCAAAAAGAAAGTTGCATTTTACAAGCAATAAATGTCACAATACCTTGAGTATTTGACTGCCTAGGACTTATAACTTATTTAGTATTCTTAAACTAGAGTATTTACGGTCATTACTCTAAACATAAACTGTGATCACTCCAAATATAGACTGTCATTCCTGTAAATATAGACTGGCCAGTATTAAATATACAATAAGTTATTATTATTATTATTTTTTAAATAATATATTCATTTTTATTTAGTAACAAACATGTAATGGACTTATCCAGCTGTATTTCACATGATACAAGCAATCAAATTGTGCACTAAATGACTACCGAAAATATAAAACACAGATAGCTAAGCTAGTTGCAACTATATAGTATATATATATGAAAGACATGTCTGAAATTAAGTGTTTCACTGTTGATTTATTTACTCTTACCAACTTTTCATTGCCTAATGAAAACATCTGTTGTAAAAGTAATATCAACAAACACCTTTAATATAAATATTTCTGAGAAAAATTTGCATTATTTACTCAATAAACATTTTCAATATATATCATTCTTTAAAACTTACACTATCACTTGATACAATCTTCAAATATGTGTAAAAACCATGGTTTTGTTGACAAAGTGGGTATTTGGGTTGGGTTGGGTGGGGATCCCCAGAAAAAAAAAATGCTTTCATACACACTGAAAGACTGAGTAATTATTTGACACTATCATGGGAAAATTGAAATTTTAAGTGTACCATAATACACATAAAATTCTTTACATAAAATATTTCAAGCAAACAAATAAATAAAAATTATGTAGGAAATACACTATTTGTTGAAATCATCATAGGAATTATTAAATACCAGGCTTACAAAAATGACTAACAAATTCCAAGGTACTGAATTTTGCCATCAGATCTGTAAAAGTAAATATAAAGTATTAATTTAACATAAGTAAACACATAAAGTTGAAAGGAAGTATATCAAATAAACACTCTGTATTTTGATGCTATTACACAAAATTTCAGGGGGCATAGATCTCCTTTGAAGGCCACTGATACCTTGTGTAAAAGGGATAAATATACTATATATATATATATAAAAGAATTGTATGACTGCAAAAGATAACATTAATGTTCTTGGGATCAAAATAGTTTTTAATTCCCTAAAGCTATCATTGCAGTTTGCATGAAGAGTTCATCATTAGCTGTTGATAAACAAGTCAAAATACACACAGTCAATATCATGTAAGTAGTCTTTCCATTTACCTTAAAATCTTTTTAAGAAGGAAAAGTTGTGGACAATGTTGTAAGTTATGTGGTATTCTCTAATGATACACATAGAGGAATCAATTTTAAAAATTCGATAGACATCATATACAAAATTGGTCAAGAAATATTGGGCGACAACACAACATCTTGGTACATCATTTACTTGAAACTAATTCACTAGCTTTTAGGAACCATTTTCGAAAGCACTACACAGATGAATTACGGAACACTAATGATGAGAACTGATGATGCGTTTGAAGACACACTAGTTGTATATTAAAAGAAAAATAATTGAGACACATGTAAGGTAGTTGACACAATTGATGATAGCAATAAGCACTTCTTTGAATTTCTTAGTAAATTTTGAAGATCCACCATATGGAACACTTCTTTATAAAAAGGCGCTGTTAAATAGTACTAAGAACTGTGCTTTTCTTATTTTTATAACTTTGTATGTAAAATAACTTGAATTTCAAATTTCTTCATAATAATAATTCTTTATAAAAAATTTTCATTGTATTTTTGTTTAAAAACTGAGGCATATGACAACATGAAATTTAGAGACTTTGGGTATATCTAAAAATAAAACATAATGGCAATAATAAGAATATGGGGAATTTAGGCAATAAATAAAGAAATCTTGAGAATGCCTGTATATCAAGTTTTGTAACTGCAGGTATCTCTAATGAAACATCTGTAAAATCAACATATATATTAAAGGTAAGTGATCTTTATAATTTTCCATAATAAATTAAAATCTTCATTTGTAAAAAATTAGTAAAGTAAAAAGAAAATTTTCAAAAACAGCAAAACTGATTTCTAGGAGCAGATACGTGAACCATTCCCCTCAGTAAGGATAATACATCTTACAAAAGAAAAGGCCCATCAACAAATCTTCTATAATCAAGTCTAGCCATACAGTTACTAGAGAAAATAATTGTGCTTGCTGGGGAATATTTTAGCTTTACAAACAAACCTTGAGGAATATAAAATTGAATCAGGCATTGCAAGGATATGTTACACTAACATGCTCATGACTCTTTTTCATCATTCACTTCAAAGTTGAAAATGAAGCATAAATTTTAATAGAGTTAATATGAAACAGTAATTTTTCAGACAAGAATGGGATTATAATATTTATCTTCCACTGTAAAATAATCAACCATGACATCATTAGAGAAGAGGTCAACACAAATGGATACAACACATAAGTGGATGTCCAACTTCTTCATTACAGGAATTGTTGAAAATGAAGCAGAAATTTTATTGCAGGTAAATATTTCACAATGGTAGCAAGTTATATGATCTTAGAGCAATACTTAGATACAGTGTTTTTCTTTAAAAAAAATATGATGAATAGCGACACATAGTTAAGATTACTATAGAGGAATGCAAGAACTCTTTTTAATATAGCTGTGTAAAACTGTAAGGATTTGTTTATTTAATGTATATATATATATATGATGAGATATTATATCAGTAACAGGAATGAAGAAGCCCCATGTCTACTTCTTCTCAAGAATAAAAAAATAAATAATGCTGCTTTCGTTCCTTTTTAGAGAGCAACATGAGAATATAGTTGGTGAAAAGCTGTCATTTACTCCATAAGAGATGATGATGTGAAAATTCTTAACTTGAAATAAATACAGTTTATCATAGAAATAAAAAATATTGAAGCAACATAACTTTTTAAATATAATATAAGCTGAGAGTTCCTTTACAAACAATTTTGAGACATCAACTGACAACTGAACAACTTGAGAACAAGTATAAAATAAATGCAAAAATTTTCTTAATTTCACAAATTTTCACCTTGTAGACTCCAGTTCATCCTATCACTAAGCAAAACTGTATGATTAAAATTGAGAACATTACAGTTCAGATGGCATTAGAACAAATCAATGAGTCAATTATGAGAAAATCTGCATTAAATTATTGTTGAAAATGTCTTGATTTAAAATGTGTAGAACATAAAATTTTATGTATAAGCATAAAATCTTCAAAAATTTATGTAGGAAATAGACTGCTACGAAATCTTGTGAAGAATTTCAGCTTAAGAGAAAAAATATTAATCTTTTATTTTATATAAATTTTCTCAGCACAATGACCATATTACAAGAATACTTCAATATTTCATTCTCTAAAACCAAATATAGATATTATTATTATTTTTTTTTATTTATTGAAATTTAATAGTGCCATAAAATTTGAAAACCCAAAGTCATAGCCTCTTAAAATAATAAAAAGAATGTTCTTGAGAACAACAACACAAATTATTTCAAACTTATTATTTTCCAAAAACGATGATTAATCTAAAAATATTTTTCAACTAATCATTCAAAAGAAGAATAACGTTCTTCAATGAGCCATTAAGAATCAAACATTAAAATACAATTCTTTAAATAGAATTAATGGAATATAACCATTTTTCATCATGAAATTCAATCTAATCTAAAGAATCGTTCAAACAAATACTATTGTTAAGTTTCTAAATATTGAACTTGTCATATTAATTTAGTAGCGAAATATATTCTTCTTTGTAAGTATACTAAATCTTAAAATTCTCACTTTTTATTTCTTCAAATAAAATAGCAATTAAATTAAATTTTATTAAAAGAGCAACTGCTTTTACGGCACCAAATGTCGTATTAATAATGGGTGGTTTAGATAATGGAATTGTAAATGATCTAATTAGGCCGTTAAAATCGTACATTGCGTTTAAAAGCTATTTTGCAATAGCCGCTATGGTTCTTTTAGGTAAGCAGTTGAAACAAAAATAATAAAATGAAATGATCTTACTTTGTTGTGTTTAAAATAAAGTGATGAGTAGACTTTTCAGTAACATTATCTTCTTTATTAAATCCATCGTGAAAAGGAAGAAAGATCTTCACCTTATGGCCACCGAATTGCCGTAACGATTTCTCAATTTTTAAAAAAAAGTTTATCTTGAATAGAATTTCACATAGACGTAAGGAGCAGTACAAAACCTATTAAAATAATCGTACTTGAATTTGAACTTGAAATAAAAAAAACATTTTATAACACTATTAAAATTCAAGGAGCCTTAAGAGGCGACGGCGGACTTATCAACTTCGCCGTTCATCCTAGGGACGGTGACCGGTGAACCGGGCCCGAAGCCCTGCGCTCCCAAAAAAATTCACGTCATGACAGCAGTAACACCAAACGTATTCTAATTCAAATTAACGAAATTTTTAATATCTAAAAATTAACGGGGTGTACACATGTAAACGAACGAAATATTTAAATCCATTGATCAAATTTAAAAAGTTGGCGAAACATCAAAGACAAATCAAAACCCTTAAAACAATATAAGCGATTTCCGATTTGCTGTGATCGAAAAACGTCATGGGCTGACCGCCTCCTTTAAAGAGCCGCGATGATTAGAACTATTGCGCACGCGCTTCGCATCGGCGAGCAGCAAAGCGATGTATCGCGTAAAAACAAACTTTACAGGCGCGCACCAGAGCCAACGCTTGGCGAAACGAAATCAATTACGCCCGCGAACGTAATGAAAAATGTGAGATGCAAGATTTCATCTCACACGCGAAGCATTACTTCATAAAATAAATATTTGAATGTAACAAAAATTTTCATATTATTTTTGCATCTTTATTAAGCAAAAACGTTAGCTCATGTTTTAGCAAATTTAAATTTTAGAAATGTAAATTCAGCCAAATAACTAAGAATTTCTTCGGAATTTTTTATTTATGATATAAGGCTGGTTTAAATAATGGAATGGGGTAATAAAGTACAAAATTCCATAATGTCTTGTGGGAAATTAATAACTTGCCCACTGTATCCAAGTTGACCACCTTTAACCTGATAAACAGTGATAATTTGATTCAATTAAATTATTCTTCAATTAATTAAAATATTCTTAAATTATTCTTCAATCTCAATTATTCTTCAATCTTTCGATTCGGATACCAGACTTAAGAAACTTAACAAAATGTTCACTTTAAATACCAAATATAAGAATTAATTTTACTTGTTTACGATTCTTTTGCTGCCAGTTTACCAAAGTAAATACCTTAATAAATAAATCATAATGTAATTCTTTTAAAATCCGTAAGTATAAACTGCATGAATAATTTTGGCAGGATAATGAAAATATATTTTATTTAATATATTAATCATGATTCTATCTATAATTACTTACCCCATGGTTTATTTTCCTTCTTAAAATAAAAAGATATGGGTTCAATTTTTTATTTGCAAACGATTTTGGCGGAATAATGAAAATATATTTAATTTAATTAATTAATCATGATTCTATCTATAATTATTAACCCCATGGTTTATTTTCCTTCTGAAAATAAAAAGACACACGTTCAATTTTTTATTTGCAAAAATGCGTCTATAATAGAAAAACATGTAGAATAAATTAATTATTAAAATAATATTTTTTTAAGAGTTATTCTGTAAAAAAATAACATTGTGCAAATCTACAAATCATAATTTATTCTTATGTTTAATTTCAAATCAAAATACTGAATAGTTTTTTTTATAAAGTGTACGACAAAGTGTAACTTGAGTGGCCTAGTAGAGGATTCGCTTCGCTCATCCTAATTAACAAATTAAGTACTTTTTTTCCCTTACATCATTACTACTATTTATTTATTCATGAAATAATGCTGTCTTTTTCCTGAACTAATTTTTTGTTGAACTAACACGACTTTTTTTCTAGAAGGAATTCTAAACTATAGTTTTAGGAATTGAAGGATAGCAATATTTTTTTATTAATTAGACAGTTAATTGCTAAATGATGATTAATTTCAAGCATTGTTAATAATTTGATATTAAGTGTAGTAACTAAAATAATTTTAATAACTGTAAATATTCATAGTATTTATTGTAGTTCTAGATAACTATTATAAAATATTAATTTATGTAACACTAGTAAGAAAAATGAATGTGGATTTTATAATTACTCTATTTACACTAACTAATAATTGCAATTAAATCTTAAAAGGTTCTGTTGGTAATTAGAGGTTTGATTGTTTTAGAAACCTAAAACTATTGGTATCTAGTCCATATTTTAATGCAGGGGAAAAAATCAGATTTAAATAAAAATAAAATCCAATGTTTTAAATCATGATATATATATATATATATATATATATATATATATATTTTTTTTTTTTTTTTTTTTTTTTTAAACTTTAATAAGAAATGAAATCGCTTTTATTTATGACACAATATATTAAAGTATAACTGGAAGAAAATGTTATTTATAAAAGATGTAATTATTATTGTAGCCTATGAATAATATTTCAAATGGAAAATGCATATTTTTATATCCAAAAGATAATTATAGCATGATGCAGTAATTTGCAATATTTTTATATGAATGTTATTAACCCTTTCGGGGGTCCGGTGTACTATTAATAGTTCATGTCTTTTAATGGAGCATTATTTTATTTTAAGAAGTACTTTTGCTACTATTTACGAGCAGTAATATTAGTATGTGCCTGTGCATTTACTATATGACTTGTTTAGGCATTTAGTAATAATAATAATTATTATTATTTGCTTCATTCTCTTTGCGCCGTTTGCGATTCTTTTATTTTAAATATATATTTCATTCTTTAAATTTTAAATAAAAATTACTTTCCTGAAAATATCATATGTAATAAAGCGCAAAATGTGTTAGAAATTTGTAACTTAAGTTAAATCTTATTGTAATACGATATTTTCTAAAAATCTCCAAAAATTCTTCCTTAGCTTATTTTCATATGAATATTAATTAAATAAAATGAAAAAAGAAAAGAAAAAAATATAATAATAACATTTGTTCTCTTTCGGACAATGAAATATTCTTTAAATACTAATTAATCTATTTGGATAAATAGTATTAACGTAAAAGTATTTTTTTCTAAAAACTGAGCAAAAATTCGGACCCTAAAGGGTAAGACTGAAAATAAAATTATATTTAAAAGAAAGAATATTTGATCATCTCGTCGACCAATTTCGCTAAATTATGTAAATCGCCAAACTACTCGTAAATTATACGAATTGAAATTGGCATAATTTTTATTTTAAATAACAAAAAACTAATAAATTATTAAAAGATTATTAAAAATACAAATAAAACGACGGGAAAAAAATATGCTTGATGACGTAACAAACACATGTGACATGTTTAATATCAAGTGAATGTAACATTTACAATTAGTCATTATTGACATTTAATCTTATAATTTAGAGATAGATTATTGGTTGACGGGATAATTAAGTAGTGCCGAATTGCGTAAAAGAAATATCCTTATAACTCCAAAAAGTGATAATCGTATTAACAAACAGTTTACTGCATCGGATTCAGCGTCTCATTTCCAATTAAAATATGTATATTCGAATGAAATACAGGGTCATGAAAAATCGAAGAGTGTGGAAAATAGGATTACAAATAACTCGGCAACTAATTATCCGGTAAATTTTGTTCTTCATGCAAAATTTTAAGATTTTTTATTGTCATTTACATTTAATTCTTAAAAGTGAAAAAAAAAATTCTAAAAATTTTATATACTTTTTATCAGAATGAATATTTCGAGAGTCCGAAAAAAAAAATCCGGATAATCAAGATTATTGGTATTCAATAGCCTTCCTTCCATTATTACATACTGATACTAAGTACACGCCAAATTTCACACCTCTATCTCAATTTGTTCGGGAGATAGAGCGTTTACAGACAAACACGCAAATAGGCAAACGTCTTTTTTTTTTTTTTTTTTTTTTTTTTTTTTTTTTTTTCTAAAAATGTTTTTTTTAATCTCAAGTGTCTAAAACTATAAATCCGTTTTTTTAAGATTTTTTAAACGATTGCAATATTTACCTTACGCTACGCATGATAGGTAAGTAATAAAGTCATTGTTGTCAGAATTTTAAATTAAATTCCAAAATGCTTATGAGTCTGGAATTTTCCTGAAATACTTTAGGTTCTAAAGGTGATTTTACGAAACAGATGAATAATCGTAAAGTTTTGATTCCAAATTTGTTTTATGTTATATCTGAAAGGAGTAATAAAATTTATAAACCTGCCAGATATCGTATTAGTACTAAAAAACTACAGTCAATAAGATTTTGTTGTTGTTTGTTTATTAGTAGTAACTACAAACCAAAATATTTCTTACTATGTTAAGAAAATTGATAACTTTATTTTACAATTAAGTAGTTGCTTTAAAACAATATTTCTTAGTAACGAATAAGTAAGTATTAAATATTTAGAAAATTCTTCTTTGCATTATCAGAGTGGATTGTGGATCACTGTACCCCCCAAGAGTAGGTGGCCCACTGTGCCCCATGTTGAAGTTAAATACATTCTCATAAAAATGTTATTTAAAGCTTTCTTTTAAGCATATTAATATTAAATAAAAACAAGTATCTTACCCTTATTGCTTTTGTTCTCATTTATTTATAACCTTTAATTAATAATAAAGAAAAGTACGATGCTGAAAAATTTTACTTTTAGAAACTTAAAACAACCAGCCAGTTTAAAATGCTTCATTCTGAGCTAACGATGTGTTTTGTAAGCTATAAGTATTTAATTTAGTGTCGTAATCAATTAATCTAATAGAAAAACAGTAATTTTTTTTTCATTTATTTATTTATTTATTTTTTCTAAGGAAAGATTTAACCCCCTCCCCCTTTTTTATATGACCTCTCAACCCTTTCATGGGCAAGTAATTGTGTTTTCTCTAAAATCGAATTCATACCGGGAATCTTTGAAAATTATTGTTGCAAAATAAAGGAAAGCAATTTTGCGACTTTTTTTTCTAGCAAAGTTAGAAAACTAAAATAGAAAAATTTAAAAAAAAAATTTTCATTTAACAAACTGCAACGACTATTTGGTAAATTCTATTTTCGAAGATTAAAATTTTAGACATAAATTCTATATTTAATAATAATAATAAACATCATCTTGTTTATGATGATCAAAACGTGGTTTACATAATAACTGAGTCCTATATTACGTACGCCATGGATTAAAAATTAATATTCCTGTACAAATCAATCCTATACAATTTTTAAATGAAATTTTAGTTTTACGATTTTCGGTACTGGAAATTTCTAAACTTCGAAATATCACACATTTTCAATTTGTACACCGTCGTATAGAGAAAAAAATGTACTTTTAAATTTAATTTGTTTGAAAGCTTATCTCAATTTGTTTTTAAGTTATTATTATTTATTTATTGTAGTTTTTTAATACTTTTGTCATTGTGGCAACAGAAATATTTCATTTCTGACCATTAAACATGAACCAATCGGTAAACGAATAAAATAAAAAGTAGGAGTATTCCATCTTTGGAAATTAAACATGGACCAATAAGGAAACGAATAATAATAAAAAAAAGTTGCAGAGTTAAATCAATAAAAAGATTCAGATATATTTCAGATTTCCCAGTTCTTTACCGAGGACAACAACTATTTTCCAAATAGTTAATAAAATTTTTCTGCAGCAAATCTTCATTAGTCTTAGGTATGATATAATATATCTCACCGGCCTTCAAGGGGTTAAAAATATATTTTTTAAATTTCTGTTGTTATTTTCTGTTCCTTGTTTGAAATGAAAGTTTACAGAACTGTTACATTTATGATGCAGGGTAGATGGTTTTGGGGAAAAGCCAATTATGCCTGTAAAACCAGTTTTCTAGCAATAAATGTAGGAACGCTGGGAAGCAGACAGTTTGTTTTCGAAAGAATTGGAATTTTATTTTATTTTATTTTATTTATTTTTTTTTTTGGGGGGGGGGCGTTTATTACAAAAATATGGTTTTCAAATCTGTTATACGTAAGGTGTCAACGATTTTAATCGGTTGATTTAAATCAACTTAGTTTTTTTAAATCATTGATTAAAATCAAAAAGTTTTATAAATATTTAAAATTACATAAAAGTATTAAAACCTAAGATTAATTTGGAATTTTTCTACAGGTATTTTGCCTTTATAAATAAATAGGGGAAAATAGCTTTAAAAAAATTGTTTTTAAAATTAATTCCCGAGAATTATTAAACATTTAGTACTGTAAATATGTAAAGAGCATGAAAAAGCATTTCATTTAAACAATTTATTTAAATTTAATATAATTTGTGACATCATAATTTCCTTTAAATAATCCAATTATTCATATATATCTATATCTATCTATCTATATATATATATATATAATAAGCAGAGTTTCCCCCAGAGGGTTTCAGGGGGGCGCTCCGCCCCTCTTGCCCTTTAGTTTAAAAAATAGCGCCCCTCTTGCCCCTCAACCAAAAACTAGCGCCCCTCTTGTCATTCATTCAAAAAAATAGCGCCCTTCTTGCCCCACATTTGAAAAAACGCAGCTCTCCGGCGATGATCCGAACGCGCTATGGCGCGTAAATTACGCAAAAAATTGCTTCATACACGTCCCAGGGCGACCCGTGGGACGGGTAATTTCGTCAAAAAATCGCTAAAAAAAAGGCAAGTTTCGTTAAAGATCGCGAAATAACGACTAATTTCCGGCAAGATTCGCAAAAAATGGCTAATTTTGTCACAAAATTTCACAAAACGGCAGATTTCCTCAAAAGATCGTGGAAAAACGACAAATTTTTTCCAAAAATCGCGATAAAACGGAAAATTTTGTCAAATGAGTCGCAAAAAAACGGCAACTTTCGCCAAAAAATAGCGATAAAACGGCGGATTTCGTCAAAAGATTTGCGAAAAAAAACGGCAAATTTCGTCCAAAAATCGCAATAAAACTGAAAAATCTGTGAAAAGTTCCGTTTTTTCGCGATATTTTCACGAGATTTCGCGATTTTTTTAGCAAAATATGCCGTTTTTGCGATCTTTTAACAAGAACTGCTGTTTATGCAATTTTTTAATAAAATTTGCCATTTTTTTGTGATCTTTTAACAATATTTGCCGGTTTTTCGCGATCTTTTAACAAAATTTACCTTTTTTTCTTTTTTTTTTCAATTTTTTGATAAAATTTCTGCTTTTTCACGACCTTTTTGAACCACTAGATTCTAGATGCAACTCTATAAAAGTGCCCTCAAAAATGTAAAAAGTGCCTTCAAAAATGTAAAAAGTGCCCTTTTCAGAACATTAGCGCCCTGCCCTTTTTTAAACCTGGGGGAAACTCTGTAATAAACATGGCAAGTATATTTTTTTTTATGTAAAAAGCAATTAACAAGAATCTTATTTTCTCCTTCTAGAGATCTGCACGGGCCGAGCTCGGGCCTTAATTTTTTTTTTTTTTTTTTTTTTTTTTTTTTGCTAGAGTATCGGGCAGGGCCTAACTTTTTTTTTTTTCTGTACGAAGCCGAGACTGATTTCATTCTTCCTAATTTTCACGGACCAAAAATAATTAGTTCCTATTGAATCTTCCTATATGAAAATCCTTTTCTCGACTCTTTATAAAACAGTAATATTTGGCTTTGTCCAAAAATTTTTGCAAAAAAGGCATATACTTTTAAGCCGTCATTATTCTACAACTAAACATTAGAATTTATTCCTATTAAAGAATCGTAGATTACTAGGCGTTTTAAAATAGGTTTAAACACATAAAAAAAACATGATTATGACGGAATTTTTTTTTTTTAAACTGAAAACTGCAAGTTTCTTTTAAAATATCCACCATGCAAAATGAATACAACAATAGGGCAGTTGCAATTGACGTCATACTGGAGGTCACACTCTAGAAATAGACAGTTCTGATTGGTGGAACTATTCTGACCTCCACTTGAAATACAATGGCTATCAGCTGATTGCAAGTTCCCTATACTCAAGAAAAGAAATATATTAAACATTTACATCTGTTAAGAAGGGAACGTATTTTTTTCGTTCCAAAGCGATTCCGTCTTAGGAAAATTTACTTTTACCATATACCATTTATTAGATTTTTTTGTCTCCATTACATGGAATATGAATTAATAATACTAATGATAACTGAAACATTTACATGCAACAAACAAAGATTCATTTAAAAGCGTAAATATTGCAGCCTACGGCACTTCTGCATAAATGGAGATTATAAACATGGAAAAAAAAAAGACTAATATGAGTTTTTTTGGTCAGAACTCTTCCGTAAGAGTAAAGATCAATGTTTTGTAGAAATTCACTCTAGCCGGGCCGGGTTCAGGCTGAATTTTAAACTTTTTTCCGGACCGGGCCGAGCTCGGGCCGAAATTTTAACTTTTGGGCCGAGCCTGGCCAATATTCGTTTCGTTCGGGCCGGGCTGGGCCCGGGCCGAAATTTTAACTTTCGGGCCGGGCTCGGGCCTGGAAACTTCGGCCCGTGCAGACCTCTATCTCCTTCTACTTTTGCAATAAAAAATTTAATTACGTCATAATTTCCTTTAAATATTCTAATTATTAATTTTTTTATGTGTATAAAAAATAAGCATAGTATATATAATACTTTTTTAAATGTAAGAAAGCAAATAACCAGAAACTTATTTTCCTCTTTCTACTTTTGCAATAATAAACTTACTCCAAATATTAGGGCTAAAGAAGAATAGAAGAATAACATCTAATTAATAGTTAATGTAAAAAAAATGCACGGGGAGAGGGAAAAAAAAACTAATTGGTATAAAAATGTTAAGCACAGCAAGAGATCTTGGTTAGCATTAAGCATATATGTAAGTTAAGATTTAGGCATTAACACTGATGTTTCTTAGTACAACACAAAATGAGCTATCAATATTTGTTAGTTTTGTTATTTGTATTAAAAATTAATCAAAATTACTTGCTTGCAGTTTTTTTTTAATTCTGTAATTAACAGTTCTTCTAGGTCATTTTTTAGGGATCCTTTTAGAATTTGCAACATGCACCCTGCCCTAAAAAATAATGAAACATCTCTGTACCAATATTTTAAAATACATGTGTCCAAGACCTTAGAAAAATGATAATTTATTTTATGAGAAAAAATAGGGCATTACTAAACCAAGTTATTTAACATTATTTTTTAATTTGTAAGTTATAAAAATTAATGATTTTTTTTTTATTTAGCACAATAAAAAGTTATGATCTTTTCCCTCTTATTGCTACTAAATACATTACTAATATATTTTCTTATGAAATAGTGTCTTTTTTTTAAGCTAGCATCCTGCCTTTTTCCCTTTAAAATCAATACTAAATTTATGAATTATCATTTTAACAATTAAAGTATAAAAATGTATGTTATATACCTAATTAAAGAGTTTTTATTTAATAGTTATGAATTTTAAAGTGTTAAAGCAATCTAACATTAAATGCAGTTATTGATATTTTTGATGAATGTAAATATCACTGGTATTTTTACAAATGGATTATTTA
Source organism: Maratus speculifer (assembly GCA_964019185.1). Lineage (NCBI taxonomy): Eukaryota > Metazoa > Arthropoda > Arachnida > Araneae > Salticidae > Maratus > Maratus speculifer. Next base: position 2,514,245 of record OZ025291.1, read on the forward strand.
TGGAGGAACTGAAAAAATTCATATCATTTGCATTTTACAGGCTATTAAATGTTCATTCTCCATCAAGGGTTAATATTATTACAACACTGTATGTTTGGACTACAATAAGTTGGCTTGTGACATCGAACAGTTGGCAACCCTAAAGATGAATGACATAGATGGTCAAGAGCAATGTTTTATTTAATGGGGGGGGGGGGGGTCTTTTAATTCTGATGTTCACCATATTCAAGAATAATGAGTCTAAAGTTCCATAACTTTGCAAGTCAACTTATTGTAGTTGAAGCATAATTTCCCGTGAATTACCACCATTTTGATAGAATCGATTATTGTATTCTAATTGCAAAGCAAAATAAATAACATGTGGCGCAATAATGAAACATGCTTTATTTTGTTACGTGGCATGCCGTAGCGGTTCAGATCGGAATAGCCATTTTATCATTTATCCACTTAACTAATGCTCAAGCCTGTTTGCAAGCTTTTAACTACATATTCTCATTTTTAAAATATATATCCTTAAAAATTCCATTGTTTAGTTATTTACTTTTAATATTTCTGATTTCCACTTAATTCTTTTTCCAGTGACACGATGCCAGAAGAAAAGGAACAATCAATCGTTGAGTCGGAAATCTCTGCTCATGGACCCTTTTCGTTTTTCAGTCGAATATTTTTCTGGCACCGTCGCAAGAAGCCTCCCGAGAAACGGCAGGACATCAGGATCGTGCACAACAATGTCACACTGCCAGAGAACATACCTCACAAGTATCACCCGCACAAAGGATACGCTCGCAACCGCGTGCGGACTACCAAGTACACCATCTTGTCTTTCATACCAAAGAACCTATTCGAGCAGTTCCACAGGATCGCCAACTTGTATTTTATCGGCATCGTCCTCCTGAACTGGGTTCCTAAAATAAATGCGTTCGGCAAGGAGATCGCAATTCTCCCTGTAGTGTTTGTGCTCGGTGTCACCGCCATAAAAGACTGGTTCGAGGATTACAGGAGGTACAAGTCGGATAAAAGAATCAATAACTTAACGTGCAGAGTCTACAGTCGGTAAGTTTAGAAACTTCTCATATTACTTCAACTGACTAGGATTTTTACTATTTTTTCACTGTACATCCACTCTTACACTACACAAACGAAATCAGGTTTCATGCTGTTGAATATTGATAAGAAAACATTCCTTGAAAGACATATTACACTTATTTTCAGAATATTCCAGAAAGATATTATAAGTATTCTTAGCAGCAGATAAACACTTTTAAGCCACAGTCACTACGTAATTCAACTCCATTTGCAAGAATAAATATTCTGACACAGAGTGCTACATATCTCTAAATAAACATCTCCTAACTCACTATTTTTCAAAATCACTTTAATTGAATACGATACAGAACACAGAAATTTCTTGTCGTAATAGGAATAAATAAGCGTAAAGAAACACTCTTTCATAATAGACAAATGTCTCGGACGTACAGCTCAACAACTACGAAATAAATAGTGAGAAACAATGGAAATTACAGAAGTAAAATATTTCAAAATAGACTTCGTTGTCTGTTCTAATAGCTAAGCAATTCAGGTGAAATCAACAAGTTACTTCCACTCCTCCTTTTCTACCAAAGAATGTGTTTCGCCCAGAAGTTTCCAGACCCAAATGCTGGCTTCTGGAAATCAGAGGCGAAACATTTTAGCTTCTGTGTTCTAAAGTCCACCATCATATCTCTGTTAGACCTCTATCATATCTCTGTTAGACCTCTATCATCATCCTCTATCGTATCTCTGTTAGACCTCTATCATCATCCTCTATCGTATAAAATCTTATCCCCCGCATTTTACGGGTTTAAATAACATTGACAATGACAAACTGTTCATTTTACGCAAATGGACACATTACCCTCATAGCATGCATGTTCACAGTGACGTCACAATGACGTCACTGTGAGTCACTTTGGTCACATCACATCTGTGACGAAAATGCCACCACTCAGTGACGTCACATTGTGACTAAGATGTGACTTTCTAAAAAAATTTCACAGTTCGTCACAATGTTAATGTCAAAGTAGTCACAAATGACACACTTTTCACAAATTGGTCACATTGTGACGTCACAAAGTGGTCACAATGTGACGTCACAAAAAAGCCCTAAAACGGCCATAACGACTTCACATTTTAGTCACTGTGACTTCACATCGACGTCACGTGACGTCACATCGACGATCGCTGGTCACAAAGTCACAATGTGACTTCACAACGACGTTGCAGGGACGTCACCATGTCTTACGGGTAGTTAGGTGGTCACATTACCGAACAATTCTCATATTATTTCATATGAGTACAAGTAAAATTTTCCAAAAGCGGTCTTTTAGACAGGTGGCCACTTTACCAAGATGGTCACTTTAAAAGATTCCACTGTACATTATGGGACTTTACACTAAACTTAATGATTTGGTTTAAAACGCATTTGAAATTTTCATTATACGGTTAGATGATATTTTTTCCAGGTATTATGCGTGAAAAGTAATTTTTTCTGTTGTGTGGCATAGACTTAAATTCGTTTATGTAATAGAAATGTAGTTTATAAACGGTATTTCGTTCTGAAGTACGATTAGTGTGCTATTATTGGTATGTACGATACTGTAACATTTTATTGGGATTTGTTTAGAGGTTACTTCAAGCACGTGAAAACTAACGCTAATATTAATCTCATTTAAGATTTTTTTTTTTTTTTTTTTTTTTATTTTTTTTTTTTTAAGATAACTTATTTGCATTTCAATATTTTTATGATTTTTTTCTTTTCTTTTTTTTTTTTTTTTTTTTTTTTGGCGGGGGGGAAGGTATTGCCTAACTGAGACCAATCTGTATAAAGGCCATTTTTTACTTTTTCGATTTTGTTTAACCGGTTTCGAAAATTAAAGTATTCTCATTCAAAATATCTGTAACGAAAACCGAAAAAGTAAAGAGAAAAAAAGCATTTTTACATATCGATCTCAGCTAGGAAATGCAAAAACAAACATCTAAAAATATTGAAGTGCAAACGAGCTAGCTATCTTAAAATATGTCTTCTATGGGATTAACATTAGCGAACTGGTGTTTTCGAGTGAGGGAAATAGCCTTTTGATTGTCTGTCATATTTTCTAATGCGGGGGAAAAGTGCAAAATAAAGAAAAAAATATTCAACATTTGACGTCCTATACTTTTTTTTAAACGATTTAAAAAGGTCATGTCATTGTTTCAGTTTAAACAGTAGAAAAAAAAAATGGAATTATTTAAACTTTAATAAATTTTCATCTTTGGAAGATATTGCATGATTTTTAATTATGATTTTGTTTCTCGATATTTTCATTGTGCGTTTGTTATTTTCACTCTTTCGTTTTACACTGTCTATAAAGGGATTCTTTTTATGATTTAACATTGTTGTTATTATTACTATTATTAATCGGTCGTATTTAACGCAGTTTCACGTAGCTCATAATAGAATAAGATTTGAAATTTAGTGTGAGAGTGTTAAATGAAGCGTGTCACGATCCTGACTTTTACTGCAAAACGTCCTTGAAAATAGCAAATCCAGGTGAATCATGAATGAGATTTCGCTTCATTATGTCAGGTAACGGTTCAAAACAGTATTAATATCTATTACCGCTTAAAAGTCGAGCTGTTTTTTGTATAGATGAAATCAATTCTTTTCGAAGTTGAGCAACTTTATACCTTTTTTATTAAATTTCCTTCTCTTAGTCAGCATTTAAAACTCTAACAAGAAAGAAAAAAAATCATGCGTCAAACATTGATTATGAAACAATTTACAATGCATTCAGAATAATATTACGAAACGGTACTGTTTGTTTAATAACTTAAAACATTATGTCTAATCAGGCATAAAAGAGTTCCCCCTAAAAGAGGAATTCCACCTTTTTAAAAGCAATTTCGGATATTCTTTGGATTGATGCAAAAATGCAAAGAAAATTCCGGAAGGATAGTAGGGGATGCCTGAAAAATTTAGTAATCTGGTATTTGGTCTATTCAACCCCTTGAAGTTTGTTCTTAAATTGTTGTGCAAAAGAGATATAAAAGGAAAGGTTGCGCATTAAGCATCTGAAAATCGTGTAAATGAAGTTATTCAAAGTATTTTTCAAAAATGATTTTTTCTGCTTTTTTAGACTTTAAAAATTTAAAGCGAAAGGAAGTTTCTTTTTGGAATAGAATATTTTGTACTATTTATACACCACTTTTGGGTAATAACTGTGATACCTATTTCAATATGTATTTCTGAAGAAAATGTCAATTTAGCAGGTAATTTTTTTATTAATAATTAAAAGAGGGAAGGGAATTTAACAGATAAACCATTCCGGATATCAGAGTGTATTTAAGTAAGTTAGAACGTGGACAGACAAATTGAATTCAAAAACACTTTTCAATTTTGTTGGAACGTGTTAAAAATTAGTATCAGTTTATATGGGTTCGTATGAAGTTTCTCAGACGTTCTCAGATAGAAAGACAGACTACAGACATAAGGCAATAACATCCTGAAGACTTTGACCATATGTAATTTTAGAAAAAGATACAGCATTAGCGTCTCATAAATTCTTTTTTCAACTTGATAAAATTTTTAATATCCAACTTTTCGTTTGCTTTTTCCACAGCTTTTCGGTAAAAACACTCCTGCCTTCCTCTTTTTATCAATACTGTCGACCTTAGCGAGATAAGCACTTAAAATAGTTATCAGATAAGTTTTATTCGAAAGAATAACATAAAGTGGCGTATCTTTCAAAAATTTCGGAAATAAATTTCTAATCTTAATTTGTATTTTAAGCGAAAATTCACTCCGATTTACAGGCAGTTCCCTTTATTGTCATCGCAGTTTCAAGGATACGCGGACGCTATAAATTTTGAAATTAATATGCATAAAAATATCTGTTACTCTCGTGAATAAATTTATTTTGAAGGAAAGAAAGTTATCTATCTGTACACGATATAATCTACTGAGAATTCTGAAAGTTTAACTTGAGGCTCAAAGGCCAGCAATATGCAGAGAAAATTTCCTAAAAGATAACATTTTTTAGGCATTGCATTAGTTTTATTCTTTGTAACCTTGATAGTTAGGGTGAAATTTTGTTTCCTTTTGAAAAGAAAAATTTTAATATTTTTTATGATAATCCAACAGTTATGTGTTTATGAGATTGTATATATTTATGCATGTACACTACCTGGCCATTGATGATCGTCCACTTGAGATTTTAGACATTTTGTTAAATATTTAGAAAAATACATGAGGAATTATCCTGAAACTCTCTGTATATAAACATAACAATACAAGTCATATATTTCCGTGAAGATTTTTTCCCCGAAACTTTATAGGGGACCGTCAACAAATTAAAAAAGAATATCTTTTGGATAACCCTGTCAAAACTAATGTAGCAAAAGCTCTCAAACTGTAGATTGTGATTAAGTGGCTTATTCTAATAAACTGTGCTCATTTTTATGTCGATATTACGTATACTCGTAGAGAAATTAAGGTTTTTATAAAAAATAGTCCCAAATTTTTCCAAGATTTTTGTTTATAATTTGCAGAGTTCTTAATATAAAATAATATTCTTTTCTGAAAATGTGACAAACAACATTGCACAAAATACCCTGTAATAAGAATTAAAAAATAATAAATTGTATGAAAAATGAGTAGGTTTAGTAAATACTTTTTCACTGCGCATGCGTCAAAGATATCAAAATCTCATTTGCATATTATGTTAGCTAAATGTATAGAGCAACTTTTGTGAAAGTCGCAAAATCATAGCTTGAAAATTCTGAAAATAATCGTCAATCGAAACAGTTGAAAATCAGCTATTCCCAATATGAAGCAAAAACAAGAGGGGTTGTATCCATATATTCATTGATTAGTGTCAATATAGAATATACAATATGGGACGTACTACTAGATTTGGGTAAAATCCCTCATTTTTTTGCTTCATTTTGGGAACAACGGATTTTCAACTTATATTGACGATTATTTTTAGAATTTTCAAGCTATGATTTTGAGACTTTCGCAAAAATTGCTCTATACATTTAGTTAACATAATATGCAAATGAAATTTTGATATCGTTGATGCATGCGCAGTAAAAATTTATTTAGTAAACCTACTCATTTTTCATACAATTTTTATTACTTACCCATCATACGTAGTATAAGGTAAGTCTTGCAATCGTTTTGAAAATCGAAAATTTTTTTTGACGGATTTACACGTTTTAGATAGTGGAGATTCCGAAAAACATATTTTTAGAAAAAAAAATTTGCCGTCCGTCCGTCTGTCTGTCTGTAAACGCTCTATCTCCCGAACGAATTGAGATAGGGACTTGAAATTTTGTATGTAGATAGTATGTAAGAATGGGACGAACCCTATTTAATATCGGCAACCTCGATTATCCGGAACTATTTTTTTCGGACTCTCGAAAAATTCGTTCTGATGAAAGGTATATAAAAATTTTCGAATTTTTTTGTTCTAAGGAATGGAAGTAAAAGGCAATAAAATAACACACATTGTGCATATAAAACGAAGTCGATCGGATTATTAGTTGCCGAGATATTTGTAATCCTGTTTTCCACATTCTTCGATTTTTCATGACCCTGTATTTCATTCAAATTTCAATTCAGAGGTATATTTTAATTGGAAATGAGACGCTTAATCCGACGCAGTTAATTGTTAGTTAATAGAGTTATTATTTTTGGAGTTATAAGGATGTTTCTTTTATGCAGTTCGGTACTACTTGAGTAGTTTGGCGTTTTATATAATTTGTCGAAATTGGTAATCAGCAGTTCTTTAATAGAGCATTACTATGTACATTAACAATATTTAAATTTTGTTTATGAATTGCAATGATTGTATAAATAGTTTTCACATGTTTTATTTTCATATACATATCCATGATGGGTAAGTATTACGGTGGCCACAAACGACTAGTTTTACTTACCCATCATACGTAGTATAGGGTAAATCTTGCAATCGTTTTGAAAATCGAAAAAAAAATTTTGACGGATTTACACGTTTTCGACACTGGAGATTTCGAAAAACATATTTTTAGAAAAAAAAAAAAAATTGCCGTCCATCTGTCTGTCTGTCTGACTGTAAACGCTCTATCTCCCGAACGAATTGAGATAGAGACTTGAAATTTTGTATATTCTTAGTATGTAAGAATGGGACGAAGCCTATTTAATATCAGTAACCTCGATTATCCGGAACTATTTTTTTCGGACTCTCGAAAAATTCGTTCTGATGAAAGGTATATAAAAATTTTCGAATTTTTTTATTTTAAGGAGTGATCGTAAAAGGCAATAAAAAAAAAAAAAAAAACACAAATTTTGCATAAATAACGAAGTTGATCGAATTATTAGTTGCCGAGATATCTGTAATCCTGTTTTCCACATTCTTCGATTTTTCATGACCCTGTATTTCATTCAAATTTTAATTCAAAGATATATTTTAATTGGAAATGAGACGCTTAATCCAACGCAATAAATTGTTAGTTAATAAGATTATTATTTTTGGAGTTATAAGGATGTTTCTTTTTCGCAATTCAGTACTTTTTGAGTAGTTACGCGTGTTGTATAATTTATCGAAAGAGATTCATCAGCAACTCATTAATACAGCATTACTATGCACATTAAAAATATAAATGCACGTTTAAATTTTCTTTTGGAATTGCAATCCATTTTATAAATAATTTTCAAATGTATTATTTTCATATATTACATATGCATATATATGATGGGTAAGTATTACGGTGGCCCCCAACTACTAGTTATTTTTTAATTTTGATTACAGGTTATTATGTACAATGTAGTTTGTCACATTTTCAGAAAATAATATTATTTTTTGAGGTACCCTGGGGTAATAATGCCAATGCCACGTTAAGGTTCTACCAATTTTCACGGCTCAGTTTTAGTTTGTATATTTCAAACAAATATATGATTTGATGCAGCATTCAACAACTCATTGACTATCTCTCTCTGTATATATATATATATATATATATATATAAAGAATTAACAGATATGTATTCATAAAATGTAATTTTTATGAATTAAAAATGATTTCTTGACCAATGCTATTTGGCGTTATTACCCATATAGGTGGGTACCCATATTGGCGTTATTACCCACCTATATGGGTAATAACGCCATGCAAACAAAACTATGAAATAAGATGGAATAATTGCATGTACGTAGATTGCCCAATTCTAAAAATACAAACTCTACAAACTTAGAAATTGACAAATTGCATTTTAAGCTATTGAAAATGTTCAATTTTTTGTGGAAGTGTAAGAAAAATAAAGGTGTGGTGTGTGTGTGTGTGGGGGGGGGGGATGAGGCAAAAGAATATCAGACCGTGAGCTTCTTTTTTCTTAAAAAGGACCGCTTAAATAGAATTATTAGAAACATTGCACAGTTTTAATTGTGTTTATTTGAATCAGTATTTAGGATGTAGCTCGGCCACTGTAGGGAATCAACCGGGGTATTAATGCCAAGGATTTGGCGTTATCACCCCGTGATAGTTATTGCGCTGTCCATTTTAAATTACAAATTATCTCGAGAAGATATCCAAAATCTTCAACAACATTTTGAAAGTCCATGAAACGTACTACAAATTTATGTAATTAACAAAGTATTTCCGGATAAAAAAAAAAAATAGTCTTCTCATCACAAAACGTATCTCGCAAATTTTAGATCAAGCGTTAATTTTAGTTGTTTGTAAAAACAATAAGACCTAAAAATGGAACAAATTAATTTGAAGCTGTTTTTTGCGATTTATATGACTCAAAACCTTTCTGCGCAGAGCACATGGATGTCATTTACCAGATTATTTCATAATTATGCATAATATTAGCACTTGACGTTATTACCCCGTCTGGCGTTATTACACCAGACCACCTTATTAAGAACTCTGCAAATTATAATCAAAAATCTTGGAAAAATTTAGGACTGTTTTTATAAAAACCTTAATTTCTCTACTATTATACATGCTACCCACATAAAAATGTACATAGTTTATAATAATAAGACACTTAATCATAATGTATATTTTGAGCGCTTTTGCTACATTAGTTCTGACAGTGTTGTCCAAAAGGTATTCATTTTTTTTTTCAATTTGTTTATGGTCCCTATGGAGTTTCAGAAGAAAATCTTCACAGAAATGTATGACCTGTACTATTATGTTTATACACTGAGAGTTCCAGGATAATTCCTCATGTATTTTTCTAGATATTTAACAAAATGTCTAAAATCGCAAGTGGACGATCATCAATTGCCAGGTAGTGTATAACTATGCATATATTAATTATATCAGGGTTGCTACACAAACTGGAAAACTTGGAGAACCTGGAAAAGGCAGAAAATTGGGAAATTAGCCAAATACATCAGGAAATTTCAATATTTTCCCCTAAAACCTGAAAAAGTCAGGGAATTTGATAAACTTTCATTGTGATCTCTAAGAGAGTTTGATCGTTATGCAACCATAAGTGAGAATCTTCCATGATTTGGCAAACCACGCATTTAAAAATATTCAGAGATTTATATCGGTTTCTATACATTTGAAATACACAATGTCTTTAAAATACTCTCCAAACAGTTTTCCCCACCATAATGTAATCTATTTTTTTAGTGTCCCTGTAAATTAACCGTACATACTTCCTATTCAATAACAAGCATATCATTTGCAAGAAAATCCGAGTACATCTACAGAGTGTGGACAGACGGCCAGGTAAACAGAATGCATAAGTAATTTTTAACAACTTTGTTGGAAAGTGTTGAAAAAACATAATTATTTATATCCATTTAAAAAGAGAAGAAATTACTAGAATTAAATTTGGTACTGCAGAAGACGCTATAATTTCTTTTACAATTCTATATATATTTTTATATGTACACATGTACACAATAAAATACAATGTAAAGAAAATTTAATACTTTTACTAAACGCAATAAGAAGTAATTTCTCTCTTGTAATTTCATTGTTAACTGTAAATTGCATTCACGAAATACTGCTATCAACTTATAAAAACTTCACGCGCCGCCACTGACTTGTGGATATACGTGTGTTTCATGTTATCTAATCGCTTTTTTCACTGATAGATTCAAAGTCTGCCTGATCATTCAGTGTGCTTGTACCCGGTCTACTATAAATGAGGCCGTCCACAAATGATATGTCACGCTTGGAGGAGGGGGGGGGGGGGGGATCATAAAATTGTGACAGTTTGTGACAAGGGGGTGGGAGGGGGTTAGAAGAAATGTGACATCACTCATTTTGGTTAAATAAAAGCATTTAAAATCAGCAGATTAAATTTTGAAACTATTTTCAAATTAAAATATGCTGTGTTTATAAAGAAAAGATAATGTAAAGTCATGTAATGTAACGATAAATAAATCTAAACATATTAAATTCTATTTAAATTCCAAAATACTAGTGTTTTCAGTTGCTCTTTCATATTAATATTTTATTACTATTGTACTATTATATATTAATTTATTTTTCGTTGTGAATCTTAATCATATTTTATGCAAATTAAAACACGAATTATTTTTATTGTTAGACTTTATACATGTCATTAAAACACATAGTTAAAGTTTAAAAATAAAATTTGAATTGCAATATGTTTAGGCAATATATCGTGACATGTGACAAGGGGGTATAGTGAAGTGTGCCTCTTTGTGACAAAGCTGGGGAAGGGTGAAAAGTATTGAAAAAAAGTGTGTCATCATATATACACAGCTCCAAGGATTTTTTATCTACATAAATTTTGCTCATTTATGATTTTCACTTTAAATAATTCATTAGGATCAAAAGGGGGGATCTTTATTCTATTCATATGCAGTTGAAATTTCCTAAATTTTATGTGGTGTAATAAGGCGATTCCATTGTTAGGTATGTGACATTTAGAGGTTCTATTTTGCAAAATGAGACAAATTTCAAAGTAGTGTAATTTAGATAGTGTTTTACTTTTTTTTAAATTACAGGACATTTATAGAATCATTTTTTGCAGTGACATCTTTAATCTAGAGTAATAACTTTTTTTAATAGTAAAGTTTTGTTACGTGTGGGATTCAGAAAAGTCATGTACGTAACAAAACTTTATTATTATTTTATTGTTATTGCTCTACGCTAAAGGTGTCACTACAAAAATGATTCCCCATGTGTCCTATAAAAATAAGTAAATAAATAAATAAATAAATAAATAAATAAAACACTATTTAAATTACATCACTTTCAAATTTGTCTCATTTTGCTCCCCCCCCCCCCCAAAAAAAAATTAAATAAATAAATAAATAAAATAAAAACTTTCTAAATGTCACGCACGTAACAGTGGAATCGCCCAGTATGTGCTGTTAAAATCTGTACGAATGTATTTCACATGTACTCGTATGAGAACAGAGTGAACTACGAGTTTAAGAATATATTAGTTACTCGTAAGGATCCGAGAATCTTATGACAACTCTTGAAAATTAAGTTAATTTCTGGGTTATTATATTTTAAAAAAATTTATGATAAATTCTAATGGAGTAATAGCATTATTCTGTTGCTGTTTGGGAAAAAAAAAAAAAAAAAAAAAAAAAAAAAAAGGCAACACGCGGAATGCACATGTCTTCTTCGGTATTTTAAAAAAAATCGAGCAAAGCGCCGTGAAAGATGAAATTTTCTGAGCAATAATTTGGCACATAAAGGGTTACAATAGGTGTTATTGAAAAAGGTATTCATTTTATCCATTTTAGTGCCTGAATAAAAATATCCTTACACAGTTAACTTTAGATGATTCGAAGTTATTGGGACCACAAAGAAAAATTCGAAATATCAAAAATTCAAATTTAATATATTCTCTCATAAAGAGAAGAGATAAAAACATTAACGCCACGATGAAGATTCAACACACAATTTTTTCTGAGGTTAATACTGCATCTTTTTTAGGTAGCTTTCATTACAAAAAGTAAAAAGCTACCTATTGCAGCCGTCCGGAGGAAAGCACTTCCGGAAAATTTTGGTATATTTTCACCGATCATGACCCCCAGACCCCAAAACCACCCTCCGTTCAAATGTTGACATATATATCTGATTTTTGTCATGCGATAACTAACTTATTTATGAACCGATTTGAATGAAACTTGGTATGTACATAGTACATACAAATGTCTCGACCGAGTTCATTGGTCAGTATCATCCGCCATTTTGTTACAAAATGGCGGCTATTTTAAATTTTTAAAAAAATTTAAAATTTAAAATTAAATGCGAAAAATCAAAATTTGAAAAATATTTTTCTTTTACGTGTTAGAACTTAAAACAACGATTCCAGAGCACTTTTTATTTTGTCTATGTCTTACAAAATGATTGAGTTTTAGCACTTTGAATTTTTCTTATGGCTGACATTTTGAAACGATCTGATTTTTGTCACGTGATAACACGCGTATTTATGAACCGATTTCAATGAAACTTGGTATGTACATAGTACATACAAATGTCTCGACCGAGTTCATTGGCCAGCATAATCCACCATTTTGTTTTCAAAATGGTGGCCATTTTAAATTTTTTTTAAAAAAATTAAATTTAAAATTAATTGCAAAACAATTAAAAGTTGAAAAATATTTTTCTTTTACGTGTTAAAACTTAAAACAACGATTCCAGAACACTTTTTATTTTGTCTATATCTTGAAAAATGATTGAGTTATAGCATTTTGAATTTTGTTTATGGCTGACATTTTGAAACGGTCTAATCTGAACGATCCATCATGTTGCTTTAAAATGGCATACATTTTATGATATCGTGGAATTTGGCGACTCTCTAAATCGCTTAAAATAAAACCAGGTTGAATAAAAGATGACTAATTTCTAAAAATTCCTATTAATATTCAGTCTTGACAAAAACTAGTAATCTTATAAAATCACTAATTTTATAAGATTATTTCCACTAATTTGAGCTTAGTATTTTTGAACAATGTAACTTACTTTAAAATAAATAAATAAATATATAAGTATATGAAAGCTACCTCTTCCTCCCGGCATTGCCGGAAGGACTTTTTCCACATAAAATCAAATATTTTTTACTAGCTCAATCAATCGTCATTTTTAATACAAAAAATCAAATTTTTTGTTTGAATGTTGTCTTTGAATAATAGCATATGATTCTAACTTATCAATTGATACAAAATAAAATCTTCTGCATAAGACTAACTTTAAAAGAATCTGTAAAATAAACTGTTAATAATTTCTTCCACCGTAGTTCAAAAAAGACTCGGGAATAATTTTTACCTCAAAATTTTTGGGACATTTGTCCGAAAAATTCGAATTATCCAAAATAAATTTGAAAGATCCACGATTTTTTTAAAATTATTTTAATATAGAATTCTAGTGACCGAGCAAAAAATTCGAATTATTCAGAATTTTGAATTAAACAAGTTCGAATTATTTAAGTTTCACTGTAATGAGATTATTTACCATTCTCGACTGTTTATCCAGAAAAATCAAGCACTTAGTCATAATTAATCCTTTCGGGTTTGGTGTTCTATTAATAATACATGTGTTTTAATTGAGTATTATTTTGTTTTAATAATTTTTGTTACAGCTTACATGTAATAATGTTAGTATGTGTCTATGTATTTACTATATACCTTCATATATGTTTAGACATTTAGTAATAATAATAATGATAAATATTTGATAAATTCTCTTTGCACTGCTTGTGACTCGTTTATTTAAAACATATATTTCACTCTTTAATATAAAAGTTACTTTTTTGAAGGAATCTTGTATAGTAAAGCGCAAAAAGTATCAGAAAGTTGTAATATCAGTTAATCTTTATTTTAATACAATAAAATTTAACTTACAATAAAGTAAGGTTCCTTTAATACAATAGGCCCCACCAGTGGCCGAGAGGTTCTGTCCTCTCAACTGGTAGACGGCAGGTCCAATCGCGGCTGTCGGCCTAACCGTTCGGAGTTTTCGTGGTTTTCTTCGAACCTTGCGTAAATACGGGTTAGGTTCCCTTAGAAAGACCCCCACGAAGGGCACCCCCCCCCTGGGCCTATATCCCATAGTGTAGATAATCGGCCGACAAAAAATACACACACACCTTTAATACAATATTGTATTAATACAATAAAGTTCTAAACATCTCCAAAAACTCTTCCTTAGCCTTCTGTCATATGAATATCAATTGAATAGTACGCAAACAAACAACATTCGTTATGTTTGAGACAATGAAATATTCTTTAAACTCTTATTAATCTATTTGAATAGATAGTGTTAATGTTATTAACGTAAAAGTATTTTTTTTTTCTTTCTAAAAAATGGAAAAAAAAAAAAAAACCCGACCCAAAAGGGTTAAATTATTTTCAAAGTAACGCTTTCTTTTTTTTTTCTTTTTAAAAAATTCTTTCCAGGAAGACCTTGACAGAAATTCTGGATAATGACTCCTGAATGCGATTCTTTCCGAAGGACGTGGTGGTGATAAGCGTTTTGTTTTGTTCTCGGTGGTTACGACCTATGTCGCTTCCTCATTTTGAAATATTCACTAGGTTAATCTACCTGCGTTTAAAAAAAAAAAAATGTTTATGGGCGAAGAGGTTAATGTGCGGGCGTTTCAATTGTTTTCCAACTTGATTTTTAACTGGTAACCCCATTCTCTTATGGTTAAATGTGTTTCTTCATTGCTTGCTTTATTTTATGAATAGTTTATTTCTTTTTTACTAGGTGCTTCTTGTGCGATTTTTTTTTTTTTTCGAGTTAATATGCTTCCAATTGTTTGTGTTACATTAGAATTGAATTTGTCCTATATAAATAAGTTTAATTTAAAGTTTTACCTTCGCAGATATCGTCGGTCTGCCCGGTTCAATATTTATCGCTCGTACAACCGCAATTTTGGAAATTCCGCTATCAGACTCGCTGTTCGACATTCTTAAAAATTAAAACATTCTAAAATTAATGCAAATTACATGTCTTTCGCCATTTCAGACCTTTCTGTTCCCTTTAAAAAACTTTTAGCAGTGTTTTTGTACGTCTATTATTTGTCATTATTATATTTTGTGTTATGTGATACTTGAAACCGAGTCACGAATAGCTTGGTGCTATTCGTGAAATAAAATAAATAAAAATAATAAGAAAACTTCTTCCTTTTTTAAAACTCTCAAAAAATAATTTAAAATTTAAATTAGTGTATCGTCATTTTTTTTTTTCTAAACTATTTAAAAATAGTTGTTGTTCTCGGTAGAGAATTGGGAAATCTGAAGTATATCTGAATCTTTTTAATGGTTGAATTCCACAACATATTTTATTTTATTCATTTTCTGATTGGTCCAAGTTTAGTGTCCAAAAAATGGAACTAAACACACAATCAGACATTTTAAAGAACATGTTTTTCGGGTTCTCTGACCCTAAAGTGTGTAAATGCGTCAAAAACCGGATTTCGAAAATTTTCACGAATCTTATACTTTCTTCTTGTAAAGATAGAAGAAAGTAAAAAGGATCTGAAGAGGAACAAATTTAAACTTTGAATGTTTATATTATTTTTCGTTGCGCTTAAAAATCGGCGCTTTTTGCATTCGACGCCAATTGAATAACTTCTGCCAACGCTATTCTGTGAAACAGAAAATAGGCGATATGCATGTCTGTAAATCTTGTAAAAATCCTTGCGTATACAATTTATGAATTTAGTCACATGAGGAAGTCCCAGGACGGAAGTGCCTCGTCATAAAAGGTGCGTGGATGATTTCTCTTTCCGATTGCGGTGAAAAGTCACTTTCGCTTTTTCTTTAAAAGCACTTGTCGTATGATTATTAATTTGTGTCATATTACATTATTGTGGAAGTTCCAATCATATTTTAAAAAGTATTCAATTTTAATATTAATAATCGCGCCTTGTTTCGTGACTGCAATTCATGGTTTTTCCCAGGGCTCGAAACTTACCGGTGTAAACCGGAACGATATTCTGACTCGTGTAATTATGAATAATATTCTTCCCGCTCGTGAAATTATGATAGATATCGTTCGGGTTCATGCAAATTATCAAAACTTACCGTTTTGATAAGTTCCTGAAATGCATTAATAATATTAATGATAATTAATTAGATATCCACTATCTAATGCTTGTTGCTAAAATAAAGGGCTAATATAGAAGATTTAAAGAATATAGAAAGAATATAAAATTATTTATGTCCAAAGATCTGAAACATGTATTATAAAGAGAAAATGTCGTTAGATTTCTTCAAAAAAAAAAAAAAAAAAAAGTTGGTTTAAACTGTGGTTAATACCAATTGGTTTAAATCATGCCAATCCTGTACCATTAGGGCCCGATTAACTCTGAAGATATGGGAAGCACAGTGTCGTTTCGGGGTCCCCTTTCATTCAAGGAATGTTTTCCAAATTCGACATACTTGGAATCTCACCGATTCTGCATGTATTATTCCGAAGCTTGGCTCAGTTCATTTCTGGTGTATTTCATTAAAGAACTTTTTTATTTTATATTTCCTTATATCCACTATATATGGCCAAAGGTGACCGGCCAGTTGCGATTTTAGACGTTTTGTTAAATATCTAGAAAAATGCATGATGAATTATTCTGAAAATCCAGGTGAGTAAACAGAATAGTACAGGTCATATATTTCTATGAAGATTATTTTCTCGAAATTTTATAGGGGACCGTTAAAAAATTAAAAAAGAATGTTAAGATCTTTTGCATAACCCTGAAAAAACTAGTGTACCTAAAGCATCCAAACTGTAGATTATGATTAAGTAGCTTATTTTAATAAAGTATGTTAATTTTTATGCGGATAGCATGTATACTCGTAGAGAAATTAAGGTTTTTATAAAAACCATCCCTAACTTTTTCAAGCTTTTTGCTTATGATTTTCAGAGATCGCAATATAAAAAAAAAAAAAAAAAAAAAAAAAAAATTCTTTTCAGAAAATATGACAAACAATATTCTACATAATACCCTGTAATGAGAATTAAAAAATAATAACAATTGTAAAGAAAATGAGCAGGTTTACCAAATAATTGTTCACTGCGCATGCGTCACCGCAATCAAAATGTAATTTGCATAATGTGTTATGAATATAGTCGTCTATAGAATAAGCTGAAAATCCGTTATTCCCAAACTATGGATATATTGGACATACTAGCAAAATGTTCTGTGTCAATCTGCAGTAAACGTAAATTTATTTGCAACATCAGATTATAAATTAATCCGTAAGATCTGAAATAATCTGCATTACCCGCCGCCGTGCTGCTCTGTTTCTGAAGTAAACTGTGCCTTGCTCGCATGTTGAGGTTAATTGGTGATGAGTGCATTGGTTGTTTTTCATTAATATTACTTACTTTTTTCGTTATATAAAATTGTACAAGATCACATATTTTTAATCTAAGACTTTTTTTATCGTGAGCAGTGGGATGTCTAACAGGTTGATTTAATTGTTTTTCCTGCGACTATTGAATACTGAGCTTAAGGGTCTACTTCACTCAAATGAAAAAAACCCGTTCGCTAATGCTAATCCTATGGAAGAAATTTATAAAGATAGCTCGGTTGCATTTTAATATTTTTAAATGGATTTGTTTTTTCATTGGATAGCTAAGATTGATCTGAATGCAGGCCGTTTTTCACTTTTTCGATTTTGGTTGCAGATATTTTTATGGGAGTGCTTTCGCTTTCCAAACCTGTTCCGAAATTGAAAGCGTCCTCATAAAAAACATCTGTAAATAAAATAAAAAAAGTAAAAGACAGACTGCATACAAATTAATCTCAGCTATCCAATGTAAAAAAAAAAAAAAAAAAAAAAAGCAACCTATATATTTTTATAAATTTCTTCCATAGGATTAGTATTACTAGCGAACGGGTCTTTTCATTTGAATGAAGTAGCTTTTTAACAGAAGCACCCTTGGTGACCCATCCAAATTATAATATTCTTCCGAGTCTGATAGTTTGATGTCCATTATAGAACTATATGCACGCCCTGTACTGATTGCATCAAAATGGAAGGGGGAGTCGAGCGGGGATCTTATCTAAAATTAGGCCACTTGACATGAAATGATCCTTTCCTAATATTTTGTTTGGTTCGACAGTGTTTTTTCCTGGTCCGAGGCGCTTATAACCGACCCGCATACGACTGTAGATTCTATTGGCCCATTCGGCGCATCCTAGTTACGCCCGTGCAATTTTAAAGCGTATGAGGAATTAAAACTACTATATGAAAAATAAAAGAACGACACGGATTTCTTCGGAAAACCCTCGAGCTTAATCTGAATTCATAAAAGAAACAAGTATTTTACGAGTGTTTCAAGGGGATGCAGTTTTCACTTTCACTTTTTTACTGACATGGACCACAAATAGAGATCCAGTCTAGAAAACATCGATTCAATTTACGTTTTCATATGCAATTTTTACTTAATGTTTTAATTGAAAAGCATTTTCAAATAATATTTTATCCTAGTAATTATAAATTAAATAAAGTCAAGTCTTTTTTATATTATTGCCGGTAAAATGTCATTGTCAAACTTTATTAATGAATCGTGACTGGGGAGTAGATTGTTCTGTGTGACTTAATTTGCTCATCTCTTTACCTGTTCAAGGCTACTGTCCGTCCCGTATTCCATTTCGCGTGGGTATGGCAGGACTGAAACTAAGGGAGGGGAAAATGCGTCCCGGGCTCCAGAACGAAGGGGCGCTAAATGAAGATTTTGTTGCTCGATTTTTCTCATGCCTTTGTTTAACACGGTATTTTTTAAATCGTCCTGTCTGGGGTATGCCAAACCATAGAAGAATCTAAA
The DNA here is from genome assembly GCA_964019185.1 of Maratus speculifer. Classification (NCBI taxonomy): domain Eukaryota; kingdom Metazoa; phylum Arthropoda; class Arachnida; order Araneae; family Salticidae; genus Maratus; species Maratus speculifer. The sequence continues at coordinate 2,533,030 of OZ025291.1, forward strand.
GATAAGGCATAAGAATCCTGTATAAAGCTGGATTTCTTTTTGTATTTTTTCCCCCTTCCATTTTTAAGATTTTAATGAATCAGTATTTGACAAAGCAGATTATGTTGTTCAGTATTATATAGCTAGTTTTTTGCGTTTTTTTTACTTATTTTTTTAAGTAGTAGGATGTTTCAGTCCCGTCCAAAAATAAACTCATTACAAAGAGATGTTGATATATTTTACAGTTTTGTATTAGAAAATTTTTACTATTTAAGGAAAGTATGCAATTTTCTGTTTATTTCAGATGTGAAAAGCTCATCTTTTTTTAGTCAATACATATAAATTTTTATTTTTATGTTCAATTTTTTTTTCATTCATAAGATGATGTATTCTAACCATATGAATAAATATTTTTCAAACTGAAGTTGTTGAGTCACGATGCGTTAAATATAATCTAAGGGGTGGGTAGAAAAAGCGAAAGAACCATTGTTTGCATTTCCGAAATAGTTTTAGCTATTTTTGTCACCTGCGAACCAACATTTGTCGAAGTCTAATATACCACCGAGAAGGATCGTTTTAAAATGTGTGGCACGCATGCATAATTCTCAAAAGCCTGTAATTCCAAACTGTATTGTTCCGTATTTTCAGTAGATTCTGTTGAACACAATTCAATAAATCTAAGGCGAAGGGCCTGCCTTATCTCTTTGCATCATCCTTCGTTCACAGCGTGAAAAAGAGAGAAAGAAAAAGGAAGGGAGTGAAGGCCAGAAAATGTGAATTTGACCGTTCAGTGACAATGCGGGAAAAATCACTTTACTGGGAACTCGCCCGCTTACGTTGTTCTGTTCGGCCTTGTCCATGACTTTTTCCAAACAGCAGTCGGTGGTGGTGGTGAGAGTACTCGTAGATTAACCGTTTAAACGCCAGTGTTTCCAAATGGGAACATTGCATTATTTGTAATACAAAACATACATTTTCCAATACAATAACGATGTCCTTACTTTTAACTATAAAATATAAGGTTGATTTATACTTTTGAAAAAAAAAAAATAAATATGTTTAAGCATTTATTACAGATATAAGGAAAATGTAAATTAATTAATTTGCATAAAAAATATATTATTTGCTTTTATCGGTTTCTCTATATTACTTTCATTTGATCGCTAGGAATCTAAATGTTTTTGGAATTCGAGAAAATACTCAACAACATTATATAATAGCATATAGCGGAAAACAATTTGTTCTATTTGCATAGATTGGCAATCAATAATCATGTCCCAAAATGCGAACGCTAAAATGAAAACAAGCAAAAAAACAGCTGTTTTTTGAAGCTGTAATTTAAGAAAAACAAAATTATAATTACATTGCGATATTAATTCGGCTTGTAAAAGATTAAGTCAATGTATTGCTGCGAAAATGATCAAAAAATTACTTATTGAATATTAAGTAACTTTCAGCCGAAATCAGTTATTTGTATATCTATCTATCTGTTGGAGTATAGAACCCATAAACCCAAAATTTTACGTCTTAAAAATCACATTTGAAAAAAAGACTTATGTTATAAACAGGTTCCGTTTACACAGTGTTTATGGAACAAAAAACAGCAAAGCGTGTAAAAACATAATCGCTATAACAGCAATTAAAAGCAGTTTTATGCAAGTTTTCGCCTAGGCAGGTAAATTTGTAAGGCATTGTTTTCGAAAGGGCTATAAAATGTTCTCTTCTACATAGGTTACATCTTCATAGGTTTAACATAGGTTCTTCTCGATACAAAGTAATAAATAGTATGATTAAAAAAAAAAAATCCTGAAAATTGAAGCATTCCTCTTAGTGGTTACATAGGATCACCTTTGGAGCCCCTAAAAATCGGAGCATTTTTATGGACCTTGTCTATGATACTTAGGAATAAATGTCAATATTAGCACCAGCCTAAATCCACTGAATGAGAAAAAGTCGTTATGTGAAACATTGTCTGTCAGCAGCCAACTTATGGCCACTTTCACTAGAAGGCGAAAGTAAAATTTTCTTGCTCTGTGGAACGTAATCAGGGATTTTACTTTTCTTGTTGCAATAGGTTTACATTAAGATATATATATTTTAGCTATTCAACTAACTTAACTAAACTCTGTCGCATTACAATCCATGGAGGATCAGCACCGACAATGCTCATCCCTGTTTACTAGACCCTGCAACCCGAGGTGCTATGCTGTTTATGTCCCGGCCAAGTGGTTAGCTTACCGTGAGAGACTCCGTGTTTAATTCCCAAGCAAGTTTGGTTCTCACTTTATCGACTCCGAAGGGATGAAAAGCTAAGTGCACCGTGCCCAATCGGGAGTCGAACTCACGACCTGCGGCGCCGCAATCAGGATGATCTGACCACTACGCAAATGGGCTTAATTTCAGATTAATACTAATAGAATTTTTAACAAAAGTTTACTGTTTAGTACGTTTAAATAATATATATATATATATATATATATATGACCTAGTTTAAAGAGTGGCCGGAACTGACACCACTGGCCATTAATGAAATTTCCCAATTTTCCCTTTTTTACTGAGCGTGTGAAGTAGCCTTTTGGTACTATTTTTATTAAAATCAATCTATCCGTTAAAACATTTAACCATAAAATAAGCAATCTTGCATTATCCGCTGTCATAAACGTTACAGCTAATTTTCCTCTTTCTGCGAGCAGCCCGGTGAAAAAAAAAAAAAAAAAAAAAAAAAAAGGAGTGCGAAGGCCAAAAAATGAGTTTGACCGTTTAACGAGAATGCGGGGGAAAAGCACCTACTAGGAACTCGCTCGATTACGTTGTTCTGTCCGGCCTTGTCCCTGACTTGTTTTTAAACCAAACTGGGATGGAGGGACGTGTTTTATGCCCAGTTTTCGTCCGCATCTCTTCCAGATGGAGATGGAAATTCGGTGGCAGACAAGGTCGTGCACCGGCCGCACAAAGAGCTGAAACAAATACTAATGTAGTTACATGAGATTTAAGTGGCTTTTAATTTCTTTGAACCGAATTGCAAAAGAGCTAATGGCTTCTGCTTTTTTATTGTTTATGGAGTGTATCGACGTGCAGGTCTGTGGGGAAAGGCGCGGTGGGCTGGTTCTAACAAACAAGGCCCGCATTTTGTTCAGGGTTGGCAAGTTGGCCCAACCAAGAAAAATCCACCCATCATTCTTTTAGCATAATACATCTCAGAAAAGTAATTTAGTTCAAATAACCAATTTTTACTTAACTAATCTATGTAATATGCACTTTCACAGTTTTAAGTAGCATTTTCGCCACTTAATTGAATCACTTTATTAAATGAAATCTGATTGAGTAAAGCGGCGGATTCCGAAATACACCAAAACGTTTAAATATTAAGCTTGGTTTTGATACATATAAGCGGTAATTCTAGCTATCTTTCTTAGCTCTGGAAGGGGTTTTAACACCAAAACTCCCTTTTTTGGTTGCGCCACTGTATAAATTAACATGGGATTTCCCAGTCTGCAAGGGAGAAACCCGCTTCATTAAACCGTCTTCTCATATGTGTGTAGAAACAAAATGGAATAATTTCAAACGAAAATAACTTTGTTATCTGTCAACTATCAATATGTTACATAAAGATTTTATCTGATTACTGAAATGTCTGATTGATTTAACGGTTCTTGATATGAAATTTATCCGGTATTATGTCTGTAACTCTGTATTCTAATCTTTCATCGCTTACGAAATTTTGTTACATTTAAATCGTAATAGTGAGCAATTTAATTTATCATGTTGAGATTTTTTAAAAATGGGATAGAATTGATTAAAAAACGTAATTAATAAGAAAAAAATGTTTTTACTTTTTTCTATCTTTACAAGAAGAAAGTATTGGATTCTTGAAAATTTTCGACTTCCGGTTTTCGACGGATTTATACGTTTCAGAAGGTCCTGAGCACGTTTTGACTATTTTTAGAAAATGTATGTCTGTGAGTCTGTCCGTCTGTCTGTGAGTGTCTGTATGTGACAAAAAATTTGTGGGCGCTCTATCTCAAGAACTACTGCTCGAAATTTAATAAAATTTTATATTCAGTTAGACCTTGATATGAATTAGTGCCTATTGGTTTTTGGTGAAAATTGGCCTGCAGGTGGCGCTGCTATACTACGTTTTTCATGATTTTCAAGATTGCTATATCTCAAGAACTAATGCACAGAATTTCACCAAACTTCAGATTCCGCGATACCTTGAGATACATAGCCGCTGATAAGGTTTTGGTCTGAACTGCCCTATAGGTGGCGCTGCTATGCTACATTTTACACGATTTTTGCGATAGCTATATCTCAAGAACTAATGCAGAATGCAGAGAACTTCATCAAATTTTAGATTCTGTTACACTAGAATATATAACATAATTAGACGCTGATTACATTTTGGTATTAACCTTGCAACAGGTGGTGCAGCTATGCTGCATTTTGTACGATTTTTCCGATAGTTATATCGCAACAACCAAAGCACAGAATTTCATCAAACTTCAGATTTTGTTACAAAATGACATATAACATAATTACACGATGATTACGTTTTGTTATAAATCCTTCAACTGATGGTGCTGCTGTGCTATATTTTACACGGTTTTTTTTTTTAAACTAGCTATATCTCAAGAACAGAATTTCTTCAAACTTCAGATTCTTTCACACCATAACATAATTAGACGCTTTTTTACGTTTTGGCATAAATTGTCCAAGATATGGTGTTGCTGTGCTACGTTTTGCAAATTTTTTGTTATAACTATATCTCAAGAACTAATGGACGAAATTCCATCAAATTTCAGATTCTGTTAGGTCTTGGCATAAATAGATGCTTATTAGGTTTTAGTATGAATTACCCAACATGAGGCACTACTAAGCTCAATTTCTCAGAATATTAATTAAATTTTGCGTTTTAGGCTTTTCGGATACCAGAATCTCATTAGGCTAGGTCAAATGTTCAAGGAAATTCGATAGTGGGTAACTTTAGGGTTACCACTTTTTTTTTTTTTTTTAATATTAAAATGTATTTATGAGATAGAAGAAAGTTTTGGGATTGACACATCCAACTAGTTTTTTATTCTCAACAATAAGTCCTCCTCAGTTATGCAAAGAAAAAAACGAGTGAAAATTCTCCAAGATTTTCCAAAAAGATTGAAAATGTGCTTTATTATTATTATTTTTTTTAATCTAGAGATTAATACGTAATGCAAATATTAATTTAAGAAAATAATAGGAAATAACAATATGAAAATATATGGCAAGACTTTCATTAATAGAAAATTATGTTTTTTAAAAATTTTGTCTAATTCTTACAGACGTAATGTGTTTATTCGAAAATTTCCACTTTTTGCTGCAGTAAGATCTTTTCAAAAACTGCCTATCTGCATTTTTAAAACTGAACGAGTTATCTCCATTAGATATCCATCATTTTAACTTACCCATCATAGGTAGTATAGGGTAAGTCTTGCAATCGTTTTGAAAATCAAAAATTTTTTTTGACGGATTTACGCGTTTCAGATACTGGAGATTCCGAAAAACATGTTTTTAGAAAAAAAAAAAATTGCCGTCCGTCCGTCTGTGTCTGTCTGTCTGTCTGTAACCGCTCTATCTCCCGAGCAAATTAAGATAGAGACTCGAAATTTTGTATGTACTTAGTATGTAAGAACGGGACGAAGCCTATTTAATATCAGTAACCTCGATTATCCGGAACTGTTTTTTTCGGACTCTCGAAAAAATCGTTCTGATGAAAGGTATATAAAAATTTTCGAATATTTTTATTTTAAGGAGTGGACATAAAAGGCAATAAAATAACACAAATTTTGTATAAAGAACGAAGTCGATCGGATTATTAGTTGCCGAGATATCTGTAATCCTGTTTTTCACATTCTTCGATTTTTCATGACCCTGTATTTCATTCAAATTTCAATACAAAGATATATTTTAATTGGAAACGAGACGCTTAATTCGACGCAGTAATTTTCTAGTTAATATGATTATTGTTTTTGGAGTTATAAGGATGTTTCTTTTATGCAATCTGGTACTTACATGAGTATTTTGGCGTTTTGTATAATTTGTCGAAATGGGTTCATCAGCAATTCATTATAGAGCATATATATAGAGCTATGTATATTAAAAGTATTAAAATGCATGTTTAAGTTTTGTTTTAGAATTGCAATGCATTTTATAAATAGTTTACACATGTTTTATTTTCATATTTTATATTATGCATATCTATGATGGGTAAGTCTTACGGTGGCCCCCAACGACTAGTTTGAATGGTCCCTGTTTACACTTTTTTGTTTTACTGATGAAATAGCTTTTTAAATGCTAAGAGGGGGGGGGGGGAGTGTATCAGTTTGTTCTCTCTATTATAACTTAGTACATTTTTAGATGCACATATTGTAAATTTCTTCTTAGAGCAGAAAGAAATATTTTCTTAAGATATTTCTTTTCTTAAAGAATTGAAGCGCCTTTTAACCTTTTTGAAACATCCAATGTGTGAATGGAATTTTATTTCTGCTAACGTTCGTTCGTCAGAAATTAAACTGCAGAATCGCATTATGTCTTCATATACGGCCCGTGAACTTTTGGCAATCTTTTACTTTCAAGCCAATTTCCCATGTGTCAGAGTTTGTTCAGACGCAAGTGTGTCAATACAAGACAGAAATTCTTCCCATTTTCTGTTGACTCTACTGTTCTGCGGCCTTCACCTAATGTGATCTCAGCTTCAGATCGATATTAAAACATTGAGATATTCAATGTATGCAAAAATACTCTACCTTGAAAAAATGTTTGCATTCCAATAAGAATTTTTGATTTTCACTTTCGTAGATGTTGAATTTCGATGTTTGGTTTGAAACACCGTTTATAGTAAGGCGTAAAAAGAAAAAAGAAAGAAAGAAAGAAAAAGAGGGCTTTTAAATTTAAAAATGTGTTGAAATTGAATTCATGTTCTTCAGGTAATTCTTGAAATACGTTTGCCTGCTATGCATTTTACTATAAAATTTTAACTCCTCAGCAAACATCCTATTGACTTCAGCGTTTTGAAGTTAGCAGAGAATTTTAGAACAGATCTAGAGACTTGGCTGTTCCTTCAAGGGATATGGAGGGGTCCAAACGAAAATTGGTCTGATTGCGATGGTTTGAATGAAGTTAATTCTACAATCAAAGGTTGAAATGATTGTAAGGCAGACACAATGATAAATCTACGAGTGAACCACTAGTGGTATTAATTTTTGTCTTATGCTTCACTTCCGACACACATGAATCATTAGATTCCCCTATTTTCCTACACTCTTCCATAAAGTCAAGTTTTTTTTTTCCTTGTGATCGATACCTTAAGTTTTTGTGCTGTCAAATTATTTTGGCAGGAATTTATTGCAGTTGTAAAAGAAGTGTGTCTTAATGTAATTCGTACGCTTGTTAATTAATTCAAAGTAAAACAATTCATATGAAATAACTCTGCACTGAAATACAAGAATTCGATCTATTTTTTAAAATTACAATAACATCACAACATACTATAAACAAACACTCCCAACTCCAACTTTATTGTATCCGGATGATTGAGGCATGTGATTCTTCAAGGGCATTTGAATGATGAAAATGGATGACAATTGCAATACTCCAAGAAATGCTGTGTAATTTAATTTAGTGATGGAACAAGCAGAATTAACCAATCCATTCTCTAAAAATATCCGCAAAACTTTTCAACTTCGACAAATTTGTAGGCAGGATACGATAAATCTTGACCGAATTTTTACTACATTGGTTATTATATTGAACGCGAAGGTGGACGCAAAATTTATAGAAGAATCTTTTTTTAAATTATTGAAGCAAACTGTCTTCCATCTTTAGAACCGATACATAAATAAAAAAATAATTCTTTTTAATAAAATCATTATATATATATATATTGGCACTTTCCAACAAAGTTAAAAAGTGTGTATGCATTCGGTTTGTCTGGCCGTCTGTCCACGCTGTAATTCCTGTAAATATACTCTGATTTTCATGCAATTGATAAAGCTTATTGAGGGTCACCAAAGCATGTTTAATATTGCATGTGAAGTATGTACGATTAATGGTTCATTTACATAGGCACTCAAAAAAATTCTTCTTCTAGTACTTCTATAAAACTTTCAACAGCACTTTCATGAAGAACCGTCTCTTTAAATCAAGAGGAGTGTTGTCAAGTTAAATGCAGCAAATAGCATAAAAGTACAATTTTTTTTTTTCATTCATTAAATTAAATGTGTGTAAATTAACTACCTGTTGCTAACTCTTACAGGATCAAAGTACTTCTGCGACTATAACAGTAAAGTGAAGTGATTAAATGACACCAGAGTTTACGAACACAACTATTTGAAATTAAACAAGGTTTTCTTTAAGTAAATTACAAAGCAAAATTTTATTTCGTAATTCTGGTTTCATTGTCGTAATTCGGGATTAAATTTAAGTATGTAAAAATATCATACCAGTTTTCGAGAGACTTTCTTAAAAGTTCTAACGCAGCTATAGGCTCTCTGGCCTAATCTGCCACTTTGGTTATGCAACGTACGTGGGTTATTCCAACACTATATGAGGGAACGGGAGTACCGAAATTTCAACTCTGTACGCCATCGGGTCGGCATGAGCACTACTTCGTAGTACAGTGAAATAATTTAAAAGCGAAACGAAAACTATTTCATCTATATTTTTTAAGTGCGTTCGTAATTATATAAGTATGTAGCACCTATATTCGTCGTCTGGTCCATTCGTCTGTCCGCATGTAACAGCGCAAACACTACACAACCGAATGGTTTGAAATTGTTACATAATTTAATCGAGTTGTTTATTACACAGACAGATAAAAGTATTTCGTTATATTATTGCCAATGGGGGAAAAACAGTTTCAAGTGCATTTTAATAATGTCACATTCTTTAGAACATGATGAAATTGATACGCATTTATGAAGTACAGTAAATATACATTCTGTAGAAGATGTGGTGTAAACACTATTTGTTATTAATTTACAGGACTACACAAAAGACAAAAGTATGTTTCATTATATAATGATATAGGGTTAAACATTGTTTGGTGCGTATTTTAATTATATTAAATTATTTAGCATTTTTTGAAATTGATATGTGTTGCTCAGGTTTACTAGAAATTACTTATATTATATTGTATATTTATCGTCGTCAGTTATTTAAATCGTACTATAAATTGCGACCTAAACAAAAATCTCACTGTCAGTCACCACTGTCAGTCTGACGTGGCACTCAACGTGTTAAATATTGCCTGTTGTTTGCTTGGCTGCTTATTCAAAGTTAAATTTTTTCTTTTCAAGTTATTTGTTTACTTTAAAAAAAATTGACAATTTTGACGTAAATTTCATATTTTTGTTATTCATGACAGCTTTTTAAAGAGTATTATGCCATATGGCGGAAAAAATTATCTCCATTTATTTAAGTATAAGATATGGAAACAGAGAGTATCTAGCGACTTGACTACGAAGCAGGTGTGATACTGTGCTTGCGATCTGCTGAAGTGTACCATCTGCTTGTCAATAAACGATTGTATTTTTCTCCTGAACACACACCTTACTTGCTTTTTACAATCTGAAACTAGCAAATTGACGTCAGAATCGTCATGCATGTTACTCCTACAGTATCACATTTATGCATTACTTTTTCCTGTAATTTGTTCATCGTTTTGTCTTTTTTTGATTGTTCAAAATATTAATCGGTATTTTTTGTGTCGGTACTTGAAATAATTTGTTTATAAATAAGTTTTTAGTCTTATCCATACGATCTGGTGCGGGATATTTGTAACCATCCTATTCGCGTTTGAAATGAAATAGACGCCCTCTCGCGGACAAAGTCTGAAACGAAATAGAACTGATACCGTGAGCATCTTCCGCTGAAATCAGTGTTTAAAAGGCCGATAAATAAATAAACAGTTCTATAATGCATGCAACGTTGGGTTCTTTGTATTAAAATTATCTAAAATCAAAATTTTATACACAAAGTTTAGATCTATAATATAAAAAAGTACATTTGACTTACTCATGGGAAAATAACATGACAGCAACACAATGCTTGCATGATTCGCTTGCTCCAGCTTTGCAAGAGCAAGAAATTTTTTTTATTTTCAAATTTTTGTTTTCCTTTACTAGCAAACCTGAAATAATATGGGGATTTCCTTTTGTTTGGCTTGTTTGTAAACACGAGCCTACAATCTCTATTTCTTCTTCTTTGCATTCTTTAATGCCGCACATTACTAATCTCTTTGAATCAATAATTGCTTCAGCTTCTCTAAAGCAATTACTAGATTTTCCAGCATCTAGAAATTCTAAAATTGTCGATATTTGTAATTTATCTCCCATAATTAAATAAAAAAGATAAAAAACTGTACTTTAAATAGCTCTTTAAACGGGTTTCTCTATGCTACAGCATGGAACAAACAGCACTACGTAAACAAACGATTATCAGGTCTATACAACGCCATCTTTCGGTCATTACAAACGCGAATATGTTCGTAATAAATAGATAATTGCGGAAATTTTTTTTAAACAAATTGTACACGAAATTAATAATGCTTTTTGTAAATAAAAAGTTTTTAGGTGCGTTCGTAATTATGTAAATACGTATACGGAAAGTCGTTGTTCAATCTGTCCGTTTGTCTCCGCGTATAACAACGCAAAAACTACCCAACCGAATCGTTTGAATTTTAAAATATATAATTATTACATAGTTTTGTCGTGTCATTTCAAATTTTATGAAAATTTTATGTATAAATCAAATACAGGGACAATCAAAATATTCCATTACATTATGGTCAAAGGGAAAAAATAGTTTGAAGTGCATTTTAATGATGTCACACTCTTTCGAACTCATGCGCATCTATGAAATATATACTAAGTATACATTCAATCTGTGGTGCAAAGACTTTTTTTTTTTTATTTACAAGGCCATTCAAAAGTATTCTATTAGATGATGGTATAGGGGGAAATATTGTTTGGTGTGCGTTTTAATTATATTAAACTATTTCACATTTTGTGAAATTGATATACGTTGCTGAGGTTTACTATAAGTTAATTCTTGTATAATATAAAACAGATACTATTTATAGGGACACACAAAAGATTCTGATACGGTATTGTATTCGAAGTACTGTATATTTTAAAAGTTTTTTACAGTATGAACGCACCTCATTTCTACGTCTGTCATTCAATTTTCGACTTGTTTAGATTTTATTTTGACTGGCAATACTTTGATGTACAGTGAACTCTCGCTAAGCTTCTCTGCTTAAGATGTATTTGCGCTTAAGGAAGGCAGTTTCGTATTCGCCAACTACCGATTTGTTAAATCAGTCTTAATTTAAAAATGTATCTAAAAATCAAATTATTATACATATTGTTCTGGATATCTTAGACACTAACGCAAATAATTATTCATGTGAAAAAAATTTTATATTCAAAATCCAGGTTATAAAGGACTAAACTGGATCGCAAGAGCTGTGGAGTCGGTGGGAAAAATCTCCCAATACGGGTTGGCTAATATACCAGTGTTGCTGTTAGTTAAAATTATGAGGGAACGAAAGAAAAATAAGGCGAAATTTTCAATATTTCGATATTAATTCAGTTCTAAGAGCTTTGAAAGAAAAAAAAAGGGAAAAAATATTTTACATTTTTCTAATTTTTCAACTTTACGACCCACATACCCGAAGAATCCAACTATCGAAATCAAAACAAAAAAACAAAATTTCCTATTTCGGATCCGTGGACTTGAAAAGAGGAAATCTTTACAATTTCGATATTAATTCGTGTCCTCCAGAAAGGAAAAATTTCGACAAAAAAAAAAAAAAAAAAAAAAAAAAAAATGAAAATTTTACTAATTCGGACATAATTTGAGATCTACGAGAATTTTTAATTAAAAACGGTTTTTATGTACTGTTTACTCCGTGCAGTTTATTAGAAATCTTTAACGTGGGTAGTCCGATACAAATAACAATTCCTTTTAGGGATTTAAAATTGCATGTAACTGGTTTAATTTCCCTTCGAACTGTCTAACCCCTTCCCCCCCCCAAAAAAAAATCTGAGTCGGCTTGTTTTTTAGCGACTCCGACTCCGAGTCTTTTGCTCAAAAATGGACCCCACTCCGACTCCTCAGTCCTGTTAAAAAGTCATCTCTCATGCTCTGTAAAGTTATGAAAGTTTATTCGTTCAATCATTAATTTATTTATTTTGCTTTTAACTGCCAATGCGGATACATACATAAGGTCGTGTTTCTCGAGATCATTTATCACTTTGAAGTATGCTTACTGTTTGTATAAAATTACACTGATTGCGCTTGTATGAGTAACAGATGATTGGATCGCATGCGCTTTTTACGTCCTGAAACTCGACTCCTCAACTTCGTGTGTCGAAGCACGTCACGATTTCGGTTGCTAGAGCAACAAAAAATGATCCCCGGGGAGGTTGACGAGAATACTATTTCGAGAGTTATACTTTTTAATAAATGGGTCCCTTTGTACAGATTTACCGTTTCGTGATTTATGGGCAATGACTCTTTCCATCTATTCCTGTCATCGTATCTATTTCATTTTTATTTTTCGTTCGCCGAACATATACAGGTATATTTATCCCCAAATCTATTTTCAAGGTATACGTGATGTTTGTTATTCTGTATCCTAAATTAATAAGGGAAAATGTAAATAAACAAGTGTGGTGGAATTATTTTAAAAAAATTACTTTATGTAGAAGATAAAATTATTTTGAAATACTACCTCAACCCTTGTTCCGTGGTATAATTACCAGGTGATCGTTTTTTATGTATGGAAGAAATCATTCAAATTAAAGACCTAACAGTTTTTAATAGAGAAAACTAGCGAGCTTCGCCCGCTAGCGGCCCCTTTCTGAAAAAAATAATCTCTAAAAGTGTTTCTAATTTTTGCAGATTTTGCAATATTGTAGCGTATTACTTGCAATGTTATTACAGCATGAATATCAGACTAACAGTAGGGCTTTTTTTCAAATAACAAATTTTTTAATCATAAAATTCATAATTTGGCAGTACATAAAATGGATACATTATATGATCATCCTAATGCTTTTTAGTACAATTCTACGATTGTTAATTTAAGATTGGCAAAAGAAATGAAACCAAAATCTCTGCATTTAAAAACATTTATATAATGCGTTACCAAAATTTTGAAATATGCACTATGCTAATAAAAAACGCACTGTGAAAGATTTGCTTAATTAAATCAGTCATAAAAAAGAAGAAAAACTTGAATACATTAAGAAGAAATTTGTTAGATAATATTGGTCATAAAAATCAATGCATATAGAACAAATGGTAGAAACACTAAATGCAAATAAATCTACTTACACAATCTGTATTTTTAATCAGTTTTAGTCCATATACTTCACTAATATGCCTGAATGTTAAAAAATATTCACAATATAATTAGTAGAAATTTAATTAAGTTTTCTGTGATATTTCATCAGGAACAATTTTTAAAGCAGGCGCTTCGTATAAAGTTTCGAGTTGAAACACTGGAAAGAGTTGAGTTGTTTCGATGCTCCCTACATGATAATCAATTTCGTGCGGGAAAATGTCGAATACAAATCTTAGTTTTGTTCGTGCTCGTAAATATTCCTCCCGTACGTCAAAGTGCATTAAGAAAAATACTTTCTTATTAATTTTCATAATTGTTTTTTCATTACTTAAAATTGTTCTTTTACGTGGATATAAAAAAACCCATTGATTTTTTCATATCGACGTAGCTTGGCTAAGTGCACGCATGCGGAATGCGAAAAACATTGTTTCTGTTTATACAAAAGATGAAGATTTAATATTTATAAAAATATGTTTGTTGTTCTGCAAATGGTTACACCTACTATTTTATTTAAAAGATAGTTCTGATAGCGATATTTTTCCAAAAATTTCATACCTCATTAAAAGTGGATTACCAAGAATGGTATTAGCCGATTTTAAGGAAATATTGAAATTAAGTAAAAGTTGTTCCTAAAAATATGAAACAAAAAAAAAAGAAGTTCGTTCTTTTTCCGTAATTTCGCGGTTTTTATTTATTTAAAAATACTTCTAACTCTTGTATCGTTTCAAAATAGTGGTGATGCAACTTGTACCACGGTATTCTCTAACTGCTTTTATGAAGATTTTAAAGAAATGTCAAATTTTAAAATGTATTTATTTGCAATAATGTTCTCTAACGATATTTTAAAAATATACGGATTATCGAGTGTCGTATTAGTGAGGTCGCAATGTATTACTATTACACACTTTGAAAAAAACCTCGAGTATAATTTTCGTGTAAAAATATGCATATTTTGTACAAAAATTTTAATTTTTAGTTTTTTTCTTTTTCACATTTAATAATTTAAATTAAAAAATTCGCCTATTATATATTTAAAATACAGTTACGGCCTCCCGATTTTTTCAAAAATTTTATGCAAGGTGTAAAACCAGTACCCCAAATACACATATAAAGATCATTGAAGAATACAGGATTTAAGGGCTACTTTTACCTAAAAATATGGCAGAAAAAAAAAATCGCCCGTTTTACGCCGTAATTTCGCGGTTTTTACAGATTTAAAAAGACTTCTAACCGTTGTATCTTTTTGAAATTTTGACACAACTCAAAACGATGTATTCACTAAGAGGTGTATAAAGATGGAATAGAAATATTGAAAATTAGGGATTTTATTCATATAAATATCAGCGGAAAATGTGTCGAAAAAGCAAATAAAATTGTACGATCGGAGACTCTTTTTCTCGATTTTTTTTTCAAAGGTTTAATATTAGAATATTTCAAAAATAAACACACCGTTGGAAATTAGACAGAACCGTCCTTGAGGCGGTATTTTTTTTTCTTTGTCGTGCCTCCAAAATTAAAAAGAATGGAATCGTTTTAAAATTCGATAGTTTTCGGTCGAAAATTCCGCGGAGAAAAATGGTAAATGAAAGCTTTCGGAAAAATGTTTTTTTCAAAAGGTTAATGTTCGTATTTCTTGAAACCGAATAGACCGTCAGAAAGGTCTTTAAATTTCCTTCAAGAATATGTAATTTGTTTTAAAATCCGTGAATCTGCAGCGCGGATGCGACGTTATATAAAACTCCTTAATTTTCGTATTTTCGACACCATCGTGGTTCTTCATCCGCGGAAAGCTAGTTTCGACTGAGAGCTCCATCAGAGAACCGTCTTGGAACTTGGATTTTTTGTCACGTTTCCCGGGTAGTTTTTAATTAATATCTCGGGTAATTACCAGGCGATTTTCTCGAAATTCATTATCACAAAAGGCCGAATCGTCCCGAGTCGATAGACACCCAGAGCGCCACTCCACTCGGCCGTTGAGAAAAGTTTTTAGCGGTACAGACAGACAGACGTTTACTGCGGTTAATAGTATAGATCAGGGCTGTCCAACCTTTGACTAAGCAGGGGCGCATCTCAGCTTTTGGCAAGCAATGAAGGGCGCCATTATTAAAATGGCTCAAAACATGCACATAATATTAGCAGCAGTACATATAGGCAAATGCATAATACTGTAGAGACATAATGTATGGATCTAAAGTGCCATGCAAAAAAAGAAAAAAAAATTCAAAATTACTGTAAATTGTAATAAATTTCGAATAATACATTTTTCTGAGAGGGGTTATATTAAACATTTTTGAATTGGAAGGAGTCAGAAAATGAAATATCACCTATTATTAAAATAAAATACATTTAGATATATTGTTACACTATAATAATTAAATACTGTGTAGTAACTGTATTTTTTTTCTTTTTGAGGTATAATTTTCCCATTATAAAAAGTACAGTAAGAAAGTCGTGGTTGATTCGAAAGAGAGAGCCTGAAAGAGTTTTCATTTGTGAAAATCTTTTCGCATGATTTTATAGAAATTTTTTTTAAACAAAGTCTCAGGTATCAAAGGTCTGGGACAGAAAAAGGCAGCCTTTATCTATCTTATAAAACCGCCAAATGCCTAATGAAACAACGTCAATAACGATAACAAACATGATGAATTTCCATTCATGAAGGAGGGGGAGGATCGCTTATTTATTTTTTTTACATTTTATTTCTTAACATATTAAAAAATGTATTGCCGACATTTATTAATTTCTATTGGCATAATTTCCATAAAGATACACAAAAAGTATTACTAGAAATTAGTGATAAAACACGACAGCACATGATTTCTTTCTTGAAAAACTAATTATGTGCTATTGACTTCATTTTAATACATTGTGTACTTTATAATTGTTGAGGCGTGAAATGCCTGTACATATTTTTAAAACATTTCGCAAGAGAGTATCAAGGATTTTAAATAAAGAATCCTTTACAAGGGAATTTTAAATAAAAAAAAAAGATTAGTAACTAGAAACCTTTAAAAGGGCGCCAAGAAAACCTGCAAGGGCGCCATGGCGCCCGCGGGCGCCGCGTTGGACAGCCCTGGTATAGATTATACATATAGTAAACTGCATTAAACAATTCTACTCGCACCGGGCAGGGAAAAAAAATTACAATCAGTAGCGCCAACTTATATGAGCCCATGGGGCCCAAGCCCACCCAATAATTTTGAATTATCGCACATCCAATTTTCATTGTTCCAATTATTTATTTCATTATTATTTTATTATTCATTTTTCTAGTTAGAATAAATTTCATTTTGTCAATGGCCATGTGTTTTAATTCTCTGACACCCATAAATCCTAAATGAGTGAAAGGTTTTGCTTCGTGTTTAACTTCAATAATTTAATTTGTAATCATGTTCATGATATCATGACATTACAATAAATATCAGAGTCTTTATAAGGAAAAATGAATGAGAATATAATTTAATAAAATTGCAAATTTATTAAAATTGATAGTTAGACTTAAAATTCTCTTCTTTTACCATCTATCAACCCTTCAAAGAAAAATTAGTCGTACTATTTTACAAAATTATTTTTGAGCCCTCACAATATTTTTGAGCCAACCCAATATTTTTCAAAAGTTGGCGCCCCTGGTCACAATACATATTTTTGTTTTCTCCGTGACTTGGCATATCCACTTTTGCCTTAGATGAACTTTAGCTGGAACAGAAATAGTAATGTTTTTCAGGAATTGAAACATATATGGTTTAAAAATAGTAATGTTTTTCAGGAATTGAAACATATATGGTTTAACAATTGCACGAACCGGAAAAACATTTGTCAGAATTTTAGGAACCGGAATATCGTTCCATTTTATATTTCCGGGTACATTTCGAGTCCTGGTTATAAGTAAAACAAGAAAAATATTTAGAATATTCTTTCATTAAGTTTCCATATTAACTGCAGTACGCATTTAGAATCTATTTTACACTAAGTCACTAAATATTTACTATCAGCAATGAATTTACAAGCTTGAAAAGATCAGATAGATACCAAAATATCAGACTTTTTACGAACTCGGCTTTTAACATATGAAAATAGTAGGAAGTTATTTAAGGTTTAAAATGATCAAAGGGAAATTTGTTCAATGCATGGACTAGAGAGTAGCCCAAAATATAATTTAATCAATTATAGGCTGCCAGAAAAAGTTTCCTGTAAATACAGGGTGTCCCAGAAGCAGTGTTCTCGCTGACATTTGACTAACGTTAGTAATTTGGATAATTAAAAATAAAAAACATTCGCCAAATGAAAAAACTGTTAGCCAAAAAGATTCGCCGTGTAGTACTAAAAAAATTATTTTTATCCTTTAAAGTACCCCATTTTTTCAGTATGTTCTAAAATAGCCTCAGTTTTTGTAACTGCGACAATGATTGCTATTAATATATATTCACCTATTCGCTAAAAATACGTTAAAAATATGTATATTTTAAAAGTATGTACCGGGTGTCCCAAAAATGACTGATGGATTTTAAAATTCAATAACTTGGAAACGGTGACAGCTATTTAAAAAATTTTTGCAGGAGGGTTATGTATAATGTCAGGAGTTTTTTTTAACCGTGATTTTTTTTATTTTAGTTCGAATTTCAAACAATAGGTGGCGCTGACGGCGTTTGAAGGCCTGGTCGACGCTTCACTCAGCACTGATCACCTGGCCTTCAATCGCCGTCAGCGCCACCTATTATTTGAAATTCAAACTAAAATAAAAAATTACGGTAAAAAAAAACTCCTGATTTTATACATAACCCTCCTGCAAAAATTTTTCAAATAGCTGTCACCGTTTGCAAGTTATTGAATTTTAAAATCCTTCAGTCATTTTTGGGACACCCGGTATAAATGCATATGTATGATAAAAAAAAAAAAAAAAAAAAAAAAAGCAAAAATTTAGCACTAGCGATTTGGCGAATCTAATCGCTTGTTTACAAGCCAAATGAAGAATTTAGTCGCAATTTGGCGCAATGGCGAGAACACTGCCCAGAAGTAATGGGACAAATTTTAAGGGAAGGCAGGGGACTTCACAAGGATTCAAAATTGCATAGCAACCCACGGTCGGAAACGTTTTCGTTCCTCGGTAGGTTGTTTTGTTCACGAGCGATTCCGCCAATCTATGGTTCGACGGTGTAATGCATGCATCGCTAACAATGGTGGAAACTTTCAACATCTTTTGTAACATTTTCACATATCATCTACCACAGTAAATGTAATATCGTTGACCAATATATCATTTCAGATGATCTGTCTTGTGTCTCTTCGTCCCTTGTACCTGTCATACTGCCTTCCCATGACGTTTCCGATCATGAGTTGCAATGCAATTCTGAATCCTTGTGATGTCCCCTACCTCCCTGTGTATTTATTTATTTATTTTTAACCCCCTGGAGACGGGCATCCACACAAGGCGCTCGAAATCCTTGATTATTCTCACCGGTAAAACATTTTATCTTATTTAATACGCACATTTTCCCGAGTCAATTAGGAAATAAATTCTGTATAGAAAAACCGGTGATAAAAGATTAATAATTTTGTGAAAGACTCTCATCCCGTAGGGGTTATGCGTAGGCAAGGTTGGTAAGTTTTTGCCATAGATGGAAATAACCTGGTTAAAACCGTCCTGGCAAAAATAGGTTTTTGCTGAAGTGGTGGCAAAAATAGACTGTCCATTTAATTTTTTTCTCCAAAAAAGAGAAAAATATTTCATGAAGAAAAAACTTAATATTTACTTTAAAAAACAATATTAAAGATTTATTTTTGAACTCTTGTATTAAAATAAGTATAATTATACATTTATATAAAATATAATGAGTGTAATCAGGGTTCTCGCTGCCGCTCGCCAATGCGCCGAATTGCGACAATTTTTTTCATTTGGCGAGTAAATGAATAATTAGGTTCGCCAAATTGTGAATGCTCAATTTCTGCTCTTTTCTTTTTTTTTTGTTTGTGGTTACAGTTAAGATTCTTATCCACATTATTGAATGATTGATTTTCATGTTCAATCGCACCGTTCCATTTACATTATTATTTATTATTATTCATTATACATTATACACATTCATTATACATTATTATTATGACTTGACACCAATTCAGTTTAGCAACAGCCAAAGACACAGAAAAGATTATATAAGTATTTTTCTGTTGTCAATTTATCACTATCTGTGCCGATAAATTTTCAAACAAAATTACTCTCTTCAATCTCCGTATCGAGAAAAGTTTCGTTGAAATGAGGCTTTGGATTTGCCATTCACCATAGTGTTTATTAGTTGTATACAAAATACCATTGCTCACTCATCAATTTTTTCTATCGGTTATAGTCGAAATGTCATAGCAGTTTACCGCTAAAAGAATGTTTTAAATATTTATACATTTCGTTAGACATTTAGAATGTACTTATTTTTAATAGTTTCTATACCGTATAGTTGATTTTTTTTTCTTTTTTTGAGCAAACGCAAAAAATTATATTATTTTAGAACACATTGAAAAATATGATGCAATAAGGGGTTCAAGGTAGATTTTTCAGTGTTTCAAGCCGAATCTATTATGCTAGCTAGTATTTTTTTTTTTTTCATTTGGCTAGTATTTTTTATTTATTATTCGCCAAATTGCTAATGTTAGTCAAAAGCCAGTGAGAACACTGAGTGTAATTTTTTGTCAGTTACTTGGTGTGTAAGAGGGGGGGGGGGGGGGAGTTTTAATTTCCAAACGAGACATAACAGAGAATTTTTTCAATATATAATTTTCCATTTAATTTAATTACTTTTTTATCTGCAACAGACTAGTTTCATCAGATAAATAATTATAAATTAGTAACAAACACTTAAATATTTACATATTTTTAAGACTCATTACATAAAACTAAAGAAGAAAATTTATGAAAAACCTTTTGATAAATTAAAAAAATACATTAATGTCTGACAAAATAATTTACTTAAGAAGAAACTAGACATCAAATTTTTTATTTGGCTCTTTAAATCCTAAGTATTGGACTAAATTCCATCTATTTTATAAAGATTTAAAATATGTAAAATTATTTAATTGTTTATACCATTATTATCCTTATTAGCTTATAAATTTTACTATGCATTAGAGATAAATAAGAATTTGCCATTTTTGCCATGGTTTTTTCCAGTTTTTAGGTGCGTTCGTAATTATGTAAATACGTAGCACATTTAGTTGTCGTTCAGTCCGTCCGTCCGCATATAACAACGCAAAAACTACCCAACCGAATCGTTTGAAATTTTATATGTATAATTATTACATAATTTTGTCGAGTCATTTCAAATTTTATGAAAATCAGATGCATAGCTCACTTACAGGGACAATCAAAAGTATTCCGTTACATTACGGTCAATGGGGAAAAATGTTTGATGGTGTTGCACTCATTCGAATATAATAAAACTGATATGCATCTATAAATCACATATTATAATATACATTTTGCTTAATCTGTGGTGCAAAGAACATTTGTTATTGATTTACAAGGCCACAAAAAGGTATTCCATTACATAATGGTAAGGGAGAACATTGTTTGGTGCGCATTTTAATTGTAATAAACTATTTACAATTTTATGAGATTGATACATGAGAGTGATATTTTTAAAACTTCGTTATCATACGAACGCACCTCATTTGCTACACTTTACGTGCAAAAATACCTTTTTGCCAGCTAAAATGTCACCCCTGTGCGGTAGAAAAAACGGCCCTGTGAGCGCACGTTTTCATCTTCTGAAACACTGCGTACTGTCAACAGCAGAAAATCGCTCTGCGAATCTTATCAGTAGATTGAAAAATGAAGTCCGAGACCCAATGCATTTTTTAGTCGAAGTTTATCTTGCCTGCTGACGTGGAAAAATACCTTACCTTGAAAATTAGGCATAGAAGATTTCAAGCCATCAAATTATTGCAGAAGATATCGGTTATCTTTTATACATTATCTTTTCCGGGTTTTTTCTACCCATTAGTAGTGTTTTTTTAATCAACTATCCTTGTTAGAGAAATATTTTGATCCGATATAAACATTTTGTTAAATATGTATTTCTACAAATTAACTATCACAGTTTGCCTTCAAATCCAATAACACGGTCCCATATAAAAGTTCATCACCATTATAAAACAGCAGCTTATAAATTAAATATTATGTCCGCCTTTAAAGCATGTATAGATAAATATTTAAAAAAATATTTCTAATGAGCGCTTTATTTTATTTATTTATTTAGTTTTTATTTAAAAATATGATATCAGACAAAATGGAGTTAAAGATGTAAAATTATACAAATTTGAGGATTATTTAAAGATACTATCAAGGCCGGACAACGCTGGGCGGGTCAGTTAGAGCTTTTATAAAATAATTTTTTTTATGCTATTTTGTTCTTTTTCATGGGGACTTTTCTAATTGATAAGGTTATCCCGCATACAAAAATATAAAAATTCTCAGTTTTCTTAAAAATGTTTGATAACATATTACAGCAGACAGTTTTTAACCCTTTGAGCTCTGGTGTGTAAATTTCTTCAAAATTCCCAAATGTCAGATTGGCACCAGCATTTTGCAAAGGAAAAATTCGGTATACAATATACACGAAAAGGACCTGTTAATCTTGTTTCAAATAAATTTGGTCGAATATTCCAGTGGCATTTCGGTATTTTGAAGAAATTTCCACAGAGCTCAAAGAATTTAATCTAAATATCATTTTAAACACTCTTTAATTTTTATATAATAATTTAAGTTAGTTCAGCTAAATAAGTTTTATAGCATCAAAAACTATGGACAGCAATTTAACCATTTTTTGCAGCGCATGCATACATGATTCGATTGAAATGTAAGATGTCCAATAATTTAATCAAGTTATTTTTCAAGTTTTTCATTAAAAATTTCATTATCTGAATTGAGATTTAATGTATAGTTCGAAATAATCTCTTCTTTTAATGTTGCCAGATTTTAAAAAGACAAAATAATAAAATTTACAAAATAAGTCTTAGAAATATTGGTGGTAATAATGAATTCCTATTTTAGTTAAAATTTATATGAATTACAAGTATCTGTGGATAAAGTTATGCTATTAGAAGCTGAATAAAAGGAATAACTTATTATTAATATGAAAATGTTTGAAATACTGAATTATAAACAAAAAAGTCTTAAATTCTTAAGCACGTTGAAAAATAAATCACTTTTGTGTTTTATTTATTTATTTATTTATTTATTTATTTATTTTTTTTTAAGTACGAAAAATCATCTGAAATTTAAAATGTATAATTAGAAATAGCGCAAAAATAGAAAATATAAATTATAAATACCATAAAATACCAAATCCCCTCCCCCCTTTAGCAGACAGGAAATTTTGAGGGTTTTAAGGGGGGGGGGGCTTTATAACTGGGACTTTGGTGAGAAGAGTAGAAAAATTGGTAGGGTGGGGTTTTATATTTTGAATTTATGAAATTATACAAAATTTATAACAATTAAAAAAAGAAAAAAAAATTGTAATTTAAGAAATTACCCCAACCATTTGAAAAATGTTTCACTCGATACATTCATCTATCATTTTAAGCTAAATACCAGTTGTTTTATTGTGTATTATCCGTGCCACTGCTATAAATGACTTTATACATGCTGCAATTTGAAGGTACGGTTCGTTTAAGTTATATCACTCTATTGTCGCCAAGCATAAAAGTTGGCGACGAAAGAAACATTTCAAACTATTTAACATTGTTGGTGCAAAAGTAATCATTATTAAAATACAGCTTTGGCATATACTGTTATACTTGTAAGACTTTGGCATATATTGTTTGATTTTACAGAGCAGAATTTTGGTGATGGAGGTTTTAAACCAAAATCGATCGCAGCACATGCATCTGTGAATGGGTCCATCAGACAACGAATCAAAAAAGTTTTTTCCCAGTTTTTCCCAAGCCGATTGCTTTTTAGTTTTCTTTTTAGGTGGTGGAAAATCAAGAGTAATAGCTATAACATTTTCCGGCTTGTTAGAATCACTATTGGCACTCAAATTTTCCTGGTTAGAACCGACCGATAGTAAAACGCCATGGCTAGTGGATTGGTCGCCCTGGCGACATGATGTTTTACAATTAATCGGTTCGGCATTAAATTGCTTCCTTTTTCGTGATCGCCTTTCAACACGTAATTGGTTTTCAGCGGCTCAATAATCTTTTGATTTTATCATTTTCTGCATTGAAAGACGTTTTTGCGCCAAACCAAATACAGTATTACTCAGTTATCCCGTCGACCAATTTCGCCAAATGATACGAATCGCCAAACTAATAAGCAACTTATACATGTTGACTGTGTTTAATATCATTGAATGCGATATTCACGTTCATTCATTTCTTTGGCTTCGGCTTTTTCCGTATCTGTTAATTTCCGTCTACCCATTTTTAAATTTGTTAGTTTTCTCCTTTATTACAATGATTTTAACCATTTTAATTTACTATTCAAATAAAAATTCTTCTAAAAGTAAAGAATTTAATTTAAATTCAAATAAAAACTCTTCTAAAAGTAAAGAAATTAATTTAAATTCAAAAGTGACCACATCATTCAAAAGTGGTAACATCATTCAAAAGTGGTAACATCATCGGGTCCATTCTCCCGAAAACAACAACCATTTTTCAAATGGTTAAAAATTGTAATTTAAGAAATTACCCCAACCATTTGAAAAATGTTTCACTCGATACATTCATCTATCATTTTAAGCTAAATACCAGTTGTTTTATTGTGTATTATCCGTGCCACTGCTATAAATGACTTTATACATGCTGCAATTTGAAGGTACGGTTCGTTTAAGTTATATCACTCTATTGTCGCCAAGCATAAAAGTTGGCGACGAAAGAAACATTTCAAACTATTTAACATTGTTGGTGCAAAAGTAATCATTATTAAAATACAGCTTTGGCATATACTGTTATACTTGTAAGACTTTGGCATATATTGTTTGATTTTACAGAGCAGAATTTTGGTGATGGAGGTTTTAAACCAAAATCGATCGCAGCACATGCATCTGTGAATGGGTCCATCAGACATCGAATCAAAAAAGTTTTTTCCCAGTTTTTCCCAAGCCGATTGCTTTTTAGTTTTCTTTTTAGGTGGTGGAAAATCAAGAGTAATAGCTATAACATTTTCCGGCTTGTTAGAATCACTATTGGCACTCAAATTTTCCTGGTTAGAACCGACCGATAGTAAAACGCCATGGCTAGTGGATTGGTCGCCCTGGCGACATGATGTTTTACAATTAATCGGTTCGGCATTAAATTGCTTCCTTTTTCGTGATCGCCTTTCAACACGTAATTGGTTTTCAGCGGCTCAATAATCTTTTGATTTTATCATTTTCTGCATTGAAAGACGTTTTTGCGCCAAACCAAATACAGTATTACTCAGTTATCCCGTCGACCAATTTCGCCAAATGATACGAATCGCCAAACTAATAAGCAACTTATACATGTTGACTGTGTTTAATATCATTGAATGCGATATTCACGTTCATTCATTTCTTTGGCTTCGGCTTTTTCCGTATCTGTTAATTTCCGTCTACCCATTTTTAAATTTGTTAGTTTTCTCCTTTATTACAATGATTTTAACCATTTTAATTTACTATTCAAATAAAAATTCTTCTAAAAGTAAAGAATTTAATTTAAATTCAAATAAAAACTCTTCTAAAAGTAAAGAAATTAATTTAAATTCAAAAGTGACCACATCATTCAAAAGTGGTAACATCATTCAAAAGTGGTAACATCATCGGGTCCATTCTCCCGAAAACAACAACCATTTTTCAAATGGTTAAAAATTGTAATTTAAGAAATTACCCCAACCATTTGAAAAATGTTTCACTCGATACATTCATCTATCATTTTAAGCTAAATACCAGTTGTTTTATTGTGTATTATCCGTGCCACTGCTATAAATGACTTTATACATGCTGCAATTTGAAGGTACGGTTCGTTTAAGTTATATCACTCTATTGTCGCCAAGCATAAAAGTTGGCGACGAAAGAAACATTTCAAACTATTTAACATTGTTGGTGCAAAAGTAATCATTATTAAAATACAGCTTTGGCATATACTGTTATACTTGTAAGACTTTGGCATATATTGTTTGATTTTACAGAGCAGAATTTTGGTGATGGAGGTTTTAAACCAAAATCGATCGCAGCACATGCATCTGTGAATGGGTCCATCAGACATCGAATCAAAAAAGTTTTTTCCCAGTTTTTCCCAAGCCGATTGCTTTTTAGTTTTCTTTTTAGGTGGTGGAAAATCAAGAGTAATAGCTATAACATTTTCCGGCTTGTTAGAATCACTATTGGCACTCAAATTTTCCTGGTTAGAACCGACCGATAGTAAAACGCCATGGCTAGTGGATTGGTCGCCCTGGCGACATGATGTTTTACAATTAATCGGTTCGGCATTAAATTGCTTCCTTTTTCGTGATCGCCTTTCAACACGTAATTGGTTTTCAGCGGCTCAATAATCTTTTGATTTTATCATTTTCTGCATTGAAAGACGTTTTTGCGCCAAACCAAATACAGTATTACTCAGTTATCCCGTCGACCAATTTCGCCAAATGATACGAATCGCCAAACTAATAAGCAACTTATACATGTTGACTGTGTTTAATATCATTGAATGCGATATTCACGTTCATTCATTTCTTTGGCTTCGGCTTTTTCCGTATCTGTTAATTTCCGTCTACCCATTTTTAAATTTGTTAGTTTTCTCCTTTATTACAATGATTTTAACCATTTTAATTTACTATTCAAATAAAAATTCTTCTAAAAGTAAAGAATTTAATTTAAATTCAAATAAAAACTCTTCTAAAAGTAAAGAAATTAATTTAAATTCAAAAGTGACCACATCATTCAAAAGTGGTAACATCATTCAAAAGTGGTAACATCATCGGGTCCATTCTCCCGAAAACAACAACCATTTTTCAAATGGTTAAAAAAACCTTTGTTTATAAAATATTTTTAAATAGATATGATTACTTCATTGATAAAAATAATTAATGAAACAAACTTACATAATAATTTAGATACAAAAGGAACAATTATAATACTTCAAATCTGTGCACAAATATCAAGGAAAACATTAAGCGTACAATATAGAGAACATGCGTCATTCTGATTCAATTTATATGTAAAGAGATCAATTACATAGAAAAAATTGTATAAGATATATTCATTTAAGAGATATGAAACAAAACACTTAAGGAATTTTCTAAAAACAAAAAGATTGTAATTGACAAAAAGGAAAACTTCTCATATATACAGGGGGGGACTTATATCAGAAAAAGGGCTATCTTTCAGTATTTTACGGTAGTGCAAAAGAATTTATCTTTCAAAACATACTTTGCAATTTAAAGATGGCTAAAATAAAAAAATAATTTAAAAAATTAAATTTTCTTAATGAATTTTCATTTTGAAAGGAATGTGTCAAGCAGGCATGAAAGAGTTCCTCCTAAAGGAGGATTTCCACCTTTTTTAAAGCAATTTTGGTCATTCTCTGGATTGTTGCAAAAATGCAAAGAAAATTTTGAAAGGATAATTGGGAGGGGGGGGGGTCAAAAATTTAATAATTAGTTTTTTTTTTTTTACCCAAACCCTTGGAGTTTGTTCTTGAATTCTTGTGCCAAAGAGGCATAAACTAATAAGTGAACTTCTACATATAAGCATCTGAAATTATTGTAAATGAAGTTGTTCTGAATGTCTTTCAATAATGAAATCTTTTTTAGACTTTGAAAGTTCAAAATGAAAGCAAGTTTCTTTTTTTAATAGAATATTTTGTACTATTTATATAACACTTTGGGGTAATTTCGGTGATACCTTTTTTGAGATGTATTTCTGAAGCAAAGATCAATTTAGCAGGGAGACTTTTTAAAGAGGAAAGAGGATTTAACAGCTGAACTATTCAGAATAATATTTGTTTTAGAAAATTAATGCCTGTACTTCACATAAGTTGATCAGATATATTTAGTTTTACTCCTTTAGCATTATTAAAACTTGCCAAGTTAGAGGGAAAAAAACAAAAAAGCAATCATACATCCAGTTACATTTAATTTAATTCTCTGTTAAAATGGCACTGAAATTATAAGAGTTTGACGCTGTTGTATAGATGGGAAAATTTTTCCACCTTTTTTCTCGTTTCCCACTTTCATGCCTGGTCAAGGTATTTATTCTCTGAAAATCAAATTTGGAAAGTAAAAGTTCCAGACGATTTTATCTGAAAAACCAATTAAAAAAAAATCTATTAAAATAAACGAATAATTCGTATGTGATAACCCAAACATTTACATTTAAAAAAATGTGATTGATTTTAGTTTTCCTCATAAATCTTTAGGTATGTATGTAGTAAATATATTATTTGGTTACTCTGAGGTTTCAATGTTTAATCTAGAACTATCAGATTTGACGAAAGAAAATTTTACCCATCAGTTTTCTTTTTTTCTTTTTTTTTTTTTTTTTCTTTTCTTTTCCTTTTTCTTTTTTTTTTAAAATAAGAATTGTGTTTATGGTTTTTAGAACTGTCGATATCTTTTCATTTATATCTTTATAAATACTTTTGTTTCTGATATTTGTTTTATTTCTCAAGGTTAGAGAATTCTTAAAGAGATAATACTGCATATCAGATGCATAAACTTTATAGTGGTTTTTTTAAAAAAATTGCGTCATGTTCTGATTATGAATTTTTTTCAGCTTTACGTAACAGCTTTTAAATGTTTGCTGTTTATTCTTTGTTACCATTTGATTCTAAACATTTAGAAAGGTACATTGTAAATGCGGACTATTATTATACAAAAATAATGGAAGTTTATAAATATTTTTAGAAATAAAGAATAAAGATTTAAATAAGCTTTTGCTTCAGGATAAATTAATGTTAACACTTCTATGAATTGTAATGATTTTTTCCCTTTTTTTTTTTTTTTTTTTTTCTTTCTTTTTTACTTTCTTCTATCTTTACAAGAAAAGAGTATTGGATTCGGGAAAGTTTTCGAATTCCGATTTTCGATGGATTTACACGTTTTAGGGGCCAGAGAACCCAAAAAACATGTTTTTACAAAATGTCTGTCTTTCAGTCTGTCTGTATGTGGCAAAAATTTGTGGGCGTTCTATCTCTATCTAATTCACGGAACATTAGATTTAGATCTTGATATAAACTAGATCTGATTAGTTTTTCGTGCATTTCGCTCAACGTTCAGGCGGCGTTACTATGATATATTATTCACAATTTCCACAACAGGCCAATATCAAGAACTATTGCATGGATTTTCATAAAACTTTAGATTTAGTTAGTACTTGATGTAACACGGTGCTGATTAATTTTGATGCAAATCGCTCAACAGTTGGCGCTGCCATGGTGCGTTATTCGTGATTATCGTAATAATTCTATCTCAAGAACTAATGCACGAAATTTTCTGAAACTCAGATTCAGTTAGTCCCTGATATAAATTTGTGTCGTTTAGATTTTGGTGTAAATTGCCCTATTAATGGCACTGCTATGCTGCATTTTTCACGATTTCGCAATAAATGTATCTCGAGAACTAATGCATGGATTTTTATCAAACTACAGATTCAGTTATTTCCTGAAGAAAAATTGATCTTGATAGTTTTTAAGGCACATCACGCAACATGTGGCGCTGTTATGCTGATTTTTTAAAAAGATTTTGCAATAGCTCTATCTCAAAAACTAATGCACGTATTTTCATCAAATTTCAGATTCAATTATAATTTGACATAAGTTGTTGTTGACTAGATTTTGGTTTAAACGGTCTAACCGGTGGCGCTGCTATGCTGCATTTTTCAGGAAATACTAACCTGCGTAACATAGAGGGAATTTTTGGGATTACCACATTCGACTAGTTTTTTATGGGACATAGAAAAATCGGTGTATAAAGAGAGAATTAGAGGTTGCTGTAGTTTATTTCTATAATAAGTTTGTTTCTATATATAAGGACTCGTTATCTAAAGGTTTGCAATTTTTGTACAACACATGTTTATTCGTGCCAAAATTTCGCCAAAGCGAATAAATACATTTTTATATAAATTTTATATGTACATATCATAATAGTGAGAAATTTTAACTGAAATCAGTTGCATTTAGTCAATAAATCGTTTTGCATTAAAATTTTGAAGAAAAAACAGATACCGAGCGAGATTTTGTTGAAATAGTCAACGCACTTTTTCTTGTCGCGGAAGTATAACATTCACAGTATAAACTGTACTCGCAACTTCCTCGTTTCCCAAGTATAGTTAAAATCATGAATTGAAAAATTAGTTCTCGGAACTGTTTCTCTTTATTCAATTGGGCTCTCTCTACGTCAGTGATACATTGTAGCCCACCTACCTATATAGAACCACGATTGCTGTTTTTATTGAATTGCGTTTGGATTATGAAAGCAAATAGAAAAGATGATATTGAAGTCCCGGAAGAAAAGACTGGATTTGCATGCCGCGTTGGTTGCGCGAAAAACGCACGGCAAGGTCGAAAAATCGTCCACTTTTTTTTTCAAGAGATGTTATTATCGCTTCTTTATATATTTTCTTTGTGCTTTATCGAATTTCGGCCTCTCCATAGATCGACGCCCACGAAATGTTGGGTGGAGCTCTCCAATTTTGAGTTAAGAGATTGTTGTAAAGTGTAGTTTAGTCACGGCGAGAGCCATTACACACCAGTAGCTTTGCATTTATTACTTACCCATCATACGTAGTATAGGGTAAGTCTTGCAATCATTTTGAAAATCGAAAAAAAAATTTTTGACAGATTTACACGTTTTCGACACTGGAGATTTCGAAAAACATATTTTTAGAAAAAAAAAAAAAAAAAAAAATTGCTGTCTGTCTGTCTGTCTGTAAACGCTCTATCTCCCGAATGAATTGAGATAGAGACTTGAAATTTTGTATGTACTTAGTATGTAAGAATGGGACAAAGCCTGTTTAATATCAGTAACCTCGATTATCCGGAACTATTTTTTTCGGACTCTCGAAAAATTCGTTCTGATCAAAGGTATATAAAAATTTTCGAAATTTTTCATTTTAAGGAGTGATCGTAAAAGGCAATAAAGTAACACAAATTTTGCATAAAGAACGAAGTTAATTGAATTATTAGTTGCCGAGATATCTGTAGTTCTGTTTTTCACATTCTTCGATTTTTCATGACCCTGTATTTCATTCAAATTTCAATTCAAAGATATATTTTAATTGGTAATAAGACGCTTAATCCGACGCAATAAACTGTTAGTTAATAAGATTATTAGTTTTGGAGTTGTAAGGATGTTTCTTTTTCGCAATTCAGTCCTAGAGTAGTTAGGCGTGTTGTATAATTTATCGAAAGAGATTCATCAGCAACTCATTAATACAGCATTACTATGCACAATAAAAATATAAATACACGTTTAAATTTTGTTTTGGAATTGCAATCCATTTTATAAATAGTTTTCAAATGTATTATTTTCATGTATTATATATGCATATATATGATGGGTAAGTATTACGGTGGCTCCCAACGGCTAGTTTATTTATGAAATTGAAACTAGAACGTAAAAACTTCCCAAAAACTCTTTAGATTTCGATTTTAACAATTTTTTTTTTTTTTTTTTTTTTTTTTTTTTCTAGTTCACGTTACTGATCAGTTATTCTCTCATCACTCTAAACTTAATTTATGGCTATTGTTGATTGTTTTAAAGATTGTTAACCGCCGAATTAATATCACAATGTAAATATAATTTTGCTTTTCCTATATTACAGCTTCAAATGTTTTAATTTATGCATACAAATTTATAAAATAACAGAAAAATATTTCTGAAGTTTTTTGGCTGTTTCAATTTCAGTGTTTGCATTTTAGAACATGATTATTGATTGACAATTTATGCAAATTTAACAAATTATTTTCAGCTATATGCTATTGTATATTATTCTTGAGTATTTTCTCGAATTCCAAAAAGAAATAGATTCCTAGCGGTAAAATGTAAGTAGCATAGAGAAAACTATAAAAGCAAATCATATGCTTTTAAGCAAATTAATGAATTTACATTTTCTTTATGGCTGTGATAAAAGCTTAAACATAAATATTTTTTTTTCAAAAGTTGAAATCAACCTTATATTTTATAGGAAAAATAAGGACATCGTTATCATGTTGGAAAATATATGTTTTGTATTGCAAATAATGCAGTGTTCCCATTTGGGAACATTTGTGTTTGAACGGTTAATAGGAAATGTTTTAAAAAAGCTCTCTACATTACGTACAGTTGTTTCCAAAAGTTCTTTCGTGCTCTACAATTTCTTTGATTTCAGTAAATTTAAACCGACAGGCCTTGTTTAATCGCTGGTTATCGGAAATTCATTTAATAGAAAGTTCTGTTTAGAAAATTGGTGTCTAACAATTTAAATAAGTGTAAAAGACGAAAGACTAAAACAGATAACATGAAAACTAGATATTGGAAACGGACTTATAGTCGGCTTTAACCTAGAATAACGATACTGTTAAAGAAACAGATAATGTGTTCTTTAAAAATAATGTCAAAAACGTGAAACATCTCTTCGGTATAATAAATAGATAATGGAATTGTCGTTTCGCTCTATCATTTAACCCTATTAATTAAGAATTCGGTATTGTTATCGCCCTTCCTGCCTTTGTTTCAGTCCCATCGTAAATTTTCGCAAACTTCGAATTCCAAACGTATTTTAGCAGTTCCGAGCAGAATTTCCCGTTAACCGGCAGGTAAAGTCGTGTGGCACACATTCTTTCTAATCATCATGCTTTGTTTTTATATTTTCCGCTGTATTCTTGTATTATCGTGGCAACACAAGCCTACACCGCTCATATCGCGATTGTTTGAGAACTATGCGGCTCACTGCGCTAAATTTATGTCTGCCTTTTTTTTTAAATGTTTCTCTTGAAATCATATGTAAATACACATATCTATTTTTCTGCTGAATTATCATGAACGTATACGTGTATAGTCCTTCCATGACAACTTGGCCAATGAGTAAAATAAATTCAGATGAACTTATTCGTCCTTTCCTCTTAATTGTACATGTTTTTTTTATAGTGTATTATTGTGTCTTAATAATTACTCAGTTACTTTCTTCATCTAGAAATGATAGTATATGGCTATGCCTTTCTTATAACTTCATTTAGGTTTTGACATTTAGTAATAATAATAATAATAATAAAAGATTATTTACTTATATTTGCACCATTGGCAATTCCTTTATTTTATATACTATATACTTCACTCTTTAAATTTAAAATATGCGTCACTTTTCTGAACCAATCATGTATGATAAAACGTTTAGGCATTTAGTAATCATAATAAATATATTCTTAATTCTCTTTGCACCGTTTGCTATTCTTTTGTTTTAAATATACATTTCACTCTTTAAATTTAACATAAAAGATACTATTTCGAAGCATTCGCGTGTAATAAATAGCAAAAAGTATTAGAAAGTTGTAATGCCCTCTCAAATCCTATTGTAATACGTTATTTTTTAAATCTCTTCAAAAACTCTACCTTAGCCTATTGTCATATGAATTCGAATTCAGTAGTACGTAAAGCAACAACATTCGTAAGATTTCAGCCAATGAGATAATCTTTAAACTTCTGTGAGAGAAATTTGGATAGCTACGATTAACGTTATTAAGATAAAATAAACTTTTTCAAAAAAAAAAATATAACCGACTTTATTCAACGCTCTAAAAAGAGTTAAATAATTCTTTAAAATACCCTAATGATGAATTGTTATCTAATAACCACACATCAGATATCATGTACCGACAAAAAAAATGGTTATAAGTTTAATACATAGAACTTAATATCCAGCAAATATGGTTTTTCTAACAAAATATTTTTTACAAGAGATTAATTTACATATTTTTGATTTAATTTATGAATATATACATATAAAAAGTAATGAATTACTTTTTGAAGTTGGTGCCAAACGATCACAATCAATAATGATTTTTACCATTTTATTTATGGTATTAGACATAATATAACCACAATTCTTACTATACTTACAATAGTTTGGCACCAACTTCAAAAAGTAATCCATTACTTTTTATATGTATATATTCATAAATTAAATCAAAAATATGTAAATTAATCTCTTGTAAAAAATATTCTGTTAGAAAAACCATATTTGCTGGATATTAAGTTCTATGTATTAAACTTATAACCATTTTTTTTGTCGGTACATGATATCTGATGTGTGGTTATTAGATAACAATTCATCATTAGGGTATTTTAAAGAATTATTTAACTCTTTTTAGAGCGTTGATTAAAGTCGGTTATATTTTTTTTTTGAAAAAGTTTATTTTATTTCTTACTTTTTAGTTATTTATACCGTAATACTTAGTTTAATCGGTTGGATAGTTGCGGTGTAATCGGTGAACATATATAAAAAAAGTACATATGCGGTCGAATTGATGATAACCTTCTCTCCTTTTTTAAGTCAGTTAAAGAAATAATAATACGGAAAAATACTGTATGTTATATATGGATGTCAGGAATGGGGTTCGAACCCACGATCTATTTCGAGAACCAGAGATTAAATCGCGTGCCTTAGATCGCTCGGCTATCCTGATTGCAATTAAAACGGTGAACAACGCCATATTACTTTTCGCAAGTCAATTATTTTAGCACACTTTCACTGATAAAGTACTGAGTTGCTAAAAGATCTCTGATACTCTGTGCTAAAGGTTAAAAACAAAATATTCTTAATAGCATAATTAGTATTTTATTTAATTTGTAAAATATATGTGTAAAAAGAATAATACGGAAAAGGCTTTTGTATATATGTACGTCAGGAGTGGGGTTCGAACCCACGTTCTCTTTCGAGAACCAGAGCTTAAATTAAGCGCATTAGATCGCTCGGCTATCCTGATTGCAATCAACTCAGGGAACATATTCAAGGTCATGTTATTTTTCGCAAGTCTATTAATTTAGCACTCTTTCACTGATAAAGTATTGAGGAGATAAAGGATATCTGATTCTCTGTGCTAACGGTTAAATACAAAATATTCTTAATAACATAATTAGTATTTAATTTGTAAAATATATGTGTAAAAATTATAATGCTGAAAAAGGTTATTGTATACATGCATGTCAGGAGTGGGGTTCGAACTCCCGCTCTCTTTCGAGAACCAAAGCTTAAATCAGGTGCCTTAGACCGCTCGGCTGTCTTGACTACAATCTATGCGGTGAACTTATTCAACGTCATATTACTTTTCGCAAGTCTATTATTTTAGCACTCTCTCACTGATAAAGTATTGAGTTGGTAAAAGATCTCTGATACTCTGTGCTAACGGTTAAATACAAAATATTCTTAATAGCATAATTAGTATTTAATTTGAAAAATATATGTGTAAAAATTATAATACGGAATAGGTTGTTGTATACATGTATGTCGGAAGTGGGGTTCGAACCCACGCTCTCTTTCGAGAACCAGAACTTAAATAAACGCGCCTTAGACCGCTCGGCCATCCTGACTGCACTCCATGGTAGGAACTCATTCAACAGTTTTGATTAGCGAAAAATCACTAATTTTAATAGTTTTTGCCCGTTTACTAAAAAATTACTAAACCAATTTCTATGAAATGGAAGTGGTACCAATCTGAGAGTAAGTTCTTTAATTTAACACCAAAACCAAATTAATCAGTTGGATAGTTTCGGCATAATCGGTGAGCATACATTAAAAAAATACATACGCGATGAATTGATAACCTCCTCTCCTTCTTGAAGTCGGTTAAAATATTATTATTTAAATAAATTAGTATTTAATTTGTAAAATATATATGTAAAAATTATAATACGGAATAGGTTCGGAAACTTATTCAATGTCATGTTACTTTTTGCAAGTCAATTATTTTCGCACTCTTTCACTGATAAAGTATTGAGTTGATAAAAGATCTCTGATACACTGTGCTAACGGTTAAATACAAAATATTCTTAATAGCATAATTAGTATTTAATTTGTAAAATATATGTGTAAAAATTATAATACGGAAAAATATTGTACACACGTATGTGAGGAGTGTGGTTCGAACCCACTGTCACTTTCGAGAACCAGAGCTTAAATCAGGCGCTTTAAACCGCTTGGCCATCCTGACTTCACTCAATTGCAGGAACTAATTCAACAGTTTTAATTACCGAAAAAACACTAATTTTAATAGTTTTTGCTTAATTACTAAAAAACTACTGAACCAGTTTCTATGAAATGGAAGTGGTACCAATCCGAGAATAAGCTCTTTAATTTAACACCAAAACCAAACTAATCGGCTGCATAGTTTCGGAGTAATCGGTGAACATACATAAAAAAAAAAAAAAATACATACGCTTCGAATTGATAACCTCCTCTCCTTTTTGAAGTCGGTTAATAACCACACATCAGATATCATGTACCGACAAACAAAAATGGTTGATTGATTGATTTTTGACGTCCGATTATCTGCGCTAGGGATATAGGACCAGGGGGGAATGCCCTTCGTGGGGGTCTTTCTAAGGGAACCTAACCCGTATTTACGCAAGGTTCGAAGAAAACCACGAAAACTCCAAACGGTTAGGCCGACAGCCGCGATTGGGTTCGAACCCAGCACCTGCCGTCTACCAGTTGAGAGGTCCGAACCTCTCGGCCACTGGTGGGGGCCAAACAACAATGGTTACGAGTTTAATACATAGAATTTAATATCCAGCAAACATGGTTTTTCGACAGAATATTTTTACAAGAGATTAATTTACATATTTTTGATTTAATTTATGAATATATACATATAAAAGTAATGAATTACTTTTTGAAGTTGATGCCAAACTATTGTAAGTATAGTAAGAATTGTGGTTATATTGTGCCTAATACCATAAATAAAATGGTAAAAATCATTATTGATTGTGATTGTTTGGCACCAACTTCAAAAAGTAATTCATTACTTTTTATATGTATATATTCATAAATTAAATCAAAAATATGTAAATTAATCTCTTGTAAAAATATTCTGTCGAAAAACCATGTTTGTTGGATATTAAATTCTATGTATTAAACTTGTAACCATTTTTTTTTTTGTCGGTACATGATATCTGATGTGTGGTTATTAGGTAACAATTCATCATTAGGGTATTTTAAAGAATTATTTAACTCTTTTTAGAGCGTTGATTGAAGTCGGTTATATATATATTTTTTAAAAAGTTCATTTTTTTAAGTCAGTTAAAAAAATTATAATACGGAAAAAATACTGTGTGTTATACATGGATGTCAGGAATGGGATTCGAACCCACGATCTCTTTCGAGAACCAGAGCTTAAATCGGGCGCCTTAGACCGCTCGGCTATCCTAACAGCAATCTAAGCCGTGAACAACGCCATGTTACTTTTCGCAAGTCTAATATTTTAGCACACTTTCACTGATAAAGTACTGAGTTGGTAAAAGATCTGATACTCTGTGCTAACGGTCGGTTAAAAACAAAATATTCTTAATAGCATAATTAGTATTTAATTTGTAAAATATATGTGAAAAAAGAATAATACGGAAAAGGTTTTTGTATATATGTATGCCAGGAGTGGGGTTCGATCCCACGTTCTCTTTCGAGAACCAGAGCTTAAATCAAGCGCATTAGACCGCTCGGCTATCCTGATTGCAATCAGCTCAGGGAACTTATTCAAGGTCATGTTATTTTTCGCAAGTCGATAATTTTAGCACTCTTTCACTGATAAAGTATTGAGGAGATAAAAGATCTCTGATTCTGTGTGCTAACGGTTAAATACAAAATATTCTTAATAACATAATTAGTATTTAATTTGTAAAATATATGTGTAAAAATTATAATGCTGAAAAAAGTTATTACATACATGCATGTCAGGAGTGGGGTTCGAACCCCCGCTCTCTTTCGAGAACCAAAGCTTAAATCAGGTGCCTTAGAAAGCTCGGCTATCTTGACTACAATCTACTCCGTGAACTTATTCAACGTCATATTATTTTTCGCAATTCTATTATTTTAGCACTCTTTCACTGATAAAGTATTGAGTTGGTAAAATTTCTCTAATACTCTGTGCTAACGGTTAAATACAAAATATTCTTAATAGCATAATTAGTATTTAATTTGAAAAATATATGTGTAAAGTTATAATACGTAGAAGGTTGTTGTATACATGCATGTCGGAAGTGAGGTTCGAACCCACGCCCTCTTTCGAGAACCAGAACTTAAATAAACGCGCCTTAGACCGCTCGGCCATCCTGACTACACTCCATGGCAGGAACCCATTCAACAGTTTTAATTAGCGAAAAATCACTAATTTTAATAGTTTTTGCCTGTTTACTAAAAAATTACTGAACCAATTTCTATGAAATGGAAGTGGTACCAAACCGAGAGTAAGCTCTTTAATTTAACACCAAAACTAAATTAATCAGTTGGATAGTTCCGGCGTAATCGGTGAATATACATTTAAAAAATACATACGCGATGAATTGGTAACCTCCTCTCCTTCTTGAAGTCGGTTAAAAATATTCTTAATAGCATAGTTAGTATTTAATTTGTAAAATATATATGTAAAAATTATATTACGCAATAGGTTCGGAAACTTATTCAATGTCATGTTACTTTTTGCAAGTCAATTAATTTAGCACCCTTTCACTGATAAAGTATTGAGTTGATAAAAGATCTCTGATACTCTGTGTTAACGGTTAAATACAAAATATTCTTAATAGCATAATTAGTATTTAATTTGTAAAATATATATGCAAAAATTATAATACGGAAAGTTATTGTACACACGTATGTCAGGAGTGGGGTTCGAACCCATGTCACTTTCGAGAACCAGAGATTAAATCAGGCGCTTTAAACCGCTCGGCCATCCTGACTTCACTCACTTGTAGGAACTAATTCAACAGTTTTAATTAGCGAAAAAACACTAATTTTAATAGTTTTTGCTTAATTACTAAAAAACTACCGAACCAATTTCTATGAAATGGAAGTGGTACCAATCCGAGAATAAGCTCTTTAATTTAACACCAAAATCAAATTAATCGGCTGCATAGTTTCGGAGTAATCGGTGAACATACATTAAAAAAAAATACGGGTCGAATTGATATCCTCCTCTCCTTTTTGAAGTCGGTTAAAAATATTCTTAATAGCATAATTAGTATTTAATTTGTAAAATATATATGTAAAAATTATAACACGAAAAGTTATTGTACACGCGTATGTCAGGAGTGGGGTTCGAACCCATTGTCACTTTCGAGAACCAGAGCTTAAATCAGGCGCTTTAAACCGCTCGGCCATCCTGACTTCACTCAATTGTAGGAACTAATTCAACAGTTTTAATTAGCGAAAAAACACTAATTTTAATAGTTTTTGCTTAATTACTAAAAAACTACTGAACCAATTTCTATGAAATGGAAGTGGTACCAATCCGAGAATAAGCTCTTTAATTTAACACCAAAACCAAATTAATCGGCTGCATAGTTTCGGAGTAATCGGTGTACATACATAAAAAAAAAAAATACATACGCGTCGAATTGATAACCTCCTCTCCTTTTTGAAGTCGGTTAATAAAAGTAATTTTGTTCTCAAAACCAGGGTTACAAAAAAGCCGGCTAAAATTTAAAAAAGTCAGGCCGGTGGCTTTTATTAATTTTAACTGGCTTTTTTTTGGCCAAAATTGGCTTTTTTTGGCCATAATTGTCTTTTATACAGTGAAGCATTTTAATTAGAAGCTACACATTTTTAAGTGTCTTTTAACTAGTGTTAATGATGTTTAATTTACTTTGAGTTTAATAAATTTATTTATTAAAATAAAAAATTGGAATTTTAATTATGATTCATCATGAGAATTTGGGTTATAACACAATTTTTCAATAATGAAGACATTAATACTAGAATAACACATTGATGAAGTTGCTAGTGGTTTATAGTCAGAATTGCAAATATGTCTGCTAAATTATAAAATGGCCATACCAAGTGCTTTTTTTTTCTGATTTACATTGACTTTTAATCCTATCCTTAATATTTCATTTTTACTGCTTTATGAAATTAAAGAGGACAATGGTTACTCAGTTATGTTTTATTATTTAATTAATTTTAAGAGTTATTAAAATGTCACATTTTATTCCCTATAAACATTTAAAATCATACATAAAAAAAACATTTTTCATTATTGAAAATAGTATTATGAATTATGCATATACCAAAATATATTATATTTCGCAATTTATTTCAGTATTCTCAATCAGCATATGCATGAATATATTCATTCATAAAGTAAATGTATGCATAAATATATTATTTTCATGCAAAAGGGCATATGTGCACTTTTAAATAACAAAGAGCTATTCAAAATTTTAATTCGACAAATTTTATTAGAACATTTTTTGTTGTTGCTTTATTTTATATAACTAGGGGGGCCCCGCCCCCCTGCTCGCTATGCTCGCCAACCCCCCGCGTAATCGCTTCGCGATTCCAAATTATTGGCTACCCCTGCTTGCTGCGCTCGCCAATACCCCATGGTATGAATAAGCAGTTGCAGACCTTTCAAATGATGTGTCACACGACTGGTGTTGTAAAGAAATTAAAAATGTGCCCCCTGGGAGGGCAGAGTGGGGGTGACACACAAGACATCCATAAAATGAATAAACAGTTGCAGACCTTTCAAATGATGTGTCACACAATTGGTGTTGTAAAGAAATTACAAAATGAGACCCCTCTGAGGGCAGAGGGGGGGTTACACACAAGATATCCATAATATGAAAGCAGTTGCAGACCTCTCAAATGATGTGTCGCACAATTGGTGTTGTAAAGAAATTAAAAATGTGCCCCCCTGGGGGGCAGAGTGGGGGATGACACACAACACATCCATAATATGAATAAGCAGTTGCAGACCTTTCAAATGATGTGTCACACAACTGGTGTTGTAAAGAAATTAAAAATGTGCCCCCCCCCTAGGGAGAGCAGAGTGTGGGGGTGACACACAAGACACCCATAATATGAATAAGCAGTTGCAGACCTTTCAAATCTTGTGTAACACGACTGGTGTTGTAAAGAAATTAAAAATGTGTCCCCCCTGGGGAGCAGAATGGGGGATAACACACAAGACATCCATTTTATGAATAAGCAGTTGCAAACCTCTCAAATGATGTATCAAACGACTGGTGTTGTAAAGAAATTAAAAATTTGGCGAAATATTACAGTTATCGCCAAGTTGGCGTCACTTTTGACAACTAATTTTGGTCGCCAAATTTGGCGATATATCGCCAAGTTGGCGACAAACTTAGCGATTGTTGGCGATGGTAACCTTTCCTCTCTTTATGGTAACCCATACGGCGATGCATAGACGGAGTCCTTTCCTGATTGGTATTCAACTCATGGAAGGAGTGAACAAACCGGATTCGTTAGTTCCGGAAATCTTCCACATCAGCATCATTCCAGGAGTCAATCCTTTTAAGGCTAGTTTTTTTTACTATAGAAGGATTATGTATTAAACTCTCCCCAAATACTGAATCCTTCCTAATTTCTCTTTCAACGTTGTTCATTGTATGAGTTAATCTTTACACATTGACCTGTAAGAATTTTTCCATGTATGCTTTGATGTGCTGCATTTTGTCATAATTCAATTAAATACAATTCTTAAGAATATGTAATATAAGTAGAACTATGAAATACAGAAGTTTAAAACACATTTTTCGAGTATATTTTCTTTTTTCCAAGATTTATATCTTTTTCCAGACATTATGCCTTCACAGCTGTTTTCTAGCGGTTATAAAGACTTGTTTATTTGAAAAATTAAATAGAAATTTATAACTTTTTTAGTAGTAAATACTTAATAAAAACAATATTGCCCAGTTAAACTGATGGCATTGAGCTCACAGGCTACGCTTACTAATTGTACATTACAGCCTTGTATTTTCGTTAATTCCGTCCGAAAAAAAATTAAGAAGGGGAAACAGCTCTCCCTTTTCTCCTTTTTTATACTTAATCATTGAACTTCCTAAACTATCAAGTACATGCTTTATCATATTAAAAAATCTATATCCAAAATTCAGAGCAAATCGGATAATTCTTAATAAAAACCCATTTAGCATTTATATAATTTAAGAGGAGTTATTCCCCTCTTTTATACTTAACCATTAAACTTCCAAAACTATTCAGAGATTTGAACGAAATCTGACAATTCTGATTGAAAAATCCATTTATGCAAGTTAAGGGGAGGGGCATTAGAACCCCCGTTCCCCCTGTTTATACTTATTCAATGAACACCTAATAACAGCCACGGTATCGCCTCATCCGAATGATCCTATATCTAAATTTTGAACGAAAACTGTTAATTCTGCATGAAAATCTCGTTTATATCAATTAAGGGGGGGGGGGGCATAAGCCCCCCGTTCCCCCTGTTTATACTTATTCAATGAACACATAATAACAGTCACGGAATCGCCTCATCAGAATGATCCTATATCTAAATTTTGGACAAAAACTGTTAATTCTGCATGAAAAACCCATTTATATCCATTAAGGGGAGGGGCATGAGCCCCCCGTTCCCTCTCTTATACATATCGAATGAACTCCAAAAACTAATCAGGGAAGCGCCTTATC
Source organism: Maratus speculifer (assembly GCA_964019185.1). Taxonomy (NCBI): domain Eukaryota; kingdom Metazoa; phylum Arthropoda; class Arachnida; order Araneae; family Salticidae; genus Maratus; species Maratus speculifer. The sequence goes on from OZ025291.1 coordinate 2,574,985, forward strand.
AGGATATATTTATATACAAAATTTCAAGTGGATCCGATATTTTTATCATGAGTTATCGCGTTACGCACGAACATACAGAACGGACGGGCACATAAGCTCTCAGGCTATGATAGCCTGTGAGCTAAAAATGTATTAAAAATAAATCAATCCAAATTTAATATGGATTCGATACAAATTAATACTTTAAAAATAAAAGCCGGCTTTTATTCAATTTTAGCCGGCTTTTTTTGGTCCGGCTAAAAGCCGGCAACCCTGCTCAAAACCAAAAAAAATTCGGACCCGAAAGGCTTAAGAATGACAATTAGCCTTGTATTGTGTCGGGTTTGAGTAAATTCGGACTACTCTACCCGAAGCATTACTCTAATTTTCACATTAAACTTTTCGGGTCCGATTTTTTTTTTTTTTCCATTTTGAGAACAAAATTATTATTGAAATAATTTTAATCATAGCTATCCAAATAGACTTACTGATATTTAAAGATTTATCTCGTCATCCGTCTCGACAAATGTACTTATTTTGCGCACTATTCAATTCATATTCATATGATAATAGGCCAAGGAAAAGTTTTTGGGAAATAATGTATTACAACAGGTTTTAACAGATATTACAACTGTCTAATGGTTTTTCCCGATTTATTACACATGATTTGTTCAGAAATGCAACCTATATTTTAAATTTAAAGAGTGGAGTATGTGTTTAAAATAAAGGAATCGCCAACTGTGCAAAGAGAATTATGGAAACTTTTATTACTGTTATTATTACTTAACGTCAAAACATACATGAAGTCATAATAAGAAAGGCATAGCCATATAATATCATTTCTAGATGCAGAAAGGAACAAAATAATTGTTAACACGAAAAAATATTCGATGAAAACTCATGTACTATTAACAGTACACCAGACCCGAAAGGGTTAATTGACGATTTAGTTCATCTGAATTTGTCTTACTCATCGGACAAGTTATCATGGGAGATCATTATATGTAACTATACAGGTTGTACGTTCACAGTAACAGAGCAGCAAAATAAAAATACGAATTTTCACAATGATTTACAAACGTATCCGGTCGCGTAACCCGATTTCCTCAGAACCCTACCCTCTTGGTTTTTACTTCAATCTTTACAAGAAAAAAGTATTGGATTCGTGAAAATTTTCGAAATCCGGTTTTCGACACATTTACATGTTTTAGGGGCAAGAAATTCCCATAAAACGTGTTTTTACAAAATGTCTGTCTATGAGTCGGTCAGTCTGTCTATTTGCATCTGACAAAACTTTTGTAGGCTCTCTATCTCAAAAATTAATGCACATTATTCCACAGAATTTTAGATTCTGTTAGACCTTGATAGAAACTAGATCTGATTAGTTTTTGGTGTATGTCACTCAACAAGTGGTGCTGCTATGCTGCCATTATTCAATTTCCACACTAGCCAGACCTCAAGAACTAGAGCATGGGTTATTCATAAAACTTTAGATTTAGTTAGTACTTCATGATGCTGATTACGTTTTGGTGCAAATCGCTCTACACGTGTCGCTGCCATGGTGCATTATTCCTGATTATCGTCTATTATCTATCTCAAGAATTAATTCACGAAATTTTCTAAAACTTCAAATTCAGTTAGTCCCTGATATGGATTAGTGTTGTTTAATTTTTGGTGTAAATCGCCCGACAGTTGATGCTGCTATGCTGCATTTTTCACGATTTCACAATAAATGTATCTCAGGAACTAAAGCATGGATTTTCATCAAACTTCAGATTCAGTTATTACCTGATAAAAAATTTATCTTGATTAGTTTTTCATGTATATCAGCCAACATGTGGCGCTGTTACGCAGATTTTTTAAATATTTTGCAATAGCTATATGTCTCAAAAACTAATGCACGGATTTTCATCAAACTTCAGAATCAAAGTTGACATGTTTTGCTGACTAGATTTTGGTTTAAACTACCTTGCCTGTGGCGCTGCTGTGTTGCATTTTTCAGAATGTATTATTAACATGCATAAGATAAAAGAATGTTTTGGGATTGCCACATCCTGACTAGTTTTAACTTGATTTCGGGTTTGATCCTGTTTTTCAAAAGAAAATCCTGAGTATTTTTCTGATTGAAAAGGAAAACTGCATATATTTGGATATTAATGAGCGTATATGTGTTCATTTTTATATTTAAAGAATTATATTTCTAACAACAATTGTGACCATTTTTTCTATAGTTAAAATATGAATTAATTTCTTTATTTTTGTTCAGTTTGAGCTTCGGGTTGACGATTTTTTTGTCTGGTTCAATCTGGATGCTGTTGATAGCAACTAGAAATGCCGGGCTCGGATCGGGCATAACCCGAATTGTGTAGGATTTTAGTGACAATTATATCTAGCAACTAATAAAATAGAGTTGAATAATTTCCAACTGAGCGAAAAATTGCCCAGGCCGGGAGTCGAACCCAGATACTTGGCTTACAAGGCCAATACTATTTAATAAAATAGAGTTTTTAACTAAATAATTTATTTCCTGCATGTTTCCCGTTAGCAATTTTCTTTCCCTGCATCAGAGTTAGACTGGATTGCTAAATCTGTCCTCTGGAAGATTTCGAATTTTTTATTGTTTGAATGACTCGGTAAAGACTTTTTAAACTCCAGAATGTCTTCACGATGTCCGGGGATGTTGGGGATGTTGGGGGAGGGGGAGGTTAAAATTTTAGACTTCAACATTGACTCATGATGTCTCATAGACTAGCAGTGCTGCATTAAATCGCGTAGGGTCACCCCGGGGTAAAATGGGTAGCTGGGGTAAAATGGGTGTATTTTATTTATTTTATTATTTTACCAGACAAATTTAAAAATAAAATAAAATTACAAACAAAGTGCTTACATATCTGGCAATACTTAAACCTTATAAAAACAAACTGGCGACGCATATAATGGGCTTGGCAACCATTTTGTTTTTCAGAAGATAGAACAAAGTGTTTTTAGTGGTTGAAAAACTTCTTTCCAGAAAAATATACAGGAAGAATTTTAGGAATAAACTGTTTGATATTTACAGAAGAAGGATTCTTCTAACTGAAAACTGTAAAATTAAGTAAATTTATTTACTCGCAAAAATTTTATAGCGTTTTTTGTCATATGGGGTAAAATGGGTATAGGTCAAGATATGAATGCATGAAGATTGATCAAAGTTGAAAGACCTTTGAGGGCAAATTGTTATTGATCCTATGTTTTAAACTGATATTATGCTTTGTTATATGAAATTAGGCTATTACTTGTATCATCAATTTATCATTTATATTATAAATTAGGCTATTTCGGGTGACATTAAAATACATGCAAATTCATTAAATGTACAGGAATACAAGGTAAGAAAAATATCGCGAAATTAAATTAAAACACATTTTCTAGTACTGGCGAGGCTATAAAAAACTCAGAGAAAACGCAAGAGAGTACAAGCAAAGGCAGGAGAAGTTTTACTTACAGAGCAGGTGGCTGCAAGTCTTTGCACTAGGAACACAAAAAAGTACAAACAGTTAAAAGAATCAAAGCAACCCATAAAATAGAAGTTAAACCAAAGGCTTTCACTGCAATGAATCCATTGATTGGCGATTGAGTCCATGTAAAATTTAATGTAAAGAAGTCTGTTCAAGAATTCACAGATGTTATTATTGATATCCCTGATGAAGGTTAAAATACTGTGAAGTTTGCAACAAAGTCATCTGCTGGATTATTTTATGTTTTTCCTGAGAAAGACGATGTTGCTGATGTGAACGCATCCAAATTTTCAGAAAGCTATCTCAACCAAGCTGCAACAGTCCTTGCCACTATATACTTTGCATGTAAATTTTTATTATGTTATACCTATCTGCATAAATTGCTTTTAATTAAACATTGGTTTTCCAGGGTAATTTAATTTCTCATTTTTTCCTTACAGATATTCATGCTGATACCTATCTGCTTTTGAATTGCATTAAATAAATAAAAAAAAAAATACTTTTAAAGAGAAACACGATTTATAGCATGTGCGTAAACTGATGTGGTGGAGGATGGGATATGCCAGTACTCTCATCTTATTTACATTAGTTTCATAAGTGTTTTTATATGTCAAGAAAAAAATGTAAGCAAATTGAAGTGGGGTTTGAACCCCCCCCCCCCACTCACCTTCCAAGTTTACACATGATTCAGAGGATGAAAGTACAAAACTTTTAAATGGTTTACACATTAATTATAGTGTATTTAAGTATATTTAATTTATTATTCAACTTTAGCCATCATATACCCATTTTACCCCGAACCACGGGATAAAATGGGTATACACCGGGGTAAAATAGGTATAGTGTTTTACACAAAAATTTAAAAAAAAAGGAAACGCAAATTATGTTTAATTTAGACCTAATATACACAATGTCAAAAATATTGAACAAAAACATGGATTTATTTCATAATATTTCTACCATGAAACGTTAAAATTAAAAAAGCTGATTTTTATACCCATTTTACACTGGGTGACCCTATTCCGATTTTACCGGAAATAACCCAGTTGGCGAAATCATTTTTGATATGGATCTGATAGACTAATTTTTTGAGGACTTTTGCCAGGTTTTAAGTTGGGTTAGAGTTTTTGAAGATCGGAATCGGGTATTTCAGATTTTTTAAAAGAAAAACCAGTATAATTTTTTCAGATTTTTTTTCTATTTCATTTTATTCATTTATCTTCATAAATGGTGAATAAATACTAAAGGCATGATTTATTATATCTTTTGTTTTGAAGAAATATTTTGCCTAAATAAAGCCAGTATTGTCCGATATTATTACTTTTGTTTGCTGACTCACAGCTTCTCATTTAATTATTTCCGATTATTTTTCCGAGTTTTGCGTGAAGCCTTTGTTTTTCGAAGGAAATGGGAATCCTTCTGCGTAAATTGTATTGGGTGCTACGTAACCTCTTGCGTCCTCGTTTCTAAAAATACATCTCGAGTGGCTCTCAAGAAAACAGTTTTTTAAAAGAATTGATTTCCCGCGAATCGCCGTTAATATCCCTTTTAAAGGCGCAAGAAATGGTACACACAACTCTTTCAACTCCTGCTTTCCCCCATTTCCTTCTTTTAACTTAATTACATGGACGCAGGCAACGAAGGGGGAGGGAGGTTGGAAAGGGAAATGCCATTGCCACTGTCTTGGTTTTTAAATTTAATTAGTTAAATTCTTTATCACTGATGATTTTGTACAAATAAATAGTATACTAAACATTAAGGGGGGGGGGGGGGGACGTTGTCTTCTAAAGTTTCTGAATCCCCCCCCCCCCCTCTTGCTTACTGAACTTCCTGTGGAAAACTTTTTTTAGCTCTATTTTTCTAACAGACTCAAGTGTTAAAAAAAAATTCTTAAATGTGGTATTCAGTGGAAAATATAGAGCCTCTCGAGTCCCCCCTACATCAAAATTGAAAAAAAAAATTGTTTAAACCGGATTTTTTAAAGCGATTTTTCCCATTATATATGCATTTATACTTATTGATTAAAAAAGCATCGTTGAGTATATAAGTAGTATTACTTCATTTGTAAATAATTTAAATTTGATAATTCAGTCAATTTATGTAAAAAAAAGATAAAAAATTGCATTTTAATTAAAACTCTTAGTTAGTCTTATGTTCAAAGAATAAATTGCTTACACAATGAAACATTGATATCTTGAAAATTTTTATGAAAAATCCTTTGATTACTAATAAAAAAGCATTTGATGTAGTTTAATGAACATATATTTTTTATCACAGTTTTTTAAGAAATAAACTTCAAATACTTCTAACGGTTTTTCTGTTGAGCGACAACTCGAAATCAACACTTTTGGTCATTCGATTCACCAGATGCCAGGTAAAAAAAAAAAAAAAAAATGATTTATATTATTGAAATGCTATAACTAGCACCTAATTTTTTAATACTTTCTTATTCGACTTTAAATTTTGATTTTAATTCTTTAAGATAATCTCTCCAATCAAGAAAATTTTCTTTTACAGCTTTCCCAAAATCTTGAAGATCACTATATTATGTTATTAATTGCTTTAGATAATCTGTATTTTTTTAATGATAATATTTTTTTGCTAAATATTGCATATTTTCAATCTATTTTATCTTTAATAAATTCACATGCTTTAAGTTTTATTTTAGAGTCCTAGACATGTTCATCAACATATACTAATTTTCATCCTACACATACAAACATGATCTAGAACAGTTTTTTCTAATGTTTATTGCTAAAATAAAGTGTTGAAAATAGAAATTATTTATATCCAATAATTTAAACACTTACATTTATTTTTTATTTTTTTTAAAGAGAGGAAATGCATGTAAATTTCTTCTAAAAGAATCCTGTTTTTCGACAGAAAAGAAAAGAAAAATTGGTTAAAACTGTATTTAACCATGATTATAACCGCTTGGTTTAAACCATGCCAACCCTGTCCAATATATTTCTATTTTCATTCGAAGGGGGTTTGATCCAGGGTTGCAAAAAAGCAGACCTACCCCCCCCCCCCCCAAAAAAAACTGTTTTTTGGGGAAGAGGGGGGTAAAACCCACTCTAAAAAAACAAATAAAACACACATTAAAGCTTTTTTTTTTCCGTCTATATCTTATATTCAGCACCTTTTTTTAATTATTTTTTAACCTTTTGTTTTTAAAGAGTTTCACTATCTTATCAAAACAGATTGTGGGTGTACTACCAAATATCACAAAGCCAAAATTGTCAAAATAAAATAATGTGCTTAATTCTTCTAAAACCTTGGAGGCAAAATCAATGTACTTAGCTAATTATAATATTTTCGCACAGATGAAAAATGACAAGATCTTTTATATTAAGATTTAACAATATAAAATTTCATGAGTTCCCAATATACAAATTTGACTAATTCACTTTTGGCCAGGGTTGGCAAAAAAAAAAAAAAAAAAAAAAAAAAAAAAAAAAAAAAAAGTGGGGGGGGGGGGCTTTTTTTAAAAATCCCAAATAGACGCTTGTTTGTTTACACTTTTCGGTTTAAATCGGCAAGTTTTTTTACTTAAATACTATTTCCCATTACATATTATACCATCCATGTTTGCTGATAAAAATAAACATTTTTGGATATTATATAAGTATTATAATTTTATTTCAAGGTATTCAAATTAAATAATTAAAATTTTGCAGATAATTGAAATAATTTTGGAAACAGCTCTGTATTATGTTCAAAGAATAAAGTGCTCTATACAGTCAATCATAGATATCTTGAAAATGTTATCAAACAACCTTTAATTGATAAAAGATTAAACATTTGTTTAAAAATTGTATTCTTTTAGGGGAAAACAGATAAAAAGTAATTTATTAAAGTAACTTCTAAATACATGTGATATGTGGTTATTACATAATATCATATGATGTCAGAAGTAAACTTTTTTTTCAGTCTTTTTCACTGATTTATTTGTTATTTCAAGAAAATTACTTGTATATTAGGTTAATTAAAATATAAGATGATTTTTTTAATTTAACACATACTTTCTTGAAATAAGGGACTTCCTCTGCCCTCACCTTCTTAAAAATACAAAAAATAAAATAAATAAAAAATAAAATAAAATAAATAGAATAAACCAAAAAACCCTGATTTTTTGCAACTCTGGCTTGATCCCACTTTCTTCTCATGGTAAAAATAAAAAGTATTGTTTCAATTGTCCTTTTTCGTAAAACCAAAGTTTATTTTTGGATTTTTAACATTGCTTCTTTATTGCATTTCTGAATGGCCGTTATTATGTTTGTATTTAAAATCGTTTTATGTAGAGTATCCAACAAAAAATATTAAATTTAACTTACTTCATGTTTATACTTTGCATTTAAATAAATAGATAAAATAAACAGCGGAACATAGCGGACATGGACATGGCGGAACATGTTCAAAGTTTATCCCTTCCTGGGTTTCATTCTGCCCATGACCATGGGGTGACCATGACTGCTCATTACATAGGTCAATCAAAAAAAGTAAATAGAAGAAAGAAACAGTCTCTGCGAAATTTCTTTATTTGCACGAAAAGAATCAAAAATCTCTTTTTAAGGGAGGCCACACACCTGTGAAACATTGAGCGAAAAAACATGAGACATGCGACAATTTCACCCTGATAACAAAGAAAAAACCGGTTTGACTGCGACATGTTGCACGATTTTTGACGCATGTCTCGCTAGTGTGTGGCGTGCCTAACAGTCATAGGAGGCGTGCAGAGAAAGTAGTTTTACAGAATCGGAAGAACCCTACGTCTTCAATTGAAGAAAATTTGATTTTCCCGTGTAGCTGTTTAAAATCCCTTTTTAATCCTTTGTGTTTATGCCATTTTTACTTTAAAGTATCACTAAAAATAATTTGTTATAAAATTAAATTAATATACATTGATTAGTTGTAATACAGTTTAGAATGAGTTATAGATATTTTATATTATCTTGTACCAAACGTTTTGTTGGTTGCACAAAACAAAGATAGTTTTAAAAGGAGGATTTCTTTTGCCTTTGCGTCTTTTCAATTTTCTTGGCATTGAAAGAATGGGGGGGGGGGGATTTCAGTTCAGTTTGCAATTTCTATTGTAAGAACAATATATTTGTATATTTCCTACTTCTACAAAATACTTTGAAGAATATTTTAAATTGAAAATTAGATTGGAGTTATACTTGAATCAAATACTGTGCAGAATCCCTATCAATTCAAATTTAATAATTAATTTTAATTAAAAAAATTCTACTAAAATACAATAAATGATTGTGTAAATCTGTAAATCTTCTAATGTAATTTCCAAAAATTCATGAGAGATGCTTTAGAAGATGAAAGTTTCATGAGTTCATTATTTGGAATATAAAGGGTTAAAAGTTTTTGGATACAAGGAATGATACTATACATTTTAACTCCCCTTTTTCTTTTCTTTTAACATGAACCCGTGGGCGCTATAAGGAAGAGAAGGGCAAATACTTCCTGGATTCTGAAATTTAATAAATAGATTTCTTTTTCCGTAAAATTGCAATGATCATAAAAACAAAAATAACATTTATTGTCTGAGCGAAGCGAAGTCTTTATACTCAGAGATACGTAACGATATTGAAATTCAAAAAAATTCTTTCGTCAAGCAAATCTCAAAAAGTACTTGTCGGATTTCGATTCTGTTTGTACCAGAAGGTACCTATGAAGGTAATCTGGTGAATGCACCTACATTTAAAAATTAATTCCAACTAGTTTAAAAGTTATACTTAAAAAACTGATAAAAAAGCACAATTTATTTGCGTACGTCACAGAAATTTGGTGTGCGTGATTTTCAATAGCTGGATATTTTCGTAGATAACCGAATCAGTACATGGAGTAAATAGTAATCATTTACGCACTCGGAAATATTGAATGCAATAAAACATTTTACAATTTAATCATGCAGGAAAATAACTGTTATTTTTTTCCTTCTATAGTAAAAAAAAACTAGCCTTAAAAGGAATGACTCCTGGAATGATGCTGATGTGGAAGATTTCCGGAAGTAACGAATCCGGGTTGTCCACTCCTTCCATGAGTCGAATAGACCAATCAGGAAAGGGCTCCGTCTATGCATCACCATATGGGTTACCATAAAGAGAGGAAAGGTTACCATCGCCAACAATCGCCAAGTTTGTCGCCAACTTGGCGATATATCGCCAAATTTGGCGACCAAAATTAGTTGTCAAAAGTGACGCCAACTTGGCGATAACTGTAATATTTCGCCAAATTTTCAATTTCTTTACAACACCAGTCGTTTGATACATCATTTGAGAGGTTTGCAACTGCTTATTCATATAATGGATGTCTTGTGTGTTATCCCCCATTCTGCTCCCCAGGGGGGACACATTTTTAATTTCTTTACAACACCAGTCGTGTTACACAAGATTTGAAAGGTCTGCAACTGCTTATTCATATTATGGATGTCTTATGTGTCACCCTTACACTCTGCTCTCCCCAGGGGGGGGGGGGGGCACATTTTTAATTTCTTTACAACACCAGTTGTATGACACATCATTTGAAAGGTCTGCAACTGCTTATTCATATTATGGATGTGTTGTGTGTCATCCCCCACTCTGCCCCCCCAGGGGGGCACATTTTTAATTTCTTTACAACACCAGTTGTGTGACACATCATTTGAGAGGTCTGCAACTGCTTATTCATATTATGGATATCTTGTGTGTAATCCCCCCCTCTGCCTTCAGAGGGGGCGCATTTTGTAATTTCTTTACAACATCAATTGTGTGACACATCATTTGAAAGGTCTGCAACTGTTTATTCATTTTATGGATGTTTTGTGTGTCACCCCCACTCTGCCCCCCAGGGGGGCATATTTTTAATTTCTTTACAACACCAGTCGTGTGACATCATTTGAGAGGTCTGCAGCTGCTTATTCATATTATGGATGTCTTTTGTGTCGCCTCCCACTCTGCCCCGCAGGGGAGCACATTTTTAATTTCTTTACAACACCAGTCGTGTGACACATCATTTGAAAGGTCTGCAACTGCTTATTCATACCATGTGGTATTGGCGAGCGCAGCAAGCAGGAGTAGCCAATAATTTGGAATCGCGAAGCGATTACGCGGGGGGTTGGCGAGCATAGCGAGCAGGGGGGCGGCCCCCCCCCCTAGTATATTAAAAAAAAGTCATAAAAACTTTGATTTTGAGATTTTGTGATAATCTCTTAATAGCATTTTTTGATCGCTAAAAGAATGTTTTATATATTTCGCGTGTGAAAATTAGAAACAATTACGTTTTTAAATAAAAAGTTTCTTTTATGACATCATTTTCCCTTTATATTTATTTTTATTGCATGTTTTCTTTTAACTTATATTTTGTTTGTCAATTCTGGTCACTAATTTTTCGGCACGGATACAACAAGCGCATCAGATTTGGCGCAATTTTTTTCAAAGCCCATTTGGCGAAAACTCCGTTTTCAAATAACGCTTACATACGCATTTTTAAATTATTTTCTATTTTCAAAAAGAACTTACAGTAAATAAAATAATAATAATAATCAATAACTATAAAAAGAAATATTTTATATAATTTAAAAAAAGGAAATGAAAGTAAATAAACATTTTATGAGTAAATAAACAAATAATAAATAAAGCCGGGTTACCATCTCAGGTAAAATAATGCCATTTTGACGCCAATTATGTACCCTGGTGTAATATGTGACATCTTTTCCCATTTTTCATCCATTTCCTGTTGGCATACAACTTTGAAATTTGGAATATGTATGCATACCTGGGAGCAATACTGGAATTAGACATTGATTTTTTTTTATTCGATCCAAAAAGGGGCAACGGGGCTATTTTTTAAAGATTTATACAATTTATACTGCATAAAGGAGCCACTTACCTATTTTTATATACAAGAAGAAGTAAGTGGTATGTAAAATCAATTATAGTACACATAAATAAAATACTTGAGATAATATACTAGAGATATAAGCACCGGGTTTGGGGAGATTTTTTATGCCAATTAGGCGAAAACATCGTTTTGATTACCAGATAACATGCTATAATAACACGTTATTTATTTATTTCTAAATGAAAAAAAAGGAATAAACGAAACATTTTCTGTTATTAAAAAAATAATAATAACAATCAATAAACTAGCAAAAGCCATGCTTTGTTTGGATTCGCGAAGCATTATTTCATTAGTTATTTATTGGAAAGTAACCATTTTTTTTTTTATATTATTTGGTACTACTTGATTATCCTGTCGACCAAATAGGTACCGCCAAACTAAAAGATTAAATGCTAATGATGATGGTAAAAAATATCACATTCGCATAACATTAAACTCATATCATGTGTTCGTTATGTCATCAAGTTATTTTTATTATGAAGTTTTATTTGTATTCTTAGTAATGTTTCATTAATTTATTTGTTCTTTCGTTATTTAAAATAAAAATTATGTCGATCTGTTTAGTTTGGCCAATTGTTTGGCGATTTGTATAATTTGGCGAAATTGATTGACGGGATAATCAAGTAGTACCTTAATTCGACTTTTTATTTGGATTTTTATTAATGTTTTACTAATTTATCTGATTTTTCGTCATTTAAAAAAAAATGCGTCAATTTGTGCAATTGTGCTAATAGTTTGGCTATTTGTATTATTTAACGAAACTGGTCGACGGGATAACCAAATAGTACCCGAATTAAAAATCACTTGATGACATAACAATCACGTGCATTATGTTTAATGTCATGTAATGTGACATTTATGATAATCCATTATTGGCATTTAATCCTGAAATTTGGAATTATATTTTTGGTCGACGGGATAATCAAGTAGTACCCAAAAATGCACTGCGTTATAATACAGGGTGGTCATAAAAAAACTTTGCCGATGCACGGAGCTCTAGCTGCCAGTCCGCTCAACCGATCGAAATGAAATTTCAGATATAGTTATTCAGAGGTATAAGCTCGAGATTCTGTGAGCGAGAACAAAATGGCGCTGACGTTACGGTTATAGTTAAAGAAACTCGAAAATTTCCAATGGCAACACCCATTTTTTTCATCGCAAAATGCTCAGCGCATGCGAAAACCCTAAAAAACATTGGAACCGTATGTGTATCGCAAAAAACCAACATGTTATGCACGCACAAAAAACCATTCTGGGAATCCCTCCCCCCATGGAAAAAACTCGATTGGGGCGCAAGGAGGAAATTTGCATATGACACAGACTCAGTACACTAATCTCTGATTACAATACAGATCGAAGAAACTAAAAGTTTTATTTTGATTACACATTTTCCATATGGGTGCCGTAATTGCCTGTGATGGTGACGGCACCCATGTGAAAAATGTGTAATCAAAATAAAATTTTTAGTTTCTCCGATCTGTATTGTAATCAGAGATTAGTGTACTGAGTCTGTGTCATATGCAAATTTCGAGTTTTTTCTATGGGGGGGAGGGGGAGGATTTCCAGAATGGTTTTTTGTGCGTGCATAACATGTCCGTTTCTTGCGATACACGTACGGTTCCAACGCTCTTTAGAGTTTTCGCATGCGCTGAGCATTTTGCGATAAAAAAATGGGTGTTGCCATTGGAAACTTTCGATTTTCTGTAACTATAACCGTAACCGTGAGCGCCATTTTGTTGTCGCTCCCAGAATCTCGAGCTCATACCTCTGAATAGCTATATCTGAAATTTCATTTCAATCGGTTGAGCGGAATGGCCGCTAGAACTCCGTATATCGGCAAAGTTTTTTTTATGACCACCCTGTATATATGGAATGAGGTAATAAAGTACAAAATCCTATAATATCTTGATGAAAATTAATAATTTGCCCACTGTATTCAAGTTGACCACCTTTAATGCGATAAACAGTAATAACTGGACGAACTTGGGCAATTAATTTCACCTCGACGAATGTTAAGCCCTTTAATATTTAGGGATGTGGACCAGGATCCATATTATTAGCTAAAGAAAAAATATTTAGTTCCTTATTTACTATACATTTGTGGCAAGTCTTTTGAGATCCGTCAGAGTGAATGCCAAGCCAAGGATGATGAAAAATTTTACAAAAATATAATTTAAAATTTTTTTGTGCATCTTCGAAATTTAAAGCATTTCTCCGAGCACATGCATTCTCTATCAGAAGAGATTCGTCATGTGGCCCTTTTGGCACAGATGTCATATACGCACCACATTGGCGCTATTTTTTTTCAGACACCAATGTCATATATGCACCTGAGTACTTAATTGGCAACAAAGTGTAGCTATTTTGCTTGACATGGTAACCCGACTGTTGTTTATTTATTAATAAATTGTTTATTTAATTTAATTTTCTTTTTTTTAATTATATAAATTGTTTTGTTCCACAGGTATTAATAAAACTTTTTAAAATTTATTGTTATTCCCTTTTTTAAATATATGGTACTACTAGGTTATCCCGTAAACCGAAAAATTATCGCCACTATAAGATTAAATACAAATTGTTAGAGTTCGAAAATAGGGTTAGTTTAAAAATTACTTACTAACCATGCATGTCTTCATTTTACGGGATGCATCTACGCGATGCTTTTGGAGCTCTTGAATTGAATTCATACTCATCTGTTAAGATAAACTTATTCTAAGTTCAAATTAATCTAAAAGTCCATATATTATAAAAAATGTCGTTTAATTCCATGTAAAAGACACATCCATCATTACATCCAGAGAACTCCATCGTTCTCATACACTTGTCAAAGTTCTTCGAATAATAACAAATAAAATCAGACGATATTTTCATTTTCTTAATTTACGCGTTCAATTAGTTTCACTTCATTTCATTTTACAACATCCTCCCCCCTTTGAAACTTGGGGAGAGTTTCAAATACATAACAATTATCATTAAAAAGATCCAACCTCTTTGGAGCTTTTACACATCTTCCAGAAGAGGTATATTTCTTAAGTATGACACTATCAGGAGAAGACACATTTTCATGATCATCATGCTCACTGGAACTAGTTTTCTCTTCACCCGACGGCTTGGATGCAATTTCAATCATTTCATTCGAATATATTTCTAAAGGAAAGATGCGCTGCACCGGACGTAAGACCGTGCCGTGCTGAGTTTTCAACTTAACAGCATGAACTTTACCATCCCGTCCTGGAATTAAATGAATCACCTTTGCTAAAGGCCAAAATAAACGTTTTTTGTTATCATCCCCAACTAAGACTACTTCTTCCACTCGCGGTTCACGTGTGTGTTTTTCAGTATGTTTTTGAACTAATTCGCTGAGGTATTCCTTTCTAAAACGTTGCCTAAAATCGGTAAGAAGTTTAGCTCTGTAATTCAACCTTCTCCTTAAACTTTGAGAATCTAATTCGATAATATCCGAATTGCTAAAACTTCGGTTTTCAGTAAGAAACATAGCGGGTGTGAGAGGTACTAGCTCCAGTGGGTCCTCTGAGATATAGGTTAGAGGTCTGCAGTTAATCACAGATTCACAATCACATATAAGTGTATTCAATTCTTCATAAGTCAATACAGATCTACCTAAAGTACGTACTAACAATTCTTTTACAATGCGAACTAACCTTTCCCACCAGCCTCCCCACCAAGCTGCGGTGGGAGGTATAAATTTCCAAACAATTTTATGCGTCATGGTTTCTTTTAAAATTTTATCCCAATTTAATTTTGAAAGTTCATTGGAAGCCCCCCTAAAGTTTGTTCCGTTATCACAATAAATAGTGCTGGGTCTACCGCGTCTAGCTATAAAACGTCTAAGTGCTAGCAGGAAAGCATCAGAAGATAGTGAATTTACTAGTTCAAGGTGAACTGCGCGATAAACGGCACAAGTAAACAATGCTATCCAAACTTTCTCGCCATTTTTTAGACATAAAGGCCCGGCTAAGTCTACTCCAATAATTTCAAAGACAGCACAATCTTTTACGCGATCTGGTGGCAAAGGTGTTGGTTCGCTTGACAAAGACTTTACCTTAAAACGTTTACATGCAATACAGTTGAACAATACATTTTTAATAGTTCTAGCTCTAATTATCCAAAATCTTTCTCTTATTAAAGATTGCATTGTTCTTATCCCTGCATGACAATTCTTTTGGTGTATTGATCTAATCAATAACTTAGTAAATTCACATTTACCTGGCAACAATATTGGATACAAAAATGATTCTCGGTCATTTCTTTCAGTTATTTTAGTTTTTATTCTTAAAATTCCATTATCATCTGTGAATGTTACAATATTATTTAATGACCTTTTATTATACAAATAACAGCTCTGAACTAAACGGATTAGATATTTTTCAGAATTTTCAATTTCATTTTGAGTAAGATTAGAATCTTTACACTTATTAGAAACATTTCGGCAATTATTTACAAATCTCAAAATCCAAGCAAATATTCTTATCATCTTATCATAATTAGATATATTATCTAAGAGCCAAAGGGGTGCGTCTTTAGCTAGATCAATATTCGTAATTTCAACCTTTTTTTCTTTCTAAATCAACATCTTTTGGCTGACAGTCAATCGCGCCAGTTGGCCAACATTCAGGATTTTCTTTTAACCACTTAGGACCTTCCCACCATCGCGAACTAAGCATTTTCTGTGGAGAACATCCACGTGAAAGTATATCAGCTATATTCAAATTTCCTGGAACGTGCTTCCATGACTCTATATTGGACATCTTCCGAATTTCTTTGACTCTGTTGCTCACGAAAACCGACCAATTTCCATGTTCCTTTATCCACCAAATTGCGGTAGTAGAATCTGACCAGAATGTGATTTTCAGACCTGACATATTTATTGCCTTGACGATAGAACTCGCAAGTCGAGTACCTATACAACAAGCCATTAACTCTAAACGCGGCATGCTCAAAGTTTTGAGAGGAGCAACCCTAGACTTCGCTCTAACAAGCGTAACCTTGACTTCGGAATCAATTATTGATCTAGCGAAGACGCACGCTGCATATGCCCCTTTACTCGCATCAACAAAAACATGAAATTCAGATGAAGCATTAATTTCTAAGTATCGAGGTATAGCTACTTCTTTTAAAACATCAATATTCTTCAACCATTTCAGAAAAGCACTCACAATGTTACAAGGTAATTCTCGATCCCATGGGATTTTCTGTTTCCATGAGTCTTGTAGCAATAATTTTGGAAGCAATGTAGCAGGAGAGAGTAAGCCAATAGGATCAAAAATCTTTTGCACAATGCTCAAAATTAATCTCTTAGTAATTTTCCTTTCACACGTTAATGTTTCTAAATCTAAACAACATTTCAAAGAATCATTATCTAAATTCCAAATAATCCCCAAAACTGAAGTATCCCCAGTATGTTTATCAACATTTTTGCAAGCTACATTGCTTTCAAAACAACGCAAATTGAAACACCCTTTAGACATTAATAACTTTGCATTTTCAATAAACATTTCAGCTTCATTAATGTTAGAAACACCTGATACACAATTAATCTACATAAAATGAACATTTTAATTTTTCAGCAGTTTCCTTATATTCAGGAGGACTATTTTCTAAAAGATGCATTATAGATGCACTTAATAAATGAGAGCTAGAAGAGACACCAAAGACAACTGTACAATGTCTATAAATCAATTGTCCTTCATTACATGGGAAATAGAATCTAAGAAAATCTCTATCTTTAGGCATAACAGATAACATCAAATAAGCCTTTTCTATATCTGCAGTTATACCGATAGGATACATTCTAAAACGATCAAGAATATCAGGTATTAATTCTATAAGATTGATGCCTTTATACAAACATTCATTTAACGAGGGTTTCCCTTTCTCAGAAGCAGATGCATCAAACACAGGGCGTATTTTTGTGGTTTCCTTATCTAACCTGATAACGGGCCTATGCGGTAAATAATGACATTTATTACTTAATTCATTTTCTGGAACACGTTCAATAATATTCATTTTTTCCCAATTCTTAAATACTTCCTGATATTCATTGAAAAATCCCCCACATTTCAATTTATTAATCATTTTTTCATATCTCTTCCAAGCTAAAACTTTATTGTCGGGCAAGTTCTTAAAATTACACTTCCATAGAAGCCCTACTTCATATCTGCCATCGGGAAGAATTTTCATTTTTTCTTTAAAATCATTTAAATCAAAATTTTCCTGTTTTTCAAAATTCTGAATGGGGTCAGAAATTCCTATGGTTTCAAGTTCCCATAATTTATTCAAAGGAATATTTCTAACGTGCATAGATAATGTTGTCGAAACGTTATGTTTTTTGCCACATGTTTGTTTCCCCATTACTGTCCAACCGAGCTTGGTTTCTATGGCAGTCAAATCGCAATTTAATTGAATTAAATTTCCTGTCAATAATTTTCCTATCATATCAGCCCCCACCAAAAGATCAATTTCAGATTCCTTACAAAAATCATCAGATAGATTTATTTTATTTCTTTTTAATTCATTTAAGATTCTATAATCTTTAATTTTAGGTACAAATCCGCAAATCTTTTTTTCGGAAAATGCTTCAAAACAAAACGCATTATTTCCATCTAATTCACTGATTTCTACCGAAAACACATCATGTTTTTTAGGTTTCGTTTCATCCCCCCCCCCCCCCGAACAACGCGTGAATAATTGTTTCTTTTCTTATAGGATGCATTTTTAGTGATTTCGTTATTCTCTCGCTTACGTAACTACTTTGGCTCGCTGAATCCAGCAGTGCGCGTACGACTTTTTGGCGACCTTGCGATCGAATGCGCACGCCAAGCGTTTGCATATACACAACTTTATTTCTACTACAATTAGAAAGAGAATTTTCAGATTTTAAAGTATCATCTTGATTATTATTTATATTTTGTTCTGGACACATTATTTCAAAATGAGGTTTATGACAATAATTACATTTTAATTTATTTTTAATATTACAATTCTTACTCAGATGACCAGCTTTTTGCAAACAAGTGAAACAAATCCCCTTTTTTAACAAAATTTTTTGTTTTTCAGTTAAAGACATTTTTTTAGCCCCAAAACATTTATTAGAGGGATGAAACCTATCACAGAATATGCAATTGTTTTTCTTACCTTTATTTTCTATACTCACCAATGCAGATGCGGTGGCTGGATCAGGCTTGCAAATAATTTCAGATGAAATGTTCTTTTTTCTAACAACAGATTCAAAACCTTTTCTTGCTAAAAATACCATTTCATCTCCTTGAACTTCTTGGCGTAGAAAGTCCATCAGTTTTTTTAAAGTTCTGGAATTCTCACTGGAATATGTATCATGATTTCGGCTTCTTTCCCAGGTCAAAAGAACTTCTTCAGGCAAGCAGCTCTCAACCAAGGGCATGAGAAAGTCTCCATACTTCTCTTGAGTTCTTCCCAAACTTTCTAAGGCACGAAGTTTGCTTTCTAATTCATCGTATAAAGAGGCTAAGTCAACTTTCATTTTAGGCGCAGTGGCATTTTTCATTACGAGGGTTAATAATTCCCTGACGTAAATTTGCACAAGATCATCTCGTCCAAATCTCTGTTTCAATTGATCGATAGCCTTCGGATAATTTTCCGCGGTAGCTGGATAGCTTGATATTAAACGCTCCGCTTTTGATTTCGGTTCCATACATTGGAATAGATACTGCATCTTATCCTCCGCGGCAATAGAATCGTCTTCATGTATTTTCTTAAACTGGCTCCAAAATGATAAAAATTCCTTTGGTTCGCCGTTAAATTTTTTCAGCTCGATCTCCGGTAATTTAAATTTGCGTTTTACTTCTTCGCCAGGAGATGAAGAAAACTGTATCTTTTCATCAATACGAGCACATATTTCTATATATTTTTCTCGATATTCTTCTGCACCTTCAAAGTCTTCGGTAAACAATTTTTCGTCCTTATCTTGTAACAATATTTCCGAAATTTTACTTTGACAAGTATCCATCCGTTGAAATTTATCAAACAGTTGAGTTTTCAAAACAGAAAGTTCTTTAATTTCACATGTTTCTTTAGTTAATTCAGTTTCAATTTTCTTAAACGTGAGAGTAAAAGCAGCTCTCAGTCCTTTTCTCTGAGTTTTCAAACTACTCAGATTCATTTTTTCATTTAAAATTAATTAAAATTCAAAAACTCCTGTCCCGAACCGAGGGTACCAGTATATTAGAATTCGAAAATAGGGTTAGTTTAAAAATTACTTACTAACCATGCATGTCTTCATTTTACGGGTTGCATCTACGCGATGCTTTTGGAGCTCTTGAATTGAATTCATACTCATCTGTTAAGATAAACTTATTCTAAGTTCAAATTAATCTAAAAGTCCATATATTATAAAAAATGTCGTTTAATTCCATGTAAAAGACACATCCATCATTACATCCAGAGAACTCCATCGTTCTCATACACTTGTCAAAGTTCTTCGAATAATAACAAATAAAATCAGACGATATTTTCATTTTCTTAATTTACGCGTTCAATTAGTTTCACTTCATTTCATTTTACAACCCAAATAATGGATGATCGTGATTGTCACATTCAATGATTTATACGATTCACGTGTTTAAAA
Organism: Maratus speculifer; assembly: GCA_964019185.1. Lineage (NCBI taxonomy): Eukaryota > Metazoa > Arthropoda > Arachnida > Araneae > Salticidae > Maratus > Maratus speculifer. Next base: position 2,594,980 of record OZ025291.1, read on the forward strand.
TGCCATTAAGTGATTTTTATTTCGACTTTTTATTAATATTTTTATTAATATTCTACTAATTATTTGTTTTTCTTCGCTATTTAAAATAAAAATTATGTCAACATGTATAATTTGGCTATTAGTTTGGCGAAATTGGTCGATGGGATAACAGAGTAGTACCAAATATATACATGGTGACTAGTATTCGAAAACCAGGTTTTTGACAAATTGGCGTCGGAAAAATCGCGCCGGTATGGTGTGTATATGACATCTATGCCGTCGTTTTTTTACGCTGGTATCTAACCTCTTGCCTTAAAGCTATATCATAATCGCATTCTTTTCATCCAGTAAGTATATGTTTCCTTGGCATTTTTTATAATAGAACTAATATATTCTATAAATTGGTTTTAAACGGCAAACTATTTAAAAATAGTACTATATATACTAAAATAACTAGCAAAAGCCATGCTTTGTTTGGATTCGCGAAGCATTATTTTATAAAACAGATATTTGAAAGTAACAATATTTTTTTATTATTATTTTTGCATCTTTATTAAACAAAAACGTTATTTTATGTTTTGGCGCATTTTAATTTTTTATTTATGATGTAAAACTGGCATAATAAGATATTTTCGAAGCAAACTTTTAAATTTTTTTTTTAAATTTTCAACTAAAAGCTCTTTTAAAGATGTTTTTACAATTTCAAGTAGCAACTGGTGTTTTTTAATTGTTTGAAATATGCATGTTTCCAATCTTTGTAATCAACATCCGATAATCTTTGATAGCTATTTTAGAATAATATATTTGAAGAAAGCTTGAAGAAAGTTACTTCTTCAAAATCCTATTTTCTGGAAAAAACATTTGAAATCTGCTTTCGTTGATACTATGAATTTTTAACTGTAAAACATTTTATTTTAATTTCTTCGTTTTTATACATGTTAGCGTATGAGAATTGCTGTAATTTGTCGAGCCATTATATGCCGACAGTTGGCGATACTGGTCCAGCGAAAATAGCTGGAATCGTAAGCTGTATCGCATCGCAAATAGTAATTTTTAAAATGATATTCATCTTTTCAAATTAAAATGTTTTATAATAATTCTTTGCTAACATAATAATTTAAAATAATGTTTCTTTACTTTAAAATGCATTTCTAATATTTAAAATAGTTTTTATAAAATAGTTTGTATTTTTATATTTCATTTATTTAACTGTGTATTATTGTGCATCTTTTTGACTGTAACTGTACCTTCTTGCAGTTAATATTTTTGACCTAATAAAGTTTGCGTGCTTGTTCTAAAAACTTAATTTTACCGTTATTTTTATTTAAAAAGTATTAGTGTGAATTAAAAAGAATACCGCTTTCGACGATCGAATAAGATTGGTTTTAAAGATTAGTTATAAAAATTATTACTCTTGTTAGCTACACGTACTAAAATCGGTAGCTACAATTGGTGACCCTCGTTAACATAACTTATTTAAAACTAGCTGACCCGCCCGGCGTTGCCCGGGTGCATGATAATAATATCAAACGAACCTGAAATTTGTGATTTTATCTCTAATTCGAAATACGTGGCCACTGACTGTGAGAAAAATCGGTTTAAAAAAATAAACAACTGAATTTAGAGTAACAAATATTTAAAACGACTTCAATGGAAAACAGAGGAGGAAATATGTGTTCAACAATTGCGCAATTTTCGCGTTAAAATGCTGATTTTATCCGTAAATATCACTGTTCAGTCACGTAACTTTTTTTTTTCGCCTCGAAATCCTAAGTGTAACATTTTGATTTTCAAACAAATTATATCTCTCCTAGATCCGACTATACCTTAATTAAAATCGATAATCAATGATTAGGTAAAAGGTTAATATATAGTAATGTAGTTTCAGATCCATGGAACAAAATTAAGTATATTTCAATTAAAACGTGTGTAATATTCAACCTGTGGATAAAATCCTAACCCTAACCTAATTGTAATGTAATCGCAACCTATCTGTAACCTAACTGCAACTTAACCTGAGCCAAACTTAAATATATCATAAATGTAACCTAGTCATCACCTTATCATAACTTATCAATTTTCTGACCGTAACCTAACTACAATTTACCTTAAACCAACTGTAACTTAATCATAACCTAACTATAACGTAACCGGAATTTAAATATAACGTTAGACTAACCGAAATATAATTGCAACCTATCTATAACCCAAATGTAACCTAACTGTTACCTAACCGTAGCCAAATTCTAAATTAATTAAAATTAACACTAACTATTAACTAACAATTCTAACCGCGTACATGTTACAAAGTACTTTAGTTCCACTTTTCACCACTACGGGGCGCAGTATATTTTGTACGAAAATCTGATATGGATCACCGCCACCTGCGGTCGGATATAATAAGCTTGCAATGCACGATTTGCAGAGTGCTTTAGTTTCACTTGCCATCACCCGAATAGGCATTTTTTCGTAAACAAACCTAAATCCGATCGATAATCCGATTTTCATTCTTTCCGTAGATATATTACCCAACGGGATGGGGATACAAATAGCAATTTATGAAATTTGTTGAAATTTCTATTCAGAAATAATGATAACCACCACGCAATTAAGAGTCCAATATTAAAAATTAGAATCTCCTACACTGCTGCTGCATGCTCTGTAAAATATGTTAGTTCTATTTTTCATCTCCAGGAGCTCACTAATTCCTTCATAAACCTATATCCGAAGGAAACTCCAGTATTAAGCGAATTCGTACATATATTAGTCGAGAGGGTGGTAAAATCCAATAAGAATTTAAGAAATTTAATGAAATTATTGTTCGGAAATAACCCCTACTTATAAATTAAGGATGAAATATAGTCTGTGCAAATATCCTACACAGATTCCCACTACCTGCAGCACTGCGTGGCAGGTGTGCGTTAAACTCGGAACAATTTTTAGTATTTAAAAGCGAAAAAAAAAGAACAATGAAAAAATGTGTTTAAAAATAAAAAGTCATGCATCAAGTACAGATTATGAAACACTATCCAACACATTCAGAATAATGTAAAAAACTGCACCTTTTAAAAATTTAAGATATTGCGTCTCATTTCACCATGTGAAAATATATTAAGCATTTCAAAACCAAATTTCAGCTGTTTCCATCTGCATTCGGAAAATGATCCGAAAATTTTAGAAGCCCTGTATATGATACACATCGATAGGTACATATTAACACCATGCATTCCAAAATTTAATTCATTTAAGAGATACACATATTTCAATTGAAAATTCCCCTTCAGCAATATCCTCTAATGAGGAGAATGGTAGGCAAATACTTTTGTGCTGCCCTGTATATGATGTATAGAATTTATATGTAAAGTGTAATGTGGAAAAAAAGTATTTACATTTAAAAGCGTATACCGAATTTTAAAACGTACTCTCTAGCAATTATTAAGCAAAGACAGTATTGTAACCATTGCTTTTGTGTGTCCCTGTAAATTTATTTTAAAATGCTGTAAATGCTCTGTTTTAACGTAACCGTAGTTAAATTAATTGATTTATATTAGTTTGAATACATTAGAAATAGCGGAATGTCATTAAAGTAGGCTCCAAACGATTTTTACCCATATATCATAATGTAATCGAACTCTTTTGAATGTCCCTGTAAATGAATCATTAGTCATACATACTTTATAAGCAATACCAAACATGCTTTGGTGCAGGCCCGTAGCCAGGATTTCCTTTCGGGAGGGGCTCAATTTTTTTATGACCTGACAGCTATAATTCACCTTATTTAAAGTGTAAATAATAATAATAATAATAATAATAATAATAATATATCACTATAAATTATGAAATATCCCTGAATAGGATATTTGATGTACATGTGTAAAATTCTTTCATATTGCTTTGATTTCTGTTAAAATATTTAGTTTTCAGAAGCACTTCCAGTTTTCAAGCCAATTTGGAAACCGGGAGTCTGTTTAGGGGGTGGAGACTGCAACAAAGATTATAAATCACATACTAACAATGTTTGAGATGAGCCTCGTGTATCCCATAAGGAAAAATGGTAAAAATATTGAAATGCAACAAACAATTTGAATAGATTAAAACACAGAATTAGTATTAGCATGCGAGTGTTTCACATTACGAGGGTGGAGTCTTAAAATAGTTATTCCAAGGTGAAATTAATTAAACTTTTTTCTGAAAGAAAAAAATAATTGCTATGGATATATGTAATCATAGCAATATTTATATTTCATATTCTCTGATTACAATAATTATAAATGCTGATATAATAAAGCAATCTTTGTGACTTCTCAGTTGTGATTACCTTAGCTGGATTTACTGTAGTGTTCCAGTAAATGGAAATCATTTTAAGACTACTTAGTATTTTGCCGACCTTAAGGGTGTTCTTAAATCAAAAAGAGCAACTTTGTGACGCATGCTTTAATTTATTTTTATTCAGAAATGTATGAAAATAGCAGGTGTTGTTATTCAGAAACTGTCTAATTGTACTCAATTTTCTGTTTAAAAACACAATAGATCTTTCATAACAAGCCTTCAAAGTTGACGTTTTTGAGCACATTTCCCGACGAAAGCAGAAAAACCGGTCGAAAAGCAGGAGAAAAACGGATGATCACGTGATCGAAATAACTTAGAACTGGATAGGTAATTTAATTATCATAAAATGGAAAGCTAAGTTCAATTCGAAATCGTTTCCATAGTCAGGCATTCCAATTGTATATCTTTCTGTTAAAAAAAGAAATTTGTAAATGTGTCAAAACGTTTTGCGCTTGTTGTGCGGAGCAGTTAAAAATAAGCTTAATGCTTCGAGACAAAGATTTAATTCTTTTCATTGTCGTTGGACCTTTCAGCACTGGCTTATTATCATAATCAAGGCTTTCAGAAAGTATTTGATCGTATTGTAATATGTTGCAATACAATATTCCAAAGTTTTATGACCTCTTTGTACATGGCAACACTGGCAATCCTCTCGTATCATAACTCATATTCAGCTTTCACTTGAAACATTGACAATTTATCATCAAATATTGAGGGAGGTTATACAATATGCTTGCTTTTTCCAAAAATCAAATCCTGGAAGAAATGCTTGGAAATCTTTTATAATGTTTTCGTTCGAAATGAACCTTTCATTCAAATTTTTAATAACACGATAATTCTATAATACTATTCAATTTATGCCATTCGATGATTTGCACATGTTACCTGCCTAAATATTAATCTTGGTATGTTTGTTTCAGTTTTAATGAAGTCTTCCCCAAGTTTTGATGCAGAATTAAATAGCTCACGAAAGATCTTTCATAACAAGCATAACAATAACTTTCATAACAATTTATTTAAATAAGTTTAGTTTAAGTAATTTTAGTTTTGCATTTTTACTTTACTTTAAGTGTAATTTTGTCATATACGTTTATATGTACTTATAACAAAATGAAATTAATATATTTTATCATTTAAAACACAATTTAAATTGATTAAAATTGTTCCAAATTGAAAAATACACTGTTAAAATCTGCTGCATTTTGTTGCAACGCACTCCCTTGCTTGTATAGAAAACGGTTACTTGGCCGTGAAATGGAGCTTTCTCATTGGTTGGAATAGAGATATTATATACAAGCGGTGGAGTGCGTTGCAACAAAATCCAGCAGATTTTTAACAGTGTATGACACGGTCAATTCACTGTGGTATGGAGCATTCTCATTGGTCAGAAGAGAGATATTCTATAAAAGTAGTGGAGTGACGTTGCAGTAAATGCTGCAGATTTTTAACAGTGAAGCCAATTAAAATTAATTTTCAGATTCGTTAAAATCGTCTGCTTTTGGCGAGGAAATGCACTGCTCGCCAAATCCCGCGTCGCTTTCATCTTTTCACGCCAATTATTCCAAATTATTTTATTTTTTTACATATCTAATAATGTACTTCCGCCGCTAATTTTCACTGATCCTTTATTACCTACATGAGTAGTTTAATTCGTATTTTTTTCAAAAAATTCTGAGTATGCACCCAATGGAGACCTTCCTTGTCTGTGAAAAGACTGCGGGATGCAGCCGTGTCTTTAAAGGTTTCTCGATACCATTTCAAATTTCTTTGCACCATTATTATTTTTCAAAAATGCATTCTAATAGTTTTTTTTTTTTAACGTTTTACAGTTATAACATCATTTTAAAATTATATTTTTTTTTTACATGATTTTACATTATATAGACGGCTATTAAAGTCTTTGGCTCCGTTCTGTGCAAAATATTTTAACATTAACTGCTTCAAATTTCTTTTATATGCGAGAAAATACAGAAAATTAAAGAGAATGTTGATACGTCATATGTGTATTATACTTAATTTTTCTTAGTCAAATTAATGATACAAAATTACACTTGATCGAATTTTACTCCGCATAAGGAAAATTAAAATTGCATTTTTAAAAGAATTTCTATTTTTAGTGGTAAATATCTATTAAAAAATATAGCCAAATAACCGATATAATGAAGGATTTCTGTAACTGAAATTGAATAAATGGATATTTTTGCAGCTAAAAATGCAATTGATCTTTATGTCATGGATGTCAAAAAAAAAAAAAAAAAACTTATTTTATTATCATAAAAGTAATTTTGTTAAGACTTTTCAAACTTTCGGGAGGGGCTTCAGCCCCCTTAGCCCCCTCCCTGGCTACGTGCCTGCTTTGGTGACCCTAAATAATAATCCTTATCAATTGCATGAAAATCCGACTATAAATATAGTAGGATTTTCATGCAATTGATATAAATCTTATTTAGGGTCACCAAACGCTGGAGTTAGAGCGTGGACAGACGGACCGACAAACCAAATGCATAAGCACTTTTCAATTTTCTTGGAAAGTGCTAAAAAGGCAGATATTTCTTAAACTACGATAGTTTACTATAATCACTATGTAAAAATACTCGATAACCGCTTCCAAGTCGCCAATGCTCCTTTATCTTTAGAAACATCCGAAAACAATTTATTTTCCATTTACAGTTTATTTAATATATAAAGCATTTCAAAACCGAATTTCAGCTGTTCCCATTTACATTAGGAAAATTATCCGATTTTTTTAGGAACCTTGTATATGATATAGAGATTTGTAATGCAATATGCATTTCAAAATTTAATTCATTTAAGTGGTACATATATTTCTGAAAATTAGCCTTCAGCAATTTCCACTAATAAAGAAAATGGTATGCGACAATTTTTGTGCAGCCCTGTATATCAAATATAGATTTTATATACAAAGAGTATTATGCAAAAAACTAATTAAATTTAAAAGTACATACCAAATTTTAAAACGTACTCTCCAGCAATTATTACGCAAATAGAGTACTGTAGCTGATTTCTTTTGTGTGTCCCTGTAAATCAACAAAAATGGCTATGGTTTGTGTGTTTAATTTAATCGTAGTGAAAGCAGGTCATTTATAGCCGTTTCAATACATTTTAAAAAGCGAGATATCATTAAAATACTCGTCAAACAATTTTTCCGTATATACGGTAATGTAATCGATTTCTTTTGAGTGTCTCTGTAAATGAACCAATATTCGTACATATTTCATATGCAATACCAAACATGCTTTAGTGATCCTAAATAAGCTTTATCAATTAAGTATATTTACGGGGTTTACAGTCTGGACAGACGGACAGACAAACCGAATGCATAAGTACTTTTCAACTTTGTGATAAAAAACACTTCTGAGATTAATATATATATATATATATATATATATATCATTAATATTTTCGAAAATGATAATTTAAATTATATTTAAAATGTTTTCAATATCTTATTTAATTTCAATATGAAATTTAATTATTTCTAATTTCCCAATTTCTTTATTTTAAAAGCGAACATTTATTTTAATAAATAATAATAGAACAAAGACAATTTTAAAAATTTGCTATTTCTTCTTAAAATATGCTTTAGTTGTAAATCATTTCTTTCAATTCGTCTTATAATACAAAATCCCATGGAGGATTGAGATAGGTGGAGGTGAAGTAAGGATCAAAAAGGTTTGCAATATTAATCCATTTATCGCTCAAATTTTAATGTTCCAAACAAAAGGACGTGGAAGGAATTTTGTATTATAATACGTATTGAAAGAAATGAATTACAACTGAAGCATATTTTAAGAAGAAATAGCAAATTTTTTGAATGGTCTTTGCTCTATTATTATTTATTAAAATAAATGTTCGCTTTTAAAATAAAAGAAATTGGAAAATTAGCAATAATTAAATGTCAAATTGAAATTAAATAAGTATTGAAAACATTTGATGTGAACTAAAAATTGTATAACTAAAAGTTTCCTAATTTAATACAATTTTAAATACTTTATAACGTAGATGAAAAATGTTTATGACTTAATAATTGCATGTAAATAAATATTTAAAATATAATGATGAAAACATTCTTTTAAAATCATGTATGAAAACTTAAGTAATAAATATTAATCTAATGTATAGATTTCTGACTGCAGACGATTTTAAGATATTAACAGAAAAATGTTATATTTTCAAGCAAAACTTTAAAATAATATTCTATATTGATATTTAAAACACATATGATAAAATAATTAATAAATTATTACCGGTGAAGCGATAGATTAGTTCTTTTTAAAAAATAATGGCAAAAATATGCGGGTTTAAACCTGTTTCAATTGATAGGCGTGTCAAAGCACGTGGTTTTATTTGGACTTAATGTTACTTAATGTAGGGTTACATTTTAGCATCACCCCCAGAGATAATATTTCCCCTCCACCTATCTCATTCCTCCATGACAAAATTCCTTCCATGTCCTTTTGTTTGGAATATTAAAATTTGAGCAATAAATGGTTTTACATTCAAACCTTTTTTCAGACTTACTTCACCTCCACCTACCTTATTCCTCTATGGTCATCGTCTTGAAACATCAAATACTCCAATGTCATTGTTACACCGGCTTATCTGATTACTTCTGCGAAAATTTTTACTCAACCAACCAACCGTAAAAGAATGAAAGAGAAAAAAAATGGGAAAAAGATGATTTTTTATGAGAGTGACCTCTCGATTTTAATTAATTACTCAGTTAATAATTGGAATTTCGAAATTCTGAGCGTCAGGTGCATCAGGAGAGATATTGGGCTACTCTCAGAAAAATTTGGAGCTTCGTACGTACCGCAGTTTTCGCTAACTATCGCAGACACACACACACACAGACAGAGCGATTTGTTATTTTATTAATATAGATGCCTCTTACCGACCAAAACTCCGGATCAGCAGAAGCTAGCAAAGTTAGCATAAAAATTCCCCCATTTTGGACGGAAAAACCTGAAATGTGGTTTGTTACAATTGAAGCGCAATTCAAGATAGCCGGAATTACGTGCGACGAAACTAAGTTCAATTATTTGATCGCACAGTTGGACCCGAAGTTTATGGAGAATATATGGGACATAATTCAAAATGACACTCCAAATAAGTATGCAGCCGCGAAAGACAGACTTTTAAGCACTTTTAAAGAAAGCGAAAATTTGCGCATCAAACGACTTCTCACTGGACTGGAATTAGGAGATTTGAAGCCCAGCCAACTCTTACGTAAGATGCAAGCATTAGGCGATACGAAGGACGTTTCAGACAAAGTGCTCAGAACTCTCTGGTTAGAAAAGCTCCCGGATTCAGTGAAAAACATAATTGTTGTCAGTGATGAAGATTTAGAAAAATTGACCAAAATGGCTGATAAAATCACTGAACTGAACCCTAATATGGAACTTGCCAAAGTTGATAAAGAGACTCCCAGCTATGCAGCCCTCTTGGATAAGATCTCCAGCTTGGAGCAGCAGATTGCAAGTTTGCATGTTCAACGATCTCGTAGTCGTACTCCTCATCGCCGTGCTGGCAGATACAGAAGTCAATCCCGCAAGCGTTATGATCCTAATGGTAAGCTTTGCTATTACCACTTCAGATTTGGAAAAAAATGTCTTCCTGAGAAATGTAAACAACCCTGTAGTTGGCAACAAGCGGAAAACTCCTCCCAGCAGTAGAGTCAGCGGCAAGTCCTGCTGCAAAGAACATAGATTGCCGCAACTACAGACTATTTGTTCATGACAAAAAAACTGGTGTGCGCTTCTTAGTCGATAGTGGTGCTGATGTGTCCTTGGTTCCAGCAAACGTAAAAGCAGAACAACCATGCTCATATGTGTTATATGCTGCCAATGGTACTGAAATACCAACTTATGGTATAAAAACACTGACACTAGATCTTGGTTTACGACGTGCATTTCAATGGCCATTCATAGTAGCCAAGGTGAGTAAAGGAATCATTGGTGCTGATTTTCTGCATCATTTTCATTTGCTTATTGACATACATAAACGTAAATTAATTGATGGCATCACACAATTGTCTGTAAAAAGTGAAATTTCAACAATTTCTGATGAGTGTTTTATAACTACGTTTGATCGTACATCCCAATTTAGTGATTTATTAAATTTATATCCTGATATTACGAAACCTAATATTTTTAATAAATCAGTTAAACATGAAGTTAAGCATTACATTGAAACAACAGGTCCACCAGTGTATTCCAAGGCACGACAACTAAATCCTGAAAAGCTTGCGTTGGCCAAACAGGAGTTTCAATTCATGCTTGACAATAACATAATCCGACCTTCAAAATCCCAATGGCCAGTCCCCTTCATTTGGTTAATAAAAAAGATGGCACCCTAAGACCTTGTGGGGATTACAGAAGATTAAACGACAAAACCATTCTAGACAGATACCCCATACCCCGAATTGAAGATTTTCATAACATATTAAAAGATACAGTTATTTTCTCTAAGCTTGATTTAATCAAAGCATATTATCAAATTCCAATAGCTGAAGAAGACAAGCCCAAAACTGCAATAATTACCCCATTCGGATTGTTTGAGTTCAATGTCATGAGTTTTGGCCTCCGGAATGCTCCTGCCACGTTCCAGCGATTTATTAATCAAGTTTTTCAGGGGTTAGATTTTTTGTTTCCCTATTTGGATGATGTGCTAGTTGCTTCGAGCTCAGAAGCCGAACATAAGGAGCACCTAAAAATAGTATTTGAGAGATTAAATAAGTATGGCCTGCGCATTAATGTTGCAAAATCAATAATGGGAGTTAACCAAATTGAATTTTTGGGATACCTCATTAATGAGAAAGGTTCCTCACCCCTTCCAGCTAAAGTCCAAGTTATCCTAGATTATAAATTGCCAGAAACCCTGCACGATCTACGTACCTTTCTTGGTATGATTAATTTCTATCGCAGATACCTGAAAGATGCAGCACAAACCCAAGCACTGCTTCATGAGATGTTAAAAGGTGCAAAGAAAAAGGATCGCAGAAAAGTCCCTTGGACAGATGAAAGTATCCAGCAATTTGAAAAGTGCAAAGTTGATCTAGCTAATGCTGCACTTCTGTGTTTTCCAAAACCTGGACTCCCATTATCTCTATGCACAGATGCTTCAGATTGGGCAATTGGTTCAGTTTTAGAACAATTTGAAGACAACATGTGGAAGCCAATTGGTTTCTATTCGAAAAAACTTAACGAAACTCAGAAAGAGTACAGTACGTATGACCGTGAGTTATTGGGAATCTATCTTTCCATCAAACATTTTAAATACCTTTTGGAAGGTCGCGAATTCACAATTTGGACAGATCATAAGCCTTTAATATTTGCTTTCAAACAGAAAAATGAAAAGGCTTCTCCAAGACAGTTGCGCCAGCTCCAGTACATCTCTCAATTCTCTACCAACATCCAACATATTAGTGGCAAAGATAACGTGGTTGCTGACACCTTGTCCAGAATAGAAACAGTTTGTGTTATCGACTATGATGAAATAGCTCAAGAGCAAAGTAAGGATGCAGAATTCAAAGAATTATGTTCTAGTGACACATCTTTGGACTTCAAACCTTACACTCTGGCATCTGGAAAAACATTATGGTGTGATACCTCCCACAACAAGATTCGCCCATATATTCCTCTCAAATTCAGGAGAGAACTCTTTCATCAAATCCATGGCTTGTCACACCCAGGCATAAAATCTACCGTTAAACAGATGGCTGCCAGGTTCATTTGGCCAGGAATCAACAAGCAAGTAAAAGAATGGGCTCAAACCTGTATTAATTGTCAAAAGACCAAGGTAAATAGACATACCAAATCTAAATTTTCTACTTTTCAAGAACCTGATGAAAGATTTAATGTTGTGCATATTGATTTAATTGGACCTTTGCCTCCATCTAATGGACATATTTATTGTTTAACTTGCATCGATAGATTTTCTTGTTGGACAGAAGTTGTCCCTTTGCCTGAAAATAGTGCTGAAACAGTGAGCAAAGCATTTTATGAACATTGGATTTGTAGATTCGGTGTGCCAGGAACAATCATAACAGATCAAGGTAAACAATTTAAGTCTCAGTTGCTCAAAAACTTAGCAGAAATTTGTGGTGCAAAACTTCGAACATCAACACCATACCATCCACAGTGTCAGGGCAAAGTTGAACGCTTTCACAGAACTTTAAAAACAGCTATTAAAGCACACAACAATGTGAAATGGACTGAAATTTTACCAACAGTGCTTTTAGGACTAAGATCAGTTATCAGAAGTGACACGAATCATTCTGTAGCACAGATGATTTATGGTACAAATATTAGACTGCCAGGTGAATTTTTTGATAAACCTACAGTCAGTACAGATTCTGACACTTTTGTGACTCAGCTACAGAATTATATGGAGCAATTAAAACCTATGCCTACTCAACAGGCAACACAAAAAACAATATTTGTACATAAGGATTTAAAATCTTGCTCCCAGGTGTTTATTAGGGTAGACCGAGTAAAAAAACCGCTAGAACCGGCCTACCAAGGACCCTTTTTGGTAGTCCATAAATATGATAAATATTATACTTTGAAAATAAAAGGCAAAAATGTCAATATCTCAATTGACCGGCTTAAGCCAGCCTATATGTTGACACATGATGAAATTCCAGAGA